>CM051466.1:12980000-14382500 GCA_028015225.1 Carex myosuroides
TCCTTCCTCTCCCCCCTTTCTCTCACAGGCGCACGACGAGCTGAAATCTTGGTCGTTTTTTGGTCTCCCCCTTCCCGTTCCCATTCCTCCGCAGATCTGAGCCCGTCGCCACTGCCTCCGCTCTTCCCCTCTCCCCCTTTCCGTCCCCATTCCTCTGCAGGTCTTTCATCTCCATTAATTACAAGTTTAATCACAGGTACGCTAATTTTAAAAGTCCGTGCTTTATTGCCTGTACATTAAAATCTCTTAGACTCATGGATATTCAATTTTAAGGTATTGCAAGATACCAAATGGATATCCATTAGAGAAGGCAGCACCGTTGCTTTGTGCAGGAATTACGGTTTACACCCCTATGATTAAACATCATAAACATCATATGAACCAACCTGGTAAATCTTTGGAGATAATTGGTCTAGGTGGTTTAGGCCATATGGCCGTGAAATTTGGAAAGGCATTTGGTTTGGAAGTTACTGTGATAAGTACAAGCAAGTCAAAGCAAGAGGAGGCAATTGATCTTCTTCTGGCACATAGATTTTTGCGACAGATGAGAAACAGATGGAGGTAATAAGAAAATGATATTTTATTTCTGTTTTTTTTTCCTGCTAAAATAATGACCCTGAGAGTGTTCTTTAAGAATACTTAATGATCTACCAGTTGGAATATGCTCAAAATATAAATCATAAAAAGAAACTGATATTAATTACTTTCTTGTTCTCAGAATATTCTTATTAGGCCTTGTAAGTATAAAACCATTCAACACAACAAGAAACTGACATTGCTCAAACATTATGGTGAATTGTACTCAATGTCATAATAGTTGGTTTTGAACAATACATATGAATGAAATTGCTTAACTAATCTTTTAGTTTGCCTTTTTTTTCTTTTAGTCAGCGGCAAAGTCTCTGGACTTCATCATTGATACAGCATCTGGCGATCACCCATTTGACCTGTATCTTTCTCTTCTAAAGGTGGATGGGGCTATGGTTCTAGTTGGATTCCCAAGTGAAATCAAATTACAGCCGATTAACCTTATTTCTGGTACAATGCGCACCTTCGTCTCTCCTCAAGTATTCCCATTTCTAGAAAATTTTGTTTTCTTTTTATAGCATCAAGGTTTCCTTTCATGTCTTCAAACTGAAATTTGGTACCAAATTTAGGGGATCATCTCGCCATCCAATGAAATTTAGGGGATCATCAACGTTATCATACATATTTTCCCCAATTGAAAGGAAGCGATATTTTAAATACCGATAGTATTCTTTAAAGAAAGATTCATTGATTTCCCACTAGGTAAGATTACTGAGCAGCTTGAACAAGAAGTGTTGATTTCTCCCAATTGGGGACAGCAAGGCAAATTTGACACGGCATGCACAAATGGAGTTTTTGTTAATCATAGTTTATGTTAAGAATAAAAAGCCCAACAAAGGCCATTTTCCTGCCAGTGCTTGTACATACTGTACCAGAACCTGAATGCTTAATTGAGAACCTTTACATCTCAAATTACCAAATGAGACAGTCCTTCCTGTAACAGTACTGGCATGCATCAAGGAAGATATGGTCTTTCATGCCTTGCTAAACTTGACATTAATTCCTGGCAGGAATTGAATCAGAAGCTGTTGCAGATTAAAGAGAAACAACCAAAAAATAAATATAAAAGGTGATACCTTGTCTCATCCCTTTCGTTTTGTATGTTATATTTATTTTACTGTCTACAATAACAGCTTTTTAATAGGAGGTAATGAGCCAATCGAGTAAAGGTTTAGGTCAGACCTATTTGGGTTCAGGCCTATGTGACCTATTTGGGTCATGTGGGTCTGATGTTTTTGGGTCTCTCGTCATTTGGTTCTGGTCATACTGGTTTCAAGTGACTGCATTATTGTTTTGCCTGGTCAATTGGGTTAAGATTTTGAACTGCTATCTTTTACATATAGGCAACTCAAATACACGCAAGAGGCCATGCGTAGAGCTCGAACCGAAAGCTAACAAGGATGCTTCTGTGACTACTAAATGCACAGAGTGAAAGAGACCTCAAATTTTTGAACCAGCTCAATTGGTAAAACGTTGGCTACTTTGTCAATCTGTGTTTCTGTTTTGTTTTCATGTACTATCTATGATCTCAGAATTATCATTTAGATTTGCTATGATTGTAAGATTTTTGTGTATGTGTGTGCTGTTTTTAGGAGGAACCAGAACATGTGCCACAGAAGTACAAAAGGAAGCTACATTGGGGGTATATTTTATTCAGATATTAAAATAATTTATAATACATGTTTTTAATCTCTCCTGTAATATGAAGATTTTAATGCATCTATAAAAAAGAAGGACGACTTTATTAGTATGTGCTTGTAGCTTAATTTTGAGCTGTTGTACTGGTGGTCAGATCCTAACGGGAACAGATTGAATGCTTCATCCTACTCATCTTTACTCTGATTTTGGTTTTACATTGTTAAAAAAACTGAGTCTTGGCGCACTGCTGTTGTATACTGCAAATTATGTTTTAGGATATTGCAGTTCTCTAAGAGCACTTATTATTGAATTGTGCAATCAAGTATATGATAATATTTGGAGAAAGTGCTAATTTTGATGATTTTATGATTTGAAATGAGGTCCAATTTAATTAAATAAGACCAATAGATGCACACAATGTGCTTGTAGATGCATTTTCAATGACATATATTGTACATAAATTGATGTATCTTGTACGTAAACTGTGCAAGTAATTAATAAGATTTTGTTATAAATGGTAGTTACGGTTACCATATAATTTTGGTTGCTATATGCTGATTGTATTAGTTGAATTAGGAGCCTTTTTGTATGAATGGTGCTGGTACTGGTGGTTTTGTACCAGTAGCCAAGAACATTGGTTTTTCATGCTAATGAGAAATTGGTGTGATTGATGCCCACTTTATTTCAAAAAAGATGTTTGAAGTGTAGCCGATGTTCACTTTTTGTATGAATGGTGCAGGTAGCATGTTACTTTATTTAAAATTTGTTAGAAAAAAAACAGAGACAGGAGAGAGAGAGGTCATCGTGAAGAGAGAGAGAGGGAGGGAGAGAATTATTCATTGAAGTGGTGAGCGGATGCAGGCTGCCATGTAATTTTTCTAACAAATTTAGTGTTGAACGGAGAAAGAAGAGTACAAGAACGAACACTTACGGAGAAGAAAGAAAGAGGTCAACCCCAAAAAAAAAAGATATCGCTGATGTGGCGGTCAAAATAAAATTCAATTCAATTTCATGGATGTAGAGCAGTTGAAATTAAAATGAATTGAAATTGCAATTTTGTTGCTTACAATTGCAAATGCTTTCACCAATGGAGATGCTCTTAGAGGAGACTCTTACATTTTTTATAGACACCGAATTGAATTAAGCTTGATTGAGAGAAAATTTGAACCGTAAAATTGTGGACTCAATTTACAATAACAGAGAGAATACTTGTTGGGATCGTCTCGGGGCCCACTTGAGAGTAGGTCCGATGGGTTTAATCACCGTCGATTTGCTTTAAGATTCGTGCAAATGCTTTAAAATTAGTGCGTATTTGTTTCAATTTTCGTGCGCACAAATCTTGAATTGAATCGGACGGGTATTATGCTCGTTGAACCTAAAAGTAGGTCCGATGGGCATCGGACCTACTCCGTTCTCCTCGGGACCTAAATGAGGATGTCCTTGTGAAGATTGAAGAGTGTGTGGAAATTGGTCATAAATTACAATGCGCACCATGGGCCCATGGGTGATATGCATTGTGAATGGTAATTAGGAATGCTTGATGTTTGGGGAATCATGGTTAAAATTGACGATTGACTTGGAAAATTTGAGGCACAGTCAGGAGCAGAAAGAACAGTCCGGATGAGTGAGCTAGCTCATAGATGAAGAAGCGCATGCAAGTGTGGAATTTCGACGCATTAATTGTTAGCTGATTTTGGTTTTGCAACTGCGCGCTCTATAGATACGTAGCATCTGACTCTACTACTCTAAAGCCAATACATGATGACAAACTGATTTAATTTCACTAATTACTCTACAAATGTGCATGGTGGACGGGCTTATTACCTGAGCTAAGAAGGCCATACCAGTTGCTGAGTTGCTCAGGCAATAGCCAGAAGAATAATTGCACGTGTCGAAGTCATATGCAAAGTTTTTGGGCAGGCAGAAAAGACGGTGATGAATGCAATTTTTCAATGTCAATTTGCGAGAACTGCTTGGTTGATTCCCCCCCCCTGGGACTTGGAACTGATAAAATACAAAGTGACTGTCTCGGTACTCATCAGAGCAAATGAATCAGGTAATTGGTAAATCTATTTTTAGTTTTTTCGTGTGCATTATGTGGGCAATCCGGAGAGTAAGCAGTGAATTAGTGTAACTTTTACCTCTTAATTTTGTATATTGTCGAGTAAAATTTTTGAATGAATGATCTAGTTGATAGGCTTAATAAATCATGAAGTGTTTTGCAATTAAAAACACAAGAAATTCAGAATTCGTAAATTCAAAACAAAATAGTAAATGAATTTAAATCTTACAGTTCTGAATTGAAGACATCTTTAGGCGGAAGCGTTAATACTAATCTTCAATGGTTTTCCTCAGATCTGATGATGGAGACCCTTTTGCGTTTTCTTTACTTCTCTCTTTTAAAATGGATGATTCTTTTTCAGAAAATAATATCCCTAAAAAATTAGTGGAGAGAGATGTTTCCAGAAAAACGTTTTTGGAATAAATGGGCAGAAAAACATTTTTGGAATGACATTTGTCCAAATAGAGGAGTCTTTTAATATATTCTGAGGCAACCTTTGAAACCAGTATAATTATTAATAGCAATCTGAATTTTTCCATCAAAAATTCAGATGACTTTTCATTAATTTCTTTAAATGAAATTGGTACACAGTAATAACATATGCCACATAATAAAATAAAACTAACACCAGTTGCTTAATTTTTTCTCAGATGTAAATTAATGAATATTATCAATTAAGTTACTTTTACAAGCAAATGAAAGAAATTATCACAAAAACATACTTCATAAAACATAAAAGAAAAATAAAGTTACAGGCTTTTCCAAACAAAGCATAATCTCCCATACAGAGCCTAAATCATCATTCATTTATAGTATCTTATTTAATTCTACAACCTAACACATATAGATACACAGCACAGTAAAAATCACACTAGCACTGCCTCCCCTGCTCCATTGCTGGGCTGTGGAGCATCCGACTGAGGAGAAATATATGGATACACCAGATTTTGGTGCACAAGCGCAGCCAGAGAAGCACCG
This sequence comes from Carex myosuroides, assembly GCA_028015225.1. NCBI lineage: Eukaryota > Viridiplantae > Streptophyta > Magnoliopsida > Poales > Cyperaceae > Carex > Carex myosuroides. Next base: position 12,985,267 of record CM051466.1, read on the forward strand.
AGAAAGGGGCCCACCCAATACACTGCCTGATTTTGGAAATCACCACTAATGACAGCAGGCCCGAAGGACCGAGCCGGGTTCATGGACCCACCAGTCAGAGAACCTGTCGCAAGCACCCCTGCACCCGCCACTAAGCCGATGGCAAGGAGACCTCCATTGCGTGATTTTTTGCTGCCATTTGTCAGTCTGGGATCACAGGCTACATGAATTGTGTAGACTAGCATGAAAGTGGATACACATTCCAAAACAGCCGCCCCAAATCCAGTCATCTGTGTTGCTATCTTGGTTGTCGGAATGGCCTGAACAAAAACATTTTCTAAATTATATGTATGAACAATATAATTGAATAATAATTTAAAGTAATGCATATATCCATAGAAATTATTTCAAACTTTGAGAGAGATTTAATACTGTCAACAGCAGTGTAAGGATTAATTAGCTTGTATATTTGTAAAATATACTAGTGAATGGTGAAGTATGATCAGGAACAGAGACTAAGTATATACCATAAGATTACCATACCTGCATAGTATCACAAAAATAAATTAACCATACAAGATGAAACCGATATAATGCATTAATATTTAGTTTAAATAATATAACTAACAACTATTTATCCACTTACAACTAAAATTGTTTATTATTAATTACTAATAGGGCTCTTAAAACAGATATAATTAATTGTTTATACAATAAAAAAAATATCTTTCAGTTACCTCAGAAGGTTAAAATGGCCCTTTTGCTATAAGCATAATTTTAGAATATATGAGCAAGTTAATTGGATAAAATGAAAATGACACACCTAGAAAGGGTTAGACTGTGATGAATTTAGTAAGATTTACATGCTTTGAGCCCTTCCTGACTTTCTGTCAAGACTGCAATTCATTTTTCCTTCATTCTTCACTTTGTTTTGCGTTTTTATTTTGAGGAGTGTGAAAAATTATCATGTTACGTAATCTACTCAAGTATATCAGATCAACATAAATTCTAATTTTTGTACAATTAAATATTATTTTTCTGATTTGGAAGTTCTTAACTTGTAATAAATGCTTAATTTTTTTTTCTTGAATTAAGAGTTTGATGTAATTGTGTAAGTTGCATTTTCTTTTATTTTTTTATTGCAACAATTCACACATTTGACTCGGAAAACAAGTGTTATATAGAAAGGATGTGGTTCTAACTTGGTCCGCAGAGGCAACCCGTAGGAGGAGGCAAGCAAGGGTGGCGGCCACCATTTGAGATATCCAATAAAAGATAGCAACAGGTACAGAGATATGGCCACCTAACGCGAATGCAAAGGTGACAGCCGGGTTGACATGGCCACCAGATACGTCAAACGCCATAAAAACAGCAACAAATAATGCAAACCCTTGAGCGGTCGCTGTTGCAATAAGCGAAGAAGCATCGGATGTGGCATCAGGATTAAGCATCCCTGTTAAAAATAAAAAAAAAATTTAGGAACCAGACACATCTCTTTTTGTGAAAATAGAAAAAAAAAATGATAAGATGCATGACTAACGAGCACAGATGGCAGAGCCGACAGCAATGAACACGAAGAAAAAGGTTGAAATAGACTCGGCAACATAGGAGCGGAGTGCAGGGGCAGAGAAGCACTGCTGAAAAATGGCCCGCATGTCAGAAGCCATTTTCTGAGATGAAGTTGTTGAGAGGTTTGAAATTTAATAAAATGGATTATGGACGAAAGAAACAAGGATATGTTTGCTGGATTTAATATTTGGGTAAAAGAGTGCGAGAAAGAGAAGCAAGAGATGCGACCGGGTTGGATTTGATTGAATAGGCGCGATTTATACTAGCTTGGCTTCTAACAAATAAAACTTTTTATTTAAAAATAAATCATAAAATTTATTCTAAAAATTTACGAAACGATCGAAAACTAAAGGGTGCATAAGAAAAGAGCAATTCCGGATTATTTATCTTATTTGAAAAGAGTGCATAAGAATATACGCTCATCCGAAAGTTCTTTTCCCGAAATAGGCTGAACTGAAGTACCCACTTCTTTTATTTAGTAATATAAATATAAAATGCTATATAAATAAAATAATTGAAGAGCTTTAAAACTAAAAATATCGCAATTATTGTTCACCGACATCTCAAGCTTAATGCAACGCATTATTTATCTTCGTAGAGGATAGGAATAGTAGGGGTGAAAACGGGTCGGATATTATCCGATCGAATTCGAATTCGTATTAAAAAATTAGATATGGATATCTGATATTCGAATATTCCGATATGAAGAGGGTTCAAAAGCCTTCATTTGTTGTGCCTACACCATGCCTCCATTTTTAAAACGTTAATAACTCAAACTTTAAATCATAAATGTCAAAATAAAACTGTTAGATGTGATCTATATTATTTTCTCTATGTGCTCATAAAAAATATCAAAATTCAATTTTGTTTTTATGTGAATCAATAAGTTGAAAAGTCAACGTTTAGAAATTATCCACATTAATACATTTTTACAAGCTCTTGATGATAACCAAAACAAAGTTTAAATTTTATAATTTTTTACACGTGCATAAATAAAATGATGTAGATCATATCCAATGGTTTTATTTTGACCTTTAAGTTTTAAATTTTGAGTAATTAAAGTTTTTAAAAACGGAGGCATGATGGAGGCACAAAAAATGAAGGCATTTGAACCCACCTCTTCGGATATATATATAGATACAGATATAATTTTAAATTTTAATTATCCGAATCCAAATAATCGATATATATCAAATAATTTAATATATATTATGAAAAAAAAATGTTATTCATCATTATAATTAGAAAAATATTATGGACTTTTGTATATTTTAATAATAATTATATGTTTTTAATAAATAATAGTATTGAAAAACAGATATCCAACCCGTATCTGTATCCATATAATATCCGATTCGTATCTGTATTCGAAAAATAAAAACGGATACTTTCACTCCTAGATAGGAGCTACTGGTTGCAAAAAAAAAAAAAAAAAAAAAAAAAGGGGAATTGGAGTCGAAAGCTTTGAAAATGGAATAAATTAATATATAATTTACATATATTTTTGGACCTTAGCAGTGATACAACTATCTCATTTGCTCATGCCAGAAAGGGAAAAAGATAGAACAATAACATGAACACAATATGTACCAATTTACAAAGAAGATACGTTACGATGAAAATAAATTTATGTGACTGTCGGTTACGATTGTCAGAATATACAAAGTTATTAGTATTTTTTATGTTTAAATATATTGTGCAGAAAAGTTTCATGCAATTTAAATTTTGATTGTTATTCATCGAGCAAATTTGAAAAATTAATAATGCAATTTTATTGGTATTTTATTCATAACTAAATACTTTGGAAATAACATTAAATTTAATACACAACTTCTGTAAAATGTAGAAATATACCTATAATTTTTTTAATAATATTCGTTTTGTTCAATTATTGTTATTGTAAAAGGGAACACGATACCAATAATAATACTCATTTCGTGATTGACCTACTAACCTGAACCTAATCTTGTAGTGGTTTGGACTGAAATGAAATATCCTGACATGATAATCAATTTTTACCATATAAAAAGAAGAGTAATCAGCAGGTCAAAAAAATAATTGTCAAAATAATAGAATATAGAATGACAATCAATCTTTACTATAAAAAGAATGAGTATTCAATTGATAAAAAAAAAGAAGAATAAAAAAAGATAGAACATAGAATGATAATTATGGGTTGTACGTAGTATTGTCAACATGTTTTGTATTTACACTGCTACGTACACTTAGCTTTATAAGATACTACCATTAAGAATAATAATACTCATTTGTAACACATTAAATTTTCAAAAGGGTTGATTTGGAGAAATATAGTTCTTTCTTAATGGTGGTATTAATTTGGAGAAACCTGGTTGCAAAGTACCGATCAAATTATTCATGTGATCTAAGTGAAATCTAAAATTAGAAAATAGACTCGAAATATTAATAAAATATAATTAGGACAAAGCTAGTAATTAAAAGCCACTAAGTAGCTATTTGTGTTTCTATTCACAATGAATAACGTTAACTAAATCTAATTTAGGTTAAATTAAACCTCAATTCTACTATTAGTGATTACTCTCAACTCTAATGTAATTATTAAACTGAAGATTGATTGAGATTTATTAGAGTTTAGACTAGACTTAAATTTCATTAAAAAATTATGCCCTGATTTATTTTGTAAAATCATCAAAAAAAAATATCTAACTGAAAGGTTAACATTTGATTTACTTTGATACCTAAGATATAAATTACAAAAGTTATATTAAACGTATTTTTACATATATTATATCAATAGTCCTTAACAATTTAACATGAAGAACAATGTGAATTGGAAAATACAACTAAAATATATAAATAGTACATTTTTCACACACAATTCATTTTATTCATGACTTAAAAGTATGTATTGATTTTAAAATCACATCAAAATTATGAGAAGAATCTAACAATTGAAGAATAATACTGTGGAAAAGAATAACCACTCAAGTCTTAAAGTCCAGTTTTTTAACGGGTCAAATTTACATTTTTAGAGCTTGTTCGGCCAAACATTGTGCGCGTGGGAAAAAAAATTCACTCAAACTTCGTGAATTTCAGCCCACTTTCACAGTGTTTCGGCCATTCAAAAATTTCCATTCTCGTTCCCATTCCCGTTCCCTTTAGACGGCCGAACATGCCCTTATTTCTTATGTTTGTTCTTCCTGAGGTCATTTTTCTCATGAAATAGAATGAACATACATTTAAAATTAATGTTAAAATTAGGAGATGTGATAAATTAAATGATAAACAGATCAAAGTTTATTAAGCCTTATGAGCAGGACCCCTAGTTTATCACTGTGTCTTTGTATGTGGCGCTAAAATTAATTAATTTGTAACTCAAAATTCAGACATAATATTGAAGAATGAAAACATAGAAATAATCCCAATTCGTAGTTATCATACAAATTTTTTATATTTACACCATAATTATATTAGAAATCTGACTTACATAACAAATTTAGACTTATATGAGGTCAAATCTAAACATTTTTTTAAAGAGTACTCTTACAACATCTAAATTTTCACAAATGCCATTTCAATCAGAAAAAAATTAATGTGAAATATTAACCTCGTTCTCTACATTAAATATGTCGAAAATTTGTATTCATTCGAAACAATCGGCGTGGTCCTTTACTCCTTAACTTTATGTTTGGTTGTGGTCTAAAAGTGGCTTAAAGGCTTTAGGCCACTGTTATTCCACCAAACATGATTTAAACTAATTGGCCTAATATGGAATAGCCTAAAAGTTAGGCCGGCCTAAACGGGCCTAAATTAAACCACCTCTTGAGGTGCCTTAAATTTAGGCTTCAATTTTACGCCACTGGGGCCCACTGTCATTCACCTTTAACCATTTCACCCCTCTCCTCATTAATTAGTATTAGTATATAATTAGTATATTATTATTAATAATTATTATTAATAATTATTAGTATATAATTATATAATTAATATCTTATATTGTTAATATATTAAATAATTATTATAATAAGAGTAGAACTAGGGTGCTCCTAAGCTCACCAAGCCCTTCGTGAGCACGACTCTAAAACCTATCAAATTGACTTCAAACGACATTTTCAAACCGTTAGATGTTCAATCTATATTAAAATGTGTTTGGAGACCAAATTTTACATTTGTTTGGAATTTTTTTACTATTTATTAAGATGGTTTGAAAATCGCTGGTTTTATTAAAATTCTGCACCATTGGAAAACAGCGATTTTCAAACCATCTTAATAAATAGTAAAAAAATTCCAAAAAATGTAAAATTTGGTCTCCAAGCACATTTTAATATAGATTGAACATCTAACGGTTTGGAAATGTCGTTTGAAGTCAATTTGATAGGTTTTAGAGTCGCGCTCACGGAAGGGCTTGGTGAGCTTAGGAGCACCCTAGTTCTACTCATTATAATAATATTATATAATTAGTATTTTTTATTAATAATTATTATTAATATATTAAATAATTATTATAATATATTATAGTTATTATTAATATATTAATATTATATAATTAGTATCTTTTTATTACTAATTATTATTAATATATAATTATATAATTAATATGTTATATTATTAATATATTAAATAATTATTAACAATAATATTATAATATATTATAGTTATTATTAATATATTAATATTATATAATTAGTATCTTATTATTAATAATTATTATTAATTATATAATTATATAATTAATATCATATATTGTTAATATATTAAATAATTATTATAATAATATTATAATATATTATAGTTATTATTAATATATTAATGTTATATAATTAGTATCTTATTATTAATATATAATTATATAATTAATATCTTATATTGTTAATATATTAAATAATTATTATAAAAATGTTATAATATACTATAGTTATAATTAATAATTAATATTATATAATTAGTATGTTGTTATTAATAATTAACTAACTTAGGCTTCCAAAACTTTAGTCCTCCACCAACTCTAACCAAACAAGGAATACTTTAAGCCGTGGTCTAACTTTAGACCTCAACCAAACATAAATAATTTAGGCCGGCCTAAGTTGGAATAACAACTTAGGCCACCTTAACTTTAGTCCACAACCAAACACCACCTAATTTATTAATATAGAACGATGTATACATCTCGATGTCTTTTACTTACCATTTTTCCCCCTTAAGAATGTGAGTTTATAATGCAACGGAAAAGAAACAAGTTCAATTTTTTTACATTTCAAATTAGAAATGAATAAAATTATTAATTTTCTATGCACAGTTCACTCTCTTTCTTCTTCGCTTCCTTCCAATTTTTTATTTATTTTGGAGTAGTTTTTTTTTTGGTTCTTACATGGCCTGTAGGCCTACAAAATTTCTTCAAACTAAAAACTGGTTCTTTGCTACCCCAATTGTCCCACCCATACATTCTTCCATGTTTTGCCAGCCTATGTGCTATAATGAGATTTGGATGGTCTCTTGAGCAATGTACTGTAGCAAGTTTGTTAGTCTCGTTTGCCTGCATTGACCAAGATTCCCAAATGTGTTCATATGATCTCGAGTCCTAGATTGTCCGTATCGTACCAGTTAAGGATGTTATTGTTTCTTTTGAATCCGAAAACACAGTCCCCACCCCATTTGCTTTTTCCACTAGCAATTTGTATCCTTCCAGAACTGCTCTGGCTTCTGCCTGCGCCGGGTTCACTGCCTCTATTGCCTTTGAGTTCCAATGAATAACTACACCATTATGCAAAAGGCACAACCCAATACCCGCCAAACTTCCCGGTACCCATGACCCATCCACGAATCATGTAAAGGAGTGTACCTCATGACTTTGCTCATAATCTTCACTACGGCCAGTTAAGAGAGAGCAGTTTGGTATCATTCCGCTAGCCAACCTTCTTGTTTTGCACGAGTCCATTTCTCTTTGACAACATGCTCGATATGCCTCAACTGTCTACTTCTTACCATCATGCACCGCTTCATTTCTCAGTCGCCAAATCGTCCATGTTGTGCTCATAAAGTAGCACATATCAGCTTCTGATAGCGATTGCACCATGGCTGTTACAGTATCTTTGAAGCTGTTTACCAGTGTGTCTGTTCTCAAAGGCAAAGCCGAAACCAACCAAGCTCTTTTTGCAAATTCACAGTGGAACAAAGCGTGCATAATTGATTCCGGCACAGTTTGACAGAGCAGGCACATTGGGGAGACTTATTGGATCCTTATTGCCAGAATTGCTCTGACCAGTAACGCTGTCACGTTAAGAAAATTTTATAATAAAATTTCAATCATTTATTTATTTAGAATGTTTAAAACGGAATCGAAATTTGATCGACGAGCGAGGAATGAGAAATTAAAACACGTTAAATGGGTTTATATTGAATTTTAGAATTTTTCGGACCATTGATTCATCCTAGCACGGATCGCGAAGCACCCTCTTTAATAAGCCCTAACCTTGATTCATCCTGGCACGGATCGCGAAGCACCCTCTTTGATAAACCCTCACCCCTCTCTCTTCTCCCGTGTGTGTGGTCGGCCAAAGAGAAAGGAAGAGAAAGAACGAGAGAAAGAGAGAGAGAGAAGAAAAGAGAGTGAGAGCTCCGAAATCCCGTCAGATTGCGCCACCGTCCGGGAAATCGAGGTTGAAACCGAGAAGGCAGCTGTAAATCTCTCCTAGCCATCCCGTCGGTAATTTCTCTTTCCCTTCTTCGTTTGAAAATCTGAGATTCTCGAATTCGCGGGTTGTTCGTTTTAAAACCGAGATTAGTGTTAGAATTGATTGAACTCTAACTCATTTGAGCTTCTTATCTCTCGTTTACCTATTTTCTACGTGATTTCGTCTTCCATTTTGGATTTCCCCATTCTAGGGTTTTGATGCCAAATCCCGAATTGAAACGCGGCATTGATTGATTAGGTTAGTCCGACCAACTAGACTTGTTCTCGGTAGGGTTATCTCTTGATCGGGAAAGGTTAGAACATGTAATGGTTAAATCGAGGTTTCGACCAAATTAGGGTTACACCAACCGGCCAATCGAATTGATGCGTAAACCAGAATAGCGAACCAGTACAGGAATGATACCTAATTGAGATGGTGTACGTGGAATGTAGGTGTAGGCTCGGTTGAGCAAAGGTTTGCGGGACGCTCCGAGACGCCTGATCTGTAGTCGCGCGGTACGTCTATTGCCAGCAGGTGCGGGATTCTTGGACTTGTTTGATAATTTATATTCATGAATTAAACTGCTTCCAATTGTCATGTTGAACTGCTTGATTGATTGCATAATCATATGCATAACCATATTAAATTAGAACTGATATGTACTGAAATCGCATTATTGCGGGCCGCAACAACTCCCATTACGGGCCGCAATCAACAGCGTAGCTCAAAACATGAACTGAAAGAAAATTCTCTGACTGCTTGGCTGCGGGCCGCAATGAAGTCATTACGGGCCGCAATGAACATACCAGGAGAAATGCTCTCTGGCTGAAATTGGGGTGCTTGGTTGCGGGCCGCAACTCCAGTCACTGCGGGCCGCAATGAGAGCCTGGAAAAATGAAAATCAGAGTTGAAAACTTGTGGGTAGTTTAGTGCGAGCCGCAATAACCCCATTTTAGTCCGAAATGAATATCATAGTTGTATTTGCATGTTGAATGGTATATCGTTTGTTTATGTTCTTTTGTTTTGAGAACTACGGTCGAAAGTCCCCAACAATTTATGACTATCTAGGATGGTCGGTAACGTTTCGAAATCAACGCTGGGCGATGACTCGAAACCATGTGCGCATATGAGGATAATTAATCACTGCTGGGCAGTGATTGATTAAGATCAGTCAATGCTGGGCAATGACTGATCGTGACGGAGACTTTGGGTGACTGTGAGGAAACGATGAAATGGAGTCATATCCAGTCTGGGACAGGAATGACAGTTTGGTTTGACATGTTGCGAATGGACGATTCTGAGCTTATTGCATACGAATTTTTCTTTCTTTCTGATTATGAACCAGACCTTAGTTAATGGTTAAGCCAAAGCACTGCGGATGGGTGTCAGATAAAGGGGTCCAGCTGGTGGGCCATCTGTAGGTGTCAGTGACACTGCAGATGTGGGTTGGATAAAGGGTCCAACTCGGTGGGACATCCGTAGGTGTTACCAGCTGTAATAAACTGAGTTAAGCCAAAAACGCGCGTGTTTGAGATTCATCTTGGAAATTCCGTAACTTGTATTTCATTTGGTAAATTGTTGTCGATCATATGTACTTGCTTTATTTATGAATATGCACATGTCTGAACTGCTTTTGTATGGTTTCATTTCTGAATATAGATTTTGATTGCAAGTCCAATAATCTAAACTGTGGAAAATTTCGCACTGAGAATTCGTTCTCACCCCCACTCTTGGGTAATTTTACAGGATTTGGGGCGTCGGGTTCTGGAGAGGCACGCGAGTTGTAGACCCTTGGTAGTTACTTCTGTATGGCCTAATCTACCTTTTGTTGTATAGTTTAGGGTTAGGCCTGATGGTTAGTATCTGTATGAGATACTTTTATTGTATTATACTTTGACTAGACCGTGTACCCTTATATATGGATTGATATATATATATATATATATATATATATATGTATGTATATATACGTAGGGATGTGCTTGATAGTAGTTAATGATGCATATTTAGATTTAACGGGTAATAGCCTTGTAAACATACACGGTTTGTATGTTTACGGCAGGGAACTGTTACGAGCCTTGGCTGTGGGGTGTGACAAACGCACCGTGCACATATCTCCATATGAAGACTTTTAGTTTTGGGGGCAATTTCGTACTGGACCATACCCATTCCCAAAACTTCTTGTCATCTGAGTTGCCCGTGTCGCCCCTTACTAGCTGGTACGCTTTTTTGACTGAAAAGCCCCCGTTCTTTGCAAAGGTAAAGAGGAGAGTGTCAGAAGTCGGACTTGGTGCTGGCTTGATTGTGTTTAGAGTTGCAATCTGAAGTGCTCGAGTGAACCCAAATTCTTGCTGCAAACTTTTGAAATTCCATTCACGGGTTAATGGGTTTAAGAGAGCGGACACCTTAGCATTTCTCTATTGCCATGTGGAGACAAATATTAAACTAGGAATTGAAGATGGTGAGACATTATCTGACATAGGGCAATATCAAAGGATGGTAGGCAAATTAATTTAACTTACAGTAATCAGACCTGACATTGCCTTTGCAGTTAGTGTCATGAGCCAATTTATGCATGCTCCATATACCAGCCACTTGAGTGCAATTGATAGGATATTGAGATACCTTAAAGGCACTCCAGGTCAAGGAATTTAGATGAAGAAAAATAATTCTAATAATGTGGTTGGTTTTTCTGATGCAGATTGGACCGGAAGTTGCGAAAAAAAATCAACCACAGGATTTTGTACATTTGTAGGTGTTAACCTGGTCACTTGGAAAAACAAGAAGCAAAATGTTGTGGCTAGATCTGTCACACCCCAAACCAGAATTTCCGGATTAGGGTGTGATCAGTCCCGCCTCGTGTCAATTAATCGAAATGACACGCAAGGCTAAACAAATATAAACAATAATGTACAGCGGAAAAGAAATAAATCAAACAAACAATAGTCATAAATATCAAATAAATATAAGTATACATACATCATCCACATAATCCACATCAGGATAAAATAAACATAACTACGCAAGGGAATACATGATCTATCGAGTCCAATGTACATATCAAAAGCATTGGACTCGTAAACCAATCAAAAGTCCTAATCAACTAATCAAGCGGCGTGGCCATCGGAGACACTCCTGACGTCTCCTGCTGCGGACCGTCAGACTTTGTACCTGCCCACATCCATAAAAAGGAGGGGATGAGCGAATGATCGCCCAGTATGTGACCCAGTATTATCCCTTCAGGGATCCTCTTAAGTCAAAGCACGTTTTAATTTGAAATCTACGTAAAGTCGGTAATTATTCACTTTTAATGCACATGTTGCGGAATTTAAAACCTATCATAATAACTACAAAAGAAAAATAGATATAGTATATGATATGATGCGATTATCCTATTATGCTAAAATGGTGAAATTTCCCAAAAAATAAAATACAAGATAATGAATATTATAATCAATCGGAGTCCAGTACAATAGGTATCGTGTGTACAATTTAATATAGTAATAATACGGATCATTTTGTCACCCCGTGCCGTGTCAAATTCAACCAAATTGAATTTATATCTCAATGCGACATAACACAAGGACTGCGATCAGAGGGACAAAGATACCCGATGCCTAATAGCATCGAGCTTTGCCCACACAAGACTTCAACCCGTAGGCAAGTGCACGCTAGCCGATGGTTATATCCAAAATTCATGTATTTTTCTTACTCTAGACGATTCTTCATCCAAACATATCCAATAGGAGAAAACTACAAGCAAGTCGTAAAAATGAGTTAATCCGTCTCCTCATGAGCAGACGACGGAACTCCACCGTCCGGCCATAGACATGAATTAGAGAGGCGTGTCACTCTCAAAGGCGTGAGACCCTTTTACCGCAGGTCTGGGCATGAGACCCACTAGAGCGTGTCATCCTCGCCGAGTATGCGACCCCTAGTGACGTGTCATCCTCGCCGGGCATGAGACTCACTAGAGTGTGACATCCAGGACGAGTATGCGACCTCTAGTGACGTGTCACCCCAGCCTACATCACAATGCCACCCCCAGGACAGCACACTGGCGCGCTGGGCATGAGACCCTCCGGAGCGTGTCATCCTCGCAAGGTATGAGATCTCCAAAGGCATACGGTCCCAACACGCGACCTGGGGCTATGAAGTAAGCCGTACTAGACTGATAGCTCGAATCGTTTTTGTGCCTCTGGGCTCGAGATCGGTCCACACGTAAATGATAAAATGAATGAAAAAGCATATACTACCAACTTAATGCATATAATAATATAGTATTCCTAAAAGACCACCCGAGAAACCAAGTGGTCCCTCGGCTCAATGGCTAACGGGCCGACCGGTTCCATACCAACCAGCCGGAACGCAGTCACTCGGTCTTCTACTCACTCTCCCCAATGCACATGCTTAACTAAAATACTATGTTGTCCTCTACGAGAAGATGACAACTAATATCCTAATCTAATATAATATTAATTAAATTACTCTACTCCTAAGAAAGCAGTAAATTTTCCATTTAGAAGGGATTATGCAAATCCTAAATTACAGTTCAGAAAGGATTAAACATGCTCTAATGCAGCTACAAAATTAAAGGTGCGAATGTCAGATCAAGTGGTCGACTGGTAAGAGTACGCCACGAAAGAATAATGCAGATATCCCACACCTGATGGCTGTAGGGGTAGAACGCGCTAATAGCCTCCGGGATCCACGTAATCCTCGCCCGCTCATGTACAAGCGTCAGCAGAATAGGTCCACGGATCGGAATCTACGTAGGTCGGATGACCTGTAATTTAGATGTAACTTAATTAGAGTCTAAACTAACTATTTGTAACCCTTATTACCCCGTTTGATTAATTTCACTAAGTGTTCATGTTTAATTAATTAATTAACTATGGTTCGAATTTAATTTACTCTACTATTTAAATTATGCTCAATCGGTTCGATCGATTTTATTCGATTCCGATGGAGCGCACAATTAGTTCAAGTTGGTTTAATTTAATCTATCGTAATTTAAATATTTATTATATTTTAATTTGAAGATAACTGTTTAACTAAATAAGTCATGACTTTTAACCTAAGTTATTGCATATTTTTACGATAAAATACGTAAGGTATAATTCACGTGATTTAATTTGCTATTATTAATTTCCTATTCACTTGTAAAATATCGTGTTTTTCTTAACTAATTAAGCTACAATAATTTTTTTAAATCCTAAGTACGTAGTTTATAAGCGTCAATTATTTAATGATAATATTTCTAAAGTCGTACGAATTATTTTTAATAATTTGTATAAGTCGATAAATTTATAAATGTAAAATAACACGTGATTATCTAATTATCCTACTTAACGAAATTTGAAATCGAATGATGCGAGAATATTAATATGTCGTTAATTAATTGTCCTTTATCAATTAATCAACATATTTTCTTTACAAATTATTTTCGTTATGTAAAAATTCTAATTACTAAATTTTAAGCATCTAAATACTTAACTATTTATTTTAAAAATCTAACTACTTAATTTATTAATTAATTTAAAAACCCTAATTAATCTAAATATGTTAAACTAAATTATTTTAATTTGAATTTCCAAAGCCGAATCAATAATTTATTAAAGACCACATTTATAATTTCCAATATTTCGGCCTAATAACAAAAATGGTCCAAGGTCTCTACTTATTTAATAATCAAGGCCCATTATTTATTTAATTCATAACAGTCACGGTCCAGCAAGGTAAAAAGGCCAAAGGCCCAAATCTAATTTCCAAATAAATAAACATATAGGGCCGGCCATTTCTTACCACATTTCCAATTTTCCAATAAGGTCCCTGTCAGTTCAAAGGTTCGGTACCAGTGTTATCACTGGGCTGGTACCGCTGATACCAATCACACAAATACATCACAGAACAATCGCAACCAACACAGGACAGTAACAAGGAACAGAAAAGGCACACACAGCAAAACCGGTCACAAGACAAGGCAAATCAGCCATACACACAGATCAGATCAGCAACACAGAACAGGAAAGGTACGGGTCAGAGAAGGCACAAGCCGTACCAGTAAAACAAAACAACACGGCAGGATAGCACAGAGCCGGTAAGGCGCCACAAGCAACCCTAATAGTCACAAAGAAAGGCCGGTACAGATTCAACATAGAGCACAACCTCACCACAACTATTCAAGGGTGGTACCGGCCTCATCCAATCTACTGGTCGGCCGGGAAAATCAATAACCCGGGCGAGGCGTTAACCCAACAATCACAACAACACCGAAAGCACACAAGCAGGAATAAAAAGGGTGTGTACAAGGATTTACCCGAAGCGGAGAAAATCACAAGAAGGCAAGAAAGGCCGGTTCCAAGGCGATCGCCTCACAGCCGTCAAAGGAAAAAGGGCAAGCACCAAGATAGCACCCGCCGGCACCAGAAAAATCGCACGAAAGCACCAAAGGCAACGATCGCGACACAAGAACACGAAAAACTGAATTTTAGGGTTTCGGTTATCACAGTAACAAGGCAAACAGAAAGAGCGAGAGAGAGAGATTTTTCTCAGCACATGAGCGAAGGAAACAGAGAGAGTAAAACCGAAATCGAGAGAGAGAGTGCGGGGTTTATAATACCCGAGAGAGAGAAAACCCCAAAAATTCAACATTGTCAGTGGGCAGGTGCAAAGCCCACGCGCCTCAGCACAAATCGTCAAAGCCGTACCAGCGATGGAACAGGGGTAGTTCGAACGATGACCACGCGGGAGGGGAGGGGATCGCCTCCATTTTCTTCTCCCCGAAGAAAACAGTGAAGGGAGCAACAAAAAGGAAAAAGGGGCGGCCCCCAGTAGACAGACAGAGAGAGAGAAGAAAGGAAAGGGGAGGGCCTCTCCTTAATACAACCAAGCATCAAGATTCGTGCAGAGCATATTTGGACGGTTGAGAAAATTGCCATCAAATAGAAGTCAAATTGAAAAGTCTAAAAATCATTAATTCGCTAATAATCAACATCAGTTTCAGAAATTAATTACGTATTCCTCAGATGCTCCTCGATTTATTTTATAAACAATTTGTTACATTTTAATTTATTAATTAAATTGGTTATCGATACGATCGCATCAAATTCGAAATCCGTAGTTACAATTTATTGACTAAATTAGTCAATTTTCTACATTGATTTAATATACAATCCACTTAATTTAATTAATTCTATTTATTTAATTAATTTCAAAACTTGTTGAAATTGGTATTTTTAGATATAAACATCTCTAATTTAATAATCCGATTTACTAGTCAAATATATAGAACAATTCATTTGGTTAATCATTTAATTTCAAAGAATAAATTACTAAGTTTAAAATTTTTAAAACTAGAATCCCAAATAATTAAATTGATCTATATAATCAATTGGTAACCAATTTATCGACATAATTAATTAACTTTTATTTAACCTAACTAGTTAATTTAAATTTAATTAGTTGTAATTTTAATTATTAGGTTAATTAACTAATTTAATTATACGGGTTATAACAAGATCAAGTGCAGAAGCAGAATATCGAGCCATAGCATCCACAGCAAGTGAGCTTATCTGGATTAAGAAATTACTCAGTGATATGAAGATAGAGCACACAAGAACAATGCAAATGTACTGTGATAATCAAGCTGCACGACATATTGCATCCAATACAGTCTTCCACAAGATTACAAAACATATAGAGGTAGATTGTCACTTTGTCAGAGAAAAAGTGCAATCGGGGGAGATAGAAACTTCATTTGTCAGAAGCAAAGAGCAACTGACAGATATTTTCACAAAGGCACTTGACAAGGCCAGCCATCTGAGCATACTCGGCAAGTTAGGTTCAATAAACTTATTCGAACCCCACTTGAGGGGAAGTGTTGAGAAATAGGAATGATAGCCTCAGAATATTTCATCATAGGCTGGAAATAGGAACAAATAAAGGCTAGCATCCATGATACAGATGTCAAAGCTATACTTGATACCTAGCTTGTAATTATGGTGTAATTAGACAAATATCCAGCAATTGTAATTTAGGAAACATCCCAAACGGCTAGTATGATTAGGCTATAAATAATCATGCACAAAGAACTTGTAGAATGAGAATATTAGCAATAAAACTAATTATTCATCATATTCTGTTTTTTTCCTCAAATTCAATAATAAAACAACTGACAACTAATAAGTATTCATTGGCTCCTCGTCGTGCTTCAAATTTTCAATCGAAAAAATATTTTCATTCCTAAAATTGGAAAAACGATTTTTTACCACATAAAAATTTAGTTATTATTTCTCAACATATTTCAAAATTAAAATTAAAACTATTAACTTTATTTTTAATCGCTACTTTTCAAAATTTAACATTTATAAGTATTTTTTTATAATTTTCTTCGCAATTTACAAACATAAAAAAAGAAAGTTAAAAAAATTATCCAGACCGGTAAAAATATTTGGACCCAACTGAAACTTACGAACTAAAATTATAATTTTAAATTATGTCCGATTTTGGATTTTTTTTTCATATTTTTATACATTAATTATATATTTTTGTAACTATTTCTTAACAAAATTTCAGAAAAAGGAGAAAAAACTGGCACGACACGTCAAAATACGTTTTACCAAGTCGTGCTGTGCCGATAAACATGTTGAGTTCATTTTTAGCATTATACAACATAACATGTTTTAAAATTTTAAAATATTAGCATAATACGATACGTATTCCAGTCACGTCAATACACAACACGTTACAATTTCATAACACTAAGACTGTGCTCTAGAACTGGAGGTCGTAGAGGAAGGGGAAGGAACAGGGATGAAGAGAAACTCAGTGACTTTCTTTGCGAACTGTAAAACCTACACTCCAATTTGGAGGTGACAGATTTCCTCAAAAATCAACACGACGCTCCTCTCTCTCCTCTCTTCCGAACAGTAATGCGTAACCTCCGCTCTCTGATAGGTGTATTTTATATACACCGTCGATCTAGTTTTTATCATAAAATAACACCAAATATCTTGTATTTTGGATATAAAGCGAATATAATACACCAAGAATCAAGTTACTGCGTTCGCTCGATGTTTCAATGCAGAAAACAGTGCAGAATGATGAAAAACTGTCCAATGCGGACGCATTCTCCACCAGTGCGGACGCACTGGGCACTTAGCCAATTTTCCAGCAGCGCAGACCTCACAGACGAAAAGTCCGAGCGTAATGCGGCCGCATTCACCCTCAGTGCGGACGCATTCACTACTTAGCCGATTTTTGCGACTTTCAGAATTCGCCAGAAAACAGAAGTTCAAGATCAATGCGGACGCACTCACAGCCAGTGCGGACGCACTCAGTACTTGGACTATTTTTGAAATCTTCGGATTCTTTGGAAAACAGAAAAACAACATGCCAATGCGGACGCACTAAGATCCAATGCGGACGCACTCAGGAAAATTTGCAGAAAATCCAGAAAAGGAAACTTGGAACCAAAGGAGATTTGGAGTCGGTGCGACCCAGTGCACCCGCACTCAACTCCAGTGCGGACGCACTGGACTCGCAGACAGCCAGAAATTCGCATTTTCAGGGGGTTTTCTATTTTTGGCCAACAAGGAACACATTTTAGAAGGCCAATAATAGGCATGGCAGTCTGAGAAGTGCCCCCACTAACTCCACTTCTATCCTCTAAATTGGGCAAGGCCTTTGGCTATAAAAGAGGAAGAATCCATTATTGTACATATCCATTATTATATCCATCTTTCCACAAATTGAGAGAGAGAGATCCTGCAGAAATTCTAGAAGGCTTTTCAAGGAAGGAGAAGAAGAAGATTCAAGCAAGGAGTCGGCAAGATCGAGGTTTTAGATCTAAGAAAGGGTGTAATCATTTCTTTATCTTATTTCTTATTGTTTTTGCCAATCTTTGTTATGGATCTCTCCAAGAGAGAGTAGTTCTCTTTCTAGGGGTTTAGGTCAATGCATGAACTTGTTTAATTCTAGATTATTCGGATATTTGTTTTTATTATGATTGTGTTATCGGATTTGATTGTTAATTTCTGTGATATATTCTTTATGAATTTCATTAGTACTCGTTCCTTTGAGTTCACCTGGTTAGGATTTATTGAATTGAAGTAGTTTTGAAATCCCGTTGATCGGGTCTTTCCGCTTTAAGTTTATTAAATTCCGGCATTGGTCATGAGGAGACTACTAATTGAAACCATAAAGACACACCTTAGGGTTGGGTTAGAAGCGACCGTACTTTGATATCCAATCCGGAACTATAGAAATTAAGGTTAGGATTTTGGTGAAGGACCGAAAGGCGAAGGCAAATCCTAATTAGGACACCTTAGAACAAATATCGATATATGCTTTGAAGCATGAGATTAAATATCCCTCTAGGTTAGTGACAGCCCTAGAATTCGAGGCACATTAATCCATAAAGCGCAAAGTATTTGTATTAATATTTGTTCCAAAGGCTAACATAGGTTAGAAACCTCATCAAATCAAACATGAATTTAAACAAACCGAATAAATAGAATTAGCAAGGGATTGTATACCGAATACCCCTAGATCTCCTTAAACTTGAAAACAAACCAATCTTTCTTTCCTTTATTTTATTTACATTTATTATTTGAAACTCCTCTCTTTCGGGTATTGAACCCAACTTAGGATTTTAAGAACAAACCCCCCCATTTACTTTTATTCTTTTGTTTTAGAAGTAATTTTCTTTATTAAAAATTAGTGTTTCCCTTTCTCCCTGCGGATCGACACCTTAATACTACAATCGATAGGTTGTGCGCTTGCAACTAACCTATTTATTGAGTACGAAGGTTTTATAAATATTAAAGGCAAAAGAGTACAAAATTATTATATCTAAAATACTCAACACTCTCTCTCCGATTCCCCCTTCTCAAGCAGGTTACCTCACCCAATCAGATGCGATCTAGCGAGCTCTCACCTCCGCACAGTAAACTCGTACTTCCTCTCTTTCCACATACCACCGTCTGAAGCACAATCTAAAGATAAGTGACATAATAATCTCACTTTCCTCTTTGTACACTTAGTGATTCACAAGTGACTTCATTTAAATTTTTTCCTCTTTTATCTTGTCCTTTCCGAGTTCACATCCTCCCAGATATCTGAAAATAAAATCTTTTACAATTAGAGGATCCGGACCGTTCTTTTTAACTCGGCACGAACTCAAAGCCTAATAATACTGCCCTTTGTGCTAGCTCGAATCCCAAACCGGCTGAGAATAAATCTCAAACCGTAAAGTTAGGACAATCTTGTACTTGGGATGATATTGATCCGTTCTTTTCTTCCCTGCCTTCCTCTTCTCTAGCTAGATATGCAATTTCTGAAGCACAGTCTAACATTCCCCTGCATTTGACGCTTCAAACTTTTGGGGCTTTGAACTTTTTCCATCATGTCTCCAAATTAAGTAATTAATAACAAAAGAAATCAGAGAATTGTGAACTGGTAGGTAAGGTCAAATTATATAATAGCAAATTAGCAACCAATAGATGAGACTTAATTAACAAAAAGATAATTCATTATCCACTTCTCAGTTTGGTAAATCTTAAACCTGCAACATTCAAAATTATTTGTTAAATATTATGTGCTTATAATAATAATAAATCAAGCAACAAACCCCAAGAAAAATTAAGAGACAGAATGAACGAAGGAAATAAATCTTAATTACGCGATTTAGCAAAGGAAGAAAAGCGGATATTACAAGAACAACATAATAATGTACACAATATGTACATTTATTAATTTAAACACAAGCACGTACCAGATCAAACTTGAAAAGATATATAGGAGACCCATATATATATATATATATTAATTCCATGAAATGAAAACCGACTCATTCAACAAATCAACAGCTTCAAGGATACTCCTGTGCAACTGGTTGGTAAGATCCAATAAACACATCACCATAGATGAACCCAGCAAGGCCACCGCCGATCAGAGGCCCGACCCAGTAGATCCAGTTGCAGGCGAAGTTTCCAGCTGCCACAGCTGGGCCAAAGGAGCGAGCCGGGTTCATTGACCCACCGCTGAATGGTCCGGCAGCCAAAATGTTTGCTCCAACAATGAATCCGATTGCCATCGGGGCGATCGTGCCCAATGAGCCCTTCTTGGGGTCAGCAGCGGTTGCGTAGACGGTGTACACGAGTGCGAAGGTGATCACAATTTCCATTACCACTGCTTGAATCTCGAAACCGGCATCAACACCATGGGTTGGGATGGCCTGCACGAGAACATATATATCTCAGTTTAACTATCACCAATTTGTACCAGTTCACAAATTAAGAAGTACTTTGAGTATAGTTTACATATTTAATTTTTGCATATGTTTGTTTTATTAAAAAGAGATACCTAGTTATTTACATATCAATAATTGGGAGAGTTCAGGACTAATTGAACATTTATTATCAGAATGCATGCACTTGCAACTAATATATTCTTTGATTGGTCATCTAGCTAGAAGCTCACATTGACCTACTTTTAAAATATCAAATTTGGTTGATAATCTTAAAGTAATGATAATATAATTAATTAATTAGTTGTAATTATTGGCACACAAACATGAGGTTGAGTCTTCCAAAGCTCCTACATAATTTTCTCAAAAGCCAGTCTATAATGAATTAACTAGAATGCTAACTAACAGTAACAGGTATGTATTTAATCAATTAATTTATTATATGATGAAACAAGCACATGCTAGCAAACAAACAATAACTTACCAAGCCGCCGGTAACAAACTTCAAGAGGAGGCAGGCAACGGAGGCACCGAGGCACTGAGCGATCCAGTAGAAAATTCCGGTGAGGATAGTGATGTTGCCGCCGACGGCTAGACCGAAGGTGACAGCTGGGTTGAGGTGGCCACCGGAGATGTTAGCAGCCATTGAGACTCCAACAAAGAGTGCAAAAGCATGTGCTATGGCTACGGCCACAAGCCCGGCAGGGTCCAAGGCTGCATCTGATGTGAGCTTGCCTGTTATGTGTAAATAACAGTTTAACTTCTCTGATGAATTGACCATGTTATATATATATAGCAAATGAATGAGAATAG
Source organism: Carex myosuroides (assembly GCA_028015225.1). Classification (NCBI taxonomy): domain Eukaryota; kingdom Viridiplantae; phylum Streptophyta; class Magnoliopsida; order Poales; family Cyperaceae; genus Carex; species Carex myosuroides. The sequence continues at coordinate 13,006,528 of CM051466.1, forward strand.
TTGACTAATTAGATAATAGATCAAGCAGGTTTAACTTTAATCAATGATGAAAGATTAATCTACCGGCCGTGCCTTTCATTATAATAAACACTATATACCTCACCAACTCAGCAAGACTATATCTATATGTACGTGTTATTTAACATGTAATTCTACAATTTGGCTTAGTAACTCTATATATATGATTTCAATTTTGAACCTAGCTATAGCTCTTTTAAATCGTGATATGAACTATTAATGTACGTAGACAATATATAAATGAAGAAATATAAATCTGATTACCATAAGCGATGGCGGAACCAACACCGGCAAAGACAAAGAGAAGGGTGGCAATGAACTCTGCCAAGTAGGACTTGATGGATGTGACACTGAAGGAATCACCTATGCTTCCAAATGTAAGCTTCACCATTTTTGCTAATATCTCTGTCTCTCTCTCTCTCTCTCTCTCTTTGTTAAGCTTGACTGTACGCTAATCAAGCTCATTAACTCTGCTTTATATACAAATGAAACTGGGCTTTTGCGCAATTGGTACATGGGCCAGGCCTGGTCATGGAACAGTCTAGATGATTTTTTAAAAGATTAAAAAATGATAAGACGGTGGGATATGACAACAGGGGAGGCTATAAGAAAATAGAAATCAAGTGATGATTGAGAGCCGGCCAACCGCCCACCAATTTGATTAAGCTGCGGGATTAATGAGCTTCAACACAATTCTTAATCAACAATAATTTGCTTTTCATAATTATGCATTTTTTTTTTATAATTTTGTTCAGTATTGAGAGGTCGAAAGTTCAGTAAACCGATCAAGCAAATCATTTTTGTTTAACAAAGTGAGAATTATTTAAATTAGAGTGTTCATTTCATAAATTATTGAGATTTCTAATCTGACGTGATGATTTCTATTTCAATTTCAGAGATATACGTCATTTTTTTTATTTACAAATTATTCGACAAAATTTCTTATTAAGAAACTATTTCTAATCACTACGTTGGCGAAATGATTCACTCAAATTCTTTCTTTCACGTTTCTTTGACGCTCTAAAATTAATTTTAAGGATGTGAAGGTTTAAAATTTAAGAGAGACTTTAATTTCTAAACAGTGATCGACAGTTATTTAGAAATTCATTTTAATTGCTGGATGGAGATGCTCTTATAATTTTAAAAGCATAGCGTATTAATAATAATATTACTAATGTTATTATATGACTTCTATTATATCAATTGTTATAATTTTGAGTAATTTTAAAAATACACAATCATAAGATTATTTTTTTAAAATTATATATTACGACCAAGTAACTTTATATCAAACTAATTATTTAAGTATTTAAAAAGTATTACATATTTGTCTAAAAAATACTTAAATATATAAAAAAATAGATTTTAAATAAAACTTAATAAGTGAACTTATGACTTGGATTACTGGACCACATCCAGTGTCATATATTATCGGCTACATTTAGGTTTTTTTTCTTTTAATCAACCTATATTTAATTGTACCCACTTATGGAATTCTTCCCGCTTTTGGATAACCATATAAAAAAGCGGGCAATTTCTTGGCGAAACCAATGACAATGACATTTTACATGTTACAATCAAGTTACATCCATAGTTACAAAATTTGCGAATTATTCACGAATAATTTGTTTGTTGGTGATGATGAACCGAATGCCGAATTATTCGGTTGACCGAACTTTGACCGAATTATTTCTGAATAACTTTTCCCAAATTTTTCGAATTATTCGTGAATTTTTCCCATAACATTTTTTTTTTGTTTTTTCTTTGCTTCCTTATAGGACTAAGATCTCTGGTCCAGATAATTTAGAATTATTTATGAATCACGAATTTTTGACCTCACCTCACCGAATACGAATAATTCATTTGTCACTGTGGTTACATCTATTCTAATATATAACAATACTTACAATTTTTTATTTTAAGTTTTTTTTTTCACTTTGGACCTCAAGTTGTGCAAAATTTGTAAACTACGTTCTAGTGTTGTAAATAATGGTATGCGCTCGTCGGACGGATATGGTACCTCTAAGCGATTAATCGGGAATAATCGGGAATAATTGACCATAATCAGAAAAAATTGGCCGATTAATCAAAAAATTTCTTAACGGTTTGGTCACCACCAACGACTAATCGGTCTAAACGGACTTTTTTTACAACACTGCTACGTCCTTTATGTCATTTGAGTTCTGATGAATTTGAAGAAGATTTTAGCAAGAAATTTTTTATTTAGATCAGGTAACAATTCTAGCATTCTATATGTGGAAATGTTCCTAGCGCGTTGACCGAGATGCATCTCTTAAAAAAACACACACACACACACAACGCACCCGGTGCACTTTGTATTGCGCTCTGAATTTTTGCACAATGTGTTTATATCTGTAATAGTATATTTTTATATAAAGCATAAGGAGCTTTTAAAATTATGAAACATTTTATAGAAATGTAAGGACCAACCGGTTGTCATAATTATTTATACTAAAACAACAATTTAGAGTAGAACTAGGATGTTCTTAATTTCCTTAATTTCATTAAGTTATTTTATAAACTCTAACTCTAAAATCTAATGAATTGACTTCAAATGACGAATTTGAATTGTTGAAACTCATCTACCTTACGAGTGATGCGTCTACATATGAAAAATTTTAACTTTGAAATTAATTTAGTATACAGTCAAGCGGTCAAAATTAGAAGGTTTATAAATCAATTTTAATGCATTCATTTTTTTAACATTTCTTTACCACTTGACTCTATACAAAATTAATTCGAAAATTTAAAATTCTGTTTATAAACTCATTACTCGTAAGGTAGATGAATTTCAACGGTTTGAATTCGTCGTTTGAAATCAATCTGATAAATTTTAGAATTGAATTTATATAATATAAACTTGCAGCTCCTGCCATGATTCCTCAAAAAAAAAAAAACCCAATTTAGAACGAGTAAGGCTATGGTACTGTATATATTGCATATTGGTCCGTACTATGAACTAATATTTTTATATTCAAAATCTAAACAATTGATCATTATCGTTCAACATGATCTCCATATAAAAATATACTTGTATATCAAATTTGATATTATTTAGAATGTTTTTACTATTTGTTTTAGATAGATAAAATCAGTTCACCTAATTAAAAATTCTCAACCATTCAAAAGAAGTGATTTTCTACCTATCTAAAACAAATAGTAAAAAATTAAAAAAAATTAAGAACGAACATATTGATTTATAATATGCTATTTCCTCCAGTTAAAAGGCAGAGACGGTAACAGAAATTAAATAAATTAAATTAAATTTTGCCTCTGTGCTGCATGCTCTGATTTACATTTTGATACCAGAGATTAAATGACCTACTATCTTTTTGTCTTTTATGTTGGACTATTTGTAAGTGGAGGAAACAGAGGAAAAAATTGACTCAATCTGATTCAATATAATTGAATGGATCCTCTACCGACATTTTTATTAATATTCAAAGTTTAATACAAATTATTAATTATGTCCAGACTTTCAAACTTTCGCTAAAAATATCCAAACCGGTCAGAAAATGGCCGGTTTACTCCCCCCCTAAACCGGCCATTTTCTGGCCGGTTTATTATTTTTTTTTTAAGACTATGAATAGCAAAATAGTAAAATCTAACACTAAAAATTGAAATTTTTTGTTTAAATTTTTTGTTAGATTATTTCTTGTGATTTATAATTACCATATTTATACTAAAATACACTGGATTACTGAAAATTATGTTGAATTACACTATATTACAATAAATTATGTTGAATTACACTAAATTACAATAACTTCGCTAATTACGCAAAATTACGCTAAAGTAGACCGATTATGTGCCATCTTTCATGAATCATAAAAAATAGTAAAAAAATTCCGAAAAATAGTAAAAACTGGTATTCTACAAGTTCATTATGTAACTAATTTACTGAGCTACTTGGATTGAATAATAGAAACGAAAATCTTAATCGGAAACTTCAACTCAAGTTTTGAGGCTCTTCCCTTAGTTTTTTGGCGATTCTGAATTTCAGAATCGAGCAACGCTGGCAAGAACGCATGCGTCTTTTCGCAAGCTTTCTGAAAAGTAATTATTTGCTGAAATCGGACACTCGAGCGCCGTTTTATGACCGTTTAAAGTTTCGCCGTCGTTTTTTCGCCTTTTCAGTGAAGATATCGTCCCTATTCATATGTAATTTAGCATAATTTACTGTATTTTACCGTAATGTAATGTAATTTAGTAAATTACTGTAATTTACTGTATTTTACCGTAATGTAATGTAATTTAGTAAATTACTGTATTTTACCGTAATGTAATGTAATTTAGTAAATTACTGTAAAATACAGTAAATTATGCTAAATTACATATGAATAGGGACGATATCTTCACTGAAAAGGCGAAAAACGACGGCGAAACTTCAAACGGTCATAAAACGGCGCTCGAGTGTCCGATTTCAGCAAATGACCACTTTTCGGAAAGCTTGCGAAAAGATGCATGCGTTCGTGCTAGCAATGCCGGATTCCGAAATTCAGAATCGCCAAAAAACTAAGGGAAGAGCCTCAAAACTTGAGTTGAAGTTTCCGATTAAGATTTTCGTTTCTATTATTCAATCCAAGTAGCTCAGTAAATTAGTTACATAATGAACTTGTAGAATACCAGTTTTTACTATTTTTCGGAATTTTTTTACTATTTTTTATAATTCATGAAAGATGGCACATAATCGGTCTACTTTAGCGTAATTTTGCGTAATTAGCGAAGTTATTGTAATTTAGTGTAATTCAACATAATTTATTGTAATATAGTGTAATTCAACATAATTTCCAGTAATCCAGTGTATTTTAGTATAAATATGGTAATTATAAATCACAAGAAATAATCTAACAAAAAATTTCAATTTTTAGTGTTAGATTTTACTATTTTGCTATTCATAGTCTTAAAAAAAAAGAAGAAGAAGGGTAAACAGGCCAGAAAATGGCCGGTTTAGGGGGAGTAAACCGGTCATTTTCTGACCGGTTTGGGTATTTTTAGCGAAAATTTGATAGTCTGGGCATAATTAATAATTTGTATTAAACTTTGGATATTAATAAAAATGTCGGGATCCTCTAAGGAGGAAGAGATATATACGGTGCTAAGAATTTTAATAAACATATTATATATATATATATATATTTTTTAAAATATGATGGTTTTAGTTGGTGGGCTATAGTACAGAGACATGTTGTGTTACTAACTCAAAAATCTATTGAATAGGTTTTAAATGATGATCTAAATTATTGAAACCGATATAATTCACAAGTGATGCGTTTACATGTTAAATATATATATTTTTAATTCACATAGTATAAAGTCAAGTGGTAAAAAATTATAAAAAATGAATGCATTAAACTTAATTTATTTTTTCTTTATTTGACCACTTAAATTTTTACTAAATGAATTATTATTTTTCTATAAATTTTGCATGTAAAAAACATTAATCTTCAAATAGATTAATTTCGATGGTTTGAATTAGTCATTGAATCTTAGATAGATTTTGAGACTGTAACACGACATGTCGCTATACTATAAATAACAAGCTAGCCAAACTCAAAATATAATTGCAAATGTTTATTTGACACCACTTTGGACTTTGGTTGTTGTTTTTCTTAAACTATTTTAGAAATCCTTTTAGTACAGATTCTGCATGCTTTTCACCAAAACCGGGTTCATCTAAATCTAATCTAAACACGTCATTACGTATAAAGGGATAAGAACTTTTTGCATGTGGAGGACTGGAGGGTCACATGCAAAGCAAATGCCTAATTAATTCTGCCTCGATCAATTTCCAAACATTATCTTCATCCTAATCAATTAATTTGTTTTAGGTGTCAATACTCAACACTAACATGCTATGTTCTGTCCTTGTTAATTTCTTGCATGTTGTTTCATTAAATAATTAATTAATAAATTATATTGACATTATTTAATTCATAATACTATGGTTGTTAATTAATTACCAATTTTATATGAACCTAGCTAGTGTGGTAGGTTATTGTTGTTTTAATGTGACAATGTCCATCTAAAACATTAATTAGAGACTTCACCAGAACCAACAAATGGTGAATTCCAATATTAGGTGTCTTAAAGTGGAATTGATTTTGACAGCAAATTCATCTAATAAATAATAGGTTTCATAGCACTTTGGCCTTATTAGGAGGTTGGCTCAATGGTACAGATTCTCTGTGGATGAAAATTATATATATTTTATGTGCCTGTGCCACTGATAGAGTTGTCTACTGGTCTGTAAGTGTAACCACTAAATTGCCTAATTCAGACATGATTTTGGATTTTTCTTGTTAGATCTGTAACTTCCAATATTGATTCGGCCATCTTTTGACAGTTTATACAAATTATGATTGATTTGAATATTAAATCATGTCTGTATACAGTATTAACGTGCCAGATCAGGCTCTACAGCTCTTAGATCAAGTGTATATTGGGTTGGGCTATTGTGTTTTATGAAGGAAAGAACATGTTTTACTTCATATTCATATTTTGAATTTCAAAGTTTAAAAATTGATCTGAATCGTTCAACATAATATTCATTTTGAAATGAGGATCAAATTTTATATTTTTGAAATTTTTTTACTATTGTTTTCAACATGATATTTATATTGAAATGTGTTTGAGAATCAAATTTTATATTTTTCGAAAACTTTTACGATTGTTTTAGAATTTTTTAAAAATATATGTTTTTTAATGGTTCATAATTTTTGTAAAAAATATTGATTTTAAAAAATTCTAAATAAAAGTAGATTTTTTTCCAAAAATATAAAATTTGATCTCCAAATACATTTCAATATAAAAATTATAATGAACAGTTCAGATCGACTTTTTAAACTGTAAATACAAAAATATAAATGTAAAATAAAACATGTTCTTTATTTCATCAAGCACCGTAGCCTAACTCTATATCTCCATTCCATTATTAAGCATGTTGATGTCCTGATCCGTCAACGGCTACGATTGAAAGATGAAATTTCGGATTTAATATCAGCCCTCCAATCACATAATATGTCATCTTTTGATTAAATGCATATCTTTTATGTGTAGAAGTTTATATTTAGTTAAAAGAAGACTCGCCACACATACAGCCACACTATATGTCACAATTAAATTTAAAACAATTAAATTTTTTATGATATTTATCTACAAGAAATATATATTTTCTTATTTCCCCTACACTCAGTTATTCAAATCAATATTTTTTTCCAAATAAGGAGTAAAATAAATCAAAAAGAAAAATTTTCTGACCCAAGATTTCAGAAGCACGTACATCTGTTGCTCTTGCTACTAAAGGAATTACTTTTGGACTTTATTTCATCAATGTGACATGATTTGAAAAATCTCTTATGTTAGGTAAAAAAGAATTGTGGCGCTTGGAATTTAGAACATTTGCTATTTTAATTTGGCGCCATGTGGACTTACTGAATTTGTGAATTTCATTTTCTGTGAACGTTAAAAGAAACTGGCGGTAAAACAAAAAGTAAAAAATTGTTATTTCCATTTGTACTACTTTCTTGCGTTGGAACACAAAACAATTTTGTTTTATCTTAGATTAATTTTGATTGTTGCTTATGCCTTAGACGATAATCACCTATTTTTAAATTAGCTTAGCTTTGTTCCATGTCGAGACATCATACAGGAAAGAAAGTTCAAGAAAGTATAACTAATGGAAATGAGGATTCTTATGCAACCACTCCAAGAACATCAGGTTTTTTTAAAATATATATTTTTGTTTGCCAATCACTAATCGATGTACATTTCTCAAGGAAGCAAACTTATATTATTATTTTATATAACATAACAGAAATAAGATTGGATGGAAAGAGAAGGTACAACAAGAGAGCATATCAAGAAATGAGTCGGGAAAAGAGCAAACTCTTCTAATGAAAAATCGTGCAAATAAGCAACTCAAAACAGGAGAAAGTAGCAATAATCCAATACCAAATGCTCTTGTGAGGTCAAATGTTTTATTAGTTTTAGACTCCATTGCAAATAGATGTAGGTTCATCAACTCCTCATGATGCTACTTAGTCATTGCACGGTAATATAAATTTTAAGACAACTTTTTATCAAAAAATAATTTTGTATGTACATTTTAGAATTTAGAATAGTAGTTGCAGCAAATTAGCTTTTATGTTAGATTTTCTTTTAGGTGTACGAACAAGTCGTAAGAGGATTTATAACAATGCTAATGCTCAGCCACCTGTGACCACACAAAATGATATTGACAGGGAATTTGAGACCTTTACAGAAGGTAGTATTTCCCTAGAAAATATATATGTTATGATAGAAATAATTTCAAATATTCAAATACATGCTTACTGAGGAAGAACTCATCTTAAAAAATAGATGAAATCAACATCTTGGATGGGCGTCAAGAAACTGTTGCACCCATCTTCACTACTCGATTTGAAGGTACAATTTTAGTAACTCATCGATTGCAATCGTTTAATGCTTAACAACACCTTTTTATTTGTCTTCACCATTTTTAAAATTCTAGGTTTAAAATTCCCTTGAAAATTGAGAACAACTATGTTTGCAATATCAAGAAGTAGAGTGGAATTTGATCATATGGGATGAAGCATCAATGGCAAAGCGACAAGCAATTGAAACACTTGATAGAACAATGCAAGATATAATTGAAGAAAATTTATCCTGATGATGAGATGTTCCTTTTCAAGTTTACACGAAAGCAATTCCCTATTCGCCTGAGTTTTGCCATGACAATCAATAAAGCACAAGGACAAACAATTCCTAATGCCGGCATCTATTTACCCGAGCATGTTTTTTCGCACGGACAGTTATATGTCGCATTGTCAAGAGGTACGTCACGACGTACAACAAAAGTCATGTTGAAACGGAAAGAAGAAATTGATGCCCTAGGAGTGTATACAAAAAATATAGTTTACCGGGAGGTTTTGAGTGAGGAATAAGGTATGAACCATATTAATTTAACATTTCTAATTTTATTATATTTTTTCAATTGGAGCAATTATAATCTACTTTTCATTTTTTTTCATTTTCAGAAATGTTGGACTACATCGAAGAGGATCACACTGGCAATGATACTTCAAGACTTTTTTTAATGTTATATTTGATCCATTTTTTTCATTTATTGTTGTTTCTTTTACTATTATTTATTATATATTTCTCTGTTTTTTTTTCATTTGTGTTTTTTTATTTTCATTTATATATTTTTTTCTTAATTATGGGTGAGATGTCAATACAAAAATCTCTTCATATTTTTCTTATAATGTCGCCGTTGCAACGCACGGTCACGATACTAGTATTAGTATTATAGGTGGTATATACATATGCCTGCCAGAAAGTTCTGAGCCACAAAAAGAAGAGAATCTTTTGGAGTGGTTAATGAGCGATTTGTTTATGGTTGGTCAAGAAAATCATGAGGCACAGGAATTGATTATAATTCGGATTATATATAAGAATGTTTCATGATAATTAAATCATAAGAAACAGTTGTCCTGAACAAGTGGATGTGCATACGTGTAAGGTGTAACGTGGCCCTTAAAATGCCAGCGCTAAACCACTTTAAGGCAATTTAATGAACTTTATGAGACCAAAATTGCCTTTAGTGGAACTGGCGTACATGGTCCAACTTTTTTTTTTATTATTTATTTTTTCATTTAAAACATCTGAACTGATAACTACAGTTAAGGTTGTGTGACTAAGAAATTAAAAAAAAAATTGTATACAATTTGTTCTCATTGATAATGATAAATGATTAAAAATTTTGGTTACCCGGAATTTTGATTGTGGTCATAGATGCCTTACAAATTATAGCTTCGAACCTTTTAGAGTTTCAAATGATGAAATTGTGTTAAAAAAATACTATTAAGCCATTGACTAATAAAATACGGTCGAAAGTTTCAAAATTCTACGTCTGTTGTAATTAGAGACGAATTGCAGGGCAGACTCATAAATTATTTTTGAGAAAAAATAAGAATCTAACCCATATTTAATTGATAATTGCAGTTACAAAAATTTTATAGTTGCAAAATAAAAAAAAAATACAAGACACTCAAACAAACTTGAGTTGAAGTAAGATAAATAAGATAAAGTAAAATCTCATAAAGTAAAATCTAAAACAAAATGGAAATAGTAAATATAAAATAAACAAAATATTGGATGATCAATATTCTCCCGATGGTTGATTCCGGCTGTATAACAGTTGCTCCACTTCCTGTATCAACGGTCCGTGGATCTTTGTTTCATCTCCGAAAATACATGTACATCTTTCTCTCCGAATAACAATCATTGTCACAAATAGAAATCCTTTCGGCTTTTTGCTATAATCTAGCCGCAAAATGGCCTCATTCATCCGGATAAGCATAGCCCAAAAGTCCGAATTTGTTGTTCCAGAAAGTAACAATAAATAGCCCAAGATCGAACTTGATGGCCCAATCCAAAGGCAGCCCACCAGGTTTTGGGTTCGAGAACGGAGTAGGTCCAATGCCCATCGGACCTCCTTTTAGGTTCAACGAGAATTATGACCGTCCGATCCTTTTTAAGATTTGTGCGCAAGAAAATTGAAACATATAAGCACTAATTTTAAAGCCTTACGCACGAATCTTAAAGTAAATAGACGGTGATTAAACCTATCGAACCAAAGTAGGTCCGATGCCCATCGGACCTACTCTCAAGTGGGTTCAAAGACATCCCTTCCAGAGTTCTAGTGTTCTAGTGTTCTAGTGGTGCGGTGTGAAGCGTTACTGGATGTCTGGATGGTCAAAGCACGAATAACAGAATATCACCTGAGGTAACAAAATATTTATGTTAGGATCGAACCGTCCGATCAGAATCTACATGAATAACAGAATCTGTTGTCAAACCGTTGATTTTCATTGAGATTCGCGCAGGGAAAAATTTGACTGGTTGGGATCGGAATAACAACAGAGTTATTTCCGAATATTAAAGGGATTCTGGGCATTATACCTTAATTCCAAATTTGCCCGAATTCAGATCGGACGGTCATGATTTAAACAGAAATATTGTGTTACCTCAGAGGATATGGATTGGTCAAAACCCTCAAAAGGTGCACACTGCGCAAGAAATGCGCATTCATTCGCATTCTGTTCTCCTTCTGTTCCTTCCTATAGTTCCTACTGTTCTCCCACAGAGAGAAGTAAGAGAGAAGTATAGAGAGAGAGAGACTAGTAATAGTAACAGCAGTAGTACAAGCGCCGATCAGATGGCATCAGCGGCATTCAATGTCTCCATTCAATTCTCCAACGAATCCTGGTCCCCACACCATTTGCTCCTCCTTTCATATTCTCTTCATATTGGTAAATGCTAAACCTACCCACCACCAATTCAATTCTCCCCCTCTACATCTACATAGCTCCAATTGCAAAATTAATCAACATTGAGTTGGGGTCACCTCCCCACGGCACTAGTTAGTTACCGTCATGGTGTACTTTTGTCTCCCTTTTGCTTCACCACCTGTTTTCTTTGCACGACGGGGGGAATAAATAGGTGCATGGGGCTTCTAAGGAAATAACCAAGGATATGGACGGAGTCGGAGAGTACGCTGCTTCCTGTGCGCTGCAACATAGACGTTCAAAAAGGTGATCTTATTTTTTACTTTTGAGATTATATTCAATTGCTTTTTGCAAACTCATTTGCAGTTGAGGATTTTTTCTTAAATCATCAAAGGTGAATCATTATAAACTTTTAATTTAATATGTAGGGCTTACTTGTCACCTAAGGTATGCATTTTGCATATATTCATGTGAGATGGGCACAACTTATCCTTGATAATTACAGCAATGCAATTGTTCATTGGCACGGTGATTATATGACAATTACAGTAGGATGAAATTCTATTAAAATTTAATTAACTAAACAGTCTTGACAGATTGTAAATAAAGTTTCCAAATTCGTAATCCGGATTTTTCATCAATGAGGCCCATAGTTTGAATTACGGAATATGCTGTAAATGGTAAATCTTTTTACCAATGAGGCCCATAGGATTTTGCTCTGAACTAAATGAATAGCTTGAAAACACAAACTTTAACTAAAAGATATAATGTTCAAGGAATAAATTTAAAAAAAGGATTTTTTTTTGCAACTGATTAATTGAAAATGCAAAACTGTAAGAGCTCTAGTTAACCTTAATGGCAAAGGGGTCGTTTAGTGTTTAACGCTGATAAAAATCTATAAACCAATATGATGCTTAATTTTATACAACAAATAGTTCACGTTTTATAAGCCCCAAATTTCTTAACTAAAGATCTATAAAAATAACATTATAACAAAATATCATATCCTACAATCATAATAGAACCTCTACTAAGCCTAATAAAAATATAAAACATATCACACTTCAAGTTCTGCAATTTGCCTAATCTTCTAAATATCAACATGTATAATGAAAGCATCACAAAACTACGAATGGTTCTAGCAAACTTCAAGTACAATTTTTTTTTTAAAAGAATAACATTATCTTAGAAGTAACAAAATTTTCACAAAAAATAGCATTCTATCACTAATTTAAACCGAAAGATGAAGTTCTCAAGTCATTCATTTCAACATCCTCATCATCTACATTTTCACATTTATGTGGTTTGGGTTTCTCATTTACTTTTTTTCCTGTTTTTGTTTTATCTTTGGTCTGGGTTGATAAATTGAAGTATATGAACACTTTCCTATAATGTCCTTGCATGCTCTTCAAATAATTTGTCCAATCTTAGACCAAATTCAGAGATTGCTAAGTTATATGCATGTATCCTCATAGTTCATATGGTTCTAAACTAGTTTTATCGCCCATCTTAGAACTATAATTGCTGGACAAGATGTAGCATGTCATAATCTTCTAGAAGTGCATTGATCCGTCTCAACACTCGTTCATATAATTGGCAAGAAGAACGATTCTTCTGCTACAAGAAAGAATTAAATACTCCTTTTTTTCTTCTTTAAATTGATCTGTTAGTGTTGTTTCTTTTCTAAATCAATGTTACTTTACCAAGGCACATTTTTTATTCTGCATGGTTGTTCATAATTTCCTTATTAATTATTCCCAACCAAATTCAGTTTGCATTAATTGCCGGGTATTATATTTTGCATGGTTATATTGATACTAATTCAAGTAAATCTAAATTTAATGCTCTTGCACTAGTATAAATTATAATTACAATTCAACCCTGCATCAAATGGCCAAATTTGACGGGTACAGTATCTAGCCATTACCATAGTCATTACGAAACCAACACGGAGTGGCCTTTTTAAGTGCTTTATTAACTGAAGTAAGCATCAATTATTTGTTAATATCTTTTTTTTTTTCCAATGAATGATAATTAATACAAACAATTTGGTGTTGATTACTTTGTCGGATTCCTATCACCAGATAAGATTGTTTCTAAGAGAAACTGGCTTTTTATTTCTAGGTCTTCTTCACCAGAAGTTGTTGCGTGACTATTTGCTTTGATTATATTGTATGGCACCTTTTCGCTTCCTGGCCTTTATTGGTTTATTATTTTATGATTTTGCAGTGTCTCTGATAGAAACTCAGACTTGAGCAAACACGAGACTTTTCAGAGCATGGAAGCAGAATTCTGCGAATCTCAATCTCAAGTAGAAACCACCAGATCATTTCTCATTTTTCTCTATATAGAGTATTGGTTATCTTTTATTAGAATTTTGTACTATTCATAGACCTGTCTGATCACAGCATTTTACCCTTATTAGCTGATTTTCATTTTCATTTTTTGATTGGTGGGTACTTGATTAATTAAGAAATAATCAACACCAAATTGGCCATGGGGGTAATCTGAGGGGCAACTGCATATTTAGAGTTAACAATTGTGCAAAACTGGTCTATTTGCAAATTTGAGGGATGCGATGTATAAAAAATTGGATTTGTTATTAAAGTAATGAATTTTTGTTGCAGAGCTCATTACATACAATGAGATCTAATGCAACTGGAGGGTCACTTACTCAAGATTCAGGCAGTAATACAACTAATGCTTCACCTAGCCATCGTGTATCAATGGAGAATGATGTAAGAATTTTGACCACACCATGCCTAATGTCTTGTCAGTCTACGAGGTAGAAATTTCATAACTAAATTTAATAATTGTGTAATATTTTTTCAGCAGATAAAGAAACTTCAATTAGACTTGCATCGGGAAAAATCAACCCGTTATATGCTTGAGAAAGCGATTGGTCGAGTATCTAGTACATTGTCTCCGGGCCATAAGAATTTTTCTACTCAGGTTCTTTCTTACAACTAGTAGATTAACTTTATGAGACATACACAAAGCAGATTTACAAACTATATCCTCAAGGAAAAGGCTCATGCATTGTATTATTTTGGAAAATTTTAGGATAAAATAAAAAAAGTAGGCATCAACTTGCCCAAGATAAAAGGGAATGTCCACATAGCCATGAGATCTGCTGTCTTTCTCTCTTTATTTTTTATTTTTTTATTGATTGCACCTGTTGCAGTCGTATCCTGGAACTTAAGTACTGTCTGTCATACTACTAGTTTGCATTTTTCTTGTGAAAATGCTGATAAGGCGTCAGATAACTTGTTACGGTGAAGAATTGTATTTTTTTTTTTTACAAAATAAGATGCCTCTTTTGAAAACTTATTGGGTGATATTATCAAATTTCCTTGCATAGCCATACACAGAGGCGGAACCAGACTTTCGAACTATGGGGGTCAAATATATAGGAATTTCATGTGGAGAATGGGGGTCAATCGTATAAAATTTTCATGTGGAGAATGGGGTGTCAATTTTACAATTTCTTGACATTTTACTCTAAATTATATAGAAAATCATACATAGAAAATCATGCGTAAAAAAAAAAATGGGGGTCAGTTGGCCCCCATACTTCCTCTTTACCTCCGCCTCTGACCATACAATGCATTTTTTAACTCTTTCTCTTTTTGACAGACCAGGGAGCTGATAGAAGAGATTGAGATGCTCGAAGAAGAAATCGCCAACCGAGAACAACATGTCCTCTCTCTCTATAGAAGCATCTTTGATGAATGCACGAGTCTACCGTCATCTTTGCAGAGCTCAGGCGTGACGTCGCCAGCTCATGCCAAGGTGCGAAAGCACCCGAGTGTGATTTCGAGTGCATTCTGCTCTTCAAAAAAATTTCCACTTCAGCACTTCCAGGTTCTGACTTCAATAAAGGAGTCTGTAAAAGGAGGTGGGAGTGGTAGTTGTGTTGGTCCTGTGAAGAGTAAGATTAGGGGTGAATTCTCTGATTCTGCTAAGGTAAGGCTGTTCTTGGAAATGCATTTGCAAAAGATTTAATTATTAGTTTTGAAATTATGAGGGAAGAATTATTTGTTATTTTTGTTCCACTGGTATTATGAAATTTAGAAGATTGGAGACTAGTTTTTTTTTTTTTTTTTCCAACTTTTTCTCCATGAAACAAAATTTGAGAGGAATACTAATTCAGAAAGATTTCCATACTAACACAAAATCATAGATGACTTTGTTATTTTTTCAATTAACTTAAAAAGTTAAGACTGAAAGAGTTTATATTTTGTTGTGACAAGCTGTCAAATTATGGAAGTAATTCTGGAAGGAGCAGCATCGGGTGTACCCTGAAAGAGCATCTTTACCAATGTCCGAACAAAATTTCAGAGGAAATGGTCAAGTGCTTGGCAGCACTATATTGCAAGGCTTCACCTACCAATAACTCAAACGAACAAGAACCACTCAATGCACAATCCGCTGTTTTATCAAGATCAGCTACAAGCGTCACCTTTCCTAGGAGAAGCAAAGGCGAACAATTTTGTTTATTCTCTAATGGTGCTTCTGTTGAGGTACCTGCAGGCGAGTACCAACCTCTTAGTGCTCCACATGCCTTGAGCAACTACAGGTGAAATTAAGTGTTCTTTTTGGTCTTAGCTATGCAAATAAACACCCAATAAAACCCAAATACTAATAATAAATAAAGAAAATATATTGTTTTGTGTATGGTACAACAACAACAACAACAATCAAGCCTTCAGTCCCAATCATGTTGTGGTAGGCTAGAAATAAAACCCAACTGGAGTCACAAAAGGTAGATAGCAATAACATAATAATAACAATAGTAGTACTACTAATAGTAATAATGGTGCCACTAATAATAGTAATACTACTACTAATAATACTAACTATATTATGCATACACTATAGATCGTAGGGCCGAAGTCCTAAGCCCTACGTCCTTGACCCCGAATCACCAGCCCTATGACCTTTAAAGCCTATAACACTACCCCTAAACAATATTTTCTAGGTCATGATTCTGGTACGTAGATCGCTAACTTCCACGTGCTCCTGTCCGAAGCCAACTCTTTGGGTACATTCCATTCCTTCAAGTTCTTTTTTACTGCTTCCTCCTATGTCAATCTTGGCCGACCTCTGCCTAAATCTACTTCCCTTTTGTGTATGGTACTTGCATAAATCTACTTTCTCAGCATTGTCCTGTGATTACTTGATTTTTTATTTTACAATTTTAGGATGCTAGTTGAACAACTCGAAGGAGTGGATTTCTCTTCACTTCAGGACAGTGCTAAGACAGCATTTTGGATCAATGTTTACAACTCTCTCATTATGCATGTAAATCTATAAAGCTTGGTTTTTTATACTCTCTTACTCTGAAATGCACATAGCTTTATTTTATTAATTTGTCTTTGCAGGCATATTTAGTGTGTGGTACTTCCCAGAGTCCTCTAAGGAGAATGACAGTATTTCATAAGGTTATTGTAACTCTTTTCTTCTCTTCTTTAGAGATAACTGTACTAATTTTATAACAAAAGTTCACCTTTTACTCTCACTTTTACTTCCGACCATCTTTGGAAACCTTAGTTATTACTATATCTTTTGTTAGGCAGCGTATAACATTGGAGGGCACATGGTGACAGCTGATTCCATAGAAAACTCTTTCCTTGGCTTCCGCACACCCCGCATAGGCCGTGTATGTTATAAGCTCTTTCTCCACAACTTCTCTGTAATATGATAAAATAATGATTAACTTGTTTATAATTTCTTTGCAGTGGTTTGAGAATATTCTCTCAAATACAATGAAAAAGAGATACAAGGATGAAAAACACATTCTGGAATCAAAACTTTGCCTCCATAATTCTGAGCCGCTTGTTTTCTTTACGCTTTGTACTGGTGCTTCTTCCGATCCAATGGTATTAGATATGCAAAAGTTATTTCTTTTTTTGTCAATAACTACCTATCTCACATTCCTCTGGTGATATCCAAACTTTGATTGGTGCAGATGCGAATGTATACGGCAAAGAATGTAGCAAGTGAACTGGAGAAAGCAAAAATAGAATTTCTCCAAGCCTCTATCATGGTTAAGAATCAGAGGAAAGTTCTTCTTCCGAGAATTCTTGAAAGATACGCTAAAGAGGCTTCTCTCAGTAACCAGGATCTGCTCCAATTTGCATCTGAAAATGTGGAGACTGAACTGGGAGAGGCAATCAAGAAATGTGTGGAGTTGAATAAAAGAAAGAAGACTTCACAGATAATTGAGTGGTTGCCTTATAATACCAGGTTCATGTATATCTTTTCCAAAGACCTTATTGAAAAACCATAGGTGGTATTTATATTATATTTTCATAAGAAATCAGGAGCAAAAATTGCAACTGGAGGTGTAAATTGTTGGGCTGTACTGCCTAATGCTTTGGCAAGATAATCTGTTATCATACTTGTGGCTTTTCTATCAACTTAACATATTGTCATATCATACATGAGCTAACTTTTGCTATCATATCATAGTTTGTTGATTTTTATTTTCATTTAAACCCTCTACGAAAAGGGGAAGAATCTTCTGTGAGCTATAATTTGGATATTAGCCTAGCTAGTAGGTACTCTAATATATTGTAACACAAGAACATGCACGCCAAGTAGTTCCATTCCTAGATAATATAAACAAGGTTTGAGTTTTGGGTATATTTGATATATCATAGTTTTGGAATGGTATACATGAAATTCTTCCATAAATTAAATTCGTTCTCAAGCAGTTGTGCCAGCCGAAAACTGAAACAATCTTAATTAAGATAGTCATAAAGATATCACGAGAAAATCAAACTGTTATCAAACAGGGGCTGACAAAAAAAATACTATAATGGAGGTTAAATTTGACAAAAATATAGATATATTTAAAGCAAAACATATTTGTTGTTACAATGAAGAGAGACAAACTTTAGAATTTTATTAAAATAATAGAAATTATACATAAAATTTGTAACTTTTTTTAATCATAGACAAGCGTAACAGAAGTATTGTTCATATATATGTTATTGGTACGTAGTCAAACTAGGAAATGCATAGACAAATTAAAAAGCGAAGTATCTAGATCATGGTTTTAATTAAACTCTGAGCATATCTACCATGCTCTTTCCGTCTAATTTCCGATCAAAAAACACTTTCATGAACTCTTGGTAATTCATGCTCCCGAAATTCGGCTTGCCATTGCCCATGACCTCTGCCAGAGGCTCAACCATTATGGAATTGTCAGGGCCATGAAAGGCCACCAGAGAGATCCGCTCTTTCTCGGTGTTTATCATGCCTCTGTGCTCTATGCTTTTGTATAATCCATTACTTAGCACCTAATTAAGAAAAGCAAAAATAAAAATTAATTACCAGGTCAATTGAGCTGAGCCCGTTCTATAATTTCAAAGATTACCCCTGGGTCAATGCCCATTTAGTCACGCAGTAACAAAAGATACTCCAATATCTTTGAAATTATTATACACTAGACGATTAAGATAATCTCTTTCAAAGATGCTAAACATTTAATTTACCTCAGTGATGTCACCCAAATTGACTATGAAGGAATTAGGTAGCGCACTAACAGCAATCCATTCTCCATCTTTTCTTATTTGCAACCCTTGAACATCATTTATTTGAAGAAGAATTGAAAAACCTGTGGGGTCCGAATGGGGAGAGATTCCTATAACTTTATCGGATTCCGGGCACGGTGGGTAGTAGTTGAACCTCAGCCCCTGAGGGTGATCTTTGAATATTTGTTCGAAAACCTCTGTTGCGACACCCAAGTTTTTGGAGATATACTGCCACAGGTAACTTGCAACCTTAGTAAGTTCAAGAGAGTATCGCTCAATATTATCTCTGCAAGTAACAAGTGTAATACATGTTATGTGAAGGAAAAGACTAGTTAACAACAGTATTAAGCTTGTACTTTATGGGATCAAGTGCATTACTGCTAATTAAGTGCTAATTCATTACAGTATAATAACATGGGCAAAGCCTAACTTTCGAACTATGGAGGTCAAACACACAGTGAGAATCAATCATATAAAATTTTCATGCTGAGAATGAATCACAAATTTATAGTATTCGTTACATTTTACTCTAAATTATATAAAAAAATCATGCATAAATAAAAAATAAAATGGGAGTCAATCCACTCCCTATTTATATAATAAGAATTACTTCGAAGTGAAAAATACATGCTAGTTGAAATTTTTAAATGAATTGTGGATCTTCCAGAGGAGAGAAGGTTTTAGAAACAGTGAGTTTCCTGATAATATTTCTGAAGCAATTATTGCCGATTTTTTTTATTAATATTCATAAATAAATAAAAATTACAAAAATATCCAAGGTTTTTGAGGATTTTTAAAAATACCCAAACGGCCAGAAATCTTGACTTTCCTTTTTCTTTCAGGGCTGTCAGGAACCCTCACGGTTCCGAAAGAAAAAGGAAAGCCAAGAAT
Source organism: Carex myosuroides (assembly GCA_028015225.1). Taxonomy (NCBI): domain Eukaryota; kingdom Viridiplantae; phylum Streptophyta; class Magnoliopsida; order Poales; family Cyperaceae; genus Carex; species Carex myosuroides. The sequence continues at coordinate 13,026,290 of CM051466.1, forward strand.
CCTGACGGTTCTGGGTATGTATTGTCTTTTTTAATTTGACATCATTCGACATAGCCGAACATTAAATTGTAAGATTTTTTATTTTTCTATTTTAATTAAATAGAAAATTTGATGATTTTTTTATTTTTTCTATTTAAATATTAGAAATATTTTTATATTTCTTTGAAAATAGATGGAATACTATAGAATTGAATTTACTAGAAAGACTGCAACAAATAATCCGGATCAACATTTTTCAGTCAGGATTTTTTTGCTGCTGTAAGAAAAATTAAAATATTTCTTTGTGTTACTGGAAAAAATTAAAATATTTTAGATCTGAGTTATTGATCCTGTTTCAAAAGTCACTTCTGGGTAAATAAAAAAATTATCGTAGTCCTTCTAGTACATTAAAATTCTAAGGTACTCAAACTATTTCTCAAGAAGCTATTTTATATTTTTAATATTTTAATATTTTTCTAAAATCACTTCTAGAGAAATATATAGAGTACCTTAGAATTTAAATGTATTAGAAGGACCACGATAATTTCTTTATTTTTACTAGAAGTGACTTTTGAACTGTGATCAATAACTCAGATCCAAAACATTTTTATTTTTTTTTCCAGTAACAAACAAAGAAATATTTTATTTTTTCTTACAGTTGCAAAAATCCTGAGTGAAAATATTGATCTGAGTTATTTGTCGCAGTCTTTCTAGTAAATCCAATTCTATAGTATTCCATTTATTTTTAAAGAAATATAAATATTTCTAGTATTTAAATAGAAAAAGTAAAAAAGTCATAACATCTTATATTTAATTGAAATAGAAAAATCAAACATCATACATTTAATGTTCGGCTGTGTCAAATGATGTCAAATTAAAAAAAATCATATATATCCAGAACAGTCAGGATTTCTGGCTTTTTTTTTTCCTTTCAGAACCGCTAGGATTCTTGACGGTCCTGAAAGAAAAAAAGAAAGCCAGGAATTATGGTGGTTTGGACATTTTTAAAAATCCTCAAAAATTTTGGATATTTTTTAATTTTTTATTTATTTATGGAATAAAAAAAATCGGCAATTATTGTATGTACAATCTGATTAACATAAACAAGAGTATAATTTTCGATTTTGCACAAAAAATAGTTAGGGAATTAATACCCATTTTACCTCGGCTTCTTTTTGCCGAAATTGAGTAAGATAAAGAGTTAATTTTACTACATAAAAATGATTCTGCGACATTTTATTTTATAAGACCCAATTTTGCAATCTTGTTACTCTGTTAATTCCAGTTTTATTTGCCAAGAGAAGGTTCTGAGTTCTAACAGTATTTTGAATACTGTTTGCTTACTGAAAATTTCCCCATCTGAAGCTATATATATATATATATATATATATGATTCTTACCTGAAGGTGGAAGGGCTAGTGGGCCAAAATTTCATGTTTCGACGAGCTATCGGTCGGGTCATGACGTAAAGCAAGTCGGACCAATCAAGCTTTTGTTCGTCGGATTTGACGAAGGCTTGACCATAGCCTTGCAGAGCTCCATCTGAACCTAGCTTGTACTCCATCTTCTCTTCCAAGGGTTTGTTGAAGAACTCAATGGTATCCGCCTTTAAGCCCTCAATCAACTCATCCGGTACCCCATGGTTTACCAGCTACAGTGTAATTATTTCAGGATCAGGGTGATCGATCGGTTTAATCATGCATATATGGGTTGTAATTAAATGCATAAAGTAATCTTTTAATTGAAAGCTGACCTGGAAAAAGCTCCAGTGTTGGCATGCCGAGTGGAGCTTTGCGGCTTCTTCTTTGGAGAAGGCTGGATGAATCAATTTTGCTAAATCTATGACAGGTAACTCAATCTGGTTTGTAGGAGAGATTGGATAGAGCTTGGTTTCAGGTCTGACATATCTTTCAGGGATTGGAGTTGATGCATCAAGTGCTGCAGCAAGAGCTTGCACGTTTGGTACCGAGAGGCTGTCACCTGCGCACTGAGAGTGCACTTCACTTTTTGCCATTAAACAACTCTTCTCCTATTATATTCCTAGCTAGTAAAAGATAGAGACGTAGTTTCCTTTGTTTCAGGGATGGATTTATTCATTTATACATCAACTGGTCGCTGTTAGAGATAGGGATCGACTATCTAAATATCTATTTCGCTTACAGCTTTTTTCACATGTGGCGTATGCTATGCTGCTAGTCTTGTAATGAATTTTGGATAAGCAAAATTTCTAAGAAAAAAAATAATTGTCAGCAACGGTTTATAATTTTCTCTTTATGTCTGAATGAAGTCAGTTTTTTTATTCTTATAACGGACAGATTTAGAAATTAATTATACAGTAAGAGATTTTTTTTATCATTAATTTTGAATGTCATAAGCTGAAGGAAAATCTCGTAAAGGAACCCTAATTCTTTCTTATCAGGTAAAAATTAAGAGTAAAGATGTTGCCCCCCCACTCCAGTCCCCTAAACGTCCCCTCCAATTCTAACTAACTTTGTCAATCATTAAACCACCTTGAAAAACGTGTAAAACGTGTAAAAGATGAGTCCAGTTTTTTTTTTAAATACTTGATATCATAAGTATGAATACTTGATGAATTATATATGAATACTTGATAACTTAGGTATGAATACTTTCCATTTTGTATGAATACTTTCCATATTTTAGTCCAGTATGAATACTTGATGAATTATATATAGGAAGAATCGGTTATATACCCATCAAAAGTTTAGAATTTGGATATTTGCCCATCAAATCTTCAAATTGGGTCCAAATTTCTAATACAATATAGGTAAATATCCAAATTCTAAACTTTTGATGGGTATATAACCGATTCCCCCTTATATATAAATATTTGATATGTTAGGTATGAATACTTTCCATTTTGTATGAATACTTTTCATATTTGAATATTTGATACCTTGAAAAACGTGTAAAAGTATGTCATCATGGATCTCATTTGAAAGAGAAAAAAAAATAGAACACGTTCGTGGTTTTAGATTTGCAAAATTCCTCATAGATCGTCCCAAAAATTGGTTAGAGTGAATGGAGAAAAAAAAACCACCTTGAAAAACGTGTAAAAGATGAGTAGTATTGTGTCCAGTTAATAGAGTAAATACTTGATATCTTAGGTATGAATACTTGATGAATTATATATGAATACTTGATATCTTAGATATTTATACTTTCCATTTTGTATGTGAATTAATTTAATCAATGAATGGGGGACTGGTGGTGTGATCCACGTGACTTTTTTGGTTGTGGTCCCCAATGCAGTCTGACAGTTACTGCCCCCAAAAAGTAATAGTCCCCATTTTGTATGTGAATTAATACTTGATATCTTAGGTATGAATACTTGATGAATTATATATGAATACTTCATATCTTAGGTATTTATACTTTCCATTTTGAGACTGAATTAATGTATGTTGAATGGGGAACTGGCAGTTGTACTTTGACAGTTAGGGGGACATTTAGGGGACTGAATGGGGGTGACTGTTAGTCGATCCCAAAAATTAAATAGGTCTCTCATCCCACTTTTTTTTTTATGTTTTTTTTTCTGAATTATAAAAAATAAAAATAAAACACGAGAGAGAAGTGTCAACCCGCACCAATTTTAATATATAATATTCGGCCATGGAAATATATTCTAAAATAAAGTAGAATTTGTGTGATTGCGTGCTGGACCAGTTAGTTTGCTAATTTTGTTTGTTAGCTGAGATGTCCCCATAAGTTGTCATCTGCGCTATATATATATTTTTGGTTTCTTACACGGCCCGTAGGCCTACACTCTTTTAATTCCTATCTAAAGGCTTGGCCTGCAAATCTCGCACTGGGAGTAGGCGCTGCATCAAATTCCTCATCGCAGCCTTGTATTCTTCCCCGAGTTGCCAGTTCATGCGCCAGTTGAATACCCAATTCTTCTCTGGAACAGTATTGTGCTCTGTACGTACCTTCCGATCTGGATTGAAGCATCCAAGCGGTCCAGACATGGTCCTGGGCTCTCCAATCGTGAATAATTGGGAGTCTATGCGACAAAGAGTCAACTGTTTCCTTTGAATCTGAGAGGACTGTACCGTTGGTGCAATTCAAACTCCTGTTCAGCCAGAGTTCGTATGCTACACGGACGGATCCTGGTCACCGGATGGAACGGCAGGTATCGGTTTGTATCTCACACAACAGAATGTAGGTTGTAGGTGGAAGTCCATGTCAGTCAGTGCCATGGGACCAAGCCAAGCTGAAGCAAGGGGGTGCAAGAAGATATATTGTGTATGTCAATGTCATGATGGTGGGTTTGATATTTTTCTGTCGTTTTCTTTTCTTTAGATCAAACATTTCCGAGACTTATCCATCTTGTCATTTCTATTTGTATTATGCATTATTATTGTTCAATCCGATTGATGGGATTAAAAGTTATAGATTTAAAGGAGTGAGTTTTCAAGTTATGATACTTGCTGATATGGCGAGATTTTTTTTAAGTAACGTTGAAAGTCAAGTCACTCAACTATTTAATACTCCTGTTATTACAATAAAAAAAAATTTTCATTTAGATTTTAAACTCATAACCTCCTACATAGAAATCATATTCCTTTGCTACTAGTCCAAATATGCTTAGTTCTTAATATGGCGAGATTTGAATATATGACTATCCTATCTGATTTTACAATAAAAAACACTAAAGCATTTTTTTTTGAGAAATATCCTCAAATAGAATGTATTTTAATCAGTTAACCAAGTATCTAAAAATACTGGAAAATACCTAGAATTTATATACTGGCAACAGTTGAGACAAAATCTTTAAACTAGCTAGTCACAAATCGTTGAATTCACATCCTCTCCGGTACCGTAAAAGGGAATCTTTTAGAATTATTGGATTCGGACCGTTCTTTTTAACTTTGCATGAATCTCAAAGCTCAATAATATTGCCCCCTGCGCTGTCACAATGTTAGAAATAAATAAATAACACACAACTCCCGTGAAACTCCCTTTCCACTCTAGTTTTATTTCATTGGTAACACTTTTACATGAGAACATATTTTCTGATAATCACTAGAAGAAGAGGAGACCTAACTATATATGATGTTGTCTTGCATAGTGATCAGAATCAAAATGATAATGAATTACGTAGAGTTTTGGCTTAGGTTTTGCATATTATCTCACACTTATGTTTAATTAATTAGAGAAAAATGCTACTGCACCCTTCTTTATATTTTATTGCAGAAAACAGGTTTTGGACTATTTTACACCAAATGGAGCAAGAATCGGGTCAATCGGATTAGCGACGCTCATCGACTAAGGCTCTGTTACGGCCCGTATTGCCTGATACGGACCTAGCCAGATACGGACCCTTCAGCAACATGGTCTCAATACGGACCGTATCACCTAATACGGTCCATAACCAAGGCGCATTTTGGGGAATAACTGCCGACAGCTGTATCCAGACCTTCTTTCTTGGCCTCTACTCAACTCCAGACGTCCCTCCACTCCTATATAAGCACCCTAGACATAATAGTTTAGTATCTTTGTAATTTGGGTTAGATTTGATTAAGTGAGAAAGAGATGAGTGATTGTAACCATGCCGTTCCGCGGCTAAGTTCTTTTCTTAGGGGCTCGGCAGTAAACCTTGTTACCTTGATGCTTTGATATATATATTTTCTGTTGATTATGATTTCTTGTTGTTTAATCAAAATGCTTTTGTGATTTATTATCCCTTCATCTAAATTCGATGATCTAGTTAATCTATTAGGGTAGTGATAGTACTTTTAATGGTAAGAGAAACTATGTTGCACGAGTTAGCCTCGTTGGGAATTATTAGATTTATGTGAAGAAAACCTTAGCGGGGAAACCATAAATCGAAACAACAAAACGCGAACCAAGTTTTATCATTTGCGTAAGATAATTCGTAGTGATCTGTGTAGTAACTTGTGTATTTAGAGATCTGTCACTTGCGTAAGATAACTCGCAGTGACCTATGTGGTGTCTTTCATAAAACAGTAACAGGAAATCAGACCCGACAGAAGTAGAATATCAAAGTGGATTGAGTAGCAATGATGTGCCGAAACCTTAGGAATTCTCATCTCTATCTTTATTTTAATTACTTTTAATTGTTTCCAAATTTACATTGATCACAACTCCAACTATCAATTTTCAGATTTCGTCTAGCCTTTCGAAAGATTGTGATTTGATCGCTCAAGACTCTGAACCAATATCCCCTGTGAATCTACCTCGAATATACTACTCGATAGGATTGTGCGCTTGCAGTCTGAACTGATAGCATTTTCGAGTTTATAAATTTTAAAGAAACATCGCTCTCTTTTGAGTGATCACATAGAGAAAAACAGAAAGCAATAAATAAAAAATAACTTTCCTATTCTCTCTTACACAAGAAATAGAAACAAATACAAATAAAAATAACTTTCACTAAAACATAAGATTTCTTTAGCTAATTATTTGTTGCCAAGTTCAACACACGCCAACACTCCCCCTCAAGCGGGCACGTACAAATCTGTCATGCCAAGCTTGTCAAGTGTGCTTTCAAAGAACTTGCTTGACACCCCTTTCGTAAGTATATCTGCCAGCTGACTTTCAGATTTAACAAACAAAAGCTTTAGTATCTTTGAGTCGATCTTCTCTTTTAATCTACTTCAACATGCTTTGTCCTATCATGTTGGACCGAGTTATAGGACATATCAAGTGCTGCTTTGATGTCCGAGAATAGTTCCATCTCCTCTTGTGCTTCAAACCCAAGTTCACTACTAACTTCTTTAACCACAAAAGTTCACATATTCCTTTTGAGATTCCTCGAAACTCGGCTTCTGCACTCGAAAGGACCACTACATTTTGTTTCTTGCTCCTCCATGTAACTAAGTTTCCTCCTATAAAGGTAAAGTACCCAGAGGTAGATCTTCGGTCACTTAGGCTGTCTGCCCAGTCAGTGTATGTATACCTTGTAATCCTCAGATGCTCGTTTTTCTAGAATGGTAACCCTTTTCCAGGTGTTCCTTTCAAGTACCTAATTATACGCATAACTGCCTCTAGATGTTCTTCTTTTGGAGAGTGCATGAACTGGCTCACAACACTCACAACATATGCCTACCAATCTTTAGTACCTTTCTTTATTCGTGGGAACTCCATCTGGTAACTCTCCCAATTTCTGGTTTTGACTTACTGGTGTATCAACCGGTTTGCACTCAATCATTTCAATCTCAGATAACATATCAAGAATGTATTTTCTTTGAGACAAGACTATACCTTGCTTGGATCGGAAACTCCTTTGAGAGTCGGTCTTCAAGCTTCTGTATCTCCTCTCGGTCATCTCCTGTAATGATCATATCATCTACATAAATAATCAAAACATTTAGTTTCCTTTAGTTCCTCTTAAAGAACAGAGTGTGATCCGAGTCACTCTGCATAAAGCCATATTTCACTATGGCATTTCTAAACCTTCCAAACCAGGCTCTTGGAGATTGCTTTAAATCATAGAGTGCTTTTTTCAGTTTACACATGGATCCTTGGTTTCCCAAGCCTTCATATCCAGGGGGAAAATCCATGTAAATTTCTTCTTCAAGGTTTCCATGTAGGAATGCGTTCTTTACATCAAATTGATGAAGAAGCCAATCTAGATTAGCTGCAAAAGAAAGTAAAACTCGAACAGTATTTAGTTTTGCCACTGGAGAAAGTTTCTTGGAAATCAATGTCATAAGCCTGAGTGTACCCTTTTGCAACCAGTCTCGCTTTATATCTCTCTACACTGCCATCGGCACCATATTTCACAGAAAATACCCACTTACACCCAATGGTTTTTTTTCCATTCTTTAAGTTCTACTATCTTCCATGTTTTATTCTTGTTCAAAGCTTCCATCTCTAATTCCATAGCTTCCACCCATTTTCGATCTTTACGGGCCTCATTTACATCTTTTGGGATTTCTATGGATAACATTTTATTTGTAAAGTTCTTAATTTTTTCGGGTAATCATTCAGTTGTCACATATTTTGCAATTGGGTATTGTACTTCTTTACTTGTTTCATCCTCCGGAACATACCTTCTTGGTGGCCTCCTGATGAACCAAAATGGTACTACTTACTTTTAAAGATTTATAAACTCTAATTTCTACTTACATTCAGATCACAAGCGCATGATCCTACCGTGTAGTATAATTAGGGCGTCGATCCACATGGATAGTGTATTAAATTATAAATAATTTTCACTAGTCTAGTTTCTCGGGAGATTTTTTAAAACAGGGTTCAATACCCTAAGGTTTGATGGGGTGACACTAATTGTGGTAAGGTTGGGATTAAACAGTAAATAGAGAGCCTCTAGGGTTCATGTTCTCTCCTTCTTAATTATGCAAAGTATAAATTTCGACGTCTTTTTACCATGAATGCGGCACTGTCACTATCGCATGCAACATAGATCGCCCCACAGCTACCCCGCATGTGGCACTGTCACTACCCTGCAAGGCTTGCTGGATTTTTGCTTATGCGACTTGATAGGTTTTCTGGTCTTGCAATCTACTTTTGAGCTATCAATTTAAGGTATTATAGGCATGTAATTATCTTCCTCACACAAACACAATTGATCATTTCCTATTCTAACTCACAATTAAATATGCCACAGATCCTATCTAATCTAGGTGTTTCCTATTATAATCTAAATGTACAATTTACGCTATCCTACCAAGGAAGCCCATTAGATTCTAATTCTAGTCTTTAAACCGCTGCCAAGTCTTGTTAGCCAAAGTGTCTCAAGTACTTACATGCACTATCCCACTCACACCGAGAAGCAATGACTAAACACCTATTAGTATGTAGAGAATCATTGGCATACTGTTTTCATTTTAAGTTTACTTGAAAGGATATCTCACGCAAAGGAACTCTTGGGTCAATAACTGATGAAAACAAATGCTTTTCCTTTTTCCTTTTTCCTTTCTGACCACAGAAACACAAGTCATTAAATTGTAATCTGTAGGTTAGGCTCAACAAAGCAGCCATGCATATATATATATATATATATATATATATATATATATATATATATATATATATATATATATATATATATATATATATATATATATATATATATATATATATATATATATATATATATATATATATATATATATATATATATATATATATATATATATATTAACAAAAGCTAATTTAATAGGATTCCCCAGAACAATCACCTAATAATTCCCACAAAAATTTGCCCCACGAATCCACTTAAATCACCAACCCCCAAAACAAAACCTCAAACCATAATAAGGAAAAAAATAAATAAAAAATAGTACTACTAGTAGGTTGAATCACACAACATGTGTACCCTCCAAAGATTTCCAAATCTCAGAACAATCTTCTTCATCATTCCTAACCACCACTCGCTCAAGTGAACTCCCGGGCGCTTGCATGAGGTCAAGAGTGACATGGCCATTGGCATCATTTAAGTGAGCCCAACCATCATCCAGATGGCGTGGTGGTACAGTGACCTGGATCTGGTGCGGCCAATGCTGAGTCGGGTACGGATGGATCCTTGCACCGGTGTTCGGCCACACTGAACGATCTGAACATATCTGGTGAGTGAGAACAGCTGCACGGTTTTCAGCAATCAGCTCGTATAGAGCAGCACTGGAACGGGAGGAGAGGTCAGGTGTCAAGCACCAAGGCGAGGCCTTCGATGACAGAAGAGAGAGAGCACGGCCAGGTGATGTCGGTATGTTAGAGAACCCATGACCCGCTGCTCCACCTGCGAAAAATTGGGCAATTGTTATACTAGGGAAACAATTAGATCTTTGTTAATTTCTATAGTTCACATTTATTTTATGTCTCTTTTTCCTCTACTGACTACTGCTCAATAGTCTATAAGTTAACAAAGAAGTATCGTACAATTTGCTGTTTGTTCGAATATAACAAAGGAAACTACAGTTTTTTTTAGAGAAATATTTTTGTTTGGTACTCCAGGTTTATAGAATGTACAACTATACAAATGATTTAGAAATAGAAGGTTTGATTCAATTTTCATGTATTGAACAAACTACATTTACACTTAATATTTCATAATAATGTACTAATAACTACCCTAAAAGTGGTCCAACTTCCTATGTACAAAATAAATAGAAATGAGAACCAGCTAAAGAGAAAAAACTACAAATTTTAAAAATCACATTCACAACAGATAGCGCTGTCAAAAGGTGAGATCTACCATGTAAAACCTGTCATGCAGCAAGTCTCCTAGGTATTATAGAGTAAAATTATAACACATAAAGTAACATAATTTAAAATCACAGAGAAATATGCCATAATTGATCAGATGGTCTAGAATATTTGTGCCACCATAAAATACTTTACTACTGCAGGTGTTTAGAGGAACTTATTGGTGTTTGGGAAGTGAATAAAGAAAAAAGATCCTCAAACAATAATTAAATCAGCAATAACATTATACTCTTTCAAACTCTAATTAAATGGAGGCAACATTTCCTGCAAAACACTTGAGCAACAATAAATGACCTATAAAATGCACATGCAATGATTATAGCGAAAGTAACATCAGCCAAGTTTACCCGCTAAGAGTTGGAGCTGTTGGAACCTTAGACAACAGTCAAGTAATTATGAAATGTAAAGGCAACTACTCAAAGAATATGGAAACACAACAAAAGGCGAAGCTGGAAAAATGAAAAGTGTCAGAATTAAATAATATACACTCCTAAATCCTAATAAAAAAAAATTACACCACGAGGCAAAATTAATTTTCCAATATTAACACGAACACATCTCGCTACAATGAAATATGAGGTTGTAAGTGCAGTGCAGATGACACATGCGTAAAATCAATGTAGTAAAGACATTTATTTACTTTGGTTCTGCCATACTTAAAATCAAAGTGCAGTGCAGTGTACTGCATGCAGAAAACATTTAAATCAAAGACATTTTTCTTTGGTTTGCCATAAGACCACTGTATAATTATCAGCTGCAATTAGGCACAAATGAACTATACCGGGTAAAGTTATAATATTTATCATACACAAATGCCAATAAACATCTTCTGGCAATTATATAATTAACAACTGTGCAATTTGCCTTAAAAGAATTATATAATAGCATTTATACAATAGCTAGCATTAGCTCACGCACAAAAAGATTGCCTTATTAAGAGAATTATTTGTATAGCAAATTGAACTGACAAAAGTGAAATCATCAACCTTAAAGATTATTTAATGTGATGCTAATGTAACCATGAACTTATAGCTATAAACATTTACTGTTTCTTAATAATATGAGATCCAATTCGGAACATTCTCTCTTGTATGGCATTCTATGTTAGTACGATTAAATAGCTTGCAACATGTAAAGCTAGTTGACTAACTACCAAAGAAGATTCTACCATTCACATTTAAATGAATAAAAGGAGATATGACTAGTTAAAAAGGCGCCATTAATAGCATTAACAATTTTGATGTAGATTTTCTTATATTTAACAAAGAAGGTTCATGCTACTGTCTGATTAAATTTGACATTTTGCATGTATATATGCACATGCATTACTAGACCATTGCAAAGATATGATATGCTTTTTATGGTTGGTAATAGAGCAGATAAATTCTTACTTTTGGGTGTACTATAGGTTCATGCAAAGTATTCAACAATTATTGGGACAATGGGGGCCAAACACCAACTACACCATGTATATGGTGTATACATGGTGTGTGTGCTAAAAAAAATATATTCTTCCGCAAGAATGCAGATTCCAGCAGCATATTGGCACTATTAACAGGCATAACCTCACTTTTCTCTTACTATTTAACACCTTTTAACAACTTAAAAGAGGTTTATATCACACATCAAAGATATTCTTGTATGTTACAGAATGTCCAAATTTTTAAATGGAAAGGTAAAATTGACTAGTTATAAAATTTAATTGACTCCAAACAAAGTGAGTTGCGTAGGACACATCAAATGGGCTAGAACAGTTTAATCCTGACAGAAGTCAAATGGATGTTACATTGTCTGGCAACCACCAGGTGTCTTCAGAGACAACTTTCCCTGTTGTTCTACATTAGAAGATACTATTGAAAAGATTTATTCTCTCATGAGTTTGCTTCTATTAACATGAAAAACATAACTGCAAGAATAACATGCATCTGTGGACTATTTTCAACACTATTAAAGCTCCCAAGTTGTTTAATAAATTAGTGAAGTAACAGTATGACTTTGGAAATATATATCACAACCAGCCGCAAATAATAATGTCATTAGAAGCGGGTGCCTTTTGTGCAACATAAAATGATGGCATATAGATGTTTATTTATGAAATTATCACTCGAAAAGGGAGAAAATTTTGCTTTTTTAGAGGTAAATAAAACTATAAGTTGACATGGTCATTGAAGGAGCTGGTCATCCCGACAAGTCGGTATAGGTTTTCTTTCAATTGACAATTAAAATGTTTTTTAAGCTGACCCTTTTGTTTCTGGAGTTTACAACAAACTCTATCTTACTACACTCTATGGCCAGTAAACTTGCAAGGAACAAATCAAGTAGATAAACTCACAGAGAGTAAATTTAATATCTGCCTCTTCTTGGTTTATGAAACACTATATATGAAGAGTAATACTTAGGTGCTATGGATAGCATAAGGCCTTCTGTACTACGACCTCAAAAACCTATCATATAAACTTCAAACTTCGATCTAAGTAGCTCAATAAATTAGTTATATAATGAACTTGTAGAATACCAATTTTTACTATTTTTGAATTTTTTTTACTATTTTTGATGATTTATGAAAAAGGGCAAAAAATGGCTTAAAAAAAAAATTGCCAATGTTTTAGGCCATTTTTTCCCATCTTTTGTAAATCATAAAAATAGTAAAAATTAGTATTCTACAATTTCATTATATAACCAATTTATTGAGCTACCTACATTGAAGTTTGAAGTTTATATGATAGATTTTTGATGCTGTAGCACGGAAGACCTCATACTATCCATAGCACCTAAATCTTACAAATATATGAATATGGGAAAGAATATGCACCATAAAGTAAACTTTATGATCTAACACTTGAGGTAGGATCGGGAACAAAGATATGATATATGTATTAGTAAGGGCAATTAGTCAATATGGAGGATGGGCAAAGTCGCAAAGAGCATGCTCATGTAATATGGGACTGATAGTCCAAATCAACACGTCCCAATTAAACCAGGTTCGCTGTTAATTGCAGTGTGAGTATTTATACAAAAAGCAGAGATTAACACAATCAGGTGTAATTAATTGAAAACAAGTGGCCAAAATGATAAAACTTGAATATGCCAAAAATATTCAACTACATAATTTCTGTCTAATCAAAATGCCAAAATATGTAAAACTTAGGTCCGAAAGTAGGATAAGGCACCATTACTGATTAACAAAACCCATTCAATTCAAATCAAAATATTCAGCTACATAATTTCTGTCTAATCAATAGGCGAAAATATGTAAAACTTCGGTCCGAAAGTAGAATAAGGCACCATTACTGATTAACTTCGGTCCGAAAGTAGGATAAGGCACCATAAAGTAAACCTTCTGTGCATCTATTGATTTTCTTTTCTGACAGTGACCGGAGTTGAATGAACAGTCATGATTTTGACAACAAACGAACTCTACCCAATAAAAAATTGTGTAATTGTATCCGGTATCCCTATCTTTTGTGTAGACCCTTTTACCGTTACAGAGAGAGCACAAACCCTAACCGCTAAGGCACTAACCCTACCAAAAATAAAATATATACCTAAATCCTAATCTAGTCGCCTATATTAAATTATCACCAACAATGCTATTCATTTGCGGCTTTATGTCCAATCAGCATCCTTTTCACTATTTTTTTGGTTACCCAACCCGAATTCTTTATAACTATTTTATTGTATTTGTATCTCAAGTTCTCAACACATGTTGGCTCCTTTATTTATTACTGATTTGGGCAGTTTTAAAATTTAGGATACCTGATTCCAATTCCAAATCCAAAATTCTAAGCAAATGAATTGATTAGACAGAATGAAATTGAAGAGAACCTATGGCTAGAGAATGAATGGAGTTTCTCATAATTGATTCATGCGCATTGCTCTTTCTCCTGCGCTCATTGTGCCCTGCTAACCTCCTCCTACAACTCCTCTTCGCATCATCAAACTCAGATATCACATGAAACCTGCAATTACAAATTACAAGGAAATATGTATTAATAGATTATAAATGAATTGCTGAGAAATAAGAAATGAGATGCCGTACGTACCTGCTACATTGTTGACAGAACCGCTGTTCAACGCCTTGTACGGTGACACGTGGCGCCTTGGAGTGAAGCTCGCACACCTTGTGCCTCCTGTGGTACTCCTTCGTGTCAGAGAGAGACCTGTTACATCCCTCCACCTGGCACCTGGGGACCGAAGTTGGAGGCAGTGGCAATTGCTTGTCCCGTTTTGCCACGTGGATTTCTGGCGCCTCCTCCACGTAGGATGGCCTCTTGCCCAGCTTGAGACAGGTCAAATGATGATGGTTTTGACGTTGGGGGACGTGGTAATGCTGCAGCTGGATTGGCTGCGTTTGTAGATGCACTGCTAAAGAGGAGGAGGAGGAGGAGGAGGAGGAGGAGGAGGAGGAGGAGGGGCAACTGAAATTGCTGTAACTGGAGCTACCGAAATCGTAGAAGCCTAATTCCCAAGGCCTTATATTTGCATTAGTGCCTGTATTACCGTTCTCCATAACCGAATAGAGATCTCTTTTCTTTTCTTTTCTTTACAGTTATTGGGATGTCTCCTAAAAGGGGGAAGAAAATGGGAGTGTTATATTAAGTGCTGTGACCGGTACGACCGGTGAGTAAGAGAGTACGGTGCACGGGGTGAGGCATTAAAAATAAGGGCAAGTCACGTGATAAGGAACTGTATTACGGGCGCATCGCACGTGGCGTGAGAGGTGGGGCCATGTCATTGAGTTTTTTTTTTTTTTTTGCTTTCAACCATGTCATTGAGTGGTTCCATCGAAAGGGAGTGAAGTGACAAGACCTCAGCGGCGTTTGAGATAGAGAGAGAGAGAGAGGGGGTCATTAGTAGGTCTGACCGGAGTACTGTAGGTTTAGATAGGCTTGGTGGGTAGGGTTCTCTTTGTTTGTAGAAATTAGAAATCCTGCGGTCGTCCTTTTTATTAGCAAAATTAGATTTGTTTCTACGGGAGTAACAATGCAAGTAGGAGTGAAAACGGTACGAATAATATTTAATCTGTATTCGATATGTATTTACAAAATTAGATATGAATATTTGATATTTGCATATCAGTATGGATAAAAATACTGATACGGTTTTATGTTTTAGTTATCCGTATTCGAACAGTAAATATATATCACATATTTTAATATATATTATGAAAAAATTATGTTATTCATCATTATAATTAGATAAATATTATGAACTTTAATATTTTTATATTATTTTAATAAATATTTGATCCGATCCGCCCTGTATTCTTATCCAAAATAAAAAAAAATATGAATATGTTTTACCACTGTCCACTCCGTTTTTACCCCTAAAATCCGTTTTTACCCCTAAATGATACAATGATAAGATTTTATTTTCCAATGGAATACGGAAAACAGCACGGAACTGATAAAGAAATTAATCACAAAAATGAGTGAATCTTCTTTTTTTAAGTAATTTATATAATATTTTATCATTTTATTTAATTATTAATATATATCTTTTAAAATAATAGAATCAGGAGTTATAAATGGGATAACAAAATTATATTTTTTATATATTTTGTGATATTAGAACGTACATGATGTATTTAATATATATATATATATAGACTGGCTAATGTCATAACGTTATAACTTCGGCCAAAGTTATAACGAGTCGTTTTTGCAATTTCAAAATCCAAACAACCGATCCGAACCATTCAACATGTTCTAAATATTGAAATGTGCTTGGAAACTAAATTTTACATTTTTTGGAATTTTTTTACTATTTATTAAGCCACTTTGAAAATACTGATCCGGTAGTCCAAAAATTTTTACTGTTTTTTACTGTTCACAGTAGATCTGCGATTTTCAAAGTGGCTTAATAAATAGTAAAAAAATTCCAAAAAATATAAAATTTAGTCTCCAAGCAAATTTCAATATTTAGAAAAAGTTGAACGGTTCGGATCGGTTGTTTGGATTTTAAAAACTAATAAACGACTCGTTATAACTTCGGCCGAAGTTATAACGTTATGACATTAGCCGGTCTATATATATATATATATATATATATATAGAGAGAGAGAGAGAGATGGGCTATTATATATTGCAATGTATTGACCCCTCTGTGCATTTGACTAAAATCGTTGGATTCAAAGTCCAAACAGTCGATCCGAACCGTTCAACATGTTCTAAAATGTGCTTGAGACCAAATTTTACATTTTTTGGAATTTTTTTACTATTTATTAAGCCACTTTGAAAAAGTCTGAGCCGGTGGTCCAGAAAATTTTACTATTTTTTATTGTTCACCGTTGGATCAGCTATTTTCAAAGTGGCTTAATAAATAGTAAAAAAATTCCAAAAAATGTAAAATTTGGTCTCCAAACATATTTCAATATTTAGAACATGTTGAACGGTTCGGATCGACTGTTTGGACTTTGAATCCAACGATTTTAGTCCAATGCACAGAGGGGTCAATACATTGCAATGTATAATAGCCCATCTCTCTCTCTCTCTCTCTCTATATATATATATAGAGTATGGCTAAGTTGCTGCCGGCAGCATTTCGGCTAAGTTGCTGCCGGCAGCATTTCGGCGAGGTGCTGCCGGCAGCGTTTCGGCCATTCTGGTGTTCAAACAACAAATTTTTTTATATAGATGTTCAATCTATATTAAAATCTACTTGGAGACCAAATTTTACATTTTTTGGAATTTTTTTACTATTTATTAAGCCACTTTGAAAATTCTAGATCCGGGTGAACACTAAAAAGAGTTTGGACAATATGATCTGGAATTTTCAAAGTGGCTTAATAAATAGTAAAAAAATTCTAAAAAATGTAAAATTTGGTCTCCAAGTAGATTTTAATATAGATTGAACGTCTATATAAAAAAATTTGTTGTTTGAACACCAGAATGGCCGAAACGCTGCCGGCAGCACCTCGCCGAAATGCTGCCGGCAGCAACTTAGCTATACTATATATATATATATATATATATAGTTGTGCTACGGTACTTCGCGAAGTAAAACGAGTGTTTTACTTCACGTCTATATCTTCAATTTGAAACTTCAAAACGTCGATCTGAACCATTCAAGTTGATCTCCATATTAACTTGTGCTTGGAGACCAAATTTTACATTTTTTTGGAAATTGTTTACTATTTTTTTAGAATTTTTGAAAATCGCTGTTTTCCAAAAAATCCTTCACTATCAAAAACAACAATTTTCAAAAATTCTAAAGAAATAGTAAAAAATTTCCAAAAAATGTAAATTTTGGTCTCCAAGCACAATTTAATATGGGATCAATTTGAACGGTTCGGATCGACATTTTAAACTTTGAAATCGCAAAATATGAGTGTGAAGTAAAACACTCGCTTTACTTCGCGAAGCACCGTAGCCCAACTATATATATATATATATATATATATATATATATATATATAGGGAGAGAGATGAGCTATGCTATTCCATGGAGTAAAACGCGTTTGTACTTCACGCCGTATTTTTATTTTGAAAGTCCAAACGACCGATCCGAACCGCTCAACATGATCTCCATATTGAAATGTGCTTGGAGACCAAATTTTACATTTTTTAGAATTTTTTTACTATTTATTAAGCCACTTTGAAAATCTGAAAATCGGGTGAACAGTAAAAAACAGTAAAAATTTCTGGACTGCCGGATCAGTGATTTTCAAAGTGGCTTAATAAATAGTAAAAAATTCTAAAAAATGTAAAATTTGGTCTCCAAGCACATTTCAATATGGAGATCATGTTGAGCGGTTCGGATCGGTCATTTGGATTTTCAAAATAAAAATATAGCGGCGTGGAGCACCAACGCGTTTTACTCCATGGAGTAGCATAGCTCATCTATATATATATATATATATATATAGAGAGAGAGAGCTGGGCTTGGTGCATTGCAATGCATAAGCATTCTTGTGCATTGGACTCTAAACCGTTGGATTCAAAGTTCAAACAGTCGATCCAAACCGTTCAACTTGATCTCCATATTAAAATGTGCTTGGAGACCAAATTTTACATTTTTTGGAATTTTTTTGCTATTATTTTAGAATTTTTGAAAATCACTGTTTTTGAATGGTCCAGAAATTTCTGAAAAACAACGATTTTCAAAAATTCTAAAATAATTGCAAAAAAATTCCAAAAAATGTAAAATTTGGTCTCCAAGCACATTTTAATATGGAGATCAAGTTGAACGGTTTGGATCAATTGTTTGGACTTTGAATCCAATGGTTTAGAGTCTAATGCACAATAATGCCTATACATTGCAATGCACCATAGCCCATCTCTCTCTATATATATAATGAGGGTTCAAATGCCTCTATTTTTTGTCCTCCATCATGCCTCCATTTTTAAAAACTTTAGTAACTCAAAATTTAAAACTTAAAAGTCAAAATAAAACCGTTGGATATGATCTACACTCAAAATTTATCTATGTACTCATAAAAAATTATCACATTTTGATTTTTCTTTTATGTGAATCAATAAGTTGAAAAATTAACGTCTAGAAATTATCCACATTAGTACATTTTTTAACAAGCTCTTGATGACAACCAAAACAAAATTGAAATGTCATAATTTTTTACACGTGCATAGATAAAATGATGTAGATCATATCCAATGGTTTTATTTTGACTTTTAAGTTTTAAATTTTGAGTTATTAAAGTTTTTAGAAATGGAGGCATGAAAAATGGAGGCATTTGAACCCTCCTCTATATATATATAGAGCTGGGCTATGGTGAGTTGTGAAGTAAGATGCCATTTTTACTTCACGCTCATATTTTCATTTTGAAAATCCAAACAACTGATCCGAACAGCTCAACATGTTCTTTATATTGAAATGTGCTTGGAGACTAAATTTTACATTTTTTGGAATTTTTTTACTATTTATTAAGCCACTTTGAAAATCGCTGATCCGGTGGTCCAGAAAATTTTACTGTTTTTTACTGTTCACAGTGGATCAGCTATTTCAAAGTGGCTTAATAAATAGTAAAATAATTTCAAAAAATGTAAAATTTAGTCTCCAAGCACATTTCAATATTTAGAAAAAGTTGAACAGTTCGGATCGGTTGTTTGGATTTTCAAAATGAAAATATAGCGTTCACAACTCACCATAGCCTATCTCTCTCTCTCTCTCTCTCTCTCTCTATATATATATATATATATATATATAGTGGCTAATATCAACACGTTTGCACCAAGGCCCTCGTGCAACCAAGTCATTTTTGGATTTTCAAAGTCCAAACAGTCGATCCAAACCATTAGATGTTCAATCTATATTAAAATCTGCTTGGAGACCAAATTTTACATTTTTTGAAATTTTTTACTATTTATTAAGCCACTTTGAAAATTGCTGATCACATGGTCTAGAATTTGGTTGCACTGTTTTTACAGTTTACCCAGATGAGCAATTTTCAAAGTGGCTTAATAAATAGTTAAAAAATTCCAAAAAAATGTAAAATTTGGTCTCCAAGCAGATTTTAATATAGATTGAACATCTAACTGTTTGGATCGACTGTTTGAACTTTGAAAATTCGAAAACGACTTGGTTGCACGAGGACCTTGGTGCAAACGTTTTGATATTAGTCACTCTCTATATATATTTATTTATTTATTTGTTGTAGTTTTTGATATAGTTATATATACTATCAATTTATGTCTTAATTATCATTATTTGTTTCGTTATCTATTATCTTAATAGATAAAGATAGAATATACATGAGATCAATTTTAAGTGAATATGAATATGAAAATATCTTTACTTGAGGCCCCTACTTGTAATTTACATGTTCATCAAATCGTCTAGAGGTTCGCTGAAAGCTGGACATATTTTATTGCTTTCCAAACTTGTTAGTTAAGAATGCACAGTAAAAAAAATATTTGAGTTCAGTGTATTTTTTTAGGATCCGACTAATTGTCCCCAAGCTTCTATCCCTAGTTTTTCCCCAAAAAAACTGTTATTTGCCTTGCGCGAATACTGTAAAACTCTATAACCAATACTGTGAACTTCAACAACAAATCATGTATAATAAGAAGTTTAAAATCCAACAATCCAAGTTAGTTGGGAGTGGTCCCCAAGTTAGTTGCAAACAGTTAGCAACTTACAAAAACACTGTACTTCCAGCTGTACTTGAAAAACTGACGGCTTCTAGAAAGTTTCAAAAACAAGCCACTTCTCAAACTTGTAGTTATTTACAAATAACACCTAAAATTGTGCAAAATTAATTTTTTTGCATCAAAATTTAATTTTTTTTTTTATATTAAAATTTTAATTTTTTTTTATTTTTTTCGTATTTTTATTTTTTCTTTTTTCTTCAATTATTAATATTTGTATATCGATCTATATAAAGTAAAATAAGGCTTACATACTGTAAAATTAGCAGATGCAAACTATAAAACTGACATATGTTAATAGCAAAACTTCAATACTGTAAAATGGTATCCAAATAACATATAAAAGTTATAAAATTTCATTAATCAGAAAATAAACTGTTCAAAACCATAAACTATAACCATCAACTACAAGATGTCACCATCCATAACTGTTACGACCAATAATTGTTACCACTGATAATTGTTCACAAGCACAGAGAAAAATTCAATAAAAACATGGCTAATACATCAATACAAACATGGCTTCTTCACTTCATAATCCTCTGGTGCACATTATTCGAATGAGTGAGAAGTTTCATCGCTAGAACCACACGTTCTTTTGATATATCATCCTGCAAAAAATTGGAGTTATGAACCATTAGCAGATGCAAATCAAAGCAACATACTGTAAAATTGTTATATGTATCCTGCAAAATTGCTGATGTATTCTGTGAAATTTATCATGTAAAATTGCACAGTAAAATAATACTGTAACCAAAGTGAATCACAGTAAAAACTGTCTAATACATAATTTGCACTGCTAATTTAACAGTATTGAAGACTTATTTTACATGATATAGATCCATATATAAATATTAATAATTGTTATATGTACCCTGTAAACTTGTCCTATGTATCATGTAAATTGTTATATATATCCTGTAAAATTGCACATATGCTGTCAACTAAAGTAAATACCGTAACTCCAGTGACTCATAGTAAAAACTGTCTAATACATAATTTGCATTTTCCAAATTTACAGTATTCAAGGCTTATTTTACATGATATAGATCCATATATAAATATTAATAATTGGTATATGTATCCTGCAAAATTATTATATGTATCATGTAAAAATGTACTATGTATGCTGTAAAATTGTTATATGTATCCTGTAAAATTGCACATATCCTGTAAACTAAAGTGAATACTGTAACCCAAGTAAAAACTGTCTAATACATCCTGTCAAATGCTGTTTATGAGTATAATTGTTAAACAGATGCTGTAACTATGATTAAGCAAAGTGAATACTATAAACTGTTGCACATATCCTGTAAAATTGTTATATGTATCCTATAAATTACATACTGTGATAAACTTATACAACTATACTGTAAATTGTTACATGAATCTTGTGAAATCAATGTATCCATACTGTAAATTGTTACATATATCCTAGGAGATAAATCCTATAAAATATTGTATAGATCATGTAAATCTATTAGATAGATCCTGTAAATAGATGTTGTAAACTAAAATTTTCAAATATTGATCGAGAGAAGCGCGATTTGGTCGAGACAGTGGTGATCACCAGAGAAATCGAGAAAGTATACAGATTGTCGATTTGAAGAAAAAAAACCAAAATCAGCATATCGACAATTGCATGGTGTCAAAAATCAAAATAGTGGAAAATCATAATCTAAATTTGACGAAATATTAATTAAAAAATTAAAAACCCTAGATCCTTCGAAAAAATCGAATCAATGACAAATAAAATCTGAGAAAATCAATCAATCATAACTAGACCAAAGTTTGAGATGCAATATCGCGATTGTATGATTTTGAGGGCTGAAATTGAAGGAAAATCGAAGCCGTGATCTGAAATCAAAACTACTTCGATATTCAAGAAAATTGAGGTCTGAAATCAAAACCTGTAGCGTGACACCACTACTGTCTTCTTCGTCGTTAAAGTGGTCCAGTACTTCGTCGCCGTCGCTACCGTCGACAGGTAACTTTCTTTTTCTTCACCGTCGCGCGTCACCGTCGCTGCCGTCGCGATATTCGAATGAGTTTCTTTTATTCACATTCACGTAGGAGATATATCCGAATATTTTTTATAAAACAAGAGCATGTGCCTTCATTTCACTCGTATCCATTGTCGATCTGTCTTGAACGAATATAAACTTATTTAATTTCTATTAAAAAACGATAAATATCAACACAAAAATCGAGAAGGAGAATTGTTAATCGAAACGATAAATATCAACACAAAAATCGAGAAGGAGAATTGAGTAGAACCTGAGATACGATGAGAGGAACCAACGGCGGCAGAGATCAAGGCGACACCAACGGCGGCAGAGATCAAAGACGGAGAAGGAGAAATAAGTGGCACGGTGGATCAATGGATCGAGGCTGTGGAGAGAGATGTGGTTTTCGTAAAGGAGGAGAGATCGGGATTTTATTTTCAAAATGGAGAGGAATCAGATCAGAAAGTTTATAAAGGGGGAGAAGTGTACGGTTGAGAATTCGTTAGAAACTGAGTTAGAAGACGGAATGGATAAGGTGGGTAAAAAGTGGGGACAGAAGGTTGGGTACCAAAACCTTTTCTCATTTTTTTAACTAATATATTTTCAAAATATATGAGATAAAACTTGAGTTTTTTCAACTCACGCTTTTATTATGAACACTAAGTTTCAATTTTATATTCTAAAATAATATTGTACTTGTTAAAATCGTGCTTAATTTGTTTGTGTTCATTATTTGTTTTGTTTTGAATCGCAATACATCAAATTAGTAGATATGCTCATCAGTGTTAAAAAAAAAAAGTCGTCACAATATGATTATTATAATGAGCCTTCTTAAAAAAATAACAAATATATGATTCTATTTATAAAACTCCAACCTAACTTGTTTCTATATAAATTTATTGTCGTTTGTAATTTTAAATGAATTGGCCAAAAAAAATTGTTGTTTGAATTACATATTCTTTAAATCTTTTATGCACTCATTAAAGACTAATGAAAGATAAGAATGTGTCAAACTTGATCAGAGTAAATAGGAGATAGAAAAAAAAGAGGAGGGAGATAGGAGAAATGAGGATCCCAAAAAACATTTTATTAATTATTATGGATGAGGAATATTTTATTTGAAAATTTTTAAAGTAGGATAATTTGTAAAATTTTCCATTTATATCCGTGATTTTCGATTCCTATATCGTCAAACGACCTCTGAGTAATTTAAATAAATAGTCGTATGTTAAGATGGTGAGCAATTTTTAATTCCACGACATAAACAGTTCACACCCTGACATGAATTAATGCGTTTGTGACTCGTCAAATAAGAATTGGAAACAAAAAATTTTGCTCTCCACCTGATCGGAAAAGAAGAAAATAACATGCCACGAGTTTATTCGGCGCAATAATGATACCAGATTTTATTTCTCAAATTATCATTCTCCTTCTTTCGTTTTTTCTGATCTCAGATTACTCAAAAGTCAAAACCCAAAATTTACGATTTTAGTACTATGATGATAACTTGATGAAATTAGAGATTACTTGAAATCCATTTTTTGTTAAGGCCAGTGAGCGGACTCACTTGATAATTTCATTGATAATGACAAAAACAGGTTATCTACATAGCCTCATTACATATGTACATCAATAGAAAAAGGAATCAAATCATCTATACTACGCCAATACTCGATCACTCCACCTACAGGGTGCTGTACCAGCAACTGATCTCCAAAAAACATTATTTATCAGTTATGGCACCGTCTTGTGCTGATGCACTACTACAAAAATAGTCATTGTACACTGCACATTGTACACGGATTTGACAATTTTATATAAAAACCGTGTATCAAATATGATTTTTTACTTGCCCAAAAATTCTGCACGATTTCTACACGGCTAATTAGTTAATAATCAGTGTAGAATTATTAGAGAGAGCTACACGGTTTATTAGAAACCACAAATCCGTGTGTAAAGAGGTCCGTGTGCAAATAATTGAGAGAACTACACGGATTGTTGTTAAATATCCGTGTAGGAATATATACACGGATTTTTGATAATATATCCGTGTAGAAATGGTAGAAATGTACACGGATTAATAAGTAAATAGCCGTCTATGGTTAGTTGGAGAGCTACACGGATTAATAAGTAAATATCCGTGTATAAAAGTGTGTAGGGTTTTAAGGACTTCTCCTTCCAGCGTCGCCGTTTTGATCCAGTCTTTTATGCCACTGTACATCTCTCTGAACTGAGCTTTTTCCTATTAGATTTCTGCGAATTGAGGCCAGCAGCTGAGATCTGAGATCTTTGAAGTTTGTATTTTCTCCTCTCCATCTTTCTAAGGTTAGTAATATGTATTTAAATCATTTTCTTCCTCTAATTTTCTGTTATTTATGCTTATTTAGGTCATTTCATGCATGCTTGATTTCTTAATTTTAGATGTAATTAATTAGTGTATTGTGATCCAATAACCTACGTATAGATGCTTTTAGGTCCATGCCCGTTCAAAATTAATCCAATAGGAATTAATTTTGGATAGTCCCCGTTTTGGGACTGCTCTTTGAATATTATGTCTCATTTAGGATGTGAACACATATTAGCGGGATTTAATTAGTATTTGAGGAAAGTTTGACAGTATTTTCTCTTATTGCTCCTACGAGTATGTGGTTCGTACGCATACTTGGGGAGTTAATGGGAAATGCTGCCGAATTTTTCTCAAATACTAATTAAATCTCGCTAATATGTGTTCACATATGAGACATAATATTCAAAGAGTGGGTTAGGATTGTAAACCGGCCCTTTGTAAGCCCAAAATTTTGTTACAATGGAGAATGTTGACCATGCATGATTAATTGATCAAATCATTTTTTTAATTTAATTTACAGATGGATCGAAGTTGGATGTATGAAATGTGACGTGACAGTGAAGAATATTTGGTTCGCGTTGATGAGTTTATAAAATTTGCTGAGAGTTATAGAGTGAAGAAAAAAGAAGAAGACTCTGATAATCGTGAATTGAATGATAAGAATGTTGGAATTTCTGATAATTTTGAACTTGATTGGAACGACTATTATAAGAGTGTCGAAGATTCTGATAATGTCGAACCCAGAAACGATGATGATGAGATGGAGATGAATTTTGATGAAAATGTAGAACACGAGTTTACTGAAAATTTGGAGGAAATATTACGTGATGTGGAAGATGAAATTAGTGATAAAAATTATGATAAATTTCAAAATTTGTCTAATGAATCCAAGAAGCCGTTGTATCCCGGGTGTACCAAATTTACAAAACTGTCAGCTGTGTTGAAATTATTAAACTTAAAAGCAGACAATGGTTGGAGCGATAAGAGTTTCACGTCCTTATTACAGCTTTTACGAGAAATGCTCCCAGATAACAACGAGTTACCCGGTACAATATATCAGGCAAAGAAGTTGATATGTCCAATGGAGTTGAAGATCGAAAGAATACATGCATGTCTGAATGACTGTGTATTGTATCGTAACGGGTACGAGGTCATGCATGTCTGTCCTAAATGCGGTGTTTCACAGTATAAACGTAAGGACCAGGACACTGATGATTGTAACGAGGACACAAATGGCCGGCCTCCGGCTAAGGTGTTGTGGTATTTGCCGATAATACCGAGATTCAAACGGTTGTTTGCGAATCCCAAAGATGCAAAATTATTGCGTTGGCACAAAGAAGAGCGTAAAAATAACGGTAAACTAAGGCACCCGGCTCATTCTCCTCAATGGAGAAACATTGACAGACATTTCAAAGAATTTGGTTCTGAAATGAGGAACCTTAGGATTATGGTGAGCTCAGATGGAATGAGTCCGTTTGGAAGCATGAGCAGTCGGCACAGTACTTGGCCAGTTCTTTTATGCATCTACAATCTTCATCCTTGGTTGTGCATGAAACGCAGATATATAATGATGTCATTACTAATCTGATCACTCAAAAGAGAGCAATGTTTCTTTTAATATTTATAAACTCGTAAATGCTATCGGTTCGGACTGCAAGCGCACAATCCTTATCGAGTAGTATATGCGAGGTCGATCCACAGGGAATATTGGTTCAGTGCTTCGAGCGATCGAATCACAACCTTTCGAAAGGCTAGATGAAATCTGAAATTTGAGAGATGTTTGTTGATCAATGTAAATTAAGAAACAATTAAAAGTAATTAAAATAAAGATAGAGATGAGAATTCCTAGAGTTTCGTCACACCATTGTCACTCAATCCGTCTTGATAATATATTCCTGTTGCGTCTGATTTCCTGTTGTTGTTTTATGAAAGATAACTACAAAGGTCACTGCGATTTATGTTACGCCAGAATGACAGATCTTTCATCGAGACTCTACTCAGGACAATGCGATTTACCTTACGCAACTATCGGGTCTCTTATCTCCCAAATTACTACACAGATCACTGCGATTTACCTTACGCAAATGATGGAATTTGGTCATGCGTTTTGTTGTTCTGGTTTATGGTTTCCCCGCGAAGGTTTTCTTCACATAAACCTAATAGATCTCAACGAGGCTAACTCATCCAAATAGTTTAAAGAGTTATTAAAGCACTGTCACTACTCTAATGAACTCAACTAGATCATTGAAATTAGGTGAAGAGATAATAGATCACAAAAGCATATTCGATACATCAACAAGAAATCATAATCAACAGAAATATATATATATCAAAACATCAAGAGTAACAAGGTTTACTGCCTAGCCCTAAGAAAAGGAACTTAGCCGCGGAACGGCATGGTTACAATCACTCCTCTCTTCTTTCTTTAATCAAATCTAACCCTAATTACAAAGATGATGTATTCTTCTGCCCAGGGGCCTTATATAGGAGTGTAGGGACGTGTAGAGGTTGATTGGAGGCTAAGAAATCAATCTGGAAACAGCTGTCGGCAGTTATTCCCCAAGAGATGCCTTCAGATACGGGCCGTATCAGGTGATACGGTCCGTATTAGGACCTTGGCATTAGGGTTTAACTGCTTCCAGCGCTATCTCCTGGTCTGTGCTAGGCCTGGTCCGTATTGGTCAATACTGGCCGTAACAGGGACTTAGTCGATGAGCGTCGCTAATCCGATTGACCTGATTCTAGCTCCATTTGGTGTAAAATAGTCCCAAAACCTGTTTTCTACAATAAAACATAAAGAAGGGTGACAGTAGCCTTTTTCTCTAATAAAGTAAACATAAGTGCGAGAAAATATGTAAAACCTAAGCCAAAACCCTACGTAAATCATCGTTATTTTGACTCTGATCACGCCTCCCAACTTGAATTGTTGCTTGTCCTCAAGCAACGACATCCCAGCTGGTCAAAGATCCGGTCTAGGTTAAACCATACAATCTCAAGGTCTCGTTTAAAAATTAAATTAGGGCTTAGGTTAGGTACAATTGGTATGACAATAAAAATCTAGAATTAAAAATATTCATAATCTCTCCCTTGAACAATTTATTCACCCCATGATTGACCTCATTATGCTAACCCTAGAAAAATTATTATCGAGCAATCTACTTCACAAATATCCTTAAAATTGAGAGTATTAATTTCCCCTTCGATTATAAATAGATCCCTTCCAATCAATAGGAATTCTAATGATATAAATTTTAATTTTCCTTCCCAATTGATTGGAGCAAAGTATGACAACTAAGTGTGTTGATACTTGTGACTATTTTTGAAAAATTAAATATATATACAAGAATTTGAATTTGGGAGGTTTTCTCGAGCCTATTGGTAACCAGTCTTGCGTAGGCACCCGTACTCTTTTTATCCTCCATCTATTTTTTTTTCTTTTTCTATATTTTTCTATTTTTTTGGATTTTTCTCATTTTCGATTTTATTGTATTTTTCTTTTTTCTTTTTTTTTTCGAAAAATAACATATTTTTGTGTCACAAGCACCATGATTACACACAATTTCAAGTATTCATTCATACAAGAAATTATTGCATAGTTTCGCTAGGGGTCTATCTATAATAAATGGGTATTCTAAAACACTATCAAATTTAAAAGACTTTGCAAAAATAAATTACTCAAAATAAAGATTCTAGGGTTTGCAATTTTTGATCAACTCTCATGGTTAGCAATTAATTGTTCATTTTGAGACTACAAATAATTTTAAAAATTCCGAATTTTTGGTATCATGGCCAATTATCTAAACCTTAGCCTAATTCAATTTAAAACAATTCCTATTTGATTAACCTACTCCTAAAATAAAAATAAAAATGCAAGCTAGCTAAAAAGCTCAATTTAATCATTCTAGGATTTTTGGTAAAGCCTCCAATCCTAGTCAAAAATTGAGTAAAACTACTAGCACCTAAGAATTTAAAATGCAAAAATTTTAAAATTTTTAAAGATACATGGTTAATTTACCTCTTACCCCCCGAATAAAATTTAGCATTGTCCTCAATGCTCGAGAGATAAAAATAAAGGAAGTAATAAAGTAAAAAGACCGGGAAAAGATACAACTCACTGCACCTCAATCCTGAGGTGGTGGAGGTGGTGGAGGTGGTGGAGGTGGTGGTGGGTGCTGGATCTCCTTGTAGAATGATGGGTCGAAAAGTCTGTAGAGCAGTGGCTGGTACTGGAGTCCGGAGTCGAGGGCGAACTGGTAGTATTGTTGATTGAGGTAGCGCGCTTACTAGATCTCGCGCCTGCCCCTGTCAACATTTCTCCGGATCTCCTCCACACTGTTGCGGGCTTGATCGACCTTTTGCTTAATCCGCTGGCTGCTCTCTCGCGAGCGTGTCGCGAGATCTTAAAATTCAGGTTCATCCATTGTATAGCTTGGGTGAACTGATCTTATTCACTTATAGGGGCGTCGGATGGTGCAGAGAGGAAGGCAGCGGCGGCTCCAAGGAGAGGCAGTGATGAGTGCGGTGGCGATGGTGATCGGCGGCAAGCAGGTGGGCTTGGTCTTGGCAAGGAAGGAAGAGGGAGGAAGAGGAGAGATAGAGGGAGATTTAGGAGTTCAAACCAAAGGATTTAACAGTTATGAGATGTGATTCTCGCGGGTTTTCAAATGTCTCTTTGTTAACGGGTTCGCATTTTCCAAATTAGCTGTCATTCGGGCCGTATTGGGTGATACGGTCCGTATCCGATCCGTTGTGCATAATACCGATAACTGCCTTCAGTCTTAACTTCTTTGAATACGGACCGTATTGGGAAATACGGGTCGTATTCACCACCTTACTCTCCTTCTTTCACCCCGTATCCACTAATATGGTCCGTATTGATTGATACGGACCGTACCAGAGGGTATTTTCCTGTCTTCTGTGGTGTCTTTGATCGAGTCCTTCCTCTGATATGTTCACCTGATCATAGGAAAAAGTTGGGTATGAGTTGTTTCTCTTGTTAAGGTCCTAAATAAACTAGAAATAAATATCATGAAAAATATAGAAATGGCCTTGGGTTGCCTCCCAAGAAGCGCTTGTTTAAAGTCATTAGCTCGACCCCTTGCTTCATTGAGATTCCGAATGAACCATGAACTGTTTTATCTTCACCTTCCGACCATGGACGGCATCGTAGTTCTCCCAAGAACTTTTTGGTGCGATAATGTTGAGAACTGTTGGAAGAGGCCTTGATTCTATGATTGGAACTTTGGTTTCTTCCGGTTTGATAGAGATTGAGGTCAACAGAGGATCAGGAATCTTGTTTTCATGCGGTTGTGTGTGCCAACTCTTTTCTAATTCTTGCATTTCCTCCATTGTCTCATCTTTAAGTAGGATACAGTATATGGGAATGGTCGGGCTAAGGCTTTTGATGTCATCAATTTTGTTGCCAATAGTTTTTCGGTGCATCTCGAGTATGTTGATAAGCTTGCTGGCTTGAGCATTATCGAGCCGAGAACTGACAATCACCGGGTGGGTTTGGTTGGGTCCTAGGAATTCGTAACGGAGGTTGGATGGAAGAGGTTTGAGCTCGAGTTGTGGGTGAGAGGTTGTCTTCTCCCTTTTCTTCACTTTGCTACTGACCGTGCTAGGCGACACAGACTGCAGAATTTTAGGTTTGGGGGGTTCTTCCTCTTCTTTTGTTATGACAGTGGCACAACTCGCACAAGTTTCAGCGTATACTTCATCAGGTTCAGGGGTGGTATATTGCTCGAGTTGCCTTTCGTCATCTTCTCCTCTAAAAAGGTTGTCCAATTCCTCCATACCCATGGATTCTCCCAATTCATCGTATGGATATTCTTCCTCTTCAAATTCATCCGTGATACCCAAACTAAAGACACAATCAATGTCAGCGTCATCTTCTCCTCTAAAAAGGTTGTCCAGTTCCTCCATACCCATGGATTCCCCCAATTCATCATATGGATATTCTTCCTCTTCAAATTCATCTATGATACCCAAATTGAAGACACGATCAATGTCAGAAGGGTATTTCAAAGCTCTGTTTATGTCGTAGACCGCCTTGTCTTTTCCAACATTCAGTGAAATTTTCCCGTTCTTAACATCAATCATTGCTCCGCATGTGGCAAGGAATGGCCTTCCAAGGATGATTGGAATGTGTTCATCTTCTTCCATGTCAACCACAACAAAATCTCCAGGTATCCAAAAGTCTCCAACTTTGATCGGTACATCCAGCAACACTCCTTCAGGATATCTAATTGATCGATCAGCCAGTTGCAGTGCAATTTGTGTCGGTGAAAGTTCTCCATATTCTAATTTGTCAAACACTGCCTTTGGCATTAGACTCACACTTGCTCCCAGATCACATAAAGCCCTCGTAAAATTCGTCGTGCCAATTGTACATGGTATTGAGAAGCTTCCCGGATCTTTTAACTTTTCCGGTAATTTACTTTGCACGAGCGCACTACATTCCCGATTGAGCGGAATTGTTGAGAATTCTTGGAGTTTGTTGCGATTTGAGAGGATCTCCTTCAGAAACTTAGCATACGAGGGTATGCTTGCAATTGCCTCAGTGAAGGGGATTGTGACTTGTAGTTGCTTGAGCGTCTCCATGAATCTCGCGAATTGTGGCTCCATCTTATGCTTGGCTGGCCTTGGAGGGAATGGCAGAGGTGGCTTGTAGGGTGGTGGTGAAATGTATTCAGGTTCGGTTTGTCGCTCGTCTCCACCTACGGTGTCATTCTGCTCCTCAATAAGGTCTGTCTGCGGTTCAAATACGGGCGGCTCCGGTTGTTGCGGCTCGTATTCTTCGGAATGTGACTGCATGCATCTCATCGGAAGTTAGATCGGGCATAGGAGGTCCCTTGTAAGCTGTGCCGCTCCTTAGTGTGATGTTCTTGCAACTCTCTTTAGAATTTCCTTCCAGTTGGCCCAGAAATTTGCCTTTTCCACGTGCGATACTAGAGAGTTCTCTTGCCATCTTAGAGACATTGTCTTCTAAGTCTTTGTTGCGGTTTGTTAAGGATTCAATCTTTTGTGCGATTTCGGCGTTAGCCTTATCTTGCTTCTCTAGGAATCTCTCCATTAATGATGTGATGTCTGGTTGCTGTGGTTGATTGTATTGCCTTGGTTGGTAATTCGGTTGAGGATTGTTGTATCTTGGCTGAAAATTGGATTGTGGTTGGTAGTTCTGTTGGGGTGCAGCAGGCCTTTGATTGTTTGCGTATGAGAGATTTGGATGGTTTCGGTTGTTCGGATGGTATGCATTGTAAGCGGGCTGAGGTCGAAAACTGTTGTCGATTGTGTTTGCTTACTCCATTTCTTCCTCAGTTTGCGTCACATTCATACATTCGGTCATCTCATGCGCTCCTCCACAATAGCCACATGCTGTTGCGGCATTGACTGCTGCTACCGTTCGCTGCTTGGTTTGCTTGTTGAGTGCTAGTTGCAAAGCATCGATCTTTGCGCTTAGCATGGATATTTCATCTACTCGGTGCATGTCAGGTGTTGGACTTGGCTTCTTTCGCTCAGGGATCCAGTAGTGTTGGTTGATTGCAATCTCTTCAATTAGGTTGTAGGCCTCGTCAGGTTCCTTGTTCATGATTGCTCCTCCTGCAGAAGCATCAATAGACAACCTATCGGTAGGGTTTAGACCATTATAAAAAGTTTGGACAATCAGCCATCTTTCTAGACCATGATGTGGACAACACCTTAGCATATCCTTATATCTATCCCATGCCTCACACAATGTTTCACCATCCCTTTGTTCAAAATTAGTAATTAGATTTCTAAACCTTGAAGTTTTGGATGGTGGAAAATATTTTGCAATAAACACATTAAACAATTGGTCCCAAGTTTGAATGGAATTGGCCGGTAAGGAAAACAACCATGATCTTGCTTTATCTTTTAATGAGAATTGAAATAGCCTTAGCCTGATTGCTTCATCGGTAACTCCGTTGATCTTTATCGTCTCGCATATCCCTAGGAAAATTGACAGATGAAGATGTGGATCTTCATGTGGAAATCCTCCAAATTGCTGTTGCGAAACCATATTTATGAGAGCAGGTTTGATCTCAAAATTACGGTTTGTAACAGTTGGCGGGTTTATACTAGAATTAGGATCATTCGCGCGCGGTACGCAATAGTCTCGTAGAAGTTTGGGTCTTGCTGCATCGTGAACTCCTTGATCACCATTGTCTTGTCTTCCATTGTTAATCAGTTCGTTCGGTGGGATATTCATGTTGATCGAATCTGAGTCTTCTTCGCTTTCATAATTACTTGATGAAGAACTATGGTTGGTTCTTATCGGTGATGTGGAAGCGAATTGTCCTCTCCTACTAGCAATCCTCTCGGATCTTCGTACGGATGATTCGTCCAGCGTGCAGTTTCCTACAAAGAAAAGAAAATCTGAAAATTAAACTAAAAACTGAAAATAAAAAGAAAACAAAAATAAAAACGAAATTGAAAAATAAAAGAAAAATAAAAGAAAAATAAAAATGCAGAAAATAAAAAGAAATCTAGGCGTTTCTAATTAATTGGATTCAATGGTCAAAGCAAGGGCGTCTCGCGAGGCCTTGCACAATGAACCGTTATTCCCCGGCAACGGCGCCAAAGAGCTTGATCACTCAAAAGAGAGCAATGTTTCTTTTAATATTTATAAACTCGTAAATGCTATCGGTTCGGACTGCAAGCGCACAATCCTTATCGAGTAGTATATGCGAGGTCGATCCACAGGGAATATTGGTTCAGTGCTTCGAGCGATCGAATCACAACCTTTCGAAAGGCTAGATGAAATCTGAAATTTGAGAGATGTTTGTTGATCAATGTAAATTAGGAAACAATTAAAAGTAATTAAAATAAAGATAGAGATGAGAATTCCTAGAGTTTCGTCACACCATTGTCACTCAATCCGTCTTGATAATATATTCCTGTTGCGTCTGATTTCCTGTTGTTGTTTTATGAAAGATAACTACAAAGGTCACTGCGATTTATGTTACGCCAGAATGACAGATCTTTCATCGAGACTCTACTCAGGACAATGCGATTTACCTTACGCAACTATCGGGTCTCTTATCTCCCAAATTACTACACAGATCACTGCGATTTACCTTACGCAAATGATGGAATTTGGTCATGCGTTTTGTTGTTCTGGTTTATGGTTTCCCCGCGAAGGTTTTCTTCACATAAACCTAATAGATCTCAACGAGGCTAACTCATCCAAATAGTTTAAAGAGTTATTAAAGCACTGTCACTACTCTAATGAACTCAACTAGATCATTGAAATTAGGTGAAGAGATAATAGATCACAAAAGCATATTCGATACATCAACAAGAAATCATAATCAACAGAAATATATATATCAAAACATCAAGAGTAACAAGGTTTATTGCCTAGCCCTAAGAAAAGGAACTTAGCCGCGGAACGGCATGGTTACAATCACTCCTCTCTTCTTTCTTTAATCAAATCTAACCCTAATTACAAAGATGATGTATTCTTCTGCCCAGGGGCCTTATATAGGAGTGTAGGGACGTGTAGAGGTTGATTGGAGGCTAAGAAATCAATCTGAAAACAGCTGTCGGCAGTTATTCCCCAAGAGATGCCTTCAGATACGGGCCGTATCAGGTGATACGGTCCGTATTAGGACCTTGGCAGTTAGGGTTTAACTGCTTCCAGCGCTATCTCCTGGTCTGTGCTAGGCCTGGTCCGTATTGGTCAATACTGGCCGTAACAGGGACTTAGTCGATGAGCGTCGCTAATCCGATTGACCTGATTCTAGCTCCATTTGGTGTAAAATAGTCCCAAAACCTGTTTTCTACAATAAAACATAAAGAAGGGTGACAGTAGCCTTTTTCTCTAATAAAGTAAACATAAGTGCGAGAAAATATGTAAAACCTAAGCCAAAACCCTACGTAAATCATCGTTATTTTGACTCTGATCATAATCCAAGGACCCAGATAACCCGGAAATGACATAGATGTATATCTCGCACCATTAATTGAGGACCTCCAACAATTGTGGCGTGATGGCGTCCCGGTCTGGGATGCGTACTGCAAAGAGGTCTTTCAATTGCGGGCCATGGTGTTTTGCACCGTAAATGATTTCCCCGCGTACGGGAATTTGTCGGGTTACACTTGTAAAGGAGCAAAAACGTGCCCGATCTGTGAAGATGACACGCAGGTGCTGAGGTTGAAAAATTGTCAAAAGAATGTATTCATGGGGCATCGTAGGTTTCTTCCTATTAATCACCCATATCGTAAGAAGAAGATGGCATTCAACGGGAAAATTGAGCTTGGAGTGGCTCGTCATCCATTAGACGGGGAGAGTGTCTTCAAACGGGTAAAAAAAATTGATGTTGTTTTTGGAAAATGCACCAAAGCACCACCGAAGAATATTTAGAAAAAGAAGTTCATAGTTTGGGAGCTACCGTACTGGAAATATTTAGAAGTGAGACATTGTCTAGATGTCATGCATGTTGAAAAAAATGTCTGCGACAGTTTAATTGGTTTATTATTGAACATTCCGGGGAAGACTAAAGATGGTATTAAAGTGAGAAAAGACATGGTAGAGATGGGAATACGACACGAGCTCGCACCGCAGGAGAAAGGAAAGCGCACATACCTACCCCCCGCACTGTGCACAATGTCAAAGAAAGAGAAAACAAGCTTCTGTGAATGCATCAATGGTATAAAAGTCCCATCAGGGTATTCTTCGAATATTAAGAAGCTGGTGTCGATGAAGGACCTGAAGTTGCTTGGTATGAAATCCCACGACTGTCATGTTTTAATGACACATATAATTCCCGTTGCAATTCGGGAAATTTTACCAAAGCACGTTCGTCAAACCATTATGAAGCTTTGTTCTTTCTTCAATGCAATAAATTTCAAAGTGATAGACCCTCTAAAATTGGACTCTTTGCAAAAGGAGGTCGTCGTTACTCTTTGCCAACTTGAGATGTATTTTTCACTATCTTTTTTCGATGTTATGGTTCACCTTGTTGTTCATCTTGTGAGAGAAATTAAAATTTGTGGTCCCGTGTTCCTGCGGTATATGTATCTATTCAAGAGATACATGGGCATCTTGAAAAAATACGTAAGGAACCGACATCGACCCGAAGGTAGCATTATAGAAGGATATTCCACGGAGGAGGTGATTGATTTTTGCACCAACTACTTGACCGGTGTGGATCCTATTGGCGTTCTGAAATCTCGATACGAGAGAAGGCTCCAAGGAGTCGGGACAATTGGGTTGAGAGCCGTAGTTACTGATATAAATGAACTACAAAAGGCACATTTTATTGTACTACAGCACATGACAGATGTTGCTCCCTATATAGATGAGCACATGACAATCCTTCAACAACAAAACTACACGAGAAGTCAGAAGTGGCTTACTAACGAGCATAATCGTTCTTTTATAGGATGGCTGAAAGAAAGAGTGAAGTCGCACCCCGTACCTGAAATTGTTAAACTGCTGGGCGAAGGACCCCAAATTGTTGTTAGAACATTCTAAGGATACGAGATTAACGGATATACATTTTACACTAAATCCCAGAGTGATAAGAGCACGATGCAAAACAGTGGGGTGACGTTGGTGGCGACCTCTAAAGAATTCAGTAGATCCGGAGATGGCCGGGCTGTAATAGTAGAAAAGTCATATTATGGAGTTATTGAAGAAATTCGGGAGCTCGTTTACAGTCCTCACCTGAGCATTCCCGTGTTTCGGTCTCAATGGGTCAAAGACCGAGGTGTTAAAGTTGATAACGATGGGTTCACACTCGTTGATTTTAACAGGGTTGGGCATGTTGATGATCCGTTTATACTCGCCAAGCAAGC
This sequence comes from Carex myosuroides, assembly GCA_028015225.1. Classification (NCBI taxonomy): domain Eukaryota; kingdom Viridiplantae; phylum Streptophyta; class Magnoliopsida; order Poales; family Cyperaceae; genus Carex; species Carex myosuroides. Next base: position 13,062,763 of record CM051466.1, read on the forward strand.
CACCCCCAAGTCTTTTATGCCACTGACCCGAGTGATGATAGGTTGAGCGTCGTCCTATCTGGAAAAAGAAGGATTGTCGGGGTAGAAAATGTCGTCGATGAAGAAGAGTACGACCAGTTCGACGAAATACCTCCATTTTGTATAAACGTGCAAACTGAGGTAGCAACACTTGAAGGGGTAGACGAAGCTGACTACATGCGGTCCGACCACAATGAAGGATTATGGGCCGAGGGTACTGTTCAAATAGTGGAAAAAAAGAGAAAAAGGAAAAAAAGGTTAATGTATAATATTTATTTTGCTTAAAACCGTGTAGCTTTTAATATTACAACTTCAGCTTATATATATCAAATAGTCAAAAAAAAAAGGAAAAAAAGAGAAAAAAAGAGAAAAAGGAAAAAAAAGGACAATGTACAATATTTATTTTGTTTAAAACCGTGTAGCTTATAATATTTCATTTAAATATTTAAGTATTAAAAATTTAAATAAAAAAATATTTGTAAGAAAAATATCAAATATTAGGTTCCTCTAGTTCAAGACGAAATCAAATTTTTTTAGAGGTAATAGTATTAGTTTTCAAAATTTTCAAATATTAGTCCAAAATATTAGTATTAGTTTTCAAAATATTAGTTAAAACATTTAATAATAAAAATAAAATATCAAATATCAATATTAGATTTTAATATTTATTTCAAATATCGGTATAAGTTTTTAAATATTAGATGCAATATACAATTTTAGTTAATTTATTATTACTTTAGAAATATAAAAAATTCAATTAATTTTTTTGAACTTTTCGTACACGGACTATTAGCTAATAATACATGTCTAAATAGTCATCGTACACGGATTGTTACATACAACCGTGTAGAAATTGAAGAGAGCTACACGGACTTTTAACTAAATGTCCGTGTAGAAAGAGATTTGCACACGGACTTTTAACAAAATGTCCGTGTAGAAAGATATTTGCACACGGTCGTTTAGTTAAAAGGCCGTGTATAAAGAGGAAAACTTTATTATTTCAAAAGCCTTCTCTGCCAAATTTTCATAAGTTCGAAAAACCTCAAAAGCCTTAGCTACCTCGCCCGCCTTACCGCCTCGAAAAATTAGGGTTTGGCTCTCCTGCCTAAGCCTCCCTGGTTAGCGTCTCTCTCTCGTTATTTTGCAATAGGGGTTTTCTGTGCATTGGGAGAAACTTAAAAAACAAAACAAACAAAATAGGGGTTTTCTCGATTAGCATGTTTTCTCGATTCTAAGTAGCATGTATTGACAGTGGCACATATGTTAAGTCCTAAATCATAGAAAATGTAAATAAAATCAGAACTTTGCATTTAAACCTTTGCATTAGAATAAATGTGTCAAATTTGTCTTTGCATGTAAAACTTTGCATTTGAATAGTTGTGGTCAAAACTTTGCATTTAAACCTCATGGATTTAGAGGTAATTTTAACATTCAAATGAAAAAACAGATTTTACCATTTTAAAAACTGAACTTTGAAAAATCATACAAAATGGAAATAAAATCAGAAAAATGCAAAGTTTAAGTCTAAATTGGTTGTCTTTTGGTCCTTTATATTTATGTTTAAGTGGATTTTTTTTTGTTTTTTCAATGAGCCCTTAGTTTCTGATCTGTAACAAGAGCTCATTTTAGGTTAAGGGGTTAGCACGTAGATATGTAACAATATTTCATTTCATGCAGAACCATGTCGGTTGCAGATGAGTACGTAGATGAGATGGCAGAAGAGGAGCAGCAAGCTACTGCCTCATCAGAAAGAAGGAAAAGAGGTCCGACAATGTGCACGGGCACGTCCGAGCATAAGCAGTTGAAAATCTGGTTCACGGAAGACGGGCGTGCGCAGGGTAAAAAACGGATGACGTACTCAAATTGGTGTACGAGTTTGGTGAGACAAAAAGCGAGTATCCTTGTAGAGAGATGAGATCATTTTGATCAAAAGGAGAAGGACGAGTGGTGGAACATGGTGAAGGTAAAGTGCCTAACAACTCTTTGCTTTATTTTCACTGATGTATCTATACTTGAATACATTAAATTTGGTGTCAATCAGGCACAGTGGAACATCCCGAATGACGTTCCAAAGGTTAAGACTTTGAGGATAATGAATGAGGGTTGAAAGCAATTCAAGAGCACGTTGAAGACGGAATTCATGGAGAAAGGGATAAATCTGGTAGGCTACTATAAATGGCTAAAACAAGAGGACTGGGAGGCGTTTCAAGCTTTAGAGTCGACCAAAGAGTTCCGGGTATCTAACTCGTGCCAAATTTATGCTTATTCTTTCTCGATATGTATTTATCTTTCTAAAACTAACTGATCGTTGCCTTGTTTCTGTGAAGGCAAAAAGTGATAAAGGCAGGAGGATCGTTGTCTTGAACAAGTATCCGCACCATCTAGGGTCAGCTGGTTACGAGGGTAAGTCGGCAGAATGAAGGAAAATACTATAGCAAAACAAGGATTCTGACTCACCCGTGGTTAAGATCCAAAATCATAGGGGCCAAGATTAGTTCATGGGTAGATCCGAGGTAACTTCTGACGGGAGGATAGTACTCCCAAAGGATTTGCAACCCGTGGCTCAAAGAATGGTAAGAGTCCTTTGTTATTACTTTGTGACATTCATGTACAAAATTATAACTCCGAAGGTACATCACTTGATCTTTTGCTATAACTAATTCTTCTACTTGAACAGTTGGAGGTGAAGGAGGAGGTCAACTCGGGTGCCCGGAGTGTCGAAAGACAAAATGATTCGTTGGCCGCAGCGCTCGAGAATCCAGAACACACGGGTCGAGTAAGGGGTGTAGGGGCCTACAGGGGCTGGAAGGAGGTGTTCCGAGTGGAGTGACAAAAACCTCGAAGAAAATCTCGTGCCAAGGTAAACAAAGACGAGATAGTTGCGCAGATACGTGCGGAGGTGAGCAAAGAGTACGACGCAAGGTTTGCTGAGATGGAATCAAGGTTGTTGAGCCAAATTAGATCAGCAACTACGCAGCCATCCGAGCAACCACCTCCCATTTCACCGGGAATTCGGCGAAGTAGTCAAGCATCCGGCACGTGAGCCTTAGACGGTTTGGATAATCTCAAGGTAATCAATACTTGTTCATAATCTAAAAGTAATTAAAACCTGTTTGTAACCTTGTTAGACAATATCGCACCATTAAAATAAACAACTTTCTGATAATTGCAGGACCCCAGAGCATGCGACCTCGTCCTGTGGTCTAATAGTGTTCCTCTGACCGTTGCTAAGGGTGTTGTACATCCAGGAGCCAAAAGTGTACACTTTGCTCAGCTAAGGCCCGACCATGCATGCGTGCAGGTTGACTTAGTCGTGGATGGATGGCAGCGCGTACCCCTTCCTGTCCCTGCCGACGACATGCTTGTGCTTGATAATGCACGGACGTCATTTGTCCAATGGCCCAAGAGTCAGATTATTTTGGATCAGGTAATCCATAAAAAAATCCATTTATTTTGTTACATTCAAATCATTCTTTTTGAAATACTTGAATAATCCATTTATAATTTGATACAGACACAAGGAGATGATGTCACCGGTACACCAGGAGGTGGCTTGCGACGTCGGGGCTGACGCGCCACAATCACCACACCGTCCTATGGTCACCGAAGAAGAATACAGCCGTTTGCCCAATGATTTGCGCCTTCTCTACGACCACTTGATGACGGCGCTCGAAGGCATGAAGGATATCATCATCCCTGTCCCACCTGGGATGTTTCTACACAAAGACAGGGATCTCCTGCTGTCGTTCGAAGACTTCAAGGACCTTTTCCACCACTCGTCATCCGACAAATGGCTCGATGTGTCATTCATCACCATTTTCCTCATGTTAGTGATCAAAAATTATTTTCATTATTGTATAGAACTCAAATATATATTCTAATTTCAATATGATGAGTTTTCAGGAAGCTAGTCCGAAACTGTGATGAGTTGGTTGAAAAGAAGAACTTGTGCATATTTCTGGACCCCGAGAAAGTGAGTTCTACGGCAGTGACATGTTATCCGGATATGGCTATCGAGTACATGTGTTCTGCGATGCATTGTGCTAAGGCGGAGGAGAAGAAATTCATTCTCGTGCCATACCACCAGAGGCTAGTTCTAATATTAACTTATGTGTTGTTTATATTTTAATTAAAGAATTGTATAAAGGAAATAAAAGTGAAACATAAAAAAATGAAATCACACCATCAACCATAGCGAGTACTGGTGTCACTATTATATGCTAAAGTACTATAATTCTTCTCCTCCCACATCAAACATTGGTGTTTGATTATCATTGTGCCATACATAAATGTGGGCATAATTGTTGATTCTTGTAAGCCCGAAGGAAGGATCGCGCTTGACAAGTGTAAAGTTATCTTCCCTTTTGTGAATAAGTAAGCAATAATAATTCACTAGGTTTGAATTTCTTTCAATTATATCAAATTATAAAATTGCTAATTACATTCACTCAATTTTGTAAGGGCTTTTGCGAAATATATTAAAGAGGGAGGATTGCAAAGCACGGGCACGCGCAAGAAAAATAAGTTGAATTGGAAGTGGATGTTGGTGAGCACACTTTATGAGTTAATAATTTCATATCTTGTTCAAAAAATTATTGTCATTCTAACAAAGGCCGCTAAATGTAAATTTCAGAGCCCGCAACAGTTGGAGCATTGGGAATGCGCTTATTACACGATGATATTCATGTTTGACTTTGTCGAAAGAATACAATTCCAATTCCCAAAAGCGGTATGTAATTCATATTAATTGTTCCTATATAATAGCAATTGATATTTGCAACATCTACCTTTTCTAAAATACTAACTATTATCAAATTATAATTGTAGAATGTGACAAAGCAACTGCATTACACCAAGGATCAAATTGACGATTTGCGGTGCATGTGGGCAAGGTGGTTTACCATGGAATTTTGTAATCCTCGATATGGATTTGCATAGATTTGTATAATGTAGTGTATATAAATATTGTATAATTTAGTATATGAATTTCTTGCTAATTAATCTGTTTCGAATGAATTTATTGCTATATGAATTTTGTATAATTCTGTAGCAAAAAACTGGCTAGCAAAGCTGGAGGCTAGCCCAAAAACAAAATATACAAAAAAAAAAGATTAGCTATTTATACACGGATATTTAACAAATGTCCGTGTATGATAGCTAAGAGAGCTACATGGACATTTAATACAAATCCGTATAGAAAGAGTAATTATACACGGATTCTGAAATTAAAAGTCCATGTAGAAAGGTCTTTTGTACACGGCTGTTTAGGTAATATCCGTGTAGCTCGGTAACTTGGAGAGCGACACCGGCAGGTCTTTGTACACGGCTGTTTACAAAGTAATCCGTGTAGATTTATAATCACACACGGTTAAATATCCGTGTGTAGTTTCTGACCTATTCATACACCCTGGCTTTAAACACGCAGGAAATCCATGTAGCTCTTCCATTAATGTCCGTGTGCAATCTCTTTTTCTGTAGTAGTGATGTGTGAAGAGAAGTCTGTTACATTCACGCCATAATGTCCGACACTCTGCGAACCATATCGTGTCCCACAGTCTCAGGGCCGACTGAGAAAAAACTTGCCTAGAATTCCACCATAAATCAAGAATGGTCTCCTAGTATGCCATGTTAATTTGGAGATTGTACCGAAATAACAGAATTCTCCAGAATCCCATTGCAGGCACAATTATACAGGATGTGCTCTATCGTCTTTACTCCAGCATCATGACATAGATGACAAGCTTCCTCAACATTGCATCATCTCATCCTTAGGACATGTTGAATGAGAAGCTTATTCTCAATGCTAATTTGAGGACCCTCACCTTGAGAGGTATCTTTAATTTCCAAAGCACCTTATTAAAGGGACAAACTTCCCCTATGTTATGAAGTACCTTGTATGCCGAGGCCGTAGTGAAAACTTCCTAAGCTGTACATTTCCACTATGTCAGCCCGCTTGACTCATCTAATATTATTGAAACTGAATAGATTGGCCTCAAGGAGTTGAGGGACCGTACAAAGCATGAAAGAATCGGGTCCTCATGTGCATCAGAAACACTATTTATCCCATATAAGAGTGACATAGTTCGGGCCCATAGTCCATTCGAGTCTCTATCTAACTTCCACATCCACTTTGTTAGGAAATCATCGTTCTGCGTCTCGAGGTCTAGCAACCCCATTCTCCTGTTTTGCTTCAATGTGCAAACTATTTTCTAACTTACGAGATAATTTATCTCTTTGCACGTGTCATTTCCTTTTCATAGGAAAGACCTTCTGGCCCTCTCTATATGTTTGATAATCCATTTCACTATCTTTATTGCCTGTATGTAAGAATACCCATGTTTTTCGGATATCTTATATGTAATGTTTTTCGTATAAAAGATTGTGAATTTGAAATATGATACCGTCTAATCAAGCTTGTAAAAAAGAAAAGGGTACAAACCATTCCTTTTCTAAAAGAGTTAGATGTTTACTATGTTTCATGATTAATAAATTTGAAAATTTCACATCATTACAATCATATCTGACAAAGTTTAAAATGGTGAGAGAGTGAAATTAGATTATCTTTTACCGATTCATGAAAAAAGAAAATTTTTTTAATATACAAAAAATAATCTATTTCACACATAGAGATGGGAGTTAACACTAGTACAAAAAACCCCTTCACTGACTGTTCAAATACCCCTGCACCGACTGTTATAGCGGCGTCAGTAAAGCCGGCGCCAGTGAAGGTTACTTTTTACTGACGCTCTAAAAACAGTCAGTGTTGGTATTCAACACTGACTGTTTTTAAAGCGTCAGTGTTGAACGCCAACACTGACGCTTTAAAAACAGTTAGTGTAGGTCCTAAAAACAGTCGATGTTGACATAAAAATTTTGGCATAATTCCACTTGTATCGAGGCTAGCCTCCATATTTTGTTAGCCATATAACTATTCGATATTCATTGACATTAAATAGAATATCATGCAAATAATGTAGACAACATAAATAAAAGGCAACACAATTTAACAACATAAAATATTCATTCACAAAAAACCACACTATAGCAAAATTTATATAACCCATAAAAACAAAATATGCAACTGAAATTAACAACATTGTATTTCTTGTAAATAGTTTAGAAGTTGTCCAAGAAAAATATACAATTCTTGTAGTTGACTGGACTGAGCAAGGACACGAGAAGTCTAATTACCCAAAATTGCTCCAATTATCACTTGACAAGAGTCGATCGGTATCAAAGCGGTTGTCGGACTTTGCTTGCCTCTATCTCCTCTAGTGATCAATTAAATTGTGTCCCTACAATTAGAGAAGGTATGAATAACAAACTTCATAATCTAAATTGACCAAAAGACCTCATTATAAGATCATATGAAACTATAAAATTAGTTGTAATAGAAAAGTAAAAAAGTTGGATAATTCTTAAAAAAGTTGGATACTATTAAGTCCAACTAAATACCAAAAAGAACCAAGGGGGGAAATGCAGGAAGTAATTTGGTCTAACTGATACAGTATTATGCCAGCAAGTTAAGGAAATTTTGAACCTAAACTAAAAAAGAACCATAGTATGGGTGGTGTGGGTAGAGAGAGAGAGAGAGGGCGAGACAAAGAGAGTGTACCTGCGAAGTGGACTCTGGATCACCCAAACAGATATAAGAGATGGCCACATACATCTGGCACATAGATTGCATTGATTTGCTATCTGTCAAACTGCAAAATTACAATATTTTTGTTTAACTCATTAAGGAATATTAGAACAAGAAATATAAAAGAACATTACTAAAACTCAGTATCAGGATACGCATGTGTGCATCAAAATCAGCCAACCTGGACCAAATTCCAAACTTTTTCATAGAAAATAACTTTTATGCACCAAAAGACAGAGAAAAAAAATTTAAGCATCTAAACACTGCCAAAAAATGGATTACACTAGTATACTTCTCCAGTACAATATAAATAAACAAGAACTGACAAAAGTCTGGCAGGTGATTACAAATTAGAAAATTAGATAAAAAATGAGATTACAAGTACTCGAGTCAACAAAAATTTGTATAAACAGGAAGTTCTAAATCAAATTCTTCCAACATAATACCAAGGGTTGCCATTACCCGTTACGCCTTCTACAAAAACTGACAGATTAAAAACTCACAAATTTACCCAATCTATTAACTTTTTCTATTAAAACTAATTTTAAATTTGCCCAATCTATTAAACTAATTTTAAAGAACCAAATAGTACCTTCAATCGATGAATGCCGAATGTGTTAAAACGGTAGAAACAACTAGCTAGTATGCCACACGATTCTGGTATGCCATCATAAATAAGTAAAATGTCAAATATATAATCACTGAAAAATGAAAAAAATTTAAAAATTTATGTTTATTTTTTTTTACCTGGAGTACTGTCAAGTATATAGATGCCTTGTTGCTCTGTTAATATGCGTAACCTTGACGTGACAGGAATATCAAATATGAGACTGTATGGACTGAGTTTATTCAGAAAATCTGAAAGACAAAAGGTGAAATTATGTTGAGGAAATAAATCAAAATTGTAATATGAACATAGTAAGTAAAAACTTTGAAAAATATTATGTCCAGAGAGGAAATAGTATCCACTATATGAAAACAGAAACCAGTATCAATAAACCCTAAATATTTATTTCCTGAATGATTGAAACAGACTTACTAGAATTGCATATGTGCAAAAACTGCATCCCAATCAAGTACAATTAAGTTGATCAGCTCTTCAAGAATCAATGTAGTGAGATCTCTAAATTATGAATCGGCCATATTTTACTTCACTGATTATATTCTCTCAAGAAAAATCTAAAATTAGAGAAATTAGTAAAAGGACGTGGAAATTGTATATAAAATTCAGTCTCTATAAAAGCCTTTCTGGTAAAAACAATCGTATCATATTTTTATGCAATGCTCGGTTAGTAAATTCACACAGATCCCAAAAAAACTCCAATTCACACGGATACTGCTTCTAGATTGGAAAATCAGATAATACAAGAGAGAAACAAGTAATACCTAAGCAAAGAGAGCTCAAATGAAGAACCGTAAAAAGAGTGAAAGTAACTCCGCTCATCTTGCAAGTTCAAATTCAAGCAAATCGCAAAGAAACCATCACAAGAACCACCGATCGAGCTCCATCTACCTCGAAATTGGACAATCAGACTCGCAGACCACCCCTCCCGTGCCACATTGTAACGCCAGGTGAAACCCTAGATCCAACGGCGTACCAAAACAGGAAACTCTCTATTCCTTTCTTCCTGGAATAAGCTCGGTTCATACGCAAGCGGTGAGAAAGAGAGAGGGAATGTACTGGAGATGAGAGACTAGATTGAATTTTTGGTTCTTCTCTCTTAGCTTCGGTTTAGAGATCTCCCTCTCTCTGTCGCTCACTGTACCTCTCTCTCTCTCTCTCTCTTTCTACGCCTCGCTCGCTCGCTCGCTCTGAGGGGCAGTTTTAATTCGTGTGTGCATTTAGGGTTGGGCGCTAGGGAGGAGAGGGGTGGTGCGCGGGAAGAGGGGGTTGGGCGGGTTTTGGCGGAGAGGGTTTTGGCGGAGAGGGCATGGCGTGTTTCATTTAGCCGCACGTTTTTTTCCAAAATTTCGGCGGTATTAAAAAAAAATCACCGATGGTTTTTTAAAAAACAGTACACCAACACTGACGCTCTGAAAACGGTAAGTGTTCGTTATCAACACTGACGGTTTTTAGAAAACAGTCAATGTTGAACACCAACACTGACTGTTTTTAAAGCGTCAGTGTTGGTGCTCAGCACTGACGCTTTAAAAACAGTCAGTGTTGGTGTTCAACACTGATGGTTTATAAAAATAGTCAGTAAATAATTTAACACTGACGGCACTGAAAATAAACAGTCAGTAAATGATTTATGGCCATATGATGCTTCAATTTTCGGTTAACTAGATTGATGGGTAAATAAAAACAAATTTTGATCAAACTTGGATGCAAGACAATAAATGTAGTGCTCTTTAATTTAAACGGTTCCGATCGACTCACGGACGACATATTCCCGTGCGTCTTCATTAACTCATGAAACAAGAGATTATGTTTCATGTTCATGATAGAAGATGTGAGTCATATATGCAATACGCATGTAATGATATATAATATAATGTGTTAAAATCATTTAATTAAGCAATAAACATGTTGTAACATTAATTATTGTATAAATATTACTAATATAATTTTCATTACAAAATATTTTCTAATAATTAAAGTCAAAATTTGATGTTAATTGTCTAAATTTCACTAATCACGTAAATTACTAATCATACTTATTAAATAGAATATGTTCATTCTAATAAACAAGCATTACAATATGTTCATTATCTTGTAATTATTAAATTTGTATTTGTAAAAACTTGAAAGATTTTAAGTTTTAACTTGATTTTATTAAATAAATTAATGTATTACATGTGTTCAATGAAATGTTCAAACCAAAATAATATATTTTTAATTATGATATTTGAAAAAAAAAAATTAAGGAAAAAATGTAAAATAGAATGAAAAATGAAACAAACAAAAATATGAAAAATAAATATAATTGTTAAATAAAATTCCCATAATACACATAAATTATTATTTTTAAATAAAATTCAACCCTAATAAATTACTTTATAAGTCCCAATTAGTTTAGGACATATATAAATCAGATTTGTCAAGTCCAAGAGTGCTAGCCTTTGGCTTTTGCTATGAGATTTGGATAAGAAAATAGTCTGAGTGGCGCAATGAGCAGAGAAGAATTGAATTCGATCAGGTTCCAGCTCATTACTCGTGTTATTATTTTTTTTTCCACGAATTGAATTTCGATGCCACATTCATCATGACAACACCTAATGCTACATTAATAATTTTGTTTTACGCTCCAAATGACAAGTCGAAAATACTGATCTTGTTCAATACCACAAGTAAGACATATTGTTAAAAAATTAGAGTTTCTTTATTATAACATCAACATAACAGAAAAAATCCAAGGTTAGTCATAGTTAAATATGTATATTGATATTTTTACCCTTTGATCCGGTATCAAGTAAACTCCATATTTTATAATTTTTAATTCACAAATACTCCATGTGATATAGAAGAAGATAAAAGATTCAAGAACATTTTTAAAAACTTGAAATTTAAATTAACACACAAAAATTATGGTGATGATATGTCAAATTAAATAGTAAGTCATTTCTCATATGTATGTGCGCTCGTCGGTTTAGGACTAGATACCAGCATAATTACAGGATTTATTTCTCAACACTGACGGTTTTAAATAAAACAATCAGTGTTGAACACCAACACTGACTGTTTTTAAAGCGTCAGTGTTAGTGATCAACAGTGACGCTTTAAAAACAGTCAGTGTTGGTGTTCAACATTGACGGTTTATAAAAACAGTCAGTGTTGGTGGTCAACACTGACGCTTTAAAAACAGTCAGTGTTGGTTATCAACACTGACTGTTTTTAAAAAACAGTCAGTGTTGGTTGTCAACATTGACTGTTTTTTTTAAACCGTCAGTGTTGATAACCAACACTGACTGTTTTTAAAAGCGTCAGTGTTAAACAACAACGCTGACTGTTATTTAATAAAAGAGTCAGTGTAGTATGAGCAACACTGATGCTTCCCTTAAAACAGTTGGTGGTTAAAGGTCGGTGAAGGAGTTTTTTGTACTAGTGTAAAGTGCAGAAAGGAGAAACTACTTATTTTGGGATTGTTCAAGTCTTTTTTAAGATATGTAGGATTAAAAAATTATCCTTGGTACAGAGGATGTGTTATGTAATACGGTAGAATTAAAAATGAAGACTTAATATGAATAAATTATTGATTGCTTTATGTAATCATGAAATCACCATATATTTGTGGTCACTTGGAATGATTTACTAAAAATAAAATATTCGCGGATAGAATGATTGATATTCACATGAAGTAAAAAAAAATCCTCATGTTAATATGTGCAAGAAAACTATAAACGACTAGTATTAGCACCACAGTGACAAATGGATAGTTCGGGTTCGATTCAGCGGGGTAAAAAATTCATGATTCGGGTATAATTTGGGAATGATTCGGTACAATAAGGAAGCAAAAAAAAACACCCCAAAAGAAAATTCGCGTTTTTCTCGCGAATAATTCGTGATTCTTTGCGAATAAAATGTATTATACGTTTTTTGCGTTTTATTGAGAGTTCAGTTTGAAAATGTAAAAAAAAACGAATAAAACGCGAATTATTAACGTATATTGTGACTATGATCAGCACTAGAACAAAACTATCAGAAGGAAGCACAGCTAAAATATTGTTAAATACATGCTCACGATACAACCCAAATTACAACATATACACAATCTATTTGAAGCAACCCCTATTATTATTGAAAGTGAATGACCATATTAGATTCTAATCTCCATTATCAAAGTCAGAACTAAACTAAACTAAAATAAAATGAGAAGAATCAGTTTTTTTAATTTATAAAATTTTAAACTTACAATCAGACCGATACAGTTGAGAATAAGCAAATAGGCATAAATTGACAAAAAATCATAATCAATAAACATAATTATTTGGTATGGAAAATGATGGTTGTTCTTTTGTTAGAAAGACAAAAATCAATAAACATAATTATTACATAGAAGAGAACTAAGTATTACAAAGAAATCTGGAACAATCATTTCTTGTTTTTTTTTTTCAATAACCCTCCTTGATCCTATAAACATAATTCGAATTACACAAGTTACCATAAATCAAAACAAGTGCATCTCATCTCGAGAATGAATCTCATACTTCAACATTTTTCAAAGTAATTAAACTTTTGTTCTCAATTATTGTGAATTTTGAGGAAAAAAAAGACACTGATAATTCAAATCTCTGACCATAAATAGTACAAAAAGAAACAAAAAATCTTAGACAAAATTAAGAAGCTAAAAAAACACGCTTTTTTGAAAATTCACGAAGTGAAGCGAGTTCCTATCAAAATAGATGAAAAAATAGATCATTACGGTGCAGAACTTCCAGTGGTGTTAGATTTACAAGCTCGTCGCCGGAGGACCTTCGATTTAAGCCTGAAGGAGAATGAGGCGTTCTTTCCAAACTTGAAATTTTGTGCAAGCACGAAAAAGAAAGAACATAAAAATTTTAGAGAAATGGAAGCTCTTTAAGAAGCAGAGATAAAGTTGTCAATAAACAACATTTAATGAAATCTTTTAATCAAGACTAAGGAGATGTCCTTTGACGGAATTAGCGCACATTATAATGCAAAGGAGGCTAAAGCTCTCTTGCCGAACATGTACTTTATGATTTCATTTCATTCCGATTGCAATTCCGATTCTGTTGGGCATGCAAATTAACCATAATTCTTCTATTCTTTTTTTACAAACCAAGCGTTTGGTGTCTCATAACATTGCTGTATTGTTTGAATTATATCTATTATTGCAGTTTGATTATATGCTAGATTGTTCAGAGCATGTAGCTGGAATGATTGGTATGCCAAAAATAATTTTGCGAGATCACAATTTACAAGTACAAATACAGTCTTCTAAATTCTAACGTAAACATAGCAAATATAAAGAAAGTGCGAACGCTTTTGAGTAAAAAAGGACGCACAGGAGAACCTGATCTGATGGGGTGGATGTCCCACAGGATTTAATTCATATTTCTCTTTCTAGTTTCTATTTTCTGGGCAGCCCGACCTCTGACTTATCTCTCTCTACACCCTGCCCGAATGACAGGAAGAGAGAAGGAAGAGATCTAAAGAAAAGAATCCATCTAGTACTAAACGTTGTATTTTGGGTAATAATATCTCATGCTGCAGTGCAGCAGTTGGTCGATGCGGTTGTATCTTTCTGTACCAAGCAGTACTTTTCACAGAAGATCTTACGTACTGTATGTACAGTACTTCCGTATAACTATGGGTTGAATAATTGGATACCCAAATTATACTTTGTTGCCAATTGGCATGACACAATTTAATCTAAAATCTTGTACACTGAATTGTACAAGCACAAAGCGTCGAAGACATGGCACAATTCTGATTGAAAGATAATTAAGAACGCTTGTATTTAAGGAAAAAAAAAGTCCCAAAACGGAAAATAATAAGGGAAAACATACAATCATCACAGTGCGGCATAGACACGGCTCATGCGGCATAAAACTTAGTCTATTTTTCTAAGTTTTCTCCCAAAATCATTCTACCCTATACCGTGTACGACATTGGTACGACGTACGCGGCATCAACAAAGTTTTCCAACATTCTCTGATGAAGGGTTGGTCTGGTTGAATACTGTACAAGATTAGACATTATACCGCGCATGGTATGGAATGATACCGCACGGGTTAATGCTTAACAGAAAATGGTTTTTCTTGTTCTTGGTTTCTTCCATAATATCAATCTCTAGATGGTTCCTATCAATTCTAGTTTTGTAAGTTTCCCATGACTAGACTGGACTTGACTTAAATGAAATCTAAAATGCATAAAAGTAAAAAGGTCGCGGGTTGCCCCCGTAAAGCTTATTTTAGGTCGTTAGCTTGACCTTGCCTCGCTTAATTGGATGATGGTGGAAAAGACGTTCCCTCGGATGGAGGGTGTACGTTGCAGCAGTGATTGTCCTTAGTCGTGATGCATCGGCATGATTCTCTTGGGTTGACCTCTGGATTTCCAGCAAGTTTGCCTTTACCTCGTGAAAAGTTCGAAAAATCGTTCGCTAATTGAGCTACTTTATTTTCTAGGGTTTTGGTTCGTTCCCCTAGTGCATTAATGCTAGTGTTGATGTTGTTGGTGGTCTTTTCTTGCTTCTCGAAGAGGTTGTTGTTCAAGGTACGTCTTGCGAGAAGGTTGTTGGTCGAATTCCCTTGGTGGATAGGGTTGTTATGGCCGATATTGCTGATAGTTTGGTTGATAGTAAGGTGGATTTGCAGCTACTTGATCGTTCTTGTAGGAGAGGTTCATATTATTCCTCAAACCTGAGTTATAATAAGTGTTAGCATTTAAATTATCATGTTTGTAGGAATTGTCACTAGTGGAAAATCGCCTATCAGGAACGGTTAAAAATCGTCTATTAGGAACGGAATCGAGGCGATACTGACCCAGGTGATACAGATAGTACCACTAATTAGGATCGGTTAATTGCCGATACAGATACACCAATCAGGAACGGCTAATTATTAATCAGCCGATACTAATTCAACAATTAGGAACGGTTTAATATTAGTGAACCGATACTATATATTACAATCAGGAACTGTTCATATTAAAGAGCCAATACTATAAATTACAATCAGGAACGATTATTTTGTTAAAGAGCCGATACTAATAAATTACAACCAGGAACGGTTAAATATATGAGCCGATACTAATATATCACAATCAGGATTGGCTATTTATAAAGAACCGATCCTTATTGTCCCACAATCAGGAACGGATCTTTATATAGAACCGTTCCTGATTGAATCAGGATCGGTTATTTTCAATAACAGTTCCTGATTGTGAACGGTTATTTAAAATAGCCGATCCTGATTCAATCAGGAACAGTTCTATATAAAGAGCCGTATATATAGAACCGTTCCTGATTGTGTGGGACAATCAGGATCGGTTCTTTATAAAGTCGTTACTGATTTGTTTTTTATTTTAAAAAAGTAATTTTAATATTTGGCCAGCTACCATATATTTTGCTGGCCTATGAAAGGCATCAGGATGTACACAAACACATCTTAAACAAGTTCAACAAATTAAAATAACACATCCTAAATTAAACAAGTTCAACAAATTAAAATAACACATCCTAAATTACAAGTTCAAGCTAAAATAACACATCCTAAATTATTACAAATTAAAATAACACATCCTAATTAAATTGTATAACTTTTTTCCACCAAAACATCCTTGAAGAAGAATTTACCCCACACTGATCGGATGTAGTCGATGTTTGTTCCGTTGTAATTTTGGGGAACTCCTGCATTTTGAAAATGATAGAAGGTTATTAAATTACAATTACAATTTTAAATGCGTAATTTTGAAGCAACATTGAATATACTAACAATATAAAAAAAATATGCATACCTTTAAGTTTGGAAAAACATCGAGGAAGCGAGTTATTATGTCATGCACGAACAACATGACATAATATCCACATTCTCAACCGTCGAGTTGTTGTGGGCACTGCATTAAACAACAATTAGATTTAAAGACATATAATAATAATAGCAATTCAAGTATCGCACAATATAATAAAAAAGCACATGAAGCACATCTCTTAAGGCTCACTGACAACTAGTACATCTCTTAAATACACACATGAAGCACATCTCTTAAATACACATCTCTAATAGAAGATGAAAAACAACTAGTAGAAGAGGAAAGACAACTAGAAGAAGATGAAGAACAAACAGTAGTAGATGAAAGACAGCCAATACAAGATCAAAGACAACTACAATAAAATAAAATACAACTTAAAAAGGTGAAAAACATTCAGTACAAGATTGACAACTTGACGAAGATGAAAGACAACAAGAAGTAGATGAAATACAAACAGTAGTATATGAAAGACAACCAGTAGAACATTAAAGACAACTAGTACAAGATGAAAGACAACAAGAATAAGATGAAAATCAACTAGAAGAATATCAAATACATCCGGTAAACAAGAAAGACAATCAGTACAATATGAAAGACAACCATTACAAGTTGAAAGACAACTAGAACAAGTTGAAATACAACAAGAAGTAGATTGAAAGACAACAAGAAGTAGATGAAATACAAACAGTAGTAGATGAAAGACAACCAGTAGAACATTAAAGACAACCAGTACAAGATGAAAAACAACCAGAATAAGATGAAATTCAACTAGAAGAATATCAAATACAACAGGTAGAATAAGAAAGACAATCAGTACAATATGAAAGACAACCATTACAAGTTGAAAGACAACTAGAACAAGTTGAAATATAACAAGAAGTAGATGAAAGACAACCAGTCGCACATGAAAGACAACTAGTAACCGATGAAAGACAATCTGTACAAAATGAAAGACAACTAGAGAAGGTGAAAGACAACTAGAAGAAAATGAAAGACAACAAGTAGAACATGAAAGAGAACCAGTACAAGATGAAAGACAACTAGAAAAATATAAAATACAATGAGAAGTAGATGAAATTCAGCTAGTAGTAGATGAAAAACAACCACTAGAACATGAAATACAACCAGTACAAGATGACAACTAGAAGAAGATGAAAAACAAATAGTAGAAGATGAAAGACAACTAGTAGTAAATAAAAAAGAAGAAGTAGAACATGAAAGACATCAATAGAACACGAAAGACACCCAGTACAAGATGAATGACAATTAGTAGAAGATGAAAAACATCTAGTAGAAGAGGAAAGACAACTAAAGAAGATGAAAAACAAACAGTAAATGAAAGACAACTTACAGAAGATGAAATACCGTAGAACATGAAAGAAAACAAATACAAGATGAAAGACAATCATCATAAGATGAAAGACAACTAGAGGAAGATAAAAAAATAACTAGTAGAAGAGGAAAAACAACTAGAGGATGAAAAACAAACAGTAGTTGATGAAATACAACTTAAAGAAGATCAAATACAATAGAAAATGAAATAAAACAAATGCAAGATGAAAAACAACCAGTACAAGAGGAAAGATAACAAGATGAAGATGAAAACAACTATTAGAAGATGAAAGACTACCAACAAAAGATGAAATACAACCAGTAGTAGATGAAACCAATACAACATGTAAGACAACAAGTACGAGACAACTAGAAAAGATGAAAATCAATCACTAGAACTTGAAAGACAACCAGTACAAGATGAAAGACAACTTGAAAAATGTAAAATACAACGAGAAGTGGATGAAATTCAACTAGTAGAAGATGAAAGACAACTAGTAGTAAATAAAAAAGAAGCAGTAGAACATGAAAGACAACCAGTAGAACACGAAAAACAACTTTTACAAGATGAAAGACAACCAGAAGAAGATGAAAAACAACTAGTAGAAGATGAAAGACACTAGTAGTAAATAAAAAGAAGCTGTAGAACACGAAAGACAACTAGTAGAAGATGAAAGTCAACTAGAAGAAGATGAAAGACAACTTGAAGAAGATGAAAAACAACCAGTAGTGGATGAAAGACACTGTACAAGATGAAAACAATTAGAATAATAAGAATAGAACATGAAAGACAATAAGTACAAGATGAAAGACAATCAGTACAAGATGAAAAACATCTAGAAGAAGAGGAAAAACAACAATTAGAAAATGAAATACAACTAGCAGAAGATGAAATACAACCGGTAGTAGTTTAAAGACAACTAGTAGAAGATTAAATACAACCAATAGTAGATTAAAGACAACAAGTAGAACCTGAAAGACAACCTGTAGATTATGAAAGACAACCAGTACGAGATGAAAGACAACCAGTACATGATGAAAGACAACTTGAAGAAGATGAAAATAACTATTAGAATATGAAAGACAACTAGAAGAACATGAAAGACAAGTACAAGATTAAAAACAACAAGAAGAAGATGATGAAATACAACTAGAAAAAAGATGAAATACAACCGGTTGAACAAGAAAGACATGTATAATATGAAAGACAATCATTACAAGTTGAAAGACAACTATAAGAAGATGAAATAAAAGGAGAAGTAGATGAAATACAACCAGTAGTAGATGAAAAACTACCAGCAGAACATGAAATACACCCAGAAGAACATGAAAGACAAAGTACAACATAAAAGACATCTAGAAAAAGATGAAAAACAACTAGTTGAAAAAGAAACACAACTAGAAAAAGATGAAATACAACCAGTAATGGATAAAAAACAACAAGTAGAACATTAAATACATCCAGTAGAACACCAAATAGAACCAGTACAGGATGAAAGACAACTAGTACAGGATGAAAAACAACCAGTAAAACATGAAAGACAACTCGTTGAACATGAAAGACAACCAGTACGAAATTAAATACAACTAGCACAAGATGAAGGACAACTAGAAGAAGATGAAGTACAACCAGTAATAGATGAAAAACAACCAGTAGAATATGAAAGAAAACCAAGAGAACATAAAATGCAACCAGTACAAGATGAAAGATAACTAGAAGAATATGAAAAACAACTAATAGAACATGAAAGACAACTAGAAGAAGATCAAAGACTACCAGTAGAACATGAAAGACAACATGTAAAACATGAGTAACAACCAGTACGTGATGAAAGACAACCAGTACAACATGAAACAAACTAGAAGAAGACGAAAACAACTAGTAGAAGATGAAAGACAACCAGTACAAGATGCAAGACAACTAGAAGAAGATAAAAAACAACTAGTAGAAGATGAAAGACAACTAGAAAAAGATGAAATACCACTAATAGTAAATGAAAAACAACTAGCAGAACATGAAAGCCAGCCTGTAGAACACGAAAGACAACCACTACATGATGAAAGACAAATAAAAGAAGATAAGTAGAAGATTAAAATCAACAAGTAGAAGAGAAAAAAGACAACTAGAAGGAGTTGAAGAAATACAACTAGAATAAGATGAAATACAACTTAAAGAAGGTGAAATACAATCAGTACAAGATGAAAAATAACTTAAAGGAGATGAAAACAACTAGTAGAAGATGAAAGACAACTACAAGTATATGAAATACAAACAATAGTATATGAAAAATAACCAGTAGAATATTAAAGACAACCAGTACAAGATGAAAGACAACAAGAAGAAGATTAAATTCAACTAGAAGAAGATAAAATACAACCGGTAGAAGAAGAAAGACAATCAGTACAATATTAAAGACAACCATTACGTGGAAGATAACAAAAAGAACTTGAAATACAACAAGAAGTAGATGAAAAACTACTAGTAGAAGATGAAAGACAACTAGTAGTAAATAAAAAAAGAACATTAGAACATGAAAGACAACCAGTATAAGATGAAAGACAACCAGTATAAGATGAAAAACAACTAGTTGAAGATGAAAGACAACTAGAAGAAGATGAAATACAACCAGTAGTGGATCAAAGACAACCGGTAGTAGAACATGAAAGACAACATGTGCACGATAAAAGACAACTAGAAGAAGGTGAAAGACAACTAGAATAAAATGAAAGACAACAAGTAAAACATGAAAGACAACTAGAAAAATGCAAAATACAACGAGAAGTAGATGAAATTCAACTAGTTGTAGATGAAAGACAACCACTAGAACATGAAATACAACCAATACAAGATGAAAGACAACTAGAAGAAGATGAAAAACAACTAGTAGAAGATGAAATCCAACTAGTAGTAAATTAAAAAAAAAGCAGTAGAACATGAAAGACAACAGTAGAACATGAAAGCCAACCCGTACAAGATAAAAGACAACTAGAAGAAGATGAAAAACAACCAGTAGAAGATGAAAAACAACTAGTAGAAGAGGAAAACAACCAGTAGAAAATGAAAAACAAAAAGTAGTTGATGAAATACAGTAGAACATGAAAGAAACAAATACAAGATCAAAGACAACCAGTATAAGATGAAAAATAACTAGAAGAAGATGAAAAATAACAAGTAGAAGAGGAATGACAACTAGAAGAAAATGGAAGACAAACAATAGAACATGAAATGCTACCAGTAGAACATGAAAGACAACCAGTACAACATATAAGACGACATGTACAAACTGAAAGACAACCCGTAAAAGATGATAGACAACTAGAAGAACATGAAAAACAACTATCTAAAGATAAAAGACAACTAGAAGAACATGAAAAACAACCTTAGTAGATGAAAAACAATCAGTAGAACATGAAAGACATCAATAAAACATGAAAGACAACTGGTATAAGATGAAAGACAATAAGAAGGAGATGGAATACAACTATAATACGATAAAATACTGTCGAGCATGAAAGACAACAAGTACAAGATGAAAAACAACTAAGACATGTTGAAGGACAACAAGATGAAGATGAAAAACAACTATTAGAGGATGAAGGACTACCAGCAGAAGATGAAATACAACCAATAGTAAATGAAACCAATAGAACATGTAAGACAACCAATACGAGACAACTAGAACCTATGAAAAGCAACCAGTAGATGGTGAAAGAAAATTAGAAGAACAGAAATACAATTAGTAGTAGAACTTGAAAGACAACTAGTACAAGATGAAAGACAAGTAAAAGAAGATAAAAACAATTTGCAGACGATGAAAGACAACCAATAAAACATGAAAGACAACTCGTTGAACATGAAAGACAACCAGTACGAGACGAAATACAACTACTAGAAGATGAAAAACAACCAGTACGAGACAACTAGAAAAGATGAAAAACAACCAGCATATGGTGAAAGAAAATTAGAAGAAAATGAAATACAGTTAGTAGTAGAACATGAAAGACAACTAGTACAATATGAAAGACTAGTAGAAGAAGATCAAAAATAATTAATAGAAGATGAAAGATAACCAGTAAAACATGAAAGACAACTCGTTGACCATGAAAAACAACCAGTGCGAGATGAAATACAACTAGTACTAGATGAAAGACAACTAGAATAAGATTAAAAACAAATAGTTGAAGATGAAAGACAACCAGTAATAGATGAAAGATAACCAGTAGAACATGAAAAAAAACCAGTAGAACATAAAATACAACCAGTACAAGATGAAAGATAACTAGAAGAAGATGAAAAACAACAAATAGAAATGAAAGACAACTAGAAGAAGATCAAAGACAACTAGTAGAGCATGAAAGACAACATGTAAAACATGAGTAACAACCAATACGAGATGAAAGACAACCAGTACAACCAGTACAAGAGAAAAGATAACTAGAAGAAGATGGAGAACAAACAGTAGTGGATTGAATACAACCAATACAAGATCAAAGACAACTACAATAAAATGAAATACAACTTAAAAAGGTGAAAAACAATCAGTACAAGATTAAAAACAACAAGAAGTTGATGAAATACAAACAGAAGTAGATGAAATACAACCAGTAAAATATTAAAGACAACTAGTACAAGATGAAAGACAACAAGAATAAGATGAAATTCAACTAGAAGAATATCAAATGCAACAGGTAGAACAAGAAAGACAATCAGTACAATATGAAAGGCAACCAGTAGAACATGAGAGACAAGCAGTACAACATATAAGACAACTGTACGAAATGAAAGACAACAAGTACAAGATGAAAGACAACTAGTACAAGATGAAAGACAAACAATAAAAAATGATAGACAACTAGAAGAACATGGAAAACAACTACTTGAAGATGAAAGACAACTAGAAGAAGATGAAAAACAACTAGTAGTAGATGAAAGAAAATCAGTAGAACATGAAAGACCACTGGTACAATATGAAAGACAATGAGAATGAGATGGAATACAACTATAAGACGAAGAAATACAGTCTAACATGAATGACAACCATCACAAGATGAAATACAACCAGTAGTATATGAAACCAATAGAACATGTAAGACAACCAATACGAGACAACTAGAACCTATCAAAAACAACCAGTAGATGGTGAAAGAAAATTAGAAGAACAGAAATACAATTAGTAGTAGAACTTGAAAGACAACTAGTACAAGATGAAAGACAAGTAGAAGAAGATAAAAAATAATTAGTAGAAGATGAAAGACAACCAATAAAACATGAAAGACAACTCGTTGAACATGAAAGACAACCAGTACGAGATGAAATACAACTAGTACTAGATGAAAGACAACAAAAAGAAGATTAAAAAGAAATAGTTGAAGGTGAGAGACAACTAGAAGAAGATGAAGTACAACCAGTAATAGATGAAAAACAACCAGTACAAGATGAAAGATAACTAGAAGAAGATGAAAAATAACTAATAGAACATGAAAGACAACTAGAAGAAGATCAAAGATAACCTGTAGAACATGAAAGACAACATGTAAAACATGAGTAACAACCAGTACGAGATGAAAGACAACCAGTACAACATGAAAGACAACGAGAAAAAGATGAAAACAACTTGAAGAAGAAGAAAGACAACTAGAAGAAGATGAAATACAACCAACGGTAGATGAACGAAAACCAGTACAAGATGCAAGACATTTAAAATAATATAAAAAACTACTAGTAGAAGCTGAAAGAAACTAGAAGAAGATGAAGTACAACTAGTAGTAGATGAAAGACAACCAGTAGAACATGAAAGAAAACCAGTAGAACATGAAAGATAACCAGTACAAGATGAAATATAATAAGAAGATGAAGAACAACTAATAGACCATGAAAGACAACTAGAAGAAGATCAAAGACAACAGGTAGAACATGAAGACAACATGTAAAACATTAGTAACAACCAGTACAAGATGTTAGACAAAAAAATACAACATTAAAGACAACTAGAAGAAGATGGAAAACAACCAGTAGAAGGTGAAAGAAGACTAGAAAAAGATGAAATACAAGCTGCAAGACAACAAGAAGAAGATAAAAAATAACTAGTAGAAGATGAAAGACAACCAGTACGAGATGAAAGACAAATAGTACAAGATCAAAGACAACTAGAAGAAGATGAAAGATAACAGGTAGAACATGAAAGACAACCAGTACAAGAAGAAAGTTAACTAGAAAAATGTGAAATACAACAATATTATATGAAAGACAACCACTAGAACATGAAAGAAAACCAAGACAAGATGAAATATAACTAGAAGAAGATGAAGTACAACCAGTAGTAGATGAAAGACAACTAGAAGATGATGAAATACGCAATAGTGGATGAAAGACAACCAGTAGAACATGAAAGACAATAATTAAACATGAAAGACAACCAGTAACACGTAAGACAACTAGAAAAAAATGAAATACAACTATAAGAACATGAAATACAATAAGTAGTAGATGCAAGACAACCAGTATAAGATGAAAGACAATTACAAGAAATGAATACAACTAGAATAAGATTAAATACAAATAGAAAAATATGAAACATAACGAGTAGTAAATGAAAGACAACCAGTAGAACATAAAAGACTACAAGATGAAAGACAACTTGAACATGAAAGACAATCAGTACAACTAGTAGTAGATGAAAAACAAAGAGTTGAATGTGAAAGACAACTAAAAGAAGATGAAGTACAACTAGTATATGAAAGACAACCAGTTCAAGATGAAACATAACTAGAAGAAAATGAAAAACAACTAGTAGAAAGACAACTAGTAGAAAATGAAAGACAACATGGAAAACACGAGTACAACCAATATAAGATGAAAGACAACTAGAAGAATATGAAAAACAACCAGTAAAATGTGAAAGGCAGCTAGAAGAAGATGAAATACAACCGACAATAGATGAAAGACAACAAGTGGAACATTAAACAACCAGTACAAGATGCAAGACAACTAGAAGAAGATAAAAAACAACTAGAAGAACATGAAAGACAACCAGTACGAGATGAAAGACAACCATTATGAGATGACCAACTAGTACAAGATCAAAGAAGAAGATGAAAGACAACAAGCAGAACATGAAAAACAACCAGTATAAGATGAAAGACAACTAGAAGAAGATGAAAAATAACTAGTTGAAGATGAAAGACAACTAAAAAAAAGATGAAATACATCCACTAGTGGATGTAAGACAACCTATATAACATGAAAGACAATAATAAAACATGAAAGACAACCCGTAAAACATGAAAGTCAACTAGAAGAAGATGAAATACAACTAGAAGAATATGAAATATAACAAGTAGTAGATGAAAGACAACCAATATTACATGAAAGACAACCAGTAAAACTTGAGAGACAACCAGGACAAGATGAAAGTCAATTAGAAAAAGATGAATACAACTCGAATAAGAAGAAAAACAACTAGTAGAACATGAAAGACAAAGTACAAGATGAACGACACGTAGAAGTAGATCAAAAACAATTAGTAGAAGATCAAAGACAACCAGTAAAACTTGAAAGACAACTCGTTGAACATGAAAGACAACCAATATGAGATGAAATACATCTAGTACTAGATGAAAGACAACTAGAAGAAGATTAAAATTAACTAGTTGAAGGTGAAAGACAACCAGTAGTAGAAGAAAGACAATCAGTATAACATGAAGGAGAACTTGTAGAATATAAAAGACAACCGATACAAGATGAAAGATGAGGAGGGTTCAAATGCACCATAATTTTTGTGCTCCAATATGCTCCACATGCTTTATCTCCATTTTGAATGGTTCGGATCGACTGTTTGGACTTTGAAAGTAGAGATAAAAGATGTGGAGCATATTGGAGCACAAAAATTATGGTGCATTTGAACCCTCCTAGAATAAATGAAAAACAACTAATAAAACATGAAAGACAACTAGAAGAAGATAAAAAACAACTAGTACAACATGAAAGATTACATGTTTTCAAAAAGACAATTATGATTCTTTGATTCGTTTTTTTCTTTTATGTTCATACAGCGATTTATATATTTATAACCAAGATCAAGAATATAACCTACCCGTTCATCCCAAAATTTTTGAATTGATGATAGGATATCCTATTTTAATTAAAGCATTTCTAGTTTTAAGATTGAAAATCCACGAAAAGGACAAACTTTACAATTTTGTAATAAAAGAAACATGTCATGAGTAACAACCAGTACGAGATGAAAGACATCTAGTACAACGTGAAAGACAACTAGAACAAGATGAAAAACAACCAGTAGAAGGTGGAAGACTATTAGAAAAATATGAAATACAACGAGTAGTAAGTGAAAGACAACTAGTAGAACATGAAAAACCTGTAAAAGGTGA
Organism: Carex myosuroides; assembly: GCA_028015225.1. Lineage (NCBI taxonomy): Eukaryota > Viridiplantae > Streptophyta > Magnoliopsida > Poales > Cyperaceae > Carex > Carex myosuroides. Next base: position 13,088,577 of record CM051466.1, read on the forward strand.
AAGACAATTATAAGAAGATGAAATACAACTATACTAAGATGAAATACAACTAGAAGAATATGAAATACAACGAGTAGTAAATGAAAGACAACCAGTTGAACATGAAAGACAATCAGTACAAGATGAAAGACAACCAGTACAAAATGAAAGACAACTAGAAGAAGATGAAAAACACTTAGTAGAAGATGAAATACAACTAATAGTAAATAGAAGACAAGCAATAGAACATGAAAGACAACCAGTAGAACACGAAAGACAACATGTACAAGATGAAAAGACAACTAGAAGAAAAAAAAAACAACTATAGAAGATGATAAACAACTAGTAGAAAAGGAAAGACAACTAGATTAAAATGAGAAACAAACAGTAGTGGATGAAATACAGGAGAACATGAAGGACAACATGTACAAGATGAAAAACATCTATAAGATGAAAGACAATTAGAAGAAGATGAAAAACAACTAGTAGAAGAGGCAGGACAACTAGAAGAAGATGGAAGACAAACAGTAGAACATGAAATGCTACTAGTAGAACATGAAAGACAATAGTAGAACATGAAAGACAACCGGTACAAGATGAAAGACAATGAGAAGGAGATGGAATACAACTGTAAGAAGATGAAATACAGTTGAACATGAAAGACAACCAGAGAACATTAAAGACAACCAGTAATGATGAAAGACAATTAGAAAAAGATGAATACAACTAGAGAAACTGTAAAATTCAATAATTATATGTTTTACAAATTAGTCAAACAGCACAAAAGAGAAACTGTAAAATTAAAGACAACCAGTAATGATGAAAGACAATTAGAAGAAGATGAATACAACTAGAGAAACTGCATATATCTCAAATAGAGAAACTGTAAAATTCAATAATTATATGTTTTGCAAATTAGTCAAACAGCACAAAAGATTGCTTACAACAACACTCACAATCAATAAACTCTGTCGATTACCGATCATGAAAAGTAAGCCATCGAGAGTGAACCCAAAGGAAGTAGAAATGTTCAACGCTCCCATGTCTCTCCTGTTGTTTCAAGCAATTCTCTTTTAGTCTATTTGACTAATTTGCAAAACATACAATTATTGAATTTTACGATTTTCTCTATTTTAGAAAGCATGCAGGTTCAAGACGATTGGAATTGCAATATAGAGTGCTTGAACTGAAGAATCATCAAGTTATTTATCAAGAATTTAAATTGTAAAATTATATTTGGTAAAGTAGCTTTGATGTTGATTCACAGGTACAAATCGTTGGAACGGTTAACAAAACGTTCAGACGTTTTAGTTGTGTGAAAAACTTACAAATTAATCGATCAAAAGATGAAAAAAAACTCATTAAAACGTTGGAGACGTTTGTCAAAACGTTGGGACGTTTTAATTCATTTCTCAGACTTCAAAATAGCATTTTGATCGATAAATTTCCAGAGAAAAATGTCTGGGAACGTTTGTTAAACGTTGGCAACGTTTTAGAAGATCTCACAGAAATTTGAATTTTTGAACTAAACATTTTCTACGATTGGTAAAACGTTGAGACGTTTTGTGGCATATAACTCATTTGAAAGCTGCCACTATAAATAGAACCTTAGGGTTCTCCTCTTCATCAACAGTGGAAGCCGCCCCTAACTTTGAAAAAGCTATTTTTCTATGAGCTTGAGTTCCTCCATTGTTGTGAGAGTTTAAAACTTCAATATCCCTCAAACAACCTCAAATCCACTTCACTAATCTTGAATTAGATTATGTTAGAGTGAATTTTTGAGTGTTTCTCGTGAGTTTTCAAACTTAGAGACCTTGTTCTCTATTTGGACTAGCTGTGTGACTTCCCATTGATTGTAAGGGCTCACCGGTTTATAAGTTGGCCGTGTGACTTCCCATTGGTTGTAAGGGCTCACCGGTTCACAAGTTGTAACCTTTCTCTTTTGGGTAATAGAAAGGCGCACCGAGAAGCTGTTGCGACGCCCCGGAGACCAGCATTTTAAGCCGAACTCCGTTATCATCTCTTGTGTCACATTTCTCTAAACTCTTATACTTTACTTTTATTTGCAATTATTTTTATTTTTTGAGATTAGTGGTGCCTTAGGGACAACATCTCCCATGTCTCCACAAAGCCTCAACCTTCTCAGTTTCAAAGAAGCAGACATAATACCAAATAGACATCCGAGGTTTAGGACATAAATTTTTCTGCAAAGATCACTGCGATTTGGCTAGCGTGGAGTTTATAAACAGTTCCTTAATAAGAAACTTCCATGTATAGTTTCTAAATAAGAAACTGTCCCACATCCCGGAAACTAGATTAGAAACTGTCACCCCAGATTAGAACCTCTAATAATACCAGGAATATAGATACTCTAACTCATTCTCAGGTTTTAATTCCAATCTTTTATTCAATTATGTCCTCAAATTATGTTTCCAATAATTCAATACATTACTGGTAGTCATTTTCAATATTGTACCTCAAGATGTGATGACTCCAAAATATATTGATGTTGATCCCGCAAGTCTTGCAAAATAAAGACACAATAATAAACTACGATGATATCACGATGCGAATAGTATAATTTCAATTTCAATTTATTTCAATTAAATTTTATTAATAGCATGAAAGTAGGGCGTAGGTCTTGAAGAGCAAGATGAAGTCAGTCTCTAACAAAAAATGTGTATATATATACGCTGACATTTTTATTAATATCCAAAGTTTAATAGAAATTAATATTTATGCCCAGAATTCTGGGTTTTTGATCACTCAAAAGAGAGCAATGTTTCTTTTAATATTTATAAACTCGGAAATGCTATCGGTTCGGACTGCAAGCGCACAATCCTATCGAGTAGTATATTCGAGGTCGATCCACAGGGAATATTGGTTCAATGCTTTGAGCGATCGATTCACAATCTTTCGAAAGGCTAGACGAAATCTGTAAATTGAGAGATGTTGTTTTGATCAATGTAAATTAGGAAGCAATTAAAAGTAATTAAAATAAAGATAGAGATGAGAATTCCTAGGGTTTCGGCACACCATTGCCACTCAATCCGCCTTGACAATATATTCCTGTTGCGTCTGATTTCCTGTTGTTGTTTAATGAAAGACACCACATAGGTCACTGCGATTTATGTTACGCAAGAATGACAGATATTTCACTGAGATTCTACATAGGACACTGCGATTTACCTTACGCAAATGTCTGATCTCTCAAATAGCCCAAATTACTACAAAGATCACTGCGATTTACTTTACGCAAGTGATGGAATTTGGTACGCGTTTTGTTGGTCTGGTTTATGGTTTCCCCGCTAAGGTTTTCTTCACATAAACCTAATAAATCTCAACGAGACTAACTCATACAAATAGTTTCTCTTACAATTAAAGTACTGTCACTACCCTAACAGACTCAAACTAGATCATTGAAATTAGATGAAGAGATAGTAAATCACAAAAGCATTTTGTTTCAACAACAAGAAATCATAATCAACAGAAATATATATATTAAAACATCAAGAGTAACAAGGTTTATTGCCTAGCCCTAAGAAAAGGAACTTAGCCGCGGAACGGCATGGTTACAAGCACTCCTCTCTTCTCACTTCAATCAAATCTAACCTTAATTACAAAGATAACTAATCCTTCTGCCTAGGGGCCTTATATAGGAGTGTAGGGACGTGTAGAGGTTGAGTAGGGGCTAAGAAACTGATCTGGAAACAGTTGTCGGCAGTTATTCCCCAAGAGACGCCTTCAGATACGGACCGTATAGGGTGATACGGTCCGTATTAGGACCTTGACGGTTAGGGTTTAATGCTCCCAGCGCTATCTTCCGGTCTGTGTTAGGCATGGTCCGTATTAGGCAATACGGGCCATAACAGGGACTTAGTCGATGAGCGTCGCTGATCCGATTGACTTGATTCTAGCTCCATTTGATGTGAAATAGTCCCAAAACCTGTTTTCTGCAATAAAACATAAAGAAGGGTGACAGTAGCCTTTTTCTCTAATTAATTAAAATAAGTGCGAGAAAATATGCAAAACCTAAGCCAAAACCCTACGTAAATCATCATTATTTTGACTCTGATCACGCCTCCCAACTTGAATTGTTGCTTGTCCTCAAGCAACGACATCCCAGCTGGTCAAAGATTCGGTCTAGGTTAAACCATACAATCTCAAGGTCTTGTTTAAAAATTAAATTAGGGCTTAGGTTAGGTACAATTGGCATGACAATAAAAATTTAGAACTTAAAAATATTCATGACCTCTCCTTTGAACAATTTATTCACCCCATGATTGACCTCATTATGCTTACCCTAGAAAAATTATTATTGAACAATCTACTTCACAAATATCCTTAAAATTGAGAGTATTAATTTCCCCTTCGATTATAAATGGATCCCTTCCAATCAATAGGAATTCTAATGATATAAATTTTAATTTTCCTTCCCAATTGATTGGAGCAAAGTATGACAACTAAGTGTGTTGGTACTTGTGACTATTTTTGAAAAATTAAATATATACAAGAATTTAAATTTGGGAGGTTCTCTCGAGCCTATTGGTAACCAGTCTTGCGTAGGCACCCATACTCTTTTTATCCTCCATCTTTTATTCTATTTTTTTTCTTTTTCTGTTTTTTTTCTATTTTTTTGGATTTTTCTTATTTCTGATTTTTTTTGTATTTTCTTTTTTTCTGAAAAATAAAATATTTTTGTGTCACAAGCACCATGATTACACACAATTCCAAGTATTCATTCATACGAGAAATTATTGCATAGTTTCGCTAGAGGTCTATTTATAATAAATGGGTATTCTAAAACACTATCAAGTTTAAAAGGACTTTGCAAAAATAAATTATTCAACAATAAAAATTCTAGGGTTTGCGAGTTTTGGTCAACATTCATGGTTGGCAATTAATTATTCACTTTGAGATCACTAATTATTTTTAAAATTCTGAATTTTTTGTATCATGGCCAATTGTCTAAACCTTAGTCTAATTCAATTTAAAACAATTCCTATTTGATTAATCTACTCCTAAGGAAAATAAAAATGCAAGCTAGCTAAAAAGCTCAATCTAATCATTCTAGGATTTTCGGTAAAGCCTCTAACCCTAGTCAAAAATTGAGTAAACCTACTAGCACCTAAGAATTTAAATTGCGAAAAATTTCAAGATACATGGTCAATTTACCTCCTACCCCCCTAATAAAATTGAGCATTGTCCTCAATGCTCGAGAGATAAAAATAAAGGAAGTAGTAAAGTAAATAGACCGGGGAAAGATACAACTCACTGCACCTCAATCCTGAGGTGGTAGAGGTGGTGGTGGGCGCTGGATCTCCTCGTAGAATGGCGGGTCGAAGAGTCCGTATGGTGGTGGCTGGTTTGGCAATCCGGAGTCGAGAGCGTACTGAGAATACTGCTGTGCCATATAGCGTGTCTGCTGGGTCTCACGTCTGCCCTCGTCTACACTCCTCCGAATCTCTTCCATGCTTTTTCGAATTTCACCAACCTCTTGGTAAATTGTAGAGCTGTTTAGCTCCATTTACCGGGTGGTTTCGTCCGTGGTCAAGGTGAGCGCAGTCAGGTTCGAGTCCATTCAATTTACCATTTGGATGAACTGATCGTAATCACCTGTAGGGGCATCAGATGGTGCCGCCCCTAAAGACTCGGCTCTAGTGGCCGATGTGCTTGCCGCCTGTTGTTGGCAGCATACCCTCGAAGCTCGTCCATGCCCTGACGAACCTGGTATGTATAGTCACGTGTCTCATCGTACTGCTGGTCAAGCCGGGCATAAGTGGTCTTGGTGTCGATGGAGAACCTCTCCATGTTCGCGTTGGGTCTTTGGACGGCTTGGAGAACTCGGTTGTATCCACTTTGAGGGGCATCAGATGGTCCCGCCCCTTGTCGCGCTGCTTTTGCTGCGAGCGCCTCTTGCCGAGCCCTTTGCTCATTTGCCACCATTTCTTGCATGTATGCAGCGGCTGCTGCAGTTTCGGCCCTGTCTTGTTCTTTAGCCTCGGCCTCTAGGGCCTCGAAATCAATCTCATCATCGCTTTCTTGAACGTCCTGTTTGCCGCTAGGGGCCACTTGCCTCCATTTTTGCTGATTTTTGAGAGGTAGCGGCTTGCAAGGCATTTGAACCCTCCTGCTTTCGATATGGTATAGGTATGGCTCGGGAGGTCTGCCGCTAGTCATTCTCATTGCGGTGAGCCACTCGATATCTAAGAGTCTCATGCCAGTGCCTTCTTTCAAGAAATCCACCTCGAGTCTGAGTTGCCGAGCGAGAATTGTTGCGGTGGTGCCAATGGAGATGTTTCCTCTGCCCCTTTTGTTTTGGCCAATCGAGTGGATGTGGTTGCAGAGGAAATGGCCGATGTGTGGAGGCTCTTCCGGTGTGATGAGCATACATTTGAGAATGTAAGCTCGGGAAAGGTGACCTTCGCACAGGTCTCACCTCGAGCGAAAAGAGAGTTGCTGAGAGCCGCTTGCATGTAACGGAGTACTGGATGGACAATATGGCTGGCGACTCTCGGATCACTGATGCGGTCATTGGTGATCATCTTCAAAAAATTCCGGTCATCATTGTATGCCTGTACGCCCTCATCTTTAAAGCCAAAGATGTCGCAGAAATCATGCATTGACATCTCCTGCCCTACATTCATCAGTTGAAACTTGATTATGTCATTTTCGGAGGAGAAGGTGGCAATGAACTCGCGGGTGAGGTCGTCATAGGTTGGGACATCCACCAGTTTGTTAAGAAAGTCCCAGATGTGAACCCCTTTTGCTAGGATTTTGAATTGGGCGAGGAGACCGAGCTCTTGAAGGGTTTCAATGTGGATGGCCTTGTGGTTGATGATTTTGTTGTCCTCCAGCTTTTCAAAGACTCGGGCATGTGCTCTGGAGGTGAATTTGATATCCAGGGGGTTATATTGTTGCTCCTCCATTGGTTGCGGTTCGTTTTGAGGAGGGGATTCCGGCAATTCTTCTCGTTCGGGGCTCTGATCGGGTGATTCAGGTGGTGGATTTTGAGAAGAAGACTCCCCCTCTTCTTCTTGCCTCTACCTGTCAAAGCTTTGAGAAGACCTTGTGTTTTCGGGGCCATTTGTGGCGACTATTAGCTTCTGTTACGGACCGTATTAAGCTAATACGGACTGGATACGGACCTGGGTGCTGGTGAAAAATGGCAAGTACAGGACTCAATACGGACCGTATTGACAGATACGGACCGTATTATACTGGTACTGGTTCTGGTAAAATCAGGGAAAACCTAATTTTTTTGTTGTTTTTCGTGATTTTTGGTATTTAACTAGATTTAAAACAGAAAACTACTCTAAAACTAAATTACCAAAAGGGATAAAAGACTAATTTAAGAAACCAAAAATTAAAATAAAAAATTAAAGAGGGGAAGAGGGAAAAGAAACCCGAAAATGGTGAAGATTCGGTGTTCTCGGTGAATACGGGTCGGATACGACCCGTATTGGCGGTAGGTGGTTGTGTGAGAGGTGGTTGACGCAATCTTTCTTGTTGCCGGCGGTGTTTTTGCGAGGTTGGCTCGGGTTTTTGCAAGAAAGGGAGAAGGAGGAGAGGAATGAGGAAGAGAAGGAGAGAAGAAAGAGAAGAGGGGAATAGAAACGGGAGATGGCTCAAAAATAGAAGAATTTCTATTTTGAACGGTTACCCAACTTCGCGCCTCTTCGTTAACGGGTTTTAATTTCACAGATCGGTTTTGATTACGGACCGTATTTGCTGATACGGTCTGTATCCGATCCAAAATTTCTGACCCCGATAACTGTTTCTAACTCTTCCTCTGGATACGGTCTGTATTGGCTGATACGGGCCGTATTTTCTGCTGTCTTCCTTTTTCATCCAACTCCTTGCTCCATATTCACTGTCGTAATCCATATTGGCTGATACGGTCAGTAACAGAGAATATTTTCTTGACTTTTGCAATATTTTTAACCGAGCCCTTCCTCTAGCATGTTCACCAGGTCATGAAAATTGAGTGGATGTGACTCGTTCCTCAGTTAAAGTCTTAATCTATCTAAAAAAATAAAAATTTATACGAAAATATAAAAGTGGCCTTGGGTTGCCTCTCAAGAAGCGCTTGTTTAAAGTCGTTAGCTTGACTCGGTGTCGCATCAGTTTCTTCCGGATATCCTCCCGTCAATACAAGGGGGTTGCTTGTCGGGTGGCTTGCCTTCAGCGTCTTCTGTGGTTTCATCATTACTGCCCTTCTCGAAGAAGTCGGTTGGTGTTTGGGGTCCGGGGTCGAATGCCAGACTCACACCGAGTACTTCTTCGACCTCATCCAGTCTTTGAGAAACTGCATTGAGTTCTTCGCGTAGGTTTTTGATTAATGTAAGGGCTAAGAGAGAATAATTCCTGTTGTTTGCGATATTAGGGCTCTTGTTCAGATCATCGGTTTGTGTTGTCACGGAGGTTGGATGGATCTGACCGTCATCTTGTACAATGAACAATCTCTCCATTTCTGCTTCGTGCATCATCTCTTCGATGTCTTCAAATTCATCCATTCGCAATTCATCATTGCCATACTCGTCCGCTGTTTCCAAATTGTAGACAAGATTTATGTCAGGTGGGACTTTGGTTTCCTTCATGTTGAAGATCATCTTGTTCTCGCCAACATTGAGTGAAATCTTCCCGTTCCTAACATCGATCATTGCCCCACATGTGGTGAGGAATGGCCTTCCAAGGATGATCGGAATCTGCTCATCTTCTTCCATATCGACTACCACAAAATCTGCTGGTATCCAGAATTTACCAACTTTGATTGGGATATCAAGCAACATTCCTTCAGGGTATCGAATTGATCGGTCAGCTAGTTGCAATGAGATCCGTGTTGGTGATAGGTCTCCACATTCCAATTTATCAAATACTACCTTAGGCATCAAACTCACACTTGCTCCTAGATCACACAAAGCTCTCTTAAAATTGGTTGTGCCAATAGTGCATGGTATCGAGAAGCTTCCCGGATCTTTTAACTTCGTTGGTAATTTGCTTTGCACGAGCGCACTACACTCCAGATTGAGCGGAACTGTTGAGAATTCTTGGAGCCTACTTCGATTTGAAAGAATCTCCTTCAGAAATTTAACATTTGCAATTGCTTCAGTGAAGGGGATTGTGACCTGTAACTGCTTGAGTGTCTCCATGAATCTCGCAAATTGCTGCTCCATCTTGTGCTTGGCAGGCCTTGGAGGGAATGGCAGAGGTGGCTTGTAAGGTGGTGGTGAAATGTATTCAGGTTCGGGTTGTCGCTCGTCTCCACTTACGGTGTCATTCTGCTCCTTGATAGGGTCTGTCTGCAGTTCGAATACGGGTGGCTCCGGTGGTTGCGGCTCATATTCTTCGGAATGCGATGGCTCTGCATGCATCTCATCGGAAGTTTGATCGGGCATGGGAGGTCCCTTGTAAGCTGTACCGCTCCTTAATGTTATGCATTTGCAAGTCTCTCTCGGGTTTTCTTCCGGTTGGCCCGGAAATTTGCCTTTTCCGCGTGTAATACTCGAGAGTTCTTTTGCCATCTTAGAGACATTGTCTTCTAAGTCTTTGTTGCGGTTTGTTAAGGATTTGATTTTCTGTGCGATTTCGGCGTTAGCCTTGTCTTGCTTCTCTGGGAATCTCTCCATTAAAGATGTGATGTCAGGTTGCTGTGGTTGTTGTATTGCCTTGGTTGATAGTTCTGTTGAGGATTGTTGTATCTTGGTTGATAATTGAGCTGTGGTTGATAGTTCTGTTGGGGTGCAGCAGGCTTTGGATTATTTGCGTATAAGAGATTTGGATGGTTTCGGTTGTTCGGATGGTATGTATTGTAAGCGGGTTGAGGTCGAAAGCTGTTGTCGATTGCGTTTGCTTGCTCCATTTCTTCCTCAGTTTGCGTTACATTCATACATTCAGTCATCTCATGCGCTCCTCCACAATAGCCACATGCTGTTGCGGCACTGACTGCTGCTACCGTTCGCTGCTTGGTTTGCTTGTTGAGTGCCATTTGCAAAGCATCAATCTTTGCGCTCAGCATGGATATATCATCTACTCGGAGCATGCCAGGTGTTGGAGTTGGCTTCTTTCGCTCAGGGATCCAGTAGTGTTGGTTGATTGAAATCTCTTCAATTAGGTTGTAAACCTCGTCAGGTTCCTTGTTCATGATTGCTCCCCCTGCGGAAGCATCAATAGACAACCTATCGGTAGGGTTTAGACCATTATAAAAAGTTTGTCAGCCATCTTTCTAGACCATGATGTGGACAACACCTTAACATATCCTTATATCTATCCCATGCCTCACACAATGTTTCACCATCTCTTTGTTCAAAATTAGTAATTGCATTTCTAAACCTCGAAGTTTTGGATGGTGGAAAATATTTTGCAATAAACACATTAAACAATTGGTCCCAAGTTTGAATCGAATTGGCCGGTAAGGAAAACAACCATGCTCTTGCTTTATCTTTTAATGAGAATTGAAATAGCCTTAGCCTGATCGCTTCATCGGTAACTCCGTTGATCTTTATCGCCTCGCATATCCCTAGGAAAATTGACAAATGAAGATGCGGATCTTCACGTGGAAATCCTCCAAATTGCTGTTGCGAAACCATATTTATGAGAGCAGGTTTGATTTCAAAATTACGGTTCGTAACAGTTGGTGGGTTTATACTAGAATTAGGATCATTCGCGCACGGTACGCAATAGTCTCGTAGAAGTTTGGGTCTTGCTGCATCGTGAACTTCGTTATCACCATTGTTGTGTCTTCCATTGTTGATCGGTTCGTTCGGTGGAATATTCATGTTGATCAAATCTGAGTCTTCTTCGCTTTCAGAATTACTTGATGAAGAACTATGATTGGTTCTTATCGGTGATGTGGAAGCAAATTGCCTCTCCTACTAGCAATCCTCTCGGATCTTCGTACGGATGATTTGGCAGCGTGCAGTTTCTTGAAAAGAAACGAAAATCTGAAAACTGAAAATAAAAACGAAATTAAAAATAAAAAGAAAAATAAAAATGCAGAAAATAAAAAGAAATCTAGGTGTTTCCAATTAATTGGATTCAATGGTCAAAGCAAGGACGTCTTGCGAGGCCTTGCACAATGAACCGTTAATCCCCGGCAACGGCGCCATAAAGCTTGATCACTCAAAAGAGAGCAATGTTTCTTTTAATATTTATAAACTCAGAAATGCTATCGGTTCGGACTGCAAGCGCACAATCCTATCGAGTAGTATATTCGAGGTCGATCCACAGGGAATATTGGTTCAATGCTTTGAGCGATCGATTCACAATCTTTCGAAAGGCTAGAATAAATATGTAAATTGAGAGATGTTGTTTTGATCAATGTAAATTAGGAAGCAATTAAAAGTAATTAAAATAAAGATAGAGATGAGAATTCCTAGGGTTTCGGCACACCATTGCCACTCAATCCGCCTTGACAATATATTCCTGTTGCGTCTGATTTCCTGTTGTTGTTTAATGAAAGACACCACATAGGTCACTGCGATTTATGTTACGCAAGAATGACAGATCTTTCACCGAGATTCTACATAAGACACTGCGATTTACCTTACGCAAATGTCTGATCTCTCAAATACCCCAAATTACTACAAAGATCACTGCGATTTACTTTACGCAAGTGATGGAATTTGGTACGCGTTTTGTTGGTCTGGTTTATGGTTTCCCCGCTAAGGTTTTCTTCACATAAACCTATAAATCTCAACGAGGCTAACTCATACAAATAGTTTCTCTTATCATTAAAGTACTGTCACTACCCTAACGGACTCAAACTAGATCATTGAAATTAGATGAAGAGATAGTAAATCACAAAAGCATTTTGTTTCAACAACAAGAAATCATAATCAATAGAAATATATATATCAAAACATCAAGAGTAACAAGGTTTACTGCCTAGCCCTAAGAAAAGGAACTTAGCCGCAGAACGGCATGGTTACAAGCACTCCTGTCTTCTCACTTTAATCAAATCTAACCCTAATTACAAAGATAACTAATCCTTCTGCCCAGGGGCCTTATATAGGAGTGTAGGGACGTGTAGAGGTTGAGTAGGGGCTAAGAAACTGATCTGGAAACAGCTGTCGGCAGTTATTCCCCAAGAGACGCCTTCGGATACGGACCGTATTGGGTGATACGGTCCGTATTAGGACCTTGACGGTTAGGGTTTAATGCTCCCAGCGCTATCTTCCGGTCTGTGTTAGGCATGGTCCGTATTAGGCAATACGGGCCGTAACAGGGACTTAGTCGATGAGCGTCGCTGATCCGATTGACCTGATTCTAGCTCCATTTGATGTGAAATAGTCCCAAAACCTGTTTTCTGCAATAAAACATAAAGAAGGGTGACAGTAGCCTTTTTCTCTAATTAATTAAACATAAGTGCGAGAAAATATGCAAAACCTAAGCCAAAACCCTACGTAAATCATCATTATTTTGACTCTGATCAGTTTTCGCCAAAAATGCCCAAGCCGGCTACAAAATGGCCGGCTTACTAAATTTTTTTTTACTGTAAAAAATCCTATAAAATCACTCTTTTCTTCGCTCTCCTCCACACAATTCACTCAACTCACAAAAGAGAAAGGGGGAAGGGACAGAGAGAAATATAAGGTGATTTTTGAGGTGAAAAGGTCGATATTTGAAGGGGCCAAAAGGATGAACAATAGCAATCGAGGTAGGTCGGCCAATCGTGGCCTAGCGAGAGGAGGGCCAATTAGTGATCGAGGTAAAAATGAGGGAAAAAAGTACAAGTGCCAAGTATGTCGTGATTTTCTTAATTGCGAGACATGTAAGATGGAGGAATGGAGTAGACGGCATGGTCGGTATAAAATTTCAAACGATGACTTTGTGGAAAACCCCTACAGCTTTGGTTTGAAAAAAAAGAAGGTTGATCTAGAGCCTCCTGCATCGGACGATGAGTTTGTTCTGTGTACCACTGGTAAGGCCACCAGTTCGTCTGCTGTGACTGATCCTGATGCGGCAAAATCCGATGATGACTTTGTTCCATGTACTTTGAAGGCTCGTTGTAAGAAGTAATACTACTTATTTAGAATTTATGTTGTATTTTTTATTCCATGCAGTAGTATTAGTAGGGTTTAAAATTTTGATGCATTTGAGCTTGGTTCTAAGAATTAGTATTTTATTGTAGTTGGATGAATTATGTTGTAATTTCCTTGAGTATTAATTAATTTCATTACTTTTTATTTAGTAGTCCCATGTTGTTTTCTTTGAAGGCGTGAGAAAGAATTCACAGTCATAATTAAATTACAAATAAAATCCACACAATTCAGAGTCTCGTACAAAGCAATAAAGTACACACAAATTGCAAATAGAGTCCACACAATTTTCACAACATGCATATAAATCACCTATTACTACCGCGTCTAAAACTAAATCCGCGAAATAAACCACTTCCGAAAGATGACCTACCTCAAATTCATCCAGATGGCCCGGCTTAGGTTCCATATGGCGCTACTTGGCTTGCAGATGCCCTTGTTGTATGTCTAGTAGTTGACCTCCTCGGTTGGATCCCAGATGGCTCCCCTTGCACCCCAACCGCCTCTCCTCCTATGGCAACTGCTTCTCTCATTGCCTCTCTCATTTCTCCCTCAAATTCATCCCCACTCTTCAGATCATCCTCCGGTATTTCACTAACATCTTCAAAGTCCGGATAGGTTGCATCAGATACTGGTGCCAGTCTGGGGTAAGGTGATACTGGAGGTAATGGTAAAGGCGTTACATTTACGGGTCTAGGTGGGGATGAAACTGAGTGCCTTGGTCTGCCTCAATGGGGTCTAGGTGGGGATGAAACTGAGTGTCTTCGTTGGGGTGCTGGTGGAGTGAAGTAATTGTAGGTTTCTGGGTCAGGTTCGATTAAAGAAACGAGGGGTCTGTATGTTTCTGGTTGTGTTGTATAATGTGGTTCCACTGATCCAGAGCCAGAACTTTCAACCCCGGGCTCTACCGGAATTTTTCTAGCAAAGATTTCTATTATATAACTCCCTTGGGACCTCATATAATCGAACATGGCTCTCCACGTATTCTTATCTACAAGTTTCAGAACAACTCATTTCCCGCTGGGGGGAGGGCTATATCGGGTTGTCAATTCTAAGTTCCATCTTTCTGGGTTGTAACCGGTGTGTGTGTAAACCATGGATTTCAGGTCCAAAAGTGAGATATCATCTGGAATCGAAAATGAATGAACTGCATCTTTGTTGTAATAAGCCCCGTGTGCATTACTAAGCATCTTCCCACCATAGTGTAATGAAATAATGGCCATGGTAAACAAACTACATTTTAGAAAATGGTAAACAATTGTCAGGTTACTAAATAGTAAACAATTGTCAGGTTACTAAATAGTAAACAATTGACAGGTTACTACTTCAAATTTTAGGATTTAGGGTTTTGGGTTTTTGTTTTTTTATTTATTAAATTTAATTTTTAATAATTAATTTAATTATTCTATAAAATAAAAAAATAATAAAAAATAATAAAATATTACCTTAATAATCCGCTGAGGAGGCTCCTCGGTGTGTGTGCCCTTAGAAAGGTTTAAGGCCTTCTTATAGGATTTTTTTACTGTAAACAAAAAAAATTTAGTAAGCCGGCCACAAAATGGCCGGCTTAGGGGAGGGCGTAAGCCAGCCATTTTGTGGCCGGCTTGGGCTTTTTTGGTGAAAACTCAGAATTCTGAGCATAAATATTAATTTCTATTAAACTTTGGATATTAATAAAAATGTGGGATATATACGATGTCAATCAATCTATAGATCAGTTTTTCTTTGTAAGAGCAAGGATGCTAAGCGGACTACAGTTGCAGAACAGTGCAACATTGTAAAGTATACCCTACTATGTTGCCTTTTTCTTTCAGTTATTTTTGTGCAAGTTATGGTAAAAGTTCCCTACCTGAATTTCTGAATTTTATTCCAACATAATTAACAAATTAAATATGTTTATACGTCTAATAGGCTCCCTTCAAATCGTATCCAGTAAATAATTAGACAATAAAAACTAACATGTGTTAAGCCGGTTAATATGTTTACATTAGAATTTCAGCTGCTTCTGGAAACTTATTAAATTGGTTTCAAATAGCGATTCAAATCATTCAAACCGACCTCCTTCATGAGTGACATATTTACATACAAAATCTATAAATTTTCAAATTCATTTAGCTTCAAGTCAAATTCTCAACAAATGAAGTGTTTCTATGAAAACCAATAAACTAAGATTAACTTAAAAAAAAATTATTTTTTGACCGCTTAATTTTGTACAAAATGAATTCGAATTTATAAATTTGCATTTAAATGAAGCTCTCGTGATCCGTTTGAATAATTTGAATTCGTCGTTTGAATCCGATCCGATATATTTGGAAGTTAGAAACACTTAGCTAAAAATATAATAGAACCATACTAACCGAACTCTATATATCTCCTATTTGCACTGATTGATTAATTACGTAACCACAACCAAAACACCAACAATATAACAAATAATAACCGTGAGAAATAAACTCAACATAAAACCCACTTCCCTGCTGTAAAAATTGTACTACGAGGTCATCAGTAACAATTATCCATGTCATCACGTATGTCCGTATAATCACACTATTATTTTTTATTTAATAGAGTATTATAATTAAAATAAATTTAAAAAAATATTTATTGAAAGAATTAAACCAAATTCCGGTACCAATTAATTAAAAAAGACAAAATTGATAAGCTAAAGACAGTTTACCCCCACATAATAACTCTCTTTTGAACCCCCTGATCACAAGTTGGAACTGGACCAGACAGAGTGTTTGTTGTTTTGTGGTCCAGGTTGCACACACTAAGTTAATGTATCCATTCGCATTCGGCCTATTGCAATTATTTCCGACCTAGCCTAGACCAGAAGGCCGGGCAAAAGGAACCTATCAGAAAAAAAGGCTCAGGCTCATGCTCATGCTGGTCCATGATTAATTAAGTCCCTTCAAGTTATTGCCTTTGTTAATCGTTACCTCGGGAGTCGGATGAGATTAATTACAGTATGCTGAAGCAAAAAAAAAATTACGGTATGTGGATTATGTAAAACAACGTTAAAAAAAAGTAACATGTATCGGTAAAAATACAGATCATAGTATGTCATTGATACGGTCTAACTTCCGAGAGATTAAGTCGCGGTAAGTCTAAGCACGTCCTAATTCGAGTGGGATTAGTCCGTGCGGGTATGTGTGTATTTATTACGTGTCCGAGTAAGAACTGAGTGTAGATCCAATAGGTACGTAACTCTATCCTCTCTGTACTGTGTATGTTTGAATAGTGGTGCCCGAGCTTATTGAATTTCAGAGTATTTATAGGCCTATAGGTCGGTTTTGGGTCTCATACGGACACTCGACTGGGCTTATCTCGCAGGCCAGTGAGTCGGTTAGAGTCGCGTACGGAGAACTCGAACATGCCTGCTTCTTGGGCTTGTTATCTGGTCTTAGTACTCAGCTTATAATGGTTTTATGGAGCATTTAGTATATGACCCTATCAGTCATAAAAGAATTTCTTGAGCTTTACATTTGTATGCGAATATGTTAATTAATTTTTTATTGTTGAATATATTTTTTTTTATTGATCTATTTTTTCTTTTAAAAACATGTCATTTTGTATAAAAATTTATTTTTATTCTCTTATAATATATTTCAGTTGCAACGTACGGGCACATGAAGATAGCCCCTCATAATAACTATCAACATTATCATCGTTGAGAGGGATATAAGTACGCATTTAGTTTATATAAAAGACGCTAGATTAAGATTACCGAAATGCATATAAAGACCATGCATCGATTATTTGCAATCAAATATTTTCAATTTTCTCAAATTACTAAACTAATGGTGGATTTAAATAATATGAATATGGGTCAATTAATCTCTATTTTTGTTTAATTATGTATTTAACTATTTATGTATGATTTTTTATATAATTTAGAGTAGAATATTATAATATTATAAAATTAACTTTTATTTTTTTTACAAGAATATTTTATACGATTGACTTCCCGATATATAGTTCAAAAATCTGCTCTCGTCTTGTCTAGAACTACATAGTTTTATTTTCTTTACACAAACTCAATAAAAGAAGTTGTAGGCGCTTATCCAAACAACAGGGTACGTGTTTGATGAAATGCCCTAGTAAAGATATATTTTGTCAGGTGCATGTATCCAAAGTTATCGTAAGTCCTGAATAAAAAGAAAAAAGGGGAGCATAGCTATTTGCTTGGTGGGTTGTTGGGCCCTAATTCATGTTAATCTATCTAGGCCCAATAATGATGACCGCTGAATCAATGGTTCAAAAGGTCCACACAAAAAAAAAAATACATGTAACTAGAGAGGGAAAAACGTGCCGTGCCGTGACTTTGGTCTCGTGCCGTGCCGTGCCGTGACCAAGTTAATTTTTCACGTGCCGTGCCGTGACTAAAATGTCAAGGGGTGGTCACGGCACGCGAATGGTCACGCCACGTGAGTCACGCCGTGCCTAAACGTGCCGTGACCCGCGTGACTCGCGTGACTCGCGTGGCCATTTATTCATACTTTAAATTAATTTATTCAACATTCACCATTAAATCAATATCTAATGGTCCTAATTACACGTGACTCGCGTGATTACGTGTCGTGCCGTGCCGTGACTAAATTTTTCACGTGTCGTGCCGTGCCAAAGTTTCAAAAGATGGTCACGGCACGCGAATGGTCACGGCACGGGACACGCGAGTCACGGCACGCGAATGACACGCGTGCCGTGCCGTTCCGTGCCGTTACCGTGCCGTTCCGTGACGGAGCCGGCTCCGGCGTGCCATTTTTCCCACTACATGTAACCGATTATAGAAAATCAGTGGGAACAAGAAGGAAAATCAGTGGAACATCTTTTAAGGAAAACAAAATAGTGGTAACTCATCAAGTCAGAATTTTGTACCTATTCATTAGAGAATCTACAACAGCGATTGTTTATAAATTGCTAATATGATGTGGAAGATTGTTAATTTAATTGCTGGGTTGTACCATAGTTGCTTAATTAGCAAATTTGCTTTAAAAGAAAACGTTTTGTTAATGACACCCTGGCTAATTGATTGGTTAAAATTTTTCTTCCGTATCTGTACCGCTCTTAATTGCTAATTGCTGCATTGGAGTGGTTTGCAAAATTTGGCGGAGTGGTTTGCAAATTAAAGTGACATGGTTTGCTAAACATTTGATCAATTGTAGATGCTCTTAGCACAGAATCATTGTTCTTCCATGACATCAGATTCTAACAAACAACGAGGTTATTAAATTTCAGGATCTTCAAATTTAAAACTTGATTAAATTGGGAAATATTAATGTAAACAATTATGGAAATCAAATTATTAATAAATGATCATAATATTAATTACATTATCGAAAGATAGGATAATTGATAAGATATTTAAAGAGAGTTAAAATTATTCATGCATATTTTTAATATGTTGTGTTAATATAAAGATTAGGAGCGCCTAACAGTCTCCTCCATTCTGTCCTCTAAACGTCCATCCGGCTAACTGATGTGTAAAGTATGACGGGGACCACTAACTACCTGGGGGACCTCTAACTATTTGGGGGACCGCTTATATTTGAAAATATTAACAACTGGCGCGCATGCAATACTTATGTGCGCAAGTATTACTATATAATATATTAAGTATTCATACCTAACACATCAAGTATTTAACAAAAAAAAAACTTGACATCAACTTTCTTTTCTTTCTAATCACACATCAATCTTTTACACATTTTTAGAAGTGATTTTTTTTCTCGTTTAATCTCATCAATATTTATGACGATCTGTGAGAAATTTTGCAAATCTAAAACCACGAACGTCTTCTACGTAATTTTTTCTTTCAAATGAGATCCATGATGAAGTGCTTTTGGGTTTTTTCGTCGTTCAAGCATTCATACCTCGGCGTGCAAGTATTGATACCTCGTCGAGCAAGTATTCATACATTGTCAAGTATTCATTTCTAAAATGTTAAGTATTCTTCATTAAAATGTCGAGTATTCATACTTACTATAATAAAGTGTGAATATTTAAATTGTAAAGTATTTATGACAAACCCACAGATGTGTCTTGGACATTAACTACCTGGGGGACCACTACCGACCTAAGGGGACCGCAAACGTCGCTTGAAAGTGACCACGATAGGGACCACACGCAGAAAACTAAGGACAAGTTGATGCGTACCGACCATCGCAAGTGTCAGCGCTGTAATTGTTGTAAACGTTCATTTTTAAAATATCAGTATTCATACTTACGCTTTGAAGTGTGATATTTTTATATTGTAACATATTCCTGAGAAACTCCTAAATGTTCTCCGTGCATTAACTACCTGAGGGGACCACAACCTACATGGGGGGACCGCAAACGTCACTTGAAAGCAACACCTACGGAGACCACAAGCACAAAAGCACATGCGTAACCACCGCACAATCACCAACACTGTAGTTTTAGTAAAATATTAGTATCTAAAATTTTAAGTATTCATACTTAAAAAATTGAAGTGTGAATTGTTATGGTGTAAAATAACTTAAATCAGTTAATCTGTTTGGTGCTTGAATGTATTGATAGGTACTGAAGAAAGTATTCATAATTATAACTGAAATATGAATAGTTATGTTGTAAAGTATGTTAATTTAACATTTTTTTGGCGCTCGATTGTATTAATATGTAATATGAAAGTATTGACACATGTGCATTGATATGTGCATATTTACGTTGTACAGTATTTTTTTTTATCAACTTATTGATAGCTAGAGAAATGTATTTTGGTACAAATCTTTTTATGAAGATTAATGGTATTAACATGTAATCTAGAAAATATTCATACCTATACATTGACGTAGGAATATTTATATTGTAAAATATATTATAAAGTAATACTAATATTTAACAAATTAAGAAAATAACAAATCAAATTTTCATACAAATACTAAACACATTTAATCACAATTGAAAAATATTGATATTTATGAAGCCAACTCCTCATTATATATAGTTAAAGTGTTGATAACTACATCTCCAAGTATTGATACCTATGTAAATAAATGTTGTTATGTAAGAAACCAATTCTTCCTAGCATAATTATTTCACATTGCATCAGTTTTGCAAGTGTTCAAGCGTTTATACATATACTTATAAACAAGAATATACATACATAAGATGTAAAGTATTCATACTATCTAATAAATAATCATGAAAATACTATACATTATTTAAATTAAGTGCCTAAAACTGATATCAACTACTTCCTAAGAAAAAACATCCAAACATAAAACTAAATGAAAAACTGAAGACAATGCCTCTCTGACATGGCATTGTAGTTTTGTTCCCTGTATTTGCTGGTAAGACAATTGTTCTCCTTCCATAATTCTACTTCCCTTTCTCAAACAATTAAAATTTACCATTTAGTCCCTAATTTCTCCAAATTTAAAATGTTATCCTACTCCTACTATCATGGCAGCTTGAGTTGACAACTCGCACTTCTCACAATCATTAGACGGTTCATCACCCTTTGCCTTCAAGCACCTGCATAAATAATTTGCATTCAATTTCACAAGCCAGAGGCGCAAATCCATGGGAACTAGGCTCAAATCTTGTTTTAGTATGCCATGGTGTTATCTTTTAGCTGTTACTCTTAAAAATGCAAAATCAATGCTTGTGAGAAATGCTCCATATCTTGATCATAACATATAAATTACTCCATGATCATTAAGAGTGTTCGGAGCAAGTTTACAGAAGTTTGGTTGAGCATCATATACCATATCACATGTAGACGATACAGAGTCAAGAAACTCTTTCACGCCCTTCGCATCTTGATCCTGACAAATTGGACATCGTAGCAAAACAAACAAAGGGGATTATGATCTAGATAGAATCATAAACATAAACAAGTACAAGAATGTTCAGCCAGAATCAAAGAGGCCTTTAATAGAATTTCAATATAAAATCACGAGCTTGTCGTTTGCAAAAGATGTTCTTTATACACTGAATTTCAAGTAATTGAAATAAGTAGAGTGTACCTTGCATTCACATAGAGATAGTTCTAGGGTTATTCTAAGCACGTCAAGGAAGATTGAAGGACCATCATCTCAATTTACAACCTGAGAACAGATCTTCCAAGCACTCTGAAACGGTGAACCAGTATAAAAATGCAGTTTGTCAAACCAAATTTCCCCATAACAGGGGCAAAAAATATGCCAGAGTTACAATGTAACATCCTAACCAGTTGACAATGATGCATAGTGTCAAAATTATTATGATTGCACTACATAAACATCAACAAGAACACGAACACAAGCACTCCCTTGAATCTCCCTTCCCACCCTTGATTTTATTTCATTGGAAAAAGTTACAGCAGAAGTTTTCTGTTTTTTTGTTATCTATTTTTCTATATATTTTTTTTCATACACAGCTCTACATATATAAACTTAAAACACACCACATGTATATTGGGTATCTACTAAAGAAATCAATTCCAATCATCAATATTTAGAAGCTTTGCTCTGTATTTGGAGGACAATCCCTGCCAGCCATTTATTGGAGAACCGCCAGGTGTGGTTGGAGCAACTACATCATATATGGGCTGGAATAATATTCCTCTTTCCTTCTTTTGTAGATCCTAAATATTACAACGTGTCATAGTGCTTGTTTTGACACTCCCCCTCACTGTGACACGTAGATGTCCTTCATCATTAGTTTTTCTAGAGCCGTGTTGAACTCTTTACTGGCAACCGCTTTGGTGAGAATATCTGCAACCTGTTCATGTGACCTTACAAATGGCAACGAAATAATGTTAGAATCAAGTTTTTCTTTAATAAAATGTCGATCTACCTCGATATGCTTAGTTCTATCATGTTGCACCGGATTGTGGGAGATGTTAATTGCAGCCTTGTTGTCACAGAATAATTTCAGCGGGGTTTTTGGTTCAAAACCAAGTTCAGTGACCAGCTTCTTCAACCACAGAAGTTCACAAATGCCTTTTACCATGCCCCGAAACTCCGCTTCAGCACTTGAAAGTGCCACTACATTTTGTTTCTTACTTGTCCAGGTTACTAAATTACCGCCAACAAATGTAAAGTACCCAGCTGTAGATTTACGATCAACAATATTGCCGGCCCAGTCAGCATCAGTGTAACCCTCAATGTTGACATGTCCATGTCTTCCAAATGTTATGCCCTTACCTGGATTCCCTTTGAGGTACCTAATAATCCTCATCACAGCCTCCATGTGTTCTTCCGTTGGGTCATGCATGAACTGACTCACAACTCCCACTGCATAGGCTATGTCAGGCCGGGTGTGTGACAAATATATCAATTTTCCCACTAACCTCTGGTATCGTTCTTTATTGGTAGGTACTTGGTTAGGATCATCACTAAGTTTCATATTTTGGACCATTGGTGTGTCTGAGGGTTTACAATCAAGCATACCAACTTCGGTTAGGAGATCAAGGATGTATTTCCTTTGAGACAGAGAGATACCCATTTTACTACGAGAAACCTCTATACCCAAAAAATATTTTAAA
The DNA here is from genome assembly GCA_028015225.1 of Carex myosuroides. NCBI lineage: Eukaryota > Viridiplantae > Streptophyta > Magnoliopsida > Poales > Cyperaceae > Carex > Carex myosuroides. Next base: position 13,111,089 of record CM051466.1, read on the forward strand.
CCACCCAAGTTTTTCATCTCGAACTCCTTGCTTAATTTTTTCTCAAGCTTTCCAATCTCAATATCATCATCTCCAGTAATAATCATGTCATCAACATAAATTATCAAAATTGCAATTTTACCTCCCGTTTTTTTGAAGAACATTGTGTGATCCGAATCTCCCTGCTGGTAGTCATAGCTTTTCATCGCCATGCAAAATCTTCCAAACCATGCTCTGGGTGATTGCTTGAGTCCATACAACGCCTTCTTGAGTTTGCACACCTTAGGTTTTGGCTCATGATTTGTGTATCCTGGTGGCATATCCATGTAGATCTCTTCTTCTAGATCACCATGTAGGAACGCATTCTTCACATCAAATTGATGTAATGGCCAGTCAAAGTTTGCTGCAAGAGATAAGATAACTCACACAGTATTTAGTTTTGCTACAGGTGAGAAGGTTTCCTGAAAATCAATCCCATAAACTTGTGTATACCCCTTAGCAACTAATCGTGCTTTATATCTATCAATCTCCCCTTTTTCATTATACTTAATGGAGTAGACCCACTTACATCCCACCGTATGTTTTCCCTTTGGTAGATCTACTAGTTCCCAGGTACAGTTTTTCTTAAGGGCATTCATCTCAGATTCCATTGCTTGAACCCATCTTTTATCCTTCAAGGCTTCTTCTAGTTTATTAGGTACCGTGACAGCAGCTAATTGATTCACAAAGGTTCTCAATGGTTTTACAAGATTTATAGTGCTGGTATAATTAGCGATGGGATATCTTATGTTCTTACTCGAACCATCCTCTGGTATATACCTCTTTGGTGGTTGTCCCCTAGTTGTACGAGGTGGTAATTTAAATCTTGGTTGAGAAACACATACCTGAGGATCCTCCTCTAGAGATATTGGCTTATCGGGTTGGGACTGTATTATCTCTTCATTTCGTTCATGCAGGTCAAGTCCATTTAAGTCAATCCATAAATCCAAACCCCCGGTTGAGACTTCTGTGGACTCATGTGAATTTACACGGTGCCCATTTTGAACTAAGCCGCTGATGTTATCCTGACGCACAGGACTAGCAGAGGAGGATGACCCGAGTTCAAGGTCATTGTGATCAGGTCCGGATACTAGATTTCTGACCTGTTCTGCAGCAGAATTCGGTTCTGGATTGGGTTCTGAATTGGGTTCTGCAGCAGAATTCGGTTCTGGATTGAAACTCGAATTAAGATCTGAATTGAAGAGTTCTGAATTTAAATTCATATTAGGCAGAGATGGGTTGAGTTCTGATTCTAAGTTAGATCCTGGTAGATTCAGATTGAGCTGGGATGAATTGAAGTTCGGTGGGTTTAAGAAAAACAGATTTTGGTCACTTGCATCAGTCTCCCCCTGACCCAAAAACTGGGTTTTATCAAAGAAAAAGTCATTTTCAAAGAAGGTTACATCCATGGAGGTGTGGAATTTTCGAGTGGATGGGTTGAAACATTTATAGCCCTTTCTAAACGGACAGAAACCCAAAAACACACATTTTTCAGCATTGGCATCTAGTTTTGTACGGTGAGATTTTAAGACATGAACAAATACTGTACACCCAAAGATGCGAGGAGAAAGATTCAAGCTAGATGGTATATTTATATGCGATGATAGAGTTTGCAAAGGAGTTTTGTAATCGTTGGCTTTTGTAGGCATTCGATTGATTAGGTACGTGGCAAAAGTAATTGCGTTATCCCAAAAATAAGAAGGTACCTTGCTTTCAAACAAAAGTGACCGAGTTACTTCCAACAGGTGTCTATTTTTTCGTTCTGCAACACCATTTTGTTGTGGGGTTCCTACACATGAGGTCTCGTGAATAATACCTTTGTCATTGAAAAATCCTCTAAGGTTTTTGTTTACGTACTCGGTTCCATTATCACTTCTTACCATTTTAATTTGTTTTTCAAATTGGGTTTCAATCATACTGTAGAAAGATTGAAAGGTCTTCGTAACTTCATCCTTACTCTTTAGTAAATAAAGCCAAGTCATGCGAGTACAATCATCTATAAATATAACATACCACCTACACCCAGATTTTGACAAAATTGGAGAGGGACCCCACACATCGGTATGAATAAGATCAAACGGAACAAGACATTTATTTGTACTGTCAAGATAAGAAATTCTATGACTCTTAGCTTCAACACACGTTTTACATGACAAATCTTTTTCATTTATTCCCAAAAAAAGATGAGGAGCAATTTTCTTTAAATACCCAAATGACGGGTGCCCTAACCTTTTATGCCATAACATAATTTTATTCTTTCTATGTTCTACCACACTCTCTGCGAGGTATGTCCGTCCAGTCTTCAAATCATCTAGATAATACAGTCCCTCCCTCTTAGTACCATGGCCAATTATCTCTTTCGTGAGGAGATCCTGAAAAACACAATGAGAGGGGAACATAAGTGCAACACAGTTTAAATCTCGAGTGAGTTGTCCAACAGAAATCAGCTTAGTAGAGAGCGATGGTACTAGTAACGTGTTATTCAGAGTCAAAGTTGGTGAGAGTTTGATATCCCCAGCCCCACTTACGGGATAGACACCTCCATTAGCATTTATTATACCATCTTTTTGTGCCTTTTTCTTATTAATGATATCCCTTTGTTCATGTGTCATATGATCTGTTGCTCCAGAGTCAATAATCCACGCTTGAGAGTTTATGACATTATCAGAATTACTATTAAGGACTTTGCCTAACTTTGACTCATAAATTTCATCAAAAGAGTTATGTGTATTACCTTGTACCGAATTACCTATCCTCTCACCTGCACCTGATGCTTCGGTTGAGGTGTATCCAGCATGTGCCGCTGCTGCTGCAAGGCTACTAGCTGCAAGTTTTGATCCCTCAGAATCCTTGCTGCCATTTGGTTCGGCTAAGTGACCCATCTCAGCCTTGTTTCCTCCAGTTGTTGCCATACTTGCACGTCCTCTATTGGCATCATTTTGTTGTTTCTTTTTCGTGTTTTTCCACCATTCGGGATACCCAACTATTTCAAAACACTGCTCTCGAGTATGCCTCGTGCCACCACAATGACTGCACTTAAGTTTTGATTTATCCTTAAAATTCGAAAACTTGTCAGTGCTAGTATTTACCTCGCGTGGTTTGTACCCCCGTGTAGCCATAGCAACCGAATTCAGCATCGTCTCTTGCCCATTTTTGATCATTATGCCTTGGCGGTTCGATTCACGCCTGACATGTGCATAAGCTTGCTCGAGGGATGGGAACGGGCTCATTTGCAGTACTTGTGCCCGAATGTTATCAAGCCGGTCATCAAGGCCATCAAGAAAAGTATACACCCTGGATTTCTGAATAAAATTATTAAACATTTCGATGTCACAAGCACATACCATAGGGTTTGGGCTGCGGAAGTCTATTTCTTGCCATAGACCGTGCAATTCATCATAAAACTCTTCTACTGTTTTACCGTCTTGTTTGAGATGTGAGATCCGCCGATTTAGAGCAAACACCTGTGCTTCATCACTGCCATCGTAAAAGGTGGTTTCGAGTGCTTGCCATACGTCTCTTGCAGTAGGATGTCGGATGTATTTGCTTCTTAGTCGTGGCTCGAGTGAGTTTATGAGCCAGCCTTTGACAACTACATCGTCCACTTCCCATTTTCTGAAACCCGGATCTGTTTTATCCGGAGGTGCAGGGACCCACGTGAGGTGTTTCATCCGCTCTCTTCCTTTGACGTACATCTCTACAGCTTGACACCAGAAGGTATAATTGGTGCCATCCATCTTTACGTCTATTGAGTTAGGGTGAATTGAGCCATCAGTTAGGGAAACAGATTGCGTGATTGGTTGAGGGTTGGTGATGGCAGCACTTTGCATAGCCACCATTTGGGTTTGTTGAAGGGTTATTGCTTGGGTAAGTTGCGTGAGTTTCTCTATCAAATCCATAGGGTTAATGGTTGGATTAGGTTGAGCACTTTCAGGTGGTGTTGTTGACATTTTTCAAGGTTGAGTTTGCTGAATTTCTTTTCTGTTGATAAACTGCCACAAGATTCAGAACCCGGGCTCTGATACCATGTCAAAATTATTAGGATTGCACTACATAAACATCAACAAGAACACGAACACAAGCACTCCCTTGAATCTCCCTTCCCACCCTTGATTTTATTTCATTGGAAAAAGTTACAGCAGAAGTTTTCTGTTTTTTTGTTATCTATTTTTCTATATATTTTTTTTCATACACAGCTCTACATATATAAACTTAAAACACACCACATGTATATTGGGTATCTACTAAAGAAATCAATTCCAATCATCAATATTTAGAAGCTTTGCTCTGTATTTGGAGGACAATCCCTGCCAGCCATTTATTGGAGAACCGCCAGGTGTGGTTGGAGCAACTACATCATATATGGGCTGGAATAATATTCCTCTTTCCTTCTTTTGTAGATCCTAAATATTACAACGTGTCATAGTGCTTGTTTTGACACATAGGTACTAGTATCTACAATTAACTTAAAGAAAAATTTATGAACTTAAAGCATCTAAGTTTCAGAGATGCACACGACGTTCAATGAGTCAACTAAACTAAAATTAAATTGAAACATGAAACAAAATTATACTGACTTCAAGTTCTTGATGAAGCCAAAACATATAGCAAAAATCACTATCTTTTCTTCCGAAAAATGACGAAAAGCGAATTCAAAGTAACAATTTTCCCGATTTATTTACCGCAAATGTGTTGTTAGGTCTATTTGGCAGGTATTTGAGAAAGTTGCGTATTTATGGAAAAAAATAGAGCAAAAGTGTCATATTTAGGTGATTTCTGAATAAGACGTCAAAATGGGACATTACATGGAGCATGCAACACCTCACACGAAGTGCACAACATGCAAAATGGCAAAAATACAAGAAAATCCATGCGGCCTCCTCTATGCCGCATGCGACATGCCCTGAGGCCGCACGATCTGCGGACTGTCCTAAAATTAGGTGGACCCCACGTCCCCTACTACTTCCACTACTCCACCTCTCATTTAGGAATACTATAAAAACCCCTCTTGTAATAGAATTTAGTGTGCGTGTTTAATTGTGTCAAGTCCAGAAATAATAGACTAGCAATCCTCATTGTTATGTTAGGTTATAGAGTTACTTAGAGAGAGAAGGGTATCCATCGGAAGTCAAGCAAAAGAAGAAGACGTCATCTAAGGAGACAGAGATTCTTCCATCTTCAATTGGGTTGTAATTTATGTTCTCCTTATTTTATTTCTTCTATTTTGCCATGGCCATGAGAAGCTAAACTTCTCATCTCTAGGGTTAGTGTTATACTTGAATTCTTAATTATATTTTTGTAGATGTTTATGTTTTGTTTATGTTATGGTTTGAGTTTTCCTTTGCACTTTAATTTTTTTTTTATTGTATCATTGCATACATAGTTCTGTCTACTATATGCCAATGATCTCCACGTACCAATAGGTGTTAAGTCGTTGCATCCTTGTGTGAGAAGGATAATGCATGTAAGTACTCCAAACACTTCGGCTAACGAGGCTTAGCAGTGGTGCAAAGACTAAGGTTGGAACCCAGTGGGCTCCTTTGACAAGATAACGTAAATTGTATATTTAAATAACATTAGAAGACACTTAGATTAAGTAGGGTCTTTGGGATATTTCAACTATGGGGTAGTATATGGAAATAATATAATTGCGTACTTAAAATACTTTAGTCTTAATAGCTCAAAAGCCGATCGCAAGATCAGAAAACCTTTCAAATCGCATAAACAAACATCCAGCACGTCCTACGAATAGTGACAGTACTGCATGTGACATAGAGAGACGTCAAAAACTTATACTTACATGATTAAGAAAGACAAAAAACTGAACCCTAAAGGCTTTCTATCTACTGTTTAACATTTACCTTGATTGCAATTAGCACCACCACCTCAAACTTTTAAGAAACCCGATAACCTAGACTAGTAAAAATTATTTAAAATCTAATACACTATCCCTGTGGATTGACACCCCAATCATACAACATGATAGGATTATGCGCTTGTGATCTGAACGTAAGTAGAAATTAGGGTTTATAAATCTTTAAAAGTAGTAGTTCACTTTGGACTCATCAGTTCTCTAGATCTGTACAGGCCTGAATGTGCATAGATGACAGGAAATTAAATGAGGAGACAGTGAAAAACAAGTTTCCAATACCTATAATCGATGATCTCCTTAATGAGCTAAATAGAGCTAAATATTTCTTTAAGCTGGATTTAAGATCTGGTTATCATCAGATTTTGATGGCCGAAGAAGATGTATCCAAAATGGCATTTTACACACATGAGGGCCTTAACGAATTCAAGGTCATGCCATTCGGGCTGAAAAATGCTCCTGCCACCTTTCAAGCAATGATGAACAGGATTTTCAAACCTTATCTAAGGAAATTCATTCTCGTTTTTTTTATGATATCCTTATTTTTAATAGGGACTTGGAGGCCCATGTTGAGCACTTAAAGCTGACCTTTCAAACCCTAAAAGAGCATCACATGTATGTGAAGGAGTCTAAATTTGAATTTGGTGTTCAGCAAGTACACTACCTGGGCCACATCATTTCAAATGAAGGTGTATCAACGGATCCCTCAAAAGGTGGAAGCAATGGTGCAATGGCCAACACCTAAAGATGTCAAAGGGCTAAGGGGCTTTCTAGGCCTCACATGATACTACAGGAAATTCATTAAAGGGTATGGTACTATATCTAAACCTTTAACTGAATTGTTGAAAAATGGAGCATTCAAGTGGAAACCGTCAGCCTAGCAGGCTTTTGAAGAGCTAAAGAAGGCAATGGTGGCTGCTCCAGTTCTTATTTTACCATATTTTAAATAACCTTTTTTGGTAGAGGTGGATCCAAGCCAAGAAGGGATAAGAGTAGTATTGATGCAGTGCAAGAGGCCTATTGCATTTTTGAGTAAGAAGTTAAGGGTTAAGAGTCAAGATCTCTCGACTTACGAAAAGGAGCTGCTTGCATTAATTACAACAGTTTCTAAATGGAAGCATTATCTGTTAGGAGGTGAGTTTGTGATCAGAACTGATCAAGTCAGCCTAAAATACTTGTTGAAACAAAAGGTCAATACGCTTATGCAACATAAGGGGTTGATCAAGCTTTTAGGTATGAATTACAAGATTGAATACAAAAAGAGAGTTATATAGGAGTGAGGGGGCGCCTGGAGATGAGTGGAGTCCAAGAAATCTGATCTGGATACAGCTGGAGCAGTTATTCACCAAATGGCGCCTTACATACAGACCGTATTGGCTGATACAGTCCGTTTTGAAACTGTGTCACTGAGGAACTTAATGCGTATCACGCCATCTCTGGTCCGTATTAGCCAATACGGTCCGTAACAGAGCCTTAGTCAATGAGCTATGCTTATCCAATTGACCTGATTCTTGCTCCAAATGATGTAGAATAGCCCCAAAACATGTTTCCTGCATTAAAACATAAAGTAGAGCAACAATAACCTTTTTATCTAATTAATTGAACATAAAGGTGAGATATATAATAAGGCAAAATCTAAGCCAAAATCCTACTTAATTCACTATAATTTTGACGTTGATCCAAGTGGCACAACCGTACACGGTTCCTTATTAACGAACCGTGTACAAATAAATGTAACTTACGGACACGGTTCGAAACTTTCAGACCGTGTGTGTATGTGGGAACTTTTTTTCATGCTTGTGCTTCCTCCCATTACACACTGTTAATTTTGACATCTGTGTATGATATGTCGTGTATGGTCACATTTTTTGTACTAGTGATTGATTAATACCCAAATATATTAATTTGTCCAAATGACTTGTTAAAAAATATCTCCAATTTCATCCTAGAATGATAAAAAAACCGAAATTTTATTAATATCTAAAAAATCATCAAATTTAAAAAAGTACTCCAACTTTCAACAAAATTCCAAAAATAACCTTTCCGTTGAATAATTCAGTGGTTTTGATTTTTTTTCTGTGGTTTTTTTAGATGCTTTAATTGTTTGAATATGTTATGTGAAGTTTTATTTGTTAATTGTTTGAATATTTGAATATGTTGGTAAAATAGGAATTAACGTACAAGATTATTGAAGATTGAATTACAAACAATAATCAAATTGTTCCAGCAAACAAGACATAAATTTAGACCACTAATAATAAATGTCATAAATGGAAATTGGAACAACATAAAAATTAAAATTAAAATTTAATTGTCACTACAAATTTCTAAGCATAAAATTAATTGTTACTACAAATTAAAATTAGAATAAAATAAAAATTTAAAAACATCAACGTTAGCATCTGTTTGAAAAATAGCCTCTTGCTGAATAATTCAAAAACACTAGTCAATTGAATTTCCGTTGAATAATTCAGCGCAAAACTCTAAATCTACTAAATTATTCAACGGAAAGTTATTTTCCGAATCTGCCAAATAATTCAGCAGAAATTCAGAGTCTTTTAGCTAAATTATTCAGCGGATTGGTTATTTTTAGAATTTTGTTGAATACTGGAGTTCGGTTTGAAATTAGATTATTTTTTTTGGATATTAATAAAAATTTCGGAAAAAAAGGTGCTAATATATTAATATAATTTATTTTTCTGTTTTATCGCCGTTAAATTGCACTCGCTTGACTGTCTGAGCATTGAATGGAGAATAAATATATGGCTTAATTAGGCGTCTATATATAGAAGTTATTTTAATGTAAAAATTGACATGGAAAGAAAATATATTTGGAGCTGACAACCTCTGACTGTACGTCTGTACCCCCACCTTTCGTTTTCCATGCAGCTGTTAGCTCACTAATTAAATTTTTTGACCAAAGAAAGAAAATATTGGTTGAGATGTTATAATCTAGGAGTACCTATATATTTTCCTTTAGCAAATACACTGAAGGAACTGCCAAAACTCAGTACATATTCAAAAAACATCAAACTATACATATATAGCATTGATACCCATCACGAAACTTACTTTCATCTCCTACGTACGTCTGGAATATTGTACTTCATCAGTCATCACCTCCTTTTGCTAACATAATTAATTAAGTACCTAAGGCAGTTACATGAACTTCCCAAGTAATAATTATCTTCGCCAGATTTATATGATAATTAAATTAGCTATTTAGTACAATAAGGATATGCAATTATATATGCATCATGCCATATTGCAAATCATAAGGAATGAAAATATATGTATATATGCACACAAAATTGCTGAGATAAAAGAAATATATTAATGAAATAATGGAAAGAGTTGACGGAAATGGATCGAAATAAATAGAGCATCCATGTGGAGAGATAACAACGATATGATCCCTTCCCTTGTAATTGTATGTCTTAGGTCTTAGGTGCCATAAATTATTAATTTATGCCAAGGCTATAGTCGAATTCAATGCCTACTGTAAATGCATGAATTAACGCAATTAATATAGGACAACGCACTCTGACTGTAGTTTGGATCCTCTCCAGTTATACTCTGCGAATGTGGGAGTCGATCGAGATTCGAGAGATACTGTACATGGAACTTATTTTTTCTTTTCCGCATTTTAAGAAAATAGTTCAAACATTCCCACATTTTTATAAAATAAAAACTCTATAATCAGAACATGAACATATATAGGCAGCACATGTATATGAATTGGATGCATCATGCATGCTATGTACGAGTATCATATATGTATATTGTAAATACATGATTTCTAAGTTTGGATTGAATACATGCATATATGCATGTATTAAATGAAAGACTTTCTGTTCCAGCGTTCATTCAGTACTTTTGAGTTTTGGAAAGTACTTTTCAGTAGTAACCTCTGCTAAAAAATAGTATAGGTCATGGATGATTTCTGAATGGACTGAGGTTGCTCACAGTTTGGTTCTGGAGTTTGTAGTTTATGGAAAATATCCTCTTCAGAAACCGCGTGATGATTAGCTAGGAAGATCTCGATTGTTCTATCTAAAACGGGCGATTCAGATATTCTCAGAACAACAAAATTGTATACGTGCGATTGGAGAAGATCAAAGTTTCATTAACTGTAATGGGAATACTTTTGGAGAGCGACTCTTATCCGTTTCCATTCAATGAATGAGGGTAGATACAAGATGAGATTGATGGTCTCTCTCTCTAAAATTTAAAGCACGTATAGTTAGCCTCTGGCCTACGGGCTTTCTAATGATCAAAAAAAAAAAAAAAATACGTATAGTTAGCCTCTATATATCTATCCATGTAGATAGATCTAGGCATTTGTTGCTGTTAAGAGGAGAGGAGAGGTTACCCCACGATGGAAAGAAGCAACGCACTGTTTGGTCGTTTTGGTTACATGACACCTAAAAAAGGACTACCTCTCTATTTTTGCATGGTAGGGTCAACTCATAGGGCAGCTAATGGATTGGAGAAATCAGATTGTCTTCGTTTAAAATCAGACGGTTGAGATTTATTAATTCTCTTTTGAGTTAATGCAGAGAATACGCGTTCATGAGGAGGTGAGACTAATGGATTGGAGATGAAATGGAGGAGAGAGGGACTTAATTCTGTGTTTATTTTTTGCTTCTAACAAATGCAATCTTCGTGTCCCCTTTAAAGAGGTAAAATAACATGGGGTGGGTCCTTTGCATCTTGCGTTAATCATTAAACTATACTCTGATACTTAGTTAAAAAGCCGTGCCACATAGAAGTTTGAGTACACAAGATTAATGGTAACCAAATATAGGATTTTGTTCAATGGAAGAACATGTGCTTGTCGGCCACTTTCTCTCTCTTTCTTTCTCCCTCTGAACTCAATACAATGTTCATGAATCATCATGGGTATTGGGTAACATAGCAAAAGCATAAAACCTTGAGTCTGATTACTCCAACGATGGTTCAAACTTCAAATGTCAATAAATAAATAAATAAAAAACTTCAAACGTCAAAGACATGTTTAACATATATAGGGGCAGGTACTATGTACATAATCTAATACATGCATGACCTAATTAATATAAACTATCTATCTTACATACTTCCTTTCTTTTCACATCATGCCAACATACATATATAATTAAGCTGCCATGCATACTAATCTCTAGCTAGGCTATCTTGCTCAACACAAAACATCCTTTAGCAGCTTGTACCGGCGACCGGTTGCCTTAGACGACGAAGAAGAAGAAGAACCCGGGGTGATGCTTTTTCCACGGCAAACGATCTCTTCTCGGTCCATAACCTTAATTTGTTTTACCTTTTCGGTATGAATTACAAGCTTCTTGCTTTCGGTAATTCCCTGCTTGGAGTTGCTTTGTTCTTCCGTGAGACACCAGTCGCATACTTGAGCATCCTCTGAACCTTTCTGGCTGTAATAGTTGGTGCAGTAACTGTGCATCCCAAAAGTTTAAGTCAGTAACATTTTATGTATCAAATTAATGCTGCCAACTATTTACATAGCTATAGATATATATAACCCTACTTTGATCTTTTGATGGATACGGGTTATTCACTTATTCTGATGGAAAACAATAGATTGATTCTATCACTCTAATATATTACTATGACAATAATCTCAAGTCTTCATATGCAAAAAGAGGAACAAAGAAATTGCAAAAAAAACTAATTAGTGAGCAACACATGCGTTAAGTTAAACAGCCATTAATTCAAACCCTGAACCAATATGATTAATGAAATGTTTTTCCATACTCATGAGCTCTAATCCTAAACATTGACCTAGTTTAGTATAGATTTTTTTTACAAAGGATAAAAAAAAAAAAAAAATGCTTATTTAGGAGAGTGGAAAATATTCATACGAGTGTTGAAAGCGAAATTGGCAGCGCCTACACTGAAAGAGATTTTCCGGGAAGCCTATGTCGCCGCACATACAACAAACTGTATCGTTAGATTTTGCCATGGATTCAGAGAGAGAGAGAGAGAGAGGTCAGCTTGGTAGCTACTACCAAGGATTTTTCTTCAAAAAAAAAAAAACAGAGAGAGAGAGAGAGAGAGAGAGGGGTCTAAGATGATGAGAACAAGAGGGTGGAAGGAAGTGGGGGTATTTATAAAGGAAAAGTTAGTGGTGAAATGTAAATGTAGTGCACGTGGTTTGAGTAGACCTTTTGGATTTTTTATGGTTACATACTTGATAGTTTAATGTTTTTGCTTTAGAGTGATCGGAGTGTTGCATAAGTTTGGAGGTTTAAGAAATATTGAATAGCAGAGGTGTTATTGTAAAAATAGTTTAAGTGAATAATAAAATTAGTACAAATATACTCTCTACTCAACAAATGACAATATGTTTGATCTTTGTATACAAGTAGTTTCCTATCTAGATCTTCATTTTGTATTACGATTTTTTTAGTTTACCTTCTTTATTTTTTTAAAGAACAAAGTTCTTGAAATTTTGGAACTTGGTTTTACAACTTATTTAATTAGCAAATATTTGTTGTCGATAATTTTGATAAAAAAATTTGTCAATGTAGTTTTTAACGATACAACTTTCTCTTATATATATTAGAAATTTAATACTATAAATTATCATGATGTTGTGTTGATTCTTTTGTTTATTAACTTCATCCGATCATATTAAAAATATTGACATGAATGCAGTCAAACTCTATAATGGATGAATTAGGAATTTAATTACTATGCATAGTTAAGATATATTTTATGAATGGAATATAATTATATATTTCATAACATTGCTTTTTTAAGGGTTCCGATCACACAATAATTGGCACGTACATAAAAATATGCGTGTCGTGGCCACATTGAATCTAGACCAGTACTTGGGTGACCGGACCAATACCTGTACGAGTGGTCGTTTTGGTGCTCACACGTGTACCTAGATATGGCTTTGCTGAGACAGAAAAAGAAGCAAAAGCTGCAAGTCGAGTTGGAATGACAAACCAATCTACCGCCTTCGTCGAACTATGTAGACCTGGTCCACAGTGCAAATGATTCACGGCATTCTGGGTCTACCTTTATAGATATGCACCAGACATGCTGATCTCTAGCGGATATTTAATAGGAAAAGCAACAAAAAAATGGTTCCTTCTGGGGCTGCACAAAAAATTCCTAGTTCGTAATTAGATTCGAATTTGATTCGAAAAAGTTCGTAAAAAGTTCAATTTGAAATTGAGTTAGTTCGAAATTAATTCAAATTAAACTTAGTTCGAAATTAATTCAAACCAAATTCAAACTGGACCTAGTTCGTTTGAAATATGTTCGCAAACCAAACTTAGTTTGAAATTAACTCAAACGTGAACCGTTGATTTCCGTTGATAATGAACTTAATGTTTTATTTAGGATAATATTTGAGTTTGTAATAATTCTAAGACTTTGGTGATTGTTCTGTACTTCTATTGATATTTAAATTGTACTTTGAATACTTTGGATATTTAAAAACTTTGGTGATGTTGCTCCAGTTGGCTATTTGGAAAACTTTGGATTCTGTGATTGTACTGAACTTTGATTGATTGTACTAAACTTTGGTGTTTGATATAAAATTTGGTTGTAATGAACTTTGATATAAACTTTGGTGTATTGTGTAATTAGAATTCAGAATGCCTGAGTTTTTATTGAAGTGCTGTAATTTCGAACTATGGCCCAGCTATAAGTTGTAACTCGTAAGTCGCAACAAGTTCGTAAAAGTTCGAAATTGAGTTCGTAAAAAGTTCGATTCGAAATTGAGTTCGTTCGAAATTAATTCAAACCAAACTTAGTTCGAAATTAATTTAAACCAAACTCAAATTGGAGCTAAATTCGATTCGGTTCGGTTCGTTTGCAGCCCTAGTTCCTTCCTTATGCCATCATTTCCTAACGAGCTTGACCCACTTAATTGTTTCGTTGAACCAGCCATCTATATACAATACCGCTAGAAATGCTACAATACCGCTTGCAAAGAAAACTGAATAAAAGAATTTGAAATATGAGAAATGCTACAAATGGTACATTTCTTTCGTCTTCTTAGTTTATAGCTAGGATTACGTACATATCTTGTATATTTTTGTCATCTTCTAGTATATGTTTATGAGTGAGTCTATGGTACTATATATGCATACCGACATTTTTATTAATATCCAAAGTTTAATACAAATTATTATTTATGCTCAGATTCTGAGCTAATTTTGAAAAATGCCCAAGCCGGTCACAAAATGGCCGGCTTAGTCCCTCACCTAAGCCGGCCATTTTGTGGCCGGCTTAGTAATTTTTTTTTTTACCGAAAAAAATCTATAAAATAACTCTTTTCTTCTCTCTCCTCCACACAATTCACTCAACTCACAAAAAAAAAGGGAGAAAGGAACAGAGGCGATTTTTGAGGCAAAAAAATCAATATTTGAAGGGGCCAAAATGATGAACAATAGCAATCGAAGTAGTCGGTCAATCGTGGCCTAGCGAGAGGAGGGGAAATTAGTGATCGAGGTAAAAATGAGGAAAAAAAGTACAAGTGCTAAGTATGTCGTGATTTTCTTAATTGTGAGACATGTAAGATAGAAGAATGAAGTAGACGGCATGGTCGGTATGAAATTTCAAACGATGACTTTGTGAAAAACCCCTACGGCTTTGGTTTGAAAAAGAAGAAGGTTGATCCAGAGCCTCCAGCATCGGACGATAAGTTTGTTCCGTGTACTGGTATGGCTACCACTTCGTCTGCTGTGAGTGATTCAGATCCAGCAAATTCCGATGATGATTTTGTTCCATGCACTTTCTGGTTGTAGGGTATAATGTGGTGCCGCTGATCCAGAGCCAGAACATCCAACCTCGGGCTCTACCGGAATTCTTCTGGCAAAGATTTCTATTAGAAAATTTTCTTGGAACCTCAAATAACCGAACATGCCTCTCCACGTACTCTCATCTACAAGTTTCGCAACAATCCATTTTCCGTTGGAGGGATGGCAATATCGGATTGCCAATTCTAAGTTTCACATTTCTGGGTTGTAACCGGTGTGTGTAAACTATGGATTTCAGGTCCAAAAGTGAGATGTCATCTGGAATCATTAATGAATGAGCTGCATCTTTATTGTAATATGCCCCGTGTGCATTAGTAAGCATCTTCCCACCATAGTGTAATGAAATAAAGGCCATGGTAAACAAACTACATTTTAGAAAATGGTAAATAATTGTGAGGTTACTAAATGGTAAACAATTATCAGGTAAACAAAAGAAGAAATTGTATACAATTGTCAGGTTACTAACTGGTAAACAATTGTCAGGTTATTAAATGGTAAACTCATGTTAGGTTACTAAAAGGTAAACACATGTCAGGTTACGGTGCTGATAAACAATTGTCAGGTTACTACTTCTGGTTTAGGGTTTAGGGTTTGGGTTTAGGGTTTAGGGGTTTTGGGTTTTTTAGTAATTAAATTAATTTTTTTTAATAATTAATTTAATTATTCTATAAAATAAAAAAATAAAAAATATTACCTTAAGCCTGAGAGCGGTCTGCCTCGGTATGTGTGAGCTTAGGAATCCTCTTGCCCTTTTTATAAGATTATTTTCGGTAAAAAAAAAAATTACTAAGCCGGCCACAAAATGGCCGGCTTAGGTGGGGGACTAAGCTGGCCATTTTGTGGCCGGCTTGGGCATTTTTTGAAATTAGATCAGAATCTGGGCATAAATAATAATTTGTATTAAACTTTGGATATTAATAAAAATGTCGGCTATGCATATCACGAGTTATTCCGTAATACGGATTAATATTTTCGTTTCTAAAATTTTAAGGGTCGATCCGAACCGTTCTACGTGATCCTCATATGAATATGTATTTGCAGACCGAATTTTATATTTTTTAGAATATTTTTTACTATCTTTAATTTACTTGATCTGAAAATTCTAGACCATTCAAAAACAGTAATTTTCTATCTATCTTTAAAAATAGTAAAAAATAATTCTAAAAATATAAAATTTGGTCTTCAATTACATATTTATATGAAAATCAAGTTGAACGGTTCGGATCGATCGTTAGAATTTTGAAAATGAAAATATTACGGACTAAATCGTACTATGCATAGTACCATAGACGCACTCTATGTTTATTCCTCGTGTATAGTCATATAGAGATGAAAGTAATTAAACACTTAAAATTATTACATTACAACTCAGGTCCTCATGAATTAAAAAGCTTGTTATGTAAACACTTAAAATTAATACGGCTTGTGCATGGGATTTGAATTCCTTAATTAATTTCCATTTCATAAAATGTAAGATTTTTTTTGTGGAAATAAAATATGCTTTTATACGTACATTCACAATATAGAACCGCACTGCAATTTACATACATGGGATCACATATATGTTGTAATTGTGGAAATCAATTACGAGGTGATATAGATATATATATATGCATGTGTGTGTATGTAAGGCAGTAGCAAAAAGTCCTAATGGTTGCATTAGAACCATAAGGATAGCGAGCTATATATATATATATATATATATATATATAGCTATAAGCAAAGTTCTTGGACATGATTTATTCGTGGAAATCTCCTGCTTAATTGGTCCTGATCATGTGGGCATGTAAGTCACCACATTAATGGAGTTATGCCAAGAGCTAGCTAGTCACAGATTGAGATGCAAAACTATCTCATATGCATCTGATCGATGAACATATGCATCTTTGGTCTTGCGTCTTGAATGGGGATTTAAGTTTTACACATAAATTTCACATGCATACACACATGTTGCGTCTGTAGAAATTAATCAACTTGCCAGGCAAGTTTACACAAGCTACAGTAGCTGTACCTCCGTCAAACAGAGATTTTTTGGTTGAATAGGAAGACCTGGGGGCCTAGCTAGGCAGCTAGGAGAGGCGCGCGCAATACTACTTAATTAATTAGTCTCTATCTATTTGTATTGAATAGATAGATACTTGGAAGGCAAGAAAAGTATGATAATATATATACATAAATACATATATAATAACTAAAGAGACAGATCGTGAGGCAAACTGAGGGGCGCCCCACTGAAACTAGAATTCAGATCCTCTCCGGTACCGTAATAGGAAATCTTTTACAATTACTTGATCTGGACCGTTCTTTTAACTTGACACGAATCTCAAAGCCCAATAATACTGCGGTTGAGAGTTAATCTCAAACCATAAAGTGAAGGAAATCTTTTACAGTAACGGAGAGGATACATATCCCTGAAACTAGGTGACTCTAATTAAGCGAGTGGTGATCTCTCTTTGAATTGGATGTGCGTGTCATGTCGATCATGGTCACGCGTACTGCCAATTTCTTTATGGCCACCAATTAATTTGTTTGGTTGGGGACCGCGTCATCGAGGTGGATCCATTTATTGTCCCTCTGCCTCCCACTCCCCCCTCAGTTTACTATTTCTATTTCCTAATGCAAAAAAAAAAAATAGTTTACTATTTCTATATTTTATCATACTACATTCAATTAAGGATCATCGTCTGTCTTTGTATACCATATTAGTAATGTAATCGTCCCTTCTTTTTTTCTTCATGAGCCTTTCAGAGATCTTTTGTGGGGCCAGAAAAGAATAAAACATTATTTGGTTTGATTTCTTTAATATGTTGTATATTTTTGTTTATTCTTACTGATTTTTCTTCTTCTTCTTCGCTTCTTTCCATTTTGAGTAATTGAAAAACATGCAAGTTATTTTTTTCTTTGCCATTTTATGACCACTTAATTATTAATTAATTTAACATTTTCAAATTATTATTCCAATAACTTTGCTTATACTATTTGAAACTTTCTTTTGATTTATTTTGGGATCAGTTCTATTGTTATTATTTACCATATATATGCTCTGAGAGACATGCTGATGCAACTATATATAATATATATATATATATATATATATATATATATATATATATATATATATGAGTATGGCTAAGTTGTTGCCGGCAGCATTTCGGCGAGGTGCTGCCGGCAGCGTTTCGGCCATTCTGGTGTTCAAACAACAAATTTTTTTATATAGATGTTCAATCTATATTAAAATCTACTTGGAGACCAAATTTTACATTTTTTGGAATTTTTTTACTATTTATTAAGCCACTTTGAAAATTGCTGATCCGGGTGAACAGTAAAAACAGTCTGGACCATATGATCTGGAATTTTCAAAGTGGCTTAATAAATAGTAAAAAAATTCCAAAAAATGTAAAATTTGGTCTCCAAGTAGATTTTAATATTTAGAACACGTTGAACGGTTCGAATTTTCTGTTTGAACACCAGAATGGCCGAAACGCTGCCGGCAACACCTCGCCGAAATGCTGCCGGCAGCAACTTAGCCAAACTCATATATATATATATATATATATATATATATAGAGTATGGCTAAATTGCTGCCGGCAGCATTCTGGCCAGCTGCTGCCGGGGGCAATTCGGTCATTTCCGGTGTTCAAACAACAAATGTTTTTATACAGATATGTTCTAAATATTAAAATCTACTTGGAGACCAAATTTTACATTTTTTGGAATTATTTAGCTATTTATTAGGCCACTTTGAAATTGGCTGATCCGGGTGAACAGTGCACCAAAATTCTGGACCATGTGATCTGGAATTTTCAAAGTGGCTTATTAAATAGTAAAAAAATTCCAAAAAATGTAAAATTTGGTCTCCAAGTAGATTTTAATATTTAGAACACGTTGAACGGTTCAGATTTGTTGTTTGAACTCCGGAAATGACCGAATTGCCTCCGGCAACAGCTGGCCAGAATGCTGCCGGCAGCAATTTAGCCATACTCTATATATATATATATATATATATATATATATATATATATATATATTTTGGTTCAAAGACTTGCAGTTAGTTGTCTTGGCAGTTTTGGTACGTACGTGGTAGCAGACTAGCAGGTGTCTGATCAGTAGTGCTGCCTGGACAATAAACAGATAATATATACAGCCTCTTTTATCAGTGATGCCTTCTTTTTCCATATTAATCTTTCAAGTCTTCACCGTCCTAGCAACTAGGAAGACATATCAGTTCCAAAATAGTAAAATGCTGTCTTGTTAGACCGAGAGGCCAAATCACCAGACCTGTTTTATGTGTACGGACGGATATCACCTAATCTTTCCACTTGACTGATTGCTATCTCAAGAGCCCCTCTCTCTCTATATATATATATATCTGCGGGGTGTCAGGTGTGATTTAGAAGCTCAAAGTAGTGCAACACAAGGACAGAGTTGACAGTTTGAGTGACACCAATAGCATACAAGTACACTGGTCTCATTTGGTCTTTGATGTACCAGTCAAATCAGCCGTTGTACATCTCGTTGGATCATCTGCAACCTGAGTTGCACAAATTTAATTTAACTGCATCTCCTTTGTCAAATTAGTTCATCTTGATCGAAATTTAGTTTACTAAAGTCTCAAATTTTAATTTTGAATTAATTACTAGACCTTAGATTGCGAGACTCAATAGGTTGACCATGCAGCGAGTCCCATGACTTCGGCCCAATTTAAACCAGTCCATCAATTTATCAACTGGCTCAGATTAAGTTGTAAATGGTGATAGTAAAAAACAAGGCCCATTGGAGCCTAAACTAGGTACAATAAAAGGCCGGGGGTGGACTTATGTAAGCTTCTATTTGGGCCTAGATTTCTGTTCTTCGTATAAAGTCTTAGTTCTAATTTATTTCTTTATCTAGTCGTCAGCATCTTATAGGAAAGTGAATAAAATAATAAATTATAATAATCACAAAAACGTCAACGAAGCTGCTAAAAGTAGACATGAAGGAAAGTTTGCACTGTTGAAAAGTGTAAATAGAGAGAAGAGAAATATATATTTATTTTACAAACCATTTCATCAAGCATCTCTCTCTACGTGCGCTCCTCAATTCATTCGTTCCATGAATACGGAGCGCGCTCTACAACCAAATAGTCTCCTCTTATGTCCTTGGCCACTCTTATATCATCGTCTAGATATACCGATTCAAACCTGTGAGCAGAGCACAAGGCACTTTGATACATTAATTAAATATTAAAAATTGAAAACTAACAGGTAAATTAAGTTGTTGCAATGGATGAAAATCATACCATCCCTGACCAAAAGGCGGTAAAGGAATCTCCCAGCTACTCCCCCTCAGCACAGCACTTGTGAATCTGAAAATAAGTTGGTTAATTAACTACAATTAAAACCATTAATTCTTAAAAAAAGGAAGATAAAAAATGATCAAAACCTTACTTAAAATTAACCCTCTGAGGTGGCTCTGTCTCAATTGTGGATCGAACAAAGAACACACCCGAAGGAGGAAATGTAATGACATTATTCAGTCTTTTATTCTCCACATCAATCACTTGTAACACGTCTCCTGCCTCAGTGCCAAACAAACCGGCATTTTTTACAATAAAAAGCTGCTCCTTTTCAGTGGTCCACAGCATCCGCCACGTGGCAGATAATGATTTGCCAGTCGTGACTGTTCCTTCACCGAGAAACGCTAGTGTATCGATGGCTGATATGATCTCGGCACGCCTTGATGGATTGGATTGTGTCTTGAGACCACGATCTTGATCAGTGATTAAATCGAGAAGGTCCGATTTGGCACGTGCTGATTTGGATTTGGCTGGTCGGAGAAATGAAAGGATGCAAGTTGGGGATCGGAATCGGCTTCTAGGAGGTCTGGGACTGGCAGCAATGTTGTAACGGAGAGTAGCTGCCATAGACTGCTTAGCTGATGAGTGGATTTGTTTTGCTTGGCGCAGAGAAATTAAAGAGAGGAATCAATTTCTTCCTCTATTTAGTATATGTTGGAAGAATTCATATCACCTGAGGTAACAGAAATTTTGACCGTCCGATATGCCTTGACACGATTATTAAAGGACCCCCTGCATGGCCGGATTGGCCCGGATTGTCCATATCTAAATTTAAATATTATGTTACTTGAGCGTATGCTAACTTCTTTGTTGGGCCTGTAAATACCAGTTATTATAATATAAGGCTGATTTTCAACAAAATAGGGCTCATTTTATGGCCTTGTAAGAATTTTCCGACATTTTTACTAATATCCAAAGTTTAATACAAATTATTAATTCTGCTCAGAATCGGATCAATTATCGAAAAATACCCAAGCCGGCCATTGAAATTGACCGGCTTGGTACCTTTTTTTTTTTTTTTTTTTTTTTTTTTAGAGAGACACTATGAAGATCAAAATATTGAAATCTAACTCTGAAAATTTGAAATTTTTGTTTAAATTATTTGTTATATTACTTCTTTGATGTATAATTAGCATATTTATACTAAAATACGATAGATTAATTGAAATTATGTTGAATAACACTAAATTATGTTAAATTACGTTAAATTACATTAACTTACGTTAAAATACGGTAAATTACGCTAAAATACGGTATGAATAGGGAAGATATCTTCACTGAAAAGGAGAAAAACGACGATGAAACTTCAAACGGTCATAAAACAGCGCTCGAGTGTCCGATTTCAGCAAATGACCACTTTTCGGAAAGCTTGCGAAAATGCGCATGCGTCCGTGCCAGCAACAAAGGGAAAAGCCTCAAAAACTTGAGTTGAAGTTTCCGATTAAGATTTTTATTTATATTATTCAATCCAAGTAGCTCAGTAAATTAGTTACATAATGAACTTGTAGAATACCAATTTTTACTATTTTTGGAATTTTTTTACTATTTTTTATGATTCATGAAATATGACACATAATCGGTCTACTTTAGCGTAATTTTGTGTAGTTTAGCGTAATTTACCGTATTTCAGCATAATTAGCGAAGTTATTGTAATTTTACGTAATTTAGTATAATTGAACATAATTTATTGTAATATAGTGTAATTCAATATAATTTCAAGTATTCTAGCGTATTTTAGTATAAATATGCTAATTATACATCAAAAGAAGTAGAGGAGGGATCAAGTTACAACAAAGTTACAACAACTATTTTTTTCATTTTCAAAGTCCAAATCGTCGATCCAAACCGTTCAACATGATTATCTAAATAAAATGTGCTTGCAGATCAAATTTTACATTTTTTTGAATTTTTTACTATTTATTAAGATGGGTACAAAATTCAATGGTCTGAATATGACTATTTTTTGTAAAATACTTAATAAATAGTAAACAAATTCAAAAAAAATGTAAAATTTGATCTGGAAGTACAGTTTATTGTGGAAATCATGTTGAACGGTTTGGATCGACGATTTGGACTTTGAAAATAAAAAAAAATGATTGTTGTAATTTGATCCCTCCTTAAATAAGTAATATAACAAATAATTTAAACAAAAATTTCAAATTTTCAGAGTTAGATTTCAATATTTTGATCTTCATAGTGTCTCTCTGAAAACAAAAAAGGTACCAAGTCGATCAGAAAAAGTCGGCCATTTTCTGGCCGGCTTGGGTATTTTGCGATAATTGGTCCGATTCTGGGCAGAATTAATAATTTGTATTAAACTTTGGATATTAATAAAAATGTCGGAAGAATTTTCTACTGCTATACTGATATTTGAATCAACGGTTCGGATACGCTTGAAAAAACCCTACATCGCACAAACCTCTCTAGTTCGGTCTGACAACCTAGGCATCCTCCATCTCTCCTCCGATGGCGTCTCTCGGCGCCAGATCCGTTACCCGTTCTCTCCGTTCCTTCGTTGCTCGTTCAACCACCTCCTCCCGCTCTACCTCGTTTCCCACGGCGGCGACTCCGTCCCAAACTCGTCGCATCGCAGCATTCTCTAGGTAACCATTTTCTCTTCTTATCATTTGGTGGATTTTAAACTCTGTTTTTCAGCGATTAATTTTAATGATTTTACTGTATCAAGGATGCCAGTGGAGCTTGCAGCACTGGCAGGTGGGTCCCTCATACCACTACACAGCGCAGTTGCTGCAGCGAGGTTGACGTCACGGCTGAGCGATGCGTCCAGGAGCTGTCGCGCTCTTTCACAGGGTATCCTCTGCTGCACCTATCCCGGACTTTAATCCATGTACTTTCTACTCTTTAATAAAACCTGGATGCGTATGCACTTAGTGTGGCCTAATTTTTTTTTTTTTACCAATTGTACCATGTTTTGCATTTGCATTAAAAGTATGGTTTTTTCAGAGAAAAACATTATTCATTCGTATAGCTCATTTAAAATTTAGGATAAATACAGTTGGCATGTTGATTTGCATATATGATAGTCATAATGTGTTGAGAAACCAAGAATTTTGTTTTTGCATTGGGAGAGAATTGAACATGAAAGAGCATGTTTTGGTCCTAGAGGATGTTTAAAAATCCGATTAATCCTGCATGCAGGCACATGAATTACGCTAGTGATTGATTGGAGCTTTCAACTTCCAGTTTTATCTTCACTGATTAATCAAGTATGATTGATTGTTTATTGTTTAACAATACATGCATTTCCATCATTATCTGATCTGAATTTTTTGTCATGAGTTGATTGTCATTTTTTCTAATTCTTGCATAAGAATCTTACAAACAAATATGCATACGCAAATGGTTTTAGGTTTGTACTCAACAATAAGTGATTTGCTCAATAGGTCGCATTTCGCACTTAAATTTCTGTCCTTGTATGGCTGATTACTTTTTTTTTTCCCAGTATTTCTGTACGGTCTAAACTTAGCCACACTGTGTCGAATTTTGTTACTACACATGCATTGTTATATGTATTTTCCACAGGCAATCTGTATTTAGGATTGCTCTGTACTGTACCAGTACAGGTTCAAATGGGTAACCTAAAACTGCATTGGTATCATAAGCTTCTACCATGATTTGCTTGGCTAAACTTAAAAAGAGGAATCAAATAAAAACACAGAGAAATGAATGAACCATATAATCAGGTATTTCTTGGTAAGTTAAGGTCCTGGAGGCTTCCCTTAATTAAAAAATTCATTTTGAGTTAATTCATATAAAATTTAGGTGCAACTTAAGCAAATATTCGTTTTTAATGAATCAATTATGCTATTTTCTCAGATAATTATGATGGCACGTGAAATATTTTTGCTTCATCTCTTAGCTTTTACTTGAAGTTGGGCTACAATTCTTGCTGCCAAGCTGCCTTTTGTGTACTTATTAAGAAAATGATAGGAAATCTCTGCTAAATCTTGTTTTTTTTTTTTTTGAAATTATCACCTGTGGTGTAATTTTTTTTTTTCTTAAAGTTGCATTATTTTGATAGAATTTAAGTCATTGTTCTTATGTAATTTTATTTTGTTTGTCTTGTCTAGAGATGGGTCTGTCTGTTCGAAGGTGACAAATTAAAGCTGATTACTTCATGGTGTCCGGCTGATACTTTTGGGATGAAATTTTGTGTAACTATTGTCTCGACTCATATTGTTGAGAATGATTTTTTTTTTTTTAATGTTTTTTTGTTTAATTTCTACATTTCGGAATAAGAAAGGAGATCAGCAATTTTTTTTTTTTACATTGCCACATCTGTTTGCAATTTTGTATCGTTGAGGTAATGTTTAGGATGCTTTCTGACTTGTTTCCACCTGATAGTGTGTATACTACCTCTTATGTTGCTTGTTGATATGCAATTTTTTGGGGAGCAGCTTGGGTCTGATGGGTTTCGGGACCGTCTGATCTGCTTTAAGATTAGTGCGCACAAATTTTAAAGCAGATGCGAAAGTTGCGGGCGTGATTTTAAAGCAGATCGGACAGTCATCGAACCCATTGAACTCACTTGGAGTCCGATGGGCATCGGACATAAGCTGCTCCCAATTTTTTGAACTTAGCAGAGGGCATGTATTTTTTTTTTTGGGAAAACTAAGGACTATTATATGGAAGTCGTCTAATCTATTACAAAAATTTGATTTAGAAACTTTTTTTTACAAATTCCATCATTACATCATATGTGCCTGCCCCCACGATCTAGATCAATGAGCTGGTAATTGAACAGGAGCAATAAAATAAACAACTGAATACAAATGAGATAGAAGCAAAATACTATGCTAATCTGCATTAGCCAGAAGCTATTAGGTAAGCTGAGATATTCACTAGCAATGTGGGGTCCACTTGTCAGTTGGTACTGGTGTCAAGAAAAATCAGAAGCAAGCAAGCTTCCAGAGGAGCTTTCCGACACACGAAATGTTTTCAACTGCTTTGTGGGAGCGGGTTATCTTTTTTGCGGTCTCGTTTTGTTCTTGGAACTTCTTTTTCTCAGCCTTCTTTTGTGCCTTCTCTATATCCTTCTTTGCCTTCTCCAGTGCTGTTCTTCTTTCAAGCTCTAGTTTTAACTGCTCAACCAAGCAATTCATGGAAAAATGTAATATATATAAATGAATTCAAATAAAATAATAGTCAGTAAATGATCCATGGTACCTCAGTTTGTCGCATTTTCTCCTTTGCCTTGATAATCTGCTTCTTCTCCCATTCTTCTATGGCTTGTTCTTGCTTCCTAAGCCTAACAATAGAAAATGCTGGATAGCGCAATGATTTCTTTTCTTCGACAGATTTTCATAATAGTTCAATTGGTACTTTGAATTGTAAAGACAGGTAAGTATAGAGTTCAAAACTACAATAGTGCGATTAGTAGTGCTTTGTGTTGTTATCACTAATTTGACGACCGAAATATCAAGACCAGCACATCTTTGGCAAGCATAATAAGCACACTGCATGCATAAAAGTAATCTAGAAATAAATTAATTAATATGATAAATCACCTGGTCAAAAGCTTCATGTTACGTTCCTCCTTCAATGCCTTGAGCTGGGCCTCTATCTGTCCACCTCGTGACCTGGCTAGCGTGCTATGGCCTAACTGCTGGGGCCTGCCTGTAAGACTATTCTCATCATCCGCTAGATAGTATCCTTCAACTGATCTCCGATTCCATCCACCTACTGCGAATGTTACACTAATTCATCATCTCTAATCATAGAAAATGGAGTGCCTAGTAATAACGTGGGAACAGGTGTGTTCTTACCGGATGATTGTTGAGAAGGCACAGTGGTAAGTGGCCAGTCCAGCTGTCGGCTATTAGTCCGTGCTTCCGATGGTCTACCTGCTTCTTGCACATTGTGCTGGTGGCTTATATACCTTGCTGGTACTGTCCTCGGAGCAATTCCTTGGTTCAAATATCTTCGTGCTAAAAAGTAAGAAATGCATGTAATTACTAATTAGTAAATGAAAAGAGAGATTGAAAGTGACAAGAAGTGAGAAAATCGAGACACCTCTGCCGTTTTGCACGTCAAAGCGGTGCCTGTGTGGGGTCTGTAATCGGTTTGGTGTTTGCCGGTTAGACTGTCGGAAGTTAAAGTCAGGAGGTCTAAAGGTGGTTTCTTCTTGAATTTCATCTGCAATTTCTTCTTGAATTTCATCAGAAGAAGTTGACCTCTTGGGATCAGTTTCTACGAGGCATGAGCTCTGAACAAGAAAATTTACTGGTAATATTAGGAACAACCAAGAGAAAGAAAAGAGAATACAAAAGAGCGGACAGATAGTAGCATTTTGAAGTTTCCATTGTTTTGGGTTCAATAAATCCAATAAATGATTTATAAAGGCTGAATGTCGAAGTGCACGGTTTTCTTTAATTTAAGAAGAGAAATAACTACAATCAAGATTAGACAAAGAAGGCTAAGAAAAGAGACAAAAAAAGTACCTTGGCAGTGACAAACATGCCATCATCTGTATTAACATGTGACATGTGCGAACGGGCATTTGACACATGTGAATATGCATTTGACACGTGCGAAGGGGGATTTGACACGTGCGAGATGAAGGGGCTACAAACAGGAGAGGGAGACACAGGGCAACACTCAAAAAGTGATGACATGCTCCAAGATTTATCCGTATGCCTAGAAAGCGGGAACCGCGACCTCGACTGGTGCCAAAGCAGAGGGGCTGTGGTGGAGTTGTTTTCTATGTCGGTTTCGTCAGAAGGAGAGCAGTATGCTTGTGTATGTTGGAGGTGGATTTGCTCCTCTAGAAATTTCCTGTCAGGAGTTTCGATGGTCTGACGGGGGCGGCGGCGCTGTGGTTGGTGGTTACTGCTTGAGGAGGAGAGATGATCTGCCATGATTGTT
This sequence comes from Carex myosuroides, assembly GCA_028015225.1. Taxonomy (NCBI): domain Eukaryota; kingdom Viridiplantae; phylum Streptophyta; class Magnoliopsida; order Poales; family Cyperaceae; genus Carex; species Carex myosuroides. The sequence continues at coordinate 13,137,989 of CM051466.1, forward strand.
CTCTTTCTCGATAGCTGCATTGCTTTCCTCTCTTTTTGCTTATCGTTTCTTTCTTTCTTTGGGAGGTAATGGTTAGGTACTTGGTTCTTGAATTCTTTGTTCTCAGTAAAAGAGAGAGACTCAACAGATGTTCGTCTCTTTATTTATAACAATCCGTTCGTAACCAGTGTTGTCTGAAAACAACGCTCATTTTACAAATAGTCTCCATTTTTTGTCCATGCGACTACGATTACCGAACATTTCTCTGTCATGTACTACATATTTTGATTTTTTTTAAAAAGAATAAATAAGTATTTTATAAATTTAGAAAGAGTTTTAAAAAATACAACAAATTTAATAAATTGAATAATATTACGTAACTTTAGAAGGAGAAATACTTAATTTCAAGGTTTTTTTTAAGGTTTAATTTTAAGGTTTTTGAGGGGACAAATAAAATTCTCTCTAGAGAAATAATGAAATATACGTGATATTTAGAAATATTGACTGAAAAACTTAATTGTGCCACGTTGTAAGCCTTTAAAATTAGTAATTATATTTTTCCTTCAAAATTAGAGGTGAAAACGGATTAGATATTATCCAATCCATATTCGATATGTATTTCAAAAATTAGATGTGAGTATTCATGTGAATATGAATATTAATATGATTTTACGTTTCAATTATTTATATCCGAATATTAGATATATCATATACAAAATTAGAGGTGAAAACAAATTAGATATTATCCAATCCATATTCGATCTGTATTTCAAAAATTATATATGAATATTCAATATTTGAATATTCATGTGAATATGAATATGATTTTACAGATTATTTATATCCAAATAATATTAGATATATCATATATTTTAATATATATTATGAAATAATGTTTTTATTCACAATTATAATTAAATAAATATTATGAACTTTAGTATTTTTTAATATTTTTTAATATTTTTTTAATAAATATCCAATTCGGTATCCAGATATCCGATCTGTATCCACATCTAGAAAATTAAAAAGAAATATAAATATGATTTTACTTTTACCACTATCCGCTCCGTATTTGCTCCGTTTTCACCCTGTTCGAAAGACATCCTCTATTTTCTCGCTAAAATAATAATTATACAAACAAACGAAATCCGAAAAAATTGTGCGAAAAAGCACACTTGCAAACAATCTATCAGCATTCTTCTGTACTAATATTAAAAGAATTAGGGTTTGGAATCAACGAAACAAAACACTTTTCGACAATAAAAGAAATGGCAACGTTGCATTACAAAAGAGAATGCATCCAATGTAATCACAAGAGTAACAAGGGAACTATGTTAAACAATCACAACAAGCAAAAAATCATGCCCCACTCATGATGGTTCCTCGTCAGGCTTCACTTTCAGGCGCTGCTGACCTGGTAATATTCTCTGGCAAATAATCAACAATTTTAAAAAATAAAGTCAACATTTATATAAAATAATTGGGTTTTCCAATATTCCCAATTCTAATACAAGTAAATACACCATCAGTAATATCTTCTATATTAGTACCAGCTGGTCTCATATGAACATCAGTATATACTGACTTGTGTACATACCCGTCAATCTAGTACCATACCATAACATAATATTTTAATGAAGTTTACTGGTGCATACCCGTTTGAAGAACCTCCCGCCTTTCTTGCCCATGCCAGTACCGTTAAGGCTGGAAGAAAGCATGGATTTGGTGTCAGGCCGCCATTTGAGCTCCTTGAGGCTAGAAAAAAGGGCTGACAAGGCAGGACTTAACTCTTCATCACTTATATTATTGCATGAAATGACTGTTAATCTTTCCAAGTCTGGCCATGATAAGATAATTGACTCAAGACCTTGAGTTGTAAGGGCTGAACAGCTCTGCAAACTTAAGAGCTTCACTCTCCTGAAAATGAGGAAAACAAAAAATATCTCTCACCAATAAATATTATAGTACTTGCAATTAGTCTGAACATATAAAATATGTACAAGTGACATTCAACATTTTAGAGATATTTGTGAAAGACACTGACATTTCAGAAAGATTAATACATTATATTAAACATATTGACAAATCTGTCCTTAAACTTAAGGAGCTTGTATCCTTTTCTTGGGGTTCCAAAGTTTATATCAGCAGAAGAATTCGGCTGAGCGAATAACTCAGAGATATTAGTTTGGTTTTGTTGTTAATAAGCACAAAATTAATTGATGGCAGTAAAAGTCGTACCACCTAGTTTGCACAAACACAAAACTAATACCATACACAACTTAAATAAGCAACAGAAATTTTATTACCTACAAATAGCAGCTGAGGCAAACAATTCATCATCAAGCCCCCAACAATTCTGGAAAACAATCTCCCGTGCCGACTCACACACCATAAACAAAGCATGTAAGCTCCTCTTATCTCTAATCTGACATCTCTGCAATTGAACACTTTCAATTGCTGGGCATGAACCCAAGTGCTCCTCGGGACCCGGATCCGTATCAATCCTTTTACACCCTTGTAACCGCAAAGTTTTCAAGTTCCCACAGAATGCCAACCCTGCGATCCATCCATTATCCATTTTATGGTCGGAAATTATCAATTCCTCAAGCATGGCACAACACCGACCAATTGCAGAGATACCATCATAGCTCCCTTCACAACCGGAGAGTTCTAATTCAACGATCCGTTTACAACCGTGTGCAAGGATAGTCAACCCGATGTCAGTCACACTAGGTCCACTGTACAGCCCCTCGACCGACCCCACTAATCTGAGTATTTGCAAATTTTCAAAGACTGAGATGGGACGCAATGCCAGGTCTGTGCACCCATGAAGCTCTAGCTCTTGTAGAATGGGGCATGAATTGGCAATTGCAAATAAGCCCGAATCTGACACGGTGGGAGCCACAGTGCAGAGCTTGCGCAAATTGGGGAAGTTGCTGGAAATGGTTTCCAGCCCGAGCGAAATCGACTCACATGATATGAATTGGGCATCACCAACTGGTGGGTCAGCATAGATGTCAAGAGAGACGGAGATGGTGCCACGTGTGAGAAGAGCGGTACAGAAGGAGGGACTGACAAAGGAAGCCGGGAGGAGATCTAGGTCGGTTAAGTTACTGAAACGGTACGGCAGTCGGTGATGGAGAAATGACCAGTCAAGGAGAGTAAGGCGGCGGCGGAGACGACCGGCGAGGCGGAGCCAACGGCGACACACGAGTGAAGCTGGCGAAAGGAGGTGAGGAGGAGGGAGAAAGGAGAAGACGAGGAGGAGAAGTTCGTCGGAGAGGAGGGACGTGAGGTCGCCGGAGAAAGAGGTGGGAACCGGTTGGGAGAGGGGTTTGGTGGGGTCGTCGTCTAGGGTTAGGGTTTTAGGAGGCATATTAGCAACGGCATGCTTGAGCAAGAGCTCAGACCAGCTGCTCAGGCGGCGGTGCTGGGGCATCTAGGGTTCCGGCGATTTTCTTCACACTCCAGCGGGTGAAGCATGGCCCTTGTGAACTGTAACTGGGTCTGGGTGAGTGTGCGGTGCTCCTAACTGATTGAGATTCTCTTCACTTGCTTGACTTTACAAAATTGAAGATAAAAAAAAATCTGGAAATGAGAAGATGTTTTCCTTTTCTTTTTTATTCTTTTTATTTTTTTGAAGTGGCAACGGATTGAAAATGATGACGAAAGTTTGAACGAGCGGGGAGGGAGGTGGGACTTGGATTTGGATTTGGATTTGGATTCATTCATTCATGCACAAAAGTAAGAGGGCTTGAAACACACGTTAATTACGAAAATGTCCAGCTCACGTGGAGGATAATAGTAGCAGCAATGGAAGACTGGAAGGTTAGCTAGCTAGCGCGTACACTGTAGACTGTAGAGGATCTAAATTTTCCAAATGTTGATTCTTCTGTGCCGATCTTAATGAAGCCCTCTGTTAACAATAGCTGACATATCTCTAATATACTGGAGAGGACTGAGGAGACATTAGTTACACAGAGAGAATCATATGGAAGTTACATTTCACTCTGTCTTGGGGCAAGCAGAAAGCTATTAATGACTATCTTATCTGGTCAAAAGATGAGCGACGACGGTGGAAAGAATCCGGACCTCTAGCATTGAGGGCCTTACACTGGTTCACCAGGTGGGATCAACATCTATGATTCATTTAAGCCTATTTAAAAGCCCATTTATATTTGTATATCCACTTCTGAGCACCCTATATGAGCCTTTGGGCCGATATCTTTGTTTACGGTGGATTTTGATAAACACTGGCACATAAACTATATATCAAGTAAATTACAATATATTATTGACAATTTATAGTTATACAATCAAATCCATTCTTCTTTTCCCTTCAATTTGCTTTGCAATTGTGTAACATTCTCTCCCGCTCTCATCCTAGATCGATGCCATTTATTTATTTTATCAATACATAACCTACTATGCATTTACTTGGTGAACTTGCCACACAGATTCATTTTTGACGAGCGTTGACCTTGAGAGATTTTCGATATTGCTAATTTGTGCAATAAAACTTGTATATGCAGTGCTGTAATCATGTATAGTTAATTTTTTTTATTTTAATCTTTTAACTTAACTTGTTACTTACTTTTTCTTATAAATATGGATTTCTATAGCGTGCACACTTTTATTTTATTAATGAAATAACAGTACGGGTGGGGCCTAGCTACACCCACAATTGCACAAGTAAATGGCTGAGAGCCTGAGAGCCTGAGAGCCTTCTATATTTGATAAAATAAATGCTAACAAAAATTAACGGTATATATCCATCACATGGTACTAGCGCAAGGTCAATGCCTCCTATTACTATACCTCAGCCTACATAAATCCAGTTACTTGAAGAAATCGCCTGATTACCAGGTCAAATTGCAAAGTCCATGGGGAAAGGGGGGATAATAAGCTCTAAATCTGCCCAAATTTAAGGATTTTGTTTGACAAGATGAAATCATGACCATCAGATGAATAAGTTCATTTCATAATGTTTCGCTTTCGTTGAGCCTATATTAGGGAAATTTATTTAAACCCTCTGCCTTGGTCGGCTGTTGCCTGTTGGTCTCCTATTAACTGAAATAACGCCCTTTCTCATTAAATAATCGATCGGGCATGTGCTTTTATTTTTAGAAAGGAATTAATTTAGGCATTTGTATTCCACGGGAAAAAAAAATGAATCTCCAAGCAAATCAAATTTCCAGGATTTCACGGAAAGTATTCTCTTTCGCACTAGATCAAAAAATAATTCTCAATTAACCTCATGATCATTCGTGCTGCGCGGATGATAAAGAGATCAGTCAGTTGAGATCGCGCATTTATATATCTGTATAAATATTTCTGATCAGTGCAAACATAGTAATAAGAAAAAGTTAATTTCAGGAACTCAAAAGGCATTATTAATTGCAAGAAAATTTGAGGGTGATCAATTCAAGCAGTGACATTGCATTTGAATGACTTGGATTTTATGATAAAAAATATATATAAGAACTTTTCAAAAGGAAATAAATTATGTTATGCTTTAGAAGATGGTTTCGTCGTGCTAATTTTAATTAGTTTGTTCAAATAAAAATTATGTTATGCTTATTTTTCTTACTTTTGATATATTTTCATGGGTAAATTTCGCTGGAGGTCACTAAACTTTGTTATTTGTCACGAATTGGCCACTCAAGTTTGATTTGTCTCTTTTTAGTAACTCAATTTTGTCATTTGTCTCAATCAAGCCACTCTACACTCTATACTTTTCCGTCCAAAATCTTAACGGAATATGCTCATTCCGTTAGTATTTTGGACGGAATATGCTCATTCCGTTAATATTTTGGACTGAATGAGTATATTCCGTTAATATTTTGGACGGAATGGGAACATTCCGTTAAGATTTTGGACGGAAAAGTATATAGTGGCTTGATTGGAACATATGACAAAGTTTAGTGACTAAAAAGAAACAAATCAAACTTGAGTGACTAATTCGTAACAAATAACAAAATTTAGTGACCTCCAGCCAAATTTACCCATTTTCATGCTATAATATTTGGTAAATATTCTATTTTATTTTATGCTTTATGTTAGTTTGTTATCTCTAAAATAGATGTGATCACCACCTGTCTATCTCTAAAATAGAACCATGCATTGAGGTGTACTGTTTCACAGCTTTTAGCAAGATGTATATGAAGGTAGTAACCCAGCATAGAAATTAAAAGCAATGAGATTAATTTTTCAAACTCTTTGATTCAGACGTATTAAGGATATTTTCGGGCAACTGGTAAAATTAGAAAATTAATATAAATGGGAAAGAAGTATTTTTATTATTATTGACTGGTACAATAAAATACGGGGATTAGTGTCTAAAGTACATTACTGGAAAATTATCTAAAGGGAATCTCTTATATAAAATCTATTTAATGATAGAATCAACAATAAACAAAACAAAATCATAACATGTCATATTGAAGTCGTTCAAATGAGAAACAAATATTGTATTATACACCATATAACATATTTACAATGAAACCTCAAGTTTTGTCTCCTCAAGTATAACCTGATCACTTTGAAGGATATTGAAATCGAGGTTTCAATTGCTCCTGTAATAAATTTTTTGATCCTGAAATTTGGTATAAAAAAAATACCAAACTATTGACCAGAATTTAACAACCTTACATAGTACTAATCTTCACTAAGAAGAAAAGGCTACACTATCTAATTGCCTTCTCTTAGCCATGTGTAACAACTTGACCTAATTAACACCCCCGCGCTGTCTATAAATAGCACATTTTATCACACTCAATTCATCAATCCTGCACTCTAGCTTCTTCTTTTCCTCAGAAAGAAATCTAACTTATATATCATTTCCTCAGGATCTCAATTAAGTGACAATTAATTAATGGCTGTTGTCTCTGACTTGTTCTTCACGATTGTGTTAGTGTTAGCAATGCTCATCAGCCCAGGAGCTTGCCAAAGCCGCAAACTCTTGGACTTGAATAGCACCACTCTTGCTGCTTCCTCTGGGTGGTCCACAGGTGGAGCGACATGGTACGGGAGCGCAAACGGTGCTGGCAGTGATGGTAATTTCGTGCATCATCATATATTACCACCAACACCATCACTATTTGTTTATCCTTATTATTGTTGGTGCAGATTGCAACTATTATATATATACTTGTTAGCATTTCATATATTATAGTTTGTTATGTGTTCATGATGAGGAGGTGCATACAGCATATATATATATATATATATATATATATATATATATATATATATATAGGGGATGCTACTAATATATATGTACCGAGTATAGCTCATAACAAGGAGTTTTTAAAATATGCTTCTAATTAAGTTTCAAAGATTTTGAGGTTAATTAGCTAGGTGTCGTTTTGTCCATTTCAGTAATGAAGAACACACGTGCATGCCAAATATTTCAAGAATTTCATAAAACATGAATGTTACTTTTGTTTTCCCGCATGCAATTAATTATTATACTTTTGTACATGATTACTTTCGTTTACTGCAATTAATTATATATTATACTTCATTATATATGTACATGATTACTAGCTACTTTTATGTCCAGATCAGTTGTATTTATTTAAATAATTGAAAATTAAGTTCTATATCCAACATTTCAGATCACTCGTAAGTTATAATTATAAGTAGCGGTTTTGTGGAAACAAAATTTGTTGACTTTTAAAACACAACCAACATTTGACTCACGCTCACCTATATAAAATGTGCACGTGCACAGTACAGATCACATGAGATAAGTGATCCATGGACCATGCATAGCTTTTAAATAAATCTGTGTTACTTTTTAGGTGGTGCATGTGGGTACCAAAATGCAGTTGTTCAGGCTCCTTTCTCATCAATGATTGCCGCTGGCAGCCCTTCAATCTTCAACTCCGGTTTGGGTTGCGGTGCTTGTTATCAGGTCAAGTGTACTGGTAATGCGGCTTGCTCTGGTAACCCAGTGACGGTTGTATTAACTGATGAGTGTCCCGGTGGTCCGTGCCTTGCAGAGCCCGTTCATTTTGACCTGAGTGGGACCGCTTTTGGAGCCATGGCTCTGTCAGGCCAGTCTGACCAGCTTCGCAATGCCGGTGTTCTTCAAATCCAGTATACTCGGTAAGGATACAATAAATGATGCATTTACAACAACTGTATATGTTAATTACTTTTATGTCTATACTTTGTTATATATTAATGTGGGAATATTTAATATATTTATACTTATATTTTTTTTTATATAATTTTAGTAGACAGTACCTTTCCAACCATTTTGAGAAAAGGGGACTGTTTTAAAAGAAACTTATTAAAATTTCGTAATGTATATAATTAAGTTAATCATGAATTACCTAATTAAGTATCAGATCCTTTAACATGGAGTTTGTTCAATTCAATTATTCAAGTGTAAACTAAGGTTACGCCGTCATGCTGTAGCTATAACTCAACGTACTTGGTTTGCCATCTAAAAAAAAAATTAACCTTCTCTGCCTTTAATTGCTCAAACACACTTATTCGGTGCATACTATATGATCTCATGCATGTGAGCATTTTTTTAATACATCTTTCAACAAGAATTCATATATTTACTCTTCTACAACAGAAAATTAACCTATATGCATATATATAAATGCCTGCAGTGTCCAGTGCAGCTACTCAGGCACCCAGATCACATTTCGTGTGGACGCAGGGTCAAACCCGTACTACTTTGCAGTACTGGTCGAGTATGTAGGAGGAGATGGAAGCCTCTCAGCAGTTGATCTCATGCAATCAGGAACCGGCTCATGGAGCTCGATGCAACACTCGTGGGGTGCCATCTGGATGCTGAACCCAGGGTCGACACTTCAAGCCCCTTTCTCGATTCGTCTCACCTCCGACTCGGGCAAAACCCTAGTGATAAATGATGTGATTCCTCAAGGGTGGCATGCCGGTGCCATTTACAAGTCGACTGCAAACTTCTAACAACAAAATCTTACAAAGCATGGGAATAAATAGTATTTCTTAGTATATGCATGCTTTATAATTTATATTACGTTGTTATCTGGATCTATGTATAAGTGTGGTCCTGTTTTATGTACGTGTTAAAATTAAGGAATAAAAATAAGACGGCGGGGTAGAGGAGGAGGCGGGTGAGTTCTCCCCTCCGCCGGTAATTTAAGCAGATATAGTGTGCAAGTTTGTTACCTAGCATGTTTATGTAGTCGTGATTAATTAAATTATTAATGTTTTATGATATAACATGCATGTTTAACTTAATGATGTAGCTAAGCAGCTTGATTTGTCTCATTCTTTTTTAGTTTTTATCCCTAACAGAAGCTAATTGTAACAAAGCTTGAAATTTCTCTTTATAGCGCAGCATAAAAAATCAAGAAGAGGAAAAAAAACTGCTTATATATATAGCCACTAGTACATGCTAGATGCATGCATGCTTGTGGATAATGTTATCAGAACCGGATTGGATGTTAATTCGGTAAAGTTTCTGATCAACGATTTTACATGGTTGGACCAATGGGTGAACTAGTTCAACCACTGATTTTTTTAAATGGTTATAGACCCTAAAGTCCTTCTGACAAGGAATAATGTCATATTTTACATAAGAAACCTTCTAAGTTAATGTTTGCAAATAGGTCCTTATATCACAATTGGGTGTCCCAATATCATGCTTTAACAGTAATGACATGTATCAGACAATTGCAGAACTTGTAGACTTTAATGACTTAATTTCAATAGTACCCAATTTTGGCCTCAAATCTAAATGTACCTTCTCTGGAATTATTTGGCAGGTACCATACAATATAACTTGTTCACATATTTACAATTCACAATAAAATGAAAATCTCCCTTTCTATAAGCCATATCATTGCCTCTTCCATTGTAAGCTAGCCTCTTACTTTTAATCATTAGAGACTTAGAGCGTATCCAAAAAGGGCTATTTTATTTGTAAGCTAGCCTCTCACTGAATCAGCAAACATTAGTTGACTCTATAATTAAAGTTCTATGTTTTTTTTTTTTTGAAAAATTGGATAACCACCTGTTTCATTAGAAACAAAGTTGTTCATACAAAAGAGAGAGCTAAAAGTCCATAGAAAACATAATAGAATATGTCTAACCACGACTAATACAAGTCCATAGAAAACAGAATAGAACAAAATAAAACATAATAGAATATAAGCCTAACCACAAAACAGCAACAATAGACTAATAATTAAACTTCTATGTATTAACGCCATATGTTTGAGTTAAGAGTTGTGGTTCGGGCATTTCATCAAATATCTAAAAAAACATTCAATTTTGCTCCATAGCATTTTAAACCGGTATATATATATCTTTTATTAGAACAACATCTCATTTATTCTTTTAAGTATGATAAAACTCTAATCGTGCAGTGAAACAAACAACATGCAGTTGAGGAGAGCAAATCAGCCTATCTAACAATATTTATTGCTTCGAACCATAGTAAATTTTGTGTACAAATATTCTTTCAACCACATATATTAGCACATTTACAAGGATTGTAAATCTCAAAATATTTGGCCTAGCTATTAAATTAATGCTTCTGAACTTTTTTTTGAAGGTCAGGTGGCAAGTTGCCTTCTGACATTGTATTAATAGTAAGAAAAGTTTTACAATCTACTCCCTGTAAATTAGTGAAATTTATAATAACTATTTACTGAACTAAAAAGTTACCAGAATACCAGAATGACATTGAATTTCAAATTGAAAACAGTGAGCCTATCCACGCGGTGTAGCTCCTTGCATGGTCACCTTCTCCCGGTGAATACGCAGAATACATTCTGTCCTCAGCAGTACGTGTTCGCTCCACTGTCGTATTTCTGCTTCTGTATCATTGATAATGTAATCCACTGGTCGCGTCCTTTGATCAAAGATCTGCTTATTTCTTTCGTGCCATAACGCCCATGCCCCCACAGCCCACGTCGTATCCCATCTCATCCTGGACCCGCGTTGCATCCTGTTTCCGTGTTCAAACCAGATATCGTACCAGTCCGTTAGTTGAGGCAGTGGCGGTACCATATATACCAGTAGCTGTGAACAGGCCCTCCAAAAAAGTTTGGAAATTTTTTGATTTGATCAATTCATCGAACATTTTGAGAACATTCAACTATCATCAACAAGTGTATGTCAAAAATTTGCTTTTTCACGTGCCATTTGCACTATAAATTCTCCAATTAGATGAGATACTTAGCATTTGAGCATTTGGTCAAGAATTTGAAATAGCTAAGCATGAACTTCATCAGCTTCTTTGGTACCTTTTTGCTTGAAAATGGAAGCTTGAGTGTTAAGATCTTGAGCCACTGTTGGTGCTTGTGCAGCAAAGGGTATAGAAGGCACATAATTTCTCTTAATCCCAAAAATTTTCTCCATTTAATTTTTTATTTTCGTTCAATTACATTTTAACCATAGAAGAGGGGGAAAAAAAATGCAAAATCGTGAGGAAAAAGATGGAAGGAAGACGTGAAACTAATCCAGTTAACAACCGGGTTCTTTTTGCCTCTACAGTTTATATTGGGTTTCATTAAAAAATCGGCTGAAAAAACCGAATTTTCCGGTTTACTCACACATATGCTCTCTTTAACGAACCGAACCGAAAAAGCATCCAGGTCCAGTTTTGTAGATCGAGCCAGCTGGTCCAATCCGGTTCCAATGACACTGCTTGTGGGACCATTTGACAGCAAGATTTATGCAGAAACTTCGTTTATATAACAATTTATTTTCAAGCAAAGGAATATGATAGGAGACTTTTATCAAAACTAAATATTTAAATGGGCGAATTTCACATATACCCCTCAAAAAAATTTGTATTTCTCTCTCTAAACTTCCTAATTATATATTTCCCAATTTAAACTCTCTAAACTCACAAATTTACTCATTTTATTTTCTTTAATATTAAATCTCGTTTTAAATTTATAAAATATACATTTTACTGTTTATTAAAAGCATAAAAAAATTATTTAAGAAAACTTTGGATCTTATATTCTTGTTTAAGAAAACAGTGGATCTTATATTCTTGTATTTTATTAAAAACTATTTTTTTGAAAGTTAAACGGCTTGTTGCAGCTAACAAATGGATTAATTAAGAAAAATTATTTACAAAGTTTAAATGCTAGACTCCTCTAACCTCATCCTATACAATAGTTTATTGGAGTTTATTGTATTTTAAACTTATTTGTAGTTTATTGGAGTTTATTCAAGCCTAGTCATAGGGGTGAAAACGGAGCGAATATAGAGCGGATAGTGGTAAAACCATATTCATATATTTCTTTTTAATTTTTCGGATACGAATACGGATTAGTTATCAGTCGGATTCAAATACAAATACAGATCATATTAGATATTTATTAAAATAATATTAAAAAATACCAAAGTTCATAATATTTATCTAATTTTAATGGTGAATAATAATATTTTTTTCATAATATATATTAAAATATATGATATATATCTACTATTTGGATAAGGATAATTGAAATGTAAAACCATATCAGTATCCATATCCACATGGATATTTGAATATCGGATATCCACATCTAATTTTTTTAATACAGATCAAATACGGATCGGATATTATCCATACCATTTTCACCCCTTACTCGTCATACCTTTTTATTCTTTATTCTATTTTTCTTTCTGCAATTCTCTTCCTTTCATGTATTGCAGCATTGCAGGAATTAACCGTGTTATCGTGCCACCAATTTTTGTAATTTGATAATAGTGATAACAATTAGTATGAAATTAAGCTAAGGTCGAACGAGGACCAATAATTATGTGATGTAGATCTCTACCGTCTAAAATGGGAACAAAACAAATGTAATTGAAGTATATGAAACTAAAATCATCATCGTTTGTCCCATATCCTACCTACTCGAATTACAAATTGTCAATATGCGCCCAACACTACGACATGTCGACATGGTGGCAACTTCGTAGTAACCAACTATGAACCGAAATTTTTATTTATAGCACAGCATTAAAAAAAATAAACTAAAAAATCACTGTTTTTGAAAATTTTGAAATTTACTATGGTCGCACCGGTGTTGTGCGGACCCATTAAAGAGAGACCGCACAATGCCGGTGCGGACCCTGAATGGGTCCGCACAATGCCGGAACGGACCCAGAGCCGCATAATGCCGAAGCGCTACCCCATTTTTAAAAAAAAAAATTAAAATATGTTATTTGTTTTTTTTGTTATAGAAATGTTTTTATGTTGTTTAAGTTTTAGTTTGAAATGTTGTTTAAATTGATATATTTTTTGTCGTATCGTATTTTAGAAATGTTGTTCGTTTGAAATATTTTAGATATGTCGTTCGTAAATTTTTTTTGTGTACGACAAGATAATGATATATATAATGAACAAAATAAATAAATAACAACAAAACAAATAAAATAAATAACAAAGCAACAAAATAAATAAGTGACAGTATCTAACAAATAAGTATATGACAAAACATCTAACAATACTACAAATCAAAGCCTACGGATCAAGACTAAATATCGTCCTCGCCTTCTTCTTCCTGAACCCTCGACCCCGCCTGGAGAGTGGCGTCTCGTCAGTCTCTGCTGAGTCCTCCGCCTAGACATCCAAAGACTGAACTGGTTCTTCATGAACCTCCTCAATCTCGGATGTCTGCTGGACTCCAAGACCAAAAACCGTAGTCTGTCCAGACTCAGACTGCGTGAATAAATACGCCTGTCTGGCAATAGGATCATCATTGAGCGAAGGGTATGAGGCCTGCTGTGAGGACTGTCCAGGGAACTGCGGGACGGGCTCTGTCTGAACATACCCTAGCTGATAGGCAGGAGGTGTCGTCTGAGTCAGACTGTAACCCGGAGAATACAGAAAATGAAACCAGCGGACCCCTTATATAGCTTCTCAGGGGTCCGCTCTGACATTATACGGCCCTGGGTCCGCTCCGGCATTGTGCGGACCCATTTCAGAGTCTGCACCGGCATTGTGCGGTCTCTATTAAATGTGTCCGCACAACACCAGTGCGGCCATGGTACATTTTGAAATTTTCAAAAACGGTGGTTTTTTAGTTTATATTTTTTTGAAACTGTGCTGTAAATAATTTTTTTATATTTTTCGGAAATTTCTTACAATATTTTTAGATAGATATAATATGAGCTCGGCTAATGTAATATGCATATTAAAACTCCTCTTTTAATACGCACTCATATATTCATTTTTCAAAGTTCAAACAGTCAATTGAAACCATTCAACATGATCTTCATATTAAATATTCTTAAAGACCAAATTTTACATTTTTTTTTAGAATCTTTTTTATTATTTATTGAGACGGGTACAAAATTATTATTTTCAGAAAAATTCTAACCCATTGAAAAATAACGATTTTAAAAAATTCTAACAAAATAGTAAACAAATTCCAAAAATGTAAAATTTGATCTCCAAGCACATTTTAATATGGAGATGATCATGTTGAACAGTTTGGATCGATTATTTGGCTTTGAAAATAAAGATATAAATACATATTAAAATTTTGAACCATTCTAAAACAATAATTATGTACCTATCTATAAAAAACAAAAAATATGTAATAAGAAAATAAAATTGTAGAATTGACTGCAGTCAATTCCTGCTTCATTTTATATCCATCTCTTACATGTTCCTTGCTTCCTTTTCTATGGATATTAAAGCATCTTATTTTTATATATATTAATTCTTTATTAAAAAAAAAAACAAGTAACTGACATTCCATTCCAGTTGGTACCAGTCCGGTATGGTAGTCCTGTTTCATCCTCCTCTGGCCTATAAATAACCCTCCATAGTCCATACCCAAGTCTTGAACCATTCATCTCAAGCTCCATTAATTTATATTTCTGAAGAGATGAAGATGATGGCATATATTTTCTCTCGTCGTTTCTCCTTTGCTGACCTTATTTTCCTTCTCATGCTATAGTTACTACCTCACTCATACATCCTGCTGCTGCTGCTGCTGCATCTCTCAATCGTAAGCTCATGAACACCACCATACTTTCTTACTCCTCTGACTGGGATACTGCCGGAGCGACTTGGTATGACAGTGCAAACAGCGCCGGAATGACGGTATATATATTATATAACACAACTCTCATTCTTTTTTCTAAGCAGAAGAACTGAATTTCAAAATTAAATGGGAAGTCAGGTTTATTACCAAATGTAAAGAAAAACACATTAATTCATGAAAAATTAAGTACCCTTTTTTTCCTTGGAATTCTTAAATATATTCATCATGAAATTATTAAGGTGGTGCATGCGGCTACCAAAATGCGGTGGATCAGCCGCCCTTTTCATCAATGATCGCAGCTGGGAGCCCTTCCATCTTCAATTCTGGCAAGGGATGCCGGGCAGGTTACCAGGTACCGTAAATTAAACCATTGAATAGAATTAGTTACAAGTACTTCATAATTTTTAAAAAAAATAGCATACAAGTACTCGTGCGTACTAATGTTATTCTAAATTTCTAATGTTATATTAGATTAAGTGTACTGGTAATTCTGCATGCTCCGGTGACCCGGTGACTGTTGCAATCACTGACTTGTGCCCCGGTGGACCATGCCTTGCCGAACCTATCCATTTTGACTTGAGTGGGACTGCTTTCGGGGCACTGGCTAAACCTGGACAAGCAGATCGATCAACTCCGTGGTGCCGGAATTTTCCAAGTCGAATATGCACGGTAAGGCATTTCGAGACTTGACTGCGGCAGTATGGAAACTTGACTGCGGCCCACATTGCAAGCTCCATTTTCTATCAAGCTCGCATCCGACTCTGGCAAAACGATCATTGCAAACAACGTGATACCAGCAGGGTGGCAACCCGGTGCAATGTACCGTTCGGTGGTGAACTATTAAAAGTGCAACAGATCAGGGCCTGTTTGTTTGTGAGTACAAGATCCTTTGATGCATGGTAGTGGAAATTAATTAAGTGTGCTTGGATATTTTAGGAGGGGTAACAAGTAATAACAAATAAAAGTGACATGGCATGCCATTATGCCAAGAGGAGGAGGAAGTTTAGTTGGTTCTCTCCTCTGGGCTCTAGCTGCAGTTCATTTAATGCCTCTTAATTCGGTTTGGTGTGTATTCTTTACTTCTTTTGTTTTTTTAATCTGCAAACAAATTCTGCGTATTTTAAGGAGAGCACAGACACGCATAAAGAAAATATAATAAAAAATAGGAAAAACACTAAATTAAAAGATATATATCTAGGGAATATGAACAGTATGAAAAAAAAGTCTAAAGCAGAGTATAAATTAATAGTTTAATTATACGTGTTGGCTAAATATCTTAATTACTACAGAGTGTAGAATTAATACAAAGTATAAGAATTACAAGCTGGTGGATATATAATGTTAGTTTTATTTAATTATGTGACCTATGTAATTATTGGGCACCAATTTTATTTACATAAATTAATGAAAAGGTATGAGTAATTTTTGATGAAAAAATTCAGATTACTATTTATAAAATATATTGATCCCAAAAGTTGCCTGAGAGTTATTAAATATATTTTTATTTTGGACGCATCCCATCCTGAAAATTTCGTCCTTAAGAAAATAAATAGAGAAGTAAAATAAAACCGCCTAAGGTCTCCATCATCACGTATGAGGAAAACTATTAATAATCAGCATTTATGCTTCCGCTTAACGATGTCATCACTCCAAAACTGTAAGATTTAAATTACATTTTCTATTTTATTTTGAATTGACGGATTCTAAATTGTTTATGTTCTAATTGCAAAACACGTTACGATTTTATTTTTTCTATCATTTGAAAGTCGAAACCCAAACATTAGTACTACGTTCCATTAAAGGCTTGTTTACCTTTGAATAAGTTCAAATTTTTTATTTCATTAATTAAAACATCACGCATATTTATTTTTTTAGGTAATGATAAAATTCCATTCAGTGTGCTAACAAAAATCCAATTTTCTGGCTCAAGAAAGTCCAATAGCAAGGCCCACATATGGCCCTTTTCCTCTTCCTTAATAGAGCCCCAAGTTCAATGGAATAATAAAAGATGGTTCGAGACATGACATCGCTCGTGTATGTTTCCTTTAATTAATTTACTCGAACAATAAGAAATAAGAAGAGGTTTCAAATGCTCATTATTTTTAGGCCTCATTCATATCCTACATTTTTTTTTTCTGATTTTAAAGTCGAAACAAATGATCTGAACTGCTCAACATTATATTCACATTGAATATGTTTGGAGTCTAAATTTTATATTTTTTAGAAATTTATTACTATATTTTAAGATAAGTACAAAATTATAGTTTTTCAAAAAAAATTAGACAATCTAAAAATAATAATTTTGTATCTATTTTAAAAAATAATAATTTTTTTCCAAAAGATATAAAATTTGATCTCCAAACACATTTTAATGTGGATATCATGTTGAGCGGTTTGAATTGTTAGATTGAATTTTAACATCAGAGATAAAAATATAAAATATAATTGGAACATAAAAGTAATGAGAAATTTGAACCCTCCTCAGAAAATAATTAATATAGTTGACTGCCTTTGAAAAAGATGCATTTGTACTTTCAATTTTTAAAATTTTCAGGGCACATTAAGTTATCAGTCGGCTAATATAGTAATATAATATCCATTTAACAGGAGCAATATATATATATATATATATATATATATATATATATATATAGGATTTTGCTAATATGCTACGCGTAGTATAGAGCCCCTTCATGCTACGGCTCAATTTTTGAGTTTTCAAAATCCTAACGGTCAATCCGAACTGTTCAACATGATCTCCATATGAATATGTACTTGCAAACCAAATTTTACATTTTTTAGAATTTTTTTACTATTTATTAAGCCACTTTGAAAATCGCTGATCCAATGGTCCAGAAAAGTTTACTGTTGTGTACAAATTAGTGTTTTTTCAAAGCGCTTAATAAATAGTAAAAAAATTCTAAAAAATGTAAAATTTGGTTTGCAAGTACATATTCATATGGAGATCATGTTGAACGGTTCGGATCGACCGTTAGGATTTTGAAAACTCAAAAATTGAGCCGTAGCACGGAGGCCTCTATGCTACGCGTAGCACCATAGCACTGTCCTATATAGATATATATATAGATATATAGAGATGGGCTATTGTGCTTTGCAAAGTAAAACCCCCTCTTTACTTCGGGTCATATTTTTATTTTTGAAAACCCAAACAACCGATCCGAACCGTTCAACATGTTCTAAATATTGAAATGTGCTTGCAGACTAAATTTTACATTTTTTGGAATTTTTTTACTATTTATTAAGCCACTTTGAAAATCGCTGATCCACTGTGAACAGTAAAAAACAGTAAAATTTTCTGGACCACCGGATCAGTGATTTTCAAAGTGGCTTAATAAATAGTAAAAAAATTCCAAAAAATGTAAAATTTAGTCTCCAAGCACATTTCAATATTTAGAACATGTTGAACGGTTCGGATCGGTTGTTTGGATTTTCAAAAATGAAAATATAGCCCGAAGTAAAGAGGGGGTTTTACTTTGCAAAGCACAATAGCCCATATATATATATAGAGTAGAACTAGGGTGCTCCTAAGCTCACCAAGCCCTTCGTGAGCGCGACTCTAAAACCTATCAAATTGATTTCAAACGACATTTCCAAACCGTTAGATGTTCAATCTATATTAAAATGTGATTGGAGACCAAATTTTACATTTTTTGGAATTTTTTTACTATTTATTAACATGGTTTGAAAATCGCTGTTTTCCAATGGTGCAGAATTTTAATAAAAACAGCGATTTTCAAACCATCTTAATAAATAGTAAAAAAATTCCAAAAAATGTAAAATTTGGTCTCCAAGCACATTTTAATATAGATTGAACATCTAACGGTTTGGAAATGTCATTTGAAGTCAATTTGATAGGTTTTAGAGTCGCGCTCACGGAAGGGCTTGGTGAGCTTAGGAGCACCCTAGTTCTACTCTATATATATATATATATATATATATATATATATATATATATATATATATATATATAAATGTTTGTTTGGAGCTGTGGTGTAATTAATTGGTTTTCCAATTTTCAAAGTCTAAATGGTCGATTGAAATTCATTAGATGTGATTTATATATTAAAATGTGTTTGAAAACCAAATTTTACTATTTATTAAGCCAGTTTTAAAATCGCTGATTTTAATAAACAGTGAAAAAATTCTGGATCATTGAAAACAACGATTTTAAAACTGACTTAATAAATAGTAAATAATATTCTAAAAAAATGTCAAATTTGGTCTCCAATTATATTTTAATATAATTAAATGTTGAACAGTTTGGATCAACTGTTTGGATTTTGAAAATGTAAAAAATGAAACATTTATTCCACGACCTAGGAACAAACGTTTTAATATTAACCAATCTCTCTCTCTATATAGCTCTTTAGTTAATACGATATATAGAGAGAGAGAGAGAGATTGACTAAGATCAAAGTGGTATGACCAAGGTCTTAGTATTACTAATTAGTTTTTGTGATTTTCAAAGTTCAAATAGTCGATATGAAGTGCTCATCGTGTTCTCCATATTAAGATATACTTGTAAACAAAATTTTACATTTTTTGGATTTTTCTACTATTTTTTATGAATTTTTTAAAATCACAGTTTTTCAGATTTTATTTATTTATTTTTTATTATGAAAAACAATGATTTTCAAAAATCCATAAAAAATAGTAAAAAATTTCAAAAAAATGTAAAATTTGATCTTGAAGCACATTTTAATATGGAGAACACGTTGAGCACTTCCGATCGACTATTTGAACTTTAAAATTGCAAAAACTAATTGGTAGCTAGCACCAAGACCTTAGTTATACCACTCTGATCTTAGCCAACCTATATGTGTGTGTGTATACGATAAAATTCTCCATCCATCAATATCCCGGAAAAAAAAAAGAAATTACGTGGCCGGCACTAGACAAAACAAGTATAATTAGTGACACGTACATGTCAACTGTTTAATTAATTATCATATTATTTAGCTTAAATTATTTTTTTGTTAAGGTAGAATAACATATATCTCTCACTTCTTTCAAAAATATCCTTTTCTCACGTTTGCCATTTTTAAATGAACAATTGTTTCTTAAAACTAAGTCGGACGCAGGCTTTTTTCTTGCGAAAACATAAAAAAACATTAATTCGGAATTGGAGGCACTTTAATTATTTTATTCCCTATGATAGAGACTAATTTTATTGTAAGAAAATATGATACCTCAACAATTCGAACGTTTACACAAATGTTGATAATGCTCATTAATTTAATCTGTATTTGGTAAAATAACTAAGGCCTAAACACTCTTATTCCATGATTTATGTCTCAGTGCAAAATTTGAACCGACGAATAATTAGCATTAATTCATGCTGCTGATAAAAGATTATGAATTTAGCTTGTTATATATCTCTATTCTTATATTAAGTACATAGATGTTCTGATATGCCAATATTTGTGATTAAAAAGATGAAATTTCAGATTGAATATCAACTCCCCAATCAGATAGTCTGCCTTATTTTGATTCTATGCATATTTTTTATTTTTTTAAGTGTAGAAGTCTAAATTTATTTAAATACGTACTCGCCACAGGTTAGGGCTACTCACAAGCCGAGTTAGCTCGAGTTTGGGGTAACTCGAATTCAACTCGAAAAATAGCAAGTCGAGTTGAGAAGTCTGAACCGAGCTAGCTCGCTGACTCGAACTCAACTCACGAGTAACTCGAGTTGACTTGTGACTCATGAATCAACTTGTAATCAGTGATCCTAATTACCTACTAGCAGTCTAGCACTTTGAATTTTAAGGTGTTAAATTGTTGTTATGTAGTAACTTATTTCCAAAAAGGTTCATTTGTTCAAAAAACAGCAGTCCTAGCAGAAATTCTTGTAAATATTCACGCATGTCATAGTTATTTATGTTTACTGGTAAGAAAGGGCATCCATTGAAACGCTACTATTTGGGTCAAGTTGGTGTATGGGACACTGCGAATAATTCGCGAATAAAACGCGAAAAAACATATTTTACGAATTATTCGCGAATAAAATATTTTTTACGAATTATTTGCGAAAAAAACATGAAAAAAACACGAAACTTTTTTTTTGGATTTTTTTTTGCTCCCTTTTACGTGGGACCGAATCATTTCCTAATGATACCCGAATTATTTTTGAATGACAAATTTTTGACTCCGCCGAACCGAAACCCGAATAATTCATTTGTCACTGTGATTGCAACAAATGGGTTTGATAGTAGTTTAAGCTAATTTGTGCTTGCACTCAAGAAATTTTGGGTGATTGGTGAAATTTCTTTGGATATCACTGATTTTTCTTCCTATAATTGCGGAGTTCTATGCGTGTTAAATATTTGAAGGATTTGTATATAGTACCAACATGTTCTTGAAATTTTATCCATTAATCATCAATATTAGCATAGAAATCTTAATTATATATCAAATTGTCATCCATTATATGACTCATTTTAGTTATGTAAAACTTTTGATGGTGATGAAAACCGAGCCACTGTGGCCTTTCTTTCAAAAACAAAAATGATAACTATTTGAAAAATAATTAAAAAAATAACATCTGACCATTTAATTATTTAAAAAATAATATGATGGAAAGTTTGTATTTAACGGAAATGGTTGGACGTAGAAAACTTGGAGCCATCGAATTAATTAACTGTAAAATATATTGATTGTATTCTAGGATAATCTTAGAGGCCATCCACCAGTTAGACAAAATATTTGCATTAAATATATGGTTGAAAAGATACAAGTATTATATTGTATCCAATAGGACCTTAATTTTAAACAAAACAATATATATATCACCTAAGCTGCCTTCATGTTGGCGCCATTGCAAGGACATCTCTGCACGTCCATGCGAAAACCCTAATCTGCCTGGCACAACTCTCATGACCGTTTCTTACATGCACTCTAAGGTTGTATAAACAACCACTCAATAAACTTTCAAATCAAGCCAAAGCAAATTAACAGTACCAGTATTAAGTATTAACTAACAATGGTTTCTGCTCTTCGTAAGGTCTTCACTTCTCCAAAGCATTTTGTTGTTTCTTTGTCGCTGCTGTCGCTTCTCACTACATGTTTTTGCATTCGTGCAAACCGTAGGCTCGATGACAATGACCCTAGCACTGTTACTAGTTGGACACCTGCCACCGCAACGTGGTATGGAAACCCTTATGGCTATGGAACTGATGGTATTGTTTTCCTCTCTGTGCTCTCTCTCATCTATTAATTTATGTCTCTTTCTAATTGATATTAATAGTATAATTAATGTCGAAAAATTTTCATGTAGGTGGTGGTTGTGGGTATCAAGATGCAGTGGGTAAAGCCCCGTTCAATTCCATGATTGCTGCTGGCGGCCCATCTATTTACAAGAACGGCCGGGGATGCGGTGCTTGCTACCAGGTAAAACCCTAGTTATATATGCCGAGCACATTAATTTGTGTTGGTTTATGTATGATTTTTTAATTTATTTCGAATGTTATATTTCCCGTGCCTCTAATTAGATATATGGTTCATAATATACATCATTTAGATTGATTGATGTAATGTTCCTCACAGAATAGACGTATCACTTTTTTTTTCCAAAAGAATCAATTTAAAGAATCTTTCTAATACCAAACCCAAAATAATAATTAAATAGTAGGTTAATTAATTAAGTGCTAAGTTATTTAAATTGTCTTTCAAGAATATTTGAGTCAAATTTCGGTGTAATAATATGGTAAAAAGTTATGTGTCTTCTTTCATTACTCAAAACAAGTCTAAAACATTCCAAACATTATTAATGGCATGCACAATATTCTCATCCATGCATATCACAATATTTGAAAAATAAAGAAAAGTTTCCAATTTCATCGTTCATTTTCTTATTTCAATGATAATGCAGCTGAGATGCACCGCAAATGCTTTATGTTCTGGAAATCCTGTGACTGTTGTAATTACTGACGAGTGCCCTGGGTGCTACGACGATACAGCCTTTTTTGATATGAGCGGGACAGCATTTGGTGCATTGTCAGGATCCTTCAATACTGATCACTTCCGCAATCTCGGCAGAGTCAAGGTTGAATATAGAAGGTAAAAACAATTAATTTACTTCAAAATAAGATAATACCTATAAATGGATCGATGGATATCTGTTAAATATACGATCGATATCTACATGACAGTTGAGTACCATTGGTATCTGTTAAATATGGACATCATTAGACCATTTGATTCTTAAAATCAATGTCTTAATTTCGATTCAGTAGGAGCCTTAATATAATATGTATATATATAAAAACTTGAAGAAGCAAAAAGTGATGGTATTGGTATATATATGAAAATTACTTTTAGTTCCTTAATTTGCCCTCAATCCAAGGCCTTAACCTTAATTCATACATCCTATCAATATCATATTAAATTCACCTATTTCCTTTGCATTTTTTTTTCTACGGCGCGCACAGGGTTCCATGCGATTACAGAGATGTAAAAATAACCTTCCTTGTAGATTCTGGCTCGAACCCGTACTACTTAGCAGTATTAATTAAGTATGTAGCAGGCGATGGAGACATGACAAAAGTTGAAGTGATGCCATGCCCAGGTTCTGGTTGGGCTGCCATGGAGCCCTCCTCGGGTGCAGTCTATAAGTATCAAGGTGACTCATCGATGGCTGGCCCTTTTTCATTTAGGATCACTACGGGCTCCGGGAAAGTCCTAGTTGTGGAGAACGCATTGTTGGATTTAGAGACGTCTAAATACAATAATTAAGTTGGACATGCGTGTATATAATTATATGTCTCATACTGTCACAAATATTAATGCCAAAATAAGTGATTAATTAAGGAATGACATTGTACGTATTTTAATAAGGATTTGGATCCGAAAACGTATAGAAATAAGATTTAAATTAATTATAATTGTTAATGGACCGATTATAATTAATTTAATTAATACACATATTATTTTAGGTTAAAATAAAGTTTAAAATATCAATTATGAATCTTCATGATTTTACGGAAATTTGGAAACAAATTTCGGACAAAACGGAGTTCGTATGAATTTTCGGAATTATTCAGAATTTGCTACTGTACCGAATGCTACAGTACCGCGTGCTACAGTGTCGGTTGCTACAGTTTTATTTGGGATAAAATCTGAAAATTTGTAATTGATATTTTTAGGAGAAGGAGATTAACCTGAAAATAGGAAAACTAACTCATTAGGTTAGTTATGACCAAAATAGAATGCTATGAGAGCTAATTTTGATCAGATTGATGTGTATATAAAGGCTGGGTTTCCATGGCTGCAATCATCACCAATTTTGCTGTTCCATTACAGAAAATATACTCTGTTCTTTTATTCGGAAAGTTCAGAAAAAGAGAGGGTGTGATTGCGAAGCCCTGGAAGAGCCCAAAAGCCAACCGAGTCAAGTTCTAGGAGCTCTCAAGTCAAGACAAGGATCTCAATCAACCTAGAGCCAAGGATATTGTCCGATTGACAATAAGGAGGCCTTTTGAAGATGGATAGTAAGTTCCGCTGCACATTTACTTTATTTTCTTGCATAGGATCCTAGGGTTTTAGGTTTTAAAGCAATTAGGAAAACCCGTACATCCAACAAGTGGTATCAGAGCCATCTATGCAAGAATTTATGGTAATTATGATCTAGAGAAAAGGTTATGCCATCTTCAATTATTTGTAAATTATTTTCTGTTTTTCAAATCGAATTTATTGTTGCAAATAGTTGTTAAAATTCGCTTTAATCGATTTTTTATGCGTATTTTAATCGAATATTCGAATTGTGCCAATCCTTACGCTTCGTGCGATCTTGGAGAGGTTTTGTTTGATGGTTTTGATTTTGATTCGCATAATTTATCACATTTTGGTGAAATATACGAAGGTGCGCTGATTTTGCCTTCGAAAGGTTTAATTATGCAACAAACTAGAATTTTTCGTTTATGAAATTTGGAAAAATAAGGAATTGGCGCAATAAAGGCTGTTTTTGCAGTTTTTTTGGTTTTTTGAAAGTTTCCAGATCTGAAAGTTAGTTATCTCTAGATCATTACCGGTTACAAACCTTAGGAATAACAGTAAGTAATTGTAATTTAGGTTATGTTAATTATAATTACTATAGTTATTAAGTTATTAAGTAAAGTATGCTATTATTAGCCTAATTAGTTATAGAATTTAGCCATTATTATTTAACGCTAATTAAGGGTGAGATAAAAAAAAATACTAAATTCTTGTCATGATTATAGCTAATTTGAGCATAAGATTATTTAGTAAATTCTAAATAAGATTATTTGGTTATTTCCAAATATAAGCACAAAGTTTTAGTTGTCTCCAAATAGAAGCATAAAGTTATTTGGATATTTCTGAATAAAATTATTTCGCTATTTCTAAATAAAAGCATAAAGTATTTCTAAAATTATATTTTGGAAGAATACTAAAGTGTTTCTAAAGCCTAGTATTTATTTTTGATGAATATAGTTAACATATGAAAATTAGTTTATTCTAATTAATTAAAGCTCCCATTAGTTACTATATTCTATTTAGGACGAGTAGTCATTTTAGGATACGTCCTAGAATAGGCTTTAGGCATAGTTTTAGGATCTATTTAAAGGCAATTAGGATTTACGTGTGTCATTTTATACAAGTTGAGCACTGATTGTTCGCAAACGGACCTCTCTGTGCGAGACAAGTGCAAGGTGGCACATGACAAGTTTAAAATGACGTGCTAGAAATGGATGTGAGTGTTAGCTTTCCCAAAGGAGGGTTAGCGCTTGCTGAAATTGTTTAGTGCATAAGGGTAGTGATAAAAAATAAGTTGCAGCACACATGGGCTAGCGATGTCTAGAAAAGCATCGGGGGCTTGGAACATAAGCGATCCGTCTGTGATCCTCCTCCCCCCGTTGACTGGCCTGGTCGTTAGTTCATGGATATGTTAATTTGACCCAAAGGTTGATTGACAAAAATGTTACATGTTTGTACTTTATTCACTACACCAGAGTGCCTGAAGGTAATGATTGCACCCAAAGGTGTTTCATTAGTGAATGGTGTTTTGGCTAAAGATTTAATGGAGCAAATAGTTTTACACAGGCCTTTAGATAGATTTTAGAATTATGATTAAGGATCAAATCGTGACGCATCGTGTCTAAATTATTCCTTTGTTCTTGAATTTTCAGATCTAAACATAATGTCGAATCTAAGTCAGATTAAGCCCCTCATGGGAAAACAAAGTATGTCTCTCGCTTTAGTTTGTTCTGAAGTTAATTTAAGTTCTGTATCTAGATATACTTGGTGGATAGATTCAGGTGCAACGTCTAACATCAGTATATCGATGCAGGGTTGCCTAAGCCATCGCAAGCCAAATGAGGCGGAGCGCTACGTTTACGTAGGAAATGGCAAAAAAAGTAGAAGTGAAAAGCATAGGAAAATTTAAATTATTATGTAGGACAGGATTTTATTTAAGTTTTGATGCTTTAGTGGTTCCATCCTTCAGAAGGAACCTAATTTCTGTATCTTATTTGGACAAAAATGGTTATGTATGTTCATTTAGTAATGGAAAGTTCAGTTTGTGTCAAAATTCTAAACTTCTTGCTTCTGGTATCCTGTCTTCTTATGATAATCTTTATTTTCTAGATATAGACACTTCACATTCAGAGGCACTGCATATAGATAATAGAAAACATAAATTAACTTGTGAGAAATCAGCAACATTATGGCACAAGCGATTAGGACATATCTCTATGAAAATGATAGAACGTCTTGTGTCTAATGATATTCTCCAACCTTTAGATTTTACAAACTTAAGTGATTGTGTAAATTGTATAAAGGGAAAACAAACTAATAAACGTAAGTATGATGCAAAAGGATGTAATGATGTCTTAGAATTGATTCATACGGATATCTGTGGTCCTTTTCCAAAGGCTACAAGAAATGGTCACCGTTACTTTATCACATTCATAGATGATTATTCAAGATATGGTCATATTTACTTAATAAAAGAAAAGGCGGAAGCATTAGACGTGTTCATAAAGTTCAAAACAGAAGTTGAGTTACAACTTAACAAACGTATAAAGTCCATTCGTTCTGATCGTGGTGGTGAATACTACGGTCGTTATGATGGATCAGGAGAACAGCGTCAAGGTCTCTTTGCAAAATACTTAGAGGAATGCGGAATTGTGCCTCAGTATACATTGCCAGGTTCACCTGCAATGAATGGTGTTGCTGAACGGCGAAATCGCACCCTTAAAGACATGGTGAGAAGTATGATTGTTCGTACAACTCTACCTGAGAATTTGTGGGGGAGAAGCCTTAAAGACTGCAGCATACATACTTAATAGAGTGCCTACTAAAGCAACTAACAAGACCCCTTACGAGTTATGGGTTGGGCGCAAGCCTAGCTTGAATCATTTGAGAGTTTGGGGATGTCCATGTGAAGCTAGGCCTTATAAGCCAAATGAAAAGAAGTTAGACGAAAGGACCGTTAGTTGTTACTTTATAGGCTATTCTGAACGATCTAGGGGGTATAAATTCTATAATCCAACAGAACATATAGTTTTCGAGTCAGGAAGTGCGAATTTTTTTTGAGGATAATGAGTTTGTGGGGGGAGATATGACAAAAGATAGTATTTTTGAAGAAGAAGAGACGAATGAGAATGAGACTATGGACCAAAGTCCTGGTTTTGTTCAAATTCCGATTGGGTTTAGAAATACATCTTTTGACAATGTGCAAACTTCATCATCCCAAACAACTCAGTTAGAAACTCAACATGGAATATAGAACACAAATAGACCTGAATCCAACCCAAACCCTGACATTGCCATGACCAATGTTGATGGCCTAGGGCCTGTGGGAGATTCAGAAGTTGGTAATGATGTTCCTCCTCCTGTTGAAGTCAAGTTGTAAATGAACCTCAAGAAAATCTAGAGCCTGTGCCAATTAGGAGATCTACTAGAGAGAAAAGATCTACACAATCGAAGGATTATGCATATCTTCAAGAACATGAGTTTGACATTGGCATGTTTGAAAATGATCCTGTTAATATCAAACAAGCTGTGGAAAGCTCTAACTCTCAAATGTGGATTAATGCCATGAATGAAGAGATGAAATCTATGTATGACAATGACGTTTGGGATATCGTTCTGTTGCCTAAAGGCAAGAAACCCGTTGGTTGCAAATGGATATTTAAGACTAAGCGGGATTCTAAAGGCAATGTTGAAAAATACAAGGCACGTCTTGTTGCGAAAGGTTTCACACAGAAAGAAGGCATTGATTATAAAGAGACTTTCTCTCCAGTTTCATCGAAAGACTCTTTAAGGATTATATTGGCGCTTGTAGCACATTATGATTTAGAACTTCATCAATGGTGACATTGATGAAACGATCTATATGAAGCAGCCAGAAAACTTTGTATCAGGTGATGCAGGGTCTATGGTTTGCAGACTTAAGAAATCTATCTATGGTCTAAAACAAGCATCTCGACAATGGTATCATAAGTTTCACAAAGTTGTTAGCTCATTTGGTTTTGAGTCTAACATAGTAGATGAATGTATATACCTTAAGTTCTGTGGGAGTAAATTTATTTTCTTGGTTTTATATGTAGATGACATATTGCTTGCCAATAACGATAAGGACATGTTGCATCAAACTAAGAATTTTTTATTTAAGAACTTTGAAATGAAAGATCTTGGTGATGTATCATTTGTTCTAGGGATTGAAATACTTAGAGATAGATCTCAAGGTATTCTAAGGTTATCCCAGAGGAACTATATCGATAAGATTCTAACAAGATTTGGCATGCAAAATAGTAAACCAGGAGATACCCCTGTATCAAAAGGAGATAAGTTTAGTCTAAAACAATGTCCCCAAACTGACTTAGATAAAAACATCATGAAAGATATTCCCTATGCCTCAGCCGTAGGTAGCATCATGTATGCACAAGTATGCACGCGTCCGGATATTGCGTTCATTACTGGAATGCTAGGGAGATATTTAAGTAACCCAGGTATGGAACACTGGAAGGCAGCCAAGCGAGTGTTGAGATACCTAAAGAGAACTAGGGACTATATGCTCACGTATCGGAGATCGGAACAGCTCGAGGTCTTTGGATATACCGATTCTGATTTTGGAGGATGTGTCGACAGCATGAAGTCAACATCAGGATACATCTTTATGATGGCAGGCGGTGCCGTGTCATGGAAGAGCACTAAGCAGTCATTGATAGCATCTTCCACTATGGCAGCCGAGTTCATTGCATGCTACGAAGCATCAAATCATGGCGTATGGCTAAAGAACTTTTTCACAAGGCTGCGAGTTGTGGAATCTACCCAGAGACCACTAAAATTATTATGTGACAACAATTCAGCTGTGTTGTACGCCACTAACAACCGGAGTTCATCGAAATCGAAGTACATTGATATCAAGTTTCTGGTTGTAAAAGAGAGAGTTCAAAATAATGAATTATGTATAGAACACATAGGTACAGACACCATGATAGCAGATCCGCTTACTAAGGGATTGCCGCCCAAGAAGTTTCACGAGCATGTCGCTCGTATGGGCGGCATACCTATTTAGGTTACTTAGAAAATGTGGGAGTCTGATTTTGTATTTTGTTTTTCAGAGATGTTCTATGTTATGTAATTTGTAAAAGGATGTGTATATAGGAATATACAAGTTGCAATTAGTTGTTATCATTATTTTTCTCTTTAAAGTTTAAAGTTTAATGACCTCACTACAGTTTAAAGTTTAAAGTTTAAAGCTGACCCAATTGAAAATAGTCACACTATAATCACATTCGTGTGTAATTTCCAAACTATACGTCCAAATCAGATTCATGTCATTCAATTATGATGACAATGTGATCTATGTCGGTTTAGTTACGCATAAATATAATTGTAACAACTGCCGCTTAGGTCCCTTGTTAGTATAATTGATGGACAGAATTGTACAGAAAATACGATAAGTAAAAGGCAGAAAAGTTTGCATGCAATAAAGATAAGGACATAAAAATTAAAAGGTTACACTTGTCCAAGTGGGAGATTGTTGGATTTAGAGACGTCTAAATACAATAATTAAGTTGGACATGCGTGTATATAATTATATGTCTCATACTGTCACAAATATTAATGCCAAAATAAGTGATTAATTAAGGAATGACATTGTACGTATTTTAATAAGGATTTGGATCCGAAAACGTATAGAAATAAGATTTAAATTAATTATAATTGTTAATGGACCGATTATAATTAATTTAATTAATACACATATTATTTTAGGTTAAAATAAAGTTTAAAATATCAATTATGAATCTTCATGATTTTACGGAAATTTGGAAACAAATTTCGGACAAAACGGAGTTCGTATGAATTTTCGGAATTATTCAGAATTTGCTACTGTACCGAATGCTACAGTACCGCGTGCTACAGTGTCGGTTGCTACAGTTTTATTTGGGATAAAATCTGAAAATTTGTAATTGATATTTTTAGGAGAAGGAGATTAACCTGAAAATAGGAAAACTAACTCATTAGGTTTAGTTATGACCAAAATAGAATGCTATGAGAGCTAATTTTGATCAGATTGATGTGTATATAAAGGCTGGGTTTCCATGGCTGCAATCATCACCAATTTTGCTGTTCCATTACAGAAAATATACTCTGTTCTTTTATTCGGAAAGTTCAGAAAAAGAGAGGGTGTGATTGCGAAGCCCTGGAAGAGCCCAAAAGCCAACCGAGTCAAGTTCTAGGAGCTCTCAAGTCAAGACAAGGATCTCAATCAACCTAGAGCCAAGGATATTGTCCGATTGACAATAAGGAGGCCTTTTGAAGATGGATAGTAAGTTCCGCTGCACATTTACTTTATTTTCTTGCATAGGATCCTAGGGTTTTAGGTTTTAAAGCAATTAGGAAAACCCGTACATCCAACACGCGATCCCTGAAGGGTGGGGACCAGGCCAGACTTATGAATCTGCGGTGAACTACGCGAGCTAATTAATTGAAATTAAGCATGTTTTAAAATTTGAAGAGGTCCTTCAGTGGGTATATATATATGAAGGAGTTGTTTGCAGAGTGCAATTTTTCCTCTCTTTAAAAGGGTTCTGTTTAGCATGTTCTTTATTTTATTTTATTTCCCTTTACCGTTGTGGCCGTATATATGCAATTTTTGGTGTGATTATGGCTTGAAAAATCGATCGAGAGATTAATTTGAATAGCAGTGTGGAAACAAGAGAGGAGGCATGTGCGTCTCCCTTCCGCACAAGTCTATTTTTCTTTATTCCATGTGTTTATCTTTATCTATATAAGTTTCTCTTTTTTCATTTAATTTTTCTTCAGCTTAATTTAATTTAAACGGAATTGGCCTATGATCATGAAAATTATAGAACAAATGAACAAAAATATGTAGAGATGACAATCAGATGCACTCAGTTAATATAAACAACACGTATCTAACTAATTATCTATTATGTGCAGAATGTGAACAAATATTAATTTCTCCTTTGTGCAAACTAGTGGTTTGAAAAGGGGCCGGGTCGGGTCGGTCCGGTCCAAACCCGCCCGGTCCCCGGGTTGACTCGGGCACGGGTTAGCCCGGGTCAACGGGTTGAGTCGGGTAGGGGGGGGCGGGTTGGGGTCTGACTCGGCCGAACCTAACCCGGTCTAAACCCGGCGGGTTAGGACGGGGCGGGTTAGGTCGGGTCAGGGGTCGGTCCGGTCCGGGTAGGGCCGGTCAAGTTTGGTTTTTTTTTTTTTTTTTTTTTCCAGTTTCTGTTTTTTTTTTTCTGTTTCCAGAGAGGCAGAGAGGGGCAGAGGGCCGGCAGAGAGGAATTTTTTTTTTTTTTGCATTTTTTTTTCTTTTTATTTTATTTTAACTCAATATATTTTTGTTATAACTTTTAACAAAATCAAATTAAGTTAAAACCGAATTTTGTTAAAACCAAATTATTCTAAAACCGAGATATACCGAATTAGTTTAAAACCGAATTATTTTTTATCTTTAAAATCGAATTATTTTAAAACAATAGATTTAAAACAAAAGTTACCCTCCTCCTTTATTCCGGGCTTGGGACCGGCTATGTAAAATAACATAGGCGGAGTTCTAACTTTTTTTTTGTTAGTAATTATTCTTTAAAATAAAACAATTGAAATATTTAGAAATTATAATTTAAAAAAATGTAAATAAAAATTAAAAGAGGATAGAATTTTATACCGACACTACCTATCTAGTAGTTGTTGTGCATATACCATAGGTCGCTCTCTTGCTCACCGTCCGAATCCTCGTTAGGCTCAGGTCCCTCGGTACCGCTTTCTTGAGTGTCGACACCGGATGATGACGCTTCCAATCTCATGGCATGTTGCGTGCGATTTTCAGCATCAATCCAGTCTTTCAAGCACACAAGTCTCTCGAAAACATGTGCACCCAGCTTACTTCGTTTATCGGTAAGGATCCTGTTCGCCGAGCTAAAACAGGATTCAGAAGGGACGGTTGACACGGGCACGGCAAATATGTCGCGGGCCATCATCGCCAGTGTTGGATAGGCAGTTGCATTCCTCCTCCAC
This sequence comes from Carex myosuroides, assembly GCA_028015225.1. NCBI lineage: Eukaryota > Viridiplantae > Streptophyta > Magnoliopsida > Poales > Cyperaceae > Carex > Carex myosuroides. Next base: position 13,170,517 of record CM051466.1, read on the forward strand.
CAATCCATGAAGTCAACTCCTTCGGCTTCGGTGGTCCCCAAACAGTAGCTCATTAACTCGTTCGTGTTACCTTGGGATCCCGTCGGGTCGTCATCATCCTGAAAATCGCCTAACAATCCAGTACTGCTGTGTGTGGATAGACTATTAAAACAATAGAAAAAATTAGTGGACAAATAATGTAGATATTATAAATAATAAATATTAAAAACATATGTATATTTATATTCGTACCTCACGCCACCGGTCGAAGGCGGTTGGTCGGCATTTCTTCTTTCGCTGTATATGGCAAACATGTCCTCCAATGCCCGTTGTACGCGGGGCTCCTCGTCCCTCCAGTTTAATCTTAGATTTTTCTTGTAGGCTACGAGTATTTTTACCGTGAACTTCTTCTTGTATGCCGGATGGAGGCAGTTTGCGAGAACTGTCAAGAGGGGTACCTCTTCCCAATATTTAAGAAATTTTACCTTCATGGCTGCTACGATCGGATGGAGAGGGGAATCCTCACTATCCCTATCTTCCATATCACGGTACACCTTGGAAATATAGTAGAGATGGTGCAGCAACTCATGTGCCGTCGGTGTGTACGAGCAAGATAATTTCACGGTTGCGGTGAAAAAGGTTCCAAGGAATTGTGCAAGCATTATTATTAGCTGCCATTCGGGGTCGGTGAGTTCCAAAGCTTGTCCTTCGTTCGTCGATCTCAACATCTCCCCTATAGCCGCCTTGTAAGGAATGCATCGGTGCAGCATCCTGTAGGTGGAATTCCAACGGGTGTCTATATCCCAAGGTACCCTCATTTTGCCCAAACCTATTCTTTCGCACAAAGCTGCGAAATTTTGTTTTCTTTCTTGGTTTGAATAAATATGGGCAAGACCTCCCTTGAATTTAATTATCAAGTCATTTACGGCTTTTACCTTAAGACCATCTTTTACGGTAAGGTTTAGTATATGGCAAGCACACTTTTGGTGAAACAGTGCACCATTCATGATTGGGTTTAGGGACCGGATGAAATGATCGATAGACGCTACATTGTTGCTAGCATTATCGAACGAGATAGAAAAAATCTTGTTCCGTAAATCCCTTTTTAGATTATATTCTTGTAGAACCTCAATAATTGAATGGTAAATAACTTGTGCAGTGTGCGGGGACTCTAACACCCGAAAACTTAAAACCCGTTTTTGTAAAACCCAATTCTCATCGATCCAATGACCGGTAATACAAGAGTACCCTAGGCCGTGTTTACCGGCAGTCCATATATCGGAGGTAATGGAGACATTATAATTGGCATATCCAAATGTAGCTAGTAGCTCGTTTTTCTTTTGGATAAACTGGTTTTTCATTTCACGTACCATTTTTCTATGATGGATTTTCTTATACAATGGTTGAGCTAACCCCCGAATGCATAGCCGGGCAAAACTACTACAATTACCCATACTAATTGGTTGCTCCTTGTGGGCAATATATCGGACAAATTCTTCAAGCATTATTTTTTCATCATATCTTTGGTGGGTTCTACTACCATCCGGGTTCATAAGGGTTTGGACTAACCGCGGGTCCGCATTTTCTTGCGGTTGCTCACCCTTTTTCGCATGACCATCGGCATGTTTCTTAAAAGTGGACATACCATTTGCAAGTTTATACTCGTAAATAACCTTACAACCGCGTACCTTACATTTTAGAGTACGGACAACTCCACTCGCATTCAATGTCCTCTCGTAATACCGCCACCAATCGGCCTTGTATTCGGGCACCTTGGTTTTCCTCTTCTTCGGTGGTTCGATGGGAATGGGAGCAACAACTTCGGCTTGGGTTGCGGGGACAACTTCAATTTCCGGGACACTTGTCGAGGGACCGCTTCCTATAGGGGCGGTGTATTGAGTCGATCCTGTAGAAGCCGTACCTGCTCCATATGAAGGGTTAGAATAATAGTAATTAGGTGGTGCCATTTGGGATGGATTTTGTGGATAATAGTTAGGATATTGTTGTGGATAAATAGGTGGTGGCACTTGGGAGGGATTTTGTGGATACGGCGGTTGCACTTGCGAGGGATTTTGTGGATAAATAGGTGGTTCTTGTGGTTGAATCCTACTTTCTATTGCATCCATATTTTGTTGTTGGCCATCGGGCGTAGGGTTGAAAAAATCCTCGGAAGCTCTATGAGCAGCACGCATCCATTCGGGCATATCGGGGTCCATTTGTTCTACATATTAAAACCAAATTCATATCAAAATAAATCCGAAATTGTGTAACCTATTTAAATGTAAATCTAAATTCAATATAAATTAGATTAAATGTAAATTAATTCTAAATTACGTCTAAAATAAATCTAAATTAAATCTAACATAAATCTAAATTAAATATAAATTAAAGTTCTCATTGGCCTCCAAATTCAAATTAAATCTAAATTAAATATAAATTAAATCTAACAAAAATAAATCTAAATTCAAATTGGACTCTAAGTATCTAAATTCAAATTGGCCGAACTTCACAAGAAAAAAAAAAAAAAAAAATTTTGGCCGAATGAAATTGGCCTCTGCCTCTGGCCTCTGGCTCTGCCTATTGTCATATTGTCATTGCCTCATTGGCCTCTGCCCTCTGGCCTATGGCCGAACTTCACAAGAAAAAGAAAAAAAAAAAACTGCGGTGCCTGAGCCTGCTGATGCCCCTGCCCTCTGGGCCATTGGCCGAAATTCAAAAAAAAAAAAAACAAAAACAAAAGGCCGAACTTCAAAAGAAAAAGAAAAAGAAAAAAAAAAGAAAAAGAAAAAATAAGTGTAATTAAAATTTTAAAAATATATTTAAGAAAAAATAAGTCTAATTCAAATTATAACTCTAACAAAATAAAATATAAATTATTTAAATTTAAAAAATAAAATCTAATTAAAATTTACAAAATAAAATCTAATTCAAATTTAAAAATTAAGTTTAATTCGAATTTAAAAAAATGTCTAATTCAAATTTAAAAATTTTAAAAAAATAAAATATAACATATTTATCTAACAAATCTATTTATCTAATCTATTTATAAATAAAATAACTTATTTTAAAAAGGAAAATCTAACCTTCAAATTATAACTCTAACAAAATAAAATATAAATTATTTAAATTTAAAAAATAAAATCTAATTAAAATTACAAAATAAAATCTAATTCAAATTTAAAAATTAAGTTTAATTCGAATTTAAAAAAATGTCTAATTCAAATTTAAAAATTTAAAAAAAATAAAATATAACATATTTATCTAACAAATCTATTTATCTAATCTATTTATAAATAAAATAACTTATTTTAAAAAGTAAAATCTAACCTATTTCAAAATCTAGTCTATTTCAAAATAAATCCGAATTTCAAAATAAAATCCAATAATATAACATATTCAAAATTTAAATTATAACTCTAACAAAATCTAACAAATCTATTGTATATTGAAGTAACAAATCTAAAATCTAAAAAATCTAACCTATTTAAGATAAATCCGAATTTAAAAAAATAAAATCTAGTCTATTTCAAAATAAATTCGAATTTCAAAATAAAATCCAATAATCTAACATATTCAAAATTTAAAAAAGAAAATATAACATATTTATCTAACAAATCTATTTATCTAACCTATTTATAAATAAAATAACTTATTTTAAAAAGTAAAATCTAACATATTTCAAAATTAAATACAATAATCTAACATATTTAAAAATAAATCTAAAATCTAACATATTTGAAATTATTCAAATGTAACCTATTAAAAATAAAGATTACATATTTAAAAATAAATCTAACTATCCAACAAATTCAAAAATAAAAAATAACTAAAAAATTTAACCTATTTAAGATAAATCCGAATTTAAAAAAAATAAAATCTAGTCTATTTCAAAATAAATCCGAATTTCAAAATAAAATCCAATAATCTAACATATTCAAAATTTAAAAAAGAAAATATAACATATTTATCTAACAAATCTATTTATCTAACCTATTTATAAATAAAATAACTTATTTTAAAAAGTAAAATCTAACATATTTCAAAATTAAATACAATAATCTAACATATTTAAAAATAAATCTAAAATCTAACATATTTGAAATTATTCAAATGTAACCTATTAAAAATAAAGATTACATATTTAAAAATAAATCTAACTATCCAACAAATTCAAAAATAAAAAATAACTAAAAAATCTAACCTATTTAAGATAAATCCGAATTTAAAAAAATAAAATCTAACATATTTCAAAATAAATCCGATTTTCAAAATAAAATATATTAATCTAACAAATCCAATAATCTAGCATATCCATTATCCAATAATCTAACATATTCAAAAATAAAATCCAATAATCTAACATATTCAAAAATCTAACAAATATAACATTTATTTGAACAAACAAATAAATGTAGCTTATTTATCTAATAAATTTAAAAATAAATCGGAATTTAACAAAGAAAAACTAACAATATTAAAAATTACTAACAATATCTAACAATTACTAAAAATTACTAACAACTACTTAAAATTACTAACAATTACTAACAAAGTAACAATTACTCAAAATTACTACAAATTTCTAAACATTACTAACAATTACTTAAAATTATCTAACAATTCCTAACAATTACTAAATTAACCTATTTAAACTAATTCTAATTATTTAACAATTACTAAAAATAAATCTAACCTTTTAATCTTGCGGAAAAATCTTGCGGGAGGTAGAATGAAAAAAATCCTTCGTAATTCCTCTACTTTCGTCTTTCGTATTTTTTTGCGTATTTGTAGAATGAAATAAATTGCAACTCTTTTTTTTTAAACAATAAAAATAAAATTTGAGAATAATAAAAATATTGAGAGTATGAGAATATGAGATTGAGAGAATGAGAGATTGAGAATAATGAGTATGAGATGTGAAAATTTATGAAGAATGGGGGTATATTTAAGAGTGTTTTGGGGGGGGGGGGGGGGGAAATCTGCCGTTGAAACATAAAAAAATTTCAAATTTCGGTGGGGGGTCGGGTTGGGTCGGGTCGGGTCCCGCCGGGTTTGACCCGGGTTTCGGGGGGGTTAGGTCGGGTTTGACCCGGGTTAGGTCGGGTTTGACCCGGGTTATGTCGGGTTAGGGTCGGTTCACACGGGTTCGGCCGGGTTTGAGGGGGTTTAGTCGGGTTTTGGGTCGGGTTAGGTCGGTTCGGGTCGGGTTTAGGCCGGTCCGGGTCGGGTTCGGGTAGACGGGTTGAAACGGGGGGGGGGGGGGGGGGGGAGGTCGGGTTTCGCCCAGAAAACCGAATCCGACCCGTTTTAAACCCGACCCATCCCTTTAGGACGGTTCGGGTCGGGTCCATGGTCGGATCCGGGTCGGTCCGGGTCCGGGTCCCGGGTTTGCGCGGGTCGGGTTGGACCGGGCGGGTATAATCAATACACTAGTGCAAACACATTAATTAATTGCTTCTTGGCACAGAGCTGCACACACAAACATTAAATTATGAAACAGATACATACACGACAGCCAACAGACAGACAAATCAATTTAAATTTAAAAAAGGCAATCAAGTAGACGCCAGAAAATAAATCATCTTAATTAATTATCAGCTAGCTAATCCCTGTCCCTCTGACAATTGCTTTTGCAGCTTTATAATTAATATTAGCTACCGCCTAACGTACCGACGAAGGTTTTTAATAATTTTAATGTGTTTTGGGCCAACAGAACTAATCATGGGCTAAGCATAACCAATTTATTAATTAATTAATTAATTAGTCAATATGAATCAATACTTTATCTTTAAAATCCAACGGTTGGGAACTTGGGATTAAATTTGATACTAGAAGAATCTATAACCAATCTTGTGGCCCCCAACTTCATTTTGAGATTTAAATTCCCGCTAGAATCCGGTGGAAGTGGGATTGCGGGGGAGGTTATACTTCTAAATCCATTTACAAAATCTTGTCAGAGGGAGGGAAAATAATTAGTCCAAAATACCGGGTGTAGACTGCAAAAGTTCCACCCTCCGTCAGAATTATACAGGAGGGTAATCTCTGGCTGAAACATTGCTAGAGAGAAGAGAATTTTGTTGCTCGATCACTGTGAGCTTCAAAAAATAAAAAAATTAACTTTATTTTCCTCGAGTACTCTACTAAAATGTATAGCATCTAAATCGTTAATTTTAAATTATAAAGTTAATTATCTACTTTACGAAAATCTACTCGTTAGTTAAACAAGAAGAAACGAATGTTCTGGACCTTTATATTATGAAGTTCTTTTCCTTGGGCACTGATACATTGCTTTCCGTTGTGTCGGAAATTAATCATGAAATGTAGTCTCAACTCGGTGTTTTCTTATAAAACGTAAATAAATAAATAAAATCAGAAAACGGATTAATTACTCTCTAAATTATAAAAATCATCAAAACAGAAAATAATTTCCGATTATTCTATGGGGTAACCGAAATTTTTTTTCGGTTACCCCATTGCCACACCATCATAGACTCAACTGCACAATTAAATTTAAGAGAAACCGAATGAAAATTTGAGTTACCACCCATGGCATTTGCAAGTTACCTCCACTTACCCTCCACTTCTACCACTTCTACTTACCCTCACTTCTACCTCTTCTACCCTGTTACCCTTCTCTCTCTTTTTTCTAATTAAATTAATATGTAGTGCAAATTTGCACTACAAATTTAATTTTATGGTTATCTTAATTAATATGTAGTGTAAAGAAAAGGTATGTTTAATTTTTGTAGTGCAAATTTAGTTTTTGTAGAGTTTAAATTTACAATGTAAATTAGTAAAATAGTTTAATTAGTTAATTATAATTATAAAATTTATTGTAAATGTAGTTTAATTATCTTAATATGTAAAATACGGTTCTCATCTATGTGATGCCATTCATATTAGGTACTATTATTTTATATGTATAATTATCGTAGAAATGTGATGAATTTTATGCAGGAATATGAGCACTGGACAACAAAAAGCCTACAACAATAATTATAGCAAAATAACTAATTAAACTATTTTACTAATTTACATTGTAAATTTAAACTTTATTTGGGTCGAACAAAAAACAATTCAAAAAGTTCACAGTTAAAAAGCAAGGTTACCGAAGGTTAATATAAATTTCAGTTATCGAGAGAGTAAAAATAAAATAAAATAAAATAAAGTAGTAACCGAAATAAGATTCGGTTACCCGGAAATTTAAAATAAAAAAATGAGGTGGTAATAGTGGTTTGAAAAGGGGTCGGGTCGGGTCGGTCCGGTCCAAACCCGCCCGGTCCCCGGGTTGACTCGGGCACGGGTTAGCCCGGGTCAACGGGTTGAATCGGGTAGGGGGGGGGGGGCGGGTTGGGGTCTGACTCGGCCGAACCTAACCCGGTCTAAACCCGGCGAGTTAGGACGGGGCGGGTTAGGTCGGGTTAGGGGTCGGTCCAGTCCGGGTAGGGCCGGTCCGGTTTGGTTTTTTTTTTTTTCCGGTTTCTGTGTTTTTTTGCTTTCTGTTTCCAGAGAGGCAGAGAGGGGCAGAGGGCAGCGGCAGAGAAAATTTTTTTTTTTTTTGCATTTTTTTTTCTTTTTATTTTATTTTAACTCAATATATTTTTGTTATAACTTTTAACAAAATCAAATTAAGTTAAAACCGAATTTTGTTAAAACCAAATTATTCTAAAACAGAGATATACCGAATTAGTTTAAAACCGAATTATTTTTTATCTTTAAAATCGAATTATTTTAAAACAATAGATTTAAAAACAAAAGTTACCCTCCTCCTTTATTCTGGGCTTGGGACCGGCTATGTAAAATAACATAGGCGGAGTTCTAACTTTTTTTTTTGTTAGTAATTATTCTTTAAAATAAAACAATTGAAATATTTAGAAATTATAATTTAACAAAATGTAAATAAAAATTAAAAGAGGATAGAATTTTATACCGACACTACCTATCTAGTAGTTGTTGTGCATATACCATAGGTCGCTCTCTTGCTCACCGTCCGAATCCTCGTTAGGCTCAGGTCCCTCGGTACCGCTTTCTTGAGTGTCGACACCGGATGATGACGCTTCCAATCTCATGGCATGTTGCGTGCGATTTTCAGCATCAATCCAGTCTTTCAAGCACACAAGTCTCTCGAAAACATGTACACCCAGCTTACTTCGTTTATCGGTAAGGATCCTGTTCGCCGAGCTAAAACATGATTCAGAAGGGACGGTTGACACGGGCACGGCAAATATGTCGCGGGCCATCATCGCCAGTGTTGGATAGGCAGTTGCATTCCTCCTCCACCAATCCATGACGTCAACTCCTTCACTTTCGGTGGTCCCCAATAAGTAGCTCATTAACTCGTTCGTGTTACCTTGGGATCCCGTCGGGTCGTCATCATCCTGAAAATCGCCTAACAATCCAGTACTGCTGTGTGTGGATAGACTATTAAAACAATAGAAAAAATTAGTGGACAAATAATGTAGATATTATAAATAATAAATATTAAAAACATATGTATATTTATATTCGTACCTCACGCCACCGGTCGAAGGCGGTTGGTCGGCATTTCTTCTTTCGTAATATATGGCAAACATGTCGTCCAATGCCTTTTGTACGCGGGGATCCTCGTCCCTCCAATTTAATTTTAGATTTTTCTTGTAGGCTACGAGTATTTTTACCGTGAACTTCTTCTTGTATGCCGGATGGAGGCAGTTTGCGAGAACGGTCAAGAGGGGTACCTCTTCCCAATATTTAAGAAATTTTACCTTCATGGCTGCTACGATCGGATGGAGAGGGGAATCCTCATTATCCCTATCTTCCATATCACGGTACACCTTGGAAATATAGTAGAGATGGTGCAGCAACTCATGTGCCGTCGGTGTGTACGAGCAAGATAATTTCACGGTTGCGGTGAAAAAGGCTCCAAGGAATTGTGCAAGCATTATTATTAGCTGCCATTCGAGGTCGGTGAGATCCAAAGCTTGTCCTTCGTTCGTCGATCTCAACATCTCCCCTATAGCCGCCTTGTAAGGAATGCATCGGTGCAGCATCCTGTAGGTGGAATTCCAACGGGTGTATATATCCCAAGGTACCCTCATTTTGCCCAAACCTATTCTTTCGCACAACGCTGCGAAATTTTGTTTTCTTTCTTGGTTTGAATAAATATGGGCAAGACCTCCCTTGAATTTAATTATCAAGTCATTTACGGCTTCTACCTTAAGACCATCTTTTACGGTAAGGTTTAGTATATGGCAAGCACACTTTTGGTGAAACAGTGCACCATTCATGTTGGGTTTAGGGACCGGATGAAATGATTGATGGACGCTACATTGTTGCTAGCATTATCGAACGAGATAGAAAAAACCTTGTTCCGTAAATCCCTTTTGAGATTATTCTTGTAAAACCTCAATAATTGAATGTTAAATAACTTGTGCAGTGTGCGGGGAATCTAACACCCGAAACCTTAAAACCCGTTTTTGTAAAACCCAATTCTCATCGATCCAATGACCGGTAATATAAGAGTACCCTAGGCCGTGTTTACCGGCAGTCCATATATCGAAGGTAATGGAGACACTATAATTGGCATATCCAAATGTAGCTAGTAGCTCGTTTTTCTTTTGGATAAACTGGTTTTTCATTTCACGTACCATTTTTCTATGATGGATTTTCTTATACAATGGTTGAGCTAACCCCCAAATGCAGAGCCGGGCAAAACTACTACAATTACCCATACTAATTGGTTGTTCCTTGTGGGCAATATATCGGGCAAATTCTTCAAGCATTAATTTTTCATCATATCGTTGGTGGGTTCTACTACCATCCGGGTTCATAAGGGTTTGGACTAACCGCGGGTCCGCATTTTCTTGCGGTTGCTCACCCTTTTTCGCATGACCATCGGCATGTTTCTTAAAAGTGGACATACCATTTGCAAGTTTATACTCGTAAATAACCTTACAACCGCGTACCTTACATTTTAGAGTACGGACAACTCCACTCGCATTCAATGTCCTCTAGTAATAGAAAGTAGGATTCAACCACAAGAACTTCGGTGGTTTTCCTCTTTGTATTCGGGTGTCTTGGTTTTCCTCTTCTTCGGTGGTTCGATGGGAATGGGAGCAACAACTTCGGCTTGGGTTGCGGGGACAACTTCAATTTCCGGGACACTTGTCGAGGGACCGCTTCCTATAGGGGCGGTGTATTGAGTCGATCCTGTAGAAGCCGTACCTGCTCCATATGAAGGGTTAGAATAATAGTAATTAGGTGGTGCCATTTGGGATGGATTTTGTGGATAATAGTTAGGATATTGTTGATGATAAATAGGTGGTGGCACTTGGGAGGGATTTTGTGGATACGGCAGTTGCACTTGGGAGGGATTTTGTGGATAAATAGGTGGTTCTTGTGGTTGAATCCTACTTTCTATTGCCTCCATATTTTGTTGTTGGCCATCGGGCGTAGGGTTGAAAAAATCGGCGGAAGCTCTTTGAGCAACATGCATCCATTCGGGCATTTCGGGATCCATTTGTTCTACATATTAAAACCAAATTCATATCAAAATAAATCCGAAATTGTGTAACCTATTTAAATGTAAATCTAAATTCAATATAAATTAGATTAAATGTAAATTAATTCTAAATTACGTCTAAAATAAATCTAACATAAATTAAAATTAAATATAAATTAAAGTTCTCATTGGCCTCTAAATTCAAATTAAATCTAAATTAAATATAAATTAAATCTAACAAAAATAAATCTAAATTCAAATTGGCCTCTAAGTCTCTAAATTCAAATTGGCCGAACTTCACAAAAAATAAAAAAATAAAAAATTTTAAAAAAATAAAGTTTAATTAAAATTTAAAAAATAAAGTCTAATTCAAATTTTAAAAAAATGTCTAATTCAAATTTTAAAATTTATAAAAATAACTCTAATTCAAATTTAAAAGAAATAAAGTTTAATTGAAATTCAAATTTAAAAAAAAGTCTAATTCAATTTTATAAATTTAAAAAAAATAACTCTAATTCAAATTTAAAAAATATATTTAAGAAAAAATAAGTCTAATTCAACTTATAACTCTAACAAAATAAAATATAAAATATTTAAATTTAAAAAATAAAATCTAATTAAAATTTAAAAAATAAAATCTAATTCAAATTTAAAAAATAAGTTGAATTCGAATTTAAAAAAATGTCTAATTCAAATTTATAAATTTAAAAAAATAAAGATAACATATTTATCTAACATATTTATTTATCTAACCTATTTCAAAATAAAATACAATAATCTAACAAATACAATAATCTAACATATTTAGAAATAAATCTAAAATCTAACATCTTTGAAAATATTCAAATGTAACCTATTAAAAATAAAGTCTAATTCAACTTATAACTCTAACAAAATAAAATATAAATTATTTAAATTTAAAAAATAAAATCTAATTAAAATTTAAAAAATAAAATCTAATTCAAATTTAAAAAATAAGTTTAATTCGAATTTAAAAAAATGTCTAATTCAAATTTATAAATTTAAAAAAAATAAAGATAACATATTTATCTAACATATTTATTTATCTAACCTATTTCAAAATAAAATACAATAATCTAACAAATACAATAATCTAACATATTTAGAAATAAATCTAAAATCTAACATCTTTGAAAATATTCAAATGTAACCTATTAAAAATAAAGATAACATATTTAGAAATAAATCTAACTATCCAACAAATTCAAAAATAAGAAATAACTAAAAAATCTAACCTATTTAAGATAAATTCGAATTTTAAAAAATAAAATCTAACCTATATCAAAATAAATCCGAATTTCAAAATAAAATCCAATAATCTAACATATTTAAAATTTAAAAAATAAAATATAACATATTTATCAAACAAATCTATTTATCTAACCTATTTATAAATAAAATAACTTATTTTAAAAAGTAAAATCTAACATATTTCAAAATTAAATACAATAATCTAACATATTTAGAAATAAATCTAAAATCTAACATCTTTGAAAATATTCAAATGTAACCTATTAAAAATAAAGATAACATATTTAGAAATAAATCTAACTATCCAACAAATTCAAAAATAAGAAATAACTAAAAAATCTAACCTATTTAAGATAAATTCGAATTTTAAAAATTAAAATCTAACATATTTCAAAATAAATCCGAATTTCATAATAAAATATAATAATCTAACAAATCCAATAATCTAACATATCCAATAATCTAATATATTCAAAAATAAAATCCAATAATCTAACATATTCAAAAATCTAACAAATATAACATTTATTTGAACAAACATATAAATGTAGCTTATTTATCTAACAAATTTAAAAATAAATCCGAATTTAACAAAGAAAAACTAACAATATTAAAAATTACTAACAATATCTAACAATTACTAAAAATTACTAACAACTACTAAAAAATACTAACAATTATTAACAAATAACAATTACTCACAATTACTACAAATTTCTAAACATTACTAACAATTACTAAAAATTATCTAACAATTCCTAACAATTACTAAATTAACCTATTTAAACTAATTCTAATTATTTAACAATTACTAAAAAAAATCTAACCTTTTAATCTCGCGGAAAAATCTTGCGGGTTGTAGAATGAAAAAAATCCTTCGTAATTCCTCTACTTTCGTCTTTCGTATTCATTTGCGTATTTGTAGAATGAAATAAATTGCAACTCTTTTTTTTAAACAATAAAAATAAAATTTGAGAATAATAAAAATATTGAGAGTGTGAGAAATTGAGAATATGAGATTGAGAGAATGAGAGATTGAGGATTGAGAATAATGAGTATGAGATGTGAAAATTTATGAAGAATGTGGGTATATTTAAGGGTGTTTTGGGGGGGGGGGGGGAACTGCCGTTAGAATAAAAAAAAATTGAAAATTTTCGGTGGGGGGGCGGGTTGGCTCGGTCCGGGACGGGTCCCGCCGGGTTTGACCCGGGTTTGGGCGGGTTTGGTCGGGTTTGGGCGGGTTTGGGCGGGTTTGGTCGGGTTAAAGGGGGTTTATTCGGATTTTGGGTCGGGTTAGGTCGGTTTGGATCGGGTTTTGTCCGGTCCGGGTCGGGTTCGGGGTCACGGGTTGAAACGGGAGGGGGGGGTCGGGTTTCGCCCAGAAAACCGGTTCCGACCCGTTTTAGACCCGACACATCACTCTAGGACGGTTTGGGTCGGATTCTTGGTCGGATCCGGATCGGTCCGGATCCGGATCCCGGGTTTGCGCGGATCGGGTTGGACCGCCCAGATAAAATCAATACACTAGGTGGTAACCGAAAATAAGAAGAGGTTACCACTTTCTTCTTCTTCTTTTTTACTCTTGGTAATTCTTTTTTTTTATTCTGTTGTTTGCTCTTGATGGTAACCGAATCTTATTTTTGGTTACCAAGTTCTTTTTTTTTTGTTTACTTCTCAGTGACCGAAATTTATATTAACCCTCAGTATCTTGTTTTTTTACCGTGACTCTTTTAAATTATTTTTTTTGTTCTACCCAACTAGAGTTTAAATTTACAATGTAAATTAGTAAAATAGTTTAATTAGTTAATTTGTTATAATTATTGTTCTAGATTTCAGTCCAGTGCTCAGATTCCTACATAAAATTAATCTCATTGCTAACATAATATACATATAAAATTACAGTACCTAATATGAATGGCATCACATAGATAAGAACCGTATTTTACATATTAACATAAATAAACTACATTTACAATAAATTTAATAATTGTAGTAAATTAACTAATTAAACTATTTTACTAATTTACATTGTAAATTTAAATTCTAAAAAAATAAATTTACACTACAAAAATTAAACATACCTTTTTTTTACACTACATATTAATTAAAGTACCCATAAATTTAATTTTTAGTGCAAATTTACACTACATATTAATTTAATTAAGGAAAAGAGAGAAGGATAAACGGGTAGAAGTGATTAGTGAGAGCAAGTAGAAGTGGTAGTAGTGAGGGGTATGTGGGACAAGTATCCTCTCCATTACTGTAAAAGATTCCCTTCACTTTACGGTTTGAGATTAACTCTCAGCTACTTTGAGATTCGGGCTAGCGTAGGGGCCAGTATTATTGGAATTTGAGATTCGTACCAAGTTAAAATGAACGGTCCAGATCCAATCATTGTAAAAGATGTGGAATCAATGGTGTGGTCCGGGGTGTAATGATGTGGTAATTAATGGAGTAACCGAAAAAAAAATTAGTTATCTCATAGAGTAACCAGATTTTTTTTTTCGAATATCTAATAGATTTTGTAAATTGAAGAGTAATCAACATGTTTTCTGATTTTCCTTTTCTTTATTTACGTTTTATATAAAAAAGCCTCCCAAGTCCCAACACAAAATCTGTTCCATCCAATATTTTTTTTATTGAACAAAAATGCAGAGGTCATGCTTCAATGTGAAATTAGTACATCTTTCAATCAAGTGAATATTGTTATGACTCATGATAATAAGTAAAAAAGTGGAATGTTCAGACTTGAACCAATTCATTATATATTTCATATAAATAAAAAATAAATAAATAAACAAGAATAATAAATTCAAAATTTATCCTATTTTGCTATAAAAAAATTGATTGTTTCCGAATAAATTCTTATGTCTTATAGGCATATATTGTTCACTATAGAGTATACATTTTTGCAAATTTTAAAAATTTACTATAATTCTATTTATATAGATAAATAGATTCTATAAATATATTTATAATTTATATATAATAATATATATGTTAAAATAAAAACTATATTTTGGGAACCTTATATACAAACATCTTCTAATGCTAATTCATTAATTGCATTTTTGTGCCCTTTTAACCATAGAAGGCAAAATCGGCCGTTCCGGAGCAGAATCGGCCGTTCCGGATTGGAATCGGACGGTACCGATCCGATTTCAGACCGAGTTACGCGGTTAGTATAGATTTCATCAAATTTCGGCCGTTCCAGTCTCATTCCAGACAAATTTCAGCAGTTCCGGCTTGATTCCAGTCAAATTTCATCCGTTTCAGGCCGAAACGCGAATTGATCAAACTCCATAATTTTTTTTTAGCTCTCTGTGAATCGAACTCATGCCCTCTTGCATGGCAACCAAATTCAACTACCACCACACCATACAATCTTTGTTGTTAAAAATTACAACTCATTTCTATATATGAATTTCAATTTGTACCTCCATTCAATCACGGATTGATTATTTGATTGTAATAATTTTTCTAAATTTTTTTATCATTTTTTTCCTATTTTTTAGTGTAAAACAAGCTTCTGGCAAAAAAGTTCGATTTTCCGATCTGATTCGGCCGATCCAGACCGATTTTTCCGATCCGGATCGAGATCGGTCGGTGCGATCCCGATCCCGATACCGATTTTTCCTTCTATGATTTTAACTCAGTAGTAGAGTAACGCCATAGTAAGGTGTAAATCATCAGTTCAAATCTAATAAAAGGTTCTTTCTGCTACTAATTTCATAAGATTACATCCTTTCAACAGTAAACATTGAATGATATTTTTTTTGTATTGAAAAACAAATAATATTTTTTAGAAAAAGGTTTTTTCCTTAGCACTAATAAGAATTCATAGGAAATTTGAAAAATCCGATCAATAAAGTAATATCTACGCAGGGTAAACCACCTTCTCTCCGACTTCCCAGCTAGAGAGAGGTCAACAATCGACGTAGACAATAACCCCAGTTCTCATTCTCAGAAATCATACTAGCCTTTTCGTATGGTAGAAAAGGGTTTTTGAAACCGAAAGTCGTCAGTTCAAATCCAAGGACCTTTTCCACTAAATTCAAGCTTTATACCTTGTTTTTCAAGCAAACTCTTTTTTTTTTTAGAAGAAATAAGTTATAATGAATTTGAATTTTTTGCAGTTTTTTAGTTATATTTCAAAAATAGAATAGTCGTTAACATAATGACTAATTATGAGTAATTGAATTTTCTTAGAAGTAATCTGCCCATAGTGACATAACCCTCTTCATGTTTCATTGTTTCAATTTGGTCTTCTCAAAGAAATTGGAATGAATTTTGAAAAATATTCAATTGAATTAATTCATTAAGATTTAAACTAATAAAATAAGAGTTCTTTACGTAATATTATATTGTCGTTTCCAAGATTTAATTCAATGTTCCAGCTGTAATATACTTGATCCACAAATTACATTTTAATTTAGATGGGTTGACTCCACAATATATGCTGCAAACATTGACAAGTTTCAACCGAAATAATTAAACGAACAAATAAGCAAACAATTAGCACTTGGATTTGAATTAACGATTAGAGTTAATTTTTTATAAAAGATGTTCCCCACTAGACAAAAAAATACTAAATGAATAAACAAGCAAATAAACAAATAATCAAACGTGCCCCATGTACTGATACAAATGGGCTAACAGAAAAATAAAGTATAAAACTATACACAACTTTCAAAGCATACTGTTATCTAGTTTATATATATATAACTACAACTGCAAAGACTCAGCTTCCGTATTAATCAAACTAATCCACAAAATACAGAGTTAAAAAATTACCAACATTTAACTGAATTAAAAAAAAAAAACTAAAAACACTAAGACAATTTTCTTTATTCAGAGCTAATCGTTAACATTTGGTGCTGCAATACCTTGGTTCAGTGCTACATTTGAACCTGATTTTATAGCAGCTACAATTTTTCTCTGTAATGTCAATACACCAATTCTCTTTGAGACGACATAGAGCACCACCATTGCAAATATGAGAAACCCTACTACGAGTATAATCCTGCATAAACCAAATAAAAGTATTGAAATAACAAAGAAATAAAAAATTTCCTTCTAAACATTAAGACTTGAAGAGAAACTTCACCTGTCAATGACATCCTGGCGTTTCATAGAAGAAAGCAAGCCGCGTGTGCGAGACAGCAAGGATCGGTGGCCTTTGTACTCACTCTCAGCCTTTTTCAATACGTTGCCCGATTCGTCTGAGTTTTGCATAGGTAAACACTGTTAATCATGAAAACCTATCATAGGCAACAAAACACAACTGGCAGGTTTATAAACATACCAAAAGTCGCCAAGGTACTTGCAGTCCGTTCTACCTCCTGAATTAATCAATGAAAAGAACATGTAGATAAGATAAAATGGAAATTTGAAATATTTTAATTATGATTTACTGTCAAGATTAACTACTGAGGTAAATTCCATATTGCTATAATTACCTGAACCATCATTTGACGGGTACGACGTAGGCTCTCAGTAATACTTTCAGCAGCAGATGTCATGCCAGCTTTTGTCCTACCAAATAAATAAGAGTATAAAATTGAGCATCAAGTCTTAACTACAGGTAGCAGATCCAAATAACAGTAGTAACTAATTTGGGGCAATTGGGTAATAATTTGATAAATTTGCTTAGCCAGAACCAGACATTTACTCTGACCACAGCACAACAAGCAAAGTTGTTATTTGGTGGTACTGATATAGGATTCAGTGCGTAAAGTTGCTACAGTGACAATTAATTATATCAAGGTGTGTTCTGCATTCAGAAAGATCGTGTATCGGATCTGGTGCAATGTGGGTATCGTTTGATAGCCAATCAAATGCCAATTAAGGAAGACTGTTAATTTCAAAAATTGCTTGATGGATGAACAATCAGTTTTAAAAGTGCACCAAGTTTGACAAACGGCCTACCTAAATCATAATTAACATACCCACAGGCCACAGATCAATTTTTTTTGGTTACCAGTGAGCCGTTTGTCGTGGTTGTATAATAAGGTTGTTGTTAATATAACCTATCCTATTAGAAAAAAATAGAGAAAGCAAATAACATACTGTAAATTACGCCTTCGAACAGTAGACTCTTCGCCACCTCCCAAAAGAAGCTCTCTCTATACATGATATACAGAAATTAAAAGAATTTCCAAGGACATCAAACCATTTAAATGACATGAGGATGTTTAGTACTGTGTTGTACAATTCAATTTAAGGTTGAAACTGTAAAAAGACCTTATGACATCAAATATTTCTATTAAAACTGACATAATGTCAGCACCAAAAAAATTGTCAATGAAAAACCCCATATATTTGAAAATAACAGTTAATTACCTCTTCTTCAGCTGCTTTCTTGATATTTGCCTTGGCCTGGAAATTAGCATTTCTCAACCCCATATGCAACCTACAGTCATTCAAAACTCGATATGTTTAACATATATACGTCATCTTGGCCAGCTAGAACTTGATAAATGATATTGAATTGTTGATATAATTAAGCAAAGTTGTGTAAATATCAATAGTGCATGTCAGTTCATACTGTCAGCTTGGATTTGTATTTCTCAGTTGGATTGGGCGGCACCAGGGCAAGTTAATTTAGGCAATGGAAAAAAGTAACAATTGATCTTTTCTGGCCAGAATTAATAGAGAGATCATAAAAATCCAATCACCCTTTATTTCAACCGGTTTTTACCAGATCAAACTTTACGAAGAAAAAACAAGTAGCGAAATAAAGCACATACTTCTGGTACTGTTCCTTCCAAATTTCCACCAAAGCTTGCCCAGACTGTACCTCCTCCATGGTCGGCAGCTGTTGCGCCAGCAAATCGAGCCTGAACTGCATCGATCGAAGTGAAGCGAGCCCATCCTGAGCCGCTCCATTCAGTCTAGGCAGTACATTCGCCTCCTCTGTGCCTTTGCCAGATTTCCCACAGTTTTCAATCGCTCGGATTGTTTCTTGCAATTGAGAAACGGTTTCATCCCACTCTTTCTTCAGATTTTCTACAGCCAGTGAGACCTCATCCATTTGTTGTGTTTATGCACTATTGGAAATAATTAAGAAAATAACTGTCAGTTATTTTCAGAGGAAATTATCACATTAATTGATTCCATAGGTAATCATCATAATTTTAAGACATACCATCCCAAACAAATCCAATTTTAAGACAGCATAAAAAAATTAGCAATTCATCAAAAAGAACAACAAAATTCTCTATTATATTGAGAGAGAGAGAGTGTTAAAAATATAGAGGATTGATCTCAGATTTTATTATCATCATAGATCAAAGATCAAGGGCTAGGATTAGTTCAAGTGTCAAAATAGAAATAGAATAGAATAGTTGGTACATTGGTACCAGAGATTACCATAAATAGGAATAGTAACGTTAGGATTTTCAACGGCACTTTAAGAACTTGTATTATAAATAGCTTTAGAAAAATTGTAACATATAACACAAGATATACAATCAAATAATATTCCGCATACTTTTCTCAAAATACGATTCCTCCTCAGATCTCACAAAATCAAGAGAGAGAGAGAGATTGAGAGCGAGAGGGAGAGACAGTACCAATAGACAGTAGGGGGGATCGCGCGCATGCAATGGAGAGGTCAGAGCCTCAGAGGTGACGTAGTTTAGATTGTTTTAGATCTGGAAAAGAGATGGACTAGGAAGGAGACGAGCTATGATATTTGGGCTTTACTGGGCTCAGTATGGGTATGGCCTTATTAAATTTTGGGCTTTCTCTAAATTAAGCTCGGTCTAATTCAGCTTTCAAAAATGTGCAAAATACTCGGGTTACGAAATTTTAATTTTTAATGGCCTGTTTTTAATAAATCGGTTACCAAATCAGAAACTCAGTGGCCTGTTTTCAATTTTGGAGTCTCCACCTTTGTCGCCATGTGGTCATTATTGGTCAACCATGCATAGTATGGTAAACCTAAAATTAAGCGTTTGCAACAAAATTGTAACAAGTGTACTATAGAGTACAATTCATCATCCCCAAATTAGTCTCGACTAATCACTACCACACGAACCGTTAACTCACCGTTTTAACACAACTGTCACTTGCCTCTACAAATCTCTCCCAACTTTCGCATTCTCTTTCATGCACCACTACCTATATCTCATTGCATTGCATTCCTCTCCTCTTTCTCCTCACAATTAATGGATATAGCTATCAACCAATCCCAACCTCATCATGAGGTCTCCATAGAGCCTTCATTGAAGCTCCACATTTGCCGAGTTTGTGGCAAGGCCTTCTCAAGCGGGTGTGCGCTCGGAGGCCACATGCGTATCCATGGCATCCAAAAGGATTTGGACATTGAAGAGGAGGAGGAGGATACCTTTACAACGACCAACTCGGCTGACGGGTCAGGCCCGTACTCATCTGATCTGGGTGCCCGATTTCCAAAGGTGAAGTATGCACTCCGCACCAAAGGGGGTTGCTACAGGAATCACTATGCAATGTTCGGTTCATGGAATCCAATCCTGCCTAGTGATCATGACCTTACTAACCAATCATCGAGTGACATCATCAATGATGGTTCCAGGTGCCAGAGCAAGCGGTCTTGCATGGACCAGGCTCACTTCAAGCCTGGATACACTTTGACAGAAGATGAACAAGTTGCACAGAGTTTGGTTATGCTTTCTCGCGACGAGAGACTAACATATCCCAAACCATGGGCACTACCCCTGTTAAAAGAAGTACTGGAGCCATCGTCTGGGCCATCATGCCGAGTTGAAGCAGCAATTGTGGAGCAAGCAAGGCTAAAGTTGCCACTAATGGTACCTCCAATCAGGTTTCGGTCCATGGAGCAGATGACACCCGCTACACCTGTCAAAGACCCAAAACCAGGCTCGGGTTATAGAAAGTTGTTCGAGTGCAAGTCTTGCAACAAAGTTTTCACATCACACCAGGCACTCGGTGGCCACCGCGCCAGCCATAGAAAGGTGAAGGGTTGTTCCTTAGCAAATGGCCTTGCCGAAGATTCGAATAATGATCTATTGTACAGGACTGGTGCAACAAATATTACTGATGAGATAGACAACTCAATGGAAATTGTATTGTTAGAACACGCACACACCGCAATAACCGAGCCAGGGAAGAAGAAAATGAAGATTCATGAGTGCACCATCTGCCACCGCTTGTTCACCACCGGACAGGCACTTGGTGGCCACAAGCGCTGTCATTGGCTCGTGCAGAACAACAACAAGACGGCTTACGGACAACAGGTCGCCACTCTTGGCCATGCAGGGACAGTTGCTCCTGTGTTCTCTGGCTCGACCAAGATGCTCAATCTCTTCAAAGACCAGCCAAAGGAGCCACTCACAGTCCAACTGACAAGCTCGGCGAACATGTCGGTGCTTGATTCAGGTCTAGTTACAGTGAGTCCGAGGGATAATGTGGTCATCATAGAAGACGAGGTTAATAGCAAGAAGGTGAAGAATGAGAGGAAGAGAAAGCCGAGTGATGATAGATTAGCTGACTTGGGGCCCAATGGTTGGCTTCGGGTTGGGATCGGATCGAATGTGCTAGCTTAGCTAGTGAATTAACAATAAATTAATTGATCCACTATACATGGAATTAATTAACGATATATAATTGATCCTTTGTATAATAATGTTATTTTCGTAGAATTAATGAAGGTGCCATATACTTGTAATTGGTATATAAATGAACAATTTTTGCTTAATTGTATATAGCCACAACAAGTGGATTCATATATAGCCAATGTTGGATCTCTTGTACCTTATATTATTTTTTTCTTCTAACATCATTAATTAGATTATGAATTCTTGCTAGCAACTTCGTTAGCAAAACAACAGTTTGACTTTTCTTCACAACAAATGAAGAAAAAATGTTTCAATCAAGATTCACACACGATCTTAATTTGATTGGTTCTATTCTAAACTCAGCACTAAACAGGATCAACTAACTGGCCTGACATGCCAGAAACAAAATAGAAAATACAACAGCCAAGTCTGGTATGAGATTCTTGTCAGTTCTTATATTTTGCTCTCAAGATTAACTAATTTTAGATGTTTTGTTTTCCCTCAATGTCAAGACTCACACAAGGAGATGCAGGGACTGGCCACTGTCTGGTCTAGATATTGGTTAAACAGTCAAGTTGATTCCACCAGTATAAATTTAGCAAATGTCTTGTCATAAAGCGGCTACAAGACAACAACTACTGATGTTTTGTTATCAAAGAAGATAGTAAGCTCATGCAAAAGTTGAAACCAAAACCAGAGAAAACAGCACACATCAGCACAGGAACAGTAGGTGTCTACTAACAACACTTGAGCAATAAGCCCTTTGTTTGGCCTGAATCATGGACCAAATATTTGACGAGCACTCAGATGTTATCATTTACATCTCTTGGTTACATCTAATACTGAAACTTTAATATGCCTAAACCCTATTTCATGTTTAACATTGCATGTACAAGCAAAAATTGCCTCACTTGTACATACTTTGGGTTAAGTTAAATATTTACTAAATGACACAGATACGTAGATTCAGAACAATTGACAATTAAATACAATGAAACTGATGCATATTTTATATATTTTTGGTAAATACAAAAAAAAAAAAAATTAGCAGTTTTGTTCTTTCATCAGTACATAGGAACTGGTGATACTACTCGAATTTGTTAGTAGTTGCTAAAAGGGTAGAAAAAATTACAAAATTACTGAAATTCCTTGATGAATACTTTTTGCATGAAATTATCTTATTCTTGTGATCTCTGCCACATTTGCATCTGAAATTCTCGTCACCAACCAATTTGATCTCTCACAAGAAGTACCAATACTCGATGCACTAAACTATTCAGCTAACGGTGCCAACATGAAACCTAGAAGAGCCTGCTATTTGCTTCGTGAGAACTGCAAAAGGGGCTCAATAATCAACTATGATTTTGTCCATGTAGAATAAGATGCCGAGGATTGAAATTCGAATTAATAATTTCATGCTTTTAAGGACTCAAAGAAAGAAAAGTAGAAGAACAAAGATGACTCTTTAATTAAAATTTTGAACCAATACATAAAATTTTATGCCAGTCCCTTTTTTTCAAAAACTATCTTTTAGTTATTGTTACTATCACACTTCTCTATTTATCTTTGGTTTAGAAAGCTCGTGAGGACCAGCATATGTAAGTGTAAGAATTTAACCAAATTTTTCATTTTCTAAGCTTTGGTACTTAAGTTCCAAGATCTTCAATTTAGATCAACTCTTTCTACAGTTTCTTCAAAGAAAGACCAATGGTTTGTTTATCTACCTTGTGTGTTTAATCCAACTATGCATTGCACTAAAACAGAGATGAGAAAAGATCAGCAACTGATTCATGCAAGAAACCCCTTCGCCTTGTTGGTTATTAAATTTAATTTAATTTAGTCAAAAGGTCAAAGAGTATTAGTGAATATATATTTATGTTTTCTAGATGGTTAATTGATAAAGTTCTCTAGGGTCATCTTGGATTGTGCAATGATGCAGCGATTATTGTAAATGATATTTAGTATGTCAAAGTCTATACAAGAAGGATGATGTCATTTGTACATAGATGTAAAAATAGATAAGTTAAGAGAAAGTGTAATAGAAAATTTTAAGATGAAATAGTTAGATAATATTCCTTACCTGCTTATCTTTAACAATGATGTTTCCTTGCTCCCTTTTTAACTTTGCATTCTCTCCGGTTTCGTCAGAGAAAGACGTCATCTGTTCTCACTTTTTACAGAAAACACTAAACATGAATTAATGATTCTTACTATATAATTACTGCTAAAAATCTTGGAAGAATTTCATGTGTGCACCTTCCAAAACTCGAAATATCAAATACATCTATTGCAAAACTGATTTATCATGCATAAACTTGCAAAACTATCACATATGGCATATCCTCACAATAGTTCAGCCAGATAATATTTGTTTTTAATTTCTTTTCACTTATTGATTCAGAAGTACAATTTCAAGAAGACCCAGAAGGATGGAACCACTAGTTACAGTCCTTTAGTATAACATTATAGGCTAACTGGAGGTGTCCATTGTTAGCATACACACCGAAAAGTAGAAGACTTCGGGTGAAAGTTTGGCAAGCAACCACATTTCGGTGGCCTTGCAATGGTAACTGACAGAACAGCCAAAAAAAAAAAGCTAGAGTCCTATCTTTTGGTGTGCGTGTCCTCAACTATTTTCCTAGTTCAAGGGGTTTACCTCGTGAAATCATATCATCCCTTGTTTATATCGAATTTCCCACTATCATTATCTCTTTAATGATTACATACTTATCTGTTTATCACCTCTTCTCTGAACAATAGTACAGTGTTAGCAATACTAAAAATGTTCCCACAAAAGCAAAAGAAATATTTCATTGGGCTAAACTAATTTACATTAATGGTCTATGATTTTAATTGAAGACCACACCTACCTAGAGAAAAGGCGAGAGATTTTGCTAATTCATGAATCACTTCTTAAATAAGTAAACTCTGTAGACCTTTTCTTAACTTTAATTACTGTATCACACGCCAATCGCTTTGGATTGGATGGCTCTCATCTGGAGACGTCATCCATTGTGATTGCTTAAAAGTGAAAGATATGCTTCAGAGTTAAGTGTGATAAGTATGAATACTCTTTTTTTCCATGCTTTAACATGATAAGAATGGTATAGATTTGTCTAATGTTTTAATCCTACGGTAAAAGAAAGATACCTCTACGGACTTATCTCTTCCTTTATAAAACTCCCAGCACTCTTTCTTGTGGGCGCTTCACCCTCCGCCGCTTTGCAATGCTCTTCTATATAAACAGTACAACTCCATAGTTTCTGCACCAATAACAACTCCAGACATATATTAAAAAAAATGATGTCTATCTTCTCTTGCAATCTCTGCCCACTCACCTTTGTCACTCGAGGCGAACTTGCTTCGCACGAGTTCATACACCGCATTACCCCTGCATCCGCATCCGCATCCGCCTCCACTACCTACCAACCAAATCAGGGTAGTACAATTGCAGGGTCTAGTTCTGGAGTTGGGGGTAACCCATGGCAAATCGACCCGTTCGATGTTTTCAATTCAGCATTCTCAACTGGGGATGAGGCGGTTATTGCTGCAAACACTATCTATTGGATGTCTCGAGATAGAAGGTACGCATTTGACTACAGTCAACCAATACACATCAAATTGGAGGCATCTGATGACCCACCAAGTGCTAAAAGACATTGTGGTACCTCCAAGACTGTCCCGTTGGTGCTGACAGCAACAAGAAGGCGAGTGTACCACTGCGACGAATGCCCGATGGAATTTCCGTCTTATCATGCTCTGGGGGGCCATAAATCTGGCCACAGAAAGGCCGAAGCAAGGTTGCGTGCTGCTGAAGCAAGGTCACGTTCTGTCGCTGCACAGCTCAATCAGATGCCACCGCAACCACAGACACAGCCACAAGAGGCCCCACCACCGGCACCACCACCTCTGCAGCAACCAAAGTATTTGTTCAATCTAAATGAGCTGCCTCCAGAATAAGAGTCCTAATTGGCTGGTTGTAATTTGGATATTAGTGAAAATTGTAAGGGAGGAGGCTAAACAACAATATTAAGTAAACTTTTATCTTTATCATTTTAGGAAAATCATAAGGACTTCATTTCTGTAAATGTAGTCTGTTGCGGATTTGTTTTAATTGTTTTTAGTTGTTATGTCGGTAGTAAATCTCTATTTATTTTTATGGGTTATTGAGAATATCCAAATTTAGCCATTTAAAATACCAGTATAAGAGAAAGCCGGTTAGAAAGGCAAAGTGTGTACTGTTGCCAGACCTGTCACCATGGGCTAGAGGCTCTGGACAGGCATTAGGTTATAGTTGCAATGTTGCCAGACCTGTCATTGATTAAAAAATAATACAAAGTAAATGTATACAAATTTAAAATAAAAACATGGCCAGAGAAGATCTCGCACGGCATTACCTGGTAAGTTTGTGGGTTCACAATTCTTCTTATATTCAAGCAAGGATCTTTTGTATGTTTCTGTTATGTTCTTTCTTTTGCTTATTGTAATAAATATTAAATAGTTGTTTATGACTAACATTCACACAGACCTGCTCTTCCTCAAGTAAATTGGTTATGTTTCCCTGTCAATAATTAGATAGAAGGTATAAAGGTTAACAAATTTTAAAACTATGGAAGAGCAATCATAGATGCTTGGTCTAACATCACAATTTAAAAAATAAAAAAAAAAGAGTTATTTCATTCCTCACCTGACAGCTTCAGCATTAATCAACTCAAGCATGATATTGAGCAAGTCAACCTGGTACATGGGTCAAACCAGCAGTTGTACCCACTTACATAATACAGTGTTCGCAGATTTGGTAATTGAGTTTAAGTTATGTTTATTTAAGAGGATGTGAGCAAAGAAAGACCAAATATATACATAAAATCATATTGTATTCACTGCCAAAATTCACCATATAAAGCCATCAGAGCGCAAAGTTACCGGAAACACAGTGTTTACCAAGAACAGAGCATTTCTTTTTCTAACTCAAATTGCAACTTACAAGGATGAACCCAACAAAGAAACAAAAAGCCTCTGCTCCTCATCATCAAGCACTCAACTGAAATAAAACTTATTTGCACACACCAACCTTACATGTTAATTAACAAAACCAAATGATTTCTAACCCATGGCGGACTTGAGTGAGTCGCCGGCACCTTGGAAGAACATATATGACAGTGCAAAATCGGCAATGAAAATCCCAACAAGGGAAATGACAACAGCTGAGGTGGTTGACTCACCGACCCCCTTGGCCCCACCATGGGTTGTGACCCCCCATGCGCAACTAACCACAGAAATGACTGCCCCAAAGACTTGAGATTTTATCATAGCACTAAGCACATCCCAGGGGCGTAGGGCTCGCCGGGCCGAGTCGAGTATAATGTTGATACTCACACCAAAGATTGTATCAGCAAGAAAGGCTGATGATGCAAGCCCCACAGCAAAGCACAGGAGGGTTAGAACCGGAAGTGCGACAATGCATGCAAGCACACGTGGTGTCACAAGATAGTCCACAGGTTGAGTGCCAAGTACCCGTAGCGTGTCGGTTTGCTCAGAGACCTGTGTTGAGAGTACAATAAGATTGGAATACCTTACTGTGACAACTTAAAAATTACTGAACACTTGAACTGGAACAGAAAGTCCTTAATTTCATGCAATCACATCCCACGATTGAAGGAAAAAGGCCATGAAATTTAACCGAGTTTGAGGTTTAAGTTGAATTGACAGTATCAGTACCATACTAGGACCCCATGCTTGGTCTTAGTTAGCCTAGTGTGCTGAATTGCTGATTACACAAGGTTAGAAATCTATATATCTAAACTTCAATAAACTCTCTCAAATCAGGCCTGATCAATAAGCATTCCCTATTGTCACAGTCAACTTAACCTTCAACACACCTGCATAGTTCCCAGTTCGGCCGCAAATGCCGACCCGACCCGGCCTGCTGACACCACTGCAGTAACAACTGGGCTGAGCTCTCTTGACAGAGCAAGTGCCAGTACACCACCAACTGAATGGTGAAGCCCAAGCCGAGTGAATTCTCTGACAAACTGGATCGTGAAAGCCATGCCAACAAAAGCCGCGGTTAGTAGTGAGACCCCAGTAGAGCCGGGCCCGACCCGTTGAAGCTGCTGGAGCGTGTTTCTCCTGTGCACCCGACCTGTCAGCACACGGTGGGCAACCTGTCCAGCAAGTACTAGAGCTGAAAGACCCCGCCATAATGGGCGAGGTGGGGTCCAGTTGGTGAACAGAACTGGATGGGACGAGGAAGGGAGGGGACTGGAGGTGGTGGTGGGAGAATTGTTGACAATTGAATTGGGGTGGCAGAGTCGGGTGACGAGTTGATGGCGATTTGGTTTAATGGAAATTCGGGTTCGGGCCGGGAGAAGAGGGGAATCGGGTTTCGGGTGGAGAGAGAAGGCGGGATTTAAGCGAGAGAGACGGAACAGAGAGTTGGATCCCATTAGAGATGGAAAATGAGGGCATAACTGGGAGGCAACGGCGCCTGGGAAGGAAAAGATGAAAACGAAACGAGACGAGAGAAGCTGAGAAGGTGATACAACTAACGAGGGTCACAAAATATTAATGGGCCTTGTGGAAATGGGGGCCATATCTTGTCCGATATTGTATAAAATGGTCCGACCCAAACAGGCCTGTACAAAAGTTGGATTACTTTTATCTCGGCCCAAGTCTTGTCTGAGGTTGATACCATTAGTGATGTTTGGTTGAGATTTGAGGTTAAGGTAGGGGTGCAAACGGATCGGATACGGATCGGATAGTGGTAAAATCATATCCGTATCCGTTTTTATTTTTCCGGATACGGATACGGATCGGATATTAAATGGATACGGATACGGTTCGGATATTAAACGGATACGGATACGAATCAGATATTAAACGGATGCGGATACGAATAAGAATATCATTCGGATACATAATACGGATGTTGTATTAAAATTAACTTATTATTCAACAAATTAATTTTCAAAATAAAAATTATTTAATAAACATAATTATTATCAGTCTCTCAAATAATAATCACACTATCATCTCCGCATGTTATTGTTTAAATTTTGTTTACAGAATCATGTTTATATATCCATGTACATAATTATAATAATCAACGTAAGAAATAAAAATTTCTTACGGTGCTAAAATCTTTTAAGTTGAAGGCTTAAAGCACCGTTATTTTATATTTACTTTTTGAAATTGTAGGTTCAGTTGTCAGCCTTTAGTATATTTGGAATTTCAATGTAATTGGTATGAGGATAAAATGAATCCAAGTTGACAACAGCTGTTTGCATGTAATACTGTGGTGAGAGAATATAATAAAAGGAATAAAGTAAAAAGATTAGTAATGGGTTTTGCGGAGCAGAGGGCTTAATGGATATCCGAAATCTAAAAATTTACAGATTCGTATCTATATCTGCTTCTAAAATCAAAACTGTATCTGTATCCGCATAATTTATATCCGTATCCGCAAATTATCCGCATCCGAATATCCGTATCCGTAAAAAGTTACGGATACGGATAATATCCGTATCCGCTTTCAAAAATTGAAACCATATCCGTATCCGTATCCGAATATCCGTATCCGTAAAAAATCGGATACGGATCCGGATCCGCACGGATAATATCCGATCCGTTTGCACCCCTAGGTTAAGGACACCTAACTTAGTTATTCTAATTTAGGTCCTTCTAAATTATTTATATTTGATTAAGGTCCAAAGTTAAGTGACTTTGGTTAGATTTTGTAGTTTACGTCATAACTTAATTTGATTTTTCTGTTGTCTTCTTTGCATACGACACTGATTAGAAATAAATTAAAAATAGAATAACCAAATAAAAATAACATTACATGTATATGAGAAAAAAAATATATCCTAATTAAAAATTTAAAGGTATTGTGACATAATTTAGATATAAATTGACAATCAAATTAAAATTAAAAAAATAACAATACATAAATTTATATTTTCAAAAATAACATTACATTGACAAAAAAAAAAAACTGTTCCGAAACAGCATAATCTTAGCAAAGAAACTAGAAAGATTTCATCTCAACTCATACAAGGTAATTCGACAAATGTTTCACTCATTTGAAGTCGATCTGAACCGGCAACACGGAGATCTGCTTGAGGCTTTCTCAGATAACTGTTCTTCTGTATAACAGAAGCGTCAAATTAAACACCGGAACAATGACATTCTTTGTTATTAACTAGGCACTGTAACAACAAACAGAGAAACTCAACAATCATGTCAAATTGTACACACTATTCACTATAATAAATGCTTATTACTCCCTGTACAAATGGTTTTGATTGCTTCATAGTCGATCAAATTTGAAAGACAACCAGGACAGATTCTCATTTTAAACAAGTGATTTATCATTGAAATAATAAAAAAGTACTTAAGATAAACAAATCAATGCATCATCTATTCGATATTGCTATTAGTCACTTGGTGAGAAAAAATCATTCAGTTTTGAAATATATTCCGCTGGTATACGAGTCGGTCGATAGCTCTTGTTGAGGGAAACTACAGTACCAGTGGCCTCCAAAACAAGCTGTACAAACAGAAAAGAAAAAGAAAAGAAGATAAAAATAGCAAGTATCATATATAAAAGTAATGCAACTCATAGGCATATTTCTATAACATAGCGGTCAGGTTCAGTCCAGAATGGTGATAGAAGGTACTGTCTGGTACTTGGGGCAAAACAAGAAGTGTATGGTATTCAGAATACCAGGCACAGGTTTTGTGTTTTTGTATCAGATGCATTCAGCAGAGTGGTAGTGCCATGTAAAGACTAGCCCACTAAACGATTGCTGATGACAGACATACCGCTTGATCAGGAAGCCGGTAAATGAAATGCTCGACAAAAATACGTGCACCTGAGATGTTGACAACTCTGACTTTGACCACAAACTTGTCACGACTCTGAGAAAACAATTAAAAAACACAAATATGTTTTGTATTATTGTCACTACTGCCATGTTATATTCAGCAACATATACTGGTATACCAATGCCAGTATCTGTATGGCATTCGTGCTGGTCTGGATAACAACATAACATTGACATTCATTAAGTGAAAAATAGATTAAACAGGTCAGAGTTGACCCAACACCCAAAATAACATGAATCTGATTCAACCTAGCACTCATGCCTATGCCTATGAGCCACCTTATGCAAGGCAAAACTGAGCCTAGAATGGATAATCAAATAAATTGGTACGAGACCATGGTACCAGACTGGTCCAAAAAAGAATACCTTTAAAGGTGCAAAAAATTTGAGGTGCAACTCAGAAAGCGCCATCGACTCGCCGCTCCGAGCAACTCCATCGCAACTTATCCCAATTGTCTCTAATAACTCATGCCGGCCTAACCAATTATTGGCAAAGTGAAACTAATAATAATGTATGCAAAAAGCTTTAATTAAGAAAATAAAAGAGACTAGCACTAGTTGAATCATTTAACAAGCTAGGCGATCCGATCGAAACACACCGTGCTGACAATAACTGGCATATATAGCATTATTGACAACCCCATATTGGTCGAGTTCGTAGTCACGTACTTGAAGTTGGATTTCGTAGAACTTGTCAGTTCTGCAACAATCAACAATTAGTTCTACTCTAATTTCATTGCTATGTCACATCACATGGTGTTTATTTGGTTTACCTTTTAGAGTCAGTTGACGGAGAAACGGCGTGAAGAGAGAAAGGTTTCGCTTTCGCACCAATGGAGAGAATGGATCGGACGGGAGCGGTCGATAGGCTAGCCAGTAGGGTTGGAGCGGTGCGGACGCGACCTGGAGTGGAGAGGATCTGCGGCCGATTGATACCTGGCACTGAGATCGATGCAGCGGCGTTGGAAGCGAGGCAGAAGGTAAGCATTTTCGGTGATGTCCGTTGTGGGGGTTTGGCTCGGATTAATTTTTTTTTTTTCTTAAAGATAATAATATCTTACAAACTACCATCTTCTTTGAAAATCTCTCAAGAGCAATAGAGATTTAATTGTTAACATAGTTTGTCAATCATTAGATCAATAATAATCAAGATTAAAACAACTTGCATGTAAAAAGAATGTAAATGCAAGTCGTAATGTGTGAAAAAAATTGTTGCTATATTTATTGTTGACGTAGTTCCAAACAGGGGCGGAGGTAAGAAGCACTAATGGATTAATTTATCTCTATTTTATTAATTTTTTGTTTTTATGTATGATTTTGTATATAACTTAAGTAAAATATTATGTTACGGTAAAATTGATTCACATTTTCTATACAAAATTTTTATATGATTAACTCTCGTATAATTTTGATGATTTTGATGCCTATAATTAAAGTCTTAACTCCGTTCCTGATTCGAAAGAGAGTACAGTTCACTTTGAAATATTGAGGTGGTTAATACAAAAATTTATTCTCTGTAATCTAATTTATATTCTATATGTTATAAAACTTTTTACTTGTATTATATCGGCTGCATCATCATCCATCTAATATTATTATTTTTTCTTATTTATTATGATCAGTTGACTCATTTGTTTTCGTATTCTCTTCTTATTTAAGAAAGAACATATATTTTGTATTTCTATCTAAGAATTTTGAGAGATGATAACAGTATCCGTGCTACAGTATCCGCACTATAACTACCAAAATTACCTGGAAGGATTTCAAAAACTCTAGCAGTGAATTTTTTTTTCTAAAATATTAATACCTATGAAAGGAAATATTTATACATATGCACGGAAGTATTTATATCTATGAAACAAATAATTTTTACGTACATAATTGTCTCACTAACTAAATCTCCCAAATGCACCTGCACTATAAATACATGTGGAGGACCACTCAAACTACATAAGGAACCATACACGTTTTTAGAGGTGGTTTCTTTTATTTGTTCAATCTCGTCCATATTTCTGACGATCTGTGAGGATTTTGCGAATTTAAAACCACGAATGTCTTCTACGCAATTTTTTCTTTCAAATGAGATTCATGATGACGTACTTTCAGACTCATCGTCACGCAAGTATTTATACCTGGTAGTATAAGTATTTATACCTATACTTGTAAGTATTTATTAAATATGACACTGGATGACATCAAAAAGTATTAATATCAAGTACAACAAGTATTTATACCTATGCACTGACGCGGGGACGTGGAGAACCATGGAGGAAGAGTGTTGCAGGAATTTTAGAATAATAATTAGTGGGGACCATAGTACATAATTTCACTAAATGAGATGCAGGGATTTGGAGGTACTGGAGTGAGGGTAATCAAATAATTATTCAATAATTTTTATGTAGTTAATCGTATTATTTACATTATATAGAGTTTAAAAAAAATTATTATTATTTTCTTTCAAACAAATTTTGAAAGACGATTCTAGTGTTTAGTAATAGTCTTTTGGCAATGGTATGTGGAGTAGAACCAATGTGTTCCTAAGTTCACCAAGTCTTTTTTTGAACTCAACTCTAAAATTTATTGGATTGGCTTTGAACGACGAATTCAAACCGTTGAAATTCTTCTACCTTATGGGTGATGCGTCTATATGTGAAAATTTTAAACTTTCAAATTAATTTAGTATAAAGTCAAATGGTCAAAATTAGAATGTTCATTAATTAATTTTAATGCATTCATTTTTTGGACGTCTTTTGATCACTTGACTCTATGCAAAACTAATTTTAAATTTTAAATTTTTCACATGTAGATGCATCACTCGTAAGATAGAAGGATTTCAACGGTTTAGATTCATCGTTTGAAGTCAATCCAATAGATTTTAGAGTTGAGTTCACAAAGGAGTTTGTTGAACTTAGGAACACCCTAGTTCTACTCATGGTATATGTTCCTTATCGGCACGTTCAAATGTGGAGTCCGAATCTGCTGCGATTCCAAGAGGGATCGCAGGATTCTGAAATTCTGAGATCAACGGTTCAAATATTTCTGTGTGCTGATCTCGGAAACGTTCTCAGAAAAGTAAATTTTTATGCACGTATCTAGATAAAGACCAACAGTTGAGGTGAGATCGCAGGGTCCTGTGATCCCCCGAGAATCACAGCAGATTTATTTTCTCAAATGTGTGGGGTTTGAACTTTTGATGGGAATTTATGTGTTATTATTTGTGAGAGGGTTTTCTTTTCTCGATCTTTTTCATCGGTAGCATTATAAAAAAAAATTATAAAGCCAAAGAATAAAAAAAATACTAATTAGAATCTCTTTATCTCATGTTTTGGGTTGTGTGTAACCCCTTTCGTATCCGAATTCAGATCCAATGCAATACATGACCGAGTAGAATGATATCTGAGTCGTCCAGTACCTGAGAGTTAAGGACTCTATCCCAACCAGGCCACCTCCCTTCACGACCAACAGGAATACAATAAAATAAGGGTAATTGATTCCTCTTAACTTCAAGTCAGAAGTCAGAAGCCGCGCCTCCTTCGAAACCGTCCATGGCTGGCGGTGATCCCTCCGACGATCTCGACCAACTCCTCGACAGTATACCCCTCCCTCGTCTTATCCGTCCCTAAAAAAATGTCAACTTTTCACTTTCCACCTCTATTAATTCTTCTTAATTCTCTTTCAATCCAGGTGCGCTCGATGATTTCAACAAACTCGATCTGAGCAGCCGCTCCACCTCTTCTCAGCCTTCTTCGTCGCGTGCAAAGAAGGTGAGTTCGGGTATGAATAATTCCCCATCAGGGCCAACTGGCTTGGGGATGGGCCTACCAGACCCACGCGCCAAGAGAAAAGGTAAGCAGAGGGCCCCCCAACCTATGCCACGTGGCTCGGTGAACTATGCTTCTGAGGCTCTCGAAAAGCTGACTCAGCAGACACGCGATGCCGTTCGGGGGCTGGAGACTGTTACAGCAGCTGGTGGAGGTGCCTCTGTTGGCCCAAGAGGAGGGGAGATGGGATTAAATGAGGAGGCCATGGTTGAGGAATTCGTCAAGCAATTCGAAGATCTTGCTGGTTCTCAGGTAATTCATATAATTTCAAATTGGTTTATATGATTAATTTGGTAAATTCAAATTGGTTTATATGATTATTTTTTTCCTTGATTGAGAATTTGAGGGGTGGATGAATATTTGCTATGAATGAAGGATGTGAGTTCTCGGTTTTAGTGGCTACTAGAAATTTTGGATATCCCATAATTGATTGTTAGATTCTTTGATTGGCTAGATTGAATGTTTAGGTCAATAACTTGGTACCAACAGATTCTACTTATATAATAGAAAATTTAATAAAAAAATTAAGAATTCTCTTAGGTAGTGTTTGAAATGCACTTGTTTCAGACACCAACAAGTTTAAATCAAATACTTTCCCACTTGTGGCATCTTTTCTTAAACTATTATTTGTAGTCAGTTATTACCAGTATCAGGTCACCCCATACGATTCATTCAATATGCTCTTATTGCTAATTGTATTGCTTCACGTGTATATATAAAGTTGTTCATCAGTTTATCCGGTAATCCATGTTAGCTTTTGTAATATCAACCACGGGCATAGTTTCTTTGAATTTTGCATGCCTTATCCTGAAATATCTTATATTCATATATCCAAAGAGAGCGCCAGCCAATGGCCGCATAAAATAAAAAACAGCGCCAAAGCTAAATGCTAGGTAAAAGAAAAATGGTATATGTGGAACAATAACTCAAACAGAAAGGTGTGTCATCATGAAGGTATCTAGACCAAACAATGTAGAATTCACATCAGCTGAAATTCTGAGAGGATTTCAGCAACCCTGAAATCCCTCTCCTCTCTCCTCTTTCTCTCTATTGTGCATCAGACCCCCCCCCCCCCCCCCCTCCTGTACATGCATTATTTAATTTATGGAGATGCTAATATAATTTTATGATTTGCATAGGACATGGAGTCAATTGTAGAAACGATGATGCAACAGCTCCTGTCAAAGGAGATACTGCACGAGCCAATGAAGGAGATAGCTCAGAAGTACCCAAAGTGGCTTGAGGAGCACAAGGAGAGCCTGAGCAAGGATGACTACAGCCGGTACACTCGGCAGTACCAGTTCATAGTGCGACTGAATGAGGTCTACGAGAATGACCCTGAGAACTTCACCAAGATCGTCGAGCTCATGCAAAAGATGCAAGAGTGCGGCCAACCACCCAATGATATCGTGCAGGAGATTGCTCCTGATGTTGATCTTGCCACTTTGGGTCAATTGTAAGTTTATACGTCTCTCGTTCTTAACTTTTTAGGTCTTGATAACATGTCTTTTGGGAGAACTTTTGTTTGCACATCACAAAACAAAAAAAAAATGAAATATCATGTGCAACTTTGCAAAATGAGAAATTCTCTTGAAGGTATTTTTCACCTATACCCTTCATACCTTACATACAAATTGCCAAAATATCACTCCTTTTTGTAAGTTCTTTGGGATTTGGACCACATACTCTTATTTCTTTGTGATTATCCAGTGAGTTTTGAAGCATAGAAAAAACCCAAGCCGTAAAATTATCATGATTTTCTTAATATGGTGTCTGAATATTTGATCTTACTTTGGTCCTTGAAGATTGTATATTGGACCGATTTTTCCACTATCATTGTTTTCAATCTCCAATTGGATCAACATTATTGAGATGTGGCATTATGAAATTGAAATAACTGATGGTTGTGGAATAAGTCCAAAAGGTAGCATTCGACATGAGACTTGTAATTTTTGTAAGGACAACCAAATCACTATTAGTTACAATTAGTTGCAAGTTTTTTGGGTGCAATATATCTTCTGAACCTCGGGGATCAACATGCAAAATGCATGGTAGACTTGCCAGTGAAAATAAAATAGTTCAAATATGTCCAATTAAGGTCAAGTTTTACACCTCTTTTGCTTGTCACTTGATAAAAGGGGGAGGAAAATAAAAAGGGTGCTTTGAAATTCTGTTAAAGTTTTATTTAACGGAGAAATAAACTCTTAGTGGACCACTGGACCTTTTAAATTACAAAGATTTGTCCAAAACTTTTGGAGACAGAAAGATTAGATATGCTTTAGCTAATGCATGATAGAGAGGAAGAGAAATTTGCTTGTCATAATAAATAGTTTTTGTCTCATATAGGTCGCCTGAGATGCTAGAGGGTGCACCAAATTGTTGTATAATGTGAAGATTAGTTTATCAGAAAACTTCTGTTCCTGCACTAAATTTTGAAAATAATTTAATACTGTGGTTGTAATGTTACTATTTTCTGTTTCGAAATACCTTTTCTTTCCATTATTTTTTCCTTCATTTGTTGTTGACTCTAAAAAAAAATGAATGGCCTTGTAATCATAGTTTACAATTATTTGGAGGTGGTGTTTTTATTTTTATTTTTTATTTATTATTTATCACTATAGCCTACAGATGGGAATTTTTTTTGCTTGTTTCTGCATACTATTAGGAAGATGCACTTGATGTATTACATTGAAATTGATACATGTACTCTTGAATCTAATTAATTGTATAATACATGCTGAGAGAAACAAATATGAACTTGTTACATTCCAAATGATCACAAAAGAATCTGTACTCTTATTACATTGATTTGATATAATACTTTATTCTCTTTCCTGTGACAGTATAAGGTATTGATTGAATGAAAAAATAATTTGAAGTTTCTTAACACTGGACAGATCAAATTATTACTTTTCCGTGTATTTAGGCATCATTTGGACCCAACCAGTGTCTTCCATTGACAAAACTCTTCACTAGAAAAGGGCGAGCCGTTGGGAAATCCAGTTCTCGGGCCCATGAAACACCTCGAACAGACACTGAACCCGGGCCCCAACATTTGTATACTCCGAAAAACGCAGTCCTGCAAAAATTAACATATTTTCAAAACTTTCATTTCAAATAGCCACCAGGAGCAATTGAATTTTGTTTTTACTCTAGTTTCGTTCCCGTTTAAATAAGAAAAATTAAATACATACGTAAAAGATTAATGAATTCGAATCTCTTTAAATGTGTCAGGACTCAGGGGAGAAAGAAATTAAACTTACAAGCTCTTGTTGCTATTATGGTCCCAATCATCCCAACCACCAGGAGCTATCAGGTTGTCGAAGTACGTATACGCGTACACAATTCTGGAATACTGGCCCATGGCACGACCAACGTACAGCCGGCCAGTACCAGTCACCTTGCAATTTACAAAGGCGAAACCGGTGCGCTCGCATGGGTTATTTCTGCCCTGAGCTGCAATTGAACCATAACGGTTGGCTATAGAATGGAGCTGGCAATCCTGTAGAGAATGCATGACACCATTATGTCAGATAAATAAATATATATATCTTTTTAAATCTGGAAATTATTATTTGATGGTAGTATTTGACGAGAAAAAGAAGAAGAAAGAAAGCATAAAAGTGAACTTGCTACTCCGTAAGATTTGAGTCATAATTTTACCTTGTACATGGATCTGCCGTTACCAAAGATAAAATCTATGGATCCCTCGATGTAGCAATCTTTGAAGTAGTGTCGGCCAGTGTCATCACAAAGTGTGTCCTGTGCTCCATAGAAGCCGCACCCCAAAAAGTACGCCTTATCTCCTGAGATTCTGAATGCCACTGCTTGCCATCCTTCCATTCCCGGCATCGGTGCTGGAGCTGTGTTCTATATTTCAGTGTCATATAATACATACAGCGATTCAATTAGTCCTCAGATCTCTTTTAAAGTTTTAACAGTGCTCGTCTTGAGACACCATGTGCAGTTCGGTTCACTTGTAAGTGACTTTTACGGTAAGTTTTTTGTTCACAAAGGCAACAAAATTTAATTTATACCATTATTACTTATCAAATTTTCAGATAAGAATTTGAAAAGTAAAATCATAATGAGAACTGTTAACCTTGGATTTTGAGTTCATTCCAATTTTTGACTTGGTGTCGAGCACCAATTCAGCCTAGGTGAGAAATGGTACACTGAAAACATACCTTGAAGCTGATATTCCTAGCAATAAAATAATTAGCTAGAACTGTTACGGATGCTGAATTGTAGGTCCGGAGCTGCTGCCCGTTGGGCCCACGGTCGCTCGCACGATCGTGCCATTCAACTGTTGTCACATCTCGTCCTGCTCCTTGGAATGTAATGTATGGTTTTGTGGCCGGCACTAGCACTTTCTCTCTAAAACCATTCAACAAAGTTTATAAGAGTGCTTTCTTACACATCAAATAGAAAATTTATAATTTAGAAGGATGGATATATATTCAAAAAAGAAAATGTGCTGGCATGAAAATATGTAAAAATATATCCATGTTGAGAGCAAAGTACATGTAAGAACCAGCATTGATATGAATGATATAGAGCTTCGTGTTGTTCTCCGGGATAGAATCAACTGCTTCCTGGATAGATAGAAAATCACCAGCTCCACTTGCATCTACTATAATTTCTTGTTGGCCAACTGGCCCGATCCAGGTTTGGTTGTTCTTCTTGATATATGTTGCATTGTTGTCACAGGATGTTGAAAATGAAAATAGCAGTATAAGAAGAGAGAGGAAGAGCAAGTGTGAAGCCCCCATTTGTGTGTGTTCTGTAAATGTAATTTGTGTGTGAAAATGAATTGTATCTGGGGCTTTTAAAGAAGAGTTTGAGATCCAAGTCTAGGTATGTTATGGAGTATATATGATTGCATTAAAGATATTGTTGCGATGCATAATGAGATTTTTGGCATGATATGTCTGCTCCAACGGTCGTGGGTTTCTCTCAAACTTCCTATATAGGAATAATTGGAAATAAAGAGCTGGGCTACTGATACCTGGGGTCCACTATAGGAGAATGACAGAACGTGGTAAAAGGCACTGTAACCATGTGACCTCTCTGTAAAAAATTTAGGTCAGAATACTAAAGCACAAGAATGGGGAATTATTGTTACTTTGTTACTAGGGGGACCAATACCAAAGCCAAAGGGCAAAGGTGAGGATGCAATATTATATGTATATATGTTATTCCTTACTTTTAAGTTAATTTTGATCTTTAGTTATAAAGGTTTAGAATAGAATAGTAATTAACAAAGTGACTTGGACGGACCCACCTGACATTGAGACAATAAATAAAGCCTAAAGTGGTGCATTGGGATGAGAGCTCGAGTACATGATGATAAAGGCTTAACCCTTTCTATTCCGGGTTAGGCGCGCGTTAGGGCCTTGGTGCAAATAAAGAATGGTTGCCTTTTATCTCTAATCTTTGTTTCCTTGTGTCATGGGTACCTTGTGGGGCCGTGCATGACTAACAAAAAGTATAACTAACGCAGGGAATTAATTAGATATCTTTTCTTTTGTTAAATTAAAGTGAAGGCTAAACTGCATGTACCTTGGTTTTCGTGTCCCTCTCTTCTTCTTTTTTCATCTTTCTAAGCTTGTACATGTAGAGCAAGTATTCGGTAAAAAGAAGTTATGATTACTAGATATTAAAATAGATTAATAAACATAATATATTCGATTGAAGGGCTAATTAAGTAGTTTAGTTGGTGATTTTTTCACAACATTACTGAAGATAATTAAAGAATAAAACATTAAATTATCATTATCTTTCATGTTGTTAACTTGTAATGACATGTTAATTTATTAAAGAATAAAACATTAAATTATCATTATCTTGTTTTGCCATGTCATCCTTAAATCTTTTTATTCAGTACAAAGTCCTTAATTTTAATTTATTTTTGTATTGTATACTGCTCATATTTTAATTAGCATTATATGTTGTTTTTCCTTGTGTTAATGACCTTATTATTATATAAGAAATAAAAATATAGAGTGCATGTTATGAATATTCATAACATTAAATTAACGAACGCTATATATATATCATATTTTTGACCAAAAAAAGGATTGCCCATAGGCCATAGCTGATAGCTATCTATATATCCTTCCATCTGTTAAGTCTAATTTTATTCAATTTGACGCCTAATTAATGCACCAACGTATATATTGCAAATTTGCAATAGCATATAAAAGATATCGATGCAGAACGCAACGGTCACATATGTTATCCGAAAGGGAAAGGCATCGATCAGACATCAGAGATGGAAGTTGCATGGCACGTAGCGTAGTGTATGGCTGTATGCTAGTAGCAAATAGAGCCAAGCCTTTCGTCGTCATTCGGATATAGATCAGGGGCTAATTCAAAAAACAAAACCAACACCAACGAACAGAACAGGGACCCGCTTGAATATAAAATTAAACGTTAGCTGCTGTCGGAACTCGGAAGCGAATGACAGCCAGGAATTGAAGGAATTAAGAAGCAACCTGATTATATATTCTGTTGTCTATCAGTGAGTCAATTGTGTAGCGGGTCGTCTATTTTGCTGAAATTTCACTCGGTACGCAGAAATTTAATTTGTGGAAGATGATTAGGGCAGTTTGTTTACTGTTTAGTCAGAAAAGAAACAAATCCCAGTTGTTTGTCAGTGGATAAATTATATTATCACCAAAAGAAATCCGTAAATACTGACCTAATTTAATTAACAATATAATAATAATAATAATAATTATTATTATTATTATTATTTTAATTATATAATAATAACAATATAATAATAATAATTAATTATATATACATCACTACCTTCAACTCAAATTCTTAGCTGCTCGGCTCGGCTGTTCCTAATTTTGTAAAATCAACACGAATAAACACGGTATGTCTTCACATGCCTAAGATATATATGACACGTCTTTAACACGTCTCAGATATGTTTTAACACTTATTTATTTTTTTCCCAATTAACCAAGTCTCAGATATGACACGTCATGTATGGATTGAAACACGACGAAACACGACACTCGGTGTTTGACATGTCGTGTCAAGACGAGTTGTGCCGTGTTATAAGAACTGTTGTGTTCGAAATTAGATAAAATCAGTACGTGTAAACACAACATGACCATGACATGTCTTGACACGGTACGGCTAAAACATGTCTAGACACAGATCAATATTTAAATAATTCTAAACTATCTTCTATTTAATCTCAACTTAAACCATCAATTTCCACTTTCCACCAATGAGAATGGAATATTATTTTGAATAGGAGCATCTTGCTGTTTAATTTTATTTCAGAATTAGATTTGTTTTTTCGGTTTATTGCTGAAAAATTTACGAAAAAAAATAAAC
Source organism: Carex myosuroides (assembly GCA_028015225.1). Classification (NCBI taxonomy): domain Eukaryota; kingdom Viridiplantae; phylum Streptophyta; class Magnoliopsida; order Poales; family Cyperaceae; genus Carex; species Carex myosuroides. The sequence continues at coordinate 13,211,873 of CM051466.1, forward strand.
CCTAACAAAATTAAAACTTTACGAAATAAAAGATAACGCCTACAAAATCAAAAGAGAATAAGAAGCCCTTACATGTATAAATTGCAAGAAAGTAGGGGTGTAAACGGAGAGGATTCGGAGCGGATAATGCTAATACCGTATCCGTATCTGTTTTTTAATTAGCGGATACGAATACAGATAGTAAACGGATATCAAAATTTAAAATCATATCTACCTTAAACAGATACGGATAATCTACGGATACGGATTCAAATATGAATACGAAACGGATAATTAGCGGATGTTGAATAATTCTACTAAATTTCATAATTGTAACTTATCTAATTTCATAATTAACTTAATAGTTATTCTCTGTAATTGAAAAAAGAAAAAAGAAAAATGAAGATGTCCATAACACATTTGAATGGATAAGAATATAACAAACAAGAGTATATATTGCTGTATAGATTATAAACAGGATGCGCATGGACGATGAAATATAAACTGGTATGACCCAATATCACTTTAATAGTTGGAAAGTGGAAACTATCTCCGGATTACGGGGGTGATTATTAGTCCCACAACTTGTATTGTCTAGAGGAAGAGTGTATATAACATAAAGGCCTGCAAACTACAAAGTACAAACATATGAGCGCACAGATTAGAAACTGAATTGGGTTAAAAGTGGGTTTCGGATATGTTGTGCGGATATCTGCTCCGTTTACGAATCCGGATTTAATAGCCGAATCCGGGTAGTTTTAATTAATTATATCCGTATCCGGGATAATACGGATTACAGATCGGAATGTCGTATCCGGAAAATATCCGCTCCAGATTCCGAGCCCCTACAATGAAGCAATCATTACAAATTTATAATAATTCTATTCAGACATACGGCAACCTATTCTATATTAGAATACAACATAGTACAACTTAATTCCCATACATATCGATCTGAACCACTCTTTATCAAGCATAATCTCATCGGCATATCTAAGCACGTTTCAACACTTCTAAACATGATATATCATGTCGTGCCGAATCAGCACGACACTTGTAATTATATAGATATATTGGCACGGCACGACACTTTTACAATTCACTACCCCCAGCACACAGTTTTCAAAACGACTTAGAACATGAATGTCTCTGCTTTAGGATTTTTACTACACTACAGTATAATTTTATCCGATTTATATTCAAATCCGACCTAATAATTAAAAAAAAAGGATAATCCAAATTTGATCTAACATAAGATGATATAAAACTAGTGTTGATTCAAAGTCGTACAACACGAAATCAATCAGATCCAAATCTTAATAACCTAAACTCCTAAAATGATTTCAAATAATTCGTAGCCAGACGATTCCAATCCGATCCAATCCCAAATGCTCGATCCAATTGAGACCCAAATCCAATCAAATTTTATAATTTTAAAAAGTCAAACTAACTCAAATTCAATTCGACCGAAAACTTGTCTTAGTTTTTATCTATATTTCTAGACTGTCAAGGGCCCTTTTTTTTTAAGGTTACAGCAACCAGAGTATTGTACCATGAGTTGTAAAAGACAGAAGAAGAAATAGTTTTTCTAAAAGTGAGCTCCAAATCCATTCAGAAAATATAAAGAACGCAGATATTTTCCAAATCGAAACAATAGATAGAGATTTCTATCTCCAAATAGGCAAGAACCACTGGTATTCCCACGCCAACCCAACGTTAACAAACCAAAAGGTTACTAGCAACCAAAACCTAGAAGTGACCCAGTAATATATCTCATAAATATAAAATAAATTACATGTTTGTCAGTACAATTTTGTAAATTCAGCTGTTGTTGAGGTCGGGTCTCCCAGTCGAGGGAAGTACACTTCCCTCTCTACAAGCACTTGCAAAGAACCCATGATTTTAACCAAAGAAGCCCAAGCAACAGGTGTGTAACAAAAAGCATACATAAAAACTACCATGGCCCGTACCAACCCATCAGAATAATACGGGGATGCCATGACGAAAAGCGCACCTACAAGACCTAGCCAGGTGGTGAGAACTGCAGATATGGGTAGGAGAAAAACATTTATTACTATTGAATTTAATGCGGCCGAGCCGAGGAGGTATAGGGGCCAGCCCAGGAGGGGGTGAATGGTACGTGGTATGAGAAAAAATGGAATGGTGTAAGCGGCCAGCATGGACCAGAGTGTAGCGATCTTTAGCATGGAGAGGAGGAAGGAGGTGTTCTTTTCCGGCCGGCGGTTGTAGCACAGCTTGGATAGACTCGGTCTAGCAAGCCGTGTCACAGCTATTATTCCAATATATAGTATAGATTGGATCAGGGTCACTGGAACTTCTGATCCATACCTTCAAGGAAAAATAGAACTAAGCTAAATTAAATTTCAAAAATAATATGTTGAGATGAATGAGAATAGCACTAATCCAGGAATAGTGCTGCTATTCTAAATTTAAGAATTCTTTAAGGATTACTAACCCTAGGTTTTCGCGCCGACGCTCATGCCACGAAAGACCCAAAGGCAGCACAGGCCAAGACCACCAATACCATGGTTTAAACCATGGGGCACTAGGAAATGTAATCACGCTGTTGGGCCCACATGGGATGCTCCATCTCAGCTTCAAATCTACAAAATAGAGACAATGTGAGGACCAATTTAAAAAAATGTAAATATTACAAGGTTAATGTGAAAAGCTACTTACAGTAATAAGAGGCGTCCATCTGGTAACCAAGAGGGAGACGGTACGTGCCAACAAGTTTAGTACCATTTTCGGGGGCAGTAAACATGGGTCGTCCGAGCAAGTCGGGAAAGTAGCTTGCCAGAAAACCTTGGTCGGCACCATCTGGGTTTTCACGTCCTATTTCTACTTCATGTACCATATTTTTAAAAACCTCCATGGATGGCTGCAGTTGGGGGCGAAAGCAAGAAATCAGAATTCAGTAGTTTTTTTTATTAATTTATGCAATTTAGACCGGTAAATTATATATAGTCATACCTTTAGAACAAAAAGGCCAGTATGAAAAATGCAAGGGTTGATGAAGACAGCACAAAACTCGCCGCATTGGAACAGCTCGTCAGTCTTCTGAAGAAAAATGTTGTCAGAGTCTAGCATCACAACTCGGTCATATTGTGTCAGACTCCATGCGTACAACTTGTTAAGTGTAAGCTTGAACCGCTTGTCGAAATTTCCTTGTTTCTCATAAGGATTTTTTAAATTCTCTACAGATACCACCTTCACCCCATCCTCCTTTTGCCTTGAACAAATTAAAAGTCAAAAATTAAAATCATTTCTAAGACTCAAATCATTTCATACCCTTTTGAATTGTTGCTTGGGTGAAGGGTTTCTAACTTCTACACATGATACAAGTATTGTTTCCACAGCTGAATATAAAACACTGTTTCTTTTGGAAACAACCAAATACACAATCACATCTAACAGAGAAAAAGAAAAATAACAAGGACACCTAACTTAACAGTCAATTTAGAAGTATCTCAAAAAAAAAAAAAAAAAACTACCTGAAAAAATGCTGAAATATTTCAAAGTTTTCACACTCCAATCATTCTTCGAGAACAATGAATAATATTCTCCATTGTAATAGAAACAAAATATCTACTGTGCACAAGTGCACCTACCTTGATCATTAAGAACTGTCCTCCAAAATGTCAAATTATTGTTAGAGATCTGATTAAACTTTTATAATTGAGAATGATTTTTCTAAACTTGATAACCACACGAGCAACAAAGTTTTCACAACTTTATGATCTAATTAACAATCAAAATTAAACAACTTATAAAACATCCCTGAAATTTGTAGGTCAGCAAACTTATCCATCAAATTTTGAAATATCCCAAGAATGTCCCAATCACTAGGTGCTCCTTCCATTCACATGCAGAAAATAATACTAGTATACTAAAATCCCTTTCAAATTTCAATGGTCAAACCGAGAGCCAAAGAATCAGATTAGTGGTAGTCTTGCTAATTTGTACTTTCTCAAGGACAATTTCAAAATGAACAATCTCAGTTTTAAAATGGGTACCAATAGTAATCTCTGGGAACTATTTACAATTCATTAATTCAAAACCCCAAAAATAAGAAATTTCAAAGCACAAGAGATCAAATAACACAATCCCCCAAACAAGCCTCCTGAATTATAGTATCAAGCTAGTGTGTCTCTAAATCAAACAAGAGCAATTTAGCAAACCTATGGCTAGTTGGCTACCGCGTTTCTTAGTTTCTTTTCTACTCCAGTTTACCAATAAAAATCTAAACAACGAATTATCTCACTAACTCAACAACAGGAGATAACTCAATGAATAATAGATAGATAATTGAAAGGACTCACATTGCATGAACCCATCTAGTCGGCACATCAACCGATGCAAGAACAACACGGTCAGCATCCACACCAAGCCTTGAAAGTGACCTCATCATGACACGTGTCGCCACGTAGAACTCGTAATCACGCGGTGTACCCATGTACATCATGGCCACGTAAGCATGCTTCCTCCTGCCATCCTGCTCTTCTCTGGCCACTACACAAACGGCCGTTAAACAAAGAAGCACAAACCAAAGTAATCTCTTCGCACTTCTACTCAAACCCATATCGGGAAGTAGAAGAAAGAGCTAGTGAGAAGCACGAAAGATCGGATCTTTGCGCTCAGTTGCTGTTCCAGTTTTAGTTTTCTCAGCTCCGTCTTCCTCGTCAGATCTCGTTAGCGGATCGCAGATCCGACTTGGAGCGGGTTAACCCGGCTTGGTTATGGGATCCGAAGAGATATTGGCGTAGTAGAGACTAGAGAGTAGAGAGAGGTCAGGAGAGAGAATGGGGGATTATTGGGAGGTTTGTGCGCGTCAATTTGGTTCAGTGCTTTTTTAGCTTTTGTTTAACGACAGCCGAGAGAAGAGAGGGAGGGGGACAGACTACAATACTTGAGAAAATATAAATGCAAAACAGTAACAATATTGGGTATTACTGCAAAAGTTTTAAATATTCTATGAAACTTCTGTTAGGATAAAAAGTCTAGATTATTTGTATTATCCAAAAGAAAAGGTATAGATTACTTGTGTGAATATATATGTAATAAAAAAATCCTAAAAGTATACATTATTTGTATATAACCAAAAGAAAAGATATAGTTTATTTGTGTCAAATATATGTAATTAAAATATTTCAAAATTTTTTTTTTTATGGTCCGGAACCATTCAAAAAGAGTGGTTTTCTACCTATCTAAAAAAAGAGTAAAAAATTTTCAAAAAATATAAAATTTGATTTCCAAGCACATTTCAATATGGATATCTTGTTGAGTGGTTCGAATCGATTGTTTGGTCTTTGAAAACAGAAATATAAGCGTGGAGTGGAACAAGATTCTTACTTCGCAATTCACCATAGCCCATATATATATATATATATATATATATGAGGAGGGTTAAAATGCACCCTCCCTTTTGTGCTCCTAACGTGCACCCTCCCGCATATCTTCATTTTCAAAGTTCAAAGAGTCGGTTCGAACCTTCCAACGTGTTCTTCATATTAAAATGTGCTTGGAGACCAAATTTTACATTTTTTGAAAATTTTTTACTATTTTTTCAGAATTTTTGATTAAACTAAACAATAATAAAAAATTCAGCAAAGTGATGATTTTCAAAAATTCTGAAAAAATAGTAAAAAATTTTCAAAAAATGTAAAATTTGGTCTCCAAGCACGTTTTAATATGAAGAACACGTTGGAAGGTTCGAATCGACTATTTGAACTTTAAAAATGAAGATATGAGAGGAGGGTGGACGTTAGGAGCACAAAAGGGAGGGTGCATTTTAACCCTCCTCTATATATATATATATATATATATATATATATATATATGAGTGATGCTACGGTGCTTTGGGAAGTAAAGATGGTGTTTTGCTTCCCTCTCATATCTCCATTTTCAAAGTTCAAATAGTCGATCCGAACTTTTCAACATAATCTTCCAATTGATATGTGCTTGGAAACCAATTTTTACATTTTTTGGAAAAATTTTACTATTTGTTTACAATTTTTGAAAAACACAGCTTTTCATTAAATAAAAAAAACCCTTTTTCTCAAAAATTCTAAAAAAATAGTAAATTTTTTTCAAAAAAATGTAAAATTTGGTCTCCAAGCACATATCAATAGGAAGATTATGTTGAGAAGTTCGGATCGACTATTTGAATTCTAAAAATAGAGATATGAGCGGAAAGTAAAACATCATTTTTACTTCCCAAAGCACCGTAGCACCACTCTATATATATAGTGGGTAATATACAAATGTTTGTTCCTAGCCTTCAGAATAAACAGTTCGGTTCTTTAATTTTCAAAGTCCAAACAATCGATCCAAACGATAGATATTCAATCTATATTAAAATGTGCTTGGAGATCAAATTTTATATTTTTTTAAATTCTTTTACTATTTATTAAGATAGTTTGAAAATTACTGATTTTATTAAACTTCTGTACCATTGAAAAACAGCGTGGATAATAGAGAGAAGATAATAGTGTCGAGTATCAATTACTCGGTTCAATCCCCTAGTTTGACCGCGTTCTAAAAAGTTGGTTTAGTTTTTTTGGTCAAGTGAATGAAAATTTTCTTAATTATAGCGTCTTTTACCAAGTTTTAAGACGTCTCGTAAACTACTAAAGAAAAGTGCCGAACGTGGCATCCAGAGTGGCAATCCATTATCTGCTGGGTCCCACGCTTCTCCCCCAATAGAAATCTATAAAATAATATGGATAAGTAATGAATCCCACGCTTATTTCATGGCAATATCAATTTGACTACACAAAGTCTGTTTTTGCTCTTGTTAATTAAGTCTAAACTACTGTACATTTTTCATTCAAATTTCTATTTTCTTTTTAATTCGCTTGGCCCCTTAAACTTTTGGAAGAAATCAGCAAGCCCTTCCCATTTCTTAGTTAATAATTAAGTTCGGGCACAAATTGTACGCGTCAGGTTGTGTTTAAGTCGGATAAAATCGAATTTGGATTACTTTTGGATTCAAATTATAAATATTGAGTTTGGTTGATTTAGATCTATTGTTTCTGGATTTTGTGTAGTTTTGAAATTGAATAAACATAACATGGATCGTTGAGTTCGATTCTTATTGGATTTTAGATCACTCAAGACAAGGGATTAAAAATATCATGCATGTATTTCTATTGAAATTTTTGATATGAGTATATATGGTCGTAGAAAGTTATATGTTATTGTATTTGATTTCACATGGTCTCATATATATATATATATATATATATATATATATATATATATATATATATATATATATATATATATATATAGAGTAAGGCTACGGTGCTTTGCAAAGTAAACCACCCCGTTTACTTCGGGCTACTTTTTGAATTTTGAAAATCCAAACAATCGATCCGAACAGTTCAACATATTCTAAACATTGAAATGTGCTTAGAGACCAAATTTTATATTTTTTGGAATTTTTTTACTATTTATTAAGCCACTTTGAAAGTTTCTGATCCAGTGGTCTAGAAAATTTTACTGTTTTTTACTGTTCGCCGTCGGATCAGCGATTTTCAAAGTGGCTTAATAAATAGTAAAAATATTCCAAAAAATGTAAAATTTGGTCTCCAAGCACATTTCAATGTTTAGAACATGTTGAACGGTTCGGATCGGTTGTTTGGATTTTCAAAATCCAAAAAGTAGCCCGAAGTAAATGGGGTGGTTTACTTTGCAAAGCACCGTAGCCTTACTCTATATAGAGAGAGATGGGCTATGGTGCATTGCAATGCATAGGCACCCTTGTGCATTGGACCATAAATCACCGATTCAAAGTCCAAATGACCGATCCAAACCGTTCATCTTGTTCTCCATATTAATATGTGCTTGGAGACCAAATTTTACATTTTTTGGAATTTTTTTGCTATTTATTAAGCTACTTTGAAAATTGCTGATCCGGGTGAACAGTAAAAACAGTGCAACTAAATTCTGGACCATGTGATCAGCAATTTTCAAAGTGGCTTAATAAATAGTAAAACAATTCCAAAAAATATAAAATTTGGTCTCCAAGTACATATTAATATGGAGAACAAGATGAACGGTTCGGATCGACTGTTTGGACTTTGAATCCAACGATTTTAGTCCAATGCACGGAGGGGTCAATACATTGCAATGTATAATAGCACAACTTTATATATATATATATATCGAGTGGCTAATATCAAAACGTTTATTATATATATATAAGGATGGATCAAGTTACAACAAAGTTACAACAATCATTTTTTTCATTTTTAAAGTCCAAATCGTCGATCCAAACCGTTCAACATGATTATCTTAATAAAATGTGCTTGCAGATCAAATTTTATATTTTTTTTGAATTTTTTTACTATTTATTAAGATGGGTACAAAATTCAATGGTCTGAATATGACTATTTTTTGTAAAATACTTAATAAATAGTAAAAAAATTCAACAAAATGTAAAATTTGATCTGCAAGCACATTTTATTGTGGAGATCATGTTGAACGGTTTGGATCGACGATTTGTACTTTGAAAATGGAAAAAATGGTTGTTGTAACTTTGTTGTAACACAAAATTGTTGTAACTTGATCCCTCTTCTATATATATATATATATATATATATATATAGAGTTGGGCTACGGTACTTCGCAAAGTAAAACGAGTGTTTTACTTCACGTCTATATCTTCAATTTGAAACTTCAAAACGTCAATCCGAACCGTTCAAGTTGATCTCCATATTAAATTGTGCTTGGAGACCAAATTTTACATTTTTTGGAAATTGTTTATTATTTTTTTTAGAATTTTTGAAAATCGCTGTTTTTAAAAAAATCCTGGACCATCAAAAACAACAATTTTCAAAAATTCTAAAGAAATAGTAAAAAGTTTCCAAAAAATGTAAAATTTGGTCTCCAAGCACAATTTAATATGGAGATCAATTTGAACGGTTCGGATCGACATTTTGAACTTTGAAATCGCAAAATATGAGTGTGATGTAAAACACTCGCTTTACCGCAAAGCACCGTAGCCCAACTCTCTCTCTGTATATATATATATATATATAGCATAGAGGGCCTCCGTGCTACGGCTCAATATTTGAGTTTTCAAAATCCTAACGGTCGATCCAAACCGTTCAACATGATCTCCATACGAATATGTACTTGCCAACCAAATTTTACATTTTTTAGAATTTTTTTACTATTTTTTTTAGATAGTTAGAAAAACACTTGATCTGAAAATTATGTACCAATTTAGATCAAGTGTTTTTCTACCTATCTAAAAAAATTCTAAAAAATGTAAAATTTGGTTTGCAAGTACATATTCATATGGAGATCATGTTGAACTGTTCGGATCGACCGTTAGGATTTTGAAAACTTAAATATTGAACCGTAGCACGGAGGCCCTCTATGTTATGCATAGCATATTAGCAATTTCCTATATATATATATATAGTGAGGCTATGGTGCTATGCATAGCACGGATGGGGTCCGTGCTACGGCTTAAAATTTGACTGCTTAAAATTCTAATGGTCGATCCAACCGTTCAATGTGATAACCATATGAATATGTACTTGCAAACTAAATTTTATATTTTTTCGAATTTTTTTACTATTTTTTTAGATAGGTAGAATTTTGATGGTCCAGAATTTTCAGAAAACACTGATTTTTCTACCTATCTAAAAAAATAGTAAAAAAATTCGAAAAAAATATAAAATTTAGTTTGCAAGTACATATTCATATGGTTATCACATTGAACGGTTGGATCGACCGTTAGGATTTTGAAAAGTCAAATTTTGAGCCGTAGCACGAACCCCATCCGTGCTATGCATAGCACCATAGGCTCACTCATATATATATATATATATATATATATATATATATATATATATATATGAGGAGGGTTCCAATGCCTCATATTTTTCATACCTCATCTACCTCATACGTTATATCTTTGTTTTCAAAGTTCAAATTGTCGATCCGACCGTTCAACATGATACCCATACTAAAATATGCTTGGGGATGAAATTTTATATTTTTTGAAAATTTTTTACTATTTTTTAAGATGGGTACAAAATCACTGTTTTTGGACCGTTTAAAAAACAGTGATTTTCTACCCATCTTAAAAAATAGCAAAAAATTTCCAAAAATTATAAAATTTCATCCCCAACCATATTTTAGTATGGATATCATGGTGAATGGTTCGGAACGACAATTTAGACTATGAAAATGAAGATATAGAACATGAGGTATGATGAGGTATGAAATGCATGAGGCATTGGAACCCTCCTCTATATATATATATATATATATATATATATATATATATATATATATGAGTAAGGCTACCGTGCTTTGCGAATTAAACACCCCCATTTTACTTCGGATTGCTGGCTGTTGGATCTGCTTCAATAATCGTGTAGATCATCAGATGGACTTTGAAATTTTTCGGAACTGGACAGCTCCAGTTCGGAGCAAAATTGAATTTTCAGCAGCAGTCCGAAGCAGATCTCTTCTCCAGCGAGAAGGAACTCTCCCTGCGACAACCCTAGCCTCTCCTTCTCCGGTGCCTCTCCTCTCCAGCGCCTCTCCAGCGACCCTTTCCTCTCCAGCGCGACTCCAGCGAAAGCCCCTTACTCTCCTCTCGCACTGGCAGCGCGCCTATCTCCTTCTCAGCCTAAGCGCCATCACCGCTGCTCACCTGACAGTCGCACCTCGCCTTCCCAAGTCGTCCTCATGTCTGGCCGCCTCTCTCTGGTTAGCGTTTCTCCCTCACTCTTTCCCTCTCTCTCATTAGATACCCTTGGCTGCTCAGACCGTTGCTGATTTAGGTTTTGTTAGGTTAGCTGTCTAATCAATTATGTTATTTACGATGACCAAAGATGCTAAATGATTTTAATGTTTAGTATTAATAATTTTATACATGTCAGGTTATGGAAATGAGCTTGTAGACTTTGCTGATTAAATAATTTAAATGATTAGTATTAATCAATTAGGTTAGCTCAGACCTTCTCTAATTTAAATCAGTAGTATTAATTTTATACAGCACAATATCCTTGCTTACTGTTGTATTTATACACATACCTTGTGCTAAATCTTCTGATTAATTGGAAATGCGCTTGTAGGCACCTTGTACCGATCTTTATAGACCTTGTGCCACTGGTACCAATCAGTACCAGTTAGGGATCTCATGTGATATGGGTGAAGACTGAGTGCTTTTTGTGTAAGTTTGAAAATTTCAATATCTAAATTCCAAAGGGTCAAGGTCTGCATGCCAAAGATGAGTTCTAGCATTGTCAGGTCAAAATTGGGAGCAAGTTATGAATTCAAACCTTTATTTCTTGTCAATAAATTTTCATTTTCATTTGATAACAATCACGATGAAAACGATGAAATTTTTTATTTTCATTTGCTAATTCCAATTCTATGTAAAATTGGGTTTTATTTGCAACTTTTCAAATGCTAATGCAAGTTACTCATGTAGGTCACGTGACAACTCAAGGGTCAGCCTCTAATTGTGATGAAATCAAAGATTTATGGTTTGTTTTTCAATGTGCAGGTCATGTGGGGATTAGTCTCGAGTTGGTGTCATTCTAAAAGAGAACGAAAAGTTGCTAAATTTCTTCATTTTTTTATTTCATTGTTTTTCATCAGCTGAATTTTGTAAAATTTGATTTGTTGTGTTAATAAAAGACTTGTTCTATTTGACATCAATCCTGAAATGTTGACCTTGTAAATTTAGAGAGTATTTTACTTGAATATAGTCTCTTGTTTTGTAATATTTTGATGTGTACTATGGAGACGGAAATGTTTTTTTGGATACCTTAATTATCGTATACTTGAAAGCTACAAAAGCAACACAGTTACAAAAATAGAATGTTATCAAGAAAGGACCCACTTTATGAAAATTGCTACAATTATCTATTGATAAAAATTGCTACATGTACTCTATTGATAAAAATTGATACTCGAAAGCTAAAAAAAAACAGTTATAATTGATCTGTTAATAAACATTGCTACAAGATCATTATCAGGAAAGGACCCAGTTCATGAAAAGATCATTATCAAGAATTGAGCATTAGGATAAACACCTATATGTGTGATTTTCATATCTTTTCGACTCAATAAACAACAGCAAAAACATGGGTATAAAGAAGAAAAAGACATTAAAACATCACAACTTGTAAAATTAGGAAACAAAAACATGGCACTGGTACAAGCAGAGCTTCAAGTATGCTTATATCATGAAACTAATGCTCTCAAACAAGTATATCCATGAACACCTTTTTATTACTTTGAAAATTACATGAAGCAAACATATTCATGCAAAAAAAAAAAAATCAGAAAAGAAAAGCAGTGCATCAATGAGAAACAAACACAGAATAAACAACAATATACTACTTGGAATAAATGAAAAACAGATACAAACTTGTCCAAAATAAGAACATCACATTACTCATCAATATCTAATTTCAAATATCCATAATCCATAAACAGCAAGTTCACCAAATCGACTTGGTACCCGGCTAGTCTTCCCAACAAGGCCCATTACTGCATGACCCCGCAACAACACGAAGATTTGAAGCGTTAGGTGCAAGAGCTACTCGAAAAGGGCTTTGTGCGGGAAAGCATAAGTCCATGTGCCGTACCCGCTCCATTGGTGCCGAAGAAGGACGGAAGCAAAAATTTGGATATATGTCAGGGCTTTTCAAACAAGTCCATGTGCCGTACCCGCTCCATAAGTCCACTGGTACTGCTCGTTGAACCTGTACATGTAAACCTCAATTTGGATATATGTCAGGGCTTTTCAAAACTGTGAGGCTAAATGGCAGGGCAATTCTCGTTTGGCAAGATCAACAGCCAAAACTTGGCACCTGTCCTGTCAGTTGGAGAAATGCACTGTTATTCTTAGACTTCACAAGATTAAGAAGGCATAATTAAAACAAAATTAATGGAATTAAAACACCAAATAATGGAATTAAGAAGGCAGAATTAAAACACCAAATATGGAATTAAAACACCAAAATTAATAGATTTTATGCAAATATACAGATTGTAATGGAGGTTATACCATAATCTTTACAAGTTAATTTATTCTTTGTATACCATAAATCTTCTTTTGACATGCTTGTTGATAAAAAAAAAAAAATCAGAAGTATCTCTTTACTGGTAAAAACCAGAAGCATCTCTTTGTATACCATAATCTTCTTTGTATACCCATTACTATTTTTTGATGTGAAAATTGGTGTGAAAATTAAATAACAAAAATACAAGCATCTCTTTACTGTGTAATAGGAAGGCTAGTTTGGCATCTCTTTAATGTGAAAATTGGTGTGAAAATTAAATAACAAAAATACAAGCATCCCTTTATCACCTACCTTGCTACAAGAATAAGTTAAAAGGAAGGCTAGTTTGGTACCTTACGAAAAAAAATTAGAAATGAGATGGTACCAGTGATAGTTCCAATGTTTTAACATTTGCCAGGGGGCTCATGGTGCTTCGAGGTTTTCAATGGGCACAAATGAAACATTTTCAATTTCTTTAGAGAAAGTTCTTACTGCTTTTGTACAAACCAGCAAGGCCGGTACCAGTGCAAACCAGCAAGGCCGGTACCAGTGCAAGAACAAGACAGCCCAGCAAGAAAAAATCAGAAAATGGAGAGTTTGAATATTTACCCGAGAGAGACGTCACTGGAGAGGCGTCGGGAATGAGATCACCGCAGGGGCTCGGTGTATTTTTCGCGAGAGAGAGAGGAGAGCAAGTTCGCTGGAAATGAGTAGTCAAGTTCGCTGGAGAGGAGAGCAAGTTCGCTGGAGAGGAGAGGCGCCGAGCCCCTGGCTTAGGGTTGTCGCTGGGAGAGGCGCTGGAGAAGAGAGCTGCTTCGCTAAACCCTCTGAAATTCAATTTTGCTCCGAACTGGAGCTGTCCAGTTTCGAAAAATTGCAAAGTACATCTGATGATCTGCACGATTATTGAAGCAGATCCAACAGCCAGCAATCCGAAGTAAAATGGGGTGTTTAATTCGCAAAGTCCAAACGGTCAATCCGAACAGCCAGCAATCCGAAGTAAAATGGGGTGGCTAATATCAAAACGTTTGTTCCTAGCCCCCGGTGCAACTAAGTTGTTTTTGGGTTTTCAAAGTCCAAACGGTCGATCTGAACCGTTCAACATGTTCTCCATATTGAAATGTTCTTGGAGACTAAATTTTACATTTTTGGGAATTTTTTTACTATTTATTAAGCCACTTTGAAAATTGCTGATCCGGGTGAACAGTAAAAACAGTGCAACTAAATTCTGGACCATGTGATCAGCAATTTTCAAAGTGGCTTAATAAATAGTAAAAAAATTCCAAAAAATGTAGAATTTAGTCTCCAAGCACATTTCAATATAGAGAACATGTTGAACGGTTTGGATCGACTGTTTGGACTTTGAAAATCCGAAAACAACTTGGTTGCACCGGTGGCTAGGAACAAACGTGTGTATATATATATATATACATATATAGAGAGAGAGATGGGTTACGGTGCTATGCATATATAGTGTTAGGCTATGCTATGCATTTTTAAATCATCGGATGAGTTTTAAGATCTGTGCAAAATTTTAGCGTCGGATGAAACGATAACGGAAAATTAAAAATCAATAGGCTCTTTGACCTCCGTCAGGGTTATCTTCTTTCTTCGTATTTTTCCCAAATTCGCGGAGCTTTAAGCTCCAGACTGCAGTTCTTTTAATCTGATCCGTTAGTGGTCCGTTAGTTTTAACTTTGTACGAATCTAAAAGCACAATAATACTGCCCCCTCCGTTAACCCGATCACAAAGCGGCTGAGAGTTAATCTGGTCCGTTCATTTGCTCTTTGACCTCCGTCAGGGTTATCTTCTTTCTTCGTATTTTCCCCAAATTCGAAAGGATGAAGAAGTAGCACCTCGCTCCAACCCAGCCTCGCTCGATTAGAAACTACAGCTTTGTACAAAACATGAGATTAGATTGGAAACAACAACCTAAGCGCCTTAATTTTCTATTGTTTCTTTCTTTGTACAAAACATACTGCTTCTACACTGGTGATACTGTAATTTTTATATTGAAATTGAGTTGCACAAATTGGAACTTCCAACACATACAAACGTAGTTCCTTGGAGTCATGAATCCCTTCACTATTATCACCTTAGTATTCTGCAATTCATACCAGTACTGAATGTTAATTAGGTTTTTATTCAGATGACCCAGGTTTATGCTCGATCCAAGGAGAGGCAACTGAAACCAGATCATGGAACTCCCTCAAGCACGAGAGAAAGGAGAAGAGAGATGGCGAGAGAGAGAGCGGCCAAGCTGGAGGAGTGTGAGAGAGAGGCTGGAGGGGGTGGGGCTAGAGGATGAGATTCATCGTACGAGAGAGAATTATTTTCCATCTCTATTTGTCTCTATTAATATGAATTAGCGCTAAATTCTTGCACAGATCTTAAAACCTATCCGACGATTAATAAACGCATAGTACAACATGACACTATATATGCATAACACGGTAGCTCAACTCTCTCTCTCTCTCTATATATATATATATATATATATGAGTAAGGCTTAGGTGTTATGGATAACATAAGGCCTTTCGTGCTATTATCTTAAAAACTTATCGTGTAAATTTCAAAATTCGATCTAAGTAACTCAGTAAATTAGTTATATAATGAATTCGTAGAATACCATTTTTTATTATTTTTAGATTTTTTTAACTATTTTTTATGATTTATGAAAGATGCCAAAAAATAACCTAAAATATTGACAATTTTCTTTTATTTTAAGTCATTTTTTGTCATCTTTCATAAATTATAAATAAATCATAAAAAATAGTAAATTTTTTTTCAAAAATAGTAAAAATTAGTATTCTACAAGTTTATTATATCTCTAATTTACTGAACTACTTAGATTGAAATTTAAAATTTATATGATAATTTTTTACGACAATAGAATGAAAGACCTTATACTATCCATAACATCTAAACCTTACTTTTAATGAAAATAGTGAAAGCAAAAAACCAATGGAACACTTAGTTTTGTTTATTTTTTTATTTTTTTACGAAAAAGCCCGTAGGCAAGTTCTGTTTAATTAGCGTCAACATACGGAATAATTTGATTTTATTAGCTTCATACGTACTCAAAGAACATAGAAAAATATAATCTCTCTTAAAAATATGATACAAAGAAAGGATGGTGAGGTTGCTCGTGGTTTCTCCTCCTTTTGTGTTTTGTTGGAATAATAGGGATGTTCTTGTAATAAGTGAGATTTCAAAACAGCCACTTTCCTTGTTGATTAAATTTCCCAAATTTCTTTTAAGGTATGTCCGTACATTATATATTCAATTCCCATGTCAAAGATTTCTCAATCCAATTCTCTCTTTTCTCCACAGCCCCCACTAGCATCAGAAAAGAAAAGAAAAACTTTTATTGTCAACGGACTTATGGGAGATATTTAATTCAATTACTCAAAAAGAAAACATAAGTTTATTTTCGACAAATTTATATGACAGATACGAACCAAACGATTCAATTGCTTCTTTTTGTTTATTTATTACCTGATTCCTTTTGTTTAATCAACCAAAAAAAGAACGAGGAAAAAGAAGATATTGTTTGGTGATGTGGCCGTAGGTCAAATAGAAGAGTTGTGGATAATGAAAAGGAGTAATACGGTAGAAAAAGGTAAAATAAAATAAAAGGTTGAATGACTGAAATAAAATGGACGGTTCCGAGAAAACATGGATAATGGAGGATGACACACGAACAAACTTCACACTTTTTTTGGATGGTGGGTGCAGAGGCGGATCTAAGTCTGTTAAATCACTTTTCTTAAAACCAGTAAAGTAGATTGGGAATCAATTCTGGCCCAAAGCGCAATTTGTGTCTGCTGAGGAAATCCCAAGTTCACAGTTTGGGTATCAAATAGGCAACTTCGTCTTCAATTCATTTGAGCTCACTTTGTGAAGATACCCACAAAAATGTTCAGAAAGTTGAATACTGCCTAAACCAACTCCATTCATTTTAGCAAAAACCCTCTACATACATATACTATTGGGAACTCTCATCACACTTTGCATCATAAACTAAAAACTCCAACACAGAAGAGAAGAAAAGTAATAAAAAAAAATAGTATTTGTTAAACATGACGTCTCGGTTTCTAACCTGAGCCCTTTTGCTTGATTGTGATTTTGTCACCTAAACTGAGAGCAATCCCCTGAGTCTTGCTTCTAATACGAACATAACCACTAAGCTTTGCATCTGCTTGCTTTTCAATGCTCAAATTTACCAAAGCATCCTCCCCAAAAATGCTTTTTGCATAAAGATTCGCTGCAAGGTACCCACAGTCACCTTCCAATTGAGACCTGATTTCATATATGCAGTCAAACGGTAGAGATTAGAGCAAACAATGCAAGAGCACAACAGCACGAATTATAGTAGAGAATTTAGCAGGGCAACTAATTTAAATATGATCTGCTCTGTAAAGGTACTAGGTCAGGTATGGTCTGGAAGAACCCATTAGACATAAATCATGTACTAGCAAAAGCATATAAAGAGGGTGTCAAAGCAGGTTAGTACAGTTAAGACCAAATTATTTTAGAACTCGTCTATTCTTTTGTACATGCCTACACTTAAGCACATAAACTAATAGTTATGGGGGACTTACGGGGTAGTTAGACACTTCATGTTTGTAGAATTGGCAATGTGCTCAAGATATTTCTTCTCATCTGTTATTGTTGTGTTCACCGCCACCTGTAAACTCAGCCAATAAATAAAATAAATGCATGGACCCTGATTATGCACACTATTCTAGCAAGAAACAAGCAAAACCCAAATTTAATAGCCATCTTCTTCATACATTTCCAAAAATTTAATCCAAAAAGCTATAAGCAAGTCAACAAGGCATACTTGACACGTATACTATATGCTAGATTATAAAATATAAACATTACTTGATTTCATGAGAAAGGTAAACGGGCACTAACCTTGTTCTCCCATTCAAACTCAGCCCACATGTTCCGAAAGGCAAAGTCGGGACAGGAAGCAGGAGACAAATAATCCATGATATCAATATGTATGTCATTGAGCACCACCACCATTCGATCAAGCACATTCGAGGTCTCATACCCAATATTACCGAAAATAATCCCAGTCTCAGTCGAAGAGACCTTAATATTTGCCTTGATCTGCTTGCTGGACTCAGGGGCAAGAGTGTAATTCTGGGGCCGGTCTACCAGTTTGAGGTCACCCATGGTAGCTAATTCAAGGCAGAGGTTCTGTAGAGTGTCTTTGGTACGGTTGATGATGGTTACGTCCAGGACTATGTCATAGTGGTGCACTGTGACGTACGCCTCAGCATACACTGGGTCACTAAACCCAGTTAGTTGAAGAATTCGGTTAAGTTTGTTTGCATCATCATGGTTTGTGAAGTCACCTGTCGCACGCTTCAAATCATCTTGCACCTCATCCTCTATTTCCAACTGGCTCAAACCCTAAATTTTTAAAAAATGATATAATAAAAATTAATAATGTTTAAACCTAATTGACAAGCTAACTATAGAATAACATAATTAATAATGCAAACCTTTCTGCTTTTTAAATGATAGAAATCAATGAGATCGTCAGGCTGAGCATGAGAATCCTGAGATTTAGCCTTGATCTCCTCGGTCTCTCTCATCTGCTTCTCGGATAGATACAGTGCAAAGCTCTCATGGCATGATTTAAGTAATACTTTTCTAACCCCATCCCCTCCTGTGTTACACAAAATCTTTACACAAAGCATGATCTTGTCAAAAGAACTGCCGTCCATCTGCTTAGGCAGCGCTGACGAACTCCCCAGCTGTAAAAGAGACACCATTATCAAAAGAACCCCAGTTGTTGCCTTGTTTACCTCCGTCTTTGACGGCTCGACCTCTTCCAACCTCAGCACCAGCTTCGTCAGAGTATTCGCCACCACTGCAGCGACAAAGAAATCACCTGACAAGATCAACGACCTCAAATGCAGTGTGGTTGAAAGAGATCCAGGAAAAACCATGGGTTTTGAAAGAATCATCTCAGTAGCAGCAGTTTGAGTAGCATATGTCCCATCAGCCAAGATAACCGGTTTTGTAGAAGATGCAGTGACTGATGATTTCGCTGCTGCCTCATGCTGTTTTTGAACGTTAGCGGTTTCACCTTCATCGGCAATGGTAAGTAACGGCAGATCTCCTAAGGACTGCTTAATTGCTTCAAGTGCGCTCTGCACCTCAGACAGAGAGAGTGAATACTCACCCAGTAACCATAGTGCACGTGTAGAAATAATCGGGTTGTGTATCTGGTAAAATGTGTCAGTCAGCCGTTGTATGATGGAGGCACGGAGCTTAGGATTAGTCTCTATGATCTCTCTAACAAAGTTGATCACGTTTGCACCGGACTTGACATCAGAGTCGCCGAGGAAGTCCATGAGAGCATATGCCACTGAGCTCGCTACCTCAGGGAATTTCATTGTGCATGTATGGATGGCTTGAACGAGAACTAGACGGTACTCACCGCTCTTGTCGAGATCCACGCCACCAACTGCAGCTGGTGTTTGGGTCTTTAAGATTTCCTTTTTGAGAAACAGTACCACCTCCTCTACATTTCTTGGGGTAAGGAGCTCCAGTACGATAGAGATAACCTGATATGATCATAATTTATTTAGTTTTGAGCAGGCATGAACTCAAGAGACTTTCATCTCCACTAACATTAAATCTCATTTGTTATATGTCTCACCAAACACAAGAGTGAATTACACAGCTGGTAGGTTAGCCAGGCACAAATTTAATAATTGATTAATGCTTAATTCAGCTGGAGCTCGGAGGTAAATGACATCAAATTGAATGTAATTGCGGTGTAATATAGTAAAATTAGAACTCAAGGTTTCCATTAGAAATGAATCGACATAAAACTCAGGTTCCTCACCACTCACATTTGGTACAGTAATTTTCAACTGATAAAAAATATTCCAATCAGAATCAAGAGAAAATGACATCACCTTGCGACGTATATCAAGGTTAGGACTGGAGAGCACTCTGACGACATCCATCACAACCTCCACCAAAACAGCACGGTGGGTCACACGGAGCTCATCAAGCCGGTCAAGCACGATCAACCTGACATTGTTGTCACTCTGGGATGCGAGAAGTTCGCAGTATGTATTGGCTGCGGCCCGCACGGCAGTCGGGGCAGAGGATAGAGAGACGAGAGTGCTCGCACACTCGTACACCACCTCGCTATTCGGGGAAGAAAGAAGGGAGATGATTATGTTTATGTATTTGCCCTTTGCAGCCCGATTTGATCGGCACACCTTTCGGATCAGGTCTAGCACGGCCATTTGAAGAAGGCCTGACCAACCCGACACCTGTTTGTTCAGAGTATAAAAAAAAACTCAATAAATAGACTAAAAGCACATACTAAAGGAAAAAAATAAGGTATAAATGTGGTCTATCATAACCATCAGTATTTGTAAGATATACCTTGGTTAAGTTGGTTGCAATATACAGTAACCGCAATTGTACGATTAACATATCTATAGTATTATTTTGTTTCCTTTTCATTGTTTCTTGTTGTTGTCGCTATTCAGAACAAATGTACTTCTTTGTTCGTCCAACAACTAATATCTGCTAGAACTGTAATCCGAATTCATTCGGGGCACCTTATCTCTGGCTAGCTCCTAATCAATAACACTGAAATTGCCTGTTTAAGATCTAAAATAATAACTTATAAGCAACCTGGTCAGCATGCGAGAGGAGAAAAGCCTCAGCCCGATCTTGTGCACAATTGCATAGCATGACAAATGCATTTCTTCTTGCGGAAGCATCAGATTCAGATTCAACCGCCTTCTCCACCAGATCAGCAGCATCAGGCAGGAGCTGCTCCCCATGCGGCAACCGGCTGATTGCCGAAATAGCCAACAGCGCATTTCTCCTGACAAACGGGTTTCTGTGATTGAGACATGTCAGTACAGATGGCATCAGTGGCTCCAAGATCTCCTGCTCCGAGATTCTACACAAAAAGCGCAGAGTGGCTCCTCTAATGTACTCATTTGGGTGCTGAAGGTTATTTCTCAGATTTTGACATATGAGAATCATCTCAGGCAAAACCCGGCCTTTTGCATCAGTTTTGGAGATGATCTCGAGGTAGAGAAGCAGCAATTTCTGGATAGTGTGATCTTCTGAGGAGAGCACATAACGAACGATTGTGATGAAGAGTTGGGGAAGGGTTTCGCCGTTTAGCAAGAGCATGATCGCTTTCTTTAAAGCGTCGATCTTGAGCGGGATGTCGTTTGCTTCAAGCGCCTCTTTGATCTCGTTGGCCATGGCTGGGGTGCCCTTGTCAAAGTGAACTAGAAAAGTGCATGATCGCTCCGTCTTCTCCATGTCGACCTGGTTTGGGAAGTGGTAAGGTTAGGGTTTGATTTGGGGGAGGAAGGAAGGAAGCGGATCTGGTGAGGAAGGAAGCGGATCTGACCTCTAAAGGAAAAAGAAGGGGCTGTGCCTGTGTTCGGTGTAGCGAGTGGTTAGTGGTTAGTGTATCAGACTATCAGCAGTGAAGGAAAAGCACGAGGGTAGAGTAGAGAAGAGCTACAATGTCGGAGGAGTCCTGATCCTCTCAAGTAACTCAATGTTGAGTTTAGATCTGGACCGTTCGATCAGAATCCGAAGCAATCCTCCACGACGTTGAATGAACCAGGGTCCCTTTAATATTCGTGCCAAAACTGATCTGACGGTCCGGATCTAAACCCAAAATTTGAGTTACTTTAGGTGACATGAATCCAAGTGGGAGCGTCTCTCTCCATCTGTTACAAGAGTTACGGTGGACTACGGAAATGGAAATGTCCGGTTTTAGTTACTATGTAGTTGTTAGCAGAAATTTTGTCCACTAACTTAAACAAAAAACTATGTTTACGACTTCATAAAAAATGTGAATGTCGCTTTTCTTTTCAAATTGAAAGCAATTGTCGTTGTTTTGTTCACAGTAAAAACATACGCATTACCGTAATAGGAAAACTTGATATCTTTTATCACCATCAACGGTCTTAGCAATTATTTTTTTAAATTTATCATGTCATCTTTGCTATTTATAAGATTCGCTGATTTCACTTCAATTTTAATTGTGAATACATTGAATATCTTAATACTTTATTTTTAAGAGTAGGTCTATACTATTATGCATGCTACAATTTGCGATTATTTTTTCTTATTTTTTTAAAACAAATATGAATGTTGAACTTTTTAAATTCAAGAATGGTATTTTTTTAATGCTTCTCTAATCTCTACCTCGAGTTTGCATGAATGCTTCCTTTTTGAAAGGGGGAGGAGAGAATAAAGTAATAAATTTTCATTTTCATTGTTGCTTGATTTGTGCACAATTTTTCATGCGGTATGAATTGTTTTTTTTTATTTCTCGTCTACTGAATTTTATTAGTTTGATAAAAAATTTATTGGAGCTTGGGCCAACACTTTATAGTTTCTATATATTTCTTTTTTATATATATAGGAGTTGGCTACGGTGCTATGCATAGCATAGAGGGCCTCCGTGCTACGGCTTAATATTTGAGTTTTCAAAATTCTAACGGTCGATCCGAACCGTTCAACATGATCTCTATATGAATATGTACTTGCAAACCAAATTTTCAATTTTTTTAAATATTTTACTATTTTTTTAGATAGATAGAAAAACACTTAATCTGAATGGTACATAATTTTTATATCAAAGTGATTTTCTACCTATCTAAAAAATGAGTAAAAAAATTTAAAAAAATGTAAAATTTGGTTTGCAAGTACATATTCATATGGACATTATGTTGGACGGTTTGGATTGACCGTTAGAATTTTGAAAACTCAAATATTGAGCCGTAGCACGGAGGCCCTCTATGCTATGAATAACATATTAGCAATTTCATATATATATATATATATATATATATATATATATATATATATATATATATATATATATATATATAAATTGGCTAGCATACAACACGTTACTAACTCCATAATTTGCTATGGATTTTTCTACCTTCGAATTGCTTTAAAATTCATACATAAAGATGAGGCGCTGAATTTTGAAATCATGTTGTTTTTCGGTTTCGTCTTTTTTCGTCCAAACTCTTTCTCCCCTCCTGATCTTGCCATTCCTCCCGCCCAACCCTCGCTAGGGTTTTTTCATGTATGATTTTTATGATTTCCCCCATCCTCCCCACGCGATCTACTTGTTTGGTATCTCTCTCTCCCAATCGCTATATGCAAAATTGCTTTTTTTTTATTTTTTTTTTATTTTAGCGTGATTTATGGCAGAAATAACTTGTAATACTCCTTTCTAGTGTTAATTTGAGGTTCTTCTATAGTTTGTCTAGTAGATACTCGTTTCTAGGGTTTTATTGATTTTTGCATATAACCTATTTCGTTTACTGGGAAAAATATCTAGGGTGAATTACAAGCTCGCTATGTGCATCCATACAAGAGCTTTTAATATGTGTTTTTGTGGGATTCTATTTTGCAACGAGAGATAGGCGATTTGGGGGTTACTGTTGAAGAAGAGGAGCTGGGTAAGAGAGAAGGGGAGTTGGGCAGCAAGGGCAGTGAATTGGGGCAGGACTCAATTAAAAGGAGTGTCGCTGACAATAAGGGGCCTCCACAGTCAGAAATGGAAGTATGGGGTGTTCGCTGAATGGAGACGAGAATCAGCAGACCGTTTCGCTGACAGACGCAGAGTCGTTAGGGGTTGTTAGGCCACGTCAACGCTTCACGCTGACATGGCGCTCCTATGTTAATTCTGCTGATTTATACTACAATTTCTTTACTTTCTTTTACCATTCGCATCGCCTATATAAGGCTTAGACTCCTATGGAGATGGGTAGTGAAAATTCTTAGTAAACTTGGCGAATTGCTTGAGCATTCGATTTTTGGTTATTCTGTCAGTTGTATCTCTTTTATCCAAAATTCAATAAAATTGATTGTTATCCTCGATTTGATTTGATATATCTTGCATCTGAGAGTTAAGCTCGTAGCATATTTAATTCAATTTAGCAATTGATTACTGGTAGCCAAAAAATCAGAACATCCGTACTTTAATAGGAGAGACATTAAGTTTCTTAATTGGTACCATACTTGCAATTACATATTATAATTTTATTTGTTTGATAAAATCTTAAGTTGTGTATTTCAATTCAGAAGTTAAGAGTATTTGCCATTGCCGAGAGTCCACGTGCTGACAGAGCGATTCAGCTATTAATAACAAAAATCAATTCTCACGCGGACAGACCCGAGATTTTTATTAATATCCAAAGTTTAATACAAATTATTATTTATGTTCAGATTCTGAGCTAATTTTAAAAAATGCCTATAGCCGGCTTACCGACATTTTTATTAATATCCAAAGTTTAATATAAATTATTAATTATGCCCACGTTCCCAAACTTTTGCTAAAAATGTCCAAGCCGGCCAGAAAATGGCCGGCTTAGGTACCAGAGTAAACCGGCCATTTTCTGGCCGGCTTACTCTATTTTTTTTTTTTTATAGATAGAGACACTATGAATATCAAAATATTGAAATCTAACTCTGAAAATTTGAAATTTTTGTTTAAATTATTTGTTATATTACTTCTTTGAGGAAGGATCAAGTTACAACAATCATTTTTTTCATTTTCAAAGTCCAAATCGTCGATCCAAACCGTTCAACATGATCTCTACAACAAAGTGTGCTTCCAGATCAAATTTTACATTTTTTTAAATTTGTTTACTATTTATTAAGTATTTTTCAAAAAATAGTCATATTCAGACTATTTTTTTTTAGAGAGAGACTATGAAGATCAAAATATTGAAATCTAACTCTGAAAATTTGAAATTTTTATTTAAATTATTTGTTATATTACTTCTTTTGATGTATAATTAGCATATTTATACTAAAATACGATAGATTAATTGAAATTATGTTGAATAACACTAAATTATGTTAAATTACGCTAAATTACATTATTACGCTAAAATACAGTAAATTATGCTAAATTACAAATGAATAGGGACGATATCTTCACTGAAAAGGCGAAAAACGACGATGAAACTTCAAACGGTCATAAAACGGCACTCGAGTGTCCGATTTCAGCAAATGACCACTTTTCGGATAGCTTGCCAAAATGCGCATGCGTTGGTGCCGGATTTCAAAATTCAGAATGGCCAAAAAACAAAGGGAAGAGCCTCAAAACTTGAGTTGAAGTTTCCGATGAAGATTTTCATTTCTATTATTCAATCCAAGTAGCTCAGTAAATTAGTTATATAATGAACTTACAGATTACCAATTTTTACTATTTTTGGAATTTTTTTACTATTTTTTATGATTCATGAAAGATGAGCAAAATCAGTCTACTATAGCGTAATTTTGTGTAGTTTAGTGTTTTTTTTACCGTATTTCAGCATAATTAGCGAAGTTATTGTAATTTAACGTAATTTAGTATAATTGAACATAATTTATTGTAATATAGTGTAATTAACATAATTTCAAGTAATCTAACGTATTTTAGTATAAATATGCTAATTATACATAAAAAAAAGTAATATAACAAATAATTGAAAGAAAAATTTCAAATTTTCAGAGTTAGGTTTTAATATTTTGATCTTCATAGTGTCTCTCTCTTCTCTAAAAAAAATAAAAAAATAAAAAAAATGGAGTAAGCCGGCCAGAAAATGGCTGGTTTACTCTGGTACCTAAGCCGGCCATTTTCTGGCCGGCTTGGGTATTTTTAGCAAAAGTTTGGGAATGTGGGTATAATTAATAATTTGTATTAACTTTGGATATTAATATAAATGTCGAGCTGGCTTACTTGTTTTTTTATTTTTTTATTTTTTTAGAAACACTATGAAGAGCAAAATAATAAAATCTAACACTGAAAATTTGAATTTTTTTGTTTAAATTATTTGTTAGATTATTTCTTTTGATATATAATTAGTATATTTATACTAAAATACACTTAATTACTTGAAATTATGTTGAATTACACTATATTAAGTTAAATTACACTAAATTACATTACATTCGTAAAATACGGTAAATTACAGTAAATTACATATGAATAGAGACGATATCTTCACTGAAAAGGTAAAAAACGACGATGAAACTTCAAACGGTCATAAAACGGTGCTCGAGTGTCCGATTTCACCAAATGACCACTTTTCGGAAAGCTTGCGAAAAGACGCATGCGTCCATACTAGCTATGTCGGATTTCAAAATTCAGAATCGCCAAAAAACAAAGGGAAGAGACTCAAAACTTGAGTTCAAGTTTCCGATTAAGATTTTCATTTCTATTATTCAATCCAAGTAGCTCAGTAAATTAGTTACATAATGAACTTGTAGAATACCAATTTTTACTATTTTCTAAATTTTTTTACTATTTTTTATGATTCATGAAAGATGGCACATAATCGGTCTATTTTAGCGTAATTTACCGTATTTCAGCATAATTAGCGAAGTTATTGTAATTTAGCGTAATTTAGTGTAATTCAACATAATTTATTGTAATATAGTGTAATTCAACATAATTTCAAGTAATCTAGTGTATTTTAGTATAAATATGCTAATTATAAATCAAAAGAAGTAATCTAACAAATAATTTAAACAAAAAATTCAAATTTTCAGTGTTAGATTTCATTATTTTGCTCTTCATAGTGTCTCTAAAAAAAAAAAAAGTAAGCCGGCCACAAAATGGCCGGCTTACTCGTTTTGTGGCCAGCTTAGGTGGGGTCGGCCACAAAACGAGTAAGCCGGTTATTTTGTGACCGGCTAGGCCATTTTTCGAAATTAGCTGAGAATGAACATAAATAATAATTTGTATTAAACTTTGGATATTAATAAAAATATCGGCGGACAGACACTACAGCAGAAAAGATTTTCTGCGACCGGTGCTGACGCCGGTCGCAAAAAGTCTATTTTTTCCAAAAAAAAAATGTAACTAAAATCTGATGCGACCAGATTTTTCTGCGACCGTATCTGCGGCCGGTGCTATCGCCGGTCGCTGAAGGGAGTCCCAAAAAATCAAATCAGCGCGAAAACAAAAAAAATGCACTCACTCCATTAATGCGCGTTTTAGGTTACCTCCCTTTTCTCTCTCTCAGTCCCGCGTTTTAGGTTAGCCAAAAAAAAAAAAAAATGCGCGCCGCAGCGCGGAAACCTTCTTCTCTCTCGCTCTGACCCCGCCGCCCGATCCCCCGCTGCCCCACCCCGCTGATCAGGCCGCCCGACCCAGCCTTCTTCTCTCTCGCTCTGACCCCGCCGCCCGATCCCCCGCTGCCCCACCCCGCTGATCAGGCCGCTGCCCCACCCTGCTTGGTTGAATAGGTATTTAATCAGATAGGAAATTTGCGTCAATTCCCCTTAAATCGCACAAAAGCTTATAGATTGGTTGAATTGGGCTTAATACGAGAGTAAATTTTGTTTCATATTTACTTCAATTGTACAAAAGCTATTTGATTATGTAATTAGGTGGGTTCAGTTACCGCTTCTTCTTAATACGAGACCTACTGCCTTTTGTTTTCTTCTTTAACCTTCATTCTCAAATTTGCAAAAATAATCTCCCAGTAGAGGTTAGGTGCTTATTGTTGGTAATATTAATATGAACTATGTACAGGTATGTCGGTACATACTCAAGAAAAGCAATATACAAAATACAAATCACTATAATTTGTAAATCAGTATAGTTCTGATACCTGTACAGCAGTCAATTAGTCCATTTGCTATTTTTTTTTTTTTTGGCTTTTGTTTGAGAAAAGTGCCTGCTTTCTTTCGATTGCTTAGGCCTTAGGCGTGTAGAACTGACAATGTCTCAAATATATATCTTAAGAGCTTTAAAAAAAACAAAAACAAAATCACAAGAACTTCATCAAATAACAAACATGTAATAGTTTCATTTACTTTGTTTGTCATGTAAACTAAAACTTTCTGCTTCATGTGATTTTGTTGTAGGTACAATTGGAGTTCAAAATAAGCAGTATATTGTATAACACAACAGGAGCTTCTTACACATGCCCACTCAAAAATAGACAGTGTACTTTGAAGCTCTTCATGTTAAAACCTGCATTCGCAATTCTATCAACAGGTCAAATTAAGGTAATCATTCAATTAATCAATCAAAAGTGCGTATTAAGTACCTAACCTCTCATTCTTGTAAAAACAGAAACAAGGGGTTATCCTTTGTAATTTTCCAATTTTTCCTCTAACAACTTCATTTCATTTACCAGTAAGTGTAAAATTGCACTCACTCCATTAATTTGAGCCTGATTTTGTACCAGTAAAAGCTGTGAGTGTTACAGCGCCCATTTTAGTCTCCCATGTAGACTTGTGTATTGTTGTAATGCTGTGCTCCAGACAGCTACACCTGCAGCAGCTAGACCTCTTGTATTCACACTTATGTCAGAAACAGTGCAAACACCAACATTTAAAACTATAGGTTTGAATTCACAAAAATATATGCTTAGAGAACAACCATTCAAACCTATTATCACGCGTTTAAAGTAGTACAAATGACATTGAGTTTACTTAATTGGTTTCGAAAGGCCTTACTATTTTGTATATTTGAAATCTTCCAATGAAGGTATCCTTTCTGTCGGAGATTCCTTTTGATGATTTCTCTTAACTGTTTTAAAATTTTGTTTATTGCCGTTTTGTCTCGTTTGCTAATTAGTCAATATCGTAGTTAATTATTTTTAATTTCAGGATGATGACCCCTCTTCACAATTGGCTAACCATGCATGGAATATTTCATCTCCCACATTTTTGTCAACTAATGAGGTAATATATTTTTTTAAAACTGTTTCATTTCTAGATAACAATATGTACGAGAATTCAATTATATGAGTACTTTACAGTTTGTGCTACATTTATTTCTCAATATAGAATAGTAATGCTGTATGTGTAATGTCTCTGCTTTTATGTTTAATATGGCCCTGAGATTGACGTTTGCTCTTAAAGATCTTTAATTTAACTTAATTCCATCTTTAGTAAAGCTAATTTTTGCTTGACTCCTAGTTTGAAAATCATTTTTCAAAATTAATGAAAATATGTTTTTTGTAACAGTGACCTGCATTGGAGCATAAATGATGAATTGAAAAAGAATGCGTAGTTTGTTGCTTGTGTAACAGTGACCTGCATTGTGTTGAACAGATGCGTAGTTTTGTAAAAGAATGATGAATTGAACAGATGCGTAGTTTTGTAACAATGACCTGCATTGGATGAATATATATGATCATGTTTTGCGATAATTTAAAATTTGCAATATGATAGTTTGTTGCTTGTGTTGCATATGAATGATAGTTTGTTATATTTGTTTGGTACATTTCGTACCAATTATTAAATGGTGGAAATTTAAATAATAAAAAAAAATTAAAAAATCTGACAGAACACTTTCTGCGACCGGTTTTAAGTATCAGCGACTGTTTATTTGGTCGCAGATGCCTTTTTTGACGTCAGAAAAAAACGACAGCGACCAAAAAAATTTGGTCGCAAAAAATTATCAGCGACCGGTGACGTCATCGGAAGAGTATCAGCAACAAGGCTTACAGCGACCGGTCTTTCAGCGACCAAATTTGACTTTCAGCGACTGGAATGAGTATCAGCGACCGGCGCTTATATTATCAGCGACCGGAAAACCGGTCGCGGATACCCCTTTCTGCTGTAGTGAGACCCTTATTCCATTGCCCCGTTGTACCTATCCTCAAAAGAATATTGTATATTAAATTGTTTGATGGGAGTAGTCGGAGCACAAGTTAAAGAACCTATCATTCACCTAGGGAACTCCGCAAGTTCGATCTAGAAGGGAATTCAGAAAGAGTCGTTCTTCCATCGGGCTGCTCCGTTCCGCCCCCTTCATCGCTCTCGTCTGCTCGGTTCACCTCGTCTCGTTGTATCTAATGTTTTAGTTTAATGAATCTGGCCACCATTAAAGAAGCATTCAAAATTTTAATTAGAAGTGGATGCAAAATATTAACAAGAGTACGATCCTTTTCTCCTGAATCGGAGCGGAGTAGCATATAGCGATTTAAAAAAGTTACAACACGACCGGATATGTCATGGTACGATACGGTTCTGTCACGCCACAACATGTCACGTGTAATTAGTTCATGTTAGATCTTGATCGAATAGTGAATCTTGAATAAATTAATCTAATTTATGAAAAAAATAGTTAAATATGACCAGCCACAATTGGACACGGCGAGACTAACGTTGTGACCATTCACATATCATGACCATCTTTCCAAATCAAACTCTAGATGTGAGACTTCAAATCTAACCTTAGGATAAAACAAAAAATATAAACACTAAATTTCAAATATAAACACTACAACACAACATTTATCAATATATAAACAACAATTACAATTAAATCACATATTATTAGTTACATGAATAACATTCTAACTAAACAAAATTGAAAATAAAACAAGAAATTCTAGATCTAAGACTTCATACATTTATATGAACGATGCCTAAGAAGAAGTATGGTAAAGGACAAAAAAATCAAAAATTAGAAATGAAAAACTTAATTGGAAATTTCAACTCAAGTTTTGAGACTTTTCCCTTTGTTTTTTTTTGTAATTCTAAAATTTGAAGAACTGCATAGCTGTCACCAATGCATGCATCTTCTCGCAAGCTTTCCGAAAAGTTATCATTTGCTGAAATCGGACATTTGAGTGCCGTTTTATAACCATTTGAAGTTTCGTCATCGGAAATCATCTTTTCAGTGAGAGTATAATCTCTCTTGCCTTATCCCTCTCTCTAGATTCATCTGTTTAGATATACTTGACAGAGGACATCCATGTACAGGCTTCAAATCGAGATTGTTTTCAGAGAATCTGTCAAAGATTGCTCCAATCTCCTCCTTTAGATCGTTCCAGTACAACTTGACAAACTCATTCGGTAGCACATTGGGTCCCAAAGATTTGTTATTAGCTAGTTGTTTAACTGCTATCTCTAGTTCTCGTGTGGTGAAAAGTTCCTGTAGCATGAAAAGATCCAGATTTGTAGGATATAAGGTAGAACCATCCAACATATTGACCCGAGATGATGTGCCCAGAATATTCCTCATGTTGCTTTGAAAAACCTCTATAATTTCTGATGGGTCAGTAACCAACCTGTCATTGTCTTCAATTGACAAGATCAAGTTCCTCCTTAATCTCGAGGAAGCCATGGCATGGAAGAAAGTGTTGCGGTCTCCTTGGGCGAGTCAGTTACAATGCGAATGTTGGCACCACTTTTGCTCGATGTTGGCCGCTAATTAGTCTCATTAAATATATGTAAGAGTAAATTGCATGTCTTGTGATATTTATTTGATGCATTTTAAAGTAATAGATTTTATGAAATTTATTATAGAGAAATACATCATTAGATAATTACACTCTATTTTGTTAGTTTCATTTATGTTGATGGAGAAAAGTGCAAAGATAATATTATAATTACGCAATGAAGGATCAAAATTCAAATTGTAACAAAATTAGGCTATATTGTCGAATGGTTGAATCTAACATCAAATTGTTCCTCTTTTTCATAGGTTTTTGTAGCATGTTTTGTTATTAGTGTTAGTGTTATGATCTAGAAACCGATTATATGATGATTTTATTCTACGTTTTGTTTATCATTTTGTTCCTTGAGTATTTTATTATTTATAAATCATTCAGGTTGAGGACTTGGACTTGTAAAACTCTATAAAGAAGTTAATAAAGTGTCTCTAGTCTTGGTAATTAATAAGAAACATTAATTACTGGTATAAGATTAACATTTGAATTAGATGATGATCATGTTCTGCAAATCATATGACAAGGAGTTGTCAATCTAATCAAATGGATACTTAATGGAGATCAGGAGATTAGACGTGACTAAAGTAAAACATTTAATATGGATCGTGTTTGTGTTATTAATGTTTTATTTGTGTGTTGAAATTCTAAGGTATGAGATGATTGTTTCTCTCACATGAGAATACGTATTCGTAGGTATTATCCAACGTTGTCCGTAACTGACAATCATACATATTCTATCCCAGTATGTATTTCTTATGTGAAGAGATAGTAATTATCAAGAATACCAATATGATGGGTGAAATTGTGACCAGGGCTAATAAATTTATAACCCGGTTTGCTATCGAGTCAGATTACAAGCGCATAATCCTATCGAGTGTCGATTCGCAGGAAATAAGATTTAAGGTCTTGAGCGATTATATCACAATCTTTCGAAAGGCTAGACAAAATCTGAAATCAAAGAGTTGTTTTTTATTAATGTATTTGGCAAAAATTAAAAGTAAGTAAAATAAAGATAGAGATGTGAATTCCTAGGATTTTGGCATACCGTTGTTATTTTAATCCATTTTGATTATTACCTTATTTGATGTTGGTTTTTAGTTGTTGTATGAGGGTTTCTAATCCAATTTAGTGATTATCGCTTTCGCCTAGCAACCACCCTACCAATCAAGAGATCCCTTTAAGGCTTGTCTTGATTGGTCCAAGGAGATCTGTGACTAGCCTAAAAGAATTCAGACTTCATTTATTAGGTACGTCGCCCTACTATCTTGGTTATATTGGGTGTCACCATGGTAAGGCACGATAATGCGACATTCGTCTGCGAATGTCGAGACTCTCATGTGTACTTTTGTTGATCCAACTAGTGGTATCTCCGGTTAATGTCTCCACCACTAATCTAGTATTTTTATTCTTCCTTAACCCAATTCGATTAGTCCAATATGACTAACTTCCATGTGTGGCCATCACTTAATGGTCTAGACTAATAAACAAAATTAAGTAAGATAGAATATAGAACGCAAAAGCAATCGAACAACAAAAGACTAAACAATGATCAAATAAAAGTATATATCAAAGCATCATGAGTAACAGGATTTACTGTCAACCCTAAAAATCTAAACTTAGCCGCTGAATGATATGTTTACAAAGAGATAAGAGAAAGATACAATCATACACGAAGTATCCTCCTACTTAGTCTCTACACACTCTTCTCTTCTTACTTAAGAAAATATAAAACCAAAAGATACAAAGATGTGATCCTACCAAGTGGGGAGATGAGTTTCCTTCATTTTGGGAGGCTTATATAGACTCCCACAGGCCTGGGGACGTCTCTATACTTGCCCCACAAGTTATGGATAGTTTAGAGTTGAAAACGTGTCATAACTGTTTACAGCGTCGGTGCTGAATACGGTCCATATTGGCTAATATGGACCATATTGAGGTCCTAATAGTAGTTCGTATTTCGGCCATAACTCAATCATCCGAACTCCAATTGAGGTGATTCAAGTTGTGTTGGAAACTAGACAACTAGATCTACAACTTTCATGAAGGGACTGAGTTCCAGTTCAGAATGTAGAAGGCTCACGAATTTATCCAAAGTGAGTGTTTTTTTTTCTCTTCAGGACTTGGCCATCCATCACAAAATTGGCGAAGTGGTGCATGGAGATGATTGGAGGCCAAGTAATCTGATTTGGATACAACTGTCAAAGAATTCACCAAAGAGCGCCACGAGTATGGTCCGTATTGGCTAATATGGATCGTACTCCTACTGTGTCGCTGTAGGAGTTAATGCATATTTGGCCATCTTTGGTCCGTACTGGGGCTCTGGTCTGTATTGGCTAATACGGTCCGTACCAGAGCCTTAGTTGGTGAGCTATGCTTTTCTGATCGACCCGATTCTTGCTCCAAATGATGTAAAATAGTCTCAAAACATGATTATTGCACTAAAACATAAAATATGGCAACAATAACCTTTTTCACGTAATAATTAAACATAAATGTGAGAAAATAAGACAAAACCTAAGCCAAACCCTACGTAATTCACTATCAAAATGAGCTTGATCACAATGTCCATCATGTAAATGAGTGATGATATCACTGGTCCCCTTGATGAAATAATACAAGTATGTGCACATATGATTAAGGAGTTAATCATAATAAATGAATTATTTCGGAATCAATAAACGAATAGATTTGCAAGGATGACACGTTCCTACCTTGGATCTATTCATGATATCATGAGACATGGAATTAACACGAGACAATTGTTGCTTAGGGATCATGATACAATATGGTACTTATCATCTGTGTCATTTGGGTAATTATAATGCATATTGCTAGGTGCCGCTTATAATTTATGGAATCGAAAAGAGTTTCAAATTCCATTGCTAAATGACATAGATCCCACAGGATCACACCAATAAAAAAGTAATTAGAAATGCTCCTTAATTTATTTGACATGTATAGCATGACAAATAAATTAGTTTCTCCACCAAAACATGAGAAATATAATTATTTAGGATAATTATATATGATACTACAATTAATTAGATTAATTGTATTTGATTAATTCAAATAAGAAAAAATAGAACTTGGCCCAATAAACAAAGCCCAATGATTGTTGTTAATTATGATCCATGTTTATTTTAAGACTTGTTTCCATAATTAAAAGTATGCCCATAATAGTTTACCACGTTTTCTGAAAACTGCTGTGCAACGTTTCTTATTTTGACCATATCGTCCTCATAGGACATCCGTTTTTAGCGTTCTAAATATAGATGGAAATTTAAAAGAAAATATAGAACTTTAACTCTCTGGAGGAAAACCTAATTCGAAATAGATAATGGCCAAAAACGTGGTAGAAAGTGGTGCTTAATTTTGACTACCATGTTCTGGAAATTGTTATTCATGTTTCGTATTTTGACCATAGGGTCCTCATACGATCTCCGTTTTGGGCTTTCTACATATTGTTGGAAAGCTAATAGAGAGATATATAACTTTTTCATTATGGAGATTTTTCTAATTCGAAATAGATCATGGTAAAAAATGTGGTAGAACGTGGAGTTAATTTTGGAAACAAAATTCAAATTCCTTGTTTGCTATATATAGTCTCTCTCATTCCTTTTGAGGATAATTTGTTTTTAGAGAGTTAAAGTTCTGTCAAAATTCTCTCTCTCTTTCTTGTTTAATCTTTTATGTATTGAGAACCCACAAATTCTAAAAACTCAAGATCTAGTTCTCTTAGAGGATAGAGATTTAGGAGCGACTAAATTACTACATCTAGCAAGAGGAAACTTTGGTTTCTAATTAATATCTTGGTATATATCATGGATGACTTCTACTTTGGAGTCTCATCTTGGTGCAAGACATTCTAGTTCACACACACATCAACTACCAAGTCACTGCAAGACGTTATCCACCATTAGCATCGACAGAGGAGATGAAGGATCTCAACCCTACATCTCAAGGACCTTCTTTCTTGTTTGGAGACAAAAAACAATGTATGATGCTTATTAATTTGAAAATAGATTTTTGTTTTGATTTCAGTTGCACATGATTTTTCTTTGGTACTTTTCTTGTCAAAATTTTTTAAAATTCCGTAAGTAATGTAAAATCCAACAATTAGATTTTGAATTCTTGATAAATCAAACATGAAACAAATACTTAACTAATCAAATACTACTTGCATATTTAACTAATCAAATACTACTTGCATTGGTTTCAAAAAGTCATTAAACATATCTAATTACAAAACAATAGTAGTATTTTTATGGTAATTTTTAAGTACATAAACTATTGTGTTGATTTGCAAAAAGGTCATTGAATCAATCATGAAATAAACACTGTCATTTTTTCCATGATTTATATAAACTTTTGCTTTGTCTTTCTGTTATTTCTATTTTCCTCTGGGACTTTTAAGCGGAAATAAATGATCTTTAATTAAATGAATTTTTTAATTCATATTTTGGTCTGATCAATTTTTTATTAGGAAAAATTGGGTACATGCACAGCAAAACTTCTTAATTTGGACATTGTTCTTAATTTTTTTTTTTTTTGAAAAAAAAAGTACTAGTCCGTTTCATCAAAAAAAAATAGTAGTCTTACATATATCCTAGTTATATTACCCCTAACCCCTTATATCACAAAACATATTTATTAACTTGATACAGTAAAATTTGAGCTTAAAGCTCTGAGACCTCTGCAGAGGCATCTACCACAGTTTTCATACTATTTAGTAGTCTATATTAACAGGCAGTTTATAGCTATTACAAAACAAATATCTTCAAATCCTGATTGAACCCATTGCCATCCCTCTTAACTTGCTAATCATCATCTATTATCACTATTGACACCTCCTTGTACAACTGAAGAGGAATGCGATCAATATCTTCAGCTATCCAGTCTGTAACCGCTTCCTTTATCTTCTTATCCACATTCCCTATAATTGATCTAATTAGCAACACCATTGTCCTAAGTTTTAATGTTAGTAGTTCTTTAAAAACAAATTTCATTCCTATGATTCTACACACACCAACATAGAGCACTCATCATAATGAAAAAGGTTTTTTGCTTATATTTAGAAAGTGTGAAAGCATAATTTAGCATATCAGAGATTCACCCCCAATCTATGAAAATCTCTTGACACTTTTCCATCCAAAATCAAATTGTCTGTATCAAAGGACATGTAAGCAATAGATAATCTATATTTTCTGGCAATCAACAGAAATGACACCCTGTATTCCCTATCCATCCTCTTTTAGTTAGATTGTCTTTGTAAGAATTTTACTTTTACTAACTAATACATAAATATCTTGATTTTGTTTGGTACTGGTAATTCTCACCACACCAAATGATTTTTTTGGTTAAACCTCTCAAAATTTAAAAATTTGTATATGCTTTTAACTGTAAATCTTGCTGGTGTGTCTCATCTACAGTTAAGTTCATCTTTATATTTCTGGACATTTTCCTTTCGTTTTAATTTTTCTATACAAATTGAGGAAATGAGATAGAATTATGAATTATCAGAGTAAATATTGTAAACTTGTGAAATCTTGTTGTTTGCCTACTGTAGTTTGTTGAGTTGACTGAAAACAAAATTACATGAGAATGCTGTTGTTCTTTTTATTTAAATTAAGAAATCTGGTAGCAACACACGGGCAAATGACCTGTTAAAATTAGAGATCTTCTTGGAAAATTAACAAATAGCCCGAAGAGTGGATCAGACACTAGGAAGTGGAGCGTGTTCAATGGATATCAGATCCAATCGGTTTGATGTCCGTTCGGAACATCAGTTCAGATTAAATAAGTGCTTTGGTTTATTAAAAGCACTTCTTACGTTCTCTTTCTTATGATTTCCAGTCGAAATCTACAAACATCGCATTTAACAGAGATTAAATAACAATTTTATATATTCATTCTAAGAAAAATTCTGTAAAACACATAAACCCTTAAATAATCAAACTACTGCAAACAAATTAAAAGAAAACAGCAGATCGATAGCATGTTTGATCTTGACAGTGAACAACAACAGTAGTTCTTTTTAGTAGAAAATTCCACACCGTGTCTGATTTTGTCTCAAGGAACAGCGACTGGTGACAACAAAGTTCGACTCAATTAACATTTAATTTGATCCTTGAAATTATAACTAAGAGACAAATTGACCCTATAGAAGTGCTAATTGCATGGCATTCATGGGGAATGAAGCTTGCAAAGTGCCATTGTACGCATACTCTGCTACAATCGAGTTAACACGATCAGTGGGGTGGTACGGATCCCAAAATATAAAGTCCGATCTGTTTTCGCACTCCAGAGGTAGAATTGGCAAGCATATTATCTGACCTTTTGCTCTACCCCCGCCACAACATGCTGTCAAAGGATACTTGAAACCTGCGTCCATCAAATTCTAACATCATCAGTCATATGATTGTTATATTGTGACTTTATAGGGTCCGAGAGAGAATTTTACCATATTTTGAATAATTAGTAATAACTTCCATGCTTATGCTGTAGGCGTCCCAGAAGAGAAAATACGAGCCTGAAAGATATCCGTTCAAATTAGCAAGCATAGATTTGAGCTTGGTGTTGAATTGCAAGGCTAATGTGTTTGTCGATTCAACGCACGTGTTTGATGCATTTTGGTAATTTCCAATTTGATTTGGAATGCAACCAAGAGGTCCCAAGCCTCCAATTAAGAACTTTCTCGCGCCAAGTTCGTATAATTCCTGTAGGGAAAGAAAAGGTTATTTTTTTTAAGGTTAAAAAAGGTTATTTCAAAACATATTGAATGAAGTTGCCAGACCAAATAAAAGAAGAAAATTGTTTAATAAGCTATACATTTCACATCAAATCTCATCATTTCTTACATGTATCATACTGGATTGATGTGTTAACATATTGGATTCTTATTTAGATTTCATTAACGACAATGATCAAGATTATCAATTAGGTAATTACCAACTGATCATAATTCTTACTCTTTATGTGTTTTGTTTTATAAATTCAATCTACCTTGAGTTGCCTGCTATATTCATGGATAAGTAGCTCTGCAAAAGACTCAGCGGTATACATGCTTGCTGTCTGAGAAAGAGGCAGCAAGAAATTGTTTATGTAGTCATTACTACCCATGCAAACAAGAAAAAGTGATCTACTGATATAATCCTCTGTTCCATTTACTAAAGCAGAGCTAAGCCCTTCAAGGATTCTCTTAAAGTTTTGGATC
Source organism: Carex myosuroides (assembly GCA_028015225.1). NCBI lineage: Eukaryota > Viridiplantae > Streptophyta > Magnoliopsida > Poales > Cyperaceae > Carex > Carex myosuroides. Next base: position 13,250,369 of record CM051466.1, read on the forward strand.
TGTGAATCCATACTGAACCGGTCTCCCTGAAATTACGACATGTGTATATATATCTGTTAGTTTAGATTTTGATTGGGGGGGGGGGGGGGGGGGGGCGGGGGGATGAACCAAAAATGACAAAAGTAAATTAAAATGAACTCATTTGAAACTTACATATAATTTTCCAGTGTCATTTAGAATTCCAGCAGCAGCCGAAGCAAAATTGACTCCTCGTGATGTATCATGCGCTGTTATTATCGGTTTGTTGTAAGGAGGAATCAGGGGCAAGCCAAGTAGGTTTCCTGCAATGAGAAACTACCATTTGAGACAAATCATATACGCAGAAACAAATGCATCATTCATGTCATAAAACAATCCAATTATTTTTCTTTCTCTGCAGTCTGCATATTGAGAAAATTTTGTACTATTTTTTGGTTATTGATCAACTTCATAAGACGTTAGCGAGAATGTCGTATATCTGACATTAACTTTATAAACGCTCATAATAAATCCAATAGGCTAAAAGCATGTTAAATGGCATGCCAAGAAAATTCTAGTCATGACCTCTGTGCTAAATAGCAAAGGTGTTTGTGCATACATAACTTAATTATGAGTCAACAAACTTTGAGAGTTGGTTGATAAGTTAAAAAAAGGGTCTGCAGTTACCCAAATAATCAGCCACCGTGCGGCCGTTGCAATACCGTCCGGTGACTCCCTCAGGGAAGTCGATACCATTTGGAAAGTAATTGGCCTTGGCAAGAGTTGCTAAATTGTTGTTATTTCCCGGGTCAAGTAACGAGTCTCCAAAAACGAACATCGCCGGCACTTGTGCTTCAACGAATACAAACATCATCGACAATGTAGCAAGTGAAGTGAAGGATATGAGAGGCGCCATGGAAAGGATCATGTCATAGGATGGGATTGGGAAATTAATTGGGACTTGTGTGCATTTATAGAGGATGGACAGTTTGATTTTGAGTTAGGCTAGTTACAATTGGCAATAGAAAGTATCTTGCATAATGCATGCATGTTAAATAGTATGGGAGGAGTAACTTGGAGATGTGAATACTCAATGTTAATTCCTTTTGGATATCTAAACAGCAAGTTGTTAATTATTTATGCTTCAAGTTCTGTTTCTCTTAATCCTAGATATACTGTGCATCTCTTATAGATTGAAAATTTGTAATTTTGTCCATTAAAATTTATAATTTGTATATACATTAATATTTTTAGCCTCCTTTATAAAACAAAATTACTCTACACTATTTTTTTAGCCCTCCCAATCTCAATATTTTATTTCAAATCATACAAGTTTACAAGTTTTTTATCTCAGTTTTCTAGCTGATCGAGTACATGTTAATTTGGGTGTAGGATTATTTTGATCCAGGTTGTATTTGGATCTGAGTAAACTGGATTTCAATTATTTTAAGTATCATATCTGAGTTGATAAATATGTGAATTATTAGATTTTTATATGGTAAATAAGTAATTATATAAATTTGGATGGTAAATACGTAATTTTACAGTTTTGAGTGGTATATATAAAATTCTCCCTAGATTTAATTATGAAAAATTGGAATTGAAATGAAATTATGCAGTCAACCTTTTGTTTTTTGCACTTTCGTTCCTTTCTATTTCACATATTATTTTATGACAGATGTGGAATAATGATAGAGTTTTTATGGTAATTTTTAGCAATCAAAACTTTATGTTCCCGTTGACATAACAATTAGTATAATCATGATTAAACATTTGATTTAGTCTACCGTCTAATTAAAATGACATGTTTCCACAAATAACATGAAATTTTAGTTCAATAAAAAATATTTCTCACGTGTTGTTGACAATTGTTTTTTATAACCACACAGTTAAACCTCCATATCCATGAGAGAAAAATAATTTCAGCCCTTATTTTTCAATTATGATAATTTGTCAGAATATAACGATCCGTTATTTAAAAACATTATAATTTTTAAATTCTAGATTCAAATGTTCTCAAACAACTCCTTATCTTTAGAAATTATAAGAAAAAAATTCTGAAACTCTCAGAACTTCTTCCGTCTTGTAGAACTTATTTTTATCAATCATATCAGCAACTTGTTTCAAAAAAAAAAAATGCAAGCATATTTTCTGGGAATTCTGTAAACCATTTCCATAAAAAATGTGTAAAACAATTATTTGTCCCACACACAACTTGGAAATGTGAAGCACCAAACGAAAGTAAACTTACAGAGCCAGCCACTAAAATTAAGGCGCATGGTGCGAAAGCAAGCACCTAGTACCTAATCAAGTACTAGAAGCCGGCTTACCGAACACAATTTATGGCGCATGGCAGATCTAGTGTATTTTGCTTTCTAAGGGATGGCAATTCAAAATTTCTAAATGGAGGAAAGAATGAACAACTGTCACTACAAGTTATTAAAGAGGTGTTATGTCACGGTTATGCAAACCCAATACCCAACTATTAATGTCTAAAGTTGGTGTTATTCTGATCTCAACCGTTGATTTTTTAGAGATTCATACATGAAAAAAAAAATTATTGAAATTCGCACATGAAAAAATTTGAATAATTGAGATTGAAATTATTCCTCTAAAGTTGAGATGCATATAAGAATGAAGTGTCATAATTTGTAGATTGCACTGGAAGAGAAAATAGATCGGCCTAAAGCATCTATATTTCTAGTATTATTTGAATTTCTAATATGAGGTGGCAGTTTTTAATTTAGTTTCAGAGATGTAAAATAGTTTCTTATTTAAAAACTATGCAGAAATTTTTTTTATTAACAAACTGTTTATAAACCCCACGCTGATCAAATAATTGGCTCAAATTATTTCTCTTTTCTTTGTAGAGATCTTAATTTCTCAAAAGTAGTTAAAAATTATTTAAAAACTCCATTTAAGTTGCTGGAATATAGATGCTCTAACATCTTTTTGCCATAGTTATGAGGAAAAAAAAATCATTCATTGTGGCTTTTGCTATTTAAATTTAAAGGCTCAAACTTTGCAAAATAGGATAATGGAAAAACTTAAAAACAACTGATTTCTCGTTTGAAAACCAACAAAAAGAAGATCAAGTTTAAATGACCAAAATTTCAGGTAAAATACGTTTCCCGTTTATAGTGAAAGAAAATTGGAAGTTAGAATTATTAATAAGGAAAAACGAATTAAATTCCATTGCCAATTTATTTGCCTTTTAGATGTTTAAAAGGTAGATTTTAACAAAAACAGGACAGAAAGAGAAGAAAAAAAATGTCAAGCTTTGCAACGCAAGGCCCATAAAATCCAGCCCACGTTGCATGGATCAAGGCGAGCTCAGACAATGAAATCATAGTTGCATCAATATCCAACACACGCTACCAATATAAGCGAATCTATTATCTTATGTCAGCCTTTTATTTTAGAGAGGAGAGGAGATGAGAGGAGAGGAGAGCATAAATTAAGTCCTAAATTGCTAGGTCTTTTTATACCACTTGTGAAAAGTGGTCCACAACGATTGTAATATATCCATGGCAATTGGCAATTAATTAAGCAGCCTTTTTTACATACAACTTGTCCACGGCAGAGATCATGCACTCGTCTGCTTCTCCCCATTAAGTAATAATGATTGACGCTTCTTATATCTGACTAATAACCGGAGAAATGCCATCACCTGATATCAAATATAAATCAGTCAAAAATATGTAACCGATCGAGTTGTAAATAATCTTTAAATCGATCTTGATCGGTTCTACTTCTACCTCAGATGGTTCCTTCAGAGAGAAAACGGCTTCGGTCTCCTTTGGCACGGACGAAACCAAGATTCCATATCCACAGTTTCTCTTCTTCAGGACCTATATAAATTATAATTATTATTATTTGAACACCAGAGCAAAATCATTTCTTAATTTTCCAAAATTTAAAGAAGAGAGAAAAGATTTTCACCTTAAATGCATCTTCATCGGTGCGATCGTCTCCTATATAGATAGGCAGAACTTCTTCGGAATTGTTCAGTTCAAGAGATTCAAGCAAGAATTCAACAGCTTTTCCCTTGTCCCAGTCAATCAATGGACGAATTTCTAAAACCTAAGATAATAAAAGAATATGACATTAGAGCCTCCCCAATAGTAATATGCATTATCTATCCCTTTACTAGTTTTATTATCTGGTAAAAAATATTTTTACCTTACGTCCATGAGTCACTCTGAGTCTGGGATACACTTTTGCAGCATTGTCCACACATTGCACAACCAGATTCCAGTCCTACCAGACAAACAAAAATTTAATATAACTTACAAGCAAATCTAGTATGTATTTATTTAAAAAGTAAAAAAAGAAGTGACAACGGATTTATTTAATTCGTTATCTTTTTGTCATGACTACCTTTTCATCGACATTGCGATAGTGTACAGAAATACAGAATTTGTTGTTCTCAACTTTTGAACCTTCAATTCCTTTCGTACTTTTGATGAGGGATCTAAAAACCTACAATTAAAAATTACATGTTCTATGATACATGCAAGTAAACTAAAACATGCACTGACATCAAGTTACTGATTGAGAATACCTCATCCATCATGGGTAAAAACTCACGAGCAGGCTGGAATAAATTATCTCCCTGAATCATCAAATCAAGTTTAAAAAATTATAAAAAAATAATGGCGTACGGAAGCATATATATATATATATATATAAAAGATGTGATAAATTCTGAGAATAGTATTTACCTGCTTGTTAGTTGACCTCATTTCTGGGACCATTATGTCCATTCCATGGCTCCCGGCATAATAAAGCTCTGTTAGTTTCACAAATTCGAAAACCTGAAAAACATAATAAGATATTAAGATCATGAATGCAACACTAATACTTAAGATACTATCTAAATATTATATTTAGTATAAAAGTACCTTATCACGAGATCTTCCACTGACAATAGCAGTGGGAAAGTACTTGGACACATCCTTGACTGTTGCACGCATCTAAAGATTAATAACAAATGAGTAAAACAGACTGATAAATATACAAATCCTTCGCATGTACAACAAGATATTATAAAAATAATAATCTATCCGGACCAAATGTGGAAGAGTGTTACCAAGAATTGAACAGCATGACTCAATCTTCAAGTGAAGAATTTACCTTTTTGGTCATGACAGCTTTATCGGGGTCGTCAACAATTTGTGAAAGTGTACCATCATAATCTAGAAACAAGGCAATTTTGCGCCCTTTGGCATGCATCATGATTTTGTCAAATGAAGTCAAAGCAGAGGGGCACTTAGTCTAACAAAAAACAGTTGAAACACATTACAGATTGTAACAAAGCTAAACAAAAGATCCGTCATATTTCAACCAAGGTATAGGACAAAGAAATTCTAACTAACCTGCCACAAACGGAATTCGCAATCAGCATCATTGGTAGGCAAATGGTCATGGCCAAAATAGACATTTTTCTTCTTATGAGGAGGGGACGAGCATTTCATGGCCTCGATCCAACCATTCACTATTGTCTCATCAAACTTAGTTGGAACTGGTGACTTGATCATCTTCCTCTTAGGAACAATGGCACTCAATTTTGCGGAATAAGGGATGTCAGTAATAACAGGAGAGCTGTTATTAATATCCATTCGAAATTCGCAACCAGACGAGGAAGAAAACAAATGTTTTTTTATCGGGGAATGTGAAAGGGGTTGAGATAGGTAGAAATTAAATTAATGTTTTTCCTTGCAAGAAAAATTGTAAAATCAACCAACACGTTTGTCAATGAAAAACCACCGCTTGAGAGTTTTATTGTCAGTGTAGTTGGGCATAAAGTTCATTGAAAGTATAGAGCCTGAAATCTGAAAATTAAAGGAATAAATGGATGTCAGTCAAACTATTTTATAATTTAATTAACAAGAACTAAGCTTTTTGTTTCTAAAAACATGAATAAGAGCATTCAATTTACACTCTCATAGCCACCACTAGACAGCATTTAGGTCAAGAGAAAGCTCACAATCCCCAGCTCCACATTGCATCAACCGTAACTTTATTCACTGAAATAAAAAAAAGAGAAAAAAATTATCAGACAACACATTGTTTCACAAATTTAGGAATAAAAAGAGAAACCATACTTTATACGAAGTTCGAGTCAGCATTCATAGCCGAGAATACTATCTTTAGCGCCCGAAAGGTAATAGTAATACCCATATAGTATAATCAACCATAACTTGTTTTTGCAAATGCAACTTCTAATTAATTTCACAAGTCCCCAGTTTTGATTTTTTTTTTGTTTTCTGAAGTAGATCTGTGCCTCTCAACTTCACATCCATTGAAATAAAGGTGACGACAACAATATGCCATACTTAATACGTTGACCATTCTAATCGATTGAAATCGTTCAATTTAGGTTCTAAAAAAAATCTACCCTAGTTCCTCAAATTAGTTACTACCGTATGTTTTGATATTGTAATTGTATTGTGACAAGCAAATGGTAAAAACCTTGAGGTCGCAATGGAGGATATATATGGCAACAATAATTGATCTGAGATTTCTAGTATAATACTTTATATGTCTCATACCAACTTTATGCAAATAAATATGTGCATATTGTTAAAAATAAAACACTTGTATCACAACAACCCAAATTATAAGGTGATTGTGACTTTTCAATATTTCATTAGGTCCAAGAAAATGACACTTGAACAAGAAACACAGTATGTCTACTCTTGCATTATATATATGACCTCTTGAAAAAAAGCCGGCCGAAAATTAAAAAAGAATACCCCAATTTTAATGTACAAATCATCATATTTTCACCAAAATAACTCAAACAAAATGTATTACAATAGATAGAAATTATTTGGATTTTGCAAGGATATACTTCTAATTAAAAACACATAGAGAAAACAACAAAGTTTCAAGAGGAACCCCACAAACCAGCAGCTTTTTCAATAATTTTCAAATTATTGAATTACAAATTGATGCCTTAAACTGGTGGAGTACGCTGAATATTATTGCTTTATGAAGTTATAACTGTTGTTCTTTTAGTAATGCTAGAAGAGACAAAAGTGAAATAAAAAAACAAAAAGAGAACTGAACATCTCTGTCGATAGCTAGGCAGTTCAAGTCCCACATCACATGTGGTTTCATTACCTTTAATGATTGAACTATAACCAATATGGTAATATTAAATATCTTTTTGCTTGAGACACTTTTCCTAACTATTTCTCACTTATGTTTATGTACTTATGTTTATGTTATATGATCATTTACGTTGTTAATCCCGTGTTGTAAATAACGGTATAAATAACGGTATGTGGTCGTCGGACAAACAGGGTAACGCCAAACGATTAATCGAGAATAATCAGGAATAATCGGCCAATTAGTTAGAAAAATACGTGACGGTTTAGTCACCGCCAACAATTAATCAGCCTAAACGGACGTTTTTTACAACCCTGGTTTGCCCCTTTATTGTAACAAAAAAAAAATCATGGAATCTTTCAAAATTTGCCATTTGGTTTTAACTATAATAAAATAACATTAAAATATTTCTGTCCATTTAGTCAAGGCAAGAATCTGGAAGTAATGTGTCAGGTTACAAGTCAACCTCTACTTTTTACCAATTAAGGTACAGGTAACATGTTCCAAACTAGAAGTGAGGTAGCATAGTGTGTGTGCAGCGTTATACATCGATAGATTCAATATTTTCTTCTGAAATTAAAACGAATTAATGCTGCAGTTTTTACTTGTGGAATTGCATGTTACACAACTCACATGCACCTTATAGAATTGCCAGAGAGTATCACAATACAGGAACAATGCGACAAAGAAAACATTTTATGTGGCCAGATAGCTACCAAAAGTACAGCTACAGTTAGAATCCAAGGAAGATAATTCTATGTATAATTAGTCGAAATCTCATTTGTGCCATCTAAAAACACACATGAAAGAAAACAAAACTAGCTAGAGAATTCCAAACAGAGTCTCTTATATAATAAACTATAAATCCTGAAAACATGTTATATATTAAAGCAGAATTGATTGAAACAGACCTAGCATTAGCAACCCACTCAAAATCTTTTCTAATTTCTGAACACAACTGAAACAAAAACTGAAGAGAAAAGGTAACCGAAAACAATTTACAAACCTGTGGTCGATCCCTTAACAAACGCCATAGAATCAAATGTAAGAATTAAAAACAAACGCCATTGAAAGGATATATGAACAATTACGTACCTGAGATAGGAGCAGATCAATCAACCGACGCCTGATCTGATCAAATTGAGAAAATAAAGCACAAACCCTAAGAAAAGAGCGACCAATCAAGGAGAAATGGGGAATAGTATAGAGAAGAAATGCGGCGCGCGCTTGGCTTATCGATCGTACCGCAATTAATCAAACGGAGAAAGGGAAGGAAGAAGAAATAACGACCAGCCGAGACCACCTATTTATAGGAAAAAGACTTACACCTGAAGGAAATTGCCTTTGTACGCCCGGTCCAATGCACCAAAAATTGTCCGAGGAGGAAAAACAAAACGGAAAAATAAACGGCGGTTACAAGATTGTGGTTCTGGTTCACAATAAATGTTTCGTTTCTGTTTCTCTGTATCTTTTACTTTTTTTTTTTCTTTTTCTTTTAATTGATTTTGAATTAATTGTCGCAGTTAATGGCGCCGCATTACAGTCAGACAAAGCATTTATTAGTTGAATTCAACCGCCATCTCTGGGAACACTCCTGACTAGAGTTGGTCTACAGTTATAAATATAATTGCTTGGTTATAATTAAATGCGCGCAAATATCTTCTCCAATGGACAGAGCAACAACAGACTGTGAAGAACCGAATGCATTTATCAATTCCATTTTGATTTGTCAAAAAAAAATTAAATAATTTTGTTAAAATTTATTATGTGAAATTAATGGGTACTAAATTTTTTCTTAAATAATTTATACATAATGATTACTTATTTTATATACGCATCGAGTCGGATCAGAATGTTTCAAGTCAGGCCGGTTCATACTTCATAGAGATTGTCAATTTTACTTTTTTATGGTTAATAATATTATAAATATGTTCGGTGATTCAAAGATGCAATTTATATTTTAAATATTATGTGCTGAAAAGAAAGGAAAGAAGGTGGTTCTAACCTAAACAAAGAGATAATCAGCAGTTAGTTACTATTGAATAAGAGTGTAATTCATAAATAAGAAATTGCATTTATTGTTATTCCGAAGGTATTGTTATTGTCGACAAGACTATCCGCCATGATACTGACAGTAAAAATACACATTTACTCTCGCGAATAGTGTTAGATTATTGTAGTATATATTAAATTGACAAAAACACAAGGAACAAACCGTTAAAATTTTTACGGCGTTTAATTAAGATCCGGTGCATCGAGATCGTTAAGTTATACTCAAAATTACCGAGTCTACGGATTAGCGATAATAAAGATCGTAAATCGTAAAGCTTAAGTTTAGAAAGAGTGTGAGAGTAAGTTATGTGTGCATACGAACTTGTACTAAAAAAACATACAACATTTATGCAACACGACATATAACGTAACTGATATATCTTAAAGAGACGTGCTCCTTAAGAAATAATTTTAATACTCTGAAAGATAACATCATAACAATATTACTTAATAAAAACTCTAAAATCTCAACATTAACAAGGGCGGAACTAGAAAATTTTAATAGACGAGCTGAAAAATAAAATGCACAATATGTTGTGACTGATTTGAACTCAAGTCCTCTAGCTCAACCATAAAAAAAATATTGGACTATATAAAAAGTTAAAATTCAATTAAATTTCAATATACATTATTAAAATTTTAAAATCATAGGATGGCTTAATCATCCTAACTATACACCTAAATCTGTTTCTTGTAATTGACTTGCATAGAAAGAGATTTCATCCGTTTTATTAAAGAAGGTACGTACTCTAAAAAGAAAATTTTAGTATATCATGAAAATAATTTTAGGAAATTATAAACTGATTAGAAGATATGTATGATATGCTCTCTGTATTGATCATATATAAAATTATTATGGTAATCTATAAGTTTTTTATATTATTTATTGAAAATTTCATCTAAAATTTAGTTTATATTTAAAATAAAATATGTAATATATATTATTAATTTTATTGTATGCTCAGTTATAATCTTATTTAGACAATAATGTGTCATTTTTAAGTAGATGCCATGGATACATGGAAAAGAAAAAGAAAATACTAAAATAATAATAGCCAAGTGGTGATTATAAATTAAAAACAGCGAAAGGATTCTCTAAGAAATATACTGTATATCCTCAAACAGCAAATATAGTTTTACTCTCACATTCAAATAAGATTATAAATTAATTAAGATATATTACTACACATTTTTATTCTTAATATGGATGATACAACGGTCATGATCTTCTCCGCATCAATAATTTGTTACCAAAAACAGATGCTTTTGGAGGAAGTTTACAGACAATGAGAATTATCAACAAAACAGATGCTTGCCCATAAAAGCTATTCCTTTTTTTTTCATCTATCTGCAATGAACAATTAATATTTTCGTCAATCAATCATCAAAATTTAAAACAAATTGTCCTGTCAAATAAGAAATTAATTATACGTATTATACGTATATTATATTTTTTTTTTATCATTGAGTTGTACAAATATAATTATTAATTTGAAAAATATATTTACAAAAACATTTCAATGTGGTTTTTATTGTAATATTATCGTATCATAATAATATATTAACTTTATTGAAATCAGGGTTCCTAAATAGCGCGCTATAGCGACGTTATAGCGGCGCTATTGCGTTTTCAGACCATAAAAGCTACGGCGCTATCAGCGCTATAGCGGTGCAATAGAGATATAGCGTCGTTTTTTAGTCGTTCAGCTATATATAAATGCGGTAAACGTTATTTAAACCTTTGATTGAAATTGATGAATTTTTTTTATATGATTGTTGACAAGTGGCTTGAAATTATTAAGGGTGGCATAATTTTTTTTATTTATTGAGATGAAAAATTAGAGGTAAGAGAAAATTTAGTGTCCGAGTTAGCAATTGTATAAATATTTATATTTCGTCGAATTATAATAATTTGAATTATTTTTTTAATATATAAAATTAAATGTGATTTAAAAAAATAATAAAAAACTAAACTTTATTCTTGTAGATTATTTTCCGAAATATAAATAGTCTCCCTTTAAAATATAACAAGTATCCGTTCATATTATAAAACAATAACGAGATTCTTTATAATTATATCCCAAAGAAACAGGAAATCCAGTGTGTTAATTTCTCTTTTTCAATTTGACCTAAAATAATTTTGTAAGTAAAGTTCATATTTCGAAAGAAAAAAAAATTGTCGGAAAAAAATAGAAGATGAAGAGAAGCAAAAGAATAAATTTATACATCAATCTACAGATGTAAACATGAACCGGGTACACGAAAAGAACTGGCGACCCACCGCGAGCACCTACTGGGACCAACACGATTGGGTCCCACGCTAATTGTGGGGACACCTGGAGACATCGTAGGCTAAACTGTAGCCACGTGGCAGAGAGCTGGATCCAGACGGGCCACGTCTCATGACAACATCAGAATGAACAGGCGCAAGTCACGTGCGGTAGACGGGGGCGGAGCAACGAACCCTGACCCCACCCCGTGATTGTTTTGAGCCCCACTTGTTCTGGCGGCGACGACCCCACTTTGTAAACAAATTACTAAGCTAGAACAGGATCTTGGCCGTGCACCGAGAGCTAGTATGGAAAAGGTACAATTCACAAAGGGTGCCGACTGCCGAGTAATAGTCCAAGTCTAGCTTAGTGTGTTACATTAGGTCAACAGTCAAAGGCAGATAAAAGAGAGGAGAAACCGAGAAAGGCCATTTAGCCTTTAGGAAATGCGTCTCGTGAGGTCTCCCGGCTCCTGACGGACCGTCCAGGGTATTTCATCAACCTTTTTTTAATCTTCAAAAAAGAAAAGAGAAATTCGTCAACTTCAATTATCCTTTAATAGAGAAAATTTCTAGTGTACCTAGGGGTGCACAAAAAGCTCATGATTCAAAACTCAGTTTGGAATCAATTCGGATTCAACTCGCTAATAACTCGAGTTGAAATTGACTCGAGTTAATTGACTCGGTTGATTTATGAGTCGAATCCAAGTTACTCCCAACTCGGTTCGGAATCAACTCAGTTGAACTCACACCAAATTCTAATCCATATATTCCTAATTTTTGCGTCCCCAAACCTTATACCTGTTTCTCACAATATTTGGTAATTTGATAAATTATGCACTATTTCTTTTGTTTTGTTAATTTATTAGACTCTGTATTGTTTTGTTAGACTTTATCTGTTTGGTAATTTTTAATTATGTACTATTTTGATATTTTCGTAATTTTTAATTATGTATTGGTCATTGTCTCATTATGTATTGTCTTTAATTGTGTATTATTTTGATAAACTATGTAATATTTTTTTTGTTAGAATTAAATTAGATTGTCTCACTATGTACTGTATTATGAGTCACAAGTCGACTCGCTTCGACTAGAGTTGTTTGCGAGTTGATTCCAAATTGGAGTTTCTGACTCGAAACTGGATTAGCAACTCGGACTCAACTCGGCTCATGAGTTCGCGAGTTGAATCCAAGTTATCATCAACTCGGACTCAACTCGGCTCATAAGCAGCCCTAAGTATACCCATACAAATTTTTGAAATAACTAATATCTCCATCAAAACACTATAATAGCCACTATTCCATTAAAATTTAATATTTTTTCTTCTTTCCCCATTTAATTATATAACTTTTAATTTAATTATTTTTAAAATTATATTGACAAATATACCCTTTGTTTTAATTTAATTATTTCTCCCAGATTTCTTCGTGTCTCTCTCGCTCTCATGGGCGGAGCTGGTACTGGACTACTGGACTTTAGAAAACAGTTTGGACCAAGGCATTCCAGTTGCCTATTGCCTACCCATAGCTTGGTCATGGCATCGGTGCTTTCAATGGAGCAAAGAGAAGAGAAAGATCAAAGGGGATCCTTCAGACGCCTCCATTTGAGAAAGCTCTCGCCTTACCAACTAATCTTGTCTTCTGAGGTTCATTTTTTTTTTTTGATGGTAGGTGGCAACTTGCCATCCTACAATTTTCATTGATAAGAAATATATGTACAGGTCTGAGGTTCATTTTAGTTACGAGCATTTTGTTGTTGGACATTTTGAGTTGCATATAAGGTGTTTGATCATTATCCTCTTAGAACAAGGAATGCACATCTTGTTTTGTGACTGGTACAACTGTTGTGCCTGTAAGCTGTGTGGAGGTAGAGAATTATAAACAAGGAACCATATCTTGTACCGGTATAGCTACTCAAGATGTGTCTGATGAGATCTAATGCACCAGCATAACATCCAGATCAGTATTAAACCGTTTATTTGGTTTAATATAATTTTTGTGTAATATTGTGAGATTAAAATGAAATATACTAGAACCTTTGCTTATTTGGTACCCATTTAACTACATTTTTTTAAACCAAACAAATTTGAGATACTCGTACCAAAATAACTCAACCAATTGAGCACCATTAATTTAATATTTTAATGTTCTTTGGAATAGTTTGTGTGCCATCAAATATACGATTGCTCCATCAAGTTCATATTGTCCTCCTTTCTCCACCTTCACGAACTAAGATTTCTCAGGTTGTTCAGGTGGTCTACTAAATTATCTGTAACATTGCACAATGTTCTTTCTTTTTTTCTATTTTTTGATGTTTACTTCTTTATGCAATTTTTTTTTTTTTGCGTAAGAGGGGTCAGTTTGAAGGCTAATTTTTTAATCATAAAAATTATTAAATTCAGACGTACAAAAATAGAAAGAGTATCTCATTTCTAATAAATATAGAAAAATCTGATTCATTAAGTCCGATTCAAAATATATGGATCTGACTCAATGGTCCAGACCCATTGATATATATTAAACGGTTCCCACCAGTGCCTATTTTTTTTAAACAAAACAAAAAATACTAATGAATCTGGACCATTGAATCAGATATTTCTATTTTTGTTAGAAACAAGACATTCTTTCTATTTCCGTACATCTAAATTTAATAATTTTTATAGATAAAAAATTTGCCAGTTTGAATACCACAAGCAGGTTCGGCCGCCACTGTGCTAGTACAATCAGGAAAAATAAGATAAAAGTAAAAGAATAACCTACTCAGATATTTTTTTCTCTTTTGATTCAGTGGGGATACGGATCCGTTATTATTTTGTAAAATTTTGTATATTTGTCTTTTCGCGGACTTAGTTTCGGCAATGGTATCAATCTGGAATAATTATTTCAGTACTCACGCTACAGTATCCGCACTGTACCCGCGCTACAGTACCCGCATTTAGAGAAATAATGTACTAAAATTCCCACTAATTATATGGTCCCCACTAATTATTATTCTAAAAAGATATTAGTGAGTGGCTACTCTACTTACATAAGCATATGAGAGCATATGCTTATAAGTCATTTTTGCGTTTTCAATGTCTAAATGGTAGATCTAAAGTGCTCAACATGTTCTCCATATTAATATTTGGAAACGAAATTTTACATTTTTTGAATTACTATTTGTTTAGAATTTTTTGAAATAGCATTTTTCAGATTTTTTTTATTATTTTTTTTACCATATTAAATCACTGTTTTGAAAAATTCTTGAAAAATAGTAAAAAAATTCCAAAAAATGTAAAATTTCGTTTCCAAACACTTATTAATATAGAGAACATGTTGAGCGCTTTAGATCGACCATTTGAACATTGAAAACGCAAAAATGACTTATAAGCATATGCCCTCATATGCTTATTTAAGTAGAGTAGCCAACCTCAAGATATTATATGTTCTCCACTAATTATTATTCTAAAATTCCAACAACACCTTTCATCTATGATTCCCACTAATTATATGGTTCCCCTTTCACAGTCCATGCACTCGTCCCCGCGTCAACTTTCGTAGATATAAATACTTGGAAGATAAGATATTAATACTTAAAAAATAAGATATTAATACTTTGATGCATAACTTGTTATGATCATTCCTTTTCCAGTCTCCCAATCGTCCCCGCGTCAACCTTACTCTAACAAAAATAGTTGACCACATAGGTATAAATAATTTAGTGCAGATGTATAAATACTTGCAGTACTTGATATTAATACTTTCAGACGTCATCTAGTGTCATATGTAAAAAATATTTGCATGTATAGGAATAAATACTTGCACGTTGAGGTGTAAATACTTCTGTGGCGATGAGCCCGAAAGTACGTCATCATGAATCTCATTTGAAAGAGAAAATTGCGTAGAAGACGTTCGTGATTTTAGATTCACAAAATTTCTCACAGATCGTTAGAAATATGGACGACATTGAACGGAGAAAAAAAAATCCACCTCTAAAAACGTGTATGGTCCCCCCCATGTAGATTGAGTGGTCCCCCCATAGGTATTTATGGTGCGGGTACGTTTGGGAGATTTGGTTGGAAGATAATTATTTACGTAAAAATTGTTCACCTCATAGGTATAAATACTTTTGTGCATATGTATAAATACTTTATTGCATATGTATTAATACTTTAGAAAAAAAATTATGTGCTGGAGTTTTTGTGGTCCCCAGATAATTATGGTAGTTATGGTAGTTATTATGTGGGTACAGTGCGGGTACTATAGCGCGGGTACTGTTATCAGCTTCCATAATCTGACTCTCTACAACAAGAGAAATTTATCGGTATAGTACAAACATTGGTTTGGCTTTTGAGATGGATCTTTAGCTCAAATATTTGGACAGAGTCCTGAATTTTCAGGGGATGATGGTTTGAATCCATCAAAAACCTTATATAATACGTAATTTTAATTATAAAATTATATAAACAAATTCACAGACTTCTTTAGCATTAAGGAAAAAAAGTTCAAACATCACATAATTCATACTAGTAGGTACAAGAAGCTAGGTTGGTATGAACAGGTACATGAGTTAAACAAGCGCAGAAGAGCTCTAGAATGATACCCAAGCATCAAAACTGAGTTAGAATTCAACAATATGCTCAAGATTAATTGCATCAAAGTCAAGTTTCATACTATAATTAAGTACCTCACTTGACCTTTTACATTGAACTTCTAATTAACAAACTAAAATCTTTGCTTGACTGTAACTCAAGAACTTAAATGAAAACTTTTGTACTTTATTGTAAATGCCCTTGTACATAAAAAATACTGTTATATTTTAAAATGTCAAATAACTTTCAATTCAAAACACAAAAGAGAATTGGATAAAGTAGAAAGCTAAATATTTTTCTTTTTGATGTAGCTTGAAGATCGATGCTAGCTAGGTAGACACTCTCTTCTTGGTTGCAGTATTAACTTTGCTTATAAATCAACAAAAAAAAACACAAATTAGAGTAATTATATAATATCAATGACAACAGATACATAATTACAATTCCCAGTTACCTCCTGTAATTTCAGCATTTTATGAAAGAACAACTGAGAGATAAAATGTCATGTCTTATTTTAGAGAGACATATAACATAACTCTCATTTTCCTTTTTCGTTGAAAGTCTGCTTTGACGGACTAACTTTTTAAGGCATATAAAATGTCATGTGGTAATTTTTTATTTTTTATTTTTAATTTCATTGAAAGTAAAAACTTACTAATATCCCTTACAATGAATAAACCAACGGCTAATGAGTCCGGCTAGTATAACATTGGTGTCATTGCGGCCTATATAGCACCAACTCCAAAATCTATCGTATCGACTTCAAACGGTTAATCCAACCGTTCAAACCCTTCTACTTTATGAGTTGTGCATTTACATGCAAAAAAAAATATTTTCTAGTTATTTTAGTATCAAATCAAGCGGTCAAAAATCTTGAAAAATGAATGCATTAAAATTAACTTAAAAACTCACACATTTGACCGCTTGATTTGATACTAAAAAAATTCAAAAAATTATAAAATTTTGCATGTAAATGCACAACTCATAAAGTAGAAGGGTTTGAACGGTTGGATTAACCATTTGAAGTCGATACGATAGATTTTGGAGTTGGTGTTATATAGGCCGAAATGACACCAATGTTATACTAGCCGGACTCACGGCTAATACTACAGTCTAAACAGATAATCAAAGATTACAATCTAAACAGATACCGAGAAGGATTACAACGTATAAAAAAAATTAAACCAAAGACTAGTAGCATATAGCACTTGAGAGTAGGTCCGATGGGCATCGGACCTACTCTGGTTCGATGGGTTTAATCACCGTCGATTTGCTTTAAGATCCGTGAGAGCGCCTTAAAATTCGTGTATCTGTTTCAATTTTCGTGTATCTGTTTCAATTTTCGTGTGCACAAATCTTAAGTTAGATCGGACGGTCATCATGCTCGTTGAACCTAAAAGTAGGTACTCCGTTCTCTATATAACAACATGTGAATTGTGTAAAAACTCAAGACAGCTGGTTCATGTATCGTTGAAAAAATTGTGACTTCCGAACCTGGATTGACGTAATTAAAGCACATGGAGCTGTCGTAGATAATCAAATCAGACAAGTGCAGAAGTTCGCAAACTAATCAAATCAAATAAGTATCCAAAATCGCGAGGGGTCTACAGAAATGCCGGAGTTGTCGCCATTACTGTACCCACCTTAATTTGTTCCCTCCATCCTGCCCAAAAATTAAACGAATAAATATAGGCAAAATCGATCCGATCGATCTCTCAATCTAATTTCGACAACTGTACGATCATTTAATTAGTTTAAACGAGATCAAAATCACAAAACCTGGACGATCAAGATGTCAATATCAAATTGAAGCTCAATTGCTCCAGCTTTCAATTTTCTCTATTTCACTTAAAGAGTTTTACCCACGAGGGAGGGAGAACTAAGGCTGTAAAAGAATTGGGGCTGAGAGAAACACACGTGGGAGTAGAGTGGGAAAAATGGCACGGCGGAGTTGGCTCCGTCACAAAACGGTACGGTTACAGCACGGAACGGCACGGCACGCGTGTCAGTTATGTGCTATGACTCGTGTGTCCTGTGCCGTGCTCATCTTTTGAAACTTTGGCACGGTACGGCACGTGAAAGATTTAGTCACGGCACAGCACGACATGTAATCACGAGAGTCACGTGTAATTAGGACCATTAGATATTGATTTAATGGTGAATTTTGAATAAACTAACTTAAATTATAATTAAATGGTCACGCGAGTCACGTATGGTCACGGCACATTTAGGCACGGCGTGACTCACGTGGCGTGACCATTCGCGTGCCGTGACCACTCCTTGACATTTTGGTCACGGCACGAGACCAAAGTCATGGCGTGTTAGTCACGGCACGACATGGCACGTTTTTTCCACTCTACGTGGGAGAATATTTGGTCTGAAAGTACAAGAAAGGAAGAACAATTAGTAATAATGGACACCTCCAGTTTAAAATTCAAGAATATATTGGTCAGTTTAGATTTTAAAATAATTATATAAAAGATTAAATAATTTAAAGGAGATAAAAATAAGAATGTTAAATTTTGATGGAATATTGGATATTATATTGTTTTGATGGAAATATTGGCTATTTCCAAAGTTTGCACGGGTACACTGGAAATTTTCCCTATTTAATAATAGCGGATATATAGCATCCACCAGTAAGTCAATAACCAGTTTCATTACAAACTCAATCGGCTTAGTAGCATGGCCACGCCGTGACAGGATATGGTACGGTACAGTACGATTTTGTCACGGTACGGTATAGTATGTGTATCATGTATTGTGACTCACCTGTTGATAGGGCCATGTTCCACAGGCCCTTTTACTTGTTCCAAACTGGGCCATGAAAGACTGGGATTCGGACCTTCACAAGGCCAACCCGATGTCATATGAAAAAGCCCAAAGATTCACTAAACCGGGGCCCAACTCGGAGGCGTCAAAAGTATATGGCCCGAATATAGGTTAAGGCCAACTGACATACGGGATAGCCGTGGAAACGGCTAGCTTAATGCCCACGTCCCAGAAACGGCTGGTTTAATGCCCACGTCCCAATAACGGACGACATAACTGCCCACGTTCCCCCATAAACGCCCGAGATGGCGGTTATGGCTGGACTATATAAGGCAGTAAGCCCCAGGAAACAGGGGACGCAACTTTTAACCAAGAGAGAGATCATACAGGTCAGAGTCCGAATCTCTCACAATCCACCCCGAGTTCCTAACTCAATCTTTACTTCGGCCTGCCATCTTTTGGCAGGGCGAACCCAACTCAGCCCAATCTCCCATACGGCCTCATCTCCCGAGATAGGACGTATCACCTGTTATGTATCATAATTATTCGCGTGACTTGATCATTTTCGGAAAATTAACACGGTATGTGATCACACAAGTTACGTGTGATTAGAATCGTTAGATCTTAATATGACGGTGAATTTTGAATAAATTAACTTAAATTACGAAAAAATAGTTAAATTTGACCAGTCACCATGGCGGATCTAAGTTCATTGTTAGGGTAGCTAAGCCACCCTTATTATTATAAAATTTTAATTATGTATATTAAAATTTATTTATTATTTAAAACTTTTATATAGTCTAACTCCATATAGAATATTAATTGTTTACTTGTAGTCTAGTGGTTAAAACTTTATTATTGTGATTCAGGTCACTTGAGTTCAAATCTCATCCACCACATTGTGCATCTTAAATTTCAGCCCCTATAAATATTTTCTAGTTATGCCTCTATCAGGGCGGATCCATAATAATTAGTCTAGTTAAGTAGCTAATCAGGTACTAGGTTAAAATAATTAACATGATAAAAAAAGTTTTTCAAATCTAAGCATGAAATAAGAAGCTCAATATTGGTTTTCGTGAATATGTCAGTAAGCTCTTGAAATTACATATCAATAACCGTATTGAGCCTTAAGAAAATATATGTAATAAATAAATGAAAAAAAAAGAGAAAAAAAGATGGGAAAATAATTTAAAAACAATTAGCAAACTCAGTAGATCAAAGGAAATGAAAACATTAGTATTCAGTAGCTTTGAAAATGAAGAAGAAGAAATAGTAAAAGAAAAGAATTTAAAACTAGGGTTTTTACATCATCTCTATTTTTGGGCGCGGCTCACAGAAAACCGTCATAAATTCACTCTTGATCCACGTACACCACACCCACATTGAAATAAAGAAAGAATTTAATAGCAACAGCGCCATATAATTTATTATTTTCTGTGCTGAGCGTGGTTCATGAAAATCAAGCAGTGTTAGTATATTAGCACATGTGTTCCACGTCCATACAGATAAAAGAATCTCTTCTCCATAAAATCATTCAAAATTCACAGAAAATTACGATAAAAAGAAAATCACAGTGGAAGAGGAGGGGAGCATGAAATTGATTACCAAAGCCTAATTACATGTACAGGGAGAACGAGAAAGAAAGATTCAACAGAGTAGGGCAATAATTTTTTCAGGGTGAGGCAAGAGCTCAAAACACATACTGTGATAATTGTTTTTCAAAATCCAGGATAGAGCACTTGCCCACCCCTGATTCCATCTCTGATTCCATGTAGATCCACTACTGGTCCCTGTCAGTCACGTTTGTACCTAATATGTGTGGTCACGGTGTGACTAACATGTAACTATTTACATGTCGTGACTGTCCATTCTAATTTTGTCACGGTACGATAAACAAATATCTAACTTGATCACGACATGACAGTACCGCACTTGACTCAAGTCACGATATATCTAATCACGACAAGATACGTATTTACATTTCTATATGGACACAAAATAAAATGTTTAAAGTCTAAAACCTGAAGATACAACCATACCATAACAAAAAAAAAAATGTTCTACAATTTCATCCTCACGACAAAATACACAAAGATAAGTACCATGCCATTTATTTTTTCTTAGATTTTTTAGATTATTTTTTTTATTTTTTTTATAAAAGTGGGTGAATCACATCGATTTTATTCACATGAAACCATTCATTCAGAAAGTCAGTACCAAATCGCTAGTACAAGCCCCTATAAATGTATATTTCTACAGACTTATAATTCACTACAAAACATCGATCACAACGGAAGGAAAGGAAACAAATACAACCATTGTTACTTCATACCACAACAAAAATTAACGAAAACCTAAATTAAATCACAAAACAACTAACATTACAAACACCATATCTCCATCCATGAAGAAATTACTCAGCACTTGTTTCTCTCTCATACTCTTTCCAAGTCCCTCTCCGTCTTCTGATCCCCAATTGTCAACTAACCTGCTGATGGGTTAAAATCAGAGCTAATAATATTTATAACTCTAATTGTCTACTTTACAATCGATTCACAAGTGCATGAACCTATCGTATAGTATAGATCGGAGTGTCGATCCACAGGGATAATGTATTGAGAGATCTAACGATTATCAATTCTAGGTTTTTAGTTGTTTGGGTTGTTTGATTTGATTGATTGGGTTGTTTAGTTGTAGGAACAATAAAAATAGTAAATGAATGTTGTGTATAGAAAATGAGCTTCCAGGTATCAGGCTATCTATCTTTCCTATCTGTTTAATCTAGTTTCTGATTACTAATGCAAACGCATGCGGTGCTGCCACTAACCGCATGCAAGTGTAATACCTGTCAATTATGGTTTCTAACTCCAATCGATGTCGCATGCGGTTTGATCAGAACCGTATGCGTCATGTACTGGTATCAAATGCAAATCTGAGAGTTGCTAATCCTATCTTAGTGCTAATCACTGCTACGCTATAGCACCCTAACTGAGAAGGACTAGCAAGGGGATGGTACCCAAACCTCACCCTAATCAATCGTATAAAGATCAATGATAAGTCTCCATTACCAAGACTAGAAGGATTTAAGTTCACAGCTACGTCCATCCTTTATAACATCCGTAGTTGAAATAACCGAGATTACCCCACTATTAGTCTATAGAATGCGACATTCGTCTGCAGATCTATATTCCAATAGGTTTCTAACTGAGATTGGATCACAAAGGATCAACTGCTACGTCTATTTCCCTTATTGGATCTTAGATAATTATATCATATTCCTAACCAGTCAACCCTATACCACTTGTTGGTCCCTAAGGCACCTAGAGGGGTGGTGAGAATATGGGGCCTTTCAAAATTTAAAACTAAGTACTTTTAACTAACGTGTGTATGTGTTATTCTTGGCGGAAACAAGAATAACTCTAAACTAAACAAGTGTATGTAAAATAAATAGAAGAGTTGAGAGACACTTAACACGAGAGTTATTTACGGAGTTCGGCACTAACGTCTACATCTCCGGGGCTCACGACCTTCGAGATGGCGTGCCTTTCTTCACCCAATGAGAAAAGGAGTACAAGGTGGAACCGGTGAGCCCTTACAAAGCTTGGGAAGTCACACGGCCCGAGCACAGAAATGGCTCACGAGCACTAAAGACTAAAATGTATGAATCAAACAAGAAGATCACCAAAGGATCACTCTACTTCTTACAAGAGATTGATTGTGGTTGAATATGCTTGAGATTGTTGTATGAATATTGAAGTTGTGTGCACAAGCAACAATGACTTTTTCTAGATCTGAAAAGAATTCGAAATATTGCAATTGTGGGCAACTAGAGTCATTATCCAAATCTAGATTTTGCTTCTATTTATAGAGAGCTGAGCAAAATAACGTATCTGGCCTTAACCGTTACAATAGTTAACCCCAGACTACAGGTTTGGCTGCGCTGGAAAACCCTAACAGCTATTAACCGTTACAACGATTGTCACAACGATTATTCTCTTGAGATTATGGTCTACCGTTGCAATGACTGTCACAACTGAATAAATTGATATGGCTGTGATTGATTTATTATGTTGTAACAGTTAAGCTAAATTACCTCAATCTCAAGCATGCTTTACCGATTTTACATATTTCTAAACCTAATCTTGAGATGATGCTTCTAGCTCCAATGCTTGGTTCTTCCTGACTCATTCTTAATTAATATTACAATTCATCATGTATCCTTGATGTGTATTTTAGCAATTCATATCGTCATGAACCTGCACAATATCTCAAGACCAAAACTGTAAAATTCAACAAATATATGTTTTGCAAATCTAGTCAAACAGATAAGTAGATTATGGCACATCCAACACGCCTAAGCATTATGGTGTGGCCATCACCATACGGGCGGGGTTAGCACGCACTAAATTAAGTAGTAATACAAAAAATAAAGTGCAGTAAGAATTCAGATCAAACACAAATGATAAATATAAATAAAATCTCTAGATTAAACTCATAAGAATTCAAGATTACATGCCTTCACCCTAGAAAGGTGTTGCTTAGCCGCTCATAACGAATTCAACAACACAAGATACAAAAGACATGACTAAAGCAGTAAAAGAAGGAGAAATAGAAGGAATACACATAAGGAGAAATAGAAGGAATACACGCCGTCTTCACATCCTGTACCTCTCTTGTTTTAATGGAGATTATGTGTTTTCTCAATTTTCTATTCTATTCTCTAATGGCATTCACACACTTCTCTCCCTTTTGAGAACCCTAGATCTATTCTATATATATCCTACTAGGCTCTCTATCATGTTCAGATAAGAATATGAGTTGTAATTCGTCCATCATGTGTTAGTGGGCTTAGTAGAGCTTGGCTGCCAAGTTTAGTGTTGTAACTGCTATCTATCAGTTATCGTATGCGGTTGCCTAGGTTGCATGCGGTTGATTAATTTATCCGCACGGGATTCCTGCGCAGCATATTCTTCTTTGTTTGGAATGCACCTTTGTGCCGTTGGCGGCCTCTGATTGCATGCGGATGATGGTCAACCGCATGCTGATACCAGTGTGTCCAGAATGCTTGTTTTATGTCTGTTTTAGCTCCAAAAATAGTAGAAAACTTGCAATCCTACGTAAAATGGCAAAAGTAATATGATTCTACCTAAATTGGACATTGTAACTCGATATTTGGCAATATTTTAGGTTAAGTGATAGGAAAAAAGTGCTTATTTCAGCCCTATCACCTGCTAAGGACTGAAGAGGGTAAAATTAAGTAATGTCATTAGGCAAAACTAAAGATATTTTAAAGAAAGATTTGTCAAATTTTAACTACAAAATTAGGCCACTATCTGTAAGTGACTATTTCTAAACATATCGATATTACCGATAGGAGTATCCGTGAAAATACTGTCCGAAAAAAAAGAGCACATCACGTGCTAATTAATTTTGCTCTTATAAAAGTACCAATAATGATTATTATTTATATATGTTTCATATTGTTAAATCTTCGTCATTTTTTTTATATAGTACAGAAGTTAAATAAGTTTAATATATATTCTCGCTCGTTTCTCTCAAATAATAAGAGGCCGCTTGCTATATATAATATTATTTGCCAAATATTGATCAATGCGTCTTCTCTTCATGGAGATGACAAGTTGGCAACGTGTTTCCTGTATCTCTTAATTTATTTTATATTGTATTATCTGTTCAGTTGTTATATATAGTTTTGACTTGCTATATCAATTGTCCAATAGAGCTTAAAATTTCCTCATATTTCGAAAAGTTGAATTGTGTAACACCAATCATGACAACTTCTGACCCCATTTTTAATGCTGTCTACAACTATACTACTGCTTCATTTTCATACATGGTGTCAATGTATGACCAGCTCATTATTACATATTTTTTGTTTGCTGCATCTATGTGGGAGCGTAGTTGTATGGCTCAGATAGGAGCCAAAATCTAAATTTAAGTTTGACATTCAAAGTTAACTATGTATATAAATAAAATGTCAGATCTTGTCTGTCTTCTCTCTCCCATTTCTAGTATTTTACCAAATGTATAGTTCCATGACCAATAATTCTTTCTTGAATTATTTAATTAAAGATACCTTCTTTTCTTATACATCCATATATTAATTAATACAGAGTAGAACTAAGGTGTTCTTAAGTTCACCAAGCTCATTTGTGAGCTTAACTCAAAAACTTTTCGGATTAACTTTAAACGACACATCCAAACTATTGAAACCGATCTACTTCATTTCTTAAGTTTAAATTTTTAAATTTTTGAACTAATTTAGTATAAAGTCAAGCGGTCAAAAAAAGATGATTCATAAGTTCATTTTAATGAATTCATTTTTTATCATTTTTTTACTGCTTGACTTTATACTAAACTAGTTTTAAAAATTATAAATTTAACATGTAAATGCATCATTCGTGAAGCAGAACGGTTTCAACGGTTTAGATGTGTTGTTTGAAGTCAATCTGATAGATTTTTTAGTTAAGCTCACAAAAGAACTTTATGAGCTTAAGAACACCTTGGTTCTACTCGTTAATATATATATATATATATATATATATATATATGCCCGTGGAACAGTTGAAGTTGTGAGAGAGCATTTCTTGGGTCAATTGAGATTGCGTTTTCGAGCCACGGCGTGTGCTTTAGTTGTGTCGGTTTGAAATTTGATAAGCTAAAAATGGGGTAGCCGAGAAACTACCAAAAGTCAAGTTGTAATATATCAACATTAAATAAATTTTGGTCAGATTGACCAGATGCTGTTTCCAGCCAAATTGAGAATAACATCTTTCTCGAAGTTGAAATTTGGAGTCAAATAGTGGCAAACTTTGTAAATATAATTTTTATTACTTTATTTTTTTTTTTTAAGGTTAGTGGCTTTAAGTGCCAACTAACAATTTCATTGATAAAAAAACGAACTTACAACGAGTCAAATGACTCTAAACCTAAATCCACTCTTTTATTCTCACAAAATCCTTTAAACTATTCTAAATAACTCTAATTTTACTTACATACACTCATAATTACCCTATTACCTTTCCTTATCGCTCTCTACGACCGGGTTCGATTTTTCGCCCGCCACCGCGCTCCGACGACCGGATCTACTCACCCGCGCTCCGATCGAGATGGCCTAGAGACTCAACCCTCAGCCGCGTCAACCCTGTCGCTGCGAGCTACGGTTTCGCCTCGCAAGCATCCCTCAGCCGCCTCGCGAGCAGCCCTCAGCCACCTCACCCCCCTCGCGAGCCGCCGCCTCGCGTCACCCCTGTCGCGAGCAGCCGCCTCAGCCCTCAGCCACCTCACCCCTCGCGAGCAGCCGTCTCACCCCTCGCGAGCAGCCCTGTCGCGAGCAGCCGCCTCACCCCTCGCGAGCAGCCGCCTCACCCCTGTCGCGAGCACCCCTCGCCTTTTCTTGCCAAGGACCAAACCAACCTTGGATCTGCCTAGAAGCACTACTACAAAAAAAGAGATTATACACGGACAATAAAGGAGGAGCTACACGGATTTCCTATCGTGTTTAAATCGAGGGTGTACGATTAGTTCAATAACTACACACGGACTTTTGCCCGTGTGCAATTTTAAAGATTCTACACGTATAACTTCACAAACAGCCGTGTACAAAGACCAGAATGTGTCGCTCTCCATTTTACCGAGCTACACGGATATTACCTAAAAAACCGTGTACGATTCTTTTTGTACACGGACTTTTAACTAAAAAACCGTGTAGCTTGACTCTTTCTACACGGACATTTAGTTAAATGTCCGTGTAGCTCTCCTCTTTCTACACGGACATTTAACTAAATGTCCGTGTAGCTCTTTTTTTTTCTACACGGACTTTAGTTAAATGTCTGTGTAGAAAGAACATTTTTTTTTTTTGTATTTTTTGTTTTTCGACTAGCCTCCAGTTTTGCTAGCCAGTTTTGTTACAGAACTATTCCAGATTTTCCAGATTTTCCAGATTTTCCAGATTTCATATAACAAGAAATCCATATTTTCCAGATTAGCAATAAATCCATATTTTCCAGATTAGCAAGAAATTCATATTTTTCAGATTAGCCAGAAATCCATATGCAATAAATTATACAATATTCATATACACCAAATTATAAAAAATTATGGAAATCCATGTTGAGCATTACAAACCACCTTGCCCACACACACCTGATATCGTCGATCTGCTCCTTGGTGTAATGCGGTTCCTTTGGCACATTCTACAATTACAATTTGGTATTAGTTAGTAACAAGAAAAGGTAGATGAAATACAGTTGCAAAAATGCATAAAAGATACATAAAAGACCCTAAAAATTCTAAAATTATAAAGAAAGGTCCAAAAGTCCAGATCCGACGGTTGGATCGCGAATTTGCTCGTATTTAGGTAAGGCACAATGATTATCAGACACCAGTGCTTGCTGTGGGAGGATAAAAACTTCAAAGATGACAGATTCCAGCTGCTAGCCTTTAATTTGCGAAAATCAGATCTCAGTTCAAAACAGAGAGAGGGCGTATTAATTACTTGATCAAAACGGCGCTGGAAGGAGAAGTCTCTGGAAGAGAAGGGGCCCTTTTATATTGGATAAAACCCTACACGGCTTTTCTACACGGATTTATACTTAACAATCCGTGTAGCTCTGTCACAATTTATACACGGTTATTTATTAAAAAAAGCCGTGTAGCATTACCCTTTATACACGGATATTTGATAAGAAAACCGTGTAGCTCTCTAACTATTCTACACGGACATGTAACTAAAAACCGTGTAGCTCTCTTAATATTTGTACACGGTTATTTAATCAAATATCCGTGTAGCAATTCATACACGGATTTTTGTATAATATCCGTGTAACTCTCTCAATCTTTTCCACACGGTTTCTTTCCACACGGATTTTTGATCCCTAATAAACCGTGTAGCTCTCTCAAACAATTATACACTGATTTATAACTAAGTGTCCGTGTATAATTCCCCAATATTTTTTAGCCTTTCACAATTTCATATTTGACACACGGTTTTTATATAAAATTAGAAAAACCGTGTACAATGTGCAGTGTAGAATTAGCTTTTTTGTAGTAGTGAAGAAGGTGGCAGATCTGGTTCGGTCTAGAAGAAGAAGGAGAGGCTACTGATCGGAGGCTAGGCGGACCAGATCTGACCTGTGACGGACAAGGCGGGGTCAGGTGGGGCCAGGCGGCGCTCCGGCGACCCTCAGGTGGTCCTGGCGGAGGGGTGGGGCTCCTCTCTGCCTTGGGCGACGGGTACTGGGGCTCCTCTCTCCTTAATTCCCGTGTCCTGTATAGTTTAAAATCTGGGAGTGTAATAGCTACGGAGACCTGACTTCTTTTTATTACTTTATTATAATCACATATTATATATGCTTATATTTGGTCTGAAACTGGGTATATTTATTCGTCTCTAACTGAGTTAAATATTGTAAGAAAAGTCAAGCATATATTGATTTCACACTTACTTCCATTTTACAATAATAATAATAATAATAATAATAATAATAATAAAAAACAGAATGGCACTTCAATTAGACGCATTAATCATTGACGATGAATCCGGCTTTTAAAATTTTGGTAGTTTGTTGAAATAAAAAGATGCATAGTTGCTTAATTAGTAATATTTTATCTTTAACCCATAATTTATATAAAAAAATAAGGTATCCATTTTTTTAGAATGATCATCAAACCCTAAAAGACTTTAGAAGTACAATATTTTCATAACATACTATCGAGATTATATGTTAAATTACATTTTTTTTATCTATTATAAAAACTGTTATTACAAAATAAATTACTTTTTTAGATTGTCTAAGAGAAATTAGAGGTTTATTAGCAAGGAGAAAGAAATGCAATCTAAAATAAATTGAGGACAAATTTCAGAACGACGTAACCAAAGGGAACTATCTAGGTCGACGGATGGTAGTGATCTAGTGAGAGAGAAAGGGGGCTATAAATTGAAAATTATAATTTTGTAATTTTTGTATGTGTCAATACTTTTAAGCCCTTATAATTAAAATTCATTTCCAGAATTAAGAGATACGGAGATAAGGGATCTCCCTGTCCCGGTTCTCTTTTTAATTGAACTCTTTTCCATGCCACTATGTTGATTATTACTCTTGAAATTCCTCTGAGCACTGCATATTCCATCCATTGGATCCGCTGGATTGGGAACCCTTTTGCAGTGAGGACCTTATTGAGGAAGTCCCAAGAGAGAGTGTCAAATGCCTTGTATAGATCTGCTTTAAACAAAGCCATATTTTGCTCTTGTCTGCTGTCCATATGCACTAGCTCTTGTGCATATAGGAATCCTTCATTGATGTGTATATCTTTCATAAAACCAATCTGATTTTTCTCCACCAATTGAGAAATGTATGGTTGTAATCTGTTTGCCAGTATTTTGGTGAACATTTCATGAGAGTGATTGACCAGACTTATTGGCATGTAGTCATTTGTTGTGGTGGAATTAACCCTTCTTCTTGGGATGAGTATGATATATGAGTGTGTCATCTGAGAGGTTTGGCTGCTTGGATGGTGTATGATATCATTAAAAACTATCAGCAAATCAGGAGAGATAATGTGAATGTTTTGTAGAATTTAGCTGTGAAGCTATCTGGTCCTGGAGTTCTATTTGTTGGGCTGTGTGTAATGATTCCCCTTATTTCTTGCACTGTGATGTCACCAAGTAACTGTTGCAGGTTGTGCTGTTGGGAGTGAAATATATAGTTGCTGGTAGTCAAAATCCATTGACTGTGTGTGTGCAATTCCTATCAATCTGATGAAGTGGTTATAGAAGGCCTTTGCTTTATTTTTCTGGTATTTATTATTATTATCATTACTATCGTTATTAATATTTTTGTATACAACAATACAAACTATTCTAACCTTAAAAAAAATACAATCTATATATTGTGTTTTTTTTTATTCTCTTCTCACACAACTAGAGAACAATAAGATATGTTGGCATTAATAACACAACATAACTTAGCATTGAATGTGATTATTGGATAATATTATGCTCCAACTAAACATGATGGTACATAATAATGTGTAAGTTTTTGTTTGCGAAACTTCTAATGTTTAAAGAAAGAATAAAATGTGTGTCCGAACTTCAAAAGTTGACACCATTTTTTTTGTACTATTTTTTATTGTATTTCTATGAAAACTATTTTATTGTAAAAAAAAAAAAAATGTCGAAATGCAGGGACATTGGCATATGCAGACACCACTTGTTCTCTGTTGCCTTGACTTATTTGTTTTTATTTATCTTGTCAGATGATAACCACCAGGCCAACTTGTAGTTTATCATCTTAATCATAGACAAGGCAAGCCAACTTGATATATAATTAAAATTATTGGTTTCAGTAATTATTAGTATTAATTTTTGTTAAACTGCAAGCATCTAAGAACCTACAACAGAAGCTATGATGCTATGTTATTATTAAAGAAGTGCAATGATAACCATTCATGTAACTTCCGTGTCAGTAACATGTCTTGAGAATTCAAATTCGGATTGCCCCGGGTAGAGAGGGAAAAACGTGCGTGCCGTGCCGTGCCGTGACTAACACGCCGTGACTTTGGTCTCGTGCCGTGCCGTGCCGTGACCAAGTTAATTTTTCACGTGCCGTGCCGTGCCGTGCCGTGCCGTGACTAAAATGTCAAGGGGTGGTCACGGCACGCGAATGGTCACGCCACGTGAGTCACGCCGTGCCTAAACGTGCCGTGACCCGCGTGACTCGCGTGACTCGCGTGGCCATTTATTCATACTTTAAATTAATTTATTCAAGATTCACTATTAAATCAATATCTAATGGTCCTAATTACACGTGACTCGCGTGATTACGTGTCGTGCCGTGCCGTGACTAAATTTTTCACGTGCCGTGCCGTGCCAAAGTTTCAAAAGATGGTCACGGCACGCGAATGGTCACGGCACGGGACACGCGAATCACGGCACGCGAATGACACACGTGCCGTGCCGTTCCGTGTCGTTACCGTGCCGTTCCGTGACGGAGCCGGCTCCGGCGTGCCATTTCCCACTCTACCCCCGGGTACCTGGCTGAAAAATTAACCTGGCACAAATCTCCCGAAATTTTTATTAATAGAAAATAAAATAAAAAAATATTACATTGAAGAACGTTTTCGGTGGAATTCGAGATGTAGCAAAAACGTGATGGTCCATAACGTCCAGGGCACTGTAGCTGGACGTTATAGTCGATAACGTCCAGTTAATCTGATCGCTAATGATCTCTAATTAACAAAAAACACTGTAGCTGGACGTTATGGTCCATAACGTTTAGCTACATTTTTTTTTTTTTTTTTGCTTGCTTCAGTTTGCGATTGTTTGAAAAGAAAAAAAAAACCACTGTAGTTGGACGTTATGGACCATAATGTCCAGCTACAGTGTTTTTTGTTAATTAGAGATCATTAGCGATCAGATTAACTGAACGTTATCGACCATAACGTCCAGATACAGTGCCTTGGACGTTGTGGACCATCACGTTTTTGCTAAATCTCGAATTCCAGCAAAAACGTTTTTCAATGTCGATATTTTTTTATTTTATTTTCTATTAATAAAAATTTCGGACGAATCTCTCCCTCTAGTTTCTATAGGTACTTAATTGAGTTTGATCTGGTTGGAATTGATTTGGGCCATCTGTTGCTAATTTTTCTCAGTCAGGTATCTGAGAGGATAGGGATTCTGAGAATTTTAGTTGCATGCAAGTATGTGTTCAAAGAAATTAGATTTTTGGAAGAAAAAATATTTTTTGTTAAACGTAACACATTTAATTTTTAAAAATACATAGTCACACGGTTATATTTTCCATGATTATATGTTAAAAATAAATAGCTTTTGTTCTATAACTAATTACCTAAGTTCTAAAGTTGAAGATATCTGTCAGAAAAAAAATTGAACTGAATACGTTCAGGAATGAACCCCAAAGTATATCTTTAAGAGTGGACTTGTATCATAACTTGAAAGGGGAATATGTACTCCGTTTCCAGTGGAGATAATTCCACTTGTTGATCCATTGATACTTTTTTTGTGTGATATCTTATTTGACAAGTATCCACCTGGGTCATTTTATTCATTGTACGTTAGTGCTAATGTTTGTGTGCTCTGTGTGTGTTTTGATGGAATAACACTTTCTGGCAGTGAGTTAAGACGGGTAAAAGAAAAGGAAAGAAATAATTAAGACATCTGCTCGGTTGTTGAAATAACTGCTTATAAGGCCCAACCCAACTTGGTAGCCTTTTATAACTTAAGCCCATTAAAATTTTGTATTTACTTATTTCAGTCCTGGCCCATTATCCGTTTCCTGTTTCTTTTTATCCAACTTTGATTTCTCTACTACTTTGGAAGTTTATGAATTTCATCATTTTATTCATATCATACTACTAGAATTTCCATTTTTAGGTATTTCTATGCATGTGAAGGGTTCATGGAAATAAAATCGTTGTTTCTGAATCCGTAAACCATTTTCATTTCTAAGAGTAGGGTCATGGAACAAGTAGCGCATGGAAATCCTTCTTGTCTGCCCATGGAAATGTATCATATCCGGCCTTGGAAATGGTTTTGCATGACCCACGATCCGCCAAACAGACCAAATATTGTATTTTATTGAAGGTGCATGAAAATAATTCACCCCATGTGCATGGAAATAAGTTCAAAGTAGTGAGACATATTATTTCCATGAGTTACCCTTGAAAATGTTTTGTTTATTCTATTTATATTATTTTATAGTGAAGTTTCATGAAAATACCGGATCACTATGCACATGAAAATGTTTTATTGATTCATTGCACGGACCACTATGCGCATGAAAATCCAGCAAGACAACAAGATTGCATAGATACATTGCATAAACGAAAGTCTTGCACAGTAATGAAGTTGCAACATAAAAAGAAAACCCGCAACCTGTTTCGCAAGACAACAAAACAAATGGTATAAACGAAAGTCTTGTAAGGTAACAAAGTTGCACAAATAAAAGGACTTACAACTAATCTCGCGAGACAACGAGATGGTACAAACAAAAGTATCCAAACAAAAGTCTCACGAGACAACAAGATGGCTCAAACCAAGGTGCACAAATGCGTATCGTGAGACAACGAGTTTGCATTAAATTGCACAAACGAAAGTCTCTGAGACGACGAGAAAGCACATCACTCTCGGCACTCCGGTGTTGACCTTCTTATCAATTGGATTACACTGCTCGAATAAATACCAACCCAGCAACCCTGTTGATTCGGGAAGCCTCAATCGAAAATCTTGTAAGGTACCAAAATTTCACTTTTTTACTGATATCGCTATCAAAAACAAAAAACAATCACACAAGACAACGAAAATACATTAAGAAAGTTGCGTAAATGAAAGTCTTGTGGAGCAACGACACAGCATAGAACAAGTTGTGCAAAGAAAGGTCTCGGGAGACAACAAGCTTGCATTAATTTGCACACACTAAAGTCTCTCGGTGGCTTCTACAAAATGACCAAACTCAGCTGGTCTCTCGGTGGCTTCCTTTGTCGCATCCAAATAGGGTAAGTAAATATTACAACTATTGGGATGGCCCGGTGGATAAGGACGCTTTCAAATATCGCTGGGAGGTTGACTACCTGAGGCAATAGGGGCAACGTGGGTAGAAACGTTGGCTACAGCGCCCGCACCCTCTATAACAACCTCAGCGTTCTGAGTAACTGCTGAAACTGAAACCTGAGATGAATCACTTTCACGTATCGGCGCACCCCTCCCCGGATGAGCTGGGGGTGGTCTCATGTCTTTAGGATCCTGGACCTTTTGGGCTTCTAGTCTGGACATCCCTTTCCCTTTGACTGATTCTCTGATAAGGTCAGTGGTCCTCGGCTTTCTATTGGTTGTTGTTTTGATCGACTTGGCTTCTCGCTTCTTGTTTTCCCCAGATGAAAGTGGAGTCACTCCTTTACTCTTAGGTACACCTTTATTGCCTTCCACTTCCAGCTTCTGAGGAAGAACGCTCAACGGCAAGTAATCACCACCTTTGAAAGCGAACGACATCAGTCTGTTACCTGCATGAGTTAACATATGCACTCAATGGTTAAGAAGTTGCCAAAAACAAAAAATCAGTTAGATAAAAAGTCTACTGTTCGCGGATGACTGCATCGGCTGGTTTATCTTCCTCGGACATTAGGTAATTGAGCTTCAGAGTGTTATTCTTTGCCACAAGAGAGCGCCAAGACTTACGAAGTCCACCTAATGATTCTACCTTATTAGGTTACGGAAAATACACCCAACCTTTGTTCCAGTCCTCCACATTTTGAACCTTTGTATTATCTTTAACATCAAATATGGGCACCGAATCGAGGCCCGACCTCCTTTTAATCGACACAAAATCTTTATATGTCTTCCCAAAAGAGAAATTAT
Organism: Carex myosuroides; assembly: GCA_028015225.1. NCBI lineage: Eukaryota > Viridiplantae > Streptophyta > Magnoliopsida > Poales > Cyperaceae > Carex > Carex myosuroides. The sequence continues at coordinate 13,284,500 of CM051466.1, forward strand.
GCGTGAACAGACCCATAGTCGGTTTTAAATCTTTAAACTTATCAGGAAACTCGACAAACAATCTTTCAAAACTTGTAATATAGCACCACGCAACAACCGTCAATTGCGCCGGAGTTACCCGCACAGTCCTTAGAAATAGCTCCTCAAACTCTGTAAGAGGAAGCTGAAACCCGCACCTGGGCGAATACCTCCACAACTTCCCACTTTTCTTAACCTCAGCCCGTCTTCCCAAGACGGGACGAGCCCAAATTTCTAACTCTCCTCATACGACCTACTCCATCCGGGATAGGACGTATCACAATCTTCCCATGGAAATATTAGCGCATGGATGAAATCAAGTGGGTCTCACGTTGACTTACCTTGGAAATTCTATGTGGGGTCCACGTTCACTTGCCTTGTAAATACTCAGGTAGGACCCACCTACGCTGCTCTTGGAAATAACCAGATGGGCTCACGTTTGTTAGCCTTGGATATACTCACGTGGGTCCCACGTTCGCTGCCCTTGGAAATAACTAGATGGGTCTTTCATTTGCTAGCCTTGGAAATACTCTTGTGGGTCCCAAGTATGCTACCCTTGGAAATAACCAAGTGGGTCCCACATACGCTGCCCTTGGAAATAATTCATACATGGGCCAAGTGTGAAACTATTTCCATGCGCCCTTTTTCCAAGGGGAGGCTCATGGAAAAAGCTAGAAAGGACTATTTCCAAGGGTATCATAGAAACACCGAGTATTTCCGAGTATTTCTATAGAAGCTTGTTGTGACAGTAGTATTTCCAAAGGTAGCACATGGAAGTGACAATTTTGGAGCTTATTCCAAGAGCAGTCTCATGGAACAAGTCCTCTTCCTGCCCTTGCTAAAAACGGAACTTCTAGTAGTGTCAGCAAGTGTCTTGTCACGTCACAACTTGGTTGCCTTTTGTTTCTTCATTTACATATATAGAATTAGCAAATTGGCATTATTAGAACAATTTGAAGTTTAGTGGCTCAAGTCGGCATATACTCAATCCATGATATTTAGCAACATTTAATGACTTCATAAAATCATTTATTTTAGTATTAACATAGATTATATATCGCCTTCTACAAGTTGAAAAGCTTTTTAGGTTGCCGTTTTGTTCTAGCGTACGACGCAGTCAATGACACTGACAACGAATTTAGACAGAATGTAATAAGTTGCCTTGTCTAAATCAGCCGATGAATGTAATAAGTTGACAAACCACAAGTGCAGAGTAGTTAAAGATACGCAAAATATAGTTGTACACTATACTGGTAGATAATTCCAGATGCAGCTTTACTGGGACAAATTTTGCCAGAAAAACAACTTGAGGTGCAAATTTATTCAAATGCAGATACAAATTGGGGAATTATACCAAGCACTTAAATATTCTATCAGCTGAGAACACTAGTGGAAAATGTACATTTAGTATCGGCACATCAGGATCGGATATAGCATAAAAGCGATACTGATATATATCTGGATCGGATAATTAAAAGACCGACCTTGAAAGTAGGTATCAGGAACGGTCATTTATAAACAGCCGTTTCTGATAGTCCAGAACTTATCAGGATCGGTCGTTTATAAATGACTGATCCTGATAGTGACTTATCAGGATCAGTCGTTTATAAACGACCGTTCTTGATAGTCCTGAACAATCAGGATCGGCCTTTTACTCTTGACCGATCTTAATGTTAAGCAATTAGGATCAGCTCTTTGCGTGAACCGATCTTGATGGAAGAGAGTGTTTTAGGATCAGCTATGTGTTAACCAATCCTGTTAAGATTTGCTCCCCATTTTGTCAAGTTCCACTGCAACACATATTCCACAATTCTCTTTCCCCAATTCTCTCTAATCCCGCTCTCAGTTAACTAGGGTTCTCCATTCCCCCTCTCCTCCGCCGCATTAATACGAGGGTTTCACCTCTCTCTCTCTATCTTCTCGCTTCTCGCTCTCTGTCAGCTCCAACCTCGCTTCTCGTTCTCCAGTCGTGACGGCGCAAGACGAGATGGCGAGGTTTCTCAAGCACCACAATCGTGTGACGGCCCACCCAGTCCCAGTAGCAGTGGGTACGCCGCGGAGGGGGGAAGCAGCGTCACCTCCAGTGGAGGGGTTGAAGAGGAGACTGAAGGAAATTCGGATTGGGGACGCGAAAAGAAGCATTTTCACGAGGTATGGGTTTTGATTTATTTCGTTAGAAAGTGCGTCAGTTAGCATTTTATATTGTGGAGGCTACTAATTTGCATGAAAAGCTCTCTGATTGAGCTTTTTATTTTTTATTTTTTAACTTCACTGATGCTAATTGCTGATCATACTTAATTGACCCATGTACATTGTATTTGCCATTAAATTTAAGGAAGAAGATTATAACCTAATTTATGTACGTAATTGGATTTAAACTTTTGGATTAACTAAGTATTTGAGCAACTCTGGTAAACCTATATATTCTAGGTAATAATATCTTTCTTTTACTTGTGTCTTTGTGAAGAAAACTAGTAATTAAACAAACAACAAAATCAGTAACTTTTTAAATTTAAGCTATTGTTTCTGGTCACAATTTCAGGTATGGAGATGAACACAAACTAGCAGGATTCTCTGCTACTTTACAAGCTATTATTTCCTTTGTTCAAAATAGGTGCGCTTTATGAGTCTTTCTGTATTTGTGCTGTTCTAAAATTATCTGAAATCTCTTATGAAGTCTAATTTTTTCTTCTTCTTTTTAATCATATAGTGGCGATAATATCAAATTTGTGAGAGCTGGAAAACACCAGGTATTGTGACTCCTGAGTTCAGATCTAATCTTGTAAAATCAGAACTTTATTAAATGATACACATTTAATCATTTCCTTGTGTGCAGATAATATTTCTTGTGAAAGGTCCAATATACTTAGTGTGCATTAGTTGCACTGATGAGCCAATTGAAGCATTGAGGGGTCAACTTGAGCTCCTATATGGGCAGGTAATAGACTTCAATTCTTTTACATATGAAGCTTGAACTTCAACTTCTTACATTTATCCTTTTTAATTATGATAATAGAAGATAAGGACTAGTTATCTCACTTCAATTTGATAATTTGCAGCATTGAGAAAATTAAAGAGACAATTAGTAAAAATGAGCAGCCAAAGCATTCTGACAGTAAAGGATATCAGCTCTCCAGAAAGAAGAAGCCACTCATGCCAAACCTCGGCACCACCTTCCTTTCACAACCTATTCAAATCACAGCACAAGACCAGCTTCTCTGACAACAAGAGTCTTTCTTCGACCAGTGAATCTTCTTCCGATAAAACCAAACTCTTCAGCTTCAAAACTCTCCACAAACCCATTATGTTGACTGATCCAGAAAGCCCGATTTCTCACGCATCTCATCCCAATTTCTCTGACCCAATATTTTCTGGCTCTTCCACTTTCTGTACCAGTCTGAATTCTCGTGTTTCATCTTTTTGTATTTGTGAATGCTTGGAAGGTTAAAGCTAAATATTTTGTATTTAACTTATTGTTGGTATAAAATTGAAATTGCAGAGGCAACCAAAGGGAGTGCTGAAGCTCATGAATGTGGAGGGTTTAACAATCTATCATGTCAAGAGTCATTTGCAGGTTATAATCTTAATTATTTTCCAGATTTCATGGAAAAATGATTCCTTATTTTTTGCGGATTCACTAATACTATGTAAAATCACGTGCAGAAGTATCGAATGGCAAAGCACTTTCCTGAGACAAAAGAAGGTATGTATTGTGCTGTATTCTGGTATTATACAGATGAACTAAACCTGGTATAAACTGCAGTACGTTCTACATTACTTACCTTATGTGAAATTAGTTGAACCTAGAATAATTTTTTTTATGAATTTCGTACTTTTCTGTGCTTCTATGTAATATCTAATACAATGCAATTCTTATTTATAAAGACAAAAAGGCATCCTCTTCTTCTTCCTCTTCAGAAGATAAGAAGCCTCTGCCAGTAACTGATGCAAATGATACTGGCAAGAAAAGGTATGTCTCTTTATCTTATTTTGCATCAAACTAAGCAACTTTGCATTTGAGTTCAGTTCTAATTTTTGCATCTCTTTATATTTTAGGAACCTGCAAGTGACCGAGGCTCTCCGCATGCAAATTGAGATTCAAAAACAGTTACATGAACAACTCGAGGTATGTTCGAAAGTTTCATTATCCTTACATTCTGGTTTAAATATATATGACCTCTTTAAGTCGACTGCTAACAGAGATGACATGGTTTACTAATACAAAACAGATACAGAGGCAGCTGCAGTTGCGCATAGAGGAGCATGCGAGATACTTGCAGAAAATTCTAGGCACAATAAAATTAACTTGTTTGATTTCTTTTGTGTTTTTTTTTGATACAATAGCATGTAATTTGGATAATTTCAGTTAATTATTGTGTTAAGATAATTTTATATGTTGTGTTTAGTTAGCATGCTCAAAATATTTTATTGGTAGACATATGGTGGTCAGACCACACTATAGGACCTACCAATCAGAATTCACAAAAAAAAATAAAAAAAATAATAAAAAAACCAATCAGGGTCGGTGATATTTAAAACACCGATCCCAATAGTTATGAATTAGTGCCGGATATTTTAATTAACCGATCTTGTAAGTCAACAACAGGATCGGTTGAATAATTGTTCGTTCTTGAAAGTTAGAATTAGGATCGGCTAAAATTTAACGACCGATCTTGATAGTTAGAATTAGGATCGGTTATTAATAAATAACCGATCCAGATAGTTGGTATCTGGATCGGTTCTTTAACCGATACAGTTTAGATTGACTATTTGTATCGGCTGGAACAGGATCGGCTGTAGGTCCGATCCTGATGTGCGAATATAACCGATCCTGATTTGTGTTTTTCCACTAGTGGAAGGTAGCAGAGAGAACACCAGTGTCCTAGTTGTACAAGAGCACCAGTTGCCTGGTGCATTTCCTTAATAATTATTTTCGTTTCTTTAATTTACAAAAAAGACAATCTGGTTTTTGTTAGGTAATTTGGAGAGTTAGGTTGCTGATATTAAAAATGTATGAAGTTCACGTGTGAGAGAACAATTAATGGAGGTGGGGAGTTGTGAGCGTAAGATGATTTATATTAGATATGCTTTGAACCCTCTCATATATAACAGCTGGATCCTTTAATTCCCTGTCGGTTGGTTGTTGCTCTTTAATCTTTATATTATATTACTTGCTAATTTCCAAAACAATATTCACCTCAAAAACGGATCCATATCAATTTTGCTAATATTTGGCAAGCAGCTCGCCAGTTGGCACATTTTTAATGAGCATGTTATGTATCAGAAGTGTGAATTATTCGTAAACATGAATTTGTACTCAATTTCAATTTGGTTCATAAAATTGAGAAAAGTGCAGGTAAGTTGGGGTAGATTCAAAATCCATCCAACCTACTTTGTGCTCGATAAATTTATATTTAAATTGTCACATTCGATCCGGATGTGCAACAACGCATCTATTTATCATTCAATATACATTACGTAAGGCACGGATCTTTTGTATGAATTGCCAATATCATTTATTATATGTGTCACATCCCAATTTATTTACAAAAATTATCTATTCATTTCTAGTGGATGATGTTAGAGAAATACTCTCTGCACCATGGCAAATAAAATAATCCAAAATCTCATATTTTTAGGTGGTCATGCTGTCAATTATAACTCCAGAAGTGTTTCTTTGTTTTCGTCTAACAGACCTGTAACCCACAAGGGAGAAACGGGTGAGAAATAATAAATTATTTTCCAATACTGATTTCCACTCAGATTATTAAATTCGGAGAAAAATCCATATTCAAAATTAAATCTCCGCACGTGGTACTATTAGTTCAGTTCCATAATGACGAATGCAAATGATCAATAACAATTATCAATCAATCGACAATCAACATATATAACATTAACCGAAAATCAAATAACTATTAGTGGGGATATTTGGGACCTTATCTTTACAACCACTAAGTCTGGTAACACTAACAGATACCACCTGTTTGTCTATGCAGACGCCCACCATAAACTCACGTCTGTCTTTACTCATATCCATTATCTGTAGTGTTAGGCTTATACCGTTATAACAGTTTTGGTTCATAGTCAGACATTTCAATTTCAATCATTCGGTTCAATGATAACGCTATTCAATAAAATATCAATATTTCCACACCATATAGGTGACCAGTAAACAGACATTTACCACAGTGCTATAATCATTTAGTCATTTACAATATCCTCTACCAAACCAGCACTGGATCCAGTTGAGGCCAATCACCATATGCGCATAAGGATCTAGAATCAAAGTCTAGTAACTAGCTAGACTTTGTAGTATATTAATCATTTTTCTCCACTGTATGGAGGTTCAAGGATTATAGTATTCAATATTCAATCAATTCAGTCACTGTGGTCTTAATTAATCAATAGAACAAGAACAAACAATCGGTAAACTGTACCAAAATGATAGGTCAGCATACTTACCTTTGCAATTCAGTTCCAGTTATATTGTGGTATGCATATGATGCATCTGTTTAATAATGTAGTCAATCAATCATTCAAAATGCACAGCGAGTTACGATTTAATTTTTAGTCATAAATCTCATACTAATCCAATAACCCCGCCCGCTCATGATATCGTAGAACAACAGGTGAGGTCGCTAGCAGTCTATTTTTTCATGAACAGTCTCATCAATCTTTGTCATGCCTACGTTAGCAATAATATACACATTCTAATCAATACTTATATTTAGTTTCGAAGTCTTACAGTGTCCTGTAATACCTGTTAAAATCTTGTACATATAATTAGACATTTTTATAAACCACCCCAACCCATTTTAAATGCTCATTAGTTATTTACCACTCTGTCACACTCCGGCGGTCAGGCCGGGCACACGACGCGATAGAACGGAACCCTCACTTCATTTGTTGTCATGTCAACCTACATCGCAACAAAAAGAAACATAAACAAATACAAAATCAGTTACAATACCGAGTAATCAGTTATTTAATGACGCGCTTTTCTATAATTGGCTTAATAAAATAAACAACCATCTCAATAGGACTGGATTAATCCACACAATTAAATATCAAATTATATATGCATATATCAAATTATGTATGCATATTTAACCGTCAATATCAATTGGGTCTAGGTTTTCAATAACAACAGTTATATTCCAATTGGAATCCCTGAAACAGGCAATTTCCAGTATTTCAATTCATTAAAAGCAATTTCAGTATCCATACCCCATATTCCAGTTAAATATACTATCATAATATGATTACCCAATTCAATACTAAATAAAACCATACAAATCAAAAACACAGATTACGGAGAAATCTGATTACCTGATAGAGATCAATTCAGAAATTCAATATGAGATGCAACACTTGTTCATAATCAACGCGGCGTATAACTTATTCACTTTTCATTTTCTCTCATGTTCGGTTTTCTTTCATTGTTGTTTTGTTTTTCTTCCGAGTTGGTAAGAAGAAGGGAAATCAAAAGGGATCAAGGGGGTCAGCGCATGAAGGCAACGTGGCTAGTTTATCATATACATATCAATCGACGAAGATAATCAACTTGAACCATATTAGTTTAGATAATTTTCATTAATTTTAGTTTCATTAAAACTCAATAATATAAACCAGATATTAATAAATGGTATCACGAATGACAGATGTTTTCAAATTGATAATCAGTCAAATTGCAAACATATCAGAAAATCAAAATTTGAGGAATTAATCTTTCAAAATATATATTTATATAAGTCAGAAAAATTGTCGAACTCATTCAAACAGATCATAACACAAATATAATACTGATAACAATTTCATAAATCAATTCTACACAGATGTAAGTCAGAATATTTATTAAACTAATTTCAAATAATTTAGAATCCAATTTAATTCTATTCAATTTATACATAACACCGATAACAAATGAAACATGTAATCAAATACAGTCTGAGGAACGAATGCTTTGATACCACTCTGTCACACTCCGGTGGCCGGGCCGGGCACGCGACGCGATAGAACGGCACCCTCGTATACATTTGTTGTCCTGTCAACCTACATCGCAACAAAAAAAACATAAACAATACAGAGTCAATTACAAAGCCGAGTAAACAGTTATTTAACGACACGTTTCTCTATAATTGGCTTAATAATAGTAAACAAGCATTTCAATAAGACTGGATTAATCCACACAAATATCTCAAATTACGTATGCATATTTAACCGGCAATGACAATTGGATTTGGGTTTTCAATATAAATGGTCCAGTTCAGTTGGAATCTCTGAATAGGTGATTCCCAGTATTCTAGTCCATTAAAAACAATTTCAGTATCCATACCCATCTTCCGGTTTAATATACATCATAATCCGATTACTCAATTCAATACCAAATAAACCATACAAATCAAAAACAAAAATTATAGAGAAGTCTGATTACCTGATAACGATCAATTCAGAATCCAATTTGAATTGCAACGATCATTCAGAATCATTCACAGCTAGAATCAAAATTCCAATCCAACATAAAATCGAATAACAATCGATATCAAAATATTTATCAAATTATTTCTTTTATTTTCCTCCAATTTTTCTTTCTCTCTTCTCTTTTATTTTTTCTTTCCTTTATTTTTTTTATTTTCTTTTCAATTTTCTCTCCTCGGATCAGGAGAGAAGATTCATCTTATTTGGGATGGGGAGTTGGTTGTTTCACGCATGGGAGCCACTTGGTCTAAGTGCTATGTTGGCTTTTATATTTTTATAACTTTTACAATTTTTGCAATTTAAACCTTCACGGCTTCACCTCTTCAAATGTTGCAAACAAGTCCACAATAAATTTAGAATATTTGTAAAATAAAATTTACCTGCTGTTACATAAATTTTACGGTTAATATACAGAAATTTAAACTTAGTACTTGTTTTGCATCTCCAGCACATGAAGAACTGTGTTCACGCATTTGTACATGATTCTGAAATGTCAAAAATTGTAGCACATCAATATTATTTCATGCACCGTCGGCGGGCTGCTTGATCATTATTTAATTATATATATATACCACATTAAGTATTGTTGAACTGGTTTGTTGGTTCAACATCTAGTACATTCCAGTTATATTTTTTCCCATTCTGACAGCTGTTGTTTTGTTTTTAGTTTTAGATAATTCAGGTGATATCTAGGCAAAGAGGTATGGACACAGACACAAACAGGACTAGATGCTAGACCGAATTGGTACCAGCCCAACCTGAAATAAATGCAACTTCCTTCGTAAACTCGAATATTTAAAAGAAAAAGATATTATACTTTAATGATATGGTCATTGCAATATATGATGCACATAAAATGCTCGGCTTTGACCACAGAGTATCTCTGAGGATTGAGGAAAAGGAAAAGGTTTGTTTGTGCATGATGCCATGATGGCGAATTCACATCACCCCCGGTACAGTAAGGGAATTTGGATTTAAATGGTGAAGTGACGGATGGGTTTCAATCAAACGATCTTTGCTTTCAAAGAGGAGGATTCCGAGGATTTGATATTTGAAAGAAACTCATGATAAATAATTCCTCTGACAAAATGCAAAAAGGATGACTAGTAATGATAATTCTTCAATCATCCAAACTTTTATTAATAAAAGAGTGCAATATGTAGTAAACAACATACCTTAATCAGCAGAGCAAAAAAAAAATTTATAAATTTATTTTAATAAATTTATTTTTAATAATTTTTTTACTGCTTGACTTTATACTAAATTATTTAATATATATATATATATATATATATATATATATATAATCTGGGTAATATGCTACGCGTATATAAGGGCCTCTCCGTGCTACGGCTCACTTTTTGAGTTTTCAAAATCCTAACGGTCGATCCGAACCGTTCAACATGATCTCCATATGAATATGTACTTGCAAACCAAATTTTACATTTTTTAGAATTTTTTTACTATTTATTAAGTCACTTCGAAAATCGCTGATCCAATGGTCCAGCAAATTTTACTGTTGTGTACAAATTAGTGTTTTTTCAAAGTGGCTTAATAAATAGTAAAAAAATTCTAAAAAATGTAAAATTTGGTTTGCAAGTACATATTCATATGGAGATCATGTTGAACGGTTCGAATCGACCGTTAGGATTTTGAAAACTCAAAAAGTGAGCCGTAGCACGGAGGGCTCTATGCTACGCGTAGCACCGTAGCACTGTCCTATATATATATATATATATATATATATATATATATATATATAGGGTCCGGCTAATTTGCTGCCGGCAGCATTCTGGCCAGCTGCTGCCGGGGGCAAATCGGCCATTTCTAGTGTTCAAACAGCAAATTTTTTTATATATATGTTCAATCTATATTAAAATCTACTTGTAAACCAAATTTTACATTTTTTGGAATTTTTTTACTATTTATTAAGCCACTTTGAAAATTGTTGATCCGGGTGAACAGTAAAAACAGTGCAACAAAATTCTGGACCATGTGATCTGGAATTTTCAAAGTGGCTTAATAAATAGTAAAAAAATTCCAAAAAATGTAAAATTTGGTCTCCAAGTAGATTTTAATATTTAGAACACGTTGAACGGTTCGGATCGGCTGTTTGAACACCACAAATGGCCGATTTGCCCCCGGCAGCAGCTGGCCAGAATGCTGCCGGCAGCAAATTAGCCGGACCCTATATATATATATATATATATATATATATATAGAGTAGAACTAGGGTGCTCCTAAGCTCACCAAGCCCTTCGTGAGCGCGACTCTAAAACCTATCAAATTGACTTCAAACGACATTTTCAAACCGTTAGATGTTCAATCTATATTAAAATGTGCTTGGAGACCAAATTTTACATTTTTTGGAATTTTTTTACTATTTATTAAGATGGTTTGAAAATCGCTGTTTTTATTAAAATTCTGCACCATTGGAAAACAGCGATTTTCAAACCATCTTAATAAATAGTAAAAGAATTCCAAAAAATATAAAATTTGGTCTCCAAGCACATTTTAATATAGATTGAACATCTAACGGTTTGAAAATGTCGTTTGAAGTCAATTTGATAGGTTTTAGAGTCGCGCTCATGGAAGGGCTTGGTGAGCTTAGGAGCACCCTAGTTCTACTATATATATATATATATATATATATATATATATATATATATATATATATATATATATATATCTCTATATATATATATATATATAGTTTTGAAATTAATGTCGCACACATATTCGATTAGCTGAAGAACATATCCTAATGAATTTTTTTTATTCTTTTGCTTATGGGAATCGGTTCGGTAGAACTCAACAAAATGCTAAAAGAAAATGTTCCATTTTAGTGAATTTTAGTGGCTAAATCAATCATCCGATCAAAACATAAAAATAAAAACTTATGTCTATTTCCAACTAGAGTTGTGCTTTTATTATTTGAATATCTCAAATTTATATACTTTTTAAAATTACAAATAGCTGAAGTAACAACTAATAGCTGAAGTAAGCAATTTAATTCTCATTAACTTTACCCGAGTTTAAAAACCAAAAAGTTTGCTTCATTTTATAGGTTTAGAAGATTTAAAAAATCAAATTGATTAGAACAGTTTCGTCGTATTATATGTATGCTGTTAATTTCAAAATTGAAAATCAACACTGCTAATGATTAGGAAGACTGTGGCGCTTGTTGAGACATAATGGTCCAAAAGTTGGGTGCAAATCATACCTTATCTTTTGAATTGACATCTCATGCCTAATTCAATTATAAAAACAAGGGGCTAGCGCTGCTTTGAGTTTCAGACCATCTACCAATATCTTAATTTACGGTTTAATTCACCCTAATTAATAAAATAAAGTATAATTTTCTATCTTAATTTTGAATATTACTAGTCAAATTTAGAGTTTGAAAAAAAAAATTAGTTGGGAGTACTATGTTAAAAAAATAAGAAATCAGGTTAATTTAAGTTAGAAGATTTGATGTCTGTTTTTTATCTTAAAAGTTATAAATACTTTACGAGTGTCGTATATTTCCATTAAAAAAAGTATTTAAAATTACAAATCTTTTGAGAAAGTGATTACATCTTGTTTCAGATCATGGTCGCCTTCAGTATAACGAATCAAGCTGTTACGAACGAATAATTTTGATTATATATGGTCCATAGGTAGAGTGGGAAAAATGGCACGCCGGAGCCGGCTCCGTCACGGAACGGCACGGTAACGGCACGGAACGGCACGTGTGTCATTCGCGTGTCCCGTGCTGTGACCATTCGCGTGCCGTGACCATCTTTTGAAACTTTGGCACGGCACGGCACGGCACGTGAAAAATTTAGTCACGACACGGCACGACACGTAATCACGCGAGTCACGTGTAATTAGGACCATTAGATATTGATTTAATGGTGAATCTTGAATAAATTAATTTAAAGTATGAATAAATGGTCACGCGAGTCACGCGAGTCACGCGGGTCACGGCACGTTTAGGCACGGCGTGACTCACGTGGCGTGACCATTCGCGTGTCGTGACCACCCCTTGACATTTTAGTCACGGCACGGCACGTGAAAAATTAACTTGGTCACGGTACGGCACGGCACGAGACCAAAGTCACGGCGTGTTAGCCACGGCACGGCACGTTTTTCCCTCTCTATCCATAGGCATCAAAGTCTGGAATCCCGATCCCATGAAGCAACTCAAAATTTTATTTAAGATCCGAACCATCCTATCAAAATTTGGACCTATATGGTCCGAGATGGAATACACAGATTTTTTTAATAACCGTGCAAAACAGATCGGGCGGTCCGGATCTTAACTCAAAATTTGAGTTACTTTAGGTGATATCTAATTACTGTTGCTTTCAATAAGTGACGCTACTTTGATGAAAATAGGAGGAATTAATAAGGTAAGCAAAATATGATATAGGTACAGTTGTCTTGAAGATGCAGATATACCAACTAGGGGTGGCAACGAGCTGGCTCGGTCCGAGCTAAGCCGTAACTCAGCTTGTTAATTCTGGACTGAAATACTGTCGAGTGAGCTGTACTTAGAGCAGCCGAGCTGAAATCTCAGCTTGAAATCGTGACAAGCCAGTCAGAGCTGGACCGAGCAAAGCAAGCATCTCTAATGTTTTCTCAACCAAAATAGAATTCATGTTACTAGTGAGTTCTTAGGCAAAAGTGTACAATTTGAGTTCATCTGCCGTGTTGTTACTAGTGAATTGGTACAATTGGAAATTTATTGATACGATTATACTCCATATATTCATACTTGTAATCAACATACCTCGGTAAGTGAGCAAATAAAATGGAGAGACGAGCGTGGAATACAAAAATTAGGAGTCAGGAGAGCTTTAGAGCAACAAAGCTAGAACACCAGAGCGAGATTGGAGAGAATAGACGAAGCACGTGGTTTTTTGCTAAAACCCTAAAACCTACACAGTTGAGAAATTAATTCTCAAAGATGGGTCATCTAGCTCGTTAATGGGCCGAGCTGGCTTGGTCCAAGCTACTGAAGAGCTAGCTCGCTAATAGCTCAGTCCACTATCGAGCGGGATGTTAGTGATCAAGTCAGAAGCAAGTCACGAGTAATTTCACGAGTTATAAGCTTTTTTTGTCAGCCCTATATACCACTACTACATATATGGACTGCTAACGGACAAAAAAGACATCTAATAATATTTTTTTCATTGCTAGTAGTGAGTGGTCAACATGATAAAACAACAGGAGACAAATCTTGTAGCATATTTTATACATTAGCAGAGGAAGTACTTTTTCTAGCAGTTCTGTATTATAACCGCTAGCATATGAGATACTTTTTCTAGCGTTTTTGTACTATAACTGCTAGAAGAGGATAGTTTTTCCAGCGATTCTGTACTTGGATCCGCTAGAAAAGAGTAGTTCTATGCATAAAAAAAAACCTCACAAAGAGAGTAATAACTTTGACCAAACTTTGATCGACCATAACATTTTGTAGGAAACTCTGCTTTCAACATTGTACCACTTTTTGAAAAGTTTGTGAGGACGAGATATCAATTTTGAACTTACAATTCCCATTCAATGAGATGTTGGCGCAGTCAAAATTGCAAAAAAAAATCGTTTGGGGTCTCAAAACTGCAGTTGAAGTTTCTGATTAATAATAGTAAGTTATAAAATTGATTTCAAATGCAAAATATACCTTCATTATGCCAACGAGCAGGAATGCCACACTATTTCAAAAGACAAAAGTGATTAGACAAATAATCCTTGTAAGTTATAAAACCAGCGTCCAAATTGATCAACAAATTATAGAACATATATAGACTTACCTTCATTATGTCAACGGGCAGCAATGCCACACTATTTCAAAAGAAAAAACTGATTAGACAAATAATCCTTGTTAGTTCTAAAACCAATGCTCAAATCGATCTACTTTTAACAAGTTGTTGAAAGACCAAAATCTGGAAGAAGCTGCTATGGTTTGATAGAATCAAATCTAGAAGAAGCTGTTGGGGAATCATAAAGGCCAAACAATTATGCCTTGTCTAGAGATCAAACAATTACATCTCATCTAGGGGTCAAACACTTACACCCCGGGGAGGAGAAACAGTTCCCCACCTTAACCTAAGGATCGTCATATGCCAAAGCCAACTCATAAAACATAAATCTTAAGTCGGAACATAATACCTGATTCCATGAATGTTTTCATGGAATAACTCGATCCTTTGAGAGATCGCCAACCGTCTCCGTGAGCGCGAGACTAGACTCTAATGGCAATAAGCCCTTCTTGTTGTTTTGTCGTATGGTCGTACGAATAAGTCTTCCATGACAGCAAGATATGACCCTTGAGAAATTCTCTTCAAATTTCCTAATGGATTTCTCTTCTCTATTCTTTGATGGTGCAAGAAGAAGAGAATGCACACAGAACTGTATTTTTCTAAAGAGAAAAATGTCTTTTCAGTTTCTGTGCTTTTCTATGTTATCTTGTATCTTGGGGACCAATCCTTATATATAGTAATATATATGGTTATCTGCCAAATTGAAAAAGGTAATTTGTGCGACTGCACCAAAAACCGTGCTGTCGCATCAAAATCCGTGCGGCAGCATTGATATCCGTGTGGCCCACACAGTCCTCTTAAATGACAGTTTTCTAAATTGCAAATCTCAGAATCAGTCCTTCAATAATTTGATATTTGCCTAAATTGTTCTACACATTTATGGACCACATCCTAATGAATATATTGATTGTCTATTACCTTATTTGATCACTTTAATTGACAACCATATATGACAGTAAACAATCCATAATTAGATTACATATATGCTCAATGTTGGTATTAAATCCAAGGAGGTTGGTAATAATTCCAACAATCTCCCACTTGAGCAATATGTTATGACTTTTTAATTATGGATTGTGTTCCTTATGTGCGCACATATCTTTATTGTCTTCCTTATATATTCCCAAACTAATTCGGTCCATCAACTATATCAGCAAAGGACTAAAGCGGCATTCGTCGCATTTATTTGCAACTAAACCCTCAATAATCACATTACTAATACAGCTGAATGACATGAATCATGATGTGGATGTGTAGCATAGAAATTACATGCAATTGTGATCTTCACATGCCTATTTCTAACTTGGTCTCCTACTTAAATCTTGAAACTGAATTTCATAAATTAACTGAATTAGATGTCAAACATAAACAAGAAACAGAATGTCAAAACTTCATAATATATATAACACTTGTTACATGTCACAAGTTACATATCCAAAATTACAATGAAAAATAGAACATTAAATTACAAGTAACAGACTCCCACTAAAACTGAATATCCTCAATAGAGATTACACCCATATGAGCAGCATGCTCTTCAAAATTAGCCGGTGTCAATCCCTTAGTAAGAGGATCTGCTAACATAGAGTCTGTTCCTACATGTTCTATTTTTGATTCACCATTCTGTACTCTTTCCTTGACTTTACCATACTTTAGTTTAGCATTGTTTCATATTCTAAATGATGTATCACTAACATCTTCCATCTCTAAATTTTTTATCAGAAAGTTCTTAGTTTCTTGCAACATATTTATATCAATATTGGCAAGCAATTTGATATCCACATAGAAATACAAACTTACTCCCACAGAACTTAAGGTATATAAATTCATTCAATAAATTTATCTCAAAGCCAAACGAGATAATCTCACTACGAATTTTGCAATACCATTGTTGAGACACTTTCTTTAGTTCATAGATGAATTTCTTAAGTTTGCA
Source organism: Carex myosuroides (assembly GCA_028015225.1). NCBI lineage: Eukaryota > Viridiplantae > Streptophyta > Magnoliopsida > Poales > Cyperaceae > Carex > Carex myosuroides. The sequence goes on from CM051466.1 coordinate 13,300,739, forward strand.
CACCATAGACTTTGTGTCTCCTGACACATAGTTTTCTAGTTGCACCATATAGATTGTTTCATTAATGTCACAATTTAGAAACGCTATCTTAATATCCATCAACTAAAGCTCCAAATTAAAGTGCGTAACTAATGCCAATATAATCTTTAAAGAGACTTTCGAAAATAGAATTGATGATTCAAATAACATATCAATCAATATGCCTTCCTTTGGGCCGACAATATTGATTATACGTAAAACATAATAATTATCACTATACTCTATGTACACATAATTTTAACAATCATCAACCTTCCTTTGGGCCGGTTAATGCTTGCATTCATTAAATGAAACCAAAGAAAAAATCTCCAAAATCTTAAGTGACAAGACAAGCTTTATATTACTCCTCATTACTTTTCGAATCCTTTTTAGTTTGAAATATCCATTTGAAACTAATGGGTCTCGTTTCTTTAGGTAATGAGGTAATTTTTCCAATGTCATTGTCAGCCATTGATTATATTTTCTTATTGGCACTTTTGAATTTTCTCGAGAAATTTCAGCATTATCTGAAACAATCTGGCCTACAACAACATCTTCTAGAGATTCTAGAATCTGACTTTGTATTGTTTAATTATGTTGAGTTTGGTCTTCAATAATGGTTCTATTTTCGATACTTGTATTTTGAGATCTATGTCCATAAAACTCTCAACACCTGTGGGAATATTTGCATACTCCTCTTCGAATTCAAAATCCATGATTGTATCTCCCCCCGCAAACTCAACATCCTCAAAAAATTTGCATTTTCCATCTCAAATAATGAATGTTATGTGGGATTATAAAGTTCCTTAATGATAACAATCAAATCTGAAATCTCACTCCTTAATGCCTCTTAATGGGACCTCTTCATCATCATAAGACACATGCAATTTGATTTGTCTCACTTTTCATTTTCCTTCTGATCACAGAAGTACTCTTATCCGTAAGTGTGGGACATACCTCCTTAATGCAAGGTCTAGATCCTTGACACCGAGAACTATTACTATGTTCTCATGTCAAAATTTGAAGTTGGTTCCATTCAACATAAGAAATGTTGTTTAGGCCTTTAACAATGCTAACTGAAAAATTACGAACAAAAAATCACGAAGAACAACACGAATAAAAAATTCTAAATTTATAAATTACATTCAAATAAAGGCTCAACTTGCTCAAAATATATGAGATGATTTTCCTTTTTGTTACTATACACACGAATTTCACAACCAGGTAAATTCCCGGGTAAGTCAGGGATCCCTAAGGATTCACTTCGAATTCCAACTTGCCTAGACATAACTTTTCTAGACATTGTTATATTCATAGTATCGTAACTTATCTTAATAAATCATCATATTTTATGAGTATTAAAACCATCTTAAAATCAAAGTATCAGTTTCCATTAAGCGGCTACCTTTGGGTAACGGGTCAATTTCTTATGATACTTTGGCGCAATAATAAAGTACTAATAACCTAGAACATACCGAACTACATGCCTTTCTTTGGACCGACAATGTTGACATATGTGTAAAATTTTTGGTCATCACTATACTTCATTATCACTCACTTGTACAAATAATTTCAACAATCATTATCTTCCTTTGGGCTGATAAATGATTGCATCCATTAATTGCACCTTAACTTCATTCATAAAATGCATTTGAATTAACCTCATCAAAAGAGGTACCTTTGGGCACAATTAGGAATCAATTAATTCAAATCTAAATTACATATCTCTTTGCCTTAAAAAGAACGATAATTTATATCTTAGCCATAAAACAAAAGTGCAATTAAATAAATATATATATAATTGCATCATAATAACTGCAGTTTTAATCTCAGAAAATATTCTCTAACTTTTCAGAGAGTGGTGCGGCCTCCACGATATTTTATGCGGTTTGCTAAATTAAAAAGACATTTTGTGCATCTGCATCAAAAACCGTGCGTTCGCATCAAAATCCGTGCGGCCGTATCTTTGTCTTAGTAACTGGAAAACTGCATTTATTATGCTGAAATTGATCCATAATCTAGAGAGATTTCTTAATTTTGAAAGCACCTTAAATAACTTTTCAAATTTAGAAATTTAATTCCAAATCTATATCACCTTTCAAATTTAGAAGTTTAATTCTAAATTTGTATATTTTGTTTTAGAAAATTTATTAAAAAATAAATTTCACCGAAACCCTAAATTTCATAACTGCCTATTAAAATTTTTGCGGAATTTTTGTGGCCTCTATGCGTCCACAAAGATGGTCACACAAACTCTACCATGACCGAATTTTGATTAGAATTTTGCGATTTCAATTAGAAATCGTCTAGCAAATTCTAACCAACTTAATAACTAAAAAATAGGCAGTTATTCTGTAAATTTTACAAGTTTTGTGCTCTCCAAACCAAAATTTTCAGATCTAAAACAATCAAGAAAAATTCAACAAAAATCGACGAAAAAATCATCAATAATTCCTAATTCTCTCTAGATCCTAAAAGACTTAATCATTCGGCATAGGAAGGCTCTGATACCACTTGTTGGGGAATCATAAAGGCCAAACAATTATGCCTTGTCTAGAGATCAAACAATTACATCTCATCTAGGGGTCAAACACTTACACCCCGGGGAGGAGAAACAGTTCCCCACCTTAACCTAAGGATCGTCATATGCCAAAGCCAACTCATAACATAAATCTTAAGTGCGGAACATAATACCTGATTCCATGAATATTTTCATGGAATAACTCGATCCTTTGAGAGATCGCCAACCGTCTCCGTGAGCGCGAGACTAGACTCTAATGGCAATAAGCCCTTCTTGTTGTTTTGTCGTATGGTCGTACGAATAAGTCTTCCATGACAGCAAGATATGACCCTTGAGAAATTCTCTTCAAATTTCCTAATGGATTTCTCTTCTCTATTCTTTGATGGTGCAAGAAGAAGAGAATGCACACAGAACTGTATTTTTCTAAAGAGAAAAATGTCTTTTCAGTTTCTGTGCTTTTCTATGTTATCTTGTATCTTGGGGACCAATCCTTATATATAGTAATATATCTAGTTATCTGCCAAATTGAAAAAGGTAATATGTGTGATTGCATCAAAAACCATGCTGTCGCATCAAAATCCGTGTGGCCGCATTGATATCCGTGTGGCCCACACAATCCTCTTAAATGACAGTTTTCTAAATTGCAAATCTCAGAATTAGTCCATCAATGATTTAATATTTGCCTAAATTGTTCTACACATTTATGGACCACATCCTAATAAATATATTGATTGTCTATTACCTTATTTGATCACTTTAATTGACAACCATATATGACAGTAAATAATCCATAATTAGATTACATATATGCTCAATGTTGGTATTAAATCCAACGAGGTTGGCAATAATTCCAACAGAAGCGTCTAGGATTGAAGGAAACAGATCTCGAAGACGCGGGTAAGGTTTGAGAAAATCAGATCTAAGAGAAGAGAGGACGCGAGATGGGGTTGGATGTCGAGATGGAGAAGAGAGGACGCGAGATCTGGGAGAAGAGTTGATCTAACGAGGAAAAGGTGAGTGTTTGTGAGAAGTGGAAACTTAGTGAAAAATTGCAGAAATTTCGGTTTAAGTTAGAATTCAAAATGGTCTTCTTCTATCAGTTTCAAGTGTAGAACTGATATAAAAAGTTGACAAACTTATATATCGCTTCAACAGTAAAAAACCGATAGAAGAATGTCATCTTCTTCTTAGAACTGATAGAATGAATGTGCCATTTCTTTTAACTGTTCTAAAGAACAAAATCAACTTCTTCTATCGGTTCACAGTTTTGAACTGATAGAAGAAAATGCACAATTTCTTCTATCATTTTTTTACTGTAGAATTAATTATCAAACTTATCAAACACCCATGTACTTTCGATTTTGATAAAAAAAAAATGTTTGAAACTGTTAGAAATCGGGCGTAGAAGTTCCCATTTTTATAGTAGTGTACTCTACTTTCTCATGTTCTTCTAATTTAATCAGAAAAATGTAGTTGAAAGAAATAAAATCTTTTTTCACTACTACATATTTTTAATACGATAAAATAGTTGATCAAGTTATTTTGTTAGTTTTGTTTATAAGAAATCATGACTGTTTAAGATTGTTATAAGGCTCGTTTTAATCAAATGACAAATGACAAGTTTCAGAAAATATTCGAAGCTTTTATAAATTCGTAATGGTTTGTTTTTTCTAAGAGCACTATAGGATTCGGATCCATTTGAGATTATGATTGTCAATATTATAATATTACACTATTACAGGGATGTCAACGCAAATGATACAGTTAATGACTGAAAAAATGTGAAGGTTCAACCGTTGAACGCAAGAGTAAGACAATGATGCGACCTAAAAGCGGAGCCCAATCGAAGCAGATCCTCTGTATGGACCAAAAACGGACCCGTATCGGGTCCACGTAAAAGAGGGTCCCCACGGGTCGGGTCCAGCGTCAAGATTTGATACTGTTCGATCCAATTATGACATCACTGCTATAATGCTATTTCTCCTCTCAGCGCCAGCTATGGATTCAAAACATCAGACTCAGAACAAATCAACAAAAGCTGTTTGTCTGCTCTGCTATGGCACTGCATGTGTGTTTAATTTATAATTTGATGCTTGTATTTAAACTTATGAAATAATTTCTATATGAAAAGAGTAGGGTTAGAATGATTCATAGTTTTGTGCGGCCAATCATGTTTCACATTTTATTTTCGATTTTAAAGTCGAAACATTCAATCCAAACTGCTCAACATAATATCCATATTAAAATGTGCTTGGAGGGTTTTGGTTAGGAAAGAGTCAAGATTGTTTTGATAAATGGACCTCGATTACTGATATCTTTGAATTTGCAGCTCATTTTGGTGTTGTGCAACAACAAGGCTTTTTGGTCATCCTAAGTGCCGTATGCTGGACTATTTGGAAACATCGCAATGAAACGTGCTTTAATTCTTGTGCTACTAAGTCAATTAGATCCTTGATATTACTAATTATCTCTGTTTTTGAATATTGGACAGGAAATATGGACAAAAGAATTAAGGTGGCTGCTGCCGAATGGCTGCCTGACGAGATCAATGCTATACCTTTGAGGATGTGGGACCCAGCCAACCTTCAACTGGTCATTTTCCAGAGCGATACCAGTACAGAGTCTCCCCGTCCCCTTCTCCTTGACAGTGGCGCTGGATCTCCAGCTGATGAAGCATGAAGTCTTTCACATCTTGTTATGATCCAAAGTTTGGATCTCCTACTTACCCTAGCTCTATCTTAGGTGGCTTAGCTTTAGGTCTTTTGTTTTCTATAACTGTGTTTTGATGGTTGATTAAGCGAAGAGCATTTGTGTTTTGCTCAGTGTTAGCTCCTTTTGGTATTATTTTCATTTAAAAGTGAAGATGTTGTTGGTTTTGTCTTGTAAATTAACATCCGGTTTCAATATATTAGAACGGGCATTTTATATGTCTTTTATCAAAAAAAAAAAATGTGCTTGGAGACTAAATTTTATATTTTTAAATTTGTTACTATTTTTGAATGGGCTATTATCTTCTAGAAAACAATGATTTTGTACCTGTCTACAAAAATAGTAAAAATGTTTCAAAATATATAAAATTTGATCTCCAAGTAAATTTTAATATAGATATCATGTTGAACAGTTCGGATCGATTATTTGAGACTGGAAAAACAATGACACCATTGCCGCACATAGAGCACAAGTGTTATAACTCTTTGAAATCATTCCAACAAAGAAAAAAAAAACACATTAGAAATCTTTAACAACATGTTAAAATTCATTTAAATATGAAACTCGAAGACATTACAAATATATTTCAAATTCTGAGATGTGTAAATTTAATATCTTGTCTTGCATTTTTCAATCGTTATCCGTTGAATGTTGTATATTATTTAAATATTTTACTTTATGAATAATATTCTAAAATTTTAAGCTATATTTTATTTCAATATTTTTTTATCATGAAAATTTTAAAATACGAAAAAGTATGCATCTGTGCGGAAGGTTTATTTAATATCTTGTCTCTTCAATCGTTAAGAGGAGGGATCAAGTTACAACAAATTTGAGTTACAACAAAGTTACAACAATTATTTTTTTCATTTTCAAAGTCCAAATCGTCGATCCAAACCGTTCAACATGATCTCCACAATAAAGTGTTTGCAGATCAAATTTTACATTTTTTTGAATTTTTTACTATTTATTAAGTATTTTACAAAAAAATAGTCATATTCAAACCATTGAATTTTGTACCTATCTTAATAAATAGTAAAAAAATTCAAAAAAATGTAAAATTTGATCTGCAAGCACATTTTATTTAGATAATCATGTTGAACGATTTGGATCGACGATTTGGGCTTTGAAAATAAAAAAAATGGTTGTTGTAACTTGATCCCTCCTCTAATGTTAATTAAGATATTCAATATACGGCTTTATTTATTTCAAAATAAATACTTATCATATAGAATAATATTAAAATATTTTTCAGAGTCATAGGAGAGCGGATGCGAATTTTATTGGATATCTAGCTAGCAACTTGTGAGTTATGGGTGGCCCACTTATTCCCTTTTAATCGTTATCAAAATTTGCATTTTCCTGCAAGTGGATTTGCTGGTGCCTGGGGGGCGGTTACCAGTCCATTTTCCTCCTTACAATTATCATTTTCACCATCTCGCCTTAAATCGACTTTCAATTCAATTGCAATTCTTTCATAATAGCATCGTTATGACAGAAAGAAAGAAAGAAATGACATCTCTTTCTTTTTCTAAGAAATGACACCTCTTGACTTACATTAAGATCTGCCCTGAATATAGAGATCCAAGTCTAAGTTAGCTTAAATTTTAGTTTAACATATTTATATACATAATGCTCGTCGCCTTTTATTTTCAGAATAAAAATAAAAACAAATAAAAATTTCGTTGAATAAGTAAAAATATAATATTTCTTTAGAGTTTTCTTCTCTGTAAAAGTAAGATATAAATAATTTATAAAAAAGTATAAATCTTTTCTACAAGTTTATCAATACATCGTGTAAGGGTGCATTTATCACATCTCAAGAAAAAAATATATGTAGTGAGAATAGGATGACGCTATTATATATTTCTGTATTTGGTTGAGAAATAAAATGAAGAAATAAGGAGATAATTTTTATCCATTGTGAGTAGGGGTGCAAACGGATTGGATAATATCCGATCGTATTCAGATCCGTATCCGAAAATTATATACTGATATTCGATATTTGAATATCCGTGCGGATACAAATATGAATATGGTTTTGAAATTTAATTATCCGTATTCGAATAGTAGATATATACCATATAATTTAATATATATTATGAAAATATTTATGTATATATCTACGGATATCTAATATCCGATCCGTATCGGTACATATCCATCAAATATCCAATCCGTATCCGTAGCCAACAAATAAAAACGCATACGGATATGATTTTACCACTACCCGATTCGTTTACACCCCTAATTCCTAATTGTGAGAGTGTGGAAAAACATTTGATAATCTAGTACTGTATACAAGTTGGTTTGGCAAATAAAGGAATAATTTTAAATTAATGTTATTTGAAATTGTCAAAATAGAATAGTGAGGGAATAGTGTTATTTTTGTACCATTATAGAAAAATGAATATTAAGGCATATAATATTTTTTCATTATATGAAATTCCCTTTTGAATAATATTATAAATGCTGTTTCATATTAATGATGTGTAAGTGAATATGCTATCAGGAAAAGGTAATTTTATTTGTCTTTCTATTTTTCTATAAGTTTGCATATATCTGAAATATAAAAATATTATTGATATATTCAAAAATTTTGACGGCCGTTTAATATGACTCGTGAGATATATTTTGGAAAGTGCTTGCATACAACTTTATTTAGTTCTTAAATATCGATTTACAATATAAATAAATCTATATAACAACAACAAAAACCGTTTGTTTCTGCGTATTTCGTAATATATATATATATATATATATAGTAGCATGAAAAAGTAATGGTTAACAATAAATGTGATTTATATTGTGATTTATAATTTTTATAAACGAGTAGTCAAGGAAAAACGTGATATGACATGAGGTGACTAATATGTCGTAATTTGATCACGTCATGTCATGTGATCAAAATATATTTTCACTTGATGTGATTAAAGTGGTGGAGGACAGTCCGTCACGCGAATAGTTAGGTCACGTGCAGTTATGTTGAATTATTACTTTTTTAGATTTTAAGCTAGTTCGTAAAATAAAATAAAAAATAAAAAAAATAAAACAAAAACCTTGCAAAATAAATAAATTAGGGAAATAATGTTGGAAGAATTGATCATGTACGTAACCAGATCAATTTGTGTAACATGTCATTTTCAGTTGAAGGGAGACACGTCACACAAATAGACACATCACGCGACATGCCAGTCACATTACGTGACGACACGTACGAAAAAAACATAATTTATATTATAAGATACCCATGCAAGTTTATCAAAACCATTAATTTGATTTTAAGTATGTTGCATATAAAAATTTGTTTCAACTTACAAATTTTAAAATAAAAATTGTTTCTTTTTGGTTGATATTAATGAGCATTTTTGGGTAAAGGTTTTAAAGTGAAGAAGTTCTGAATTAGTTATTCTAAATTATGTCGATCTAAGTTATTTTTACTTTGTGAAAGCTTAAAGATAAGGATGGTTAAGTTACATAGGAGAGAAAATAGCATAAATATTTTTGTTCTTTACTGCCGTGGTTTAACTTGATCGGCTGAAAATTAGACGTAACTCATCTTAAATTGGCTTATAACTATTTCGCATTTGATGGTCTAAGTGAGGACTAAAGTGTTTATTTCTCTGTTCAGTCACATTCAAATATAATCAATTAAAAGTGATTTGAAAAACAGCACTCCAAAGTGTGCATATCAATTTGTTTGATTGGACTAAAATTCATATACAATAAAGCTGTCACGAATTTTAATGCTGATAGTACAGTACTCTTTCATTTAAGGGGGAATTTCACGTATACCCCTCAAAAACTTCAAAATTACATATTCCCCCCCTCTAAACTTCAAAAACTCACATATTTACCCATTTTATTTGTCTTTTATATTAAGGCAAATTTTCTATGGATGTAAGGACCTATTTGTAAAATGAGCATATTTTCATTTTCAAAGTTCAAACAGTCGATCCGACCGTTCAACATTATCTCCATATTAAAATGTACTTGGAGGTCAAATTTTACATTTTTTTGAATTGTTTTATTATTTATTAAGTATTTTACAAAACTAGTCAAATTCAGACCATTGAATTTTGTACCCATCTTAATAAATAGTAAAAAAATTCAAAAAAATGTAAAATTTGACCTCCAAGTACATTTTAATATGGAGATAATGTTGAACGGTCGGATCGACTGTTTGAACTTTGAAAATGAAAATATGTTCATTTTACAAATAGGTCCTTAGGTGCATAGAAGAATTTGCCTTATATTAAAACACATTCTAAATTCATAAAATACTCATTTTATCCTTTTATTAAAAAAGCATAAAACGTTCATCTGACTCCAATTTGAATCTGAAAGGTTCCTCTACCGTCTGAATTTCTTTACGATCCGTGCATGCTAGGTCAGCACGAATCTTGAAGCGAACACGCACGAATATTGAAGCAACGTGCACAGATCTTAATGCAATGTACAATGATCAAAATTTCTTTAAGATCCGTGCACGCTAGATCAACACGAATCTTGAAGCAAACACGCACATATCTTATTGTGATGCACGCGGATCGGACGGTAGATGAACCCTTCAGATTCAAATTTGAGTTCGATGGGGCGTTTTATACTTTTAATAAAGGGTAAAATGGGTATTTTATAAATTTAGAATGAGTTTTAATATAAAAGACAATAAAATGTGTAAATATGTGAGATTTTGAAGTTTAGAGGAGAAAATACGTAATTTTGAAGTTTTTGAGGGGTATATGTGAAATTCACCCTTGATTTTAATATATTTTTTTAAAAACATAGAATTGTTTATACAACTACAATTAGTTATTAACTTTGAAAAAAAATTTAAAATTGAAATAATATTGATGATTGTTTGATGTTAATTTCGGGATGAGTAGAAATTTCCAGTCTTTATTAAGCACGTAGATGTTTTGATCCGCCAATGACTTTGATTAAAATATGAAATTATCAGATTGAATATCAGCCATCCCATCAAATATTCTAATTATGTGCATCATTTTTGTGTTTTTTTACGTGTAGAAGTCTAAATTTATTTAGATAGGTACTCGTCACACATACTCTTTTATATGTAAATTATATTATCTCTCTGATTGGTCCTGATTTCTTTCTATTTTTTAAATATCATTTAAGGAATTTTTAAATTGATCATGTCTTCATTTTTTTTCTATTTATCGTTTAAGGAATGTTATTTGTCATTTAATATGTCATTTTGTTTGAGATTTTTGTATGAAAATATGTCAAAAAAAAAAAATAATATGTCATTTAAGGAATGTTATTTACTTGTAGATGTCATTTAAAAATATTATTTGTCATTTAGTCTAAACTTTTTTATGAAATATGTCATTTTGTAAGTGATTTTTTTTGTTCTCTTATAATATATTCCGTTGCAACGCATGGACACAATTCAATATTGTGTTATAATATGAGGAGGGATCAAGTTACAACAAATTTGAGTTACAACAAAGTTACAACAACCATTTTTTCATTTTCAAAGTCCAAATCGTCGATCCAAACCATTCAACATGATCTCCACAATAAAATGTGCTTGCAGATCAAATTTTACATTTTTTTGAATTTGTTTACTATTTATTAAGTATTTTACAAAAAATAGTCATATTCAGACCATTGAATTTTGTACCCATCTTAATAAATAGTAAAAAAATTCAAAAAAATATAAAATTTGATCTGCAAGCACATTTTATTTAGATAATCATGTTGAACGGTTTGAATCGACGATTTGGACTTTAAAAATGAAAAAAATAGTTGTTATAACTTTGTTGTAACTCAAATTTGTTGTAACTTGATCCCTCTTATAATATATACATTATATGATAAATTAGAAAATATGCAAATACAAAAAAGTAAAATAAATTAGGCCTAACCTAAATAGTAACTAGTGCAGTAGTAGCAGTAGCACAAGACAATGTAGAGCTAGAGGTCCACATAATGTAGGCAGGGCTTGTTTGTTGCAGTCGGATTTGACTACTTGAATTGAATTGAAATATTGAATGCATCTGTTGAAATGAAACCTACTATGAGATCAAACATTTATTACTCTTTCCTTCCTTGATCACTGCCACTGCTAATGGCTTTACTTTGCTTCCCTCGCGGTCCCACATTAAAAAGAGAAAGCAAAAACTATCCTTTTCAAATTTGATTAAAAAAATGAACGCTTTGGTTTTGAGTTTATCCAATGAAATAAACTCTGCGGACGGTCCAGATCACATGGCCTCATTAAATGCTTCACACTGCTTTGTTATTGCTCCCACCCCAGTTCCCCATTTCATGTAAAAATATATAAAAAAAAAAAAGAGGCGTAGGGATCTCTTATAAAAAGACCAAGAGAACAAAATGCCAACCCTCTGTTTCCCTCTCAATTAAATTCTCCTCTTTTGACTCCTGTTTCTCGTATACTGTGCGCTCTCTCTCTCTCTCTTCTTCTTCTTCTTTCTTCTCATACCAAGTAACCAACTCTTTATCTGTTCTCTCATCAGAGATAGGGAGTAGAGAGAGAAAGATAGAGCGATGGCTGCCCCAATTGAAGAAAAGGATCCACGCATACAAGGGATAGCCTCTTCTATCCGAGTTGTACCTCATGTTCCAAAAGGAGGTAACAAATTTATGATCGATAGATAGATAATTCATGCCAGTTCAAGCGCCCATTATCACTTTCTTTTTTTTGTGAATTTTCAGGGATTATGTTTCAAGATATCACCACCTTGCTTCTAGACCCAAAGGTGTTCAGAGACACAGTTGATTTGTTTATCGAGAGATACACTGGAAAGGATATCTCAGCTGTAGCCGGTAACCCAAATTTCCATTACCTCTTCCTTTTAATTGTTGCCACTAATTCCACTTTGAAATTTGAATGGTTTTAATTGTTCAAATGTCGGTCATGGGCCCTCGACGAATTGCCCGTATCAATTTTTCAGTTAGCGAGATTGAGGTAAAGAGAGAAAAAAAATTAGAAAGAAAGGAGAGCTAAAAAGGTTTTTTTTTTTTTGTGTGTGTGTGTGTATCTAATCTCTAATGTCATGATATCCTAGGGAGAAAATTTGTGGTACCTTTTTGGAGACTTGAGAGAACTTTTTTCAGTGGTAGGGCTATTTCTTTGACTATAAACCCTTGTGCCCGTTGGCATTTTCCTCGCTTGCATTAATGATTCCTGTCCCTCATTTACTCTCCTCAGTTATAGCTCCCAACACCAGCATACCTGATCATTCAATGAATGTTGCCTTTTTTTTTGTTTTTGATAAAACATTGGTGAATTTCTTCATTTCTTCCCTCTTTTTCTTTCCTCCTGCAAACTTGATTCCTCTTAATATGTTTCATCTATTTGTTCTTCAAGTGGATAATCCCGTGAGATTAAGTAAATATTTGCAATGCTCTTTTAATTTTTAAACCTTGATTGCTACAAAATTTATATATCATTTATTGCCCCAGGTCATCATGTAAGATCCTTATATATTATTTGCAGCAATTTAAATATAAGCATATTTCATTCAAGTGTTTTGAACTAGTGTGTTAATCACGGGTGAATTATATGTTGTCGAATTAGGGACAAGCTGTAGAGCTCTAAGAAATATTGGGTGTGGTGGTGATTGACACAGACATTTTTGCACTATGGTCCCCCACAGTTTTCTGAATTTCAAGCTGAGCTTTTATAATCACTGTTGATGTACCCTTTTTTGTTCCATTTCTCTGTTGCTTGTTCTTTTCAATACCTGTTTTAGATTTGGTAGGTACAACTGCGATTCTAGTGTCAAATCTTTGCATTAATGACTCCAAAGTCTCTAATATCAATTTGTTTGATCAAATTTTAAGCCAGTTACTAAAACATGGGACTGGTACATTAAAATACAGGAGTCCAAATTTAAAAAATAAAAAATATAGATAAAATATAAACAAGGTTGACATGACAATATCAGTAAGTTAATACATATAGAGTGTGATATTAGGGTGCGGAGCGGTACCAAAATTGGACACCGTATTCTTGCTAGGTTTCATAATTCAAGTAAAATAACCATCAAGTGCTTATGTTTGTATAACGTTTAATAAACGTTTCTACCATGTTCTTGAAATAAAAAACTCTTTGACTATTTGAGAAATAAATTTCAGCTTTTCCACTATTATAAAAAGAGGAGGGTTCAAATGCCTCCACTTTTCATGCCTCCACCATGCCTCCATATTTTAAAACTTTAATAACTCAAAATTTAAAACTTAAAAGTCAAAATAAAACCGTTGGATATGATCTATTTCATTTTATCTATGTGCTCATAAAAAATTATCACATTTCGATTTTGTTTTTATGTGAATCAATAAGTTGAAAAATCAACGTCTAGAAATTATCCACATTAGTATGTTTTTTACAAGCTCTTGATGACAACCAAAACAAAATTGAAATATCATAATTTTTTACACGTGTATAGATAAAATGATGTAGACCATATCCAACGGTTTTATTTTTACTTTTAAATTTTAAATTTTGAGTTATCAAAGTTTTAAAATATGGAGGCATGGTGGAGGCATGAAAAATGGAGGCATTTGAACCCTCCTCTTATAAAAAAAAATTAATTCCATGCGCGAAACCCATAAGCTGTGAATTTATCACAATATCTTGTGCACTAAAGTTATTAATAGAACAAAGATCATTCTTGTTGCTTCCATAGATGGAAACATCTAATTTAAATGTAGTTATATATTTTTATTTTGTTATTATAGTCATTCATGTTATATGAGAGTATTTTGAAACTTAATCTAAGGTTGCCATTACATTATAGGTGGTAGCTGCATACGCAGTGCAAATTTGTTTACTTGCACAATTTCCTTAATCTAACGTTGCCTTAGATTATTTTTGTTGGCTAATAGTTAAATTATAATTTTTATATTTTATCTTTTGGCAGAGTGAAAATGTATGTTTCACAATCATCCTCTAAATTATACTTTTAATGAGCTATAATTCTTATTTCTTTTTCGTTTAAAAAAAATTGAGGAACATCGATGTAACACATAGTGTATCCTTACCACAAGTTGTAATTCTTAAACATATTTTGCTGGTGTGATTGCACATGCATAACGACCTTACTTAATATACTTCCTGGACAAAACAAAGTGGGCTTTTAGTTTTAGCTCTTGAGGTAAGCCTAGAATCATCTCTAGAGGCTAGGCTTGTCTTCTTTGATTAGTTTTTATCAAAATAGGTGGTTAAGGATGAGGTGTGATTAATTAGGTCATCAGCCATGCGCATTTTTTAGTAAATAAGATAGTATTTGGTTGTACTTGTTTGACACTGAGTGAGAGATTCAAACATTCTGTTGGCTGTCAGTTTTGTTATTGTCTCTGTTTTACAAAGTTCTTTCTTTTGTCGGAGTATTTATTTGCATGATTCTATTGAGAGGACTTTACATAAATATAATACTGAAAAATTCAGCAAGTTTAAATTAAGTGATTTGCATGTGGAATAAATTAAATGAAATTAGAGACAAGTTTGAATGATTTTGATACGTAGAGAAATTGATGTCATCATGTAGAAAGTTAACTGCTTATGCGTCCGTAAAATTTGACCACAAACAAATGTCTAGAATTCCTCTCTAGTGGCATGGTTGTTGATCATATGGTAACTTGCTGGAAAAGAAAACTAGCACCATAATGCTCAACATCTCATGCCAATATATAAAATATTCATACTTGGTGGGAATTTGTGTGAAAAATAACTTGAAGAAGAAACTTCTTTTCTTTTTGCTACTCTCTTCCATGTGTAAACTGAGTAAAAAGAGCCCACAGTTTTTTCTCATTCCTTGTGCTACGAAGAGAGTAATTATTTTGAACAGGCTTAGTAACCACCCCTTTATTACCTTATCCTCTAAATACTCCCACACAGTTTTGGATGAATCTTTGGTTGTACATTTAGATTTTATAGAAGGCACGGCCAGCTAACACATTTATCAATAATAATATGAAACAACTCTGCAGCTGTCACACATTTTTGACAAAAGCAAAGCATGTTTTAACTGCCGACAATAATTGTTTTAATCTTTTGGATTTGTTATCCAACCCCAAAATGCACACACTTAGCTATTTCACAATGCAATACTTGGCTATTGTACAATAACACTTATCTATTTCATAATGCACACTTGCTATTTTGAACTTTCGTATCATTGTCTGGACACCCTAAATACAACTTGACTATTACTTGATGCAAGCTTGACTTGAATACAATGCACACTAGACTATTGCAGAATGAACACATGCCTACTTAGTTTTTTTTTTTTTGAGACAATGTTGGTATAAAACAATTAGGGTATGCTTAGTGATGCGAACTTGGATGATAATTATAATATTCCTATTGGTAAAACATAATTAACTAGGCCATCAAGTCTCTTCAATAAGAAATATACAATAATTTATTCCACGTGCCAATCCTTTTCTGCTTTAAATTTCTAATTGTACTCATTAATTTGGGGCTGGTCAAACACTTTGATTTAGTTAAAATGGTTAGAAAATGACAAGTATATTATTAATACAAAGAGATATTGATGTTGACAATTATAGTTCTAATGTTTTGAACCTCAGTTTTACAATAACACTGTCCCTATTTTTTCAGTTTTCTTAATTTTAAAAAAATTGTTGATTTTTTGGCCATCCATTTCCTTAATGTTATAGGTATTGAAGCAAGAGGATTTATTTTTGGTCCTCCCATTGCTCTTGCCATTGGTGCCAAGTTCATTCCTTTGAGAAAACCTCGAAAATTGCCTGGTAATCAGCAAATTCTACTCTCCGTAACTCTTTTTATAAAGTTTTAGAATAATAAAATACTAGGCTTACTGAATTTTTTCTTGTTGAGGAAAGGCCGTAAGTAAATTAATTTGGTCACATAAATGAAAACATTTGCTTAACCAACAAGAGGTGGAATGATGCATGGGCCTCGTAAAAGAGGATAATTGGGTCAATTCTGCAAGAAACTAATTTAAGCATGTGTGGTAATGCTTGTAGGCGAGGTGATATCTGAAGAATACGTGCTAGAGTATGGCCGGGATTGTCTAGAGATGCATGTCGGTGCAGTTCAACCGGGAGAGCATGTCTTGGTTGTAGATGACTTGATTGCCACTGGTGGAACCATTTGTGCTGCCATTAGCCTTCTTGGTTTGTTTTTTAAGGAAGAAATGATTAGTTACAGCTCAAAATAAAAATAATTAACAAATTTTGCTTTTGGAGGTTTCTAAACACATTTATTTTATTTTGTTCTTATATTTACTTCAGAGAGAGCAGGGGCTGAGGTAGTTGAATGTGCATGTGTGGTTGAACTTCCTGGCTTAAAGGTTAGTATGTTTTCCAATCATTTTATTATACAATTTTCACAAATATGGATGCTATCTTTTGTTGATTTATGCTAAGTTTGCCATGTTATATTTAATTTTTAATAATAGCATCATGACATTTTTCTGGCACAATACCGAAACCTTAAAATGAATTTGAGTTTGTGCAACATCAATTGACTAATTGTAATTTGAGTTTGTGAAATAGGATTGATGGATAATCAATCTTGTTGAGTTATTCCTGATTATGCCTTTTTTTCTGATGAATTTCAGGGCCGTGAAAGGTTGAAGGATACACCGCTTTACGTTCTTGTGGAATCTCCCTAAAATTGTCGGTGCCATTTTCGAAGAGAGTTACAACCGCGTTGCGTTGTAAATTGCCTTGTTTTGTTACTGTAGTTGAGAACTTGCTTCGATTAATTGCTTATTCTCTCAGTTTTATTATTCTAAGCATTCTTCCAAAGTTTTATTTATGGGGGTGTTCAAGTGTGTGCTTCAGAGTTTGGAGGAAAGGGAAGAAACTGAGAAAGTAAAACTGTTTACACCTAAATTATGATCCATACAATTTTACAAAAAATATCAATTAATTCACCTCATTTCTCTGCATTCATTTTATGAAATTGGAACTTGTTGGGGTAAGAGCAATATAGTCTTTTCTCCTGTTTTCCCTTTTTTATCCCCAATCCCCACAAGGCCGAGTAAAATTTAGCCCATAAAAGCCCAAAATACGACCCATTGATTGGGCCTTTTCCTTTCCTGCGCTAACCTGCAGGCCGAGAGAAAAAGCCAGGCCCCCACGTCTCTGAGAAAACAATTTCCCAGACTCAGTAGCTCGTGACTCACTCAAGATTAACTCGGAAAAAGTTCATAATTAGCTCATTTGATTCTAACTCAGCTTGTCATTTGCGAGTTCAAACTTGATTCAGGATGACTCGGCTTTTATTTTAAGAAGTTATTTGCATATTCTTTCACTGTTTTTTTTTTGACTCATTAGAGAGGATGAAACTCATTACAAGAAGAAAATGAAATTTTTTTCGGTTCGTGGTCTACGAGTGATTCACATTATCAAATCTACGAAATTTTTTTATCCATGTGTGACTCATAGCACAAACAATCTGGCTCGTCTAAAATCTAACTCGACTTATTCTGGCACAAGCCAAGTGCAAGTTTTGTTTAGCTCGACATGGCTCGTCTTTTCTCTGCTTCTCGAACTCGATATCCTAAAGAAACCAAAGTTTGAGTTTAAATTTGAACCATTCTATCAGAATCTGTACGAATGTTAAAGCAGTCTTTTGAATTCTAACTCAGACTAGATTGGTCCAAATTATGACCGTTCAAATTCAAACTCAAATTTTGAGTTACTTTAGGAGATCCGAGAAGATCCCGTAGAGATCCGAGAATTTCATTCTTCAAATTTAAAGATATATTTTTTTCTTTTTATACCAACCTAGTTCTCAATAAGTACTTTCAAATTTTTGTTTTAAATTAAGATATGCTATTAATAAAGGAAACATGTTCACGTATTACAATTCAAATAGCTGGTTTTGTATATTAATGTAAATTATAAATAAGGAATGCAATCTATTTGAATTTTATCCGATCATGATTATAATATAAATGATAAGTTACTTTGTCTTTATAAAGTAACATATTAGTGTTAAAAATACAATAAAAAAATTCCATAAAAAATGGAATTATCTATTATAATTCTCAAATAAAATACTTGTCATAGGAGAATATATTGCATAATATTTGTCGTAACTATTAGATTTAATATAGATAAATTTATTCACATGTAAAAAAGTCACAAGTTGGAGTTAAAGACACAAGTGTATATCGATCGATTTTAGTGATTTTGGGATTATAAATGAGGACTAAATTGATAATTAAAAATCATCATGCACCTACAAATGCATTATATTAATTGTATTTCAGAATAATTTTATAAAAAGTATTTACCATTACTGTTTTGTTTAGCATAGATAAATGTATATATGCAGATGTAAAAATCAAGATTTAGTATTTATCTATCATTTTGGTGATTTTACATTGATAAATGATGCATAAATTGGTTAATTGATGAATAGACACCCAAATGTACAATAAATGTTTTTAAGAATAATTAACACATTACATTTGTCTTAAATATTATATTCAGTTCAGGTTGAATAAATCTAGCTATCAACATATATATAAATGTTAAAAGTTAAGTTTTGATGATATTATGAAATTTAATTAGGCCTCAATTGATTAAAAACACAAACGAAAGTAAACAAAGGCTCCGTAAATACATTTTAGGAGAAATTTATGCATAATATATGTCGGAATTGTTTGATTTAGCACGAATAAATATATGCACACGTAAAGATTTGTTTGAGATTTTTGTATAAAAATATGTCAAAAAAATAAATAAAACATATGTCATTTAAGGAATGTTATTTACTTGTAGATGTCATTTAAAAATATTATTTGTTATTTAGTCTAAACTTTTTTATGAAATATGTCATTTTGTATGTGATTTGTTTTGTTCTCTTATAATATATTCCGTTGCAACGCACCGGCACAATACTAATATTATAATATATATATTATATGTTAAAGAGGAGGGTTCAAATGCACCATAATTTTTGTAATCCAATATGCTCCACATCCTTTATCTCTATTTTCAAAGTCCGAACAGTCGATCCGACCCATTCAACATGATCTTCATAATAAAATATGTTTGGAGACCAAATTTTATATTTTTTAGAATTTGTTTACTATTTTTTTAGATAGGTACAATATCACTTTATTGGATGATCTAGAATCTCCTTAAAAAAGTGATTTTGTACCTATCTAAAAAAATAGTAAAAAAATTCTAAAAAATATAAAATTTGGTATCCAAGCATATTTTATTATGAAGATCATGTTGAGCGGTTCAGATCGACTGTTCGGACTTTGAAAATGAAGATAAAGAATGTGGAGCATATTGGAGCACAAAAATAATGATGTATTTGAACTCTCCTCTATGTTAAATTAGAAAATATGCAAATACAAAAAATAAAATAAATTAGGCCTAACCTAAACAGTAACTAGTGCAGTAGTAGCAGTAGCACAAGCAGATTTTGGTTGCACTGTTTTTACTGATCACATGGTCCAGAATTTGGTTGCACTGTTTTTACTGTTCACTCGGATCAGCAATTTTCAAAGTGGCTTAATAAATAGTAAAAAAATTCCAAAAAATGTAAAATTTGGTCTCCAAGTAGATTTTAATATAGATTGAACATCTAACGGTTTGGATCGACTGTTTGGACTTTGAAAATCCAAAAACGACTTGGTTGCACGAATGCCTTGGTGCAAACGTTTTGATATTAGCCCCTCTCTCTATATATATATATAATAAGGGAGTTGAGGGATTCTTTGATTTGTGTAAGGATTTGGTACAAGGCAGACTGAATCTCTTCCAATTCTTTCCTATTATTATTTCTTAAATATAAAAACATACAATAATTAGTTAATTTGATTGATGCTTTCATTTTATTGATCTAATGATTGTATCTTATCGCCAGTTTCAGTGGCTCATTAATCAGCCACCTATTTTGATAAGTTAGACAAATAATTAACAAATCATCAGCATTAATTAATTCATCACATGTATATATCTAACCTCTAAAATTGAAATGGTGGACCACATAATTCAAATTGTCAAATTGAATTCAAACCTTTCTCTGGAATGTATAATAATATTGTTGATATAAATATATTTCGGACATGCTGCTCACTTTGGTACTTTTTGCGAACAGCGTGCAAAATTACATGAAGAGAGAGAGATAAGCACATAGATCCTAGAAAGTAAATTTTTTATCTATAGAAATTATTAAATTCAGACGTACGGAAATAGAAAGAGTGTTTCGTTTCTATCAATTATATGGATCTGACTAAATGGTCCAGATCTAAATATTATGCTTTTCTGGGATCATGTCTAGATCGGAATCATGAGTCTGATCCATAATATTTGAATCATACTCAATAAATCAGATCTTTCTATATCTGTTAAAAACAAGACACTCTTTCTATATCTGTACGTTTGATTTTAATAATTTCTATGGATAAAAAAGTTCCTCCTAAAAAGGTAGGATAATCCCTTTACTTGATTAAAGTGACAATCTTTCACACCTTTACTGCTAATTTCTCTATCTATAACTGCTATATCAAACTTCAGTAAGGTATGCCACAGAAGATCTATGAAATCGATGAGCACATGGTCGGGTATACAAATGATCAAACTTCAGTAAGGTATAACTGCTATATCAAACTTCAGTAAGGCATACAAATGATCGATTTCTCCGTGATAACAATTCACCTTTTTCACCTAAGACCTCGAGACGCGCGAACCCCTATGGGGATGGAAGGATGTCATTAATGACGGCCACGCCTGTGACAATTTTAGCACGAAAAGAGGTACCAGTGGAGGACCCACTACAAAAGGTGCGAACTGCAGCCAAACGCAACAGAAGGACTCCCAATATAGGATTATTGGGTGATGGGCCTAGTGGACCTTCAAAGAAACATGTGGCAGCTGAATTGGGCCCAAAAAGTGCTGAATTAAAATTGGGACCTGATGGGCTGTACCAGATCCAAGTCAATTATTCTCATTCAATGGCCTTGGCAACAGCAACTGGAGCTAGTAGTGAACTTATTGCACAGGCGATTCAAGATGACAACCGAGACAGACTGGGGTCCGATCAAATGCAGCTGGATCAACCTGCTCTGCGCCTGGGTGAAGACGAAGACGTTCATTGGGGGGACCACTCAGAACCAGACTCTGATACGGAGTCAGCCAAGGACGAAGAGGAAGGAGGGACAGGCGACTCGGCCAGTGACGGGGAGTTTTGATTACTCCTCAAAACAGAAGATTGTTGGGAGTTTTAGTGCTGTATTTTCCTTTAAATGAATTTTAAACAATTAAGAGTGCTGTCTTGGAATGCAAGAGGTTTGGGTAATAGGGCAAAGTGTGATGTGGTGAGAAACACAATCAGAAGTTTGCGGTGTCATGTAATCTGTATCCAGGAAACGAAATGGAACACCTATGATTACTCTAATGTTGCGAGTCTCCTGCCGTCTTATTTTGATCGGAATTGTGTCATGTTGTATGCAAAAGGGACCTCGGGCGGATGTGTCATTGCATGGAAAAGGGATTATGTCCTTCTTAATTCCTTTGCCACAAGGAACACGTGCACAGCCACCTTACGGCAGCCGGGCTCGGGCAAAATTTTTCAAGTTACAACGGTGTATGGTCCTTCGCAGGACAGCCACAAAATGGAGTTTATGAACGAGTTAGTGCTCTTGCCAGCATGGATAAATCATCCCTGGATTCTACTAGGTGATTTCAACCTTGTGCGGTGGTTGGTGGATCGGTCGGGCCAGATGAGGGGTTTTGATTTTATGTTTGAATTCAATGACACCGTACGGAAGTTACAAGTTATCGATGTACCCCTCAAAAACCGAGCCTATACTTGGTCGAACAAACAGCCAGCACCGATCTTCTCAAAGCTAGACCGAGTCTTTATCTCAACTGAGTGGTCCACTATGGTCCCAGATATTTCACTTCAAGCACACGAGGTGGTGGTGTCCGATCATGTGCCGTTGGTCCTTACCCTCAAGCATCAACAGAGAGTAGCTGCCCCCTTGCGAATTGAAAATTTTTGGCTGAACTACAAGCATACATCGGATAGGGTCACTCAAATTTGGGGTATGGTGGCTGAACCCCATAGAGACACGTACACTGCTTTCCAAAGTAGAATGAAGACATTACAACTGGACCTTAGACAATGGCACAGAAACCACTTCAGTGGCATGGAAGCTGAACTAAAAGAGTGTAAGCAGCAGATACTAAAACTTGACCAAAGTGAAGAAATACAACAGCTGCCACAGCAAGAATTCGTAAAGAGACAGAAGTTAAGAGAGAGGGCCTATGAACTTGCTACTAACATAGAGTTGAGGTGGCAGCAACGATCAAGATGTAACTGGCTGACACAAGGAGATAAGAATACGAGGTTTTTCCATGCCTTCGCCTCGGCGCGAACCCGAAAAAATATGGTCAAAACCCTTGTGCTCTCTGATGCGACCACATCGGACTCGGGTCTCATAAAGGCGGCCTTCCTTCAACATTTAAAAGAAACGATTGGTGCCACTGACACGGTTCACAACATTAACTTGGAGGTTCTCTACCCGTCGGCTGATGTTGACCTGGCTAGCCTTGCGGGTCAGTTTTCCGAAAATGAAGTGTTTAGGGCGGTTAAGCAACTTGGTAATAACAAGGCGGTTGGGCCTGATGGTATACCGCACGAGTTTCTCAAGAAGTACTGGGCAATCCTCAAATCTGATGTTCTCATTATGTTCGATGAGTTCTACAACCAAGAAGGCAACCTGGAGCTGTCAAACCGAGCCAATGTAGTAATGATACCGAAGAAGGAAAATTCTGAGACCTTGAGGGACTTTAGGCCGATTAGTATCATCAATCTCATACCCAAGCTAATCACCAAAGTCTTATCAAATAGATTGAGAAAGGCTCTACCGGATCTGATCTCGCCCCAACAAACGGCCTTCATCAAAGATAGGCACATCTCTGAAAATTTCATTGCAACTCGAGAAATCTTGGAGCACATCTCCAAATCGAGAAAGGGAGCGATCTTTGCGAAAATCGACTTCACCAAGGCTTTTGATTCGATTAGTTGGCAGTTCTTAGCGAAGCTAATGAAGGTGCGGGGCTTCCCAAGTAGGTGGATTTTGTGGATAAACAGACTGCTAAGGACTTCACAATCTAGGGTCCTTATTAATGGAGATGAGACAGAGTTTGTTTTGCACGGCCGGGGTCTACGACAGGGGGATCCGGTCTCACCCATGTTATTCATTTTAGCTGCTGATGTCTTTCAACGACTGATTGTGGGGGTCAACACAGTCCTTCATAATCCACTCTCTAACAGATTGGAGGGGTGGAAAGGGAAACTAATTTCGCGCGGTGGAAGATTACAGTTGGCGAAATCGGTGTTGTCGGTCATCCCAATCTACTTCATGACAAGCTTCCAGTTGCCGATATGGGTCCTTAAAAGAATTGATCGAATTCAGAGAGCTTTCCTGTGGGGAAGCGGTTCCAGAAATGGCATATCATTGGTCAACTGGAGAATGGCAACGTTGCCGATTGAATGGGGAGGTATGGGTTTACATGATTTGCGGGCCCACAACATAGCCCTGCTTCTACGGTGGTGGTGGCGTGCTTATAACAACCCGACTTGTTTATGGACGGTCACCATCACAGTCATTCGACGGACGGGTATTCAGGCATCTGGGCCAAGTTTCTGGTCGGTTTCAGGATCATTTTTCTGGAAAAAACTATTGGCTATGCGATCCATTTTCGACTGCAGTGTTAGGTGGATAGTTGGTAATGGCAAAGCAATTTCCTACTGGCGGGACTCATGGAATGGTGCCCCACTTGCAAACTCATTACCGGAAGGAGAGCGGCCGACTAACCCGAGATTATCGCTCTATGATGCGTATTCAATCAGAGCTAGTCTACATGGAGATCTAAATGTACCTGATAATCTGGCCTTTACTCAGGACACAGATAAAATGGAATGGAAATGGAGCACTACGGCAACATATTCCGCGGGTTCCATCTACAAGATTCTGATGGGGTTGGGAAAGATCAAGCCGCTGCATACGTACACCTGGAAGCTGGCAATTCCACCTACAGTTCGTATCTTTATGTATCTATTGCTCAAACAGAAAATTCTGACAAAAGATGTTATGCAACACAGGAATATGGGTGCTGATTCGGGTTGTGATATGTGTGCAAATTGCCCCTCTGAATCCGCTTTGCACCTGATATTTCTACGCCCAATGGCGATTGAGGTATGGTATGAGATGTCAGCCAGGTTGGGGTACAGACTGATGGTACCACACAGCTCCATTCAGCATCTATGGACCGAATCAAGAGAGCAAGCAAAGCGCAGAGGAAAGACCTGTAAAAAGGAATGGAATTCATACTTTGCATGCACATGCTGGCACATCTGGAAGAGAAGGAATGAAAAAATCTTCACTGGCCGAATGGTACCATCTAAGATGCTGGCGGAACGAATTGTTACGGAAGGAAGGATGTGGATCACTTTTTGCAACCCGGGGGGACGCAAGCTGCTGGGAACTAATCTGCTGCAGGACCCGGATTAGATGCTGCAGTTCCAATTCTACTTAGGATCTAATTTCAGTTGATTTTTGCTTTTAGGCCATTTGCAGTTTCCTACTTTGTACTGGTACACTGTGGGTACCGAGACTGGGAACTTTTTTGATTTTGTTGTCGGGAACAAAGCAGGGCAGATATTTTAGTGGGAGTAGGAGAGCAAGCCAAAGTGGGTTTGGACTATCCTATTCGGTTGTTATTTTTCCTTCTTCCTTTTTCAGAACTGATGTAATCCTTTCTATTTATATCAATATATTTTGGCAGCTGCTGCCAAATTTTCAAAAAAAAAAAAAAAAAAAAAAAAAAAAAAAAAACTTCAGTAAGGTGCATAGATTTTAGAGAATTGAACTAGCTAGTTCAAATTACAAACTTATACTAGAAAATGGAGAAATGGCATGCAACAAAAAAGTTGAAACTTGGAAGAATGTGAATTAATGGGACAAAAAGCCTTTTGAACATTTTGGAAAGCGAGATGTATACTACACGGGAGCATGCATGTACATATTTTAATGTTCTTTTATATATGATGTTAAGCAAATGAAAATTGTTAATTAAAAAGATACTATAGGTGGAATTAAAAAATGTAATAGCAACAAAGTTAAAAAAAAGGTTAGTTTGTGGTACGTGGTTAGTTTTTAAGGACTGTTGGCTGCTAAGATCTAGGTCCTAGAATACCTAATTAATTAGTAATAAATGTGACATGTTCTGTTCCCATTCAAAACATGAGAGGGAACTTTTAGATGTCACATGACAGTACTAACATAAAATTTGTATTATGTCCACTCGTCACATGCATGGTTTTTCATACCGCCTTTATTTACTTGAGCTAATGTAAGTGTATATGTGTAATGCAAAATGTACTACTAATAGTTCTTACAAACGGGAGCAATTTGGGTTTTCAATCCATTTGATCCACTTTAAGATCTGTATGCACTAGATTTGTACGGAAATTAAAGCAAACACACACAAATCTTAAAGCGGATCGAACAGATCGGGAACCCATCGGACCCAAATTGTTACCCTTTCAAACATGACGGGACTAGAAAATTTAGATTAGAATGCTAAAATATATAAATATTTAATGTATGGTAGCTGATATTTGAATTTAAATTTTCATAATCACAATGTGAAATTCTAAATAATAGTCTACAAGTACCTATTTAATATTTCGAGATGTTGAATTATATAAAAATTTAAAGAAAAAAACCAACTAATTTTTGTTGAGGTAACACCGTAACAGTGACAGTAGCAGCCAATATACAATTCCTATTATATTTATGGACATGTAATAAAAATGGAAAAAAAAATAATCAGTAAGTTGTGCGTATGCGTACCAACCCTGCAATTTTCAGACAGTGTACTGTACCGGTTCAGTTGAACAAAAGACAAAGAACTTTTTGCCATGAGCTGTCAAAGTTTTCAAACAAATTGCCGCAACCAAATTGAATAGAAGGATTAGAAGAAGGATTTTGATTTTGTTGAGTTGGCACGATCGAACAGATACACTCGACCGGGCAAGGAAAAAAACAATATGAAATAAAGACAAACTTGTCCATAACTTGTAAAATTAATTTTTTGAATCACATTATGACAAAAGTTTCAGTGCACAGTACTATGCCACTGACTCAAGCTTGCTGCCATGCATGCATTATGAACTGGTTCCCAAAAGATATGAGAAGTAAAATAATAAGGAAAAAAAAAATATTGTGCCTAAATGCATATATAGTCTGCATGCATTATGAACTGGTTCCCAAAAGATATGAGAAGTAAAATAATAAGGAAAAAAAAAATATTGTGCCTAAATGCATATATAGTCTGTCTGTAGAGTGGGAAAAATGGCACGCCGGAGCCGGCTCCGTCACGGAACGGCATGGTAACGGCACGGAACGGCACGGCACGCGTGTCATTCGCGTGCCGTGACCATTCGCGTGCCATGACCATCTTTTGAAACTTTGGCACGGCACAGCACGGCACGTGAAAAATTTAGTCACGGCACGGCACGACACGTAATCACGCGAGTCACGTGTAATTAGGACCATTAGATATTGATTTAATGGTGAATCTTGAATAAATTAATTTAAAGTATGAATAAATGGCCACGCGAGTCACGGCACGTTTAGGCACGGCGTGACTCACGTGGCGTGACCATTCGCGTGCCGTGACCACCCCTTGACATTTTAGTCACGGCACGGCACGGCACGTGAAAAATTAACTTGGTCACGGCACGGCACGGCACGAGACCAAAGTCACGGCGTGTTAGTCACGGCACGGCACGGCACGGCACGGCACGTTTTTCCCTCTCTATCTGTCTGTCTCTTTTACTGTTAATTAGAAATTAATTACAAGTAGCTAGCTTAATTTGGAGATGGTTGCAAGTGAAGAAGAAAACAATATTAAGATCATTCCATGCAAGAAAATTTCAAAATGCATATTAAATTACATAATATTAGCAATTTAATTGACAAAAAAGCAGTAGCTTTTGAAAATAACAAACAAAAAAAGGAGAGGCAAAAATTAATGTAACTAGGTAACCCAAAAAGAAAAGGCTTAATTTACATCTCTTTGTTTTTCTATAGTTTGTAGATAATTAGAAAACACGGCAACAAGGCACGCGGATCAAACACTATGATCTCTTCCTTGCCAATCCTCAGGGATTCAAACTCCGAATCACCCCCAAATCCATCTCTAACCCGACCCGCTATGAGTCGACAAACCAGCATAGCACGCTTTCCCATATCCTTACCAACGCTCTCATGCGCGCCACCACTTCCAGAGAATGTTCGGATCCCCTTAACGGGCAACTCAGACCCGTTGTAACCTGACAACCCATACTTCACTTCCCCTCCAGCTGGGCAGTGGAAGCACATCATTTCATTACCATCAGCAATGCATCTCGTGTCGGATCCTGCAGAGCGAGCACGCACAGCCGCCCGGTATTGCTCGAATTGGGCAAGGGCCTTTATCGGGTGGCGGATCCGAAACACCATCTTTATCTCACCTGGGAAGGGCAAGGCGTCTCTGTTTGACCAACTGGAAAGGAAGATGCGCCGAACCACTCCCTGGGTTGGGTGGTCTGGAGGGAGTTCTACAATGGATGGAAGAGAAGCAGAGAGGAGCGGAGGAGGTGGCGAGGGTGGAACAGGCATCGTTTTGGATTTTATTACAGTTTTCGGGTTATTGGGTTTGGTTTTGTGGAAGGAAAAGATTGAATCTTTGAGGGCCTGAGAACGGGTACAGGAGCGGGGAAGAAGAAGCTTGGAGTGACAAGACTTGGGCGGGATGATGACGTCATCACTGACATTACTCTTGCAATGGAACGACCGGACCCATCCAGTCGCCATTGAAGCGGTGCGAGAGGAGGAGGGAGAGAGAGAGAGAGAGAGAGAGAGAGAGAGAGAGAGAATGGGTTAGCCTAAAAGATGGTAAAATATCGATGCGCGCGTGCATCTTATGGGTTGCTGAGAAAGTGTTTATGAAGAAAAATTAACTCGTGCAGATTTACAATTGATAAGCAACGGCAGTAAAGAGTAAAGACCCACAATTCTTAAATTTAGTAACTTCTAAATTTGCCAGCTAGACAATTCTAATGGCTGATGGAATTTAAACGTTCATATATACACAAGTGCATGTTACTTTTCTTTCTAGTGCAATAATATATTATTAATAAGAACTGAATTCAAATATCTATATTTTTATATTTTTTTTCGTGCCTTTATTTTTTTTATTTCTATGATAAAATTCTAAAATTTGTACATAAAAATAGACTTTTAGGTTTGATCTATATTTTGTTGCACAAAAAATATTATTATCTTTTAATTTCTATTATATAAATCACCGTTTAAAAATTATCTGCATAAGAGAGAGGCGTGAAAGAGAATAATAAAATCAGATCTAGGATTTCTCTCCTGCCCTTCCTTTCGACTCTGGCCTGATCTCCACCCCATGTCCGCCTTCCTCTTCACTTATACCTCTATTCCGATCACATTTTCACCTCCATCTCAGTTTCAACCTTCTCCACTCCTTAACGTTGGACCTTCGTTCTCGACGTTTTCGCTTCAGGTGCTACACCTTCGTCCGTGGGAAGAGCGAAGGGGAACTAACGAGAAGAGGCATAGCCCCTCTGTCTTTTCCATCTACCACATTCTCCAGCTGTCTTCCAGTCTCCCTTCCCCTCTCTACTAAACTCTAGATCCAAAAGAGAAAGCCAGAGAGAAGAGGTGTAGCCCCATTCGCTGTCAGGTGTAAGCTGTTGTGTCAAGCGGCACACAACCAGCACGCAAACAGAGTGGAGCAGAAGATCAGTTTTGAGGCTGAATAATGATGCAATATTCTCAATATTAGTTTGCTTATTTTAGAGATTCTAATAATATCTTTTGTTATTTGTATTTTTATTATATTCTCTTATTCAGCGGATGGAAACAGGAAACTCTTTTCTATTTTTGGATAGAGATGTATTAGATTATTTACTTCTATGTTTTGCTTTAAGTTATGAATAAAAGCTAAGGAAAATCAAGAAAAGGTGCGGCAGTTTTTTGCACCACAACTTCTTCTTCTCTCTTTCTGTGTGTTTGCTGGTATTGATTTCTGACATTTGGTATCAGAGCCAGGTTCTGAACCATGGCGAAGAACGGAGAGTCAAAACCACCTAGCACAATTACGAGAGTTGGAGTGCCGATTCAGTATCCTATGCTGAATGACACAAACTACAACTTGTGGGCAGTAAAGATGAAGATAATTCTACGAGCATTGGGGTTATGGGAAGCAGTTGAGAGTACCGGACCTGTCGAGAAAGAAAAGGATCAGGGCGCTCTAGCTGCTATCTCCCAGGCGGTGCCTGATGCCGTGGTGATGGGAATTGCTGAAAAGGAGACAGCAAAGGAGGCTTGGGGAACCATACAGCAGATGAGTGTAGGAGAAGATCGTGTCAGAAAAGCAAGGGCACAGGTGCTGAAAAGGCAGTTTGATCGAATGATCATGTCAGACTCTGTGAGTATAGTGGAATTCTCGCAAGGTTTGATTAGTGTAGCAGGAGAAATCAGATCTCTTGGGATGGTTTTGAGTGAACATGTTGTAGTTGAAAAGTTGTTTAGTGCCGTACCAGACAAATTTCTACCTATCATTGGAACAATTGAGCAGTGGGGTGATTTGTCTGAGATGTCGGTGGCTGAAGCAGTTGGAAGACTGAGAGTGTTTGAGGAAAGTCTAAAGGGCAGACAATCGTACAAAGAAGAGGGTGAACAGTTGATGCTCACACGGACTCAGTGGGAGGCACTTTCTCTGAAAGAAAAGAAGAAAGAGGAAGGTTCTGAGAGCAAAGAAGGAGGATCTAAAGGGGAATATGAGAAGAAGGGGTATAAGAAATTTGATAAGTCAAAAATTAAGTGCTTTAATTGTTCAATTTACGGGCATTTTGCATCAGAATGTCGTAAACCTAAGAAGGAAAGAGTAAATCTGGTGGAGAAAGAGGAAGAGGAGCCAGCACTTCTCATGAATGAAATCATAAACGTTGAAACAATCGTTGGGGGGTCTGAGGCATTGTGTTTAGGGGCAAAGGTGAAAGCAGAGGAGAACATGTGGTACTTGGATTCGGGAGCAAGTAATCACATGACGGGGTGTTTAGAACATCTCACAAATCTTGATACAACAATCAAAGGAACTGTGAAACTTGGAGATGGGTCAGCAGTGTCTATAGGAGGGCGTGGCACTGTGATGATTAAAGGGCGCACAGGAGAACAAAGAGCTTTAACCGATGTTTATTATATCCCAAAATTAACCAGCAACATAATCAGCCTGGGGCAATTAGAAGAAAATGGCTGCAGAGTGCAACTTGAAGATGGCAATCTAATGGTGCTTGATAAATATGGGAGGCTGATCATCCGTGTGCAGAGATCCAAGAACAGACTGTACATTCTGAAGCTCGACCTAGTGAAGTCCGTGTGCCTAAGAGCAAGTGTTGAAGATGATACACGAAAGTGGCATGCAAGATATGGGCACTTGAACTTTCAGTCTTTAAAACAGATGTGTCAGGAAAATCTGGTAGAAGGATTGCCAAAGATTGAATGTGCAGTCGAAGTATGTAGAGGCTGTTTAGTTGGCAAACAGCGTCGGCTCTCATTTCCTCAACAAGCAGAATTCAGAGCAAGAGAACCACTGGAATTGCTTCATGGGGACTTGTGTGGACCCATTACTCCTCCCACACCAGCCGGTAACAGATTCTTTCTATTATTAGTGGATGATTTTAGTAGATACATGTGGATTATTCTCATGAAAACCAAAGATAAAGCTTTTGCTGCTTTCAAAGAAGTTAAGGAAGAAATTGAGGTAGAGAGGAAGGAAAAGGTGAAGGCGCTTAGAACAGATAGGGGAGGTGAATTCAACTCAGATGTTTTTGTTGAATATTGCAAGAAAACAGGCATAAAAAGGTTCTTAACCGCACCATATTCTCCACAACAAAACGGTGTGGTTGAAAGGAGAAATCAGACCGTTCTTGGTATGGCTCGAAGCATGATGAAGAGCATGAGAATTCCTGCTGAATTCTGGGGAGAGGCAGTGACTACGGCTGTGTATATTTTAAACCGAGCAACCACGAAAAGTCTGACAGGAATGACTCCCTATGAGGCATGGTATAAGAGGAAGCCTAAGGTAAGTCATTTTCGTGTTTTTGGATGTCTGGTACACGTGAAGTCAACAAGTCCACACTTATCAAAACTTGATGATAGAAGCTCTCTCATGGTGTTTCTCGGCTATGAAAAGGGATCCAAAGCATATAGAGTATACAACCCTGTCACTAGAAAAGTGCATGTGACACGGGATGTTGTATTTGAGGAAGATAAAGTGTGGGACTGGGACATCGAAAGGGGAAGGTCTGAAATTCAGAAAGCTGATGGTTTTTCAGTAGAATTTGAGGAGCATGAGTCGGATGATGAATCTCAAAATGATGGTGAAGATGTGAGATCTGGTAACCCGAGTCAGCACACACTTACACAAAATTCAATGGGTGTCGATGATCATGAAGATCAGGTGAGTTCCCACGGAACTCCGGTAAGGCTACGAAGCTTGGAAGAGATTTATAGTGAAACTGAACCTGTTCAATTGAATTGTTCTGTTGTGTGTTTGATTGGGATAGAGGAACCGAGAAATTTTGATGAAGCAACCAAGGATAAGAACTGGAATCATGCTATGGCAGAGGAGATTCAGTCCATCGAAGAGAACAAAACTTGGAGTCTTGTAGAACCTGACGAGGGGCAGAAAATTATAGGACTCAAGTGGGTGTTTAAATTGAAGAAAGATTCAGAAGGAAGAATTGCAAAACACAAAGCTCGTCTCGTGGCAAAGGGGTATGTCCAACAGCATGGGATCGATTTTGAAGAAGTTTTTGCCCCTGTAGCTAGAATGGAGACGGTGCGAATGATTATGGTGTTGGCTGTACAAGAGGGGTGGTTATTGCATCATATGGATGTAAAATCTGCTTTTTTGAATGGAGAATTAAGAGAAGAGGTTTATGTTTCACAACCACCCGGTTTTGAGATAAAAGGTCAAGAGCACAAGGTGTTAAAACTTCACAAGGCGCTATACGGTTTGAAACAGGCACCAAGGGCCTGGAATTTCAAACTAGATAGTACTTTGAGATCCATGAATTTTGAGAGAACACGATCCGAACATGCAGTTTACATAAGGAAGCAAGGAGAAGGAAGTATTTTGGTGGGAGTTTATGTAGATGATTTGCTCATTACAGGAACATGTGAAGAAGAGATAGCAAAGTTTAAGGGGGAGATGATGAAAAGATTCAGAATGAGTGATTTGGGTCTATTGACATACTATCTTGGCATAGAGGTAAAACAAGTGTCTAATATGATTACTTTGTGTCAGC
This sequence comes from Carex myosuroides, assembly GCA_028015225.1. NCBI lineage: Eukaryota > Viridiplantae > Streptophyta > Magnoliopsida > Poales > Cyperaceae > Carex > Carex myosuroides. Next base: position 13,333,399 of record CM051466.1, read on the forward strand.
AGAGTTTTGCTCAGAAGGTTCTGAAGGAGTGTGGTATGGAAGAATGTAATCCAGCACAGGTACCTATGGAAGCTCGACTCAAACTCAGAAAAGATAGTGGTTCTTCACCAGTTGATCAGACCCGGTACAGGAGCATTGTGGGGAGTCTTCGATATCTGCTACATACCAGACCCGATCTAGCATATTCTGTAGGGATTGTGAGTCGGTTTATGGAATCTCCCACGACTGAGCACATGGCAGCAGTGAAGCACATTCTAAGGTATGTGAAAGGGACAACTGGCATGGGCTGTTGTTACAGAAAAATGCCAGATGAAGATCGCAACCTTGTGGGCTTCTCTGATAGTGATTTGGCCGGAGATTTAGATGACAGAAAAAGTACTACAGGTGTGGTTTACTTCCTTGGAAGCAATCCTGTTAGTTGGTCATCAAACAAGCAAAGACTGGTGGCTCTATCTTCGTGTGAAGCTGAATATATAGCAGCTGCATCAGCAGCTTGTCAAGGGGTCTGGTTGGAAACATTGCGTACTGATTTATCTGGTAAACAATCTCAAAAGATCAAGCTTAAAGTCGACAACAAGTCTGCAATATCGCTGTGCAAGAACCCAGTTTTTCATGATCGTAGCAAGCATATTGACACTCGCTTTCACTTTATAAGAGAGTGTGTAGAAGAAGGGAGAGTGGAGGTCGAACACATCGGGACCAATGATCAGGTTGCTGACATATTAACCAAGCCATTGGGAAGAATGAAATTTCTGGAGCTAAGAGAAAGAATCGGGGTGCAGACTGTCAAGGAGACACAACAGCTTAAGGGGGAGAATGTCAGGTGTAAGCTGTTGTGTCAAGCGGCACACAACCAGCACGCAAACAGAGTGGAGCAGAAGATCAGTTTTGAGGCTGAATAATGATGCAATATTCTCAATATTAGTTTGCTTATTTTAGAGATTCTAATAATATCTTTTGTTATTTGTATTTTTATTATATTCTCTTATTCAGCGGATGGAAACAGGAAACTCTTTTCTATTTTTGGATAGAGATGTATTAGATTATTTACTTCTATGTTTTGCTTTAAGTTATGAATAAAAGCTAAGGAAAATCAAGAAAAGGTGCGGCAGTTTTTTGCACCACAACTTCTTCTTCTCTCTTTCTGTGTGTTTGCTGGTATTGATTTCTGACATTCGCATCTCTCTCATGCCTTCTCCAGCCGCAGCCCAGCCTCATTACCGCTCCCTCCTCCTCCCACCTCTAAACCCTAGATCTGTCTCTAAACATTTGAGTTGTATTCCTGTCTCTAAAGCCACTAAACCAAAACCATTGACAAGGTAGGAGGAGGCCGGCACAACCTTGGCCTCCCCTCACCTGTCGCCCTCTACCCGACCCAAAAAAAAAGTAAATGAAAAAAAGGTTCCTAGATGCCTACTACATCTCATCGCTAACAAGCCAGTGCTGAAGGAGAAGATGTCGGTCTGTTGTTTTAGATCATTAGATGTTTATGTTGTTAGATGTTGATGTTTTTTTAAGTTGATGATCCATAATGTAGATGTGAAACGATCGATGGATATATGTTATGTTTTATTTGATTAAAATTATACCTGGCGGTCACTGTCAATATTTAAAAAAAATTATCAGCGTAAGTGTATTTTTTTCAAATTTTCGGTAACAATCAAAATAAAGTTTAAAATATCAATCTTTTATATGTTCGTAGAAAAAATAATATAAATAATATCTAACGCTATTGTATTAGCATTTAAGTTTTCAATTTTAAATTATTAAAGTTTTAACAATGACATCAAAATTGAGAACAATATCCGTGCTATCATATATAATTTAATATTCAGTTTTCACATTATTATATAATTTTTAATTTGTATGAGTAGTTCATCAAATTTGTCTACAGTTTGTCTTGTAATTCATCGCCTCCTGTTATAAATAGAAGCCAATGTGCAGTACTATGGTTTGTGGCTTTTTATCGATTCATATTTTCAAAGCTGCATGATTTTGATCTGACAGCATGTATTGCGCTTTTAATTTTATTTTTTTCCCAGTCCCATATTACGAACAGTGTGTGTGTGTTGGGTGTAGTGTTTTGACAACGGTCCGGGACGGTCCGGGACGGTCCAAACCCGTCCGGTCCACGGGTCTCCCGGTCCACGGGTCCTGCGGGTTGGACGGGTCCACGGTCCCGGTCCGGATGGGTCCGGTTTTCAGAGGCCAACCCCGGCCCTTGGTTGAACCACGGGTCCGGCGGTCCCACGGTCCGGGACGGTCCGGTCCACGGGTCCCGGGGGTAACGGTCCGGTCCGGGATTTTTTTTTTTCCTGTTTTTTTTTCTGTTTTTTTTTTGCTGTTTTTTTTTTCTGTTTTTTTTTTCTGTTTTTTTTTCTGTTTTATTTGCTGTTTTTTTTTCTGTTTTTTTTTCTGTTTTTTTTTCCAATTCAATAGTTTGTTTTGAACCGAACAATTTTACACAAATTATTGCACAATTTTTATATGAAAATTATTGCATGTATTTGTGTTAAGTTAATATGATGTCAATAGTTCTAGGTAAAATATGTTGTCAATACTTGTGTTAATAAATTTTAAATTAGCAATAGTTCTAGGTAAAATATATACATATTGTTAGTTATTATTTATACTTTCTAAGCTTGTTTGATAATTTTGAAATAAGAAATGTTATTTATGGAACATTGTTGCCACCTTCAATGTTATTAATTGACTAGTCAACATGATAAATAACCTTTCATGACTTATTTTCCTTATTTTCCTATTATAAAATAGCTAGGTTGCATTATTAAATTACAATATTCAATTTATTAGCGATGTTGCATTATTATTCTTAAGACTTAATTAGGATACAAGACCTATGTTGCATTATTATTTTACAATTCATTTTATTGGTTTGACATTCAGATTATATATGAATCTTAGTATTAGTTGTTCCGCAGGTGCGAACCTTAAGACAAGCCAAGAGATGCTTAATCACTCCTATAATTTTAATTTTTTAATTATGTATATTACCATTTTATTATTTTGTTGTCTTAAGATTTGGGTTTAAATTATGTATATTGTAGAGATTTGGGTTTAAATTCTAATCACGTGCATTAATTAGGTATTTTAAATTTGAGCTCTACAATTTAAATTTTCTAGTTCCGCCTCAGTTGTTCAGTTTAAATATTTTGATCGAAACTTCTTAAGAATTATTTTAGAAATATTGGTATATTAGCTTTCTTTAGAAATATTTTTGATATATAACAGTTATTATACTTTTAAGAGAAGATAATAAACTTTAAAAGTTTAATTTATTCCGAATTAAAACAAAACTGTAGTATTAAACTATTAATCATTAATTCGGAATTTGTTTAATTAAAACAAAACTTTAAAGTTTAATTTATTCGGAATTTGTTTTAATTCTAGACAGAACTGTAGTATTAAATGAGAGGGGTTGTTGTTGTGATTTTGTGATATATTGGATCTTTTGTTTGATAGATACGGGCTTAAATAAGAGTCAAATATTAAAGTTAGTACAATATAACACAAGATAAACTGTGGCGGAGTGGTAAAGGTTTTGGTTGTATTGAGAGAGGACCCAAGTTCGAATCCTGCTGCCAACAAAAAAAAACCAATTTTGCGCCGGTGTATGCGCGGCTCACGGCTGCGGGTCCGGTTCACGGTCGCGGCTCACGGGCGCGGGCGTGGTTCACTGGCCGGTGTATGCGCGGCTCACGGTGCAGCGGGTTCGGGTCGGGTCCACGGGTAGAAGAAGGGGGGGTCGGTCCGGGTCTATGGGAAGAAAACCAAACCGCCCCGTCCCAGGACCGGACCGTCTCTAACCCCGGTCCGGAACGGGTCCGGTCCACGGGTCCGACGGGCCGGTTCTGGACCGGCCGGGTTTTTTCAAAACACTAGTTGGGTGAGAATCTGCTGCGATTCTAAAGGATCGCAGGACCCTGCGATTCTAATTCTAACCATTCAAACGATTAAACCCGGAAATCTTTGGAGAAGTTAATTTTTGTGCACGAATCTCGAAACAGATGGACGGTTGTGATTAGAATCGCAGGTCCCTGCGATCCCGAAGGATCGCAGCAGATTTATTTCCGTGTGTGTTAGATGTTGGTCTAGAACTCTAGATTACAAAAATATCATACATTACGAATATTGATTAATTCTTCAGGTTTGCATATCCTACAAAAAGGTTATTATTCCTTGATTCCTTCTATAGTTGTATCTAACAAAAAAAAAATATAAAAGCATATGCTGCTGCGTGCTGTTCAATATTCAACACTAAGCGTAAGGTGATTTTTTTATTGCAACATTCTGATTTATATATATATTTTTTATGCTGGGATAAATATGCTTTATTAGCTCTTACTTAGTCATCCCATAAATTCACTAAATATTCTTAGATATAGTATTTATTTATTGCTTGTTTTATATTTTGTTCTAATAGATATGGTGTTCTTTTCTTTATATGCTACCTAAAATCTTTTCCTCTGATACAATACAAATCATGACAATAACTAAAGAAAAGAAAAAAAAAACTATCTCATGCAGATGACCATTTAAAAAAATCTGCAGTGGAGCGTGGATTATGGTCCTGGTTTGATTAAATGTTGTTAAATAGGCCGAAATTTTTATTTTTACCATCTTAAAAAAAGTGTTAAACAAAATAACCACGATTTGATCATAATTCTATTTTTAACACGACCATAACGTGAAATTGCGGACATAAATTGGGTGTTCGCAACTTCACGTTGAGGACACATTTCATGGTCCATCCAATGATTTTCTTGGCCAATTAATGTTGAAAACCAAAGTTTTGTGAAAAAAAAATAATGAAATGTGTTCTCAACATAAAGTTGCGGACACTCAATTTTTGTCCGTAATTTCACATTGCGGCCGTATTAAAAATGGAATTCTAACTAACTTGTAGTTATTTTGGTTTAATTTTTTTAATGGTATATTAAAAAATTTCGGTTAAACAGGATCATTTCGAATTTAAGTTACTTGATAAACTTTAAAATTTACATCAAATTTTGTCATTTTATTGTATAATGTGCATGAAATATATAATATAATACATTTAAATTGTTGGATTTTAAATATTTTATTTTCAATATTATAAATTATTTTTCACAGTTGTAAAGATTGTTAAATTAATTTGTCATAAACGTTGAATCCTAATCCTAAACAAATTTTCATGTGGGCCTTAATTAACAAAATTGAGCCCAATCTACCGATAGCCCAAATGATCAACGGGTTGTAAAACCCATTACCGAAAGTAATACGAAGGGTTATTATTTTAACAGAGATGTTTTAGATTTATGCAGCGCACCAATTATAGAATATTGTACAACGCTTTGTGGCTTCACAAGCCTGAACAGCTTTGTTAAAATATTACCCAATATAAATAATAAGGGTTAATTTCCAATATACTCTTCAAAACATCTCCAATTTATCTTCAGCTTTGTAGCTCTGACATTGATGTCACTAGAGAAAAAAGAAAAGAAAAAAGAGTAATTTTGTCTTTTATTTTTTAATTAAAGTTTAATTAATTTTTTTATAATTTAACTAGAGATAATTTAAAATTAATTAAGTGATGAGTAAATAAGAAATCGTTGTAAAAGTTAAAGGACAAATAAAATAAATTTAAAATTTAAAGAATAAATAAGAAATTAAAAATATCTTAAAAAGATATGTAAAAATTAACCCTATAAATAAATAAATCCCTTTCAAACAGAGTCATCCCAATCCGTCTGTCTTCGCCCCACCAATGGCGCCGCCAATTTCCGCGCCGACCAAAGCCAAAGCCAGTCCGCCGCCGCCATCTTCGAGCTTTCTCCAGTTCTTCATTGCACTGGACACCTCCTTTTCCCTCCACCTTCATACATTCTTCCAATTCATCCCACGATTCCTTCTCAAATCCCTTGAAATCTGTGGCGATGGTCGTCTCTTCTTCCCCGTCGCCATTTCCCTTTTATTTCTTCTCACCCCGTCTCTCTGGTCACCTCACCCTTTTTTGCTCTCCCTCCTCGTTGGATCCCTCCTTGATCTTGTCCTTGTCGGACTCATCAAGCTCCTAATCCGCCGCCCGCGACCCGTTTACAACAAATCCGACATGTCAATTGCTTTTAGTGCCGATCACTGGTCATTTCCTAGTGGGCACTCTTCAAGAGTATTCTTCGTCTCTCAATTTTTGTTTCTATCAATTGAGAATGTTAGAGAGATGTTGCAAGAAGAAGGATTCAGGGTTTGGGTTAGCGGGTTTGGAGCAGGGGACCCGAATAATACAGAGTTGTTTCTCAAGGTGATTTTTGGTTGGGCGATTGCCACGTCAGTATCCAGGGTGTTGCTAGGAAGGCATTTTGTTGCTGATGTGGCAGCTGGTGCATGCTTGGGGCTGATTGAAGGATGGGTTACGCACCGCTTTATTCATCAGCAATTATCAGGTTTAATTGGTGGAATTAAGTAAATTATTTTGGTGCTCATTTTTTTTCAGAAGTTTGATTACTGGTATGGTGAATTGTTTGTTGGTAATATTGGAACTTTTGCTGCTTCAAAGGCAATAACCTTATGAGACTACCTTTTGTTAAAGCAATTTAAATCCGTGAATTGCTCCTTCAAAACTAATTTCTTTATCATTTTATTCTTCTGCTTAATTATTAGAATCGTCATTCTAGATAATTCCCGATTAAACATATATATGTTTTATTTATCTAGTTAAAAATGGACATTTTAATTAAAAAAATATCATAACGTTATCACATTTCCGACATTTTTATTAATATCCAAAGTTAATTACAAATTAATAAATATATCCAGAATGGTTGAGTTTTTCAAAAAATATCCAAACCGGTCATTTTGTGGCCGGTTTCCTCTTCTCTAGAAACCGCCACAAAATGGCCGGGTTTTTTTTTTTTTTTTTAGAGACACTATGAAGAGCAAGATAATGAAATCCAACACTGAAAATTCGAATTTTTTGTTTAAATTATTTGTTAGATTACTTATTTTGATTTATAATTAGCATATTTATACTAAAATACATTATATTACTTGAAATTATGTTAAATTACACTATATTACATTAAATTACGCTAAATTATGTTGAATTATGCTAAATTACACTAATTTCGCTAATTATAATGAAATACGGTAAATTACGCTAAACTACGCAAAATTACGTTAAATTAGACCGATTTTGTGCCATCTTTTATAAATCATAAAAAATAGTAAAAAAATTACAAAAATAGTAAAAATTAGTATTCTACAAGTTCATTATATGACTAATTTACTGAGTTATTTAGATTGAATAATATAAATTAAATTTTAATCGAAAACTTTAACTCAAGTTTTGAGGCTCTTCTCTTTGGTTTTTGGCAATTTTGAATTTTGAAATCCGGCATCGCCGACACTGATGCATGCGTATTCGCAAGCTTTCCGAAAAGTAGTTATTTGCTGAAATCGGACAATTATATGTAAAAATATCATCCATATTCATATGTAATTTACCACAAGCATGCGTATTTTCGCAAGTATGACCGTTTGAAATTTCGTCGTCGTTTTTTGCTTTCTTAGTAAAGATATCATCCATATTCATATGTAATTTACCGGAATTTACCGTATTTTAGCGTAATTTAACATAATTTAGTGTAATTTAATGTAATATAGTGTAATTCAACATAATTTTAAGTAATTTAGCGTATTTTAGTATAAATATGCTAATTATACATCAAAAGAAGTAATCTAACAAATAATTTAAACAAAAAATTCGAATTTTCAGTATTATATTTCATTATCTTGCTCTTCATAGTGTCTCTTAAAAAAAAAGGAAGAAATCGGTCAGATTCTGGACCAAAAAGTCTTTTTTTTGTCCAGAATCTGGTCGGTTTCTTTCCTTTTAGTGTAATTTAGCGTAATTCAACATAATTTAGTATAATTTAGCGTAATTTAACATAATTTAGCTAATTTAATGTAATATAGTGTAATTCAACATAATTTCAAGTAATATAGTGTATTTTAGTATAAATATGCTAATTATAAATCAAAAGAAGTAATTTAACAAATAATTTAAACAAAAAATTCGAATTTTCAGTGTTAGATCTCATTATCTTGCTCTTCATAGTGTCTCTAAAAAAAAGAAAAAAAAGAAGAAGAGAAAATCGGCTATTTTGTGGCCGGTTTCTGGGAGAGAAAACCAGCCACAAAATGACAGTTTTGACATTTTTGGAAAAATTCAGCCATTCTGAATATATTTATTAATTTGTAATTAACTTTGGATATTAATAAAAATGTCGGTCACATTTCGCTAGTGAGGGAGACGTTACTAAATTTTTTAAAAATAATAAATATACTCAACAACAATTTATATTACTTGTTAGGGCTTGTTCTTTTGTCCTGAGAACTAGACGAGATTATTATATGTTTTAAGTGTTGCTGGGAATATACTTTGAATGAAATTTACAGGTAAAATGTCAGAGAAATTAACCAATGTTTTCCATATATGAACAAGAAGGAATCCAACAATACCATGTAAGTAAGAACAACTAGGTCTGGGTCCATGTGTACCGACACCTTATTTTGTTCCTTTTCTTTTGGATTCAACGATAGACTTAAGTTGTGCGAGGCAAGAGATGTAATTATCAAATTCTTTTATACCTACCATCTTAATTTTAGAGCACCGATAATCAAATTTTAACACCATGTTTGGATGGAGAGTAGAGGAAGGGAGGGAATGGAAAGAAAATAATTTTTTTTCTTGAATTGTGTTTGGTTGACAAAATAATATCAGAGGTAAAGGATATAGGAGGTGAAAAGTTTAACCTTACATGATTATAATCAATAGAATCGATTTCTCTTCCGATTGGAGTGTAACGGATGGAAAAAAAAAATTGTTGTAAATATTTAAAAAAAATGACATAAATATCCAACTCTTATATCTTACTTATATAATTCTCATCCAAGTTTCTTTGTCACAAATCTACAACAACCACTGAATTTCTCATTAATCTTTTAAATTTTAATTAACCAAACAAGAAATAAGATAGAAAAGAAAGTTAAATTTATATTCATTTGTTAATCATTCAAACATGAAGGGATTAAATATATTAATCTTTCTTTCTATTTCATTCCATTCCCTTCTATTCTTCACCTCTCTTCCCTTCTTCTACTCTATCTCCATCCAAACAAGGGTTAAGGAGATGCAATAATCACCTTTTCAGTTTTTCTTTTCAAACTATAGTAAATTTTGAGAACCAGTTTTTATTATAGTGACAAAATCAATACTCTGTGTGTGGGAGATATCATATTCGAAATTTAGAAGAAACAATTCTTGGTGGATATTATATAATTGGGTAGCTTGACTTCCAACATTTACTAAATTAACTCTAGCAAATTTTGTAGATTTAATTTTATTATAGTAAGCTTAGTAGAAGAAAATTAAAAAGGAAAAAGATAGAACTAGCTAGATTCATAAAAGTGAATTGGTAACAATTTCTTAGAGCCGTGAGCATAATCATGAATCATGATTTCTTTTCGGTTCCTCTTCAGCTGTATGCAATAAATTTTCTAAAATAAATTTTCAAAAAGAAATTGTATAAAATAATGCAACTCATGGGAACACATGATTATCTATTTAAATCGATTGTTCTATTTGAATTTAACTGAATTGTTGCGCATTAATTGTTGATGACCATGTATTAATCCTTTTTCAAATGGACTATTTTGTTATTTGGGAAATGTTCCAAAGAGTAACTCAATTTTTTTTTATTTCTAGAAGTTCAAGGACCAATTAGGAATATATACAAATTAAGGCGCATAATCTTCTTCTTGTGGGAGCTTAATCGAAAGTCAAACTTGTTCAATGTTTTTAGCCTTTAATTATTAAAGAGAATTAAATGCCTCTTTTGTGTCCTCAATTTTAAATATTTAAATTTAATTAGATACTAAAACCACGTGATGCCTCCTTTTACTAGTTTCGGTTTGTTTTTCTCATCATTTTTTTTATAAGAAAATTGTAATAGATACTGTTGTATCTTGAATAGAAATTTGTGGCTAGTTATCCGATTATTATTTTTAAATAAAAATGTTAAAAAATATTTTGATCTTAATATTCATAAAAATATCTTCCATTTAACTACAAGCATACGATCTCTCACATAAGAAGATATTATTTTTAACACTAAAATAAAGATTGATTCTTCATCATTTTTCTTGTTAAGACGTATAACAATTGTAAATAACGGTATCCGCTCGTCGGACGGATAGAGTACCGCTAAACAATTAATCGAGAATAATCAAAAATAATAAAACCATGTTAAGTGGCTTGTTTAAATCTGTCATTCTGAATTTTTTTAATGACTTATTATTCTACCAATGTGATTTTTTTTTAATCTTACTAACAATCACATTGATATCTTCTTTCTTAATTTTAGTTCTAAGGTGATCCAAAAACAACAACAATCAAATATTAAATATATATATGAACGCGATGTTTGAGTGAGAAGATTTTGGAAGAAAATTCTAAAGAATTTATCATACTAAAATTTTGAAGTTGATAAGTCTACATTTGTATAATGCAAAAAGAGTTTATTTTTTTGTTGTTGTTGCTTCTCTTGGTTCATTACTCTAGAAGTCAAATGAGATGATAATTAGTCTTTGAAAACTGTGGTTTTGAACATGGAACAAGCTGATGCCACATCAGTGAGGATTCCTTTGGGGAGAAAAGAAAAGTGAGCATAGCAATGCTCCCCAGGTTTAATTAGTTTTTGCTTGTGCTTATGGAAAGAGTTCGTATCCTCTGCATTAACTCAAATTTTGACTTAAGATATTGATCGTCCGATTGAGATCCGCACAAATATTAAAGGGCCCTGTGCGTTATAAGCGTGGGCCGGATTGGCTTGAATTATGATCGTACAGTCCATAAATTAAATCAAACGGTACGGTAATGCAGAGTATACCAAATAGGTAACACGGTGGAGAGAGATTATATTCGGAATTATATCCTCATAGAGAGAAAAATAAAAAACGATTCCTTCCTCCTTTCGTCGCCTTCCCAGCTTCCCTCCTATTCTATCTCTCTCAACAAGTCTCAATTAAAGAGAGCAAAAACAAATTATAAGATAAAGATTCTGTAGAGTTATATCTTGGGTTGCTGAGTCCGACGATCGTCAGCGACGATGAGCAACACACTTCTCAAGGTCCAGCCTTCGGAGCTTAAAATGCCATGTAAGTCGAGTTTCACGCAATTCCATTTCTTCAAATAAGAGAGATGATTTCTTTCCTCAGTTGGATCTGAAATTCATTATTCTTTTGTGTGGATCGGGTTTAAGCGACGGTAACCTTACCCCTTGATTGGAGCGATCGTAGAATTTGGTCAACGACCATTTAACTAACTGAGAAATTCTCTGATTAGGGTTTTATCGTGTGAATTCCAAGGGATAATTGGTTATGTTGCTATTGAACTGAATTTATGTTTAATTTTGGTTAAATCTGTTAACCGAGAAATATTTTAGTTCTAGTCTGGTTCTCCATAATTTCCTACTTTTAGTATGATTATTTTATTGTACTCGTACTTGGAATGTTTATCAATTTGTTTTATTTACATGTATTTTTTTTGTCCGGAAAGTCGAGCTCCACAAACAAAACTCATGTTATATGCAACTCACTAACAAGACTGATAAGCATGTGGCCTTCAAGGTGATTCTTCTCTCTTTTTATTTTCTTCTATGAAAGTTGGTTAATAAGCTATTGTTTTTAATGACAAGTAATACAGAATTTCATTATTCTCAGGCCTAAACATTATTTTCGAAGATATAACATCTTGTAGTTTTATTGATGGGATATTTTATGGAAGATAAAATATCCTAATCTTATTATGATTTATCCAATGTTGTCTAAAAAGAAGTTATATAGTTTAATTTGTAAGATGAAATGCAATAGACCTTCCGATCAACAAAATATGGTTCAGTACACTGAATGGCACTTCTGTTAGAGTTAGAATTACTTGACAATGGATTTAGGTCTGACATCTGTCATAAATAAATCTTAAATACACAGTATATTGGATGTTATATGTCATATATATGATTTCATGCTTATGAAATCAGGAAGGTTACACACTTTTATGCATGATTTGCCGTTCATCCAATTAGAAAATGTCTCATTCTGTTACTAATGGTGTTTCATGGATTAACTAATGACAACCAAATTGTAAAAAAGTAAAAATTGATAGATAAGCTAGCTATATGCCCAATAGCAAGTGATTTTAGCCTTCTTTATAGCGGTTGTTGTTATATGGTCTCAAATATACAAGAGCTCAAAAGAAGGGAAAAAATTATCGTGGTCTGGTACTGAGCTCAAATTGGCCGTACCTAAATACCTAATATACAGTAATGTACATATACTGTTGGTTAGTATTCATACTTAACAGTTGTGCTATGTGTTAGGTTAAAACTACAAATCCAAAAAAATATTCGGTCCGCCCCAATACTGGTGTTGTCCAGCCGGGCAGTACATGCAACGTCACAGGTACGATGCAATTTTCTCCAATAGTTAGAGAATTATTTCAGTGTGGTTTATGCTTGATTTCTTACTTTTCAAAAATAAATTTCTAGTCACAATGCTGGCACCAAAGGAAATTCCTCAAGATTACCATTGCAAAGATAAGTTTTTGGTGCAGAGTGTTGTCGTCGAAGAAGGAACCGCCTCCAAGGACATTGTATCTGATACGGTAAATCCTGAATTTTTTCTATACTTAACAGCCGTGATTTATACAAATTAAGTGAGGCTATGGTACTATGCACAACGCACATCGGTCCTTACTATGTATCCATATCTCGGTTTTCATAGTTCAAATAGTCGATCCAAACCGCTCAATATGATCTCCATATGAAAATGTACTCAGGGGCAGAGCCAGACTTTCAAGCTGTGGGGGGGGGGGGGGGGGGTCAAACGTGAATGGAGGTCGATCATATAAAATATAATCATACTGTGAATGGGGGTTAATTTACACTACCCATAGCATTTTACTCTAAATTATATAGGAAGTAAGACATAAATACAATTCTTTGTACATAATTCTGCCATGCCAAATTTTATAATTTTTAGAATATTTTTAAATAGGTAGAATATCACTTGATTTAAAGATGGACCATTCGAAAGTAGTGATGTTCTACATTCTGAAAAAATAGTAAAAAAGTTTCAAAAAATGTAAAATCTGGTCTCCAAGTACATTTTCATATGGAGATCATGTTTAATGGTTCGGATCAGCTATTTGGACTTAAAAATAAAGATACATGTCCGTAGTACCAGCTGATGTGTGCTATGAATAGTACCGTAACTGACTCATACCAATTATATTTAGCTTTTTTTTTTTTACATCCAAGTTTACAGTAGTTTCAAGTAGCACAGACAACACAACATACTTTGAGGTACATTTGAATAACAGGCAATCATTATAATAGCTATATGTCAAATGCATGACTAAATCATCTTGGTTTTGTTGATATTAACTCAAACAAATCATTTTGGGTCCACTTGGTACTAATTCCATAATCGGCATCTAAATTTGTTTTTCTTAGTTTTAATTAATAGTTTAATATGGTATTATAGAATAGAATCATGAGAGGCAGGAGCGAAATTTTCTCAGTCATTAAGATTTTCATTTTCACAAGTTGATGTAATTACTAGGTTTCTTTTTCTTGTAAAGATTTTGGGTATATTTCAAGTACAATATTTTTGGTGTAAGTTTAAAAGGACAAAATTGGTTTAATTTACCATTTTTTTTTTGGTTAAACATTTCTCGGACAAGTTTTGACTTCTTTCCATAATATCATAGTTTAACAAGGGATCGGATAAGGCTGTAGAGGAGTACAAACTAAGAGTGATTTACATACAAGCAAATCCACCGTCACCTGTACCAGAAGAGGCCGAAGAGGACCTGACACCTAGGTCGTCTTTTGCTGAAGACGAAGCACGTCACTCCGCATTGTTTGATGTTGCCTCGGTATGTACCTTTATCCTGTAGCATTATTTTAAGTTTTTATGCTATCTGAAAAATTATCTTGCTCGTGTCTGCTTTTAGGGTTCGAGATCGCATGAAGAAACATCAAGACATGAAAGCTCAGAGGTGATTTTGCTCAAACCTTTTATTTTTTCAATAAAGGGTAAAATGGGCATTTTATAAATTTAAAATGAGTTATAATATAAAAGTCAATAAATTGGGTAAATTTGTGAGTTTTTGAAATTTAGAAGGGTAAATATGATATTATGAATTTTAGAGAGGAAATATGTAATTCGAGATTTTTGAGGGGTATACATGAAATTCTCCCTTTGTTTTAATACATGAAGCTAATCAATCTGGTAAGCTACAAAACTTATTTTCAAGTACACAAGAATTTACCTTTTCTTTGCACCTATGTAAATTGATGTAAATATGGCATGCAATTTCATTAGAGAAATATGGTAGTTTTAGATAGTTTTGATTATATTGTTCTTCTAAATTACTTTCTTTTTCGCACGACAGGTGAAATCACTGATTTCAAGGTTGACTGATGAGAAGAGACATGCCAATGAACAAAATCAGAAGCTGAGAACACAAGTGGTACAGTTCCTTCTGTAAATAATTTACTTCTAAGTTTACTTTATTGTTATTCCACAGGCAATTTGTGCCTTCATAACAGGTGGGTTTAATTTTAGATGTCTTTTTAATTTTATGATTAATGCAATGCTGCATTTTCCATTTTTCCAATATAGGATGGTTTGAAGAAACAGCTGGGAAAAAGTAGATCGGGTTTGTCAGTCACTACCGTAGTGATCATGTTTGTATTGGCGATTCTTATTGGATATTTGGCGAAGAGAACTTAGTATTGACTTAGGATTGATTTCTTTGGTATTATGTTTGCTCATTACAATACCTAGATTATTTCATATTGTACTACTTGTATGACTATTGGTTTCTTTTAATATTTTTTTGCCATAAAGTGTATTTTGGTCTGGGCTTGGCTTGTTGGTTAATTTTTTATGATTCATGAAATGGGTAAGAATAAATGTGTTTGATGGTTACTGAAAACGTGTTTGTTTGTTTGTTATAGAAATGTTGTTTAAGATAAGGTTAATTTTACTGTTATCTATTATTTTGTTGATTGTCTAGTTAACTTCATATTTGAGCATTTGAATGTACTATTTAAAAGAAATTCACATGACTTATTTTGTAATTTAACACAGGGAAGTGGCGTCTTATTTGAGCATCTTCAGACTGCACTTGTGGTTTAATTTTCTGTTTTGATGTACTACCTTTATTTTATGAGTAGGGTTAAAATGCTCCATTGGTTTTGTGCCCCATTATGTGCCACGTTGTTATCTCTATTTTCAAAGTTTAAACAGTCAATCTAAACCACTTAATATGATTTTCATATTAAAATGTGCTTGTATACAAAATTTTATATTTTTTGAAATTATTTTGCTATTTTTTAAGATAGATACAAAATCACTGTTTTTAGACAATTATGGACCATTCAAAAATAGTGATTTTGTAAATATCTAAACAATTAGTAAAAATGTTCTAAAAATTCTAAAATTTGTTATCCAAGTACATTTTAGTATGAAGATCGGTTTCGATCGATTATTTAGACTTTGAAAATAGAGATAATAATGTTGGGACATGATGGGGCACGATGGGGCACAAAATTAATGGGGCATTTTAACTCTACTTTTATTTTATTTATATTTTATATTTTTCCCTTGTCTGTTGGTCCGGATCCCCTAAAGTAACTCAAATTTTGAGTTTGGATTCAAGCCGTCCGATTAGAATCCGGACCAATCTGGCCCGAGGTGAAATGGATGTGACTTCTTTAATATTCGTGCTAAAGTAATCGGACGGTCTGGATTCAAACTAAAATTTGAGTTACTTCATGGGATCCGAATTCACGTTTTCTGGTCTGTATTAGGTTTCGCTTTTCTTTTTCAGTAAAAAAAGTTGGCCCGTGTGCATTTTAGGCCCATAAACGACCAATTTTTTTATTAATAAAAAAAAAAAATATATCACAAAAGGAGATTGTTTTGCTCAAAAATAAATATAGGAAAAACAGGATAATTTATCCCGTCCGACACTGTAGCAGGACGGGATAAACCATCCCATCCCGTTAATGTTGATCCTAATTAGCGATCTAGCTTAAAAAAAAAAATTGGACGGGATAGACCATCCCGTCCATCATTGTAGCAATTTTTTTTTTCATTCTCTTATATGAAACCAAACTCCAAAAAAAAATTGCTACAGTTTTGGATGGGATAATCTATCCCATCCATGATTTTTTTTTTCTGCTTAGAGGTGTTAAGGATTTGGATTAGCGGGTCATTAATTTGGACAGAAAATTTTGTACTGTCCGGAGGACGGGATAATCAATTCCTTTTTTCTATATTTCAATTTTCCAACAAAACAATTCTCATTCGCGATATTTTTTTATTAATACTTTACTTTTTGATTAAAAGTTGTCACGCGCTTTATTTTTTTTTTTTCTTTTTTTCCTTTTTCGTTTTCATAATCTTAGGAATGAGGTAGCGTATGATAGACTCGTTAAGAAAGCTTGATGAGCTTCCCTCTAAACATTATCAGATTGACGTCAAATACAAATAATTAAAACCGATCTAACAAATTTTAGGCCATGAAGAATTAACAGGAGTATAAAATATGGGCCTAAATAGGCCTGATCGGTGAATATAAAGGGCTGAAACTCACTAGTGCCAAGAGGCTTAGTGATGAAAAGAAAATATGAAGACTATTTAATTGAACGAGGAGAGTTCAAATGCCTCATTGTTTCATGCTCTAATTGTATCTTAATAATTTTATTTTTAATTTCAATTTCAAAATTCAAACAGATGATCTGAACCGTTCAACATAATATCTACGTGAAAATATAATTGGAGACTAAATTTTATATTTTTTGAATTCTTTTTTACTATTTTTAAAGATAGAGTACAAAATCACAGTTTTTCAGAAATTGTGAACCATCTAAAAACAATAATTTTGTATCTATCTTAAAAAACAGTAAAAATATTCAAAAAAATATAAAACTTGGTCTCCAATCATATTTTAACGTGGATATTATGTTGAGCGATTCGGATCGTCTATTTGAACTTTGAAATTAAAGATAAAGATGTTGAAGTACGATTAGAACATGAAGCAATGTGAGCCCTCCTTGTTCAATTAAATAGCCTTCATATTTTCTTTTCATCACTGAGCCTCTTGGCACAATTGAGTTTCAGCCCTTTATATTCACCGATCAGGCCTATTTACAAACACAATTGAACACATCCATATAAAGAGTAGAACTACATTGTTCTTAGCTTACTAATTCTTTTATACTTTTAACTTCAAATTTATTGAATTAAAACCACTGATCTACTTCATCAATAATGTGTTTATATGTCAAATTTTAAAGACTTTTGAAACAATTTAGTATAAAGTCGAGCATTCAAAAATTGATAAAAAATGAACACATTAAAATTAACTTATAAGTTTTTTTTAATTAATGTATGACTTCATACTAAATTAATTCAAAATCTGTATATTTAATATGTAATCATAAGTTTCGTCGTTGTTGTTTGAATTTCATTCCCATAAATTTTGAAGTTAAGCTCACTAAAGAATTACTTGGTGAGCTTGAGAGCACCCTAGTTCTACTCCCATATAAATTTATAATGAGGTGATTTCAAATGTTAATTTGTTATTGAAGTTTAGTACCAGATACATGATGATGCCAAAACCGTACCCAACAAAGATTGTTTGGAATAGAATGTTAACAAAACTCAATACAGTTGAGCTATAAAAATAAATGTAAATAACAAAACAAACAAAAAGGAAAAGAACATGCTATGAGTCTGAAAAGACAGAAAATTAAAATGAAAACAGAAATTTTTTCGCTTCACTTCCGGTCCATCTGGGTTGCAGTTGAGCTCATCTCCAACCTCCGAACCAGCGGTACTGGTTTTGGTACCAGTCCCTTAGTCCGTGTTTTCCTTTTACCAGAATTATATCATCTGTGCCTGGGACCGTACGAGAAACTGATAGACCTCAGTAGGGTACCAGTAAGCATTCCTTCTTGGTCTCCCGAGCGTGCTGTACCAGAAGTCATACCAGTGAACCCAATACACCCCTCGGTGATACCAGAAGCACCTTATTCCATATTTCTGATCATGATATCTTTCCCCTTGCTCTTATTTGCCCCTTGTGTTCATAAAATTGCTGCCAAGCAACTTCTTGCATTAATTCTTCCAAAGTCTTGCATGAATCTGTGAAGCACCTTTCACATCGTTCTCTCCACATGATACATTGCATAATTAACATTCCCGTTTTCTGTTCCTTGTTCATGTTACCCGTCTCGTCCCTGTTTGTTATCTCAATTGTTGGTGTAGATGGCCATCCTTGATTCAGCCTGTACGCTCTTAATAAGCCGTAGAGTTTCAACGTATATTGGCATTCTTGAAATAGATGTCTCCCCGTCTCCGCTGCCGATCGACATAGTAAACAGATGCTAGCAAGCGTGCAGCCCCGTTTCTGCAAGTTGTCGTGCGTGAGAATTCTGTTTTGAGCTGCCAACCATGCAAAAGTCTTCATCCTTGGTGGGCCCCTCACCTTCCAAACCTTTGAGATGTTTGTTTTGATTCTTGGCCCACCCTTGAGTGCCATGTATGTGAACTTAACCGTAAATTCCCCTGTTGTGTTCCATCTCCATGATATCACATCATTGCATCCCGGTTGCAGGTGTATCAAGTCTAAAAGGGTACATAATTGATTGAGTTCTTTTTGGGCAGTCGTGGAAAGATTGGGTCTGAACAAGGTGGTGAGGGTAGTGTGCAGTGCAATGACTGCTTGGTTAAGTGTGGTACCACTGTCTATGGAGAAAGTGTATAAGTGTTGCAGCTGTTTTCTCAGAAGGCCAGCCCCCCAATCGTGGTCCCACAGAGAAATTGTACAGTTGTCCCCAGGTGACCATCGTGTGGAGCAAATGAAGAACATTTTGATTTCCCCTTTCACTGTTCTGAAAACCGTTGTCACTGGTATTCCTTGTGTTATGTCTGCTGTTTGTCTAAACAACGGTTTGCATAGACTGTGTCCCGTCAGGAACCACCACCAAGGCCATTTTAATAACAAAGCGTCATTAAATTTCTCCAAATCAAGCACAGCCAAACTTCCAATCTGTTTTGGTTCGCAAACCTAGTTCCAATTCACCAAATTGTATCCTTTTTCTTGATCCGTGGCACCATGCCATAGGAACCGTCGTCTTATTTTGTCTATTTCACATACGACCCATCTGATATATGCTTGTTCAAATTTATTTCAATTCATAAGAGACCAACCTAAAAATTCTAGCGTTTAGTGAAAGATAATTAAAATCAGCATATACCAGGAGTAAAACTTTCATGTTATTTTTCTCATGCCAATTTTTCATGGTAATTTACACCCCCGAAAAATGAGAACAATAACATCATCAGAATTTTCATTCATCAATATTAATATTGCTTCAGAAGCTCTGATATGCAGTAAATAATTCAAAATTTATGCATTGAGTCACAAGCATTGAAGCTTTAGTTTAATTGGAATGAGAAAAATAATATTGAAAAGTTCTTGTTTGCAAATATCAAATTGCTTTTTTTTTTTGTTTTTCTATCCTAATAAAAAAAATAATTGAAGAGAGAAAGCAAGTTAATTGATCATGCTGCCTTAAAATATATATACATCATGACCCCCACCCTTCCTCCTCTCTATTGATACACAAAAACTTTGAATCTATTGATTTTCTTAGAGGCAATGTACATACATCAATTCATTCCATTTTCTGAAGTGTAAAGATAAAAACATTAAAAAATCAGGGGCAAAATTAGAATATTAAAATTAAGGACGGTGAATAAGTTATGATAGTGTAATTTTATTTTATATAGAGGATTAAAAGGTAAAAAATACTTATAAAATTTATAAAATATAAAGAATAAAGATGTGAATTAAATCACAGGATGGCTTAGCCACCCCTAATTAAGCTTTAGTCCGCTCCCGCTTACAACTCGTCATTGGAAAGTAATGGTAAACTTTGGAGGTGCAATTTGCAAAATATATCATCTTGTCTATTTTTTAGGCTGAATTAATCCTTTGTGAAAATCTTTTGTCCAAAAGTTTCTGTAATGCCAAAAAGTTATTATTTAATATTATAAAACCTTGTATTATGATACAAGCCCAAAATAAAGAGATTTTGATCAAAAATACGGAAATTCAATTTTGATGCTGTAATATATACATGTTATCAGTTTGGTGATTTTTATGTACAAACATTCTCTTTTCAATATCAAAATTATTTTTTAATTTGGATAATAAAATTGAAATTGAACTTCATCAGTTTAATTTGAATTAATTTTCCAAATATGATCATGTTCATTTAACGACCTAAGAGACCGTATTTCTTTAAAAAAGGAAGACCGAATGATCACTTGTGTTTTGCAAAAGCTAGGATTCATATTTGAGAAGAGTTTTTTTTTTATGTAAATATGTCAAAAATAAATTGAAATTGTCGTAGTAACGAAAAAAACTTGAAATTATTTGCTGTATCTTATTTATTTGGATTCGCTAGTAATGACTTGTCAAACATAGACAAAATGAAATGAATTTTGCTTGCTGTATCTTATTTGGATTCAGTAGTAATGACTTGTCACAAACACAGACAAAATAAAATGAATTTGCATGTACTCATTTTGGATGGGGCCCGTGTAAACACGGAAATAAATCTGCTGTTATAGGTTCATTTTCATTGAGATTCGTGCATGAATTTGTTTTCCATTGAAATAATTTTTTTTTTCATGTAAACACCAGTTGCTATTGCTACGATTCCACTGAAAAGAAGAAGAAGATCGAAGCTATTGCTATGATAACTCCGAGGTCCGAGGTCCGGATCTGCTACTATTTTGTCGTCAATAGTAGGATCTTTTTCTTTTCAGTTATATGGTCCGTTCGATGTAATACGAATAGATAAGATCAAAATCGGACGGTGCATACTTGCTTTACGTGCTAATTTTGTGATGATTATAAGCGGATTTAGAGAAGGAAATTTTGTGATGTGATTAATTTTTTTTTTCACGTGACGTCACGTGATTAATACAGTGAAGTGAAAAACGGTCACGTCACACAAATAGTCACGTTATGTGTGGTCACATGGTGACCACATGTGACGTGACGTAAATTAACTACGTAATTTTTTTTATATTTTAAATTAAATTGTTGAAAATTCAGAAAAAAATATAAAAAAATATGAAAAATTATATAAATTCTAAAATAAGTAAATAATGTTGCAAATTCTTTTTTAGAAAAAAGGTCGTTGGACATGAAATTATTTTAAAAATTTAAATTACAAATATTCATTGAAATAAACTAGAGAAAATAAAAAACAGTACTACATGATTACTAGTATCACTAAACCTATACTAAAAGAGAAACCGGAATACTCTATGCATAACAAAAAAAGCTGAATACTCTGTTTCATACTGTGACGTGACGTGATCACGTGATGAAACGTAACGTGACAAGTTCGCGTAACGTGACGTGACGTATAATTTTTATTCGAATGCGGTCACGTCACGAAAATGATCACGTCACGCAACACACGAGTCACGTCACGTGACCGACATACGTAACGTGACGTGTAACTAGTCACGGGGTGACTAATTTCCTCTAAGCGGACTGCATCTCATAAGTCCCAAGTAGGCATTTCATTTCTGGAGTTGGGTTTTGTCTAATAGATTTAAAACAAATTTTATCTAAATTCGGACTCCAACTGTTCGATCAGCTTGAAGATTCGTGTAAATAATTAAAACTTAACAAATTGAAACGGCTCCGTGAATCTAAACCGTTTGTATGATATTTAACGCCTATTGGACGGTTGAGACTTTGCTAAGGATAATACTTTGTCCAAAGCCTGTTGGACAAAAACTGTACCTTTCTTTTCTCCTCCATATCTGCAGTTACTACTTACTAGTTCCTTTTATCATTTATTCACTCAACTCAACTTGGCTTTTCTTCTCTCTGAGTTGCAATTTATTCGAGTCACCATCTTCGCAAGAGAAACGAGAGATAGACAAAGAGAATTGAAAGAGAAAAGGAAAAAGAGAGAGGGAGAGAGAGAGTAGAGAAGGATCTTCTCAGCTGTTCGCTTGAATTGCGCGCATTGTTTTGTTTTCTTGGAATTGAAAAGGTAAGATCAGAGTTTCAAAAAAAAAAGAAAAAAAAAGAAAAAAAGAAAAAGAAAAAGAAAAGGTAAGATCGAAGCCCTCTATTTTTACAAATTAATAAGTTGTTCCCAATTTCTTGTATTGAGAAGGGATTGTGGAGTTCTACATTTAGCAAAATAAAATAAAATTAGTGCCTTCTCCAGGCGATCAAACAATCTTTTGAGAGTATAAATCAGTAAGTAGATTGATGCTTCCGTGAGGGTTTTTTTTTTTTTTTCTTACGTTTTGTTACAACATCCGAGAAGTAGAATGCATGGTAAAAGTATATAAAGAACCTGGCTTTCCGATTTACAACCTTTTTTTTTTTTAATATTTTGAATTGTTGTGTTGTCGTCGCTGAAGTCTTTATTTATTTTTTCTCATTCATCGTACTGCGTTTTCATTACTAAATCTACATTTTTTATTTTATAAAAGTGGATAGAAACCACTGATTAGTGATTTCATTGAAATATTCAGCAACTAATTAAAAAAAAGTTACCGTCTGGTACCAATTCCTGAGTACATTATTTTAAGTATTACAAAACAAGCATTTTAACCTAACAAATGCTATCAGTCCAACCTAAGAATAATAATAAGAAAACATTCTAAACAAGATGGCCCACAAAATATTACAAGTTTCAAAAAAGAAAACAAGTAAAACATCAATAAACAGTCTTGTTCATCGATGTCTGGTCCATACCCATGGGGTTGCACTAGGGCCTCCTCCATCTCTATTTCTGTCTCTTTAGTAACTAGGTCTAGTGCCAATTCCTTGACATCAGAACTCAGAAGGAAGCATGTGTGTAAGCTTTAAATAGGTATTATTAACATTACTCTTACACCAAAAGCAGCTAGTGAAATAATACGAGTTCCTAAGGATTTTATTTTTGTTACAGAATATTGATCCGTAAAACACAGCTTATTACGTTCAAGCCATACTAATCAAAGAACTGCTCCTCGGAGCAATTCAACCAACTGTCTGTCTTTCAATGGTGTACAAGCATCAGTTATCCATAAATCCTCTATTGTATTACATTGAAAAGTAAATCCATTAAATTTTAGCAATCCATGTTCAAATTTGAGAAATATAAGGACATGTAACAAAAAGATGATATACAGTTTCTTGCTGTCCACAAAAGGAGCAAATCTACATTTATTTTTTTTTGCCAGGAGACTGAAAAGTAGAACATGTCGTCCGAGCTAGACTATTGGAGACAGTTCCTTCAAACTGCCAACTATGATATATTTAAGACGATCGAGCACGCAATCCATGTAGCAGCGACCGACTACCCGGACCAATTTGAGAAGAAGAAGGAACATCTCATGCATATCATCTCCACTGCGCTTTCAAATAAGGTGCTACAGAGCATTGCATCGGAGCACAAGTACCACACACAACTCAATGACAAGAAAGACAAAGGGAAACAAGTCGAGATTGTTAATGCTGAGAGCTGGACTAGTGAAGACGGTGATGATGATGAAAATGTTGGGATTAGGGACTGTTTGAATAAGAAATCTGAGAGGAAACAAAGAAAACGAAAAGGGAAGCATGTTATGACCGACAACAGAATTACTAAGAAAACTTCTTGGAGAGGAAGAGAGGTGCATACCGAAACTGGTAGCAGTAGTAGTATGCACAATGTTATTAGCACTACAACTACCGTTAAGAATGGTAGTGCAGCAAATTTAGTTGCGAAGGAGGTGGAGATGGTGGTGGAGGTAGAGAGTGATGTTCTGACAAAGGAAAATGATGTGTTAGGAGATGTATCCAAGATTAGAGATGCCCTCCTGCAGTTGAAAGGACAGGTTTGAATTCACAATATTCATAAAATTTCCATTTACATTATTTGAATTGTTGGAATGGTCATAATTAATTATTTAGATAAAATATATATGCAGATAATTAGGATTTGTCATATTTTAAGCTCCTGTTTGAAATGTTTCGAAACCAGAGATGATCTCTGAGAGATCTATAGAACTATAGAAGTATGTAATTGGTGATATGCATTAACATATATAGCTTGCAATTAAGTTGAACTTCTTTTGATTCTATTGAATGTGTTGGAAGTTATTATATCTCAACTTACCAAGTGTTAAATTAATTATAGCCTGTGATAGCATATGAACTATTGATGCGACTGGAAAAAATGCACATCTCTGCGCATGTGCTCCAGGTACTGGTTATTTAGCTGTTCATTTATTTTGATTTATTTCTGAAATTATTTCTATTGTGCCCTTGCTGAACTAGAGTTGTTCAGCATAAACCCTTTTGATCTACAATTTGATCAGAAAGCCCTGCCAACATTAATTATTGTTTATCTATTTCTTCATAAAAAATGAGAAAGGAAATTTACTTAGTTCTTTCCATGTTCTGCAGGGTTATATGATTTTTAGTGATCTTAGTTTATAAAATTAGAGTATAAGGTTTTAATTTTTTTTTTTTAAAAAGTTTCAATGAAGACCTGAGATTTTTCTATTGAGTTCTGAAATACATAAGCTTTAATTGCATGTAAAACCTTAATTTTTGGTGGCTGAAGTTGGAACAATTATCATTGGCATTTGCACTAAATAAAGTATGTTTCATGTGGAAAACAAATTATTAGGTGACCGAGATCGCAGCTATTGTAAGCTGCTTTGCAAATAATGATTACTCTGACTCTACACAGACTCGCCTGTTAGCGTCTTCTCTTCTTGAGTACGTACACATACTTAATTTTGAAGAATTTAACTTTTTTTCTTTCTCAATTTTTAAATTTCAGCAGGATTTCCCTTGATATGCTTACCGAATTAAAGTGTAGTACTTGCTTGTCTCTGTTATATAACTTAGCAAATTATTCCTACAAGAATAGAAATATAATCCATTCCCAAACTCCCTAGAATATATATAGTACATACTAATATGCAGTTTTGTGCAAGAAGTTTTTCAGAGGACTTATTTCTGACTAAGCATATTGGAGAAGAAGAGAGAGAATAATATTTGGAGAAAAAGGTTCATAATTTCTGGAGGATCTATATTCTCTTATAGTAAATTAACCAGATAGGAACAGAATAAAACTGTGATTTTTGTTGTGTCCGGCTTATAGTGAAACTAGGAACTCTAAGTTTAAGAAGCTTTAAGCTACCAAATAACAATGCATTTTAATTAAAAAATCTTTTTGCTTTTAGGAGTTGGAGGATTATACTTGACGAGTGGATTGAACATGCCAATAATGCTAGAGGTATATATATGAATCCACACTTTTAATCTGACTTCAGACTGATGCCCGGCGTGTCAACTTTTTCAGCTCTCAAGTTGTTTACTTATATATATTTCAACTTTGCAACTTAATTATATGATATTTATGTTAAGCCTTAGTAAATCTAATGTTCCTAGATACAAATTTTATTTAGGTTTTACTCATAAGTTAGGGGCTCTTGTGTGATGTGGCATCGTACTTGATCAGACCTATTATGTCATAACCTCTTTTTCTTGTACCAAGTCACTAGGGCCTGTTCGGTGCATTGAATTCCCATGGATTTTTCATGGTTACTGTTGGGTGTTCGGCACCAAGTTTGAAATTCTCATTCCCAATACCATAGGTTTTTTCCCTTTCCTGATCAGCATTTCCCAAGGACAATAAATTCAATCAAATTCAAACCTCTGTTTTTTTCCCAACTTTTGAGCAAGCGTGAAACCAAAAACATAATTAAGCAATATGCATGGCTAATTAAACCCCCTTTCATGTATACAATTCAATTGTTGTGGATATATATAATTAAGCAAATATTGTCAATCAAGCATATGTCTAACATTAATTAAACAAAACATAATTCATAATTGGATAGTACAAGAAGTTTCAAATCGATCTAATCCAAGTGTTTGTAAGGTTTGACACCGAACAACATAACTTTTCAAATGTATTAAGCTAATTTTTTTTTAGGGTTGGTGAGCAACCAGCTCACAAACAAATTTCCATTCAAAAAGATTTAAAAAGTTATGTACATCACCAGCCCAGTTTGGCTGTTAATTACACGTACCAGTATACTCATTGGATTTTGCTAAGTTTCCTATACAGTTTATATATTCTCCTCTATTTTAATTGTATTAAGACTATCCTATCAAGGTCCACTGTGCAATTGTTATGACAGTATCCTTTATCAGCTGCTGCTCCAGCTTGTGCTCATTCACAAATTGTCTCTTATTCCTGTCGCACCATAACGTCCATAGCCCCGCTGCCCATGTCATCTCTCATGATATTCTGGTATCTCCTACCTGTACCCTGGTTCACAAAGCTGCCTCTATTGTTGTGTTAGCCAGAATCCCCACTATGTTCAATCTCCGTGCCAAGTTTGTCCAGAATTCCCTTGCGAATGCGCAGTTCCAAAATATATATGTGGTCCCTCATCTCAACCGCACTATTACCGCACAATTTGCATTCTTGTTCAACATTGCAGCCCCTCAATATTAGAATCTCCTGCATGAGAATCTTGTTTTGTAAGGCAACCCAGATAATGCCCTTACCTTAATTGGTGCCTTATTAATTCTCCAAATATTTTTTTTCCAGTTCGCATCTTACCCCTCTGGTATGCCGATTTGCACGTGAATCTCCCCTCTGGTATTAAGCTAATTTCTAAGTTGAGTTTCAATTCCGATGTCGAATAGAATCATTCCACATAATTAAGTCTACCAATTTATTTATTTATTTTGATACATGACTCATGTAATCAAACTTTGATCAATGAAATAAGGGCTAGACCCCCATTTTTTACTCAAAAAGTCTAATAATTTATTCTCTCTTTTCAAATATAAGAATCTAATATATACAATTATAATAATATAAATAAATGCTTATTAATGGACTTAATAACAGAGTTTCAAGTAATATTTTCTAAACCTAAACCCTAAAAAAATTCTCATGTCCATAACGAAACCTATATATGTTCTAAATTTTTTCGTGGGTTTTTTCAACCGATGAATCAACAAATTGATATTCTCATTCCATTTTCCAAAAATTTCATTTCCAACAAAATTCTCATTACCAAATATGCCTGTAAAAAGCAAAAGTAAAACAGAATAGATGCTGGAATGAGAAAGTTTGTGAAAAGGTAATTCGCAATCATTGACTGCGAATTCATAATTTGATGGCATATATTAATTACTTGTGAATCCATCGAACTTGTATTCCATGTGATGGTTTGCAGACAAAAAGAAAAGAAAAAAACAAATTCACAACGCAATATATTCGGTCTTCCTCGTAAGTAGGGGCCTCTTGTGCAATGTAGCATCGATCGTACTTGATGAGACCTAAATTCATAACCTCCTTTTTTTGTGCCGAGCAATAATCAACTGCGAATTTATATTTTGATTGGGATATATATATATATATATAGAGTAAGGCTACGGTGCTTTGCAAAGCATAGAGGCCTCCGTGCTCCGGGGCTACTTTTTGGATTTTGAAAATCCAAACAACCCATCCGAACCGTTCAACATGTTCTAAATATTGAAATGTGCTTGGAGACCAAATTTTACATTTTTTGGAATTTGTTTACTATTTATTAAGCCACTTTGAAAATCCCAAAATCCAACGGTAAACAGTACAAAAATTTGGACCACCGGATTTGGGATTTTCAAAGTGGCTTAATAAATAGTAAAAAAATTCCAAAAAATATAAAATTTGGTCTCCAAGCACATTTCAATATTTAGAACATGTTGAACGGTTCGGATGGGTTGTTTGGATTTTCAAAATCCAAAAAGTAGCCCCGAAGCACGGAGGCCTCTATGCTTTGCAAAGCACCGTAGCCTTACTATATATATATATATATATATATATATATATATATATATATATATATATATATATATATATATATATATATATATATATATATATATATATATGAGGAGGGTTCCAATGCACCAAAATGCACCAAAATGCATCCAAAACTCATATATCTTCATTTTCAAAGTTCAAGTAGTCGATTCGATCCTTCCAGCGTGTTCTTCATATTAAAATGTACTTGGAGACCAAATTTTACATTTTTTGGAAATTTTTTACTATTTTTTCAGAATTTTTGAAAATCACCAAACAATAATTTGAAATTCAGCAAAGTGGTGATTTTCAAAAATTCTGAAAAAATAGTAAAAAATAACTAAAGGAAGGATGACCTAAACGACGGTGCCATTGCCACAATTTCTCCAAGACTTTTGATCCACTATTCACCAAATTTGCTCTTCCGACCTTGAAATCTTCGAGATGGTACAATCGCCCCCGCTTGCTACCATGCCCAATGATCTCCTTCGTACGAATGTCCTGAACCACACAACAATTAGGGTACATAATAACAACACAATTCAGGTCTTCAGCAAGTTGACCTACTGAAATCAATTTTGTAGACATTGATGGGACAATCAAAGTATTAGACAATTTTAGGGTTTTCGTAAGTTCAACATCTCCTGCTCCAACAACGGGATAGGGAACACCATTTGCATTTAGAATTTCACTTTTGCGAGCCTTAGAAACACTTGTAACATCCCTTCTAGAATAGGTCATATGATCTGTCGCTCCAGAATCAATGACCCATGTTCCATTCTTGCTAAAAGAATTGTATAAGGAAGAGATTGTACCTTCTTCTGATATTTCTTTACCATTTGTTTTCATGAGAGTTGCCCTTGCCTTACCATCACTTTGCTTCCTCTTTTGATAATCATCCCACCAGTCAGGATAGCCGTGTAATTGGAAACACTCCTTCTTAGTATGTCCCTTTACCTTGCAGTGGTGACATGACAAGTCTTTCTTTGACCTCCCCCTAACAACAACCACTGAAGCCTTCTCTATATCGGTTCCAGTACTCAGCTGAACACCTGCTTGTAGGGCTGAGTAGTGTGTGCCTGCCACCTGCTGCTTTAGATCGGGTGTGGGTAGTTGTCCTAGCATAGATACTCCTCTTGCAGACGGACCAGAGCCAAAGACATTGCTCTGAGTGGTATTATAAGAAACAGCATGAGTTTTATTACCTACAGTGAGCATAGCCATCGAGTTGTGAGAGTCACCGCCATGTACCGCTTGTCGCACATCTTCTCGACGAACGTGTGAGAAAGCTTCCTCCACCACAGGAAGGGGTCGCATTCGAAGTATTTCTGCCAGAATACTATCAAGGCGGTTGTCAAGGCCACCCAAAAACACATGCAGCCTATCTCTCTGTGTAATCTTGTTGAACTCATCAGCATCTTCCTTGCACTTCATGTTATTTGGAGTCCTGAAATCAATTTCTCGCCAAAGGGCTTGCAAGTTGTTGTAGTAATCTTCAAGACTCCCACCTGCTTGTTTTAGACCCCACACACGAAGTTGAAAGTTATAAATTTGGGTACTGTCTGACCCATCAAAAGAACTCACCTTAATGGCATCCCAAATGTCCTTTGAGGTAGGAAGTCGCACAAAATTGCCCAACTGGACTGGTTCTAAGGAGTTGAGAAGCCAGTTCCTCACGGCATCATCATCACATTTCCAGGTATCATAACCCGGTTCGTCTTTGTTCGGTCTCTCTCCAGTTCCGTTGATAAAGTCTATCTTTTTCTTCGATGAAAGATATACCTCCACCATTTGAGACCATAGCCAAAAATTTCTGCCATCATATTTAATCGCTGGAGGTTGATTCAGCTCCTCGGATGCAGGTTTTGATGTGGAGGCTAAGGTTGGTTTTTGTAGATGTGTTTGGAGGATTACTTGAGTAATGGTGGCTGTCAAGTCCTTGAGGAAATCTGGGGTTAAAGTAATTGACTCCTTTTTAGGAGAACTCGGTTCTGAGCCAGTCATGGCGCAAGACACAAGAGAGGAACAACAAATTCCTTATGCTAAGAGGGAAGAAGTATTATGAGGTAGAATTACAGGATAGGTCCACTAGTCCACCTTCGGCATAGCCATCAGCAAACTAGAGCACCGAAACCCGCTCTGATACCATGTTGCAATATTAGAGAAGAAGACACTAGTACAAAAAACCTCTTCACCGACCCTCAATCACCGACTGTTTTAATATGTAACAGTCGGTGTAGAGACTGCTAGTAAAATCGTAAATAAGAAGAACCTCAACACTGACTGTTCCATTACAAAAAACCGTCGGTGAACCAACACCGACTGTTTTTTTAAAAAACAGTCGGTGTTGCTCACACCCTACACCGACTGTTTTTTTGTAAAAAACAGTCGGTGTTGAGCAGTCACCAACACTGACTGTTTTTTAAAAAAACAGTCGGTATTGGTAATACCCTACACCGACTGTTTTTTTAAAAAACAGTCGGTGTTGATTAATAAAATTCGGAACCGTCGGTGATTTCTCTAAAAAAATTTCGTTCCCGAGTTTCTCCGCCAAACCCTTATAAATTTCCCTCTTCTCGGTTTCAATTCACTCTTCTAAATTTCCCTAAAATAAATTCTCCGCCAAACCCGCGCGGCGGAGAAGGTGTGCGCGAGAGGTGTGCGCGAGACCTGAGGTGTGCGCGAGAGAAGGTGCGCGGCGGAGAAGGTGCGCGGCGGAGAAGGTGTGCGCGGAGAAGCCTTCTAACCTGCCTCACCGGAGACTGCCTGAGGAGATCGCGTAGGAGAAAATGTGCGTGGCGGCCTGAGGAGCTCACCGCTGCCACTGGTACAGTACCAAAATCAAAATAGGCATCTGATCCGTCGACCTCATCTGATCACTGCTGCCACTGGCACTGGTAAAACATCCCTCCCTCTCGATTTCGTTGCTATTTGAAATGAGATCTATGGTTGTTTCTTGTAGTTAATCTTGTTTCTTGTAGTTAATCGATTTCGTGTGCTTTGTAATGGTTTGATTTTAGGTTGCTTTGGCTGGAAGGTCATATTCACTTGCGCAAAGAATAGGTGCTATTGTGGTAAAGTATTCTTTTATTTAGCTTATGGATGTTATGCCTTCTATTGAATCTTTATGCAAAGAAACAAATTTATATTCTTATTTATAATCAGTATTTCTGCTTTACAGAGAAATGGATCCAAGCTTTTTGTTGTAGGGACTGCTTCTTCATTGGTATGTCCCCCATTTGGTTTTATTATTATTTTCTCAACTCTGAATTGATTAAGGTTAGTTTGTATAGAGTGATACCTCGCATATTTAGTCTATTTTAGGCCTGTTTTAGTACCAGATTCGTGCCATAATTCACCAGAATCATGTGCATTTCATCGATATATCTTTAGAATTTGGTACTGCTGAGTGTTTGTTTGTTTTCTGCAGGTTTGGAGCAAAACACACGAAGAAATGGCGATTCACATGATGAGGTACGACCCTTACCAGGCTTGGTACGGGTCGGACCATACTTAGCCGTTTTCAGCTCTTCACGCCTGGTACGGCCAGGCCGTACCAAATTGGTACGGGCCGTACCTAAAGGCGGCCTGACAGATTCAAATTTTGGCAGAGGCTATTTAAAGCGGGGAACTCTCCAGATTTCGTATCCAATTCATTCCAGATAGATCTGAGAGCTCAGTAGGAGAGAGAAAGAAGGCTAAGGAGCTGAAAGCAAGAAGGAAAGAAGAGGAAGAGGCGAAACTCGACGGATCTAGCTTCCTCCTCCATCTCCCTTCAATCCATGGCTATCTCTCTTCCTCTTATTGTATTTTTAGACATTGCTATGTGCTGTGAGTAGATCATTTTAGTTTCTAGGGTTAGAGATCGAATCTTGATTTGTTTTGACTTTCTTTGACTTTTACTTTGTATGAACTCTTTAGTTTGATTGATTGTGATTTTCATTGTTATATCTTGCTTTGCTTGCTGTGATTGTTGTATGATGTCCCTTTAGGTTTAGATCGAACCTATCAAGGTCATGTGATCATCTCAATCTCTCATCCAATTCAAGTACATAGGGTAGAATAGTTCGAATTGAAGCCGAAAGGTTGAATTCTCCTCTAATCGACAGATTAGAGGGTGCCTTAGACATCTAATCAATCAGCTAGGGTAGATCTGTACCAACATACGATGGTTGAGGTGTAGAAACCCTAAAAGGCTCTCAATCGCATTCCAACCTAGATCTTGATCCAACAAACGACGGTTGAGGGTTAGGAACCTTAGGTATGGTCAATTGAACCTTTCTAAAGAGTTTAGCACAAGGTACCAGCAAGGAAATGCATTTACTCGAACTGGTAGGTTCTGTTCTGGGAAGCCGGTACGGGTCTTACCAGGGTGGTACGGCCTAGCCTTACCAAGTGAGGTACGGCATAGCCGTACCTACTTAGTACGGGCCGTACCACTAGAGGCAGATCAGAGATGAAGTCTTAAACCCTGGAAACACCTTTTATCCATAATCAAAACACAATTTACATTTGTTCTAAACATTTTGTTACATCTTCTTCAATTGTCTGAACAGTTTGATTTGATACCTTAGGAAATTAAATACCAAACAAAACCTTTTCAACTTCTAGTTTTCAATCAAGTTTAGATAGAACTTAACCGAGTGATTAGCCGTCTCTGAGGATCGATACCCGATTATACTACACGGCAGAGGTTGTGCACTTGCATCCTTTACTCGTGGAGTGTTAACGAGGTTTAAAAGGTACGCTTTCAAGCGTGCCGAAACTTGCGTTGCGCTTTGCTGCGAACAAGTTTTTGGCGCCGTTGCCGGGGACGGTAACCAATTGCTTAGTTAGGTTTTATCTTACTTAGTTGATCTAGATTTTATCTTGTATCTTTATTGCTTTTCTTATTCAAAAAAAAAAAAAAAAAAATACTAAAAACTGGCTTTTGAACACCCCCCCTGCAGGCCAATACAGGTTGAAATATCATCTGAGAAGCAAGGGCCCACTGTTCGATCAAACTCCTCCAGACTCATCCGAGACTGCTCAGCCACCCCCTGGTACGACCCGTACCAACTCAGGCACGGCCAGGCCGCACCAATCTGGTCCGACCCGTACCAATTCAGGCACGACCAGGCCGCACCAATCTGGTCCGACCCGTACCATCTGAGGAGCTCAAGATGTACATGGTGACAGACCGACATTGGTATGGCCGCGACAATTTTCAAGCTGGAGGAGGTGGCCGATCCGAAGCTGATCAGATCACAGCTCTATATGCTAGAGCTGCCAAGCTAGAGGAAGCCATGATCGCAGCTCTACATGCCAAAGCTGCCAAGCTGGAGGAGGCCGTAGAGAGTTATTCAATCAGACTGAGCACGAGAGCAGCCAGAAACCAGCAACCACAGCCATGTGCCATATGTGGGGACAGGAGACACTCTTATGAGTATTGCCCACTGGCTGATTGGAGTGAGGAACAGGAGCAGGATGGCTATATCAGCAACAACAATTGCAATTTCTACGACCCTGCACCATTCGATGACTCGAACAATTGCGTATTCCAACCCGACCCACCCGAGCCGTACGTTGATCCCGCTGAGATCGAATTCATACACGAGCAAGGCAAGATGAATCAGATGATGTGGGAACATATGCAGAGCATGTCCACTCAGATGGCTGCTCAACAAAATCAAATGGCCGCTCAAAACAAGCTGTTGGAGCAGTTGAGTCACATCATCACCTCACGCCAATCTCAACCTGAAAAGCTGCCAGCTCAGCCAGAATGCGAAGGACCAGCCCAGCCAACAGACCAGACCGCACTTGACGCGACCCGCATCATTGAGACACGACCCGCATCACCCACGGAAGAACATGTGGACCCAGGTTGCATCGAGCCAAGTCGACCTGCATCTCCACCTGAAGAGCATGTAGACGAGACCCGCACGCCACCTGATGCGACCCGCATGCCGTGGTCTGATGACCTGGAGACCAAAGGAAGTGATTGGGATTGGTCAGCATGCGATGCCATTCCACCTGATGCGACCCGCGTCAAGACCCAGACAGAGCGGCTGACTCCTGAGCTCAAGCCTCCAGCAGCTCACCTCAGGTACGAGTTTCTAGACCCAGATAGATGTCGTCATGTAATCATAAGCGCAGAGCTTGAACCCGATCGGACTGCTACACTCTTGGAGAAATTTGAAGCACACAAAAGCGCGATCGGGCGCTCGATCAAGAACCTGATGGGAATCTTGCGGATTCTTCTGATGCAAGAGTGTGATCGCATGGTCCGTGTACCACCGAAGTGGGTGCTCCCACCAGTGCCTCCTGATCCATTTCTAATCAAAGCCTGAAAAGAGAAGGTCGAGCTCGAGACCTAAAACGAGCGCTCCTTGGGAGGCAGCCCAAGCCATTTTTACCTGTTTTGCATCTTAGGAACAGATAGACATGCATTCATTCTTCTGCATTGCATCACGAGCGGCTTGAGAAGTCACGAGAAAGAGAAACTAAAAAATTTTCAAGGTTGGTACGGCCCGTACCACTTTGGTACGGCCAGACCGTACCACTTTGGTACGGCCAGACCGTACCTAGGTCAGATTTCGCGAACCGACGCCTTCCCCTTCCGCCTTTTTCCCATTTAAACCCCCCGTACCCCTTCCCCTTCCCAGCCGCACCTCTTCCTCTCTACTCTCTCCTCTCTCCATCTCCACCCTCTCCACTCTTTCTCTCCTAAACCGAGCACAAGGCTGGCGCACCAACGCACCACCGACATTCCCCTCTTCCGTCCGATCCTCTTCACACGGCCACGCCGCACCGCTCCACTTGGTCCGACCCGCACCCCCTCACTGGTACGACTCGCACCTTCTTCTCTCGGTTAGTCCCTCTTCTCCATTTTCTCTTCTTCCTTTTCCTCCTTGCTCGGTTCAGCACGTTTTCAGTCCAAACCCTAGCTTGGTACGGCACACCCGTACCAGCTGGGTACGGCCCGTACCAAACGATCTGACCTGACCACTTTGGTGCCAACCTCTGTACTGCACCACCTTGGGGTGCAAACCCCATTTTTGTCACTGGTACCAGATTGGTGCGGCCATTACCAGCCAACACCAAAACCCTAGGTTTGGTACGGCCCGTACCAACCCGTGCGGCTAGGCCGTACCTACCTAGGTCAGGCCAGGCCGTACCTCTTAGGTCAGACCAGGCCGTACCTACCCAGTTGCGCTCCCTCTGAACCAACCAACGTCACACACGACTGCCCGAGATGAGTCGACGTTCCTCGCGCGCCTCCGCATCCTCTGACGACACCATCCCTTCCGTCACTGGCCAGCCTGACGACGTCCCTCTTACCGCTGCCCCCACGTCATCTCATCACTCCCACCGGAGTGCGTCTCGTAGTGGCTCCCGCGCATCTCGCCACTCCCAGGAGAGTGCAGCCAGGACCCCCACCTACTATGAGGGTGAGACCACTTCCAGTGAGTCTCCATCCGTTCACCAGAGCCCACAGGAGAGCCCCCTTACCATCCATCTGCTGACCAGGACCAGGGCTCTGACGAGGCCTCCGACCACGCCTCTGACTCCATGGGCACCGATTCGGCCACCTCTGATGCCACCCAGCGTGCCGACGCATACACCGCGGAGTACTTCCTCATTTCGACCCGACAGCAGCTCAAGAATTTTGAAATCCTTCTGACGAAGACGGTCAACAACACGAGGATTGTCGATTTCTCTGCTCTTCAGGCGATGGGCCTAGAGGACGAGTTCCGCCGCATCACCACCCGGGTCGGGATCACTCCAGCTTTCTGGGAGATCGCCCAGAGGGGTTACAAGAAGCTCACCTTGGAGTTTCTTTCCTCTCTGGAGCTCAAGTTTTCGCGGAACCACCACCCGTTCATCAGGTTCCGCATGCTGAATGAGACCCGCCGCGTCTGGCTACATGACTTGAGGGAGTGGTTTGGCTTTGAGCCGAACCCGACTACTGATTCCCTCTCTTTCTCTGGGGAGTTGACGCGCGACACCTTCTGGGAGCTGATCTCTGGCGCACCAGCCGGGTCAGCTTTCAACAAAGAGTACAAGCAGCTCAACGTCCCACATCCTGTCATCCGGGTCCTGCTGCGTATCCTCGGTTGCACAGTTTTTGCACGTGGCGAGACATTCGCCCGTGCTAATGTTGAGGATCTGCAGCTGGTGGATCATATGCTGCGCCCCGACAGCACTCTCGAGCGGCCCGATCTGATGCTCGCCATGATCCGCCACTGGATCGACATCCAGAGGCAGCCCAAGCCGGGTGGCACTCTCTACATCTCGGCCTATGTCACTCTGATCGCTGAGCGCTTACACATCCAGATCATCGGCGACGAGGAGTGCCGGAGCTCCCGATCTCTCTCTCTCTCTCAGTTCACCACCTATAAGTTCATCGAGTCAGCAGCAGGACGCGATGGGCGAGGTGCTTGGGCTTGGCGCATGCCTGACCAGCATACCCGATACATCATGCCATTCCCGGTCACTCTCTCCTTCACTGACCGGAGCACTTGGTTTTTCCGCCGTCCGCCCCGCGTGCAGCCTGCCCCTGAGGTCCCACCCCCACCTCCACCTCCTCCACCACCACCGCATGGCGATGAGGACATGCTCGATGCCACCACCTCTCCAGTCCAGGCTCCGTTTGAGCCGATGCATCCTATCTCTCCTCATGTGCCACCTTTCCCCAGCCAGGCTCCCCCATTCTCCGAGCAGGTACATCCTTCACCCTTTGGTGCAGGTACCTCTTTCTATGGAGCTGACCCTTCCACGTACCAGACTGGCCCATCCACCTCTGCCTACGCAGCTGGACCCTCCACCTCCTACAGTAGACCTGTGTACCCTCCTCCTCTCTCTGAGCCCACCATCCATGATGTCTACGATCTGATGTACGGCATGCGTCAGGAGCAGGGTGTTGCACTCTATGAGCAGGGTGCTGCTATTCGTCAGCAGGGCGCCGCACTCCATGATCTCACGCAGCGGGTGACTGGGATAGAGCAGCAGTTGAGCGACTGGCTCTGGTACGACCGTTCACACGACTGATCAGGTTCGCTCTCTTTTCCCCGAGCTTCTTTTATCTCTTTTATCTCATAGTCTTGAAGCATTGAGGACAATGCTCAGGCTAAGCTTGGGGGGATGACATTTGCATTTAGGTCATATTTACTTTACCGTTATTTTTCTTGCATTTTTTCGTATTTTCGTGCATTGTTAGGTGAAGATTTGCGTGAATTGCTAGAATTGAGAATAACTTTGAAACAATTTGGTTGTGATTAGGATAGACCTGAGTGAATTGGAACTAACCCATGATTGGTTATTGAACTACTTAGGTTGAGATGTTTTTAATAATGGAAAAGATGAAACAAACTTAGAATTGAATCGAACGAGATTATTCGAAAAAACTGAATTGTGCCTTTAGGAATTGAGATTTTCAAATTAAGAAAGTTTGGAATATCCATTGGTATGAATGAATACCAATGGATGTGTGTATTCATGGTGTGAGCAAACCAAAAAAAGAAAAGAAAAAGAAAAAAATAAAAAAAATGAGAAAAAGAAAAAGAGAAAACAAAAGAGAAAAGATGGAGAAAATAAGAGTACTGGCAATAAGCCTCGAATGGGCGCCTTTGAGCTCGTCTCCCAATTAGAAATAAAGAAAGAAAATTTTGCTCATACCAACACACTTCGTTCGCAACTTTCTTACCCTTAAGCTTGATTCAAGCTTGGGGGAGGGCAAATGCAAAGAAAAATCACCTTGAATAAAAGCACTGATTCGGAAAAAGAATGGAATTGTTTCGATCAAACCTAGGTAATTAGTCTTTCCATTGTTAGAAGCATCTCAAAATAAGAAGTTCAATTGATCAATTGGTGGAGTGAATCAAGGCTTATAAAGGGATATTTGAATTACAACCGAATCGATTCTAGAAATTCTTGACTATAGCAAATTCACGTAGGTTTTCACATTTAGACTTGTATCTGCATTTAGATTTAGTTGTCCAGCACTTTTACCCGAGTTTGAAACTTTTTGCTTGAGGACAAGCAAAGGTTCAGCTTGGGGGAATTTGATACCTCGCATATTTAGTCTATTTTAGGCCTGTTTTAGTACCAGATTCGTGCCATAATTCACCAGAATCATGTGCATTTCATCGATATATCTTTAGAATTTGGTACTGCTGAGTGTTTGTTTGTTTTCTGCAGGTTTGGAGCAAAACACACGAAGAAATGGCGATTCACATGATGAGGTACGACCCTTACCAGGCTTGGTACGGGTCGGACCATACTTAGCCGTTTTCAGCTCTTCACGCCTGGTACGGCCAGGCCGTACCAAATTGGTACGGGCCGTACCTAAAGGCGGCCTGACAGATTCAAATTTTGGCAGAGGCTATTTAAAGCGGGGAACTCTCCAGATTTCGTATCCAATTCATTCCAGATAGATCTGAGAGCTCAGTAGGAGAGAGAAAGAAGGCTAAGGAGCTGAAAGCAAGAAGGAAAGAAGAGGAAGAGGCGAAACTCGACGGATCTAGCTTCCTCCTCCATCTCCCTTCAATCCATGGCTATCTCTCTTCCTCTTATTGTATTTTTAGACATTGCTATGTGCTGTGAGTAGATCATTTTAGTTTCTAGGGTTAGAGATCGAATCTTGATTTGTTTTGACTTTCTTTGACTTTTACTTTGTATGAACTCTTTAGTTTGATTGATTGTGATTTTCATTGTTATATCTTGCTTTGCTTGCTGTGATTGTTGTATGATGTCCCTTTAGGTTTAGATCGAACCTATCAAGGTCATGTGATCATCTCAATCTCTCATCCAATTCAAGTACATAGGGTAGAATAGTTCGAATTGAAGCCGAAAGGTTGAATTCTCCTCTAATCGACAGATTAGAGGGTGCCTTAGACATCTAATCAATCAGCTAGGGTAGATCTGTACCAACATACGATGGTTGAGGTGTAGAAACCCTAAAAGGCTCTCAATCGCATTCCAACCTAGATCTTGATCCAACAAACGACGGTTGAGGGTTAGGAACCTTAGGTATGGTCAATTGAACCTTTCTAAAGAGTTTAGCACAAGGTACCAGCAAGGAAATGCATTTACTCGAACTGGTAGGTTCTGTTCTGGGAAGCCGGTACGGGTCTTACCAGGGTGGTACGGCCTAGCCTTACCAAGTGAGGTACGGCATAGCCGTACCTACTTAGTACGGGCCGTACCACTAGAGGCAGATCAGAGATGAAGTCTTAAACCCTGGAAACACCTTTTATCCATAATCAAAACACAATTTACATTTGTTCTAAACATTTTGTTACATCTTCTTCAATTGTCTGAACAGTTTGATTTGATACCTTAGGAAATTAAATACCAAACAAAACCTTTTCAACTTCTAGTTTTCAATCAAGTTTAGATAGAACTTAACCGAGTGATTAGCCGTCTCTGAGGATCGATACCCGATTATACTACACGGCAGAGGTTGTGCACTTGCATCCTTTACTCGTGGAGTGTTAACGAGGTTTAAAAGGTACGCTTTCAAGCGTGCCGAAACTTGCGTTGCGCTTTGCTGCGAACATAGAGAAACTTTGATTTCTGGCACTCATGATAGTAGTGAAATTTTAAATCATGTCCCCTATTTTTGTCTCATTTTACTTGCTTCAGTTGACCTAATTAAAACATTTTTTTGTTCTTATATCTGGCTCTCTTATTTTTCCATTATAACATAAGCAGATGTTTTATTGATGCTATGCTCAACACTACAACCTTTTGAATTTTTCGCTATTTAAGATTTGAGCTGAATAGCTGATTATTTTTTAAGATTTGAGCTTATTATTATAATTTTGTATTTTGTATGTTAGATTGGGACCGGGGTAACAAATGCCTTGATAAAGGCAAGAAAGGCTGTTGACAAGGAAAATGCTCATGAAGGGGAGGATATACCTATTATATCAACTAGCGTTGGATATGGTGTTTACATGGCGGTCTCTAGCAATCTCAGGTACATATTCACCTGCTTATTGCGGTGCCATCACAATTTATACAAATGTAGCTTCATGTCTCATCCATATTTTATTATAAATAGAGTATCAGGTTGTCCTGATTTGAATCATGAACATGATGGTTGCCCAGAGTATCGGGTCATACAAATGTGGCATCATGTCTCATCCATAATTGGATTGGGTTGGTTCAGATTTGGCTTGCTAATAGTGGAAATTATGTGGCAAATTGGTGTCTGGACTTGAATCCGCATTGATCTGTTTTATGTCCTTTTTTTTTTAATGGGAGTATATAGTTGGTGGTTCAGGTTTTTATTTTAACACCCATAGTAAGTAATAAACCAATATAACAATCTTCCCAATTGAACAATATTGTCTAATCGTGTCAGGTCAGTATGGCCTGCCCAAATTTTCCAATTTCATTGCTTCTCTTAATGAGTTATTTTTAACAATGAAAATTAGGTAACAACCTTACAGTCTGGTCTCACTAGCATGTGCATTTTATTTTAACAGGTACCAGATACAGTCATTAGGCTTTCTATTTTTGACATACTAGCAATAGACCTAACAGGTGATTCCATATCAGTGAGATTTGTAGAATTATACTGCCTGAACTGAAACTGGTATAGGTCAGATCAGTTCTGTAAAATACTATGAAAAAATTTCAATCCAAGGCATCTGCATGTCTTGATCTAATCTAACTCGAATTGATTTTGATCAGATGATCTTTTTTCCTATTAATTATAGTAGATTGTTACTTTGAACTGACAGTGTAAATATTGACTAACTCGCTTATTGTTAGTAGTTATAATAGTCAAAACTTAATACTCTCTAATTAACATGCATGAGGGATTAAATTAACTTCAATAATTCTTGACTTAATTGACTGCTTGTGCAGATAATGGAGGAGGAAGGGAGGTTTGAGTCGGAGGTGGCGGAGGTGTAGGCGTGGTGGATTATCCAAAGCTAGGTCCACTAGCTAGGAAACTTTTGGATTTTAGAAGGGACAGAGAAAGAGAAGAAAAAAGGTACTGTACCTCTCTAGTTATTAGGTTTTAATTTTATTGGACCAAGAAAACAGGAGAAATTAATACAGATATTTTTCTGATTGAAAAAAACAAGTGTATCTTTTTCTTTGTTTTATTGCTTTTCTATGTATCAACTATTCAAGTATAAAATTAGATCACCATGTCCTAAAATAAACAAACAAATGTTTTGATGTAAAATGACAACTCTGGAGAATACATGTGCTATTTTAAAATTCTCTAGTAGCACGTAATCAAATCTTTTTAGTATAAAAAAAAAACTTCAATTAATTGCTAGATTAATATATTTATTTTGAATTACTTCTCTCACTCATGAACAATTGAACACACATCTTAATTAACCTATCATGATACCTGTTTGATAGCTTCGCATTTAAAGACAACATGAAAAATATTAGATAGATGTTGGTAATTTATCTTTCTCTGTTTGACTCGCTTTTTTAAGGGCTATAAGCTTGCAAGCCTTGGGTCAGGTACTGCAATCTCCAATAGTTATCCAACTTGTATAACCTTTTGTGTAAAAATTACTTATCTTTTGTGTTGTGTTCCTTTATATTTTGAAAAATAGGCAGTGAATCTGCAACTTGGCATGGCAATTGACAGCCCAAAGGCTACACTTTGCAGTAAAAAGAAGGTTAGCTTGTGAGATGGTTAAGTATTGGCAACAGGTACTTCTTTCACTGTATTAGGTCTCCAATTCTGGTAACTACCCACCTGTTCCTGTACTGGTTCTGAAAAATAGATTTGTATAGGCTCAGGATAACATTGCAGTACTTCCTTTGCAAGACGGCTGGGGGAAGAAACACCAACTCTTTATCAAGTGGAAATTCCTAGAATCTAAGGTTTCTTCATTTTATTCTAATCTAGATTATGCTCATGTTTTTATTTTTGTTTAGATGGGTGACTTATATAATTAAGTACATCAATGTCAGGCTGCTGCGTACTATTTCCATGGATTAATACTTGATGAAGGAAACACTGAGAAATCCCACAGAGCAGCTGCGGCAGCTTTACATGCTTCGGAGGAATATGAGGAATATGAGGTGCATAATCTTTTGAAAACTGAGTTAAGAGTTTACATCGAAAGGTTGTTCTGTAGATCAACTTGTAAATTAATGCAGAACTTCAGTTGTTACAAAGAAATTACATGTTTCCTCTCCAAGAAAATGGTGTTATATAGGATATGTAAATGGTGTTATATATGTAAATTTTGTTATAGTGTGTTTTTTTGTGAATGAAATATGAGTTATGTTGTTTATTATTGTGTTTATTGTTTATTATTGTGTTTATTATTGTGTTATTATTGTGTTATTATTGAGTTATTGTTTATTATCGGTGTAGAAATTACATGCTTGCCAGTTGTCACGTCTACAGGTGCAAATAAAAAAAAAAAAAAAATCGGTGCTGGGCACCTACACCGACGGTTTTTTCAAAAAAACAGTCGGTGTTGGTACCCTACACCGACTGTTTTTTTGAAAAAACCGTCGGTGTTGGTACCCTACACCGACTGTTTTTTTGAAAAAACCGTCGGTGTTGGTAACCTACACCGACTGTTTTTTTGAAAAAACCGTCGGTGTTGGTACCCTACACCGACTGTTTTTTTGAAAAAACCGTCGGTGTTGGTACCCTACACCGACTGTTTTTTTGAAAAAACCGTCGGTGTTGGTACCTACACCGACTGTTATTCAGCCGTCAGTAAAGATTTATCTATACCGTCGCCGCCATCACCGACGCCTCAATAACAGTCGGTATAAGTGTTTTTTAACAGTCGGTGAAGGGGTTTTTTGTACTAGTGAGAATAGTAAAGTAAAGAACACAAGACTCCCTAAAACACCCTTCCCTCCCAGTATTATTTCATTGAATTATATGAGTTACAGCAGATTTCTCCCTATCTCTCTTGCTTCTCTTACACGGCTCATACAGCCTCTATTTAACACCTTACACAAAGATCTTTTTACTAGGAATATAATCTACCATTTATTACATAAATCTAACTACAGAAGGAATCTCTGATGGTGCCTCCAGCTTTTCCTTTCTTATATCTTGTTTCCTTCTTTACTTAGATATCAATCCCACAGTATCACACCAAACATAGAATTTAGATATTCCTTAATATAGCATGCGCCAACAGTTTATTTGTAATACTTTTGATGGAGTTAGTGTGACTGTGTGAGACTATTCTAACTTTTTTTTTTTTTTTTTACTTTTTTAGAAAATTGAAGAGGATCCAGTTCGGGAAAGCCTGAAAATAGCTAGGATAAAGCTTCAAGAAATGTTGCAGAAACATAAACCGGGTTTGTCGTTTTTCCGTTTCCTTTTTTAATCTCATACTACTTTTAATAATTTCAATTTCTTTTTAACATTTTTATGATCCAATATGAAGTTAATCTTGAATCTGTAGGAAATGTATTTCCACGTATTATATTGCTATATATGTTTGAGGGGAAAACTAGAATCCTCAGTTGTTTTCTACAATCATGTTGATATGACCAAAAAGCAGAGAAAACCAATAGATACCTTTACACTGATTTGTATCAGGATTTCCAACCAACTTGATTCAGTAAATTTCTGCCTCACTGGTTAGCTAGGAGTTCTAGATACCATTTTGTCAATAAATAGGATAATGATTATTTTTAACTTCTTAAATCTTTTTAATTTCTTAAATATTTTTATTCAGGATAACTTCAGGGACCTTTTGGTAAAATGTGATTAAGTATTATTATTATTGTTTCAGATTTATGCAGCATGTTGGTAATTAAAACACTGATTTAAACTAATTTATTTCCTCAGTAGAAATTGTTGGTGTGGTGCTCCTTCAACAAAATTTGGTGAAAAATTTGGAGTTCAGAGATTTAGAAATTACAATAAATGATAAGAATGTAGTTTTATTCAGTAAAGATTGTTTTGCAGTTATCAATAAGAAGGCCCAAACAAATTATATATATATATATATATATATATATATTTTTTTTTTACATTCAAATATTTTTTCAGATTCAAAATGCACGGTGCCCTGTCAGCCAAACAAAAAACACCATATTAAAAACAAACAGTTGACGAGCGGATCCCAGGTTCAAATTGGAGGCTCATCAAGGGCCAACAACTACACTTCTATTAAAAGCCAACCGAGGTCTGGCCTTCAGGGACCTACGTTGACTGTGAGGGATACCCTTAATGCAAAGAACAAAATGGAAGTCCCCGCTCCAATCGAGGTTTGTTTAGCCTTTTGTACTTGTACTAATTTTGATGGAGTTAGTGTGATACACTACCTTAACTTGGTTTTTCATTGTTTTTAGAAAATTGAAGAGTGCCCAGTTCAGGAGAGCATGAAATTAGCCAAGAGAAAGTTTCAAGAAAAGCAGAAATCTGAACAGGGTTTGTCTTTTTTCCTTTTATTTTTCAATCTCGTACTACTTACGTTATTTCAATCACGTTTTAATATTTTTTGGAGCCAATATGATGCCAATCTTGAATCTGTAGGAAACTTATTTTCTCAGTGTGCCTGGTATTATAATGGTATATCTGTTCGGAGGAAACATAGAAATCCTCAATTGTTTTTTACAATAATGTTGATATGGCC
This sequence comes from Carex myosuroides, assembly GCA_028015225.1. Lineage (NCBI taxonomy): Eukaryota > Viridiplantae > Streptophyta > Magnoliopsida > Poales > Cyperaceae > Carex > Carex myosuroides. The sequence goes on from CM051466.1 coordinate 13,378,013, forward strand.
AAAAAACAAAGAAAGACCAATCGTTACACTAACACTAATTTGTATCAGGATTTGGATCGCCAACCAACTGACAGTATATTACCATTAGAGATATAGTATTTTCTGCGCTAATTGCTATTTGCTAGTCATGCTCAAACTAGTACTTTTGATTATTTTGACATATTTTCTTGGATTATTTTGCTCTGTGATTCTAGCTAAGAGGCATAATATGGGCCTTCAAAGTGTGAATCTAGCTAAGAGGTATAATTTTGTTCAACGGATGCCTCTGCCCGTTCCGCCGCAGACATGCATACGTAAGAACCCTCAATGGTGCCGCCTATGGTAGCTTCGTTCAATGGCCCAATGTTGAGAAATAGTATAACCTCAGAATATATTCATCATAGGTTGTAAATAGGCAACTCTTAGACTAGCATGCAAAATACAGCTGTATAGCTATAATTGGTACCTAGCCTGTAATTAGGGTGTAATTAGGCAAGAGATCAAGGAATCTCTTATTAAGGAAACCAGCCAACGGCTAATAGAATAGAATAGGCTATAAGACTACATGTATAGAGAGCTTGTAAATCAGAATTCATAATACAAAATTCATACTGTTCATCACATATCATCTCTCTCAAAACTTATTATGGTATCAGAGCAGGTTTGATCCTGCACCAGCAACAATCAAAAATTCCGCAAAGTTCAATTCTTACCAGTATCTCCAAAATCAACCATGTCGCAACAATCCGACATCACAAAACTCACCACAATAATACTCAATGGCAGCAACTACATCCCTTGGTCCAGATCTGTCACAATTGGTCTCGGTGGCAAAGGCAAATTAAATTTTGTCACTGGAACCAAGAAAAAACCAAAAGCAGCAAAATCCAACGAGCCAACTGCAGAAGAAACAACCAAAATAGAAGAATGGGAGACTACAGACCAGATGATTATGTCATGGTTACTGAGCACCATGGAGCCCAAAATTTCGAATGTTCTCATGTATTTTGACACATCGAAAGAAATTTGGGACAAGGCAAAAAGAAGGTATGGCCAGCAGAGAAACTTTGCACATATTTTTAGCCTCAAACAAGAACTGGCTAAAATCAAACAGAACGGCCAAAGCAACAACGAATTAGTAACCGAGATTATGTCTAAATGGGAAGAACTAAATGTGTATCTTCCACCAACAACCGACCCAAATGAAACCCAAAACAGATCCGAACAAGACCTCATATTCACTTACCTGGGCGCACTCGATTCAACTTACGAAGCAATCCGATCTCAAATTCTAGCCTCAGCCGAAATGCCCAAATTCGATGATGTGGTGGCAAGAATTCAACAAGAGGAGTCTCGGCGGATCCTCATGAACCCTCAATCTTCAAACCTCACAGAAAATCGCGCCTTTCGAGCACAACCGCCTAACCCTAACTCGACGGCCAGGACAAAGGGGGCCACAGCCACCGACTGGTGCGACCACTGCAAGCGCGCAGGGCACAACCGAGAAGGGTGCTGGGTTCTCCATCCACATCTCTGGCCGTCTCGGAACAAGGCAGAGAGAGGCGGTGCGAGAAAAGGCGGAAATGAAGGGAAATTCGGAGGGGTAAGCCAGGGGTCGGGGTCGGATCTAAGAGGCGCAAGCCAAGGGTCAGGGTTGGATCAAATAAACCAAGCCGAACCAACTTCATCAACTGAGGGATCCTCTGTGGCATCAACAGTGCAGCTAACTCAGCTTCTGACTCAGTTGAACAGTCTGTTACAACAACAGACAGCAAGTTTTGTACTATATAATTCAAATTTATCTTCTTTTAATAGCAGCAGTCCAAAACTTGCAAATTTAGGTCATAACACTAGTAAATGGATTATTGACTCCGGTGCTACCGATCATATGACATGGGACCGAAATAAACTGCAAAATATTGTACCAACTATAGAATCACAACATGTACTTGTTGCAAATGGAAATAAAGTCAAAATTGAAGGTTTGGGTACCACAAAATTCTTCTCAAAAAATGTAAAAAACATTTTGTACCTACCTGATTTTAATTCAAATCTTTTATCAATTAGCAAAATAACACAAGATTTGAATTGCAAAGTAATATTCTCACCACACGAAGTGATATTTCAGGACCAAGAATCAGGGAAGAAGATTGGTGAAGGTTTTTTAAAAAATGGACTTTATTTTCTTGAAGAACCCATAAATAAATGTCATGTGTCATTAAGTCAAATAGACCGTGACAAATTACTGCATTGGAGATTTGGTCACCCATCTGATCAAGTTTTAAATAAATTGTTTTGTTATAATTTAAATTCTAGTAATTGTGATGTTTGTAAGCTTGCAAAACAAACCAGATTACCTTTTCCCTTATCTACTAGTATATCATAAATGAAATTTGATTTAATTCATTCTGATGTGTGGGGTCCAGCCCCGGTTGATTCTTATAACCATTTTAAATATTTTGTCACATTTATTGATGATTTCTCTCGCACTACTTGGGTTTATCTTTTAAAAGGAAAAAATGAAGTTTTTTCATGTTTCAAAGATTTTTTTTATTTTGTTGAAAATCAATATAATGCAAAAATTAAAATTTTTAGATCAGATAATGGGACAGAATATGTCAACAAAAACTTTCTAGAGTTTTTTAAGTCAAAAGGGATCTTGCATCAAACCACATGCATTAATACCCCTGAACAAAATGGTGTTTCAGAAAGAAAAAATCGTCATCTTCTTGAAGTTACTAGATCACTTCTTTTTCAAAATAATGTCCCAAAAACATTTTGGTCAGATGCAGTGTTAACAGCAACCTACCTTATCAATAGGTTGCCAAGTGCAAGGTTAAAAAACATGAGTCCTCTAGAAATCCTCAAAGGTAGAAAAATTGATCTTGACCATATTCGAGTCTTCGGATGCACATGTTTTGTCCACATAAAAAGACATGACAAGTTAGACAAAAATTATGTTAAAACTATATTTTTAGGTTATTCTTCTGAAAAAAGGGGTATAAGTGCTATGATCCGAAAAATTTTAAAGTTTATTTTTCAAGAGATGTGTCATTTTTGAAAACAAACCCTATTATCCGACAAATGAGCAAATAAATCCACCAAGCCACCCAATTGTGTCCCCTCCAAATACTTTTGTTTTTCCAGAAGAACAAAATGACGGACAGGTTATGAATGAAGAACAGGTTATAAATGAAGATCACCATGGCGAAACAACAACAATTCCTTCAGGGGGAGAAAATGAGGGAAGTACGTCCAGTGGAGAATCACCTCAAGAAGAAATTCCCGTAAGAAGATCCATACGACAAACCAAGCCTTCCGTCAGGTTAAGGGATTATGTATCCCATCAGGTGATGTATCCAATTCAAGATTATATTTCTTATAACAGTATATCACCAGAATACCAGGCCTATTTAGGGAGCATAACCAATCAAACCGAACCAACCACTTTTGATGAAGCAAAACAAAATCCAGTTTGGCATAAAGCTATGAAAGAAGAACTTCAAGCTTTAGAAAAAAACGATACATGGGATATTGTCTGTTTACCAAAAGGGAAGAAACCTGTAGGGTGTAAATGGGTATACAAGATTAAATACAATAGTGATGGTACGATTGAAAGGTATAAAGCTAGATTAGTGGCCAAAGGATTCACCCAGACCTATGGTATTGACTACCAAGAAACCTTTGCACCAGTAGCTAAAATGAGCACAGTTAGGATTCTGTTATCGGTAGCTACCAACTTAGGTTGGAATTTGTTCCAAATGGATGTGAAAAATGCATTCCTTCAAGGAGTTCTGGAAGAAGAAGTCTACATGACTCTCCCTCCAGGTCACAATACTACATTAGACTCATCACACGTATGTAAGCTAAAGAAGTCAATCTATGGTCTAAAACAATCTCCAAGAGCATGGTATGCCAAACTAAGCTCTTCTCTGTTAAAAAATAGTTTTATTAAAAGCACAGCTGATTCTTCTATGTTTATTAAACATAGACAGAATTCTACCACCATTATTCTTGTTTATGTAGATGACATTATCATTACAGGAAATAATAATGAAGAGATTAAAAATGTCAAACAACAATTGCAAAATGAATTTGATATTAAGGACCTTGGAAAACTCTCATACTTTCTTGGAATAGAAATAGCTTACTCTAGCAAAGGCTTATTTCTATCTCAAAGAAAATATGTACTTGACCTGTTAAAAGAAACTGGTAAACTAGGAGCTAAGCCAGCTAATACCCCAATGGAAACGAACGTTAAACTGGGGTTAGAAGAGGGTGAATTACTACCTGACATAGGACAGTATCAAAGGCTGGTGGGAAAACTAATATATCTTACAGTTACCAGACCTGATATTGCATTTGCAGTTAGTATGGTAAGCCAATTTATGCATGCTCCTCGTACCAGTCACTTGAGTGCAATTGATAGGATACTTAGATACCTCAAATGCACTCCAGGTCAAGGAATTTGGATGAGGAAAAATGGTTCTAATGATGTGGTTGGTTTTTCTGATGCAGATTGGGCCGGGAGCTGTGACAGAAAATCAACCACTGGCTTTTGTACCTTTGTAGGTGGCAACCTAGTAATTTGGAAGAGCAAGAAGCAGAATGTTGTCGCTCGTTCAAGTGCAGAAGCAGAATATCGAGCCATGGCATCCACAGCGAGTGAGCTTATCTGGATTAAACAATTACTTGGTGACATGAAGATAGAGCATACAAGAACCATGCAAATGTACTGTGATAATCAAGCCGCACGACATATTGCATCTAATCCGGTCTTCCATGAAAGGACAAAACATATCGAGGTGGACTGTCACTTTGTTAGAGAAAAAGTGCAGTCTGGAGAAATAGAAACTCCGTTTGTCAGAAGCAAAGAGCAACTGGCGGATATTTTCACAAAGGCGCTTGACAAGACTAGTCATCTGAACATACTCAACAAGTTGGGTTCAATCAATTTATTCGAACCCCACTTGAGGGGGAGTGTTGAGAAATAGTATAACCTCAGAATATATTCATCATAGGTTGTAAATAGGCAACTCTTAGACTAGCATGCAAAATACAGCTGTATAGCTATAATTGGTACCTAGCCTGTAATTAGGGTGTAATTAGGCAAGAGATCAAGGAATCTCTTATTAAGGAAACCAGCCAACGGCTAATAGAATAGAATAGGCTATAAGACTACATGTATAGAGAGCTTGTAAATCAGAATTCATAATACAAAATTCATACTGTTCATCACATATCATCTCTCTCAAAACTTATTACCCAAGAAAGGAATTATCTTGGCAGATGAGAGCTATTAACTTTGATTAAAGACATTTATATAAAGACTCTTATATTCCACATTAGACTTGTTGTACTTGTCAATTGCAGTTAACACGCCCCGAAAAGACCGTCAGTCCGGTGCGTACTACCATAGCTGCAACGACCCGTGCCCGTCGACCACTCGTATCTGATGACACATTAGACCAGCTCGGCACTGACTTCCGAACACTTCATGATCACATTATGTCTGAACAAGAGTTGAGATCGAACTACAACATTTACATCAATCCGGGATTGTTAGCACATGATGGGGCACACATTTTTTTAGGTTTTAGTGATATCAAGGATTTGATGACATGGCGGTGGCTCACTGAATCAATTATACAAGTTTGGATTCTGTGAGTTCATTTAATTCATTGTTTAAATTAATTTTACACTTTACACCATCCGAACTTACAATGTAATGTTCGCAGGTATCTCATCACACTTTCTGAGCGAGATGGCATCTCGGTTGGTTTTATGGACCCAAGTAAAATTAACCAGGTGGCTCTCGGCAAGAACAATGACGATGCTGTAAGTTATATGGCCAATGCAATGATCACCTTCATGGACAGAAAATTTATCCTCGCACCGTACTATCAGAAGTAATTGTACTTCCATAACTTCTTCAATTTCATTTGTCTATTTGAGACCACTATAATTGTTATTACATAATTTGTAGTAAACACTGGGTTCTTCTTGTAATCCAACCTCGGGATTGTATGGTGTAAGTCCTCGATACTAAGATACCTGAGGAAGGAACTAAATACGTTATCACACGGCCTTTTCAAATGTAAGCATCCATTTTAAATTTTGTTCTTATCTAGTAAGAAGTTATCCGTCACACAACGCGGCCTTTTCATGACTTTGACTAATTTCAGGGCTATTCAAAGTTATGTCAAACTCGGAGGAGAGCATAATGGAAGGAAGGGCGAGAAAGTAGCTTGGAAGTTTGCAAAGGTAAATGATGGAAGGAAATTTATATTGATAATGAATTATTAGGTATTTCATACGATACCAATTTTTTTTTTTTAAATATTCAATTCAGTGCCCTCAGCAGCCAAAGAATTGGGAGTGTGGATATTACGTCATGAAGCTTATGCATGACCTAGTGACTACATGGCATTCTTTATGGCCAAATGTATGTATTTCATAAACATGGATATTAAGTTAAAAAATAGATAAGTTCCAAGTAAACTCACAATTTTTTAATTCATGCAGTGTGCCTTGTCAAGGAGGGCGTTACCTATGACAGACCTTCACCAAATACGTCTCCAGTGGGTCAAGTTTCTATTGGGGAAAATTGATAAATAATTAATGCAAACTTGTTTAACTTTTATCTGTGTGTGTGTGTGTGTGTATGTACATCATTAATTGTAATTAATTTGTAGTTATTATAATGTGTTATTACTTATTACCAAACAATTTAGTTATAACAAAACAACATTTGATATACTTCCAAAAGGAAAATAATAACAAAAATATATGATTCCACAAATTGGAAAGCAGCAATCAACAACCTATAATAACATCATAAAGAAGAAAAATTAGTAATACTTTCTCTATTGATCTGCCCTTCCTTCTATAGAACTAAATTTTTCTTTCACAGAGAAATTAATTACACGGTAAACAAAAATAATGCTAGGTTGGTACAAGGAAAACATCATCTTGAAATCCTCCATAAATTTCTGAGATCACAATGGTAACCGCTACCACCACCGCAACAGCAGCCCCTACCAATGTTACAATTCTGCTTAGACGACACAAGTATGGACGATAATATCCCTGCGGTTCCATTTCATCTCCTCCAATTTTTCCTTCATCAAATCTTTTCACTTCAGAAACCCTTGTATCCTCCTCATGAGTTTCTAATTCGAAACACTCCGACTCTGCCACACCACTGCCTTCCTCTTCGACATCTTTTTCCTTTTCTTCTTCTTTTACTTCTTCTTCTTCTTCTTTTTCGCCGTCTTCATCTTCACTGCTAAAGCAAGACCTTGTGCAAGAACACATCGAGAACTCGCCCGGCACATGTTTCTTCAAGAAATCACCACCTTCCATCCAATTATGAAGCGCCGTATCAAGGCCTTCCAATCGGTCCTCTAATTTGACAAGATGTGACAGTGCATTCCCATGCAGATGGCACTCTTTTTCAATTGATAAAAGATTCTTTAGAAAATCGACTTTCGCTTCAATCTCCTTCGAGAGCCTTTCTTGGCTAGCAGCCTTCATGCAGGGGTTCATGGAATTGGCAGGAGGAAAGAAAAGATCATTGAATTGCATCTCCAACTGGTGTAATTTCTTGTCTAGTACTCGGTGTGGCCGCTCCATGGATTGTTTCTTAATTCTCGCGTCTAGGAAGAAGTGATTTTCGTTTTTTGATTTGATGTCTAATGAAATTATATAGAAGCGTCTGGTTTGTAAATATTTAATGGGAATTTTTAGGTTGCCAAAGGTCGCCACTAGAGGCGGTTCCCAAATCGTGTGCACTAATTATTAGAGATACGCTAATCACTTGTGGCGTGCATGATAAATACAATTTTGTACAATAATATAAGAATATAAAAATAGGAATAAACCATAAAATCAAAACAATATAAGATTGTTGTTTCCAAATATATATATGACTCGCTACAAAATGGGTACATTATTTCACAGAGGATACGGTATAATATTTCCTCATACCATTAATGCAATCATCACTAATTCTTAATATACTAACTACATCGATCTAATTTCTTTCCTTATTTTTTTCTTCAATTTTTTGTTTTTAGTTAACAAAATATTGAAGGCTAAATTACAGACCATGTTAAAATTTGACATCTCAAATTCTCAATAGAGAAATAAGTGATTACTATATTTAGTATGTAGAGTATTCTAGGATTTATTTTTATTAATTCTCTTTTTACAGAATAAAAATTTGAAATAAATAAGTTATCTGTATTCTATATAATTTGGAAGTTAAATTGATCACAAGTCCTTTCCTCATAAATTTGTCAATCCATTTCTCTCTAATTTATGCATTTTCAAAATGATTTTTTATTATGATTCAGGAATAAGTAAATAACATTCCTATAACTTGAGAAAAATTTCTAATGAACTTCTTGATGCAAAAAAAAAAAAAATATATTGTTCACAGTTTTGGAATTCTTGAGAAAAAACTTTTAACAGAAGTACGTATGTCTGATTTTTCTAGTTTTTAATATTATATAGTTAGGTCTCCACACACGATTTTTCTTTCTGCCTGTTATATAATTTTTTGCTCACACTTTTGCATGTATATACGGTACAACACAAAAACCACACTTCCCATTTTTTATTTCTTTTTAGATAATTGATATATGTTATTAGTGTAATATCTATTTGTTAGTTTCTGATTTAGTAGGAAAGCGCTAGTAGGGTTTACATGAACGGCCTCACTTGATTGCATCATCATAGCAATTTGTCGGCTTCTCCTATGATAACATACCCCCAAATAATTAAATTAAATGCAATTGAAAATATCAACTTCAGCTCTTGGCCCAAAACTGTATCAGTCCCTCAGATTTCAATTGAAAAATCAAACTAATGGACCGGGACATCAACATATATAAGCTTGGAAATCCTATTTTTGCTTTTTCTTCTTATATTATTTGAATAAATAATTTCCTTAAAAGGTAGTGTGGTTTAACAAACAACCTTTTAGATAAGTATTAATACAAATATCACTTATTAATTTATTTGTCACATTAAATTTGAAAAAAAAAAGTCATTTGAAATTTCTGCAGCATTTGGTATATTATACAAATAATATTGTAAACTCATATTGTAATTATGATAACTCCTTTAATGAACATTTAGCTGAATAAAAAAATCATCTATTCAATCCGAATAATGTGAGTTGCTAAAATATATCATTGTTCAAAGAAGGTGATAAACTACTTAATTAACCTAGCCTAACACAATTATATTCTCATTCCACTATTGAGAGACTTCAACCCAATGTCGTAAACCAAATGTTTAAATAGCGTTTATCGCGTCATAGTGGAACGGCTAAAAAAATGACGTTATTGCCATCTTACGCCGCTATAGCGCCAATAGCGTCATATAGCTTTTATGGTCCGAAAACGCTATAGCAGCACTATAGCGCGCTATTTAGAACCCTGCGTAAACGCATATATGCCAAAATTTCATAGCGAAGTTAGCAAACACACTATGGAGCCAGATCTAGTACCTGATGCCAATAATAATAAAAAAAAACTATATAGTAAATCTGGATCTGATCAGGTTCTAATTTTAATTTTTCTTATAACAAGAGCTATTTCTTATTTTCATTTAACAAATATAAAGTTGCAGCGGAAAATTATATGTTCTTTGATTCCTCCAATTTTTTGGAATTTTTTTACTATTTATTAAGCCACTTTGAAAATTCCAGATCCGGGTGAACAGTAAAAACAGTCTGGACCATATGATCTGGAATTTTCAAAGTGGCTTAATAAATAGTAAAAAAATTCCAAAAAATGTAAAATTTGGTCTCCAAGCAGATTTTAATATAGAGATCACATCTAACGGTTTGAATTTGTTGTTTGAACATCCAACACTAAGATATGCCCCCGGAAGCACGAGGTCGAAGTTCTACCAGAAGCATGTTAGCCTATCTCTCTCTCTCTCTCTCTCTCTCTATATATATATATATATATGCTTGTGCAATGGTAGCACAAAACTACAAGATCTGTATACTATTTTCTCCAGAAAATTTAAAAATTATATACAGGAATATGTTGCTTGCAAATCTGGTGCTTAATTAGCGATTCAATACAATCATATAGAGACATAGAGAGAGACAGGTAATGTTCACCTGATGAAAATGAAAATGAAAATGAAATGAAAATGAGAGAGACAGGTAATGTTCAATACAATTCAATCTGGTGCTTACCTGATGAAAATGAAAATTGATGTTATTATATGGGTGGAAATGTAATTAAACCTATGATTACATCCAAGACCAAGAGAGAGACAGGTAATGTTCACGAGAGTTAATGATGAGACAACCCACATTAGCCACCTAATAAGCTTCTATTTCTCATTCCCACGCAATTCATAAATGATTGACAAGTTGAATCTAAAACCAAACGCGTACGTAGGGGATCAATATAGTGACAATCCGAATCCAATATTATATATATATATATATATATATATATATATATAGGCTATGGTGAGTTGCGAAGTAAAATGTCGTTTTACTTCACGCCATATTTTTATTTTCAAATCCAAACAACCGATTCGAACCGTTCAACTTTTTCTAAATATTGAAATGTGCTTGGAGACTAAATTTTACATTTTTTGGAATTTTTTTACTATTTATTAAGCCACTTTGAAATCGCTGATCCGCTGTGAACAGTAAAAAACAGTAAAATTTTCTGGACCACCGGATCAGCGATTTTCAAAGTGGCTTAATAAATAGTAAACAAATTCCAAAAAATGTAAAATTTAGTCTCCAAGCACATTTCAATATAGAGAACATGTTGAGCGGTTCGGATCGGTTGTTTGAATTTTCAAAATGAAAATATGAACGTGGAGTAAAAATGACATCTTACTTCACAACTCACCATAGCCCAGCTCTATATATATATATATATATATATATATATATATATATATATATTCTCTTACCACATATATATATTCCATCTTAGAAATCAGCAAAGTATTTATAACACCCTAGCTGTGATCTACTTGCTCGATCTGATCATGTGGTTACTGTAGGTACTGTCTCTCACCTCTTGGCTCTTGTGAATATTTTTCTGACCGGTTTTTGTTTAGAAAACCATCTAAATCTTGAAGCGAAGATATATTCGGAACTTAACGTGCTTTAAAAAGTTATTCAAAATCGTGAACAATTATATTAGAGGAATTATTGTGAATTATCAAAATTAAACGTATATATATATATATATTCGTCATATAATTTGCAAATTTATTATGGCACTAACCAATCAAAAATTCATTGATTCCGTTTTCAGATATGATTGTGTAGAAGCTTATTTCAATGAGTTTATTTTCATTATTTTTTACCACTTAATTTTGTACTAATTATATTATTAAATTTAAAATCAATATATTATTTATCTGATAGATTGATGAACAAAATTCCATCCGATATAACTTAATTAAGAGTAGAACTTAATTACGAAATACTAACTATTAATATGAGCTTAAACTCGCATTGTAAAATAAATCAGAACTGAACCGTGGGTTTACTGCAGTGACACGAGCAGATCTAGTCTCTCTTCCAAAGGACGCAATTGACCTTAATCTCTTCACACTATAAGTAAAAGAATGGAAAAGAATTTTGAATTTTAATATTTTCTTTCATAATTTATTTTTACTTGATGATATTGACTAGGCTTAATTGGACTCCAAGCGTACATTAATTGGATTAGGCTTAATTCGATATTCAACCCGACCCGTCGAACCAAAAGAGTACATTAATTATATCCGTTAAACCTCCTATATATACCCCATTCACCAAAACCTCAAAGCACCACAACACAAACCTTTTCTATACACTAAACATTAATCAAACACTTAAAAGTTAAAACCCTATTTATATATCTCCAGTCCCAAATGGCAACCAAATCCGCTGCCTCACTTGCCCTCCTCCTCACCTTCAATCTCCTTTTCTTCACCTTCACTAATGCCTGTGGCAGCGGTTGCCCCACCCCATCTGGCGGTGGCAGCAGTGGTGGAAGTAGTGGTGGCAGCAGTGGTGGAAGTAGTGGCGGCAGCAGTGGTGGCAGCAGCAACAGCAGCAGCTGCCCGAAAGATGCACTCAAATTCGGAGTGTGCGCAGATGTTCTGAACATCATCAAGGGAGTGAAGATTGGCACCCCGCCTACGACTAAATGCTGCTCGCTCCTCAAGGGACTTGTTAATCTCGAGGCCGCAGTGTGCCTGTGCACTGCCATCAAGGGCAAAATATTGGGTATCAACCTTAACTTGCCTGTTGATCTTAGCCTTATTCTCAACTACTGTGGCAAGAGCACTCCTTCTGGTTTCAAGTGTTCTTAATTAGTTAATTAATTAATTGAGAGGCTTGGACTCGATCGATCGGAGTTTATCGGATTGGAATTTGGATTGGTTTGCTAGTGTTTGTTATTTGCTTGAATTATGTTTGCTTTGTTATTGTATGAGGTTTGATTGGGTGTTCTTGCGTACTTCACTTTTGCTTCATGTATCATGTATGTTAATTTGATGGAAGAGTGCTGTGTTTGTTGTTGGACTAATCAATTATCACTATATATTTGTCTGTTTATAATAAGTTTGAGAAGAAAATGATGAATGAAAGCTATTTGTTGTATTTTGTTCTGATTCTTACAAGTCTATATATAGACCCTTGTCACCTAGTGACCGTTGCTATGTTGCCTAATTACATATGTTAAGTATGGTATAAAATACAGGTCGAGTACTAATTGATAGAAGCCAGTTGTCGGTTGCTTCTGTGATTGAATTATGATCAATGATGAATATTTCTGAAATCCATTGGATATCACATTCCTTTTGCATCAATATTCTCAATACTCCCCTCAAGTTGGTATGAAATAGGTTGATTGATCCCAACTTGAACAAGATTTTTTCGAATGGTCCTTCTCCAGTGCTTTGGTGAAAATGTCTGCCAGTTGATTTTGACTTTCAACAAAGGGAGTCTCAAGTTGGTATGAAAGGATACTTCTATGTGTTTGGTCCGTTCATGAAATAATGGATTTGATGCGATGTGTCTGGCGGCTTGGTTGTCACAGTACATTTGCATCGGCTTATCACAATGAATCTTCATGTCTTCAAGCACTTGCTTGATCAAAGTCAGTTCACTTGCGGTTGACGCCATTGCTCTATTCTGCTTCTGCGCTTGATCTTGCCACCACACTTTGTTTTTTTCTTTTCCAAGTCACGAGATTTCCACCAACAAAGGTGCAATAACCCGTGGTTGATCTCCGATCATAACTGCCAGCCCAATCTGCATCAGAGTAACTGACAACATTGTTAGTGTTATTTTTCCTCATACATATGCCTTGACCTGGTGACTTTTAAAGATACTTAAGTATCCTTTCAACAGCCTCAAGGTGACTGGTTCTAGGTGCATGCATGAATTGACTTACAGAACTTACTACAAATGCAATATCTGGCCTGGTTACAGTTAAGTAAATTAATTTACCAACAAGTCTTTGAAACTGTCCTATATCTTTCAATGGTTCACCAGTTTCAGAATCGAGTTTTTTGTTAGGTTCCATTGGGGTATTGGTTGGTTTTGCACCTAGTTTACCTGTTTCCTTTAGTAAGTCAAGAACATATTTTCTTTGAGATAAAAACAAACCTTTGTTTGAAGTTTTCTAAAAAGTATTTAAGTTTTCCTAAGTCCTTAATGTCAAAATTTCCTTTTAAATAATTTTTTACACTTTTAATTTATTTCTCGTCATTTCCTGTAATGATAATATCATCCACGTAGACAAGAACTATGGTTATTGTAAATTTTGTATATTTAATAAACATAGATGAGTCTGCTGAACTTTTAACAAAGTTATGAAGTAAAAGAGAGTGACTGAGTTTGCCATACCATGCTCGAGGAGATTGCTTAAGTCCATAAATTGATTTGTGTAGTTTGCAGACAAGATTATTGCCAATATCATCCTTGTAACCTGGTGGTAATGACATATAAACTTCTTCCTCTAGTGTACCTTGTAGGAACACATTTTTAATATCTATTTGGAACAAACTCCATCTTGAATTCATAGCGACAAATAACAAAATTCTGTCAGTATTCATTTTTGCCACTGGTGCGAAAGTTTCTTGGTAATATATGCCATATATGTTTGTCTAAACCCGTTTGGTACCAATCTTGCTTTATACATCTCTACTGTTCCATCACTGTTGTATTTTATTTTGTAAACCCACTTACATCCTACCGGTTTTTTTCCTTTGGGTAGAGGCATAATAGTCCAGGTTTGATTTTTTTCAAGTGCTCTAAGCTCTTCTTTCATAGCCTTAAGCTACGTAGAGTTTTCCTTGGCTTCTACATAATTATTGGGTTCACTTTCTTGTGAGATTGAGGTTAAGAATGCCTTGTGGTCTGTGGTGATATTATCGTACGAAATATAATTTTGAATAGGATAACTCACATTGTAGGTTACAAAATCATGTAACCTGGATGATGGCCTTGTTAAGTGAATTGATCTTCTGGGGGCAATTTCGACTTCTTCGGGAGAAGCTTCGGCTTCTGTACCTGTTTCCCCCCCTGAGCTCAATTCCTCTCCCCTTGAGCTCAGTTCCTCTTCCACAGTATATTGCTCAGTTGTTCCTTCAAAAAATGTTAGTTCTAGAAGAACAATATCATTCCTAGTTTTTTCTTGTTTGGAAAGATTTTCCTCATTTTCTTTATAGAAAGGTACATTTTCAAAAAATGTTATATCTCTTGAGATATATAGTTTTTGTTTGATAGGATCGTAACATTTATACCCTTTTTTTGTGATGAGCATCCTAAGAAAATAGTTTTAACTGCATTTTTATCTAGTTTATCTTGTCTTTTAATATGTACAAAGCACGTACATCCAAATATTCTAAGATGATCTAATTTCATTTTCCTATCATTCAAGATTTCTAAGGGGCTTTTATAATTTAAAACAGTGCTAGGCAATCTATTAATGAGATATACAGCAGTGAGCATAGCATCAGACCAAAATCTTTTAGGGACATTTGACTGAAAAAGTAAAGATCTAGTTACTTATAAAATGTGACGGTTTTTTTCTTTCAGATACTCTATTTTTTCAGGTGTATTTATGCAAGTTGTTTGATGTAAAATCCCTTTTTGTTTTAAAAAATCAGAAATTTTTTTTATTGATGTATTCAGTTCCATTATCTGACCTAAATTTTTTTATCTTAGTGTTATATTAGTTTTCAACATAATTTGTGAACTCTTGAAACTTTGAAAAAACTTCATATTTTGTTTTGAGTAAGTAAATCCAAGTAGTGCGTGAATAGTCATCAATGAAGGTGACAAAATATCTAAAACCGTTATATGAAGTTATAGGTGCAGGTCCCCAAACATCAGAGTGCACCAGTTCAAATAATTGAGAGGTTTTGCTATCAGATAATGAAAAAGGTAATCTAGTTTGTTTGGAAAATCGACAAACATCACAACAACTAGAATTTAAATTTAATAAAGAAAACAACTTATTCAAAACTTTATCGGATGGATGACCAATCCTATAATGCCATAGTTTATTAAGTTCTATGCTAGCAGTAAAACAAGGTTTATTTGGAATATCTAAAACATAAAGTCCATTTCTTAATTGGCCTTCACCAATCTTCTTCCCCGTTGTTCTGTCCTGAAATGTCACATTTTCAGATGAGAAAACTACATTGCAATTTAGTTCTTTAGTAATTTTACTGATAGATAATAAATTTGATGTGAAGGTAGGTAAATATAATACATTAGATAATTTCTTTGAAAAAATGTTCGCACTTCTAATTTTTGTTACAGAAACCTTTGAACCATTTGCTACTGTTACAAGTTCTATATTATGAGGTTTTATTGGATCAGATAAAATTTGAGGGTTTCTAATCATATGGTCAGTGGTTCCTGAGTCTACAGTCCATCTATTTAACGTACTAGAAATTAAATTATCAGAATGTGAATTTAAACAGTTACCTGTAAATTTACCTGAGGAGGCACGCTGGTTTAGTTCTTGTAGTAGCTGTGTAATATGGTCCTGGTTCAGCTGGTCCAGTACGGGTTGGTTCAATTGAACCAGTTTGGGTGTCGGTTCAGATCTGCCACATCTATTTATCGCTAATTCGCTCCCGCATGTCATCGCTCTCTTCTCTCCTTCTTTCGATCTCGTTATAGGGTTGCGATTGCCACCATTCTCTCCCTTGCATTTTGGTCGGAGGTGAGGGTGGAGGAACCAGCACCTCTCTATCTCGTGGCCCTCTTTCTTGCAGAAGCTGCATCTGGAGGCTCCTCTCACCTCCGATCTGGAACTAGGGTTTCCCCTTTTTGCTGCCATGGCTTGGTTCTCAGTTACCTGGTACGGTTATGTATTCATGGCTTTACGCGTAGATTCCTCTTGTCTTATTGTGGCTACTATGGTACGCCGAGATTCCTCTCGGTTACTTGGGACCAAGAATGATTTGGGTACGGACTTGTTCAAAGCTTGGATCTAAGTTGGCTAAAAGCTGGTAAATTCTATCTTGTTCTTTTCTTTCTTGAATTTTTTCGAGGTCTGTTGTTTCTAGTATGTGGATATCTATCTCATCCCATTTTGCTTTCATTGTACCATAGTATTGTGTACATGGCTGGTTATTTTGTTTAATTTGCACAATATCTTGTTTGAGTTGAAAGATATGTGCAAAATTGTTCTTTTTGCCAAACATTTTTTGGATTTAGGTCCACATTTCACGAGAGGAATATGCATAACAAAACAACTCACTGATGTTTGGCTCCATGGAATTGAGTAGCCATCTCATAATTGTGTTGTCACTGAGCTCTCAGTCGTCTGCATCTTTGTCTGGTTTCTTCTTTTCACTAGTGACATATTTGAACTTGCCTCTTCCCTTCAAGACGATGGATACGACTCTAGACCACGAAAGGTAATTCTTCCCATTGAGCAGCATGTTTGTAAGCTTTGGGTTTGTGTTGATTTCATTGGGGCTTTTCTGGTTTTTTGGGCTTGTCTGGTTTTCTGTCATTTTTCTGTTTTTTGTTGTTGGTAAGAAAGGTGAATTTGGGTGGCCTTTACTGGCACTTGATTGATTTGAATTTTCAGGTCAATTGACCATGCTCTGATACCATAATAAGTTTGAGAAGAAAATGATGAATGAAAGCTATTTGTTGTATTTTGTTCTGATTCTTACAAGTCTATAGATAGACCCTTATCACCTAGTGACCGTTGCTATGTTGCCTAATTACAAATGCTAAGTATGGTATAAAATACAGGTTGGGTACTAATTGATAGATGCCAGCTGTCGGTTGCCTTTGTTGCTTCTGTGATTGAATTATGATCAATGATGAATATTTATGAGATCCATTGGATATCACATTCCTTTTGCATCAATATTCTCAATAGTTTACTATTATGATAATTACTTCATGTTGCTAATTATATATGCATACACTACTACAAAATTTCAAATCAGCACCGGTCAAACAACACCGGATTTGTTGCAACCGGTGTTGTATATATTTTAGCACCGGTTAAAAGTACAACCGGTGCCAAATGTCTGACATACAACACCGGTTTATTTGTAAAAACTGGTGCTGAATATTTAGCACTGGTTATTTTTAAAAACCGGTGCTAACTTTTCAACACCGGTTTTTTCAAATAAATCGGTGTTGTATGTAAGACATATAGCGGTTCTGCTGTTTGGGGTTGTAGAGGGAAATGAAAAGTAGGGTACTTATAAATGTACAGCAAATAATGTGAAAAATAAAAAAAAATATATTCTACTTTTTTACATCTTCAATGGTCAAATCATACTTATAAATGTCAATTTTATAGAATTCCATCGTTATTTGCCTCTAAAAATTGAGCCAATAATTACGGACTGTTCTTTTTCACATTATCCATCGACGGTCGATCTGAAGAAAATATTAGTTTCATGCAAGAGCAAATTTCAAAAATTTAACTCAAAGAAACCAACATAGATCTACTTATTTGACTAACGATGAACCGTATTTAACATTTTAACTTGTTTAATCTTTATACCTCAAATCTTGGTCTCTAAACCAAGAAGTAGGGACTTGAGATG
This sequence comes from Carex myosuroides, assembly GCA_028015225.1. Lineage (NCBI taxonomy): Eukaryota > Viridiplantae > Streptophyta > Magnoliopsida > Poales > Cyperaceae > Carex > Carex myosuroides. The sequence goes on from CM051466.1 coordinate 13,396,079, forward strand.
TAGGGTTGTTGCCTCCTTGTCGAGCCTTCACTTCTCCAAGTCGGCCTCGAAATGGCACCCGCTTCGAACGCACGAAGCCTCTACGAGTATCCACCCGAAATTAAACGAAACTCTTATTTCCCCTTGCTAGAGGTAATCAACCAAGAATCTAACTTAACCTTAGCTTCTACCTCTTCAATCAACTATTAATTTTAGTGTAGAAGTTGTGCTCAACACATGAGCAAAAATGGTGGAGACAAAATTGCAAAAACTCTTCTCTTTTTCACCTCTTCTTACAAAAACGTTTTTCCAATTTGTCTTATAAGAGAAGGAAGAAGAGAGAGATTAGAATGGTGGCTAGGGTTTGGAAAAAGGTGGGGTATTTATAATATTAATTTAGAGTATGTTTTAATCATCTCAACCACAATGGATGACTAGATTTAAACATGACAAAAGTAACTTTTACTTTTGCCATCCAATGGAGCTCTCCATTAGATGTACCTTTATCCCACTTTATTCCAAACCCACTTCATCAAATGGACTTCTCCATTTAATGTTAAATTGGGCTTGGGCCAATTTCTATTTATGCCATTTTCGTTTTTGTCATTTATGCCAACTTTTGGCCCACCCGACAATTGTTACGGTTAATTGTATTTGCTCAATTTTGTTGAGAAATAAATTTGTATACCATGTCCAACATGTAATAAATTTATTCTAAGATCAAGTTAGTCATCTCCATGACACTTTTATTTGTTTCGTTTTTCTCTCTTGGGTGTGACCTCGTAGGATCTATATCGTGTTGACAATAGAATTAAAACTTCTTTTAATTCTATAAATTATAAGCGGCACCTAGCAATATGCATTATAATTACTCAACAGATAAAGATGATATGAACCAATCAACATCACGATCCTAAAGCAATATTTAATTGCTTGTGTCAATTCACGTGTCACATGATATCGGGAATAAATCCAAGGCAGGAGAGTGTCATCCTTGCAAATTTATTCTTTTCTTGATTCCAAGTAATTCAGTAAATAATGATCAAACTCATTGATCATAATTGCATGCATACTTTATTACTCCATCAAGGGACCCGAAGATATCATCACTCACATATGAAATATGAGGGACACTGGTATTCTTGATAAATATCTTTTCCTCCGCACAAGACACACATATTGAGATATTATCTGTATAGCTGCCAGTTACGGTCAACGTTGGATAACACCTACAGATACATGTATCTCATGTAGGAAAAATAATCATCTCATACCAAAGAATTCAAGACACAAATGAAACATTAATGACACTAACACATTCCATGTTATGTTTCATTCTTGGGTCATGTCCAATCCCCTGATCTCCATCAGGTATTTATGTGATTAAATTGGTAGCTCCTTACCATATGATCCGTAGAACATGATCATCATTTAATCCACATACTAATCTCGTACCGGTAAATAGTGTTCCTTCTTAATTACCAAGATTAGGGACATTTAGAGTATTCGTTATATTATTATTATAGAGTTCTACATTTCAAGTCCTCAACTCGAAAAACCCATAATGTAATTAAATACTCAATGAACAAAATGATTCTTTCATTTCATGAACAAACATAGAATACATCCATAAATGGTTGGCTTCTAGATCATAACACTAACACGATCTGCAATGAAATTATTCTAAATTTATTTTGAAATGATCAAGGGAAAACTATGAACATAAACAACATAAAAGTTCTCGAGTTTGGTTATGTTTGAGATTCGATCCAATGTGAAGTGTTTGTAGCCATTCGATGACGCAATATTCTGTTAGCGGGATGGATAGGTAAATCAACGTAAATTTTGATCAAACTTTCCTACGATAAAATTAATGTAATAAATTTTAATTTGAACAATTTCGATCGAAGGCTTAGCAGGAATTCGCGTTCTTCTAGAAGGCTCATCAGAGAAATCGCCTATTTTTAGGATAGTCCACGAATCGTGCGGGATCAGAGTATGCCGCATGTGGCATAGAGGAGGCCGCACTGCTTCCTGACTTAGCAGATTTTCTTGTAATTTCGCTATTTCGCATGTTGTGCATTCGTGTGAGGTGTTGCATGCTTCATGCAATGTCACATTTTGACGCCTTATTCAGAAATCGCCTAAATACGATACTTTTGCTCTGTTTTTGTCCTAAATACGCAACTTTCTCAAAAACCTGCCAAAAAGATCTAAAAACACGTTTGCGGTAAATAAATCGGGAAAATGACTACTTTGCATTCGCTATTCGTCATTTTCTGAAAGAAAAGATAGCGATTTTCGCTATATGTTTTGGCTTCATCAAAAGGCCCATGGGCTGGTCAGGCATAAATTTTCAAGCTCATTAGATTGGGCCAGGCGGGTGGGCCATTAATTTTTATCAGGCAAGTGAAGTATGAAATTAGTAAAATGCCCAGTAAAATACCTATGTGGGTTCGGCCCATTGCCATCCCTACTCTTAGGGCTCATTTTCTTTCTTCCCAATTTTTCTCCTTTCTCTCTTTTACTTTTTGTTTGGAGACGTGGCAAAGCTGTCAACTTTTATTCATGTCCACGAGTGAGGCTATGGTGCTATGCATAGCACGGATGGGGTCCGTGCTACGGCTCAAAATTTGACTTTTTAAAATCCTAACTGTCGATCCAACCGTTCAATGTGATAACCATATGAATATGTACTTGCAAACTAAATTTTATATTTTTTCAAATTTTTTTACTATTTTTTTAGATAGGTAGAATTTTGATGGTCCAGAATTTTCAGAAAACACTGATTTTTCTACCTATCTAAAAAAATAGTAAAAAAATTCGAAAAAATATAAAATTTAGTTTGCAAGTACATATTCATATGGTTATCACATTGAACGGTTGGATCGACCGTTAGGATTTTAAAAAATCAAATTTTGAGCCGTAGCACATTGAACGGTTGGATCGACCGTTAGAATTTAAAAAAATCAAATTTTGAGCCGTAGCACGGACCCCATCCGTGCTATGCATAGCACCATAGCCTCACTCCATGTCCACTATGCACTCTTTCCAATTTCTCTTTCTCTCTCTCCATTTTAGGTAAAGTTTTGAAGGGTTAAATATAAAGTGATCAATCTTTGTTCATTTCAGGGTGTGGGACTAAGTAAACTAACGATCCGGATTGAGTTCTTTTTTTTTATGCAATATCAGAAGTGATTCAAGTGAATAAAAAAGATGACATGTTGAAAAATTGTAATATGGATGGAGTTGTTGTGTTCCATTTTGGTTTCTCAAGTTGTCTTGATGTGTTGATTTACAAATTAATTTAATTCAAATTATCGGGACGTGAAATTTATATTAACTTAATAACAACTAAAACGACGACAAAAACAATAATAATAGTCTGATAGAAGATCAATTAAGGATGATATTTTAGCCCTAGCGAGAGGGAGTAACTTTATTTCATCTATTGAAATTAATTGAAGTAAAATTGATATTTAAACCACTTACTCCATCTTAATTTACGTTAGTTGGAAAGAGTCAAAGTAAAAAATTCAATTTGCATACACAAATTGTTTGTTTATAAATATTCATTTTTTATAAATGTTTATTTTTTGGTAAATGTTTTTAATTATTGTTTACTTATTTTATTTATTTATTTATAAAAAGTTTCGTATTTTATTTGTACCATTAGTAGTAATTTTTATTAGAAATGTTTCATCTATTTAATATTATTATTTAATCAAATTTATTTAATTGCATTATTATAATTTTATTAACAAAATGGAAATCTTGTATTAATAACCACAATAATTATTACTTCAATTTAAATAATTATTTACAACCGAACACTCATTCAGTACATTATCATAATAATTTATGTGTATATTTTTGAGTATGAGTTCTCGCAAATAAAAAAACGAGTTCCCGATAAATTTCATCTCGTACAATCCCGTAATTGTACGAACAAAACAGGATCTCATCGAATTATAATTAGGTGACGGTGTCTTCTTTTTCTCGGCTCTCGTGAACTAATCTATTAATCCATCATTGGTCAATTCCTTGACCAATTAGTACAAAATTCCGATGCAAAAGACAAAAACGAAGATCATTAATTTGAGTAATGTTTTGGTTCGTGGGATATATTCCTACGCCCAATATTGCCATGTGTACACCCTTCAAACATTGTTAATTAATTAATTCATTGCATAGTAAATATATATATATATATATATATATATATATATAGATTGGCTAATGTAATAACGTTAGAACTTCGGCCTGAAGTTCTAACGGGTCGTTTTTGCAATTTCAAAATCCAAACAACCCATCCGAACCGTTCAACATGTTCTCTATATTGAAATGTGCTTGGAGACCAAATTTTACATTTTTTGAAATTTTTTTGCTATTTATTAAGCCACTTTGAAAATTCTGATCCGGTGGTCCAGAAAATTTGGCTGTTTTTTACTGTTCACCGTTGGATCAGAAACTTTCAAAGTGGCTTAATAAATAGCAAAAAAATTCCAAAAAATGTAAAATTTGGTCTCCAAGCACATTTCAATATAGAGAACATGTTGAACGGTTCGGATGGGTTGTTTGGATTTTGAAATTGCAAAAATGACCCGTTAGAACTTCGGCCGAAGTTCTAACGTTATTACATTAGCCAATCTCTATATATATATATATATATATAGACTGACTAATGTAATAACGTTAGAACTTCGGCCGAAGTTCTAACGAGTCGTTTTTGCATTTTTAAAATCCAAACAATCGATCCGAACCGTTCAACTTTTTCTAAATATTGAAATGTGCTTGGAGACCAAATTTTACATTTTTTGGATTTTTTTTACTATTTATTAAGCCACTTTGAAAATCGCAGATCTGCTGTGAATAGTAAAAAACAGCAAAATTTTCTGGACCACCGGATCAGTATTTTCAAAGTGGCTTAATAAATAGTAAAAAAATTCCAAAAAATGTAAAATTTGGTCTCCAAGCACATTTCAATATAGAGAACATGTTGAACGGTTCGGATCGGTTGTTTGGATTTTAAAAACGCAAAAACGACTCGTTAGAACTTCGGCCGAAGTTCTAACGTTATTACATTAGTGAGTCTCTCTCTCTATATATATATATATAGATGGGTTACGGTGCTTCGCGAAGTAAATGGTCTTTTTTACTTCACGTCATATTTTTATTTTGAAAATCCAAACAACCGATCCGAACTGTTCAACATGTTCTAAATATTGAAATGTGCTTGGAGACTAAATTTTACATTTTTTGGAATTTTTTACTATTTATTAAGCCACTTTGAAAATCGCTGATCCGGTGGTCCAGAAATTTTTACTGTTTTTTACTGTTCACAGTGGATCAGCGATTTTCAAAGTGGCTTAATAAATAGTAAAAAAATTCTAGAAAATATAAAATTTAGTCTCCAAGCACATTTCAATATTTAGAACATGTTGAACGGTTCGGATCGGTTGTTTGGATTTTCAAAATGAAACTATGGCGTGAAGTAAAAAAGACAGACCATTTACTTCGCGAAGCACCGTAGCCCATCTCTCTCTCTCTCTCTATATATATATATATATATATATATAGAGAGAGAGAGAGAGAGAGAGAGAATGGCTAATATACAAACGTTTGTTCCTGGACTCAGGAACAAACGATTCGGTTCTCCAATTTTCAAAGTCCAAACAGTCGATCCAAACCGTTAGATATTTAATCTATATTAAAATGTGGTTGGCGACCAAATTTTACATTTTGTGGAATTTTTTTACTATTTATTAAGCTGGTTTGAAAACTGCTGTTTTTATTAAATTTCTGCAGCATTGAAATACAGCGGTTTTCAAACCAGCTTAATAAATAGTAAAAAAATTTCAAAAAATGAAAAATTTGGTCTCCAAGCACATTTTAATATAGATTGAATATCTAACGGTTTGGATCGACTGTTTGGACTTTGAAAATTAGAAAACCGAATCGTTTGTTCCTGAATCCAGGAATAAACGTTTGTATATTAGCCATTCTCTCTCTATACATATATGCTTCAACAAATTTGTCCAATTCTACATTCCTTCTGCTAACTTAATTATGTTATCAACAAAGGTAATGCCGATCCAAATCTGCTGAAATTCGAGATCGTGAACAGTAACCCTGAAATTCCTGAAATTCGAAATCCAGCCGTCAAACTGTTTCGAGATGCATGCACAGAAAAAACAGCTATTTCGAGATGCGTGCACAGAAAAAATTGAACAGCTGGATTCGGAATTTCAAAAATTTCAGAGGCACTGTTCATGGATCTCGAATTTCAGCAGATTTAAATTTCACAGATAATACACGCAACAGCCTCATAAGTACATATATAGACAGGCCGGTCATGGTCATTGGTGCCAGATTATCAAAATTAGTTTGTACACACATATTATATATATAACCCTCAAATTAAGGACCCATTGAAAGGTGTGAACACAAGAGAAGAACGCAAACACTCAGCGGTCAGCAGTGGCGGAACCAGGAATGATTGGTAGGGGGGGGCTAACTAGTTTTTCTCATAATATCAGTTTTAGTTTCATGTTACACGATTAAATGATAAAAAAAAATATTCAGCAATTATCAATTGTCATAATCTTTTACTTCTAAAATAAAATATTTAACAAAAATAAATATTGGATTAAGTAACAAAGCACTTATTTGATGAATCGTTCTTCATGTCTTGAAGTCAAAACAAAACATCAAAACAACCTACATAGAAAAAATTAAAGAAACAATCTTACAATGAATCCATATCTCACAATCATAATGATTTTAAATTTTTAATTAGAAAACGTACCACTAATTACTAATTTGAGATAGTTGAATTTTTCGAGTCTTCATGTTTTGAAAACGCTGCAAAATCCTTTCATCAGGAATAGCAGCAAAAATCTCTCGCTCAATGTAGCAAACCATGTTGTCATTCATCCATTCATCGGCCATCTTATTGCGCAATTTCGGGTTAATAGGCAGAATTCTTTAGCTGTCTGTGATCTTTTTTGTACATTTCCAAATTATATCCACATTTCGTCCCTCTGCATTTAGAATCCATATTCATGGGAAATGAGCACTAGCTCTTTGATTTTGTTGGTAGAGAAAGAATTTGATTTCTATTACCTACAGTTATATCTGATTGCAAAAAAAGGGGGGATTGTTCATATCGGAGGGCCACTGCCCACTATGAATTTATAAAGAACTCTTTTTTCTTTTTTTTATTAAGCATGTAATTTGAGCAATCAACTTAGACAATAGATAATTCTTTACCTTAGTTTCTCTTAGTTTCTCAAATTGAAGAATTGATCTCTTTCCTGTGCTCCTCCAGAACCAGCGACGAAGTTCGCTTCGACAACAAGCTTCACACTTGGGGAAGACAAGCGGGGGTGCGGAGAGGGTCGGAGTCTCGGAGAGGAAGACATGCGGGGCTTCAGTGGGTCGGAGTCTCGGAGAGGAAGACAGGCGGGGCTTGAGTGGGTCGGACCGTCGGAGTAGAGGAAGACAAGAGGGGGTGCGGGATGGCAGAGGAAACAGAATACGGAGAGGAAACAGAATGCCGATTTTTTTTTATTAAAGGGGGTATGCTTTATTTGATGGGCCAAGCGGTATGCATTATTTGATGGGCCAAAGGGTGCCGATTTTTTTTTTTAATTAAAGGGATATGCATTATTTGATGGGCCAAGGGGGGGCCAAGGCCCAGGCTGGCCCAGGCCTTGGTTCCGCCCCTGGCGGTCAGGACAAATGTTGACACCAAATTTGCTTGATGTATTGTTCAACTGTGGGCTCCTTTAATCTCGTGATTAATTAAGGGTGTTATACATATAATATAAATGAAGTACAGGGGGGTTTTCCAAATAAAATTCTGGTACATTTTTTATTGTTAGATAATTTGACCCGGTTGAATCATAATCTTTACATGGTGCTCGTGACTCCTCTGTACATGTGTCAAACATCGACCTAAGAGTGCAAACGGATCGGACAGCAGTAAAACCATATCCGTATCCGCTTTTATTTTTCAGATACGAATACGGATCGGATATTAGACGGATATGTATGGATACAGATCAGATATCGGATATCATAATATATATTAAATTATATGGTATATATCTACTATTCGGATACGGATAATTAAAATTCAAAATCATATGAATAAGAAGATCAAAGTTGCGGCCAATGATTACTTACCTGTTGAGCTGGATATTATCCCCTTGCGGATTTGGGACCCAACAGACCATCAAATGGTGCTCTACCATAGCCCCACTACAGAGGAGGATCCGCTAGCAAGGGAAGAAGTGCCTGTGCATTCCCTCTAATGACTATCAAATATAGTAGCAATTTAGGGATAGGATCATATACCCTTAGCCCTTGTTTTGGTGGCTTAGCCATATTATATTTCTCTATTTTTGTGTTTTGGTTGATTGTTAAACGTCGAGCGTATGTGTTTTGTTTTGTTTTGGCAATTAGTTTGATATTTTGTGTTTAGTGTTTAGTGGTTGTTAAACTCTATGTTTCTTCAATGAAACGGGCACTCTGTTGCCTTTTATCAAAAAAAAAAAAACCATATATATCCGTATCCGTACGGATATTCTGATATCGGATACCTGTATCAAATTTTCGGATACGGTCAGACTCTTTGTTCAATTGTTCTTCCTTTCGTAAAGCCCGTTGGGCCGAATCATTAAAAGTAAAAGCCCAAAGTTGATATGGGCTTAGATGTCAATTCCCAACAAATATAGTTTATTTATCTGACTCCAGATTGAGGGTCTAAAGTTGGAATTGTTTTGCCCAAACAAACATGAGCTTCTCAAGTCAGGGACTCTACCATCTGCTCCAATAATTACAAGCAAAAAAAAGCAAAAAATTATAAAAGAAAGAAAAGAAGAAATAAAAGGAAGCGAACGAAGCAGAGGCACTCTCATGTCACACGCTTATGGTCTGAAGATCTTAATTTATAAGCATTGAAAGTACTTTCTATAACAGATTTGTGAAACTAAGATACTGATGAGAATGCTGTCAAGTACTATATATATATATATATATGCTTTGGTCCCCATTTATTTTCTCTTGTAAGTTGTAACCTTTGAGAGGCATACTGACAAACACAGATGGGAGTTGTTACTGTCTTCATTTAATAAGATACTAATCTTGGGGGAATATGTATACCCCAATTAATTTGCATTCATTTTTCAGAATATATATTTTGTGAATGTGAGGTATGTCATGCCATGAGCCCCACAATTTAAGCCAGACCTAGCTATCGAGACAAGTGCCTCCTGTAAGGATATGTTGATATTTTCTCTGTACCATGACAGACATAGAGCAATGGCCAATGTTAGCTCCTTGCATAAACCTCCAAAACCCTATATTGTCTTCCCCATCCTTTGCCAGCTAAAACCCTTTTTTCCTATATATCTCCTCAGTTCACATGGCCTTATCACCTAGCTACTACAGAGGTGATAAATTGTGGCAACGATGTGACTGTTAGTTATTTTAGTACATATACAGTTAATAAAAAAATGTTAGGATTTGTACGAAGAGGAATTAAGAGGAAGAAGAGAGGAGAGGGACAGACTGAATTTACTAATTTTATTTTTATCTCTCGTTAAGAGACTAATTGACATAAGAGAGAAATATAGCCCAATTGGACTAAATAGTAATTTGGGTCATAATTAATATAACAAAAAAGATGTTCCTATTGTATATTGTGTTGACAAGATCATTTAATGAGTTATGGTCTGAAGAACTAGCTAGTTTAAAATCAGATAGTTATATTACAAGTTGATCTGACTGTAATTGAAGAGTCAATATATATATATGAGGAGGGTTCCAATACCTCATACCTTTCATACCTCATCATACCTCATGTTCTATATCTTCATTTTCATAGTCTAAATTGTCGTTCCGAACCGTTCACCATGATATCCATACTAAAATATGGTTGGGGATGAAATTTTATAATTTTTGGAAAATTTTTGCTATTTTTTAAGATGGGTAGAAAATCACTGTTTTTTAAACGGTCCAAAAACAGTGATTTTGTACCCATCTTAAAAAATAGTAAAAAATTTCCAAAAAATATAAAATTTCATCCCCAAACATATTTTAGTATGGGTATCATGTTGAACGGTCGGATCGACAATTTGAACTTTGAAAACAAAGATATAACGTATGAGGTAGATGAGGTATGAAAAATATGAGGCATTGGAACCCTCCTCTATATATATATATATATATATATATATTTCGATTTGAGAAAATTTGCACCTTATGTTCATATTTTAATTGAATAATCTTTCGTTAGATAATATTTCAAGTTAGTATGGCATATATATATATATATATATATATATATATATATATATATATATCTACTCACTCAGTATCATGCAAAGAAAATCACCTGCAAGTGCAAAATTTTCCTTTATCAGGAACGATTGTTTTAACCTAATTAATTCATAATTAGCCACAAAAATAAACGAAGAAATCACAAGTACTGCTTTTCTCTGGATCAAACCAAAGATCTCTCAATTGTCATGAACGCATAACTTACTAAACCCTAAATCATCTTAAAAAAAACCCACCAAATTATTCAGCATTTATTTTTCCTATAAATACCCCCCAGTCCCTTCCCCAAAGCCCACACCAGTAGACACCACTCAAACCTTAAAAGGCTACAACCTCCTCCAAAAAAAAAAAATGACATCCAAAGCCACACTCGCAGTTGCTCTCTTCCTCTCCTTTAACCTCATATTTTTCTCCCTTGCCACCGCATGTGGATGTAAATGCGGGTCGTGCCCAACCCCTAAACCCAGAACACCAACACCAACCCCTACTCCCAGAACACCAACACCAACACCAACACCAACACCAACACCAACACCAACACCAACGCCTACACCCAGAACACCAACACCAACACCAACACCAACAACGCCGGTTAGTCCAAGCACTCCTTCATCAAAAGGAAAATGTCCGATAGACGCTCTAAAACTAGGTGTTTGTGCTAATGTGCTCAATGGTCTCATTAACTTGGTGCTCGGGACACCGCCTAAAAAGCCTTGCTGCAGTCTAATTAGCGGTCTTGCAGATCTCGAGGCAGCACTCTGTCTTTGCACCGCACTCAGAGCGAATATACTGGGCCTTAACCTCAATGTCCCCATTGATCTGAGCTTGCTTGTGAACTACTGTGGCAAGAGTGTGCCTTCTGGTTTCCAATGCCCTTAACTGCTTACTTATCTGTGCATGCATGCATGGTGAAATTTGTGGCATTGAAGAAATATTGCTGAGTGTGTTGTTTGTTGTTGTTTTAAGTTTGAGACGATCAGTGGGTTCTGAACACTACAGTATTTTGTGTTAATTAATTAAAGTGTTCAATTTTCTTTTTATGTTTCACTGGTTTTGTGGATTGCATGTACGTGGTTAATTAATGGTTAGTGTTGTTGGAATACACATGAAAAGGCATCACAATCAATCCAGGATTCTCACCTATGCACCAGCAGGGGTTTAGATTAGTTGGATTTATTTCCTTGTTTAGAGAAATTGTATTAAAGAGAGAATATTACAAAATAAGGAAGGAAATAGAAAAGTGTAATTAGGAGAGATATGGGGCTGTATGTAGCGGCTATAATAAGGAAAACAAAGTACTCGAATAAAAAGATATACAATAAGGAAAAAACCCTGTAATCAAATTATATGAAAAAAAATAATTTTGTTGTTCTTAAAATTGTTGGCTTGACCTAAAATTATCAAGTGTCTATTAAGTTTTAAAATATATATGCTAGGTGCAAAGAATTAATCCTTCCAATAAATTCTAGTTTTCATTATACATAGATTGTTCAATGTCGACCATCCTCCTTTCCACCTTGAACTTTTTATTTCTTATATAGAACAAAACATTTTCGTTTTTTTTTTTTTATGAATAGTGAGATCTCTGAAATACCTCTAGTAGGTGTTCTGCTATATGAACTGCAAATGCTTCATTTTTATATTGTTCTTGATTCAGATTCACTGAAAATTTAGTGGATCGTTAAAAACTGAAAATAACACAAATAAACAGAAAGCATTAAGCCTGTTGGAAGGGACGACTTGATCTATACATACCTAGTATATATATATCGGTACAAGTAATAGTTAATATAAAACCTTACGATATTAATGAAATGCAAGTAAAGATAATATTTTTTCTTTTGGTGAAAACCATATATATGGACATCATTAATTAGGGGTACGGTGTACAAAAAGCTCATGATTCATAACTTAGTTCGGAATTAATTCGGGTTCAACTCACTAACAACTCAAGTCAATTTTGACTCAAGTCAGTTCTGACTCGAGTTAAGTGACTCAGTGATTCATGAGTCAAATCCAAGTTGCCCCCAACTTGATTCGGATTCAACTCATGATTCGATTCAGACCCTAATTCCCAACTGTTATGTTAAATTTTGTACTATTTTGACTTTAATAACTTGTTCAATTTGTCTATGATTATTCTCCTAGCATGCATACTTTGATAGAATTTGTGATGCGATAGAATTGTACATTTCTCTAAGTCCACTTCTGAATCGAAACTTGAATTGTTTGATCGATCTTAGTTCATCTCTTAGGTTGGCTCACGAGTCACTAGTTGAGTCGAGTTGAGTTCCTCGCGAGTCGATTCCAAGTTGGATTTTTAACTCAGTCCTCAATGAGCAACTCGAGTTGACTCGACTCGGTTTACTCATGAGTTGAATCCGAATTACCTCAAATTCGGACTCAACTCGACTCATTAGCAGCCCTAGACATCATCATCAAATCATGCATGCATAGTGACCTTTAAACTATGTTCAAGCGCAATATATCATTAATATATTTGCAATAGAAAATAACAATTTATATAATGACCTACAACTATATTAGCCGAAAAGCAACATTCCCGTTCCCATTGATCGTGTTTAAACATCGCAACTTCCAATTTTATATTTTAAGAGTATCCGTAATAATAATGCCACTCATCTATAGATATAATTGGGTTTGAGCATAAGTACATGGGGGAAATAAATGTGTGTTAACTTCTGAATATATTAATTAGTGCCTTAAAGTTTACCCTGAAAAAGGTCATTAATTCTAGTGTGTACATCTAAGTTTTACGGTGTAACATGCATGGCTTAGCATTTAATGATTATATTTTAACTTGAAACATATAATAACTTTCTTGTATTCAGGAAATAAAATATTTTCGTCGGTTTATATATTAGAAGATGAAAGAAAATTGTCTGCATTGAATATATATAGATAAACAGAATTAGCTGATATATTATGGATATCAAAAGACTTCATATTAGCTATCCAAATTTTTAAAATATATAGCACATTATAATATACAATATTCCTATATAAACTTAGATTTCTATCTTCTATCATCTTTCATTTATTTTATATTTTATTTAATTATTTTGAAAATTGTATTGACCAATTTATTCTTTTATTAAAATGGAGGTGTCCATTAAATTTCTAACGGTGATTGAATTATAAGAGACTTCATCTTCCTTCCGGTGCTATTCGAGCTAAATTAAATATTCATCATCACCTTCTTTCACTTCTATGGCGGTGATAATTAAATACTTTATTGTTCTAATACGATTCTGTGACAAACCGATTGGCCATGAATGACAAAACCACTAGTAGGAGAAGGCTTATGATTTTCAATTTTATTGAGGCGCGTCGGTTAGGAGGGACCGAATTTACTGCGGCCGCGTGGCTCAATGCCACGTTGGTTTCCTTTGTTTTTTTTAATTCAAATTCTAAAATGTAAATAAATGCGGTCAAATTCATAACTTAGGAAATAAAGTTAATGAAATATATGATTTAAGAAATCAAACAGAAATAACATGTCTTAAAATATTTCATTTTTTTTAACAATTATATTTGTTCAGAGGAAAAAAACTTTATTTTTATATAATATATTCAATATAAAAAACAATTTTTTTTTAAACATAAATAATAATGACCTAATATTTCGGAATGTTACAGAGCTAGTGAAATCTAATCAATGTCTTTTTATTACTGAAAAGCAAGTATGGAATCATGTTAAGTCTTAATTCAAACAAAAAAATACCACCATATATTTTGTTGAAGCTTTAATTACTTGGTTGTCCTTTGGAAGAACGTAATGAACTACTCATGAGTATGATATCTAGTTAGTTATTTATTTTAATATGTGTCACTTAGCATTGGATTACTATATTATTAGTGTTAAAATATTTTAAATAAGATGTAGTTGAATTTTGTTCTTTATTTTTAGTAAAAGGATGCTTTAATGTTGATTCTTGGAATGTTGAGATAATAACAATTTTATTTTAATGAATTTGACTGTTTTGTGACATTATTTATTTATTTATTTTAATTATATAGTTGTGTTTTCAAGATTGTAAAGGGTATAACAGTTAAATATAAAAAATATTTGATTAACCTTCTATAATTTTAATTAATGAACAAAAAAATAAAACAGGAAGGAAACTTAGATTTTTTCTCTCATTAATCATTCAAACATGAAGAAGTTAAATATGTTAATCTTTCTTTCTATTTATATCCTTCACCTCCCCTCCTTTCATCTAATCACCATCCAAACAAGGTTGGTAGTATCATATTTGGACAAAATTACTCTCCACGTTTGTTAGCAGATCTAATAAGAAAAAAATTGATAAAAAAGGGGGAAATTTCATGTATACCCCTCAAAAACTTGAAAATTACATATTTTCCCCTCTCAAATTCATAATATCATGTTTACTCTTCTAAACTTCAAAAACTCATAACTTTACTCATTTTATTGTTTTTTTTCTAATAAAACTCATTTTAAATTTATGAAGTATCCATTTTACCCTTCATTAAATAAATAAAAAGTACGTAGCATGTTTTACAAAAATGTCAGTCTTCTATTGGACGACATGAGGGCAGATGGGCTATTTCTCTACTTCTGATGTTTATACGGTGACATTTAGGTATATCCTTGTATAAGCGTCAGAAGTAGACAAATGATCTATCTTTTCTCAGAAACTGTACAATTAGAATACAGACATTTTTCTAAAACATGCTACATACTTTTTATTTTTTTCAATAAAGGGTAAAAAGGGTACTTCATAAATTTAAAATGAGTTTTTAACAGAAGAGATATTAAAATGGATAAATTTTTTAGTTTTTTAAGTTTAGAAGGGTAAATATGATATTATGAATTTCAAGGGCAGTGCGTATTTTCCATGTTTTGAGGGGTATACATGAAATTCACCCCAAAAAAATAAGAAATATAAAAGTATGTGTTAAGAAGTAGTCCACTCCAGTGTTTTCTTTTTTTAGTAAAGGTTGGAGATCAAGTAGGGGTTAAAACGGTATGGATAATATTCGATCCGTATTCGAAAAATTTGATATGTATATCCGATATCCGAATATCCGTGTGGATATGGATACTGACATGGTTTTACGTTTCAATTATCCATATCCGAATAATAGATATATAGCATATATTTTAATATATATTATGAAAAAATATTATTGTTCACCATTAAAATTAGATAAATATTATGAACTTTAGTATTTTTTTAAATTATTTTAATAAATATCCGATCATGTATCCGTATCAGTATCCAACTGATATCCAATTCATATCTGGAAAATTAAAAAGGAATATGGATATGATTTTACCATTGTCTGCTCCGTATTCGCTCCGTTTTCATCTCTAAGATCAAGTCATCTAACTATCTAATATTCACAATAAATTTTCTCATTCAGATCAAGCAACCAAACTATTTAATATCCATTCAAGTGCTTCGACGTCATTTGTTCCTGAGTTGTTAAAATTTTAAAAATACATGGTGGATAATCTGTTTAATTCATATTAAGAAACCATGCAGCATATCGATCGGTTCCAACGCGTTGTATGATTAATGCATCAAGCTATATGCATATGTGCAACAAAGAGGGGATACAGAGTCTCTTGTTAATTTTAAGCCTCTTTGACATGTAAACTAATAACTAGTAAATTTGTGATATATATAAAAAATTCAGTAGGATAATCCCTTGCTTGATTCAATGAATTAACCAAGAGACCTTGAACAGCCCGCATAATTTCTGGTAGACTGATAATAAATCATAGTTTATAATCACTTGTAAACTTTCTTTTAAAATGCAAAACATTCGGACACATTTTTTGTTGGTAAAGTTATCTGGGCAGAACAGGAAGCTAGGTCAGGTTATGGTTAAAGACAGACAATTATTAATGCTGGTCGACAGAAGATACTTGTTTGGGTATCCATATATAGTACTGATGAAGTGAATTATTTTTTTCTGGAAAATTGAAACAGCACAAAAAAGCAGATTCCATTTGGACTATATATATTATTTTCTAAGAACTTGTTAAGCCAAACTACTATTAGTTATATATAATAATTAATTAAGGAGAATATTCGCATATATTTCGATATGATATATAATTACCAAAAATATAATTAGGATGTAAGAAATTAAGTAACCTCGAGATCTAATATTGCACAACACGACACAGTACTGGCATGTCACAATGTATTAGTTACTTATCGTGAGTCGAGTGTTTCTTGATGTGCTCATTCGCTGCATTAGTATAAAAAAAATGGCAAAGTCATGACACAATATGTGAATTGATCTGGTCGTTCACGACACATGACACGGCAAGTCCGGTACGTGATTACGTAACATGAACAAATATGACCAAATTACTTAAAATTCAAATTTCGGACAATATATTTATTTTTTTAACCCATCATTTTTTACAACATTATTTTTTTTTAATAATATTTTTCATGTTTGTTGACTTTTTTATTTTTTTCTTCCTTTAAGAAACTTAAATTTTGAAAAAACAAAAATCAAATGTGACCAAACATGACTAAGTACGACAAAATATTAAGAAATGTGTGACCAAATATGACTAACGTGACTAAATGTGACTAGTCACGTACACATTCGATAACAACATGACTTGTCCACAGCATGAATAACGCATCGTGATAATTCTCCATGACACAATACGTCACTTAAAAACTTGATTTGATCAAGACACAAAAAGACACATGATTCAAATTATGACGTAACTAGTCACGGCATATATAATATATATGATATGAATTTATATCCTAAATATGATTTTTCTATAATATTAGAAAAGTTATATGTTATTATTATGTCTGGAATCTTAAATTCAATCTTACAAAACCCTTATTCAAATGTGCGCCTTTAAAAATTTTGGATGCAAGCATCGTGATATTCGTTTTGGTTGAGATAATGAGATCACTATCAAAATATATCTAGATATATTACTCCTACACACATCCTTTAAATTTTAGAGATATATCTCTGTTTCTTTGAAAGAAGATAATTCTGAGGTCATGGGTTTTTGTGGAGGTCAATTTGGGTCCAATGCCCATCGGACTCAAAGTGAGTTCGATGGGTTTGATGACCGTCCGATATGCTTTAAGATTCGTACCCGCAACTTTCGTGTCTTCTTTAAAATTCGTAAGCGCGAATTTTAAAGCAGATCGGACAGTCCCGAAACCCATCGGACCCAAATTTGAATCCGATGGGCATCGGACCCAACCTGCTCTCTTTTTTGTGTAGCAAAATATTTATATTATCAATTTATCGTTGATATTATAAAATATAATATAATATGCTAAATTTACACACGTTAATATCATGTATTTTCATGAGAGGTACAGCAGAGGGGACCACATATTGAGGAGAGTTTAAATGTCTTTGTTTTTTGTGTCTCTATCGTATATTTATCTTTTAAATACTAATAAATTAAACTTTAAAATTCAAATTTCAAAATAAAACTGTTAGATTAGATCAATATCATATTCACTATGAACACATAAAAGATTACATCATAACAATTTTGTTTTGATCGGTATCAAGGGCTTACAAAATCATTGATACGGATAAATTTCGAACGTCGGTTTTTCAATTTATTGATTCATATAAAAGCTAAACCAAAAAGTGATAAATTTGTTATGTGCATGCAGAGAAAATAATATATATCACATCTAACGATTTTATTTTGAAATATAAATTTTAAAATTTATGCTTTTAGAAAATAAAAAAAATATTTGAAATATAAATTTTAAAATTTATGCTTTTAGAAAATAAAAAAATAGAAGTATGATGGAGGTATTTGAACCCTCCTCTGTTTTATTAAATTGTATTGAAATGTCAATACTTTTTATAAAAATATTTAATTTTACAATTTTTCACTGCCTTAGTAATATTTTATCCATCTGATTTTATTTTTTATTTATTATGATAGGGTGACTCATATTTTTCCATGCTCTTTTTAGTTAATTATTTAAAAGTGAACCAATGTTAATTTGTATACCTCTGAAATAATTTAATATAGTTAAGCGTGCTATTTTTAATTATATAGTTTTAGAAATTTGATAAAATTATTTTTTATGTCTAAATTTTGCATGGGTAAGGTTTTTTTTTTTAAAATTATCACTCTTAAAATTTTATTTATTTATAAATTGATGTTACTTTTTTTCATTGTGAACAACAATTCTAGTTTCTGTGAAGAAAATTTGAGAGAATTATATACTCTCAAAAAACAGAAATCCTAATTAGGGGCAACACCCAACACCAAACTCCATGTGAGCCCAGCCCATTACATAAAGTGGGTAAGAGTATCAGTTACCATCTGCGGCCTTTTAGGCCCAATTATCCAAGTTTAGCTTAATTAGTTAAAACTTTAAAACATTTTCTTGATTGATTTAGGTACTCAGTACATTGGGAAATTAAAATTTTGCAAAACTGAATTATATTATGATTCTTGGCATCAATTATATATATGTCCATTCTACACTACACATTATAGTGTATTATTCCAGTCACATATGCATGCTTAATTAATATTAACTAATTAACTAAACGACGCGAGATGCTGCGGCGAAGGGGTATGAATTGTGAGCCTCATTGTGTGATGTGTCAAGAATGCACACTGGAGACTGCAAATCACCTATTTTTTACATGCCCAAATGCAATGGAGGTATGGGCTCGGTTTGCTGCCTTTCTGCAAATTGGAGTCACCGTAAAAGATACTTGGGAAGGCTCATGCAATTTTTACTGCAACAGTAGTAGGGGTCGTAATAAGCATGTCTGGATCACTTACTTCATGTCGGTGTTGTGGTCGTTATGGCGACAGCGCAATGAGGTCATATTCCGGGATAAGAAGCTACCACCGCGGTTAGTGGCTAACCGAGCTGCTGAAGAAGCAACTTTGTGGAGAAAATATTGTAGAAAAAGAAATAAAAATGGGTTTGGGGCTGTTATGGGTGCGGAATTAACAGAGAGCAATATTGCTATAACTTAGTCTGATGTAATTTTAATTAGGAACTGTTGTATTAAACAAATCTCTAAATATAGCCTTGGTAGTCCCTACCAAGTTTTCAAAAAAAAATTAACTAAACGAGGTCGCTCAAGTTGCATGGAGTTGACAGTGGATGCCCATCAATTTGGGGTTTAGAGTTTTGGATATTGGATCAAGGAATGGTTTGTCTGTCTTTTCTGGAACAACAACTTCGTTTCCCTACCAAATTAATACCACTTCCTCCACTATTTAATGTTTCATTGTTTTCAAATTTAACTAAAACTGTGATCTCTCCTAATAATGCCTAATAATAAACTGGTTTGGCATTGAACTTTTTAATCCTATACCTGGCAATATTATTTAGTTACTGTTTCTCTTAACACTTCTGGATATGTAAATAAAATTTTCAATATAATTGCTTTAAACTTTAGTAAATAAATTTGTTACTTATTTTTTGAACTCCTGTTGTATATTAATTGTACGGCATCTTTCTGCATATACACTTTAGATATCTTTGGTAATTTAACCAGAAAACCGAAATAAAATCATTTTTTTTGGATCGGTTCGTGTTCATTTGAGTAAAGTTATTCGATTGATTTGGTTATGTTCTTTCCAAACGAAATAGAACATTAGTTTCACTATATTAGTTTGGTTTGGATCGACCATTTACACAGAGAGAACTAGCTAGTTTTGCTTGCACAAAGCAATGCAATTCCATCTGAAAATACAAAACATCTAAAACAGATAGATAACTGGCACATATATATATTATGTGCGTTGATCAGGTGATCCAAACTGCAAAACATTTTTTACAACAATGAACTGCTAAATAAGCATGGTAACTGATAAGGCATAAAGGTGATTTTATTAATTAACCAAAACCCTAGAAAGCTCACAGAAAATTACCAAAACTCAGGTACAAAATCAGAATTTACAGATCGATACAGAAACTAAACCGGAGTTGTTTACTCTTGAAATGCTCCCTCCCTCACAACAGTTTGCAAAGTGTCTAGATCACTAAAATAACAGCTCAATTTATCAGCACAGAAATCTTTCTGTATTTTCTAATTATAAGGCTAATTTTGGGTCTTAATTATATGCTACAACCTACCTGTTGTGAACTGATGGTGCTAGATGTGCACTTGGGTAATCCATCTCTACTAAGCTTGAATTGTCTACATTCTTACTATTACTAGGGTTTATTTTTTCTTCATTCCACTTAGTTCCAACTAACAAAGATCGCACTTGCTTCTGGAATTTGACCTAAAAGAAAAGAAAGATGCGATTATCTACTAAAAGTCTAAAACACTGACTTTTCTGGTTATATATGGTTCAGTCTGGCTAATTGCATTCATGCATGCATGCACTCTGAAGTCATATGATTAAGTCAGGTTTCATACTTTCATGCAGGGACAAATATAAACAATGCATTGCCAAGTATATACTCGAGCTACTTTACATACGGGGTTAGAAAATAACGGACCTTTAATTACAGTATGTGCTAAATGAGTTTGCTAAGGCAAATGAGAAATTTACCTTATTTTTCTTTGCTTGTGACAAATCATCAAGACAACAACAGACTAAAGCCATGGTTCCTGCAAATCAATTCCGTCCCGTTGTCAGAAATATATATATACATATACACATAGATGGATCGGCTTATGGGCATGGTCCCTTAATTAACGTATACAGGTATAATAGAATGTTCGCGACAACACTTTTTGAGCAAATGTGATAACAAAAAGGACAGAAGTTGAGGAAAATAGAAAAGAAAGTGGAAGTTCAAAGTACTTTGGTTTCAATGAACCGGTGTATTTTCCCCCACCATTTTAAAAAAAAAAATAGAGAGATAGAGACTGAAAGTTTAGGGTACTAATCGACTGAAATAATCATCTGAATATTATATTTGATCATTTTGTATGATACAAAGATAATTGACGGCATCAATATCAAATTTCCAGATAACTTTGGAATCTTTTATAATTTCATTTCTCTAGTTAAAGAGAAAACAAAAGGAGCATTATTAATTGTGTTATGGAGTGTGTGAGTTCTGCTGGGCCCTGTATATATAATTAATCAAGATCAAAACCTGGATTCTCTTCTGATACCCTGCATGGTGACTTGTGCCGCAATACTGCAACAGTTTTTGATCTCTGATAAGAACTTGGTCTGATTGATTTTCCGATATTATCTTCCATCTTATGATTCTTGTAACTTCTTGACTTCCCAGTCATTGCTGTGGTTTGATGATCCTTTCCTAAAATAGCCTCCAGAGTTGGGCTTGAAGGATACTTGAGCTTTATCACATCCTAAACAAGTGTGAGGAATTATATATGCAATTGAAAATTGGAAATCTTGCATGCAATGCAGCAAAAGTTAGTACAAACAGAAAAAACTGCATGCATTTACAAAGATGAACCTAGCAAATTTCCGCTAACTTTAGAGAGGCACAAGAGCTTTAGGTTGAAATAATTCGTGCATTTGTTAGGAGTGGTTTTATGTTATTTAGGGGCACAAAATTTAACCTTACAAATTTGTAGCAATAGAAGTAGTAGTTTGAACTTACCTTCCTTGAGTGAGATAATGATGTATGCAAACGACGCCCTTCGCAAAAGCAAGTAGCAAGAGACAGATAAAGAAGCATGATAATAAAAAGAGATGACATGGTGGAATAGGTTGTAGTTCTTATTTAGTTAGTTGCTTCTTTTTTTTATTTTTAAGTAAGACCAACGATCGATTTGTATTGCATTAGATGCAAATAAAGAGATAATAGGTAGGAGAAGATCCTTTCCAATTGAAGGTGATAAGGAAAGGGGATTTCTTGCGGTTGTGTTATGGATATTTAAAATTTTAAGAAAGCAATAGGTAGGAGAAGATCTAAAGATACTTCTGAGAAGCATTTTGTTGCCTTTATATATTGTATCTCAAGTTGTATTCTGGACAAGTTGGAATTTGTGTTGAGGCGGCATTCCCTTAATTTATTTTGAAATTTGTAATTACCTGCTTTATGTATGGAGTTTATTTTGATAGCTTGACTGCAAAGTTATTCAACTCAAATACTAAATTAAATGAGGTTCTTAAAATATTATAGTTGTAATTAATATATTATTGAAGTAAATTAATGGTATACCTCGTGGACTTAATTTGATTGATATCTTAATGGTAACAATATAAATTATAAATAGAGCACATACGAAAAAACAAAAATTCATGTTAAAGAACATATAAACTTTTTGAATTGTGCGCCTAGCAAATACTATTAAGTATTAACTAAACAACCATAAAAAAAAACAATTGGCAGCTATTAAATTAAATGACTATTAGATTAAAATATATTGTTTCGAGAGAGATGCAAGAGATTGAGGAAGACAAAAGCAATGTCTGAACAAAAATGAACTTGATGCACGCGTAACCATGAAATTAAAAACGCCAAAAAGGCATATATAATAAATGAAGAAGAAACAGCACTACTGTTTATATATATAAAGAGCAAACCCCAAGGACTAGGGATGCAAACTCCCTTCAACCACGCATAATTGTCCGATCTTTGTACAATGCACAACTCCATGCATCAATGAATTAATGCATCTGTGATTATACAATGCATTACATCAATTCATGCGATAAACGAGTGGCTCTCATGTGCCTCATTGGACTCTTCTAAGTAATGGGACTATGGGAGGATAACACAGGATCGGCCTTGGGCACTACACAGAGAATGATCTAGAAAACAGCATGGGCATCCGGTCTATGGGCCCTGTGGTGAGAGAGAAACAATAATAGAATCTTCAACCAAAAACTAAAAAGTGTGGGAATACTCGTGGAGGAAGCAAAATGCTATATAAGGAAGTGGATACAAAACTACTGATTCATTAATTTCTTTTGAGTATGTAGAGTTAAGGACAATTAATTTAGCTTTGTAAATAATTAAGTAAATTAATGCTCTTAGGTGATGTACAAAACTCTTTTATCCAATGAAAATCGTAAGTTGGCACTTGCCACTTACCATAAAAAAAAACACAGGATTGGCTTGTCTAAGGAAAGAAGACACAAGTGGGACTCTGCCTGGGCGGCAGGGCCAGAGGCGAGGCTACATGGAGACAGGGGTAGGCACTTGCTTACTCCTGGAAATTTGTTTTTTTATGGACCGGGCTTAGTTATTGGATTGCCACTACTACAGAAATGGTAATTCTACACTGCACATTGTACACGGTTTTGCCAATTTTATATGAAAACCGTGTACCATAAAGGTTTTTCTGAAAGCTCGAAAAAACTGCTGGAATCATACACTGATATTTATTAAAGAATCAGTGTAGAATTGTTTGGAAAAAAGGCCGTGTATGATTTATTAGAGAGCTACAGTAATAGCTACACGGATTTTTGATAATAAATACGTGTAGAAAGACAAGAAAATTGTACACGGATTATCTTATAAATAGCCGTGTATGATTTGTTAGAGAGCTACATGGATTGTTAAGTATAAATCCGTGTAGAAAAGTCTAGGGTTTCATTCTAAAAGGCCTTCTCCTTTCCGCGCCGTATAAAAGGCCTTCTCCTTCCAGCGCCGTTTTGATCAAGTAATTAGTACTCTCTCTCTGTTATATTGAAGGTTGATATGAGTTTGTATTTTCTCCTCTCTATCTTTCTAAGGTTAGTATATATATTTTCCGTTTCTTTCTCTAATTTTCTGTTATTTTACGTTTTTCTGCCCATTTATTCCAAAAACATCTTTCTGGAAACGTCTCTCTCTCCACTGATTTTGAGGGATATTATTCTGAAAAAGTATCATCCATTTTGAAGGAGAGAAGTAAAGAAAACGCTGAAGGTCTCCATCATCAAATATGAGGAAAACCATTGAAGATCAGTACTAACGCTTACGCCTAAATATGTCTTCAATTCAGAACTGTAAGATTTAAATTCCTTTGCTATTTTATTTTGGATTCATATAAGATGCAATAATTTTTTTTACAAAATTGATTTTCAATGGTTCGTATAAAAAAAATTATACAAATTCAATTAATTTTATGTATAAATATTTTCTTATAATTTTTTAACGAAAATTTTTAAAGGAAAATCTTTATTCTCTAATATGTATGCACATATATGTTGATCAAATGTATTTTTATTGGAGATGCAATATGTTGGAGACCTTTAACCGAGAGGCATCATGTGATGGATCACATGGGCACTCTTTTATTTATATGTTGGATCTAATACAACTAGTTTGTATGAAATTTCGGTCCAAACTAGATCATAACGAAGAGTTTTGGCAATATGAGCCCAACTTTGCAAAAATTTGGTCAAAACTTGATCACATGGTTATTAAGTGGTAAGGACATAACTTTTATACAAACATTGTATTGGATCTTGAGGAGTATATGTTATATGGATCACATGAGATTGCATGTGAACAAAAGGCAATATGTATATTTGTTGCACTAATTGTAATTAATCTTTTAGTATTCGCTATGATTTTATATGAATTCATATATAATAATCGGCCCAACGGAAGTTTATTGTATATTTTTTTATATAAATAATTTAAACCATATAACGTTATTTTTTTTTTATATTTGCTAGTGTCTTGCATCTACATTTTTTTGTTACTAACTAATACCAAATTATAATTGTAGTATGGAACAAAGCAGCAGTGTTACACCAAGGAGCAGATCGACGATGTTAGATGTATGTGGGCAAGGTGGTTTCAATTAATTTTGTAATGCTAAATATGGATTATATAATTTTGTAATGCTAAATATGGATTTGTATAATTTTGTAATGCTAAATATGAATTTGTATAATTTTGTAATGCCAAATATGGATTTGTATAATTTTTTATAATTTAGTGTACATGAATTTTAAATTGCTATCTGAAAAATTTTAATACTGGCTAGCAAAACTGGAAGCTAGCCAAAAAAAAAATAAAAAGAAAAAATATATATATATATATATGCAATCCTACACGGATATTTAACTAAACTCCGTGTAGGAAGAGTAATCCATAAAATAATCCGTGAATAATAAATTCCTACATGGATTATTTGATAAATGTCCGTGTAGGATTGTTTCCTACACGGATATTTATCAAATAATCCGTGTAGGAATATATTTTTACACGGATTATTGTATAAATGTCCGTATAGGATAGTTAAGAGAGCTACACAGATATTAAAATAAAAGTCCGTGTAGAAAGAGTAATCGTACATGGATATGAAATTAAAGGTCCGTGTAGAAAGAGTAATCGTACACGGATGTTTAGGTAATATCCGTGTAGCTCGGTAATAGGGAGAGCACCACAGGTAGGTGTTAATTTGTACACGATTGTTTATAAAGTAATTAGAAAGCGTTATAATGCACACGGGTAAATATCCGTGTGTAATTTTTTACCTATTCATACACCCTCAACTCCTACACGGCAGGAAATCCGTGTAGCTCCTCCAGTAATGTCCGTGTGCAATCTCTTTTTCTGTAGGCCTACCCCTGAATTGTGGGCTTGCCTACCCCAGTCAGAGTCCAAAGCCCATATGACATAAGCCAGCTGAATAAAAAAATATATGGGCCGCTAGAGCCAAAGGCCAGAGCTAGAGCGATGCGAAGAAAAGAAAGAAAAAAAAAGAACCACTCTCCGCTCCGCCAGAGGTCTACGCGATGCGAGAAAAGCGAAGTCTGCAGTCCGCACTGGTGCTCGAGCCTCAAGGGTCGTGACTCGTGAGGCGTTCGAGTCTTCGAGAGGAAGGTTGGAGAAGGCGCCGGTCAACCTTGATACCCGATCAAATCAACCTTCGTCGAAAATCAGAGCAAATCTGGGTAATCCTCAATCCTCGGTTTTATTTTGTGTGCCTTGTAATGGCATAGGAGTCGAGCTCCTCTTTGTTTGAACTGCTTGGACTCGTGAATTTGAAATGTTGAACCGAGCTGAGCCGTTGAACCCTTTGAAATTGTTGTTGTGAAATCAATTGTTGAATTGAGCCCCTTTGCTTGCTGTTTTTTTCTTGCTCAGGTTTGTATCTGATTGTTCTTGGAAATTCTTGAATTTCTCGGGTTTATCCGTTAGTTTACAAATTAGTGAAATTAGCATTGATATTGCCGGTGGCTACAGCTAGTGTTGAAAGGGTATTTTCGGCGATGAATTATGTGAAAAACCGAGTAAGCAATTCAATGGGAGATCAATTTTTGAATGATTGTTTGGTCACTTACGTTAAGAATGAGTTGTTTAATGAGGTAGATGATGAACGAATAATGCAACGATTTCAAAATATGAAGAACCGTAGAACAATGCTTCCTCCATTGACTTGATTTTGTAGCATTAATATATTTCTTGTTTTTTGATATGTAAAAGAATATTTGTTATAAATTTTTGACTTAATTGAAACCTTTGATATGTTTCTTGCATTAATATATTTCTTGCTATTTTTTTGAATTGTGTCTTGAATCCGAATCCAAATCCAAACCCGTTAATTTATTTGAACCCCAATTCGGTTTTTGCCTACCCCTAGTTCAAATTCTAGCCTCGCCACTGGGCGGGGCTCTGAACAGTATGGCGGGAAAGGAACTGTCGAATTTTTAGCAACAAATACGAAACAGAGGCGATATTAGTACAAGAAATAGAGATGGAAGCGAGACGATGGTGCGCACTTTAATTTGTTAATTCTCTAGTACAAGAGTTTTCTTCAAAAACTGTGGATGTAAATATAATTAAGGTACCCACCTAAAGGGATGCCTATGAGTTCTAATTTAAATTGAGACTAGGGCACTGCAAATAATCTTTTATCAATGAAAATGCCGTAAGTAGCACGTTGCCACCTTATCCTCAAAAAGAAAAAAATACATGGTACTTCTTAGCGGGTGTCATCGCGTAACGGGTCGGGTTCAATTGGATTTGGGTCAAATTGACTGCGGGTTAATTATCGGATTTTAGGTCTTTTAAATTCGATTTGGATTTGGGTAGTTTGACTTTCACTTTGGATTTTGACTCGTGTCATGTCGGATTAATTTTTTTAAATTATCGGATCAGATCAGATTGGGCGGGTTCTTTTAGTCTTTTATCACGAGATGTTCATTATTATTGGGCGGGTTCTTTTAAGTTATGATGTATGAACTTGTACATGTTGGAACTTATGAAGTTCATAATATAGTTAGATTAGTTTTGGGGCTTTTTATGGGTTAGTATGTGATATGAACTTCATATTTTTTAGTTTCCGAGAAGAAATGAAAACCGGTAGATATTATATCTGTTTTTTAATGGATTAAGATGTAATTGACCATGGCACTCTGAACGGACCTTTTTTTACAAACCATAATTAAAAAAGAAAGAGGGTTCAAATGTCTTGTGCCTCCATTATATTTTCATTTTTAAAAATTTGAATAATTCAAAATTTAAAACTTTGAAAGTCAAAATAAAACCGTTGGATATGATTTACATCATTTTATCTATGCACGTGTAAAAATTATAACATTTCAATTTTGTTTTGGTTATCATCAATAGCTTGGAAAAACGTACTAATGTGGAGAATAACATAGATCACATATAACGGTTTCATTTTGACGTTTATAATCTAAATTTTGAGTTGTTAACGTTTTAAAGATAGAGGCATGGTGGATGCAAAAAAAAATGGAGGCATTTGAACGGATTTATTTTATAAAACGTAAATGAAAAAAAAATCAATAAACAGGTTGATTACTCTCCAAATTACAAAATACATCAAAATCGAGAAAAAAAATTCGGTTACCTATGGGTAACCGGAAAAAAAAGTTCGGTTACCCCCTTGTAGAAAGAATGGTAACTGAAATAAATTTTTTTTTTACTCCATGGGTAACCGAAAATTCATTTCGGTTACCACTAAAATGTGAAAGCTGTGTGGCCCGGTGTGGTCCGAAGTGGCAAGAGGGTAACCAACTTTTTTTCTCAATTTTAATGATTTTTGCAATTTGAGAATTAATCAACCTGTTTTTTTATTTTCTTTTTTTATTTACGTTTTATAAAAAAAATTCCCATTTAAACCATCTTCATTAAAAAATCATAAGTTAGAGAACGAACATGATGGTTTTTTTTATTTTACAAAAATTATGAGTATCGAATAGGTTATTCAAATACCTCCCGTTTAAATCCAAGAGATATCGAATAGCCTATTTTCAGTACCTCCCAATTTTACATTTTTTATTTGGCAGTGTCCACAAAAGATTTGTATCACCTATGTACCGAATAAGCTATTCGGTCTCAAACCCAAATTCACCACAGAATTATGGCAGCGAAAATTTAAAAAAAAAAAAAAAACCTGTACCGAATAGCCTATTCGATATAGAGCTATTCTACAGGGGTACGTTTGGATGGGAGCTAGAATAGCTAGAATAGTGAAATTTGAGAATAGTAAATGAGAATATAGAAAAAATAGTGATTTTTAGATTAGTGTGAAAATGGTGCTATTCGGATTAGTAAAAATATTGTTTGGATTGTACATTTTGAATAGTGAATAGCTGTAACTGATAAATAATAGTGTTAACAAGGTGTTAATTAAGAGAAAATATAGGCAAGTGGGGTCTTAAACAAATTATCACAACGTGGAGATAACATAAAATGGTGTTAATTTTGTCATTTCGGTACTGTGTTGGCGAAAATTCGAGAATAAAGCATTTTTTTCCTCTCTCTTCACACTTCTGAATAGTAGCTATTCCAACATTTACAAGGAATAGAGAATAATAGTTATTCTAGCTATTCCGAATAGCAAAAATATTATTTGGATGCACATTGCTATTCCGAATAGCCCCTATTCTAGTATAGCTCATATTATTGACACATCCAAACATACCCTAGCTAAGAGTTAGGTTTAGGGTTTAGGGTTTAGGGTTTAGGAGTTAGGTTATTTTAGGATTGAGAATAGGCTATTTTAGGAGTTTGGTTATTCAGAATAGCCTATCAATATTTGGTTGGGTTAAAATAACTAGAATAGTGAATTCAAATTTTTTGTCTTATTAAAATAGATTATTTCTAAGAGTTTTGAAATTTGACTATTCTAATAAGATAAACAATAGTTATTCTTAATTTGACTATTTTAACTTATTCTTGTTTTGTAACCAAAAAAGTCACACAATTAGTAGCAAAAAAAATATTACATAAAAAATATCGAATAGACTATTCGATATCCGTTTGAAAAAAAATCATCTATTTGATATCCCTTTAAATGCCGACATTTTTATTAATATCCAAAGTTTAATACAAATTATTAATTATACCCAGAACTCAACTCAATATCGAAATATACCCAAGCCGGCTATTTTCTGGCCGGCTATGTTCCCTCCCTAAGCCGGCCATTTTATGGCCGGCTATGTACCTTTTTTTTTTTTTTTTAGATTTAGAGAGAGACACTATGAAGATCAAAATATTGAAATCTAACTCTGAAAATTTGAAATTTTTGTTTAAATTATTTGTTATATTACTTCTTTGATGTATAATTAGGATATTTATACTAAAATACGATAGATTACGCTAAAATACGATATGAATAGGGACGATATCTTCACTGAAAAGGAGAAAAACGACGATGAAACTTCAAACGGTTATAAAACGGCGCTCGAGTGTCCGATTTCAGCAAATGACCACTTTTCGGAAAGCTTGCGAAAATGCGCATGCATCCGTGCCAGCTATGCCAGATTTCGAAATTCAGAATTGCCAAAAAACAAAGGGAAGAGCCTCAAAACTTGAGTTGAAGTTTCCGATTAAGATTTTCATTTCTATCATTCAATCCAAGTAGCTCAGTAAATTAGTTACATAATGAACTTGCAGATTACCAATTTTTACTATTTTTGGATTTTTTTTACTATTTTTTATGATTCATGAAAGATGAGCAAAATGAGTCTACTATAGCGTAATTTTGTGTAGTTTAGTGTTTTTTTACTGTATTTCAGCATAATTAGCGAAGTTATTGTAATTTAACGTAATTTAGTATAATTGAACATAATTTATTGTAATATAGTGTAATTCAACATAATTTCAAGTATTCTAGCGTATTTTAGTATAAATATGCTAATTATACATCAAAAGAAGTAGATGAGGGATCAAGTTACAACAACCATTTTTTCCATTTTCAAAGTCCAAATCGTCGATCCAAACCGTTCAACATGATTATCTAAATAAAATGTGCTTGCATATCAAATTTTACATTTTTTTGAATTTTTTTACTATTTATTAAGATGGGTACAAAATTCAATGGTCTGAATATGACTATTTTTTGTAAAATACTTAATAAATAGTAAACAAATTCAAAAAATGTAAAATTTGATATGCAAGCACAGTTTATTGTGGAAATCATGTTGAACGGTTTGGATTGACGATTTGGACTTTGAAAATAAAAAAAATAATTGTTGTAATTTGATCCCTCCTCATAGAAGTAATATAACAAATAATTTAAACAAAAATTTCAAATTTTCAGAGTTAGATTTCAATATTTTGATCTTCATAGTGTCTCTTAAAAAAAAAAAAAAAAGATACATAGCCGGCCATAAAATGGCCGGCTTAGAGAGGGAACATAGCCGGCCAGAAAATGGCCGGCTTGGGTATATTTCGATATTGAGTTGAGTTCTGGGTATAATTAATAATTTGTATTAAACTTTGGATATTAATAAAAATGTCGGCTTTAAATGGGACGCGGTATTTATAGTTTTTTTTTTTTAAATTAATCATTTTGATTCACTAACTTGTGGTTTTTATTATGGTTTATAAAAAAAAATCTGGGTTGCGAACTTTACAATTGTCAAACCATGGCGGCGCTCGCGGATTTGGAAGCGAAACAAACTCGAATCCTCGATCGCATCGCTCAACTCGAGTCGCACCTCGCATCGGCCTCCCTCTCATCCTCGGATGGAAGCGGAGAGACCACCGCTGAATCTACGGAGACGCGTCTCTCCGTGATCCTCCTTGCCAGAGGCGTAAGGGACTTCGCCTGGAAGCGCGTCCCCTCCGATTACTACGATCAGAGCCTTGAATATCGGCGACAGATACTCGCCGCCTCCCGTATTGAACAGCTGTGCAAGAGCATTGTCATGGTACTGCATTTCTTAAACCTCCTCTTTCTTTGGCATTTTGTCGAACACCTAAGGTGCATTGTTCTGAGTAATAATATTTACGACAATTTGGGGCTCTTTTCTTAATAGATCACATTTTTCTGTTTCATGCCCTATCCCTACTTGTGGGGTGTTCAAACTGTCGGTTCGGTAAACCGAAATTAAATAGTCAAACCAAAACTTTATTTGGTTTTTAAAAATCTAACCGAACTAACCGAATCAAACTTGGCAACCGAATAACAACCGAACCAGAAAAACAGAAGTAAATTTGGTTTATTTGGTTGAACTAAAATAAGAGAGATTAAATTTCAAAAGGTCATGAAGTCCAGTTACGGTTTCACTTTTATTTACTTGACGCTTATTTTTATACAATTTTTACTGGCATATAATTAATTGGAATTAGACATGTATTGCACTGTTAATTGGATTTCCTTTTAGGTCAATACCCAAGCTCCTGAAGAAATTACAGACTGCAGCAACCCCAAAAATTCAAAATACTATGTTGTTGTGGTTCAGGTAAATAATAAATGTATGACCCAGGATTTATTATAGCTTTTTTTTGTTATATATTTTCTCATGTGTTGTCTTGTGATTTGTACAGTATATGGCAAGGCTTAATGCAGAAAGTATCAAGAATTTCCTTTATGCATTAAATGACAAGAAAGTGCCGAAAAAGCGATTCAATAGTGAGTCCCACATCATCGCTTCAATACATCTACATAAGATTGATTGGGGAATAACTTTTGCACAATCAGTACTGAGAAGTGTAATATACCGATTAAGTACCAGTATGGTACAGCTGGTGCAAAATCTTGCGTACCAGATGCCACCATGCGCCAAAGCTAAACCCTGGAGTTCCACTACTGGTTTACCACTGACATGTCCCTGTACTGCCAATCTAATTATGCAATTGTACGGGATTTCGGTAATTCATTTAGCCTGTACCATCCCATAAACATACAAATTTTCTTACTGTTTTAATTATATTGTTTTAATTAGTTTAGACTACCAGATATAGCCAAATGTCAACTCTTAAGTGAAAAATAAATAAATGAATGCACATTTGTGAGAAATTAAGAAGTATAATACATTCTGACCAAGCTTTAGAAGTTTAGCTAAAATGAGTTAAACTTAAAGGTCATTGAATTTAATACGTGCATTCTACATTGCATGATTTCAGTGAGACTGGCACCAGAAGATGAATCACTCAAACTCACTGGATTCATACACAATGCAGTCACTTGCATCGGAATGCGGACAGACATTCCGGTAATTTGACTTTTGCTCTATCTCTCTTTTATTTTGCTTTTCTAGGTCGCAGTCGAACCACTAAGTTTAATATGTTAATAAATTTCCGTTCAGGTGATCATAGATGAAGCAATAACAAAGTTAGAAGAAGATTATTTTTGGTTGGGAGGCGGAGAGGTTGACTTGAAACTTGGCATGAAAACTTCACAATTTCTAACTGCTTTCAGGCCATTTGTCGTTAAATGTAGTTAATTAAACGAGATCCCTGGTGTGGTTATCATGATCATTTCAATTTCACATTGGAAATTGCTGAACCCAATAACAAGATCCATGTGGGTTTTAATATTTTGATATTGGATCGAGGTTGGTATGTCTGTCTTTTTTAGTGCAAGATTTTGTTCTTGGCAATTCCTCTATTTTCAATGTTTCTTTGTTCCACTCCCGGCA
Source organism: Carex myosuroides (assembly GCA_028015225.1). Taxonomy (NCBI): domain Eukaryota; kingdom Viridiplantae; phylum Streptophyta; class Magnoliopsida; order Poales; family Cyperaceae; genus Carex; species Carex myosuroides. Next base: position 13,429,170 of record CM051466.1, read on the forward strand.
AAAATAAAATATATATAAATGAAAATAATAAAATTGGTTGTGTTGTTGTAACACCTCAAGATATCATTCATGTCTACCTTTTCAAAAAAAGAACAACATGAGCAGCCTCCAAAATGTTATTATGGCATCATTTGTTTTTTGTTGGGTCATAATGTGCGTAACTTTTTTTTCTTAATAATTAAATGCATTTGTGATTTAAGTGACGTACAGTCAAAATTGAATGATACTCCCTCCGTCAAGCTTTCTATTTCAAATATCATTATCCAGAGCCCTTTCTCATAATTCATAATTATGATCTCTCATTTCTCAATTTATCTGCTCACTTCGCTTCTATATGATCTCTTACCTCTTTGATTTCTCTCCTCCCTTTACTCTATCTCTACTTCTTCTTCTTTTTTCTTTTTTCTTTTTTTGATAAATAGGCAGAAGCTGCCAATTGGATTAATAGAAAGGTAAACGTTCACACCATTACAACACCACCGCAAGTCAGAACATGCCTATCCTTAGATGGCAGTTTGGCTGGAAAAAAACTAAATTAAAATTAAAAATTAAAAACAACAGGAGACCCTTGAATAACAGGAAAGGAAAGTATTTTGGAGCACTGACGACACTTGGGCTTCATGGTTGTATTAAACGGATGTCAATCCGGATCCGGTAGTAAGTTTGTACCCATCAGTCGCCTTGTGCCAGCATTGCAGTACTTGAGCCATAGGTTGGAATCGTCCATAATTCTGTCAGTGAGCACTGCTGATGGAATTCTTTCGCCAGAGAAGATTGCGCTGTTACGTCGCTTCCAGAGATGCCAGCAAGAAGATAGGAACAGTGTCTTCCATCTTGAGAATTTCTTCTTGCCTCTAGCCCTCGCCCGGTTTTGTGATGCAGACCAGATGTCGTGTACAGTTACAGCCGGCTCCATGATTCTGTATCCGATTCGCACTCCGATATCCCACCACACTTCAGATGCGTTTGGGCACAAAAAGATCAAGTGAAGTGCCGATTCTGAAGGGCAGTTTTGGCATACGTGACATCCGGTGTTGTCTCCCATATTTCTTCTTTGCATGAGGTCCTGAGTAAGAATTCGTCCTTTGAGCAGGAGATAACCGAATATGCACACTGTTGGAGGTACTGGCCACTTCCAAATTGATTTGTGCACATCCTGAATCATGCCTCCCCCTGCCATGATTTTGTAAACTGATGCCGCCGAGTAGACCCCCGTAGTTGACCATTTCCATCGCATTGAATCCCTGTCATCAGTAAAAACAACCAAGTCAGTTTGTACCTCTTCCCCGTGGAGAATGTGCCTTATCGGGTAAGCATCTCGGAGAGATAGCAGCGGCTGTATCGATGTATCACCCCTCGGCAGTGTGTGAATTAAGGCCGGACCACTCCAAGGGTCCCGCCAAGGGTCCCTCCAGTAGGATGTAGTTTTGCCATCTCCTACGGTCCAGCTGATGGAAGAGTGAAAAGAGGCATTAGGGACAGAAGCTTTCTCCAGAAGAAAGACCCCGAGACCAACCAAAATTTTGGGGCATTCACATTCGGTCCCCTAGTTTTGAAGGTCATAAGAACCGAAGTCCAAAGGCTATCCGGTGAGTTGTATGCATGCCACCACCATCGTAACAGAAGTGCAATATTGTGCAAACGCATATTATGCACCCCCATTCCTCCATTGACATTCGGGTAGCACACAGTCTCCCAATTAATTAGGGACACTCCATTTGTGGCATTTTCATTTTTTCCCCAAAGAAATTTTCTTCTTATTCGGTCGATTCTTTTGATCACCCATTGCGGCAGTAGAAAACACGACATAAAGTACAGCGGTATTGTCGAAAGCACCGATTTGACAAGTTGCAGTCTTCCTCCTCTTGATATCATTTTACTCTTCCATCCTGCCATCCTTTTTTCCAGTTTTTCAAGCAGTGGCAGATAGGCTTGCCTTCTTAGGGTGTTAATTGAGAGGGGCATTCCGAGGTACGTGACCGGGAACTGCACTTGTGTAAACCCCAGCACCTCTCTTGTCTCGCTGGCTTGGGCGGCTGTCAAGTTAATTGGAACAAAAGCACTCTTCGAAAAATTTATCTCTAGGCCCGAAGCCTTTGCAAAGAGCCGTAAGGTGATTTTTAGCAGAATTAGAGTGCGTTGTTCCGCATTAGCTATGATAGCCGTGTCATCGGCGTATTGCAGTGCAATGATAGCCTCATTGTGCCGCCCCGACAGCGGCCTTGCTATGACCGTATTGGTGACAGCAATCATCTTTTGGAACACATCTGTTGCTATTATGAATAACATGGGTGACAACGGGTCTCCCTGGCGCAAACCCCTTCTGTGTTTAATTGAGACCGTTGTTTCCCCATTTATAACAATTACTGATTGTGCAGAGAGCAACAGCTCCTCAATCCATTTGATCCATCGCGGCGGGAAACCCCTATCCTTCATGATATCTAGCAGAAAATCCCAATTGATTGAGTCAAAGGCTTTCGAGAAGTCTATTTTGGCAAAAATCCCGGATCGACATGAGGTAGCCAAGTGCTGCAAAATTTCTCGAGTGGCTATGAAATTCTCTGAGATATGTCTATCCTTGACGAAGGCTGTTTGATTTTGCGAGATGAGACTAGGAAGGAGTTTCCTAAGTCTATTGGATAAGACCTTGGAAATTAGTTTTGGGATGATGTTGATGATACTAATCGGTCGAAACTCCGTAAGCAGCCTTGCATTCTCCTTTTTTGGTACCATAACCACATTAGCTGTATTTATGGGCTCCAGAGGCGCCTCATGTCTGAAAAACGAATGAAAGATCAGCATGGTATCATCCTTGATGAGCGGCCAGTAGGTCTTGATAAATTCATGTGGCAGTCCGTCGGGTCCCACCGCTTTGTTGTTTGCCAGTTGGTGGACCGCGAGCTGCACCTCGTGGGTGGTGAAATTGTGCTCCAAACATCTCAGCTCGGCCTCCAGTGATGGATAGAATGTACCAAAGTGAAATTTATGCATTGTCTAGTGGTGCCTAGCACCTGTAGGAGATGGTTGCGAAATGCTTCCCTGATTTTTTCCTGTTCCTCAATTTGAGCCCCCTCCACCTCTATGTTTGTAATAGTGTTCTTACGTGCCCTTGTCGATGCATACGCATGGAAGAACCGTGTATTCCGGTCACCATTCCAGAGCCAGTTGCACCTGGAACGCTGCTGCCACCTCATTTCGAGATTATTTGCCAACTAGTATGCCTTTTCCCTATATTTTTGTCTCGATATAAATTCTTTCGGAATCAATGGTCTGCTCTCTTCCACCTTATCGAAGAACAGAATAGTGAGTTTGCACGCCTCCAGTTCTTGTCGCATCTTCCCAAAATTATGTTTATACCACTTCTTCAGTTCTTTCTATGCCGATCTAGCTTTTTCGTCAAAAGTCTCTATCGGGTTCAGACCCGCTTGTTGTTGCGCGCCCTAGATTTTCTGCAAGATGTGAGAAGCACTCTGATATTGGAACCAAATTTCTCCATTCACAAAGACGCCTTGACAGTTTCCAGCTGCTTGCAGTGCAATATTAGAGGTACATGATCCGAAACTATGACCTCCATTGCTGTGAGATTGATGATCGGTGCTAGTGCAGTCCACTCGGTAGATACTAGGCAGCGGTCCAGTTTGGAAAAGATGGGCAGTGGTTGCTTGTTCGACCAAGTAAATTTCCTATTTCGTAACGGTATGTCTTGAAGCTGAAGATCCCGTATGAGATCGTTGAAGGCAAACATCAAACCGAAGCCTCTCATTTGCCCCGACCGGTCTATTAACCACCTTACTATGTTAAAATCTCCAAGAAGGAACCATGGCCTGGAAATTTGACTCTTTAGGGCTCTCAACTCTTCAATAAACGACAGTTTGAGTTCATCTTGTGTCGGTCCATAGACCGCTGTAACCTGGAATATTAAGGCCGAGCCTGGTTGCTTTAGAGTGGCTGTGCAAGTGTGTCGTGTGACGAAAGAGTTTATTAGTTCGAAACCCTTTTTCCATGCAATGAACACTCCTCCCTTAGATCCACGCGCATATAGCATAAGATAATGCCTGTCAAAATAAGAAGGCAAAACACTCGCAACGTACGCTAATTCATAAGATTTCCATTTAGACTCTTGTATACATACAACATCACATCGGGCCTCCCGTATTATATTCCGAACGACATTACATTTTGATCTTTCTCCTAATCCCCGTACATTCCACGACATAATTTTTATATTTTTGAAATACATATTGAAACTTGATACGCCCTGTAGTGCCTCTTACAATCCCCCGGATCAGGCTCAGGTTGATCCCAACCGCACCTCGTCCATTGGTTCTGAGTCGAGGTCGTCGTCCGTATCACCTTCCATTTCGTCTTCTGAATCTGGCTCAAAGTCAACATCATGGTGCCCAATGTCATCGGAGTCCGAGTGTACAGGGCCAGAGTGATCAGCTACCATAGATGCTCTATTTTCATTGTCTTCCTGAATTGTTTCTCGAACAGTATCCTCACTTAGCCCGAATCCTTCTGCCAATGCCATGTAGTCTTTTCGAGCCAGGTGAAGGTTGAAAATCTCTTGATCTGTTAGGCCCAAGGCTGTTTGGGTCTCAACAGTGGCTGGGCTAGTGTTTTTGCCTGATCCTTCCCCCATTTCCTTTTTGCGAGACACATTGGGCCCGGCGGTCTCTTGGGCCCAAACATCATCCTTACCCAGTTTAGCCCCAATTACTTGAACTCCTTTTTGCTTCTTTCTAGGACACAGCTGTGGGGTGTCGTGTATCCCATCTGATGCTTGTCTCAAGGTACGAGGTACTGTACCCTGCGCTGAATTTTCCCCAACGGTTCGCACATTGCCCGAGTCAGTAGGTACGAAACGGCCTGCAGCAAGCAACCTTTGTACCTCTGCCATTTCATCTGGCGAGATCTCAGTAGAGTTTGGTGTGTGAACATCCCCTTCTTTTTCAGTATGACCCGTTACTTCTAACGCCACAGGGACCGAGCTGCTTTGTCCTATCTGAGGAGACTGTCTACGCAGGAGAGTGGGGGTGTGAACGTCATGTCGTGGTACCTCGGGTAGCGGGGAGGAGATCCTTTGTGGCACACACACAATGGATCGGAGCCTGTGGTGGTGCCCCACCGTGATTTTAGCTGCTCTGTGTGGTGGATCTTCTGTACCCTGGGCCCGGGTGGCCAACGGAGTGTCGTCGTTTACCAAATCGTACAGGGGCTGAAGGTTTGTAAGGCCAGCCTTGTTGCCGGCAATGATCATCCGGATTTCCTCCGGTAGAGAGAGAAGGTCCCTTCCCGCACACAGCTCAGTGATGAATCTGCGAGAGACAGGTATGAGCTCGTCTTCTTCTTCATGACCTGTTGGTGTTGGCCTGGGTATAATCCTTTCATCCAGAGTGGTCCTAACCGGCCTGATTAGAGGCGCCGGCATTTTTGGTAGCTCACTGTCTGAGTATATGTTACCCCGGACCCATTTGATCGGGTTCACCTTGACCTCATGTTCTATACCGCCAACCACCATGCCCACTGCGTGTGGGATTTCTTGAAGGTCTTGGGTGCCCACCACTGCCGACCAAGTTGAGATATCTTGCTGCTCACATTGGGCCACCGCTCCTAGGTATATGCCAAACTGACTAACTGCTCGGCTGATCTCCTGCTCTCTGTAGCAGCATTGCGGCACTCCATTCAAGTCTATAAGAACCTTATACGTCGGTATCCTTGGTTTGGCATCTTCAACAGGGTTCCATCTCTGAAATACAAATCCTTCATCCCATATTTCGGGTGGTGTTGCCGCAACGAAGGTTTCAGCCGCCATTCCATTGGGGAGGTTGATGATGAATTTGTTTCTCTTGATTTTTGCTATGAAAACCTCGTGTGGCGCCACGAGATTGGTGCTGGCCACCAGCTCTCCAATTTTGTCGATGGTGATGTCAAAGTTCAGGCTATGCGGGTAGTGCACCACAACAGCTTGTTGGAGTCGGTGCATCTCCTGGAAGAATTGGTCATCTCTGTCTACATAGGATAGGAGCTTCTGGGGCCGGTTGGCCGGCATGGGCATCGGGTTTAGGGGTCTCGGTCCTGTCAGTAGTTCGTCAAAGTCGGGCTCTCTCGAGATGGATGTTCTGGTGGCGGGGAAGTAAGGTTGGGCTGTCGGGTTTAAGGAGCTGGCTTTGCATTTGTTGCCCGTATGGCCGTTGCTCCAACACTTGCCGCATTTGGTCGGGTTGCGGCAGGATGCTTGGTTGTGGCCCGTCCGGCAACAGCGAAAGCAGCGTCCTTTCCACTCGGCATAGTGGTGAGATGGGGGGAACCTTAGGCTAGTCGGGCTGTGAGGCGAGATATAGAATCGCGGTGAGGTTTGGGAATTCGGGGACGAAGGCGGGGATGGGGAAGGGGAGGGGGTGGATTTGGTCGAGCCGGCGACTACCTGGGCGTAGGTTTGGAAGGGGGTGTAGATTTTGGTGCGTGGTTGGGGGTCCGGTAGGGTTGGAGCTAGCTTCCAGTGGGAAGGGAATGCCTTCCTGCGAGTCACCACCTGCCAAGCATGGGGGTCCCTTGCGATGGCTTCCCTGTTCCTTGCCGTGATCTCTCTTCTGTCCATTGCTCAGGAGAAAACTTTCTCACTTCCTCTCTCTACACCTTGGTTGTGTGTTTTAGTATAAAATCTTCTACAGGAGAGTAACGTGGAGAGAGAGAGGAAAATCTATCTCTACTTCTCCATTAGATACTTCACGAGAAGAGAAAGAGAGAGGCAAACAGGGAGCATGTCATATCATATGTAGTGAATGTCTTCGATTTGTTCAAATCAAAAGGTTAAAAATTTGAATAATTAATATGAGGAGGGTTCAAATGCCTCCATTTTTCATGCCTCCACCATGCCTCCATATTTTAAAACTTTAATAATTCAAAATTTAAAACTTAAAAGTCAAAATAAAACTGTTGGATATGATCTACATCATTTTATCTATGTGCTCATAAAAAATTATCACATTTCGATTTTGTTTTTATGTGAATCAATAAGTTGAAAAATCAACGTCTAGAAATTATCCACATTAGTATGTTTTTTACAAGCTCTTGATGACAACCAAAACAAAATTGAAATATCATAATTTTTTACACGTGTATAGATAAAATGATGTAGACCATATCCAACGGTTTTATTTTTACTTTTAAGTTTTAAATTTTGAGTTATTAAAGTTTTAAAATATGGAGGCATGGTGGAGGCATGAAAAATGGAGGCATTTGAACCCTCCTCAATTAATATATATACAAGTGAGAATTCCTGTAAGGTGGAGGAAGTGCTTGCTTTAGCATCCTTGTAACAGAAAGACAGTGACGTTATTTAGATGAATAAACGAAAACGTATATTTTAAATTCAGATTAGTGACAAATTACTTGTATATAATTTCTTTATGGCATTTGAAGTTTGCTAGTATTTATTATAGTTTCTGTTAATATTTGACAAATCCCAATTTACATGTTCGGTGCAAATATATATGAAACTTTGAGGTGGCAGTACTACTACAGTTGAATATGATGTTTTGTTATTAATTACGTATAGAAATGTGCTGTTCAGAAATTTGAGTCTATATGAAATTTTGTTATTTAATGAGATTATTTTTTACTTCGAGTCACATTATGTAGGGGTGAAAATTATCTTTGAAGCGCGATTTAAACGGTTCGAAAATTTTGTATTGGTGCTAGCTTTGTTCCTTAATTAATTTTAGTATGATCCTTTTGCATTTTACATCATGTACAAATGATCATCATTTTAACAGGAGATGACCGTGTAACAGAATTGTGAAGCACAGAAACATTTGACAAACCCAGGTGACTGAGGTGAGAATGTTTGAAGAAATCATATCTTAAAACGATCGAAATCTTTAATTGGAGCTTAATAAGAGAGAATACTTAATTTTGAATGTTTACCATCAGATACTAAGTGAGTTAACAAGAATTTGAGAGTATCCAAGCGGGTAAAAGTGCTTAATTGCGGTATCTTTGCAAATATTTTGTTGGTAATAGCGATATACTTATAATCTGTCGGTTTATCCTCGACAATTGTCATTTTTTACCCCTGCAAATTCATCTAGATTCTTGTAGGTATGTTGGACTCTGATATACATTGACTATATATATATATAGTCGGATAATATATGTTCGTATCTGGATCCGTATTCAAAAAATTAGATACGGATATCTGATATCCGAATATCCATGCAAATATGGGTACGGATATGGTTTTGAATTTTAATTATCCGTAACCAAATAGTAGATATATATACCATATAGTTTAATATATATTATGTGAAAATATTTATGTATATATCTACAGATATCCGATATCCAATCTGTATCCGTGTGTATCCGTCTAATATCCGATCCGTATCCGTATCCGAAAAATAAAAGCAGATACAGATATGGTTTTACCGCTATCTGATCCGCATCCGATCCGTTTGCACCCCTAGTTTAATGGGGCAACGGTACAGTTCGTTAACTTGTACTCCACAGAAATTAATAGTAATTACAGCTTATTGCTTGCCAAGAAGAATGCAACCCCATGTGGAATTAAATCCAAACAATATAACGTACTGATAACTGCCTCCATTTATTACAGGCCGATTCAAACTTACAACAGATCGACGCTGGAAAAAAAAATATTCTACCAAAAGAAATAACATTTCTAGATCTTGATTTTATTACAAATTAGTTGAGCATCATTTGTATACCCTTTGAAGAATGTGATATACAATTATATATGCATACATAACATCAAAGTTTGAACGAGCCGCTTGCAAAAATGAAATTCATGATCAAGAGGTGACTTGATGCTGCCAAGGAGTTTCATCAGTCTAAAAAATGTAATTACAGCTTACGCAACATACAGTTCATGCAGCATACAAAAGTCAAAACAGACCTCACGTAGTATTGCAGTCTAAAAAAACAACAAAGAAAACAAAAAACATCTAAACAATTAATTGTGTGCCTAACACCAAAACCTTAATTTTGTCATCTACAGGTACCAAGCATCCCTCCGCACAAGCTAGCTAACAGTACCGCAGCCACAGCTCATTCTCTTGTGCAATTCTACCAGTCAATATATTCGGAGGGCATTCGTTTGTTTCCAGATACCCCACGCAGCGCACAAGAAACAACACATCCAAATTAATTACCACATTAAAAACCTGCGCCCTGAGCGTATGATAACCATATTTCTTGAGTGCTTGCGTTCGGTATCATAAGTTAACATCCTAGCTTATCCGATAACAACCACCAGACGTGTGATATGTACAGACATAGAAATAACAGATGTACTGCCCGACTCGGTGGGGCAATTATTGCACCATTCTTGTTATGAGCATAATTCTTATTTCATGATTAAATCTAACTATATATAGCTAACTCGAATGGCTATGTTCATCTTGTAAGTAATTTTTACTTCATTCAACTCGAATTCCACTCCAACTCATGAAAAAATTAGCTAGCATCTCCACCCCAACTTACAAAACAAAATGTAGATGCGAATTAATATAGCAATTGTAATTTCAATTACAAAGATATAGGACAATTGCTAATTTGGTAATATATCTAAATTTGCAATATTACTAGAAGTGTTGTATCATTTTGCAATTAGTTTGTAAAACCTGCGCAAAACTATATCATTTTACAATTAAGTTAATTTAGTATAAAGTCAAGTGGTAAAAAAAAGTTCGTAAGTTAAATTATGAGAAAATTGGTTATTTGCCACTCCAAAATCTGGTTATTTGAAAAATGCCACTCTGAAATTAGAAATCATAAAAATGCCACTCTAAACTTAGTTAATTTTTAATTTTGCCACAATTATACAATTCTTATACTATTTTTATTAAAAATTAACTGAAAATTTATGTTTTGGGATACGTATTTCTGTATTTCCGATTATACCCTTCAGATACAATTAATCCAAATGGATCCCTCGTTGTCAGTTCCATCTCCTACCTCTAGCCACCGTGCGAGGAAAGAAAGAAAAGGAACAGAGGAGAAATTAGACCTTCCCGTGAGAAACTCTCGTAATCTCGAATGAGAAGGAAGTAAGGAGAAGAGACTAACACTTTCAATTCGGTCCTTCGTCGCTTGAGGAAGAATAAACACCGAGGAATGCTCTTGAACCCAACTCAGCCAATCCACCAAACCAAACCTTAGGACGAAAGCACAAATTGGATGTATGGGGACACTCTCTGAGAGCTCACGACGCTCTATGAACCCAGTCGAAATGAAACAATTTGACTGACTCAAGAAATGGTCCCGGTCGAGACTCGAGCTACAAGCCAACTGAGCAGCTAGAGGAGAAATGGGTCAAATTAAACATAAAGGGAGTTCCGTGAGGATTATGAAATGATGCCTAGGTGGTCAATTTGAGCTGAGGTGTCGCCAAGCAATATAGACGTTAATGGGGCACTTGGCACGGACTAAGCAAGACTTAACGCTCAATTGAGCTCGGGTGTTATTCAAATAAAGTTGAACATGCATATATAACATCCATATAGTGCATCGACATGTTGACAAGTAAAAGGGAATGCTGAAGTTCACAAGAAATGTGTTAATTGAAGAATGCTACCGTGACGGTGCAAAAGAAGACAAAACCAAGCAACTCGCTGCCTTACGTACCGACGTGGCGGAGTGGCAGCAAAAGTGGAGGCAGAGTGGTGGCGAAGTGGTTTTGGAGTGGTGACAGTGGCTGGTGGCGGAGGAAGCACCTCGGAGGCAGAGTGGCGACAGTGGCTGGTGGCGAAGTGTTTTTTCTGAGAAGGGTATTTTAGTCATTAATTAATTTTTTTTTTAAACAAGACTAATATAGTATTTGTGGAAAAATTAAAAATTAACTAAGTTTAGAGTGACATTTTTATGATTTCTAATTTCGGGGTGGCATTTTTCATAACTAAGTTTTGGAGTGGCAAATAACCAATTTTCTCTTAAATTATTGCGTAAATTTTTCATCATTGTTTTACTACTTAATTCATACTAGATAAGTTCGAAAATTTTATAAATTTGACATGTTAAGGTATCAAATGTGAAGTATATCAGTTTAAACAGTTTCAATTCGTCGTTTGAAGTCAATCTAATAGGTTTTGAAGTTAAACTCACAAAAGGCTTGCTAAGCTTAAGAACACCCTAGTTCTACTCGATAATTGTTAGATCGATGTAATTAAGTTTTGAAATTGCAAGAGTGAAACAATTATTAATATAACTAACATTAAAATTAATTCAAGAGTGAAAAAATATAAAATTGATTGAGAATATATAATTGCTAAAATGGCTGATGCGGCAAATAAAAAATCACTTTTCATAATTGAGACGGAGGTGCTCTTATAAACATATATAAACCCTTTGTAAACCACACACTAGCCTCTTCCGTATATATAGTTTAATTATAGACATTCTCCTCTCAATTTTAAGTTAAGCAGTCAAGGTTTCTAAACACAAACCGATCGAGGGTAGTTAATTCGTCACCTCTCATGCAGTATGCATAATGAGTTTCAGTCTGACATATTTCAATGACGTTATGATACTTCACCTTCCGAGGGGAGGCCGGGTTCCTCACCTATATATATATTATTTAGATTTCCTACTTTTATGATCCATCTTAGGATAATGCATAGTTAGCATTTCTTACTGTAACTTAATGTTTAACTATGAATATGAAAAATAAAGGGGAGTACTTAATTATGTTCTTGGGTGTTATCTACTTTCTGATCGAAACTATCTTTCTTAGTTAATTATAAGAAGTATAGCATAGCCTACTTCAAAATAAGAATAGAAGAAGTATATCTGACATTAGAATGTTATGTATGATACATTGATGAGAAGCAAGCTATGTAAGGCACAAAATCCATAGCTTGTATAATCTTTAAACTAAATTAAGTAGTTGAAAAGTAATATAGTTATTTTCAAACGATGTAGAAATCCTTTCATGACTATAAATAAAACATGATCAACTGAACGGCCTCAATTGTGAGATGGAGGGTGAATTCTTGGCATTGCATAGTCGAGATCAAATCCTGGTTTCTCTTCTGAGGCACTATGTGGTGGCTTGCGCAGCGATACTGCAACAAAATCGGGTTTCTGAACGCAACTTGATGAGTTTTCTCTTCTGATATTATCTTCTTTTCTATGATCACTACTCCTATGAGTTATGGATTTCACCCGGAATGTTGTGACTCGATCTGTCTGTTCTGTCATGGCCTCTGACATTGAGCTCTCACTTGAAGGCTTCTTAACCTTCATCTTCGACATATCCTAATTATAATATATATAATTATAAGAGTGTAAAATTATTATTTTCCATATAAAGGATATTTTCTTGCATACAGTGTAAAACACAATAAAATACCTCTACTTTTATACATTATGTCAATTGTCAAATACTCCTAGTAATTAAGTTAAATATGGCCAAATCTTGCCGCTCACTATAAGGGAAAAATATGAAGAGAATTTAGATGCAGTTTGAACTTCTATATAAATACCTAGCTAGCTAGGTAATGGGCAATAATAGGAATTTTTTTTTTGGCCTTTAGGGGGGCTTCGTTATTGTCCTAAAATTAATTGGACATGAAACTGTTTTTCCTTTTTCAGATTACGTACACATGAAATAACCTATATAATTATAGAAATTGTTCTAGACATATATTTGAGCTTACCTTTCTCGAGTGAAGAAAAGATGCACTGCGGCCTTCACAAAATTTAAAGCTAGTAGAGAGAGAGAGAGAAAGAAGCATGATGAGAAGAAGAGATGACATGCTGAGAATTTTTTAGCCTCTTGTGGAATTTATTTGCCTATTTTTGGTTGAGTAGGAGCATGCATGTATTAGATATATATCTCATCAGTTGCATTGCATGGAGATGCATAATAATAAGTAGGAGACAGTAAGAACATACATACTGTTTCTAAATGGCAAGTGATGAGAAAGAGAAAATTGTTGATGTTGTGTTCTGGATATTTAATTAAATAAAGAAATAGTACGGAATTTAATTCAAAAGCTCTCTCGATCGATGCTCCAAGCAGCCCTTTTCGATTTGTGTCCTTTTTGTCTCAAAATCGATCGATACTGGGGATGCTGGGATCGTTCAAGGGGTGAGAATATTTTAAAACGAAATATAATTAGCTTTTCATGATATCGAAACATGACCTTAATTAATTTGTTGAATTTTTTTTTAGGAAACAAATTAATTTTATTGATTTCTCATATTATTTCAATGTGTTTATTTATAGGCTACAGAATTTGAAAGACTAGTCATTAAAATATTTTCTAATTACATGATTTGATTAATTTGTTATATCTGTTAATTAATACTAATTGATCTCTAATTAATATGTTATTAATGTAATTGGTATGTAATTTATCGATCATCAACCGCCTTTCATACTAATATTGAAGGGAGCATGGAAACAGCCCCGCATCCATTAATTGACACGCCCATTGTATATTTACGTGATATCGTGGGTTGATGTACAATATAATATTAATTATGGTAAACTTGTAATATATGATTTATTAACATACCTATGGTTATATATATATATATATAGCTGGGCTATGGTGAGTTGTGAAGTAAGAGGTCATTTTTACTTCACGTTCATATTTTCATTTGAAAATTCAAACAACTGATCCGAACCGCTCAACATGTTCTCTATATTGAAATGTGCTTGGAGACAAAATTTTACATTTTTTAGAATTTTTTTACTATTTATTAAGCCACTTTGAAAATCGTTGATCCGGTGATCCAGAAATTTTTACTGTTTTTTACTGTTCACAGTGGATCAGCGATTTCAAGTGGCTTAATAAATAGTAAAAAAATTCCAAAAAATATAAAATTTAGTCTCCAAGCACATTTCAATATAGAGAACATGTTGAGCGGTTCGGATCGGTTGTTTGAATTTTCAAAATGAAAATATGGCGTGAAGTAAAACAACGTTTTACTTCACAACTGACCATAATCTATCTATATATATATATATATATATATATATAGAGAGAGAGAGAGAGAGAGAGAGAGGATTCTCAAATTTGGAGAGAGAGAGAGAGAAAAAAGAGAGAGAGGGAGAGAGGAAGAAGCCAAAGAGAGAGGAGAGAAGCTCGAAGGAGAGAAATGACCACCGAGCAAGTGGGAGAAGGACAAGCGGACTGGCAGGTGGTGCAACGGCGACGCCGGTTTCCCCCAAACTGGGGGACTTCAGCAGCAAACACTCCAGGAGTGGGAGGCTTCCAGCCAATCTCAGACCGGGCTACCTATGCAGACATGGCCAGATGCCCGGCCTCTGCCCCAGCCCGACACTGCCAAACTGTTCCAGCACCATCTCGACCTCCCACGCCGCCTACACCCCCAGGCACCTACTACTACGTGTCACCGCACAGCCCCTCTCACCTTCGTTTCCCCCCATCTACCAAGTTTGGAGAGTGGCGAGGCCGTTGTTTCAGGTGCTGCCGGGTAGGGCACACCATGGCGACTTGTCGCAACCCAAAGAAATATGGAAAATGCTAGCGTGATGGTCATGTGGGAGCTCATTGTAAGAGAGGAGTTGCCAGACCGAGAAACACCGTCAAGGTGACACCCACTCAAAAGGCCGGTTCTAAAGGAGAGCCGGGGTTTGAGGAACTGCTGACGGACTCGTTCCCCTATGTAACACCAGACATGCCAGTAGGGCGTCCAAAACGAATTCATGTGTTTGCCGATCGGGATGATGTCTACTTTCGACAACTGACTGTGCTGCAGCAATACTCGGTAGTGATGAATATGGGCACGTACCAATGGGATTTGTCTCCTGAGAATGTGGCGGCCTATGCCGTGCGATCCAACTTGGTGTCTCGAGATGAAATCACAGTCAGCTGCCTTGCTAATTCTCGGTTCCTCATCACGTTGCCGGTTGGGGTAGCCCCAGATACCTTCATCAATGCCATGCCGCTGGAAATATGGGAAGAAGGTTTCAATTTTCAGCAGTGGTCACCGAGGGATGGAGCTTCAATTTCGATCCCCCAGTTTAAAGTGCTTCTAAGTCTCGACGGCATTCCACCTCACCTTTACAATGAAAAGGAGGCTATGAACATCGTGCGGAAGTTTGGAGTATACATGGGCACTGTAGAACAAGAGCATCCCTCTCACAGGGTTTCCTGGTGGGTGGCGGCGGGGGTCGACGACCTCTTGCACGTACCACATGAGGTGGTAATGCATTCGGGGGGGCTCAGCTATGATGTGCACATAACCCCCATGAAATGGAAGAGGGGCCAACTATACTCAGATGATGATATTCCTCCGGCACCAGCAATCTTCAACGGTCCGCGGCAACCGGAGGGTTCCCCCACCTCATCGCCACCGGATTCAGATGATGAAAACAATATGACGGGGGACCTGGAGAAAGTGTCGCTAACTAGAAGAACGTTAAGGGAGATTTGCCGAGGAAAAGACCCACTTTCGTTGCCGGAGGAGCCACACAGGGGTCACAGGATCAGGCCGAACCCCCAACCATGCAGTTTTCTGCCACAATTAATCCTTGGACCTACACACAAGTGCACAATAGAAGGATAGGTAATTCCGCAGGCCCGAGTGAGGCGGGTCACAGGGAAGGGGGAAGCGACTCGTTACAACAAGCAGGGACTGCTGGAGAGGCCACTATCAAATCTGCACCCATACACCTTTTGTTGAGACAGCCTCAGCCAGGTACAGCCACGTCCCAGACGTCCCTAGGTGAGAGCAGAGACAAAAGTCGCCCCCTTAGACTGTCTCTTGGTACAGTGCTCAGGACTTTACCTAGGACTAGGGGAGGCGTGCCTAGTAATGGGTCACGGGATAAAACCCCAGAAGAGAATGTTCTGACTGTCTCAACCTCCAGTTCTACACGCCTTACTCAACAAGGAAAGTTTGGGGATGAGTGTGGCGCGCAAAACGGAGCAGCACTAACAGATACTCCAAACGGGTCCATAGGCAGCGCGGACTCCAATCCATGTACTACTTTAGCAGGGTTGCGCAGAGCCATACGTATTAAAAGGAGAAAAAGGAAATCCAAGGCCCAAAAGGCTTCCCCAGGCCCATCTAAGAAGATTCAAATTAATTCAGCTGCAACTAAACCATCACAACCTTTAGATGGCGGCCCAAGTACTTCAGCCCATCAGGGAAGAGGCCGCAGCTCTATGGCCGACGCAGAAATGGCATGTGATCTGAACCCAGAGGGATTTTTTACTATCAATGTTGACTACAACACATGTACCGACATTGCCAAACTGGTCGGGGTTAGCACCGGGGATGTAATGGTCACAGTGGAGGAAGATAATGCTGATCGAACTTGCTGGCAACCTACGATGACACAGCTGCAAAACACACACGTGCATTTCGATCAGGAAGGGGAGGAATCCGAAGAGGATTAGTGGGGGTGTTTCAGGTAGTGTTGTAACTGATGTTCAAAGTTTAATTATGAATACAAAAAAAATAAAAATTCTTAGTTGGAATGTTAGAGGGCTGGGAGATGGCAACAAATGCGATGTAGTACGGAATGTGATTAAAAACTCAAGATGTGATGTATGTTGTATGCAAGAATTGAAATGGAATAGTTTTGACTATCGATGTGTGAATAGGGTGCTCCCGTCGTTCTTTGACAAAAACTGTGCGATGGTATGTGCCGTGCACAGCTCGGGGGGTATTTTAATAGCTTGGAAGAGGAACTATCAACAATTAAACAGTTGGGCAACAAGACATACACTTTCGGTACTATTGAGGCAAGAAGAGACGGGGGGGCAATTCCTGGTGACCAATGTGTATGGACCAAGTGATGAGGCGAAAAAATTGGAGTTTATAGAGGAGCTAAGATCGGTCCAGCAGTTAGTCCATTCTCCTTGGACACTGTTGGGAGATTTTAATATGGTAAGATGGTACTCGGATCGGTCAGCAGATTATAGAAGCTATGGGCTCATGTGTGCGTTCAATGACATGGTACGAGATTTTGACATGATGGATGTGAATTTGGAGAATCGAGCTTACACGTGGACAAGTAAGAGACCGGTGCCGGTATTCTCACGCTTAGACCGAATATTCCTGTCACCTCACTGGACCTTGGCCTACCCGATTATCAAACTACATGCTCTGGAGATGCTGGTCTCGGACCATGTCCCGCTCTTACTCTCATGCCACATGCAGCACAAGTCCTACAAACCGCCTAGGCTAGAGAACTTCTGGTTCGGCTATGAAGAAGCAAAACAGATAGTTCATAATGTTTGGCAGTCGCAGCGGCAGCAGCAACCGGGCAACTCAAGGCGGTTCCAAGGTAAAGTTGATGAGGTCCACAAGGCCTTGCGCCATTGGCATCTAAACAAGTTCTCCTTGCTGGAGGTGCAACTTCAGAACTGTCGAAAAGCAATCAGTTTCTTTGATACCATAGAGGAAAAAAGGGTACTCGATGCTAGAGAATTCAAGTTGCGTTTAAACATCCGGGCTCGGGCATATGAGCTA
Organism: Carex myosuroides; assembly: GCA_028015225.1. Taxonomy (NCBI): domain Eukaryota; kingdom Viridiplantae; phylum Streptophyta; class Magnoliopsida; order Poales; family Cyperaceae; genus Carex; species Carex myosuroides. Next base: position 13,446,645 of record CM051466.1, read on the forward strand.
GCTCGGATAATTGAACTTCGTTGGCAGCAACGGTCTCGTGTGACTTGGCTCCAAAGTGGAGACCAAAATACACGCTACTTCCATGCCTATGCATCAGCTAGGGCACGGAAGAATGCGATATCGAACATTCACTACGGGGGAGCAACCTTTACTGACAAGGAAGCGATCACACAAGCATTCCTCCAGCACATGCAACTCCTCTTGGGAACTGAAACCACTACTATTAACTTCGATCCCACCATGTTGTACCCCCAAACTGAATGCTTAGATGACCTTCAGGTGCCATTTTCAGAGATGGAAATAGAAAGGGCAGTTAGACAATTGGCGAAAAACAAGGCATCAGGACCTGACGGTCTCCCAAACGAGTTTGTGCAGACCTTCTGGCCATTGCTTAAGGAGGAGGTAACCGAAATTTTTGAGAAATTCTTTAGTGGGCAGCTGGATCTGGAACACATTAACAAAGCCAACATTATCTTCGTACCAAAAAAGGAGCAAGCAGATGAAGTGGGGGAGTTTAGGCCAATAAGCATAATCAACCTTATACCCAAACTAATATCCAAGGTTCTCTCCAATAGATTGCGGCCTAAACTGCCTCAGCTAATTTCGGTGCACCAAACCACATTTGTGAAAAAAAGGCACATAGCAGAAACTTTCACATCCACAAGAGAACTGCTACAAGAGATTACGGTTTCAAAGGCAGAGGCGGTTTTTCTTAAGCTCGACTTCACCAAAGCTTTTGATTCGGTTCACTGGTCATTTCTGGTCAAGGTGATGCAAGCTAGGGGTTTCCCTGACAGATGGATTAGATGGATATCCAACATCCTGAGTACCTCTACATCTCGGGTTGTGGTCAACGGAGACATGTCTGAATTCTTTCCTCACAAAAGAGGACTCCGTCAGGGCGACCCTCTCTCCCCGATGCTATTTATTATTGCGGCCGATGTCTTACAATGCATGGTTCAAGCGATCGGCACGAGGCTTCCACAATCGATCACTGGAAGGGTACCGGAATCGGTTCTCGCCCTTCAGTATGCGGATGATACAGCCCTCATCGCGAATGTGTCAAGAAATTTAGAGTCGGTCATTGCACTTAAAATTGTGCTTAGGCTATTCTCAAAAATTTCTGGTTTGCACATTAATTTCAGCAAGAGTTGCTTCGTTCCGTTCAACCTATCAGGGGAAAGGCTACTCAAAGTAAACGCAATCATTGGTTGCCCGCAAACGCAATTGCCCGTCACATATCTAGGGATGCCACTTACCGTCAAACGGCCAACAAAGGAGTTGTTCTTGCCTCTAATTGACAAGTTCGAAATGAGGCTGCAAGGGTGGAAAAGAAAATTCATATCAAGAGGTGGTCGGCTACAATTGGTTAAATTGGTATTATCATCAATACCTGTGTACTTCATGTGCTGCTTTCTACTACCAGTTTGGGTTATAAAGAGGCTAGATCAAATTCGCAGACGGTTTCTTTGGGGCAACAATGCTAACATAAGGTGGGGATATCTTTAATTAACTGGGAGGTGGTTTGTCAGCCAAAGATATATGGAGGTATGGGCGTAACAAACTTGCGGATACAGAATATTGCCCTTTTGCTTAGGTGGTGGTGGCGGCTGTATGCAGAGATAGAGGCTCTCTGGACAGTAACGGTAAACAAATTGAGAAGGACTGGTCATCATACTAATGGCCCAAAATTTTGGGTAGTCACGGGCTCCTTTTTTTGGAACCAGCTAATCAAGCTCAGACCACTGTTTTGCTGGTCAACAACCTGGAAAATAGGCACTGGAGCAGAAATTTCGTTTTGGCAGGATGGTTGGGGTGGTTTGCCATTGGACCATCAATTGCAGGATAGCCCGGTGTACCCATTTATCCCCTTGAGGGATGCGGTGCCAGCAATTCAATATATTGCACCAGAGTACGCAGACAATGTACAAGGCATCAGTTTCACACATCTCCGAGACCAAATTGTGTGGAAATGGGGGCATGGAGGGGTATATACGGCAAAGTCGTTTTACAAAATTTTATCAGAGGGAGGGCTGATTCGTGACGAACATGCAAAGGTGTGGAATGCTAAGACACCTCCAACTGTGAGAATCTTTGGTTACTTGCTTCTTAAAAACCGGATTCTTACGCACGAGGTGATGTCGAGGAGAAACATGACATGTGCCTTGCCGTGCGTTCTGTGCAATAACTGTCCAGTGGAGTCAGCATTCCACATTTTCTTCTTATGTCCCTATGCGGTACATGTATGGTTCCTACTGGGCAGGAAGATTGGCTTTGCCATAATTCGGTTGGGGTCTGATCTAGAGACCACATGGCGACGTTCACTATCATCTTTAAATCTGCGGGACACACAGGGGAAAGCCAGGGGCATGCCCATGTTACTTAGCGCAATCTGGGCAATCTGGAAGCAACGTAATGCCAGAATTTTTTATGGAGAGCAGGTACTGTCGCAAATACTGGTTGACAGAATCTGGGAGGAGATGAGGCTGTGGGTGCGCTACTGCTGATGTCGGGGTCTAGGATCAATTCCAGAACTGATAATGGATCTCTGAGGCTGAGATAGAAGGTTCTCAATCAGCACCTGGATACCATTGTTGTTCTAGGTTGTTTTTTTGATGTTTTTGTATTTGTTGTTGTGTTATTCCTGACGTAGTTTCAGTGGGTCAGATAGTTCTTTACTCTTTCTAGAAGTAAGATGAAAACAAGTGATGTAAGATGTTCTTTAACTTTAATAATATAGACCTTGGCAGCCGCTGCCAAGTTTTTCAAAAAGAGAGAGAGAGAGAGAGAGAGAGTGATGCTACGGTGCTTTGGGAAGTAAAGAGGATGTTTTACTTCCCGCTCATATCTCCATTTTCAAAGTTCAAATAGTCAATCCGAATTTCTCAACATGATCTTCATATTAATATGTGCTTGGAGACCAAATTTTACATTTTTTGGAAATTTTTTACTATTTTTTTAGAATTTTTGAAAATCAGTGTTTTTTGAATTTTTTTATTATTTTTTATTTAATGAAAAGCTGTGATTTTCAAAAATTGTAAACAAATAATAAAAAATTTCCAAAAAATGTAATATCTGGTTTCCAAGCACGTATCAATAGGAAGATTATGTTGAGAAGTTCGGATCGACTATTTGAACTTTAAAATAGAGATATGAGCGGGAAGTAAAATACCGTCTTTACTTCCCAAAGCACCGTAGCATCACTCTATATATATATATATATATATATATATATATATATATATATATATATATATATATATATATATATATATATATATGCTGATAATTAAGTATGGTTCGTTTTAGCTAAGAAACAGTCTTAATAATTCAAGTTTAGTACCTAAAATAATATTATATTCATAATTAAAGCAACAGTTGTGTTTGTGTACGTTCGTAAACACATGATTTGTTATATCTGCTAATTAATATTAATATATTGATCTCTAATGAATATCTAATTAATTCTTAAATTATATATCTTGAACAACCTTCCATGCATACTAATTAGGTCATATCATGCATGGGTTGATGTACAATAGAATTATATAGATTAACTATGGTAAAACTTGTAAACAAAATAAAAGACAGACATGCAACATGAATAAAAACGAAAAAGATAAAGGACAGTTGAGGAGCGATACCCTAGGAGCTATAGCTACTAAGTACTAATTAATTAAGCTAGCTAGCATCCCTTCAACTGCGCTTGGTTGTTACATTGAACAACAACACATGCAACACAGGGACAAGTCTTTGCGTTTTCTTCGGATTTACATTTTACAGCTCTGTTTGTTAACCAACAATAATGTGTGTGTGTGTCTATATACACACACACACACACACATATATATTAACTTAATTGGTACGTAGTTTCACAATAATTAATATATGCACGAGACTTGCACTACAAGCTTATTGGACAGCACATGCTATCTAGATGAGGTAGTAAATTTTCACAATAATTAATTCGATTTGAATTTGAAGTGAACTCGATAATTTTGAACTATCAAATTAATCCGAATATATTCGATGTGACTGAACCCGAGATGACTTAAAAACTCAACCGGACTGGATCATATATCTGAAAGACTGAAACCCCATAACATAATAATTAAAGAAGCCAAATTGATCCGAACCTAATCCGCTAATTGATCTTTGGTACTTGATAATTAATTTCCAATTGTTTTTCTCTTCATATATATGCATGACTAGATCTACGTCATGATATGAATTTTTATAAATTATTTTTGGACTATCCTTTTAACGTGTGATTGTCATTTAATTTTGAAGGTCACTATATATAACATTATAACTGAAAATGAAATTTTGCAAAATGACGGCTTTCTGATTTAAACTAATTAATTAACCATTAAAAAAATAATCGATAGCATATATATCCCAACAAATGTAAACAATCCACCGAAGAAACGCCACCCAAAAGATCTACAACACACACTCCGATACAATTAATGAACTAAATTAATATACAATATGTAAAGGGTTCTTGGAAACAATAGCGTGGATAATTGAGCTAAATTTAATAAGTTCAGGGACCAGTAGTTGGTATCAGTCCAAACCGGCCAAGTTAAAATTTTAATGTGGTATTATATATATGAGGAGGGTTCCAATGCCTCATATTTTTCATACCTCATCTACCTCATACTTTATATCTTTGTTTTCAAAGTTCAAATTATCGATCCGACCGTTCAACATGATACCCATACTAAAATATGCTTGGGGATGAAATTTTATATTTTTTGGAATTTTTTTACTATTTTTTAAGATGGGTACAAAATCACTGTTTTTGGACCGTTTAAAAAACAGTGATTTTCTACCCATCTTAAAAAATAGCAAAAAATTTCCAAAAATTATAAAATTTCATCCCCAACCATATTTTAGTATGGATATCATGGTGAATGGTTCGGAACGACAATTTAGACTATGAAAATGAAGATATAGAACATGAGGTATGATGAGGTATGAAAGGCATGAGGCATTGGAACCCTCCTCTATATATATATATATATATATATATATATATATATATATATATATATATATATATATATATATATATATATATATATATAGCTTAAAGAAGAGAATTTTGCAATAAAAGCTCCTATCTTCATAATAATTGTTAACAGTTTCTTGTGGCACGCAGAGATTTATTAAATAATAGCATAATAACCCGGCCGGTTTTTTTGCAAAACACACAAAATTATTATATTTGAACGCAGGCATGATTACAAGATCTAAAAATAACATTTTTTTTTTAGGTTTATCATCTGAACGCATGCATTTGAACGTACTTCAAGCTATGCTTCTTTAATTAACTAATTAAATGAAAACAAGAATGTTGTTATTATTCTTTAATTATAAATTCTGGATTAGATGGACAAAAATTTCCTCTGTACGAAGACCCGCTTCATGGTATCTACATATCTCTTTCTCTTCCTTATTTATTTTCATTTCTGTATGTTTGTTTCAATTGTACTATTTTCAATTGACACAACTTGAATAATAATCGACCTAACTAATTATACACCGATTACCAAGTGTCAAGCTTATGATCAAATTATAAATAGAGGTGCAATTAATCAGTGGGAAATTACATGATTTAGTTCTAAAAATGTGACATTTAATTAACGATACAACAGTGATCAGTGCAAACTTTCACAATGCATTAGTTTATTGTTGTTTAATGGTTCGGGCTTATATAAGCCTTACAACGCACTCTTACAAATAACACCCTAGATTATCCCATAATGTCCTATTTGACAATAGGTCCCTAGAAAACATACAAAATATCTCAACACTCCCCCTCAAGATGGGCGAAAGATATCCACTAAGCCCATCTTGTCACATCCTCTCGCTAAGTCCAACGAATTGAGTCCTTTCGTCAGACAATCTGCTGCTTGGTCTTTGGTTGCAACATGACCTAACTCCAGGAGTCCACTGGTCAACTTCTCCTTGATGAAGAACCTATCGATCTCGATATGCTTGGTTCTATCATGCTGTACTGGGTTGTTGGCGATACTGATGGCTGACTTGTTATCGCACCACAACTTCATTCGGTCCCCTTGGTCCATCTTGAGCTCCACCAGCAAGGCTTTCAACCACAACATCTCTGCCACGCTTAAGGCCATGGCCCTGTACTCTGCCTCGGCTGTGGATCGCGCAACCACTGTCTGCTTCTTGCTCTTCCAGGAAACCAGATTGCCCCCTACAAACATGCAATATCCAGACGTGGACTTCCTGTCATCAGCACAACTAGCCCAGTCTGAATCACAATAGCCCTCAATGTTCAAATGCCCATTCTTTCTGAAAATCAACCCCTTCCCTGGTGCACTCTTCAGGTACCTCAGAATCTGGTACACAGCATCCATGTGACCCTCTCTAGGGTCATGCATATAACGGCTCACCACACTCACAGCAAAGGATATGTCGGGACGAGTGTGGCTCAGATAGATCAAGCGGCCCACCAATCTCTGGTACCTCTCTTTATCAACTGGCTCTCCTGCCTCAGCACCTAGCTTGGACTTCTGGTCAATGGGAGTAGTCGCAGGTTTGCACCCCAGCATACCTGTCTCTGTGAGCAAATCTAGCACATACTTCCTTTGAGATAACACAATCCCCTCTGCACCACGGGCTACCTCAATCCCAAGGAAGTATCTCAGCTGTCCCAAGTCCTTTACCTCAAACTCCTTGCCCAATCTGGCCTTTAGCTGAGCAATCTCACTCTCATCATCACCAGTGATAATCATGTCGTCCACATACACTGCAAGCATCGTAATGTGAACGCCATGTCGCCTAAAGAACACTGTATGGTCTGCATTGGTCTGCCGATACCCCATGCCTACCATAGCCCTCCTAAACCTGTCAAACCAGGCTCGAGGAGACTGCTTCAGCCCATAAAGAGATTTCTGGAGCCTGCACACCTTGCCAACTGTTTGTTTCGTGCCAAATCCCGGTGGGACCTCCATGTACACCTCTTCCACCAAATCACCATGAAGGAAAGCATTCTTCACATCAAGCTGATGCAACTTCCACCCTTCATTCGCTGCCAAGGAGACAAGTGTCCGCACTGTGCTCATCTTTGCCACAGGTGCAAAGGTCTCATCATAGTCAATGCCATAAGTCTGACTGTACCCCTTTGCTACCAATCGGGCCTTGTAGCGCTCAACCCGACCTTCCGGGCCTTGCTTCACAGTGAATACCCACTTGCACCCAACCGCCTTCTTGCCTGGTGGTAGTGACACAAGTTTCCAGGTTTTGTTCTTAGCAAGAGCCTCAAGTTCCTCTAACATGGCAGCTTTCCACTTTGGATCCTCCTTAGCAACCTGCCAACACTTAGGAATAGAGACAATGTCCAAAGATGCAATGAATGCTCCATGTGCAGGTGATATGTGAGAGTAAGAGATAAACTGGGCAATGTCATGTGGAAAACCGTATCGGTCAGGTGGAACCCCCGCATTGGTGCGAGAAGTTCTCCTTACCGATAGGGGAGTGGGAGGAGTAGAGAGAGGAATCATATCACCTGTGTACTCTGGATCTGAGGTGGATGGTGTAGGTGTCTCAGGAGTCGGGGTAGGCAGTGACAAGGAACTTGGCACAAGCGGCGCTGTAGGCACGACCCCCTCATTCTGCTTTCGTCTCCTCGTATACACTCTCAGCTCCCCCTGAGCTTGAGTTCCACCATTTCCGGGATCATTCCCTTCCTGTTCCGGCACAACGGCCGACTCCTCATCAATCGGACAAGAGACATCCCCCACACTCACCATCCTCCTCTCACTACCACTGCTAGTCTCCCCCTCTCGCCTCATACCTCCTGTATCGAGCGAGTCTCCAAAAGGTGAAGTGACCTGAGAAGAGTAGTATGGCTCAAGCTCTCGAAATGTGACGTCCATACTAAAGAACAACCTCCTCTCCACAGGACTCCAGCAAACATACCCCTTTTGGGTAGCTGAATACCCAACAAACACACACTTCACAGCCCTTGGATCTAGTTTGCCCACATTTGGTCTGTTGTCCTGCACAAAGCACACACAGCCAAATGTTTTGAGAGGGAGAATATCACCATTCTTACCTCTCAGCATCTCAATCGGAGACTTCCATTCCAATACCCGCGAGGGCATTCTATTGATCAAGTAAGCCGCTGTCAGAACTGCTTGCCCCCACAAGTATTTGGGAACCTTCATCGACATCATCATACTCCGGGTCACCTCAAGGAGGTGCCTATTCTTCCTTTCGGCCACCCCATTCTGCTCTGGTGTGTATGGACAAGTGGTTTGATGCTGTATTCCCTGAGATGATAAGTACTCTCCAAACGCCTTGTTGATGTACTCTGTCCCATTGTCAGACCTCAATACCTTCACAACTGCACCGTATTGAGTCTGGACTCCTTTGTGAAAATCTTTGAAGCAAGCAAACACATCACTCTTGTTTTTCATCAAACAAAGCCAAGTCACACGAGAAAAACAATCAATAAAGGAAACAAAATATCTAACTCCATTTAAGTAGTTGTGGGACAAGGCCCCCATACATCTGAATGTACCAACTCAAAAGGAAACGAACTCCTACTACCAGAGCTAGAATAAGAGCTTCTGGTGTGTTTCCCTAACTCACATGCATCACATACCAACTTTTCTTTATTAGCCTTTTCAAACAAAGGCGGATACAACCTACTCAAAACAGAAAAAGACGGGTGACCCAACCGCCTATGGTGAAGCAGCAGTAGATCCTCTACACTCCTCTCGACTCCTCCAGCACCCTCTACAATGGACGAAAGAGCGGAATCCAAACTCTCCCTATCCAAGTACCATAGACCGCTATGCCATGTGCCAGTCCCAAGCTTCCTGCCCGTCCCCTTCTCCTGGAAGACCACCTTAGGAATATCAAAAGAGACAACACATTTTAGTTGAAGAATAATAGCACTTATGGATAAGAGATTTACTGGAAAAGAAGGAGCATGCAAAATATTGGACAAAGTCAGTGAGTTGGTACATCGCACAGTACCCTTACCCACCACAGGCTGGGCTGTACCATCTGCTGTCTGAATACTCTCAGGGACTGCCAGGTGAGTATAGGAAGAAAACTCCCCAGCAGTACCCGTCACATGTCTAGAAGCACCGGAATCAACTATCCATGGTGATCTAGTGGTGGGTATAGAGGCAAGGGCGTGTGAGTCACAAGTACCTGATGCTGAATGAGCATAAGAAGCAATGTTACCCCTGGGTAAGGACCAGGTGGATGCATCATCGGCCACACTCTTTCCATCTGCAGCTCTTTGCTTCCTCTTCAGGGCCTCCAAAAACTCATGATCCTCATCAGTGAAGACCACACCTGCCTCCTCCTCTTCACCTGCTACCATCAGATTTGCCCGGTAGCCTCCTCTTCCACCTCCTCTGCGACCCCGACCACGACCGCGATCTCCAGACTGGCCGCGTCTCACCTTTGGTGGCTTAGTGCAAGCTGACTTCAGGTGGCCTACCTCTCCACAATTGTAGCACTCCCGGGTCTCACCTCTAGACCTGGTGTTTCCCGAGTTGGAGATAGCTAGAGCCGACTTCACCCCTGGAAGTCCCCCTGCCCCAGCCTGTAGCGCGATCCGGGTCTCCTCCTGTATCATGGCCGAGACTGCCTCATCAAGGGAAGGGATCTTCGGCTGTGCTAGTAACATCGCACTCCTCTGCTCGAATGCTGGAGCCAGACCCCTAATAAACCCCATAGTCTTGTCCCGCATCTCAGCCTCGGTCTTCCTGCACGCAGGGTCAGGGCAACACAATGTTCTATCGCAATGGTCATGCTCCAGCCATAAGCGCTCCAACTCTATGGCATACTCCTGTACAGACCTCTCCCCCTGTACACAAGCAATGATATCTCTTTTGATCTGGTAAACTCTTAGATTGTTCCCCACTCCATCATACGTCTTTCTCAGCTTTTCCCAGACAAGCCTCACATCCTCAATGCCATCCACATTGGCTGCAATCTGTGGTGTCATCGAGCTCAGGAGCCAGATGTATACCAGCATGTGAGTGGACCTCCACTCATCCCATGCCGGAGTCCCCTCAGCCGGCTCAGTAATCGCTCCAGTCAAGTACCCCTCCAGTTTCCTTCCTACCAGAGTGTACCTTACCCGACGCGACCAGCTCAAATACGAAGCTGGACCATCGAGTTTCACATCAATCGGTGGTAGCTCCACCCTCGGTGCTGGCCTTGGCGCGCTCTCACTAGCAGCCACCTTGAATGCCCTCATCAGCATAGTGATCTCGTCCCCACTCAGCTTCCCCAAAGCTTCTTCCATGGGATTCTTGGCCTCCTTGCCTGAATTCCCGTGAGCCATCGATCAGACTCAATCTACCCTTGCCTGAAACTCTTTCTTCTTCCTCAAGACCCGATCTTGTACCCGCAAGATCTAGATCCTCATCACCTCTAACCTCTTTCTCTTTCTCTTTCTTTTAGCCCGATCTTGATCTTAACTCATCAAGATTCGAGCTCAAACAACCCGATCAACCAATCTAAACCCGCTTCTCGGGTATCGTGAGGTATAGGCCCCCCACGCCGGCCAAATCAATCAACAATCACCAAAAGACAAAAAACCCGACCTCTAAAAGAGAGAAGAGAGAGAGGCCGACTAAATCAAGAGAAAGAGAGAGAGAAACCCTAAGGAGAGTCGGCTAGGTCAGAAGCTGCTAGTACTCGGCTAGGTCAGATCTGGCGGGCTGGTGGCTAGGTCTGGCGGAGAGAGGCGGAGCAGGGCAGAGCAAGGTGGAACCGGGCGGAACACCAGAGGCGGACTGGCCAGGGCAGTGGCGGAGGCCCGATCTGGCCAGGGCTGGCGGAAGCACCAGCAGAAAACTGGAGAGGCGGCGGCCTTAAGAGGCGGCGACCTGGAGAGGCGGTGGCGGCCTGGATCTGGCGATGAAGTAGCTTCTCGCTGCAGTAGCGGGTTGCTACAGTAGCGGGTGCTACTGTAGCGGGTGCTACAGTAACACGGGAAAAAACTGGCTAACCCTAACCCTAATTAGTTGAGGCTCTGATACCAAGAAGAAAAGTGAGCCAAAAAGTATTATTTATTGTTTAATGGTTCGGGCTTATATAAGCCTTACAACGCACTCTTACAAATAACACCCTAGATTATCCCATAATGTCCTATTTGACAATAGGTCCCTAGAAAACATACAAAATATCTCAACAAACTTGAATAATAATCGACCTAACTAATTATACACCGATTACCAAGTGTCAAGCTTATGATCAAATTATAAATAGAGGTGCAATTAATCAGTGGGAAATTACATGATTTAGTTCTAAAAATGTGACATTTAATTAACGATACAACAGTGATCAGTGCAAACTTTCACAATGCATTAGTTTGCCAATAATATTTTAATTCCCTCTCATGGATGTGTTCAAATTATAAATGAGAAGAGCAAATTCAAACAGTCAACATTAAGTTAACTTTGACTAAGTCAACAGCAGAAAAAAAACTACCTCTGAAAATGGAAATGTCCATTTTTAAATATAAACGAAGTTCTGAAACGTCCATATATGTATTAAAGTAATTAATACACAATCGGGCTTAAGCTAGTGTTAGTTCGAAAATATGAAAGGATCACCAACAAGGCTGGAGAGCTAAATTTGAAAGTCATCTAACTCAATTTTAAATAATTAATGCAAGCTCTTGATCTTGATATAGACATTAGAGATGTAAATTTGTTTTGTTGTGTGTCATGACTTGGGTCACATGTGTGTTGTGACTAAAATCACGAACAATGATCATGACATGTGAATAGTCACGACACGTTAATTACATTGTGACTAGACGTGACTTAACTAGTTACATTTGGTCACAATTAATCATGCTTGATCATGTTTAATTATTTTTTTCGAACTTTTAAGTTTATTTAAGAAAGAAATATCAGAAAATGTCAAAGATATGAAAAAATTGTCATATAAAATATAACATTAAACATGATCACGTAATTATTTGTTGTGTCGTGTACCATGTCATTATGTATCGTGATTACACCAGTGCGTACGTCATGCGATGCCATTTTTTTACTTAGGGTGATCATGACACACAAGTTACGGCACATAACAGATTCCGAGTGCCACGCCATATTGCGATGGAGTTCAAGAGGCTAAAGAAAAAACATTCAGAAGTTCACTTTGGTAATTTCTAATTTCTAATTTAAAAAAACAAAAGAATTCAAATTTATAATTTCTAAGTCCGTTTTGCTACCTGTTCTAGAGAGGCTAAAAAAAACATTCAGAAGTTCACTTTGCAGCGAGTCACTTTTATTTTCAATACTTTCTGTGCTCTTGATCATTGATCATGTACAAGAATATGTCATTACCTGCGAGGGTAAAAGTGCTTTTTACTATTAGTATCGTCGATAATAGCGATACCCTCAAAAATAGTAATTTCTGCCAGCTTACTCTCGATAATATTCACTTTTTATCCTCGTGGATAGTAGTAAATTAAAGCAAGCTCAATAAATAAACGAATTATTTTTCAAGTGAATCATGATCACACTACAGCATTCACATTCATCAGCGACCGGCCAAATCGGTCGCTGAAGGGTTTTTCGCCGGTAGCTGATGGGTTGACCGGTCGCTGATGACCTAAATCGGTAGCAGATGACTCGGACGCAGATGCTTCGTCGCTGATGACCACCTCGCTGACGTCACCGGTCGCTGAAGCTTCAGGCGCCGGTCGCTGATGATTCGTTTAGCGACCGACACTACTACAGAAAAAGAGATTGCACACGGACATTAATGGAAGAGCTACACGGATTTCCTGCCGTGTTTAAAGCCAGGGTGTATGAATAGGTCAGAAACTACACACGGATATTTAACTGTGTGTGATTATAATGATTTCTACACGGATATCCCCTAATTAACCGTGTACAAAGACCTGCCAGTGTCGCTCTCCAAGTTACCGAGCTACACGGTTATCCCCTAATTAACCGTGTACGTTTACTCTTTCTACACGGCTTTGTATTAAAAGTCCGTGTAGCTATCTTAGCTATTATACACGGATTTTTCTAAAATATCCGTGTATGATTACTATTGCACACGGATTTGTATTAAATGTCCGTGTAGCTCTCTTAGCTATTATACACGGACATTTGTTAAATATCCGTGTGCAATAGCTAATTTTTTTTTGTTTTTTCTATCGTACACGGACGATTATGAAATATCCGTGTATAATAGCTAATTTTTTTTTTTTGTATATTTTGTTTTTGGGCTAGCCTCCAGCTTTGCTAGCCAATTTTTTGCGACAGAAATTATACAAAATTCCATATAGCAATAAATTCATTCGAAACAGATTAATTAGCAAGAAATTCATATACTAAATTTATACAAAATTCATATAGCAATAAACAGATTAATTATGTCACTTATGCACTAAATGATTATGATGCACGAACGATCAAGAAATTGGACTAAATAATAGAAAGATAGATTTCGGTTCTGAGATCACACAGATTCTCAATTCTTTGATAAAACTATTATAAAAACAACAATTGCCTCTGCCAAAAGTCCTGACGGCTGTTTAAATACAAACCCTAAACAAAAATGCATAAAAGATACATAAAAGACCCTAAAAATGCTAAAATTATAAAGAAAGGTCCAAAAGTTCAGATCCGACGGTCGGATCGCGAATCTGAGCCCGAAAAATGGGCGAAACGGATCATAGATCGGTTTCGAATCCGGCTTTGGGTTGTGGAGTTCCTGTCAAAATTTCAGCCCGATCCGACAGACGGATCAAAAGTTACACCCCTTTTTCTGAAACATGCGCAGGCCTTGGTTAAACACATCATGAGTAAAGCATAGAACAGATCAATTGCAATCATAGGAAATTAATATGAAGTACATACCGCTTATTATCTCAGATCTCAGCTGCTGGCCTCGATCAATTCGCACAAATCTGATAGGAAAAAGCTCAGTTCACAGAGATGTACTAAAAGACTTGATCAAAACGGCGCTGGAAGGGGAAGACATTAAAACCCTACACTTTTATACACGGCTATTTAGTTATAAATCCGTGTAGCTCTCCAACTAAACATACACGGCTATTTAGTTATAAATCCGTGTACAATTCTACTATTTCTACACGGATATATTATCAAAAATCCGTGTGTATATTCCTACACGGCTTTGTATTAAAAGTCCGTGTAGCTCTCTCAATTATTTGCACACGGACCTCTTTACACACGGATTTTTGGTTTCTAATAAACCGTGTAGCTCTCTCTAATAATTCTACACTGATTATTAACTAATTATCCGTGTAGAAATCGTGCAGATCTTTTGAACAAGTAAAAAATCATATTTGGTACACGGTTTTTAATAAAATTGCCAAATCCGTGTACAATGTGCAGTGTACAAAGCCAGTTTTTGTAGTAGTGCGATTAGTTCTGTCGCTGATGCTGCGTGCTGACGTGGCGCAAGATCATCAGAGACCGATTGGCCGGTCTCTGATGGTTACAAATCGGTAGCAGAAGATTGTTTTTTTTAATGTTTTTTTAGTTATTTTTCTTTTTCTCAATTGGTACGAAACGTACCAAGCAATGAATACATAATTTACAAGCAAATATACAATTTACCGTCGTCGTTTTCGATCGACAAATATATAATTCACATGCAAACACTTGAACAATATAAAATACTGATACGACATCTAATATCTAATATCCAATATCCAATATCCAACATAAACAAGAAATATGTAAAATACTACATAAACATCCAATATCAAAGTACGATATAAAAATAAAATATCTAAAGTACGACATACAGATCAAAACATTTCTAAAACTAGTCATCTCCTAAATCATCACCACTGTCATCCTGCTCATCGGGACGGTGTGAGCTAGAACCTCCCTGTGAGAATATAACTAAAGTTTTTAGGATTTACTGTTTATAGGGTTTACAATTTTTAAGAGTTTACTGTTCCGTCAATTAGTTTATCATACTTGGTGTTCTTATTGAATTGAAACATACTCCGAAATTGAAATTCGTACCTGATAAGGCGAAGAACGTCCCATGTTACGCCTCATCTCCTCCATGAATTGGTTAAATACGTTGAGCTGTGGTTGAAGCACGCCCAACACCTGACTTGAAATCGCATTGATGTCTTCTTGTCTGAGAGGAGGCGGCGCCGAAGAATATGATTGCGTTTGCGATTGCGATCGCGAAGAAGACGTCTGCGACGCACCTGGGCGATACATCGATCTCGTCATAACATAAGTTAATTCATCGTTTTTGATATTTACGAAGGTAATTCAATGATTTTTAAAAATAAAACTCATGGTCCTTATTGAAGTATTAAAGTTTAAACCAACTTTACTTGATACTCGATATAATTATACCATATATCTTTATGATATCACATAATATAATAATCATAATATAGCGTGGATTGCTAAAAAATATTGTGTGAGATAAAAAAGATGTATTTAATCAATTAGGGAATATATATCTGGTCAAAAAAGATGTACAGATATTGTTATTTGTTTATAGTTTGAATATTATAAATTACGGACCAAAAACATTCACTTTGATTAATTATTTGAGAAAATAAATAAATATCTTATTTGTTTTAGTAAAAATTGAGGGTTAACTCCTCAAATTTCATCACGCAAAATCAGTTAGTATAATTAGCGGATCAAACAAAGCGCGAAAATACAAAAACAAAGGGTGAGCTAAAAAGAGCTCGACTGATCCTCAGAACAAGCCCCAAGTATATATTCAGAACAGCAAGGTGTAGTACGCTACAAAGATAGGTTTTACATTGGTAAGGCGCATGGTTGGAGAGAGAAAAGGTGCTACAAGAGCTGCATGCATGATTCAGCTCTAGGAGGTTACTCTAGGATAGGGGTGGCACGAGCTGGCTCGGTCCGAGTTAAGTCCTAGCTCAGCTTGTTAATTCCTGACCGAGCTACTGTCGAGCGAGTTGTACTTAGGACAGCCAAGTTAAAAATTTAGCTTGAAATCGTGACAAGCCAGTCCGAGTTGGACCGAGCTAGCTCACAAGCTAAGCAAGCATCTCTAATTAATGTTTTTTCAACCAAAATAGAATTCCCGTTACCAGTGAGTTCTTAGTCAAAAATGTACAATTTGAGTTCATTTGTCGTGCTATTACTAGTGAATTGGTACAATTGGAAATTTATTGATACGATTATACTCCATATATTTATATATACTTGCAATCAACATACCTCGGTAAGTGAGCAAATAATATAGAGAGACGAGCATGGAATACAAAAATTAGGAGTCAAGAGAGCTTTAGAGCAACAAAAGCTAAAACACCAGAGTGAGATTGGAGAGAAGTGACGAAGCATATGGTTTTTGGCTAAAACCCTAAAACCTACGTACACAGTGAGAAATTAATTATTGGAGAAGGGTCCTCTAGCTTGTTAATGGGCTGAGTTAGCTCGGTCCGAGCGAGATCCCAGCTCAGCTTGTTTTCTGGACTGAACTACTAGCTCGCTGGCTCACTAACAGTTCGATCTACTTTTGAGCGAGTTGTTAGCAATCGAGTCAGAGATAATACACGAGTTACGAGCATTTTTACCAGCTACCAGCTCTACTCTAAGATGTTAAACACAACCTAGAGAGTCAAAAGTTTGAATATGAAAAGAGATGAAAGTGATCACTAAGGCCCTGTTCGGATGTATGGTTTTACGTAGGAATTCATACTCAATGAGGACTGTTTTCCTAGAGCTGTTCGGAGGTCCAGTAATTTCCCAATTTATTCCCAACTTTATTCCTATACTGCACCCACCAACAGCCAAATTCATGGAAAAAAAAAATAATGTTCAAGTGAATAATTTTTTTCCCAACTCCAACTTTCTCTTCTTCCATGTGGGTGGGTCCCATCTTCTCTCTCTCTTTTTCCTCAAACACAAACATGTGGCACATTCTATATATAAAGAGCTACACTTTATATTACTTCTCATTGTGGGACTAATGTTACTTATCCAAAGATCCAGACCGAAATATATATATTTTACAGCATATTAGTCTAATATATAGGTGAAAAAAAAATTCTACAAATTTTTGTGTACAACATTTAATTTTTGTACAATCTTTTTTGTAGAACATTTAATTATTTTTGGTATAATTTGTTTTGTACAACATTTAATTATTTTTTGTACATTTTTTTTGTACAACGTTTAATTATTTTTGTACAATTTTTTAATTTTAAATATGTGAGAAATTTAAATAGAAATATTTATTTTTAAAATAAATTAAGTTTTTTCACAACTGATCTCAAGGTACGATCTAGATATATCATTTTATCACATATTTTAAATGTTTATTTGTTTATAAATATTTATATTTGTTATAAATGTTGATCAATATTTATATTTTATAAAATAATAATTATAAGTAATGTGATGTTATGTTATTATTTAATTTATAAAATAATAATAATAAAGAAAATTGTATTATTTATTTAATCTTATTTAATTGCATTATTTAATCTAGTTAATTAGTAATGTTATGTTATAAAATAATAATTAGTAAGTGATGTTATGTTATGTTATTATTTAATTAATTAATTTAATTGTATTATTGATACTTTATTAATAAAGAAAATTGTGTAATATCAAACATTTTAAAAAGAAAAATAGAATTTCCCACAATTAATCCCACTGTTCAACCGAACACTTATTTCAACACATTTCCATAATTAATCCTATGCATACCCGCACCCATGGGTTCCCGCTTTTTTAAAAGTGGGTTCCCATCCCCGTCAAATCCCATCCCGTGTAATCCCGTGACATTCGA
Organism: Carex myosuroides; assembly: GCA_028015225.1. Classification (NCBI taxonomy): domain Eukaryota; kingdom Viridiplantae; phylum Streptophyta; class Magnoliopsida; order Poales; family Cyperaceae; genus Carex; species Carex myosuroides. The sequence goes on from CM051466.1 coordinate 13,464,450, forward strand.
ACAGGCCCTAAAAAGTAAAAATTATAGGTATTGCACCAATATATATTGTCATAGGACAAATTGTCATTTAGTTAATGTAATGTACATATATAATTTGAACTTGTTTCAGTAATGAAGTTGGTGACATGATCACTATTATTTGAGGAAAAAATACAAAAAAATAAAAGTTTGAAATAATAGTATTGAGTGTACAATGATAAATGGTACAATTAAATGATACAACAATAGAGATACATAGTTTAAATTAGTGTTGTAACTAACTGTATATGATCGTCAGACAGATATAGTACCGTCAAGCAATTAATCAGAAATAATCGATCATAATTAGAAATAATCGGTCGATTAGTCGAAAAAATCCGTGACAGTTTGGTCACCGCCAACGACTAATTTACGGATTAATCGATCTACACAGACGTTTTTTACAACATTGATTTAAATGATAACTATAAATAATTTACTTTGTATTTCTTATAATTCTATCATGAAGTCGACATACTGATAAAGTGATAAATGGTCGTTGTAATTAATGGTAAGTAAAGTTAAATATAATTTTGAAATAATTAGAATAAACAAACAGATGATTTTGTCGAAAGATTCGGGCATTACGATGGAGGCATGGAGGCATGGAATGCCAAAATACACGTGTATTTTCATTGGTAAGAAAGAAAAAGGTTAAGTTGTGAATATGAGTGGGCCATGTCGGATAAAGCGCGTGCGATGTAACTGGTGTCACGGCGCTGAATCCGGTGCCTTGCTCAGGTGCGTTGTCTCGACGGCATCTCTCTTCCTACTGCTCAATCTCATTGGCAGCAACAAGAGGTGGTGAGAAAACAATATATAGAATTGGTACTTCATGAAAAGATTTTTTATTCATAAAAATAATTAAAATATAACATAGAGAAATAAAAAAGAGTACTTGAATTACCAGACATGTAGAAAGATCGGAGATTCTGATTCAATATTTGAATCGAAAACGACGCTGCCGATCTAAAATACAGTTAACTTTTTTCTCCAGTTTGTTTCTCTCCTCCGTGTGGCCCCCCCACATCTTCTTTAAAAGCTTGTTGATTACAAAATTTTATTGGAAATGTTAACATTTGGAGCGGGACCCACATGCTAAGCAGAGTAAAAAAAAATGGCAATTTTGTTAGCTCAGAGGATTTGGACACGGACCCACATACATACATAGACAAGCATAGTAAAACAAAATTATTATTTTCGTGGGATCCACCATAAACAGTTTATAAATAAGAGAGAAGAAGTGAGGTCCGTACCGGAAAGAAGAAAACTGGAGACGAAAAAAATATACATTATGAATTGGTAGTGTTTCCGATTCAAAATTTGAATCGGAAATAATGCCTCCAATCTTTCTACATATCTAACAATTTAAGTACTTTTTCTACATGTCTAACAATTTAAGTACTCTCTGTTTCTCTCTGTTATTTTTTAAATATTTCTATGAATAAAAATTTTCCTTCATGAACTGGTACTGTCTTGTTCGAATTACGAGGCTAACTATATATATATAATACAGATGTACAATGTTCGAGGAGCAGCAACACGCTCCGTAATTTTATTTTTATTTTCCTTTTCTTACATAATAAGGTCCTGAATCCTAATTACTGAAACCGGTCAGGCCCTCTTACAACCTTGTTAAAGAAGCAGCAAATGGAACCTTTTCAATTACTCTTCGGTACCAAATTTGAACGAGATTAGGAGTAGAACTAGGTGTTCTTAAGCTCATTTAAGTTTTTTATAATGTTAATTTCAAAATCTATCGAATTGATTTCGAATGACAAATTCAAACCGTTAAAATTGATCAGTTTCTCATGTCAAAAAAAAATTGATCAACTTCACATGTGTTTACATGTTAATTTTTATAAATTTTCAAATTAATTTAGTATAAAGTTAAGTAGTCAAAATATGATGAAAAATAAACGCATTAAAATTAACTTATAAAAAAAATTCCGCTTAACTTTATACTAAATTAAGTCGAAAATCTATAAATTTGATATGTAAATACATCACTCGTGAAGTAGATCGGTTTGAACTATTTGAATTCATTGTTTGAAGTAAATCTCACCCAAAATAGTTGGTGAGCTTAAGAGCAGCCTAGTTCTACTCCGAGATTAGTGTTGCACTGAAAATTGTTTTTGTTTGTTCAAAAAAATAATAATGAAAATAAATACAGAAGATATAATAAGGGGGAATCGGTGATATACCCATCAAAACTTTTGAATTTGGATATTTGCCCATATCCTATTCAAATTTGAGATAAATTTTGAATAGGATATGGGCAAATATCCAAATTCAAAAGTTTTGATGGGTATATAACCGATTATGCCATATAATAATTCTGCATTACAAATCATTATAGTGACTGCTGATTAATAGCCTAAACAATTGTAACAGTTTAGACTTTGTTTGCAATGATTTAAACCATTATAATAATTAGAATGATAGGGTAAGATTATGTAATTTGGCCTAACAGATGCAATAGTGTGGCTGTGTCCTCAAATGAAACGGTGTGGGCATCAATGCAATATTTGTTGACCGCAACATGTAAACTTGAAAAAGTTGTTGGGAACATGGGTTCAAACTTCAAACTTCATATACTCAAATTGTTACGTTGGAACTGGACTTATTTATATTTTATTATTTTTCCATATTAAATGTAATCATAAAACTAACTTGTTTTAGCCCCCAATGGTAAATATGAATTCTGTTATATATTGCATACTTTGTCTGTACAACTGTTATTAGTTTAACCTTAACTACAATCAAGTTAGGATAACAAAGATATGTTAGTTTTCAGCCTCCATACACTACTAAAAACATATGGCTAAGTTGAAAAAAATAAAATAAAACAAACAAACAAAAAACACAAACTTTTAAAGATAAAGAGAGTTACAATTGAAAAAAAAAAAAAGTAGTCATGTTTTTGCTCCAGTTGTGCTTACTATTACAGTTGAGATTTATATGCAAGTAATCTAAGAAATGTTTGGTGTTAATTTCAATTAAGTAGATGACTTACAAGTTTCATAACACGACAAATATGCAGAAGAAAAACATACAAAAGGAACAACATATAAATTATTCAAATTACTCGGGATAACATAATTTCAGTTCCTGACACTTCCCTCTGTCATATTCTTTCTTATATACAAATATTTTCTTCTATTGATTACTTTAAACAAAACAAAAAAAAGATAAAAATCATAGTACAAAGATGTTACCAAAATTACTTGTGTTACTGCACCAAAAGATTATTCACAGTGATGTTGATGTTGTTCGTTCTTCGCAAATCCTATTAAAAAATAAACAATATATTTGTTAAAATCCAATTTCTTAAATTAATGATTAATCTTAACCCTTCGTAGAACAATTATTGGGTTCTTGCTTCAAAATGTATTCTATTCAAATTATCGAACAAAATTGAAGTATCAAAAATCTTAGATAACACAAGATCAAACATCACCTAACATATTCTGTGTTGAATTAAGATTTAAGTTATGAGATGAGATTCTCGTTTACCTGAATAATTAACTCCTCAGGGATGTGAGGCAAGACCTCTCTAACTCTGGCAACCATGGGAAGGATCTCAGATCTACTCCTTCGATTTAACATGGAAGGATTACTTCTAAACCTCAGCCCAAGGGCATTTTGGTCATATCTCAAAGTAGAACTTGAACCAGAAGGTTCAGCGCTGCTATGTGGAAAGCCATCGCTTGATGATGATGCAAGTTGTCGCATCATCATCTGAACCCCACTGATACCTAAAGGCCTGAAAGGGTCACCAGATGATGAGCTGGCGCTGTCTATAGTAGGGTTCGACCAAGGTGGGACCCCCCCAGGATCAAGACCAACTCCTCTCCAAGCCCCATCAGAATGATTTTGCTGATGAACAGCAGGAAACATGCCACCTGGCAATGCCGCTCCAGTTGGGGCTTCTTCCCTAGTTGAGCTGGCACTCCTTTGAGGATTCACCACAAAGAGAGGCCTCCGACAGGTCGGGCAAGAATATACTTCGGTAAAGCCCTGATCCATCCTAAAAATGTGGACACAATGTACGATAATGTGATTCAGGCAATTTACACCAAAGAGTGGAATAAAAGATTTAGTAAGAAGATTAAAATAAATTGGTTGTACCAAGATCTTAAACATGCAAGATGAAATAGATGGTTGCATGGAAGCTTCTTAGCCCGAGACATCGGTCCCTTTAAAAAAGTTAAAAATTTCAATACCTTAGACTGTTACTGTGAGGTTTTAATAAAAAAAGACTGAACATTGTAAAAATAACTATAACAACAATAACAATAAAGAAATACAATAAAGAAATACAAAAAGAATTACTCGACAAATTGCACATTCATCATTAAATTCACAGATTTCTTCGTAAGAGGCATCAGAGAGGGACCCATCAAGTGAACTTAGCGCTCTGCATAGCTTGACATACGCCTTGACTCTCTTGAAAATTGCACTAAGTAGAGCCTGATATATGTCAAAAGCAAAGATAAAGAACCCTTTGCTTGTTCATTATATGGAAGAAATGGTAAATAAAAAAATTGCACACATCTGCTTTCAACTTTTCAGGTCTTGAACTTATTTCTGCCTTGTAAAAAATACATTAGTTCTCATATATCTTTCCAAAATGTCAATAACCATCTCATAATTTACATAAATATAGCGGTAATTTAAGTAAGACTAAGTTGCACGGAAGTTGCAATTTTTAGAAATATAATTCAAAGTGCAACAATTGAAAAGATGATGGGGTTGTATAAAATAAAGAGGAAAACATTGAAATATCTTATTCATACTAACACGCATGTTCATGATAAGGAAGGCATCAACCAAATGAAACGACAAGCCGCGAAGATAACATATAGTTAAGTAATGACCTAGCCCCATTGCAAAGGCGGCAATGTCTAACAGAAATCCACAATTTCTGACAAGATAGTTCCTCCACTCAGAGATAGAACCTGAAACAAATATCTGCACCATATTACTAAAGCGTGACATTTACAATTAAAAATTCCCTTCAAAACTATTTAAAAACAAAAAAGGGTTCCCTTCAAAATAAAGAGCAAGCAAACTGGCACAGGAACCTGCATGTGTTTAGGGGTGTTCATTGGATCTGGTTTATTTTGTTTTCAACCTAACGGAAATTTTGGATTAGATGGTTCGGTTTTCGGTTTAAATGGTTCCGTTCAGTTAATTTTTTAATTACTTTGATTTTTTATATTTGGTTCGGTTTAATCTCTCTTATTTTGGTTCAACCAAAAAAAACTAAAATTTACTTGATAATTTACTTGAATTACTTTGGTTTTGTATAGTTGATTCGGTTTAATCTCTTCGGTTTGATATATATCTTGATATTTATTTTTATGATTATCTAATGTATTTGTGCATATATTGAGTTTTGACCTTTCGAAATTTAATCTCTCTTATTTCAGTTCACCCAAACAAACCGAAATTTACTTCGGTTTTTTGGTTTGGTTGTTATTCGGTTGACAAGTTTAATTTGGTTGGTTCAGTTAGATTTTGTAAACCGAATAAAATTTTCGTTTGACTATTTAATTTGGTTTTAACAGAACCGACCGTTCAATCACCCCTACCTGTGTTTTACCAACTACTCGGTGCTAATAATGAGAAAAAGATTAATAAAAGAAACAGGAATGTACTTTTTGACAACCAATCAGTTATACCACCTTGATTGCTTCCTTTACACCCGAAGACTCTCAGAAAGGAAACTAAAATGCCGCCTGGTCCCTTCGATAGAACTGCAACAATTACTCACTGCTTATTTTTCCTTTCTCGATTTTATTACTTGGGCGGGTTCATGTAGCAAATATCTTACCTGATAGTCTTTTACATATTCTATGGAGATCAAAGCAATCATCACCCCGGTCCATTAATTGCTGTCTCCAGATTTCAAATAACTGAAATCCATAAACCATAATAGCCTGCAGCATACAAAGTAAAAGATGAAATATATAACACTGCTAAATATGATTTATTTATTTTCCTTTCTTAAATGCCAGTTTAATTATAATACCTATAGTAAACCAGTATATGTCATAACACGGAATTTCCTTCAATAATTTACCTGTAATGTCTGAAAGGCAATACTGAAGGGTTCAAAAAATAACAGCAGAAACAAGCTAGAACTATACGATTTGTAGATCTTCAAACAAAGCTTCATCCTGTAAAAGTTCAATATACATAAATACACATTATCTGAATATTCTTTATTACAATTTCAACACATGTGGATATAATAAACAATAATATATTATCACAAATTGCGATTTAATCTCATTCAGTACCTAATCAGGAAAAGAAGCAAAATTCCAATTATAATGTAAACTCTTGTATTCAACATCAAGTTGAAGGCCTACATTTATCCTCAAGTCACTCAAGAAAACACTAGAAAATTTAAAAAAAGAGCAAATTCTTACTGGTACAGTAGTGTATCCCAGACTAAATTTCTTGCAAAATTCTGCAATAATATATGCACAAATAATACCAGGAAATATTACCATAGAAGATCAGCACCTAAAACCAGGGATAAAGCTGAATAAACACGCAGATACTTCAACGGTGTCACACTAGGGGAGGCATTTAATCTTTCTAGTCGATCTCTTGCTAGCGACTCGAAAATCTACAGATAAGTTTACAAACCTTGTAAATGTTTTCTAAGTAAACAAAAAAAAAATAATCAGAAGTTTGAGAATTTTCATTCCTAAGCAGCTTTTGTTACCTTCAAGGAACAAACTACAATAAGCCACGATGACCACAAGAAGAGTTGCAAAACATTTGATGGCACAACCAATGGAAGGGCAGCACCCTGCAATTAAACATTAATTTCTTTCAGACTGTTCTTTAGTAGATTTTTACATATTAATTTTTCAGGCATTGAAAGATGTTAACATATGATGGCACAACCTTGTACGACTTTATTAAAGTAGTGAATGAAAAAAATTTAATTCTCTTTTATCCATATTTTTTGTTCTTATCTTTTTACATATGAAGAATAAACAAAGGTACAGCAAAAATCCACTATTTGCATTACAGTTTTAAAAACCAGAACAAAGTGTAAATCTCCAAGATACAAACAAGATAAGTTCACTTATTTTTGTAAAGATAGCACATTTCCATGCTTTGATTGAAGTAAACAATCTTCTAATTTTCAAATTTCATCATACCTAAAGCTAATTTCCTGTTTTTTCTTTCTTTCGAGGATTTTAGTTTTATTAACTTTATTATTCTACATTTAGAATACTTTAATTTTTTCTGACAAAATTTGCTGTTAGACACTTCCCCTTCCAACTTTCAAAAGAAAAGAAAAGAAGTTTTTGGCACCAACTTCGCTTATTTTATTTTAGAAAAAGGTGTTATACATCACCAGTTTATATTACTGAAGAAAGGAGCTTAGAGATTTCTTATATTTTAATTATTGTAAACTATTTGATGATTTTGTGTAGCAAAGAGATGAAAGAAAACACAACACATGGAAGGCTTTTAAGTATTGCAAAAGCGAAAGACTAAAAATATTACACCAGTGACAAATCAACCTTCAAAACAAAAGAGTAGCATCAGAACCTGCATAATGCATGGTTACACTTTGAAGTCTAGTGCACAATAGGCCCCATCACTAAGTCGCACAAAACCGAGATTGAGTTATCACTCCTAAACTTAGTTTATCCCTGAGGAGAATTTTTTACGACCTTTGCTAAGACAGCCTTTGGCAAATCTACCAGTAGTAGTGAGTCTTAAGTACATTTCTTTTTCCTCAGAGTAGTGAGTCTTCAGCTAACAGTTTCAACTTATATTTTGAACTTTACGCAACAGTAAGCCTAAATTGTCCTGATTAATAAGTATTGATTGGACAGTTCACTAGTTGCAAATCAAGGCAAGTTTTGCTACAAAAAAAAAATTATTTATTTTTAGCCTCCATTCTGTATATAACTATATGGCCTTATTTTTTACTATAGAATTTCCGTTGGGTCGGTGTTCATTGGGTCCGGTTTATTTGGTTTTCAACCAAACCGAAAAAGTTTGGATTAAATGGTTTGGTTTTTCGGTTTAAACGGGTCGGTTAGGTTAAATTTTTTAATTATTTTGGTATTTTATATTTGGTTCAGTTTAGATTTTTTAAAACCGAAAAGACCGAACCAACCGAACTCTATATGGTTCAATTCCATGCTTTACATATAATGTATGTAATATCGACAACTTATATTAAGGTTTGGATATTTTAGAACATCTATATATTTTGTATGGAATTGAACAATATATGTATGTCAACAACTTATATATATAATTCATATTAATTTCTATGGTTATTAAATGTATTTATGTATGTATTGAGTTTTGACTTTTTAAATTTAGTCTATCTTATTTCAGTTCAAGCAAACAAACCGAAATTTACTTTGGTTATTTTGGCTCGGTTGTTATTCGGTTGGTTCGGTTATATTTCTGAAAACCGAATAAATTTTGGTTTGACTATTTAATTCGGTTTTAACCAAACCGACCCAATGAACACCCCTAGGTGTACTTAGTCTGTACAACTTTCAATGTTAACTGATATGGATCCAAATAACTTTCCTTCAAAAGTACCAATCAACTATCTCACCCTCTCTGCATCTGAACCCTAACCTTTGTACCTCTGGCCTGTTAACTTGCATCATATCTCCTATTATTATAATAACAGTAGACCGTGATATTAGATTTTCTAGTTAAGACGAGGGTTTTACTACGACACCTTAACAGTATGTACCAGAGTGTGTGTAACCTCATGCAGCGTGATTGGAATGACTTTTCATTCGCATTTGACTAGAAGTTTAATTAAACCCCATTGTACAATCACATAAGAACTTAATTAGGAAATAAATTATTGAAATTGCAGTCAACTGGTACCTAAACTGACGTCAGTTCATACCATGCATTCCCCTAAAAAGGAACACGGGATAGGTATACTATGGTGATAGGTAAAAGATAAATTACCTTGTAAATTAAATAGTTGACACCTCGTTCCAGAACCTTTCTCGTCTCTGATTCATATAGCTTCTGGAAAAAAATGCTCTGCAAAAAAAAAAAAACTGCATTAATAGGGCACTTTGAAGCTCTTTTTAAACAAGTTGAAGTATCTCTACGATCAGTTTAATTGCAAAGCTAGATTTAATAAGCAATTCAAAAGAACCCAAAAATTACCTTGAGGCATAGAAGAACCAGAAATATGACATTTACTGCAAAATTAACCAAAAATATAAGGGTAAAATTTGATTGTAATAGAATTCCGATCCAGTCCTTGTCAAGTGGTAACCCATCGGACTTGATCCGATCAAGGTACGAGCTTGACCACCACTGCAACCCGACGAAGCTCACAATCGTCGACACGACAGAGCAGTAGAGATAATTCACCTCCATGGATAGCTAAAGTAATCCAGAGTTACTTCATCCCCATTGATAGTAATTTAACCCAGATTAGGGGAGAGGTATTAAGCGAAAGAAATGTCAAATTAATTCCAAATCAGAACCGATCGATAGAAAAAGCACACACAAAGGATAATTAAAATCCGACGATGATGCTTCTCCAATGGCGTGTCTGTGCGAGGGTTTAGATTCTCTCTGTCTCTCTCTCTCTCTCTCTCTCCTCTCTAGCTACCTCTGTACCTTTGGTAATGGAAGGTAGAAAAAGCTATGCGGCCGAAGGAAGGAAAGAAAGATTAAGTCTGATATTTGGATCAATTAATCTAGAAAAGTTTTTATGTGACCAAATCTCTGATTAATGTACAAAAGATATTTTGTCGAATGTACAGTGACCCGCTATATGGATTCTATAGAATATCATCAATAAGAAGTAGTACTGGACAAGTTTGAGCTTTTGACGAGCCGGAGGGAAGTTAAAATGTATATCGGGGTAAAGTTTTACTCAGCAATTTTAACTTCATGCAGCGCAAAAACCATATACAGTACTGTTTTGACTCTATAGTCGAGGCGCTGCATGAAGCCAAAACTACTCTGTTAAAATATTTACCCAGTAACTACTAACTATACCGCGTGTGATACACAATGCAGTTAACAGACATGGATGTAGAGGATCAGCTCCAGATACGTAGCCGGTACGAGTTTTAACAGGCAAAGTCTAGTCAATTTTTTATTTGCCGCCGTCCATCTCTGTACGATTGGGTTTAATTAATTTAGAATGGATAAATTAAGTCAAATCAACAATAAAATGGTGATTAGGTAGTGTGGCAAAACTTTTTAGGTAGTGTGGCAAAACTTGACATCAAAGTCCAAACAAGTGGAAAGGAAATGGAAATTGCCTTGTAATACAGGTTAACCATCCATTTCTTGTAACCACAAGTCATATTTCTTTCATGTCCCGCTCTCCAATTTGGCATTCTCTAAATTGCTAAAACAAAATAATTTCTACATACTATGTTTATATTTTTTTTCTTTTAGTTTTCAAACAATTATATCTCGTTATTCTCAAAATTTTCCAACTAAATTTGAATCTAAAATGTTGGTCTTGTAATTTACAATACTTAAAAAGGGTTAAGTTGTCAAATTTTCTAATCATGTCATATCATATATGTTCTTTATCATTCAATTTATCTTTTTTCTTTGTGAATCGGATTGCTAGTTCATTGTGCTTCTTTTTTTTCTTTTAAAAGATATGTTTTATTATATTTAAAAATGATATCTTTTAAAAGAAATTCAATCCTTTTGTATTCCTTTGCATGTATATTGCATGAGTAATCGTATTATTTACTATTGTATACTTTTATTTTTCTTAAAAAATTGTTGTATCAATAATTTGCATAATGTAAAATTTATTTTATAGAATTTTCTTCTTTTAAAAAAAATTGTAATAATTTTTTTTGAAGCGAAATTTGAAAAACAACCCGATTTAATAAAAATTCAGATCCATACTCAACATATTTTTTAATCTACATATATTTTTAATCCACAAAACGCCATGTTTATTGTTTTATGTAAAGAACTAAAGATATCCGACGTGTATAGTTAAAAAAATATAATATTTATAATTATGAATTTTAATTTAAAATTTATGTTTTTTTTAATTATAGGTATTTTACATACTTATAATACGTGGAATGTCTGCTTTCTTTTTTTAATTTACATTAATATACTTATTTTTAATAGAAAAAACATATTTTCATAAGTAATTAAACCAGCTATAATTTTATGAATTTACACGAAAAACATTGAACAATTTAAAATGAAAAATTAGTATTTGTTTCCAATTTATAGTAAAAAAATGCGAAGTATTAAGAATTATAAAAATATATATACATAAAAATAATTTCATCAAGGATAATAATGGTCACTTCACATTTCAAAATAAATAAAGTCATATTAGATCATACTTGTGAGGATAGTTGTTAGATATTATAAATTTCTCTGAATTTGATTTGAAAAAGAAAATTTATTAAAAACAAATTAAAATAAGATAATTCTATAAAATTAATTTTGAACACAAAGTAGTCTCTCTTATTAATTATTATCCTTGTATTTTCTTGATAAATACTTAGGCCCAGTCTGGTAGAAAGCAACTGGATTTGGGTGGGCATAGTTGCTGTTAGGCCCTCTTTGTTGAAAACAAATATTTTCAGATAAATAATATATAATCTAAAATAAACTAGGTATTTAATTTCCTTAACGAGACCAACACTCAAAAGCCCAACCAGGACCTGGGATCCGTATCCTCGACGGTACCGTAAAATATTCCCTTTTACAATTAGCTATTTACGGTTTGAGATTAACTCTCAGCCGGTTTGGGATTCGAGCTGACTGAGGGGGCAGTATTATTGGGCTTTGAGATTCGTGCCAAGTTAAAAAGAACGATCCAGCTCAAGTACTTGTAAAAGATTCTCTATTACGGTACCGTCGGTGATATGAATTCCAAGACCAGTTCATTTCCTAAGATATCCAATCCAATCCAATCATCCATTAATAATTTCAAGGATTTCTTTATCTGCAAATTTTAACATTCATCCGTAACGAAGGATTTAATTTTTCTATTATGCAATTGATTATTATCTAGATATCTAGTCAGTAAATTATATAAATAATACGGAAGCAAATTATATAAATATCCTTAAAGTATTATCATTCTATTACTTGGTCCTTAATTATAATTTCGAAAATAATATTTTGATTTCTAAAGTTGTCAATGTATAACAAATCAGTTATAAAGTTAAAATATGTTAATAAATTGAATGAATTGTATAGTTCTAAGACTATTCGGAATCTAATATTGGGATCCATAGCACAAATATTGTATAATATATGTGATAATAATAAACATCCAATTCATTTTCATTGACGATATGTGACATCATTTTATATCAAAAAAATTATTCACATTAAAACTCAATTCATCAAATCAGCAAAATAATTATACGATGATGTGAATTTGCATCTACATTTTATTATTAAATTTTAATAATATAATCAACTTTAATACGAGGAACACGTTAACTTAAATATTTCCAGAGGCATAGAGAATAATTAATTCAGTGGCAGTATGGCACCCTTCGATACAATCGAAGCGAGGAAAGAAAGAAAACAGTGTAAATACTAAATATAGATATAGACCAAGCCATTGTTTTGTACCTTTCTCTCTTGCAGCCTCTTTCTCTTTCTCTTTCTCGAGCGATGGCGTTTCTAACCGGATCAACGGTCTCTGTCTCAGCCCCTGTAATGAGGCGGATCAAGGTATAACCTTTTCTCTCTCCGCATCGCTTGATCGTCGTTCCTATGTTGTGTTGATTTTGGATCCATTCCTATATTGATTCAGGAGACTGGGGAAAAAATTGAATCTATTACTTTAATTTCGATACAAATGTATAATCTTATTTAACTACTACATCTTAAGGTTCGTCGGTTTAGTTTTGATAATTTGTATATTGGGCTTAATAATAATAAATTAATAATAATAATCCCTTGTATAGGTTATACTAATTGTTTATTATGTTAATTGAGACCTAATGCGTTATTTAAGAAAGAAATAGATTTATTATAGTTGATATCTGCTATTGGGTTGTGTCTTGTTATCCTTAGATCAATTTCCATGTCAAGAATTTATTAGAACTCTTGTAAGCTGATTCCCCAAATAAAAAATTAAATTAAATTTTTGTGTTGTCAAAATTGTTGACCTGAAAGTCTGAGACTGCTATATTGGTTTTTTTTTTTAATTTAAATTGCTTATCTGATCAATGTTTCCTTCTGCCTTGTAGGCAACTAATGGAGCCTCCAGTTTGAACTCGGTTTCATTTTTCGGCCAAAAGAGGAGTTTCCCTTCTTCCTTGTGCCTTAGCATCTCCTGCGCTGTACGTGTTTATAGCTTACTATTGCAATTGTGTATCGCTACTTGTCTATTCTGTTGCTCATTTATTTATATATTCATCCTTTTTTTTATAGGCCAAGCAGGAGACAGTTGACAAGGTCTGTGACATAGTGAGAAAGCAGCTGGCCATCCCTGCTGAGACCACCATAACTGGTGAATCCAAATTTTCTGAGCTTGGAGCTGACTCCCTTGACACAGTAACCCCTTGAAACTTTCAACTCTTCTTTATTCCTTGCAACTTGTGCAATTATTTTATGTCAAGAACTCATTTTGGTACTGCACTAGTTCCGTTGCTTTCATGCATCAACTTAGTTTGTATCCACTAACTGAAGTCTTGATTGATAATAAATGATAAATAGTCAATGATAATATGAATAATGGCAACAGAAAAGGTTGAAAAGATGACATTCGTGGTGCCAATAGGTACGCCAATAGGTACGGTACCATAATTAGTAAAGTTAAACTACCCTGAACCAAACCCGGTTGTATTTTAGAGAATTTTTCTCTTTTTAAGTGAGTAAGATTGTATAGTCTGGCTGTCTTTTAACCTCACATATACTTGATTTTTGCTATTTCTTAAGCTTTTTACTTCATTTCTTCAATTTATAATATTTTGGATTTCTAATTAAGGTTGAGATTGTGATGGGATTGGAGGAATCCTTTGATATCAGTGTGGATGAGGCAAGTGCTCAGGATATTGCAACTGTTAAGGATGCAGCTGAAATGATTGACAAATTATGTGCAACTAAATGACAATTGAGGGGTCCTTCTGCACCATTTTGGAAACTTAAAATGGCATTTTATAATTTAGTTTTATCTCTGTCACAAGAGCGTTTGTGTGGGGTTTGTGAATTTAGTGATATGACTTGCGGCCTTATGTGTGTCTGGTAAAACTGCAGTGTAGTTTTTTTTTAATGGTAATAAAACTATATGTTGGAGGTATGTGTCATGACTCATGTGTGCTTGCTTGGTGCTGATTTTGAATTTTATTGCTGGATTTCTTTTCCATGAGGGTACTAGCATAGTTTGGACTGTGCATCCTTTATCAATACAACTTTTAGTAGCATCCTTTACGAAATGTTTTCTACCAATCCTTCAGGAAATGCTTTTGGTCGTTATGGGTTGGGTCTGCTGTTTTACATGGAGATATTATGCGCTTCTTCTTTTTGGTTTGGGTATATATCATATATGCAAGGATTATAATGTAAAAACAAATGATAGTTGCGTGCTTGAGTACAAGATTAAAGATTTTAGAAATTAGAATTAATTTTCGAGCTTCATTAAAAAAAAAAAGGTAATAAAATAATTATATATAATTAATTTTGTATTACAAATTTTGGACACAAGTAATTGCTAAAGATGTGCACAATACAATAAAGAGTAATAAAAGAATTATTTGTAATTATTAAGGCCCACTTTCTCTTATTTTCATTCTACTTTTCTTGATAAATAAACACTTAGCCCTGTCTGTCTTATTATAATGCAGTTAGGCCTTCTGTGTTGAAGAAAAAGAATTATCTGATAAATAATCTAAAGAATTACTTATCAAGACCAAATCTCAAAGGCTAACCAGGACCCGTTCATTTCCTAAGACATCCAATCAATCCAAGGGCGGAACTAGAAAATTTTGATATGGGTGGCTAAAAATTAAAATGTACAATTGTGGTAAGTGAAATTTGAACCCAAGATCTCTCAACCATAAAATAAAATTTTAACCACTAAACTACAACTAAACATATGTTATTTATTGATGGTAGCTTGTTGAGATATGTTGTATGTTTACATGTTTTCGGGTTTTTTAGGGACCTATTGGCATATAGGACATAACGGGATAATCTAGGGTGTTATTCGTAAGAGTGTGTTGTAAGGCTTATATAAGCCCGAACCATTAAACAATAAAGTAACTTTTTGGCTCAATTATCTTTTTAGTATCAGAGCCACGCGTAATTAGGGTTAGGGTTAGCCATCTCTCTTTCCGCCGTTACTGTAGCACCCTGCTACAGTAGCGGGTTCCTTACTGTAGCACCACTTCACCAGCGACCTAGCCGCCAGCTCGCCAGCACCGTCGCCAGCTCGCCAGCACCGCCGCCAGGTCGCCAGGTCGCCAGCACAGCCGCCAGGTCGCTGCTGCCTCTGCCTGGCTGCTGGTGCCTCCGCCAGGTCGTGGCTGGCTCCGATCTGAACCGCTCCAGGCCGCCTCCGCCTCCGTTTCAGGCCGCCTCTGCCTAGCAGACCCGGTCCCTGCCTCCACCTCCTCCTAAGCTACCTGGCCGCCTAGCCCTCTCTCTCTCCAGATCCGATAACCCAAACCCCTTGACACCAGATCCGAATACCTCATCCCCTCTCCAGATCCGAACCTCTCTCCAGATCCGACCCTGTAAGCAAATCCGACTCTCTCTCTCTCTTTTCTAAAGCCAACAGCCCTCTTCTAGAGGCACAGGTAAGAAGGGGCTGTTCTTTGGGTGATTTGACCGGCGTGGGGGGCCGATACCCCACGATACCCGAGAAGTGGGTTTGGATAGGGTGTGATCGAGTTGATCGGGTTGTTTGAGCTCGAATCTTGATGAGATAAGATCAAGATCGGGTTAAAAGAAAGGGGCAGAGGTTAAAGGTGATGAGGATCGGGGCTTGAGGGTACAAGATTGGGTCTTGAGAAAGAAGAAAGAAAGTTTGACTAAAAAATTGTGTGAGTAAATTAAGTCTGATCGATGACTCACGAGAATTCGGGCAAGGAGGCCAAGAATCCCATGGAAGAAGCTTTGGGGGAAGCTGAGTGGGGATGAGATCACTATGCTGATGAGGGCATTCAAGGTGGCTGCTAGTGAGAGTGCGCCAAGGCCAGCACCGAGGGTGGAGCTACCACCGATTGATGTGAAACTCGATGGTCCAGCTTCGTATTTGAGCTGGTCGCGTCGGGTAAGGTACACTCTGGTAGGGAGAAAACTGGAGGGGTACTTGACTGGAGCGATTACTGAGCCAGCTGAGGGGACTCCGGCATGGGATGAGTGGAGGTCCACTCAATGCTGGTATACATCTGGCTCCTGAACTCGATGACGCCACCGATTGCAACCAATGTGGATGGCATTGAGGATGTGAGGCTTGTCTGGGAAAAGCTGAGGAAGACGTATGATGGAGTGGGGAACAATCTAAGAGTCTACCAGATCAAAGGAGATATCATTGCTTGTGTACAGGGAGAGAGGTCTGTACAGGAGTATGCCATAGAGCTGGAGCGCTTATGGCTGGAGCATGACCATTGCGAGAGGACATTGTGTTGCCCTGACCCTGCGTGCAGGAGGACCGAGGCTGAGATGCGGGACAAGACTATGGGGTTTCTTAGAGGTCTGGCCCCAGCTTTCGAGCAGAGGAGTGCGATGTTACTAGCACAGCCGAAGATCCCTTCACTTGATGAGGCAGTCTCGGCCATGATACAGGAGGAGACCCGGATCGCGCTACAGGCCGGGGCAGGGGGACTTCTAGGAGTGAAGTCGGCCCTAGCTGTCTCCAACTCGGGAAACATCAGGTCTAGAGGTGAGACCCGGGAGTGCTACAATTGTGGAGAGGTAGGTCACCTGAAGTCGGCTTGCACTAAGCCACCAAAGGTGAGACGCGGCCAGTCTGGAGATCGCGGTCGTGGTCGGGGTCGCAGAGGAGGTGGAAGAGGAGGCTACCGGGCAAACCTGATGGTAGCAGGTGAAGAGGAGGAGGCAGGTGTGGTCTTCACTGATGAGGATCATGAGTTCTTGGAGGCATTGAAGAGGAAGCAAAGAGCAACAGATGGAAAGAGTGTGGCCGATGATGCATCCACCTCGTCCTTACCCAGGGGTAACATTGCTTCTTATGCTCATTCAGCTTCAGGTACTTGTGACTCACACGCTCTTGCCTCTATACCCACCACTAGATCACCATGGATCGTTGATTCAGGTGCTTCTAGACATGTGACGGGTACTGCTGGGGAGTTTTCTTCCTATACTCACCTGGCAGTCCCTGAGAGTATCCAGACAGCAGATGGTACGGCCCAGCCCGTGGTGGGTAAGGGTACGGTGCGATGTACCAACTCTCTAACTTTGTCCAATGTTTTGCGTGCTCCTTCTTTTCCAGTGAATCTCTTATCCATAAGTGCTATTATTCTCCAACTAAAATGTGTTGTCTCTTTTGATATTCCTAAGGTGGTCTTCCAGGAGAAGGGGACGGGCAGGACGATTGGGACTGGCACATGGCATAGCGGTCTATGGTACTTGGATAGAGAGAGTTTGGACTCGGCTCTTTCGTCTATTGTAGAGGGTGCTGGAGGAGTCGGGAGGAGTGTGGAGGATCTACTGCTGCTTCACCATAGGCGGTTGGGTCACCCGTCTTTTTCTGTTTTGAGTAGGTTGTATCCGCCTTTGTTTGAAAAGGCTAATAAGGAAAAGTTCGTATGTGATGCATGTGAGTTAGGAAAACACACCAGAAGCTATTATTCTAGCTCTGGTAGTAGGAGTTCTTTTTCTTTTGAGTTGGTACATTCAGATGTATGGGGGCCTTGTCCCACAACTACTTTGAATGGAGTTAGATACTTTGTTTCTTTCATTGATTGTTTTTCTCGTGTGACTTGGCTTTATTTGATGAAAAACAAGAGTGATGTGTTTGCTTGCTTCAAAGATTTTCACAAAGGAGTCCAGACTCAATACGGTGCAGTTGTGAAGGTATTGAGGTCTGACAATGGGACAGAGTACATCAACAAGGCGTTTGGAGAGTACTTATCATCTCAGGGAATACAGCATCAAACCACTTGTCCATACACACCAGAGCAGAATGGGGTGGCTGAAAGGAAGAACAGACACCTTCTTGAGGTGACCCGGAGTATGATGATGTCGATGAAGGTTCCCAAATACTTGTGGGGGCAAGCAGTTCTGACAGCGGCTTACTTGATCAATAGAATGCTCTCGCGGGTATTGGAATGGAAGACTCCGATTGAGATGCTGAGAGGTAAGAATGGCGATATTCTCCCTCTCAAAACATTTGGCTGTGTGTGCTTTGTGCAGGACAACAGACCAAATGTGGGCAAACTAGATCCAAGGGCTGTGAAGTGTGTGTTTGTTGGGTATTCGGCTACCCAAAAGGGGTATGTTTGCTGGAGTCCTGTGGAGAGGAGGTTGTTCGTTAGTATGGATGTCACATTTCGAGAGCTTGAGCCATACTACTCTTCTCAGGTCACTTCACCCTTTGGAGACTCGCTCGATACAGGAGGTATGAGGCGAGAGGGGGAGACTAGCAGTGGTAGTGAGAGGAGGATGGTGAGTGTGGGGGATGTCTCTTGTCCGATTGATGAGGAGTCGACCGTTGTGCCGGAACAGGAAGGGAATGATCCCGAAAATGGTGGAACTCAAGCTCAGGGGGAGCTGAGAGTGTATACGAGGAGACGAAAGCAGAATGAGGGGGTCGTGCCTACAGCGCCGCTTGTGCCAAGTCTCTTGTCCCTGCCTACCCCGACTCCTGAGACACCTACACCATCCACCTCAGATCCAGAGTACACAGGTGATATGATTCCTCTCTCTACTCCTCCCACTCCCCTATCGGTAAGGAGAACTTCTCGCACCAATACGGGGGTTCCACCTGACCGATACGGTTTTCCACATGACATTGCCCAGTTTGTTTCTTACTCTCACATATCGCCTGCACATGGAGCATTCATTGCATCTTTGGACATTGTCTCTATTCCTAAGTGTTGGCAGGTTGCTAAGGAGGATCCAAAGTGGAAAGCTGCCATGTTAGAGGAACTTGAGGCTCTTGCTAAGAACAAAACCTGGAAACTTGTGTCACTACCACCAGGCAAGAAGGCGGTTGGGTGCAAGTGGGTCTTCACTGTGAAGCAAGGCCCGGAAGGTCGGGTTGAGCGCTACAAGGCCCGATTGGTAGCAAAGGGGTACAGTCAGACTTATGGCATTGACTATGATGAGACCTTTGCACCTGTGGCGAAGATGAGCACAGTGCGGACACTTGTCTCCTTGGCAACGAATGGAGGGTGGAAGTTGCATCAGCTTGATGTGAAGAATGCCTTCCTTCATGGTGATTTGGTGGAAGAGGTGTACATGGAGGTCCCACCGGGATTTGGCACGAAACAAACGGTTGACAAGGTGTGCAGGCTCCAGAAATCTCTTTATGGGCTGAAGCAGTCTCCTCGAGCCTGGTTTGACAGGTTTTGGAGGGCTATGGTAGGCATGGGGTATCGGCAGACCAATGCAGACCATACAGTGTTCTTTAGACGACATGGAGTTCACATTACGATGCTTGCGGTGTATGTGGACGACATGATTATCACTGGTGATGATGAGAGTGAGATTGCTCAGCTAAAAGCCAGATTGGGCAAGGAGTTTGAGGTAAAGGACTTGGGACAGCTGAGATACTTCCTTGGGATTGAGGTAGCTCGTGGTGCAGAGGGGATTGTTTTATCCCAAAGGAAGTATGTGCTAGATTTGCTTACAAAGACAGGTATGCTGGGGTGCAAGCCTGCGACTACTCCCATTGACCAGAAGTCCAAGCTGAGTGCTGAGACAGGAGAGCCAGTTGATAGAGAGAGGTACCAGAGGTTGGTGGGCCGCTTGATCTATCTGAGCCACACTGTCTCGACATATCCTTTGCTGTGAGTGTGGTGAGCCGTTATATGCATGATCCTAGAGAGGGTCACATGGATGTTGTATACCAGATTCTGAGATACTTGAAGAGTGCACCAGGGAAGGGGTTGATTTTCAGGAAGAATGGGCATTTGAACATTGAGGGCTATTGTGATTCAGACTGGGCTAGTTGTGCTGATGACAGGAAATCCACGTCTGGATATTGCATGTTTGTAGGGGGCAATTTGGTCTCCTGGAAGAGCAAGAAGTAGACAGTGGTTGCGAGATCCACAGCCGAGGCAGAGTACAGGGTCATGGCCTTAAGCGTGGCAGAGATGTTGTGGTTGAGAGCCCTGCTGGTGGAGCTCAAGATGGACCAAGGGGCCCAAATGAAGTTGTGGTGCGATAACAAGTCAGCCATCAGTATCGCCAACAACCCAGTGCAGCATGATAGAACCAAGCATATCGAGATCGATAGGTTCTTCATTAAGGAGAAGTTGAACAGTGGACTACTGGAGTTAGGCCATGTCGCAACCAAAGACCAAGCAGCAGATTGTCTGACGAAAGGACTCAATTCGTTGGACTTAGTGAGAGGATGTGACAAGATAGGCTTAGTGGATATCTTTCGCCCATCTTGAGGGGGAGTGTTGAGATATGTTGTATGTTTACATGTTTTCGGGTTTTTTAGGGACCTATTGGCATATAGGACATAACGGCATAATCTAGGGTGTTATTCGTAAGAGTGCGTTTTAAGGCTTATATAAGCCCGAACCATTAAACAATAAAGTAACTTTTTGGCTCAATTATTGATGGTAGCTAGACTATATAAAAAGTTAAAAAAAAAGATTAAATTCAATTAAATTCATATATGTATAATTAAAATTTTAAAATCATAGAGGTGACTTGGCCACCTTTGGCTAAGCCTTAGATCCGCCCCCGAATCAATCATAATTCATAACACAAGACAAACCCCATTGTTTCCTTGAAAACAAATTACAAACTCCTGAGTCTTTTTAAGTCTTCGTGCATTATTATTGTAATATGAATAACAAGAGAATACACATTCCATTCAACTTTTTTTGTTTCGTGTAATAAGCACTTTTGGGTACGCACAACAGAATAGAAGAATAGAAATTCCATACACCTTTCTTTTTCTGTTCTTTTCAACTCTGATTCAAAAAAGCTTAAATTAATACTGAGCCCCTTGATGGGTACTTGAAGAGAATTATATACATCTAGGATTTGGATCTTCTTCTTTATGGAAGAACTATCCATCTAAAAATTACTAACCCACAAACTCACTCAATCCGTATCTATCCCTATAATACAACATAAAATAAATGTTTCATCTAATTTTACAAACGCAACCAACCAACGAATGTTGAGTGCCATCCAATTCCAATCTCCAACTGGTTACTGGTTACCATACCAATCAGTCATCAGAGACGGATTGTGCAGCCTCGGCACTAAAATTAGAGGGCCGGACACTTCATTTACAAACCAATTTAAAATAATGAATCACCGACAATTCACCTAAAAGGAAATCCTATGGCTCAACCATGGACGAAACGGGTAACTCATTTGTCAGACCCTTCTTTCTAACCTCAACCTTAGCTGATATCTCAGCAACGACGAGTCTAGACAGGAGCAACCCCGCAATAAGAGCAGCTCCCATCAGCATGGTGAAAACAGCACTCCAGCTAGTAGTCGAAATATATCCCGTCAGCAGTGGTCCCACTGCCGCACCCACCGACCCCGTACCATCAATTATTGCGGTGACAGTTGCGAGAGCTCGTGAACTCCCGTTCAACGAGCTATGCGTCCCAAGGTCAGCTGACACAGCGGTAGTTATCAACGCATAGGGACCATTGACCAGCATACCAGTGATGAACATGAGGGCGATGTTCCAGCTTAGAGAGATGCTACCATAGACCCGGTAGCAGTAGAGGGCTGGGATGGCACAATACATGAATGTAGCTGCGGTCACAGCTCGGGCCTCAATACGGTCAGAGATGTGGCCCGCAAGGATCCCACCGACAACCCCACCCACATCAAACAGGGTCGATAGTGTGCCAGCTGTTGAGTCCGATAGATACTCCCCATCAATAGCTGCAAAGTGCAAAATAAAAATTAATTTAAATTTCAATATGTTTTTTCTTCTTCCTTAAGACGCAAGTACAAGTAGTGTTGCATCTTATAGTGCAACTGAGCATGACGGTGAGTGGGGAACAAATGAAACTTCAAATCCTACCACGTTAATATTCGGGAAAAACAGATTGTTGGTCAAATGGTATTTTAAGTCTTATTAAAACTTACAATTGATTTAATTTATTTCTGTCAGCATCTTGGTAAGTACTCAATTGCAGCAATGCAACAGAGGAATACTGAACATTTAAACTGAAAAATAAATAAAACCACCTTCCTCTATCACTTGATATATTGAGCAATAAATTGGTTGTCAATCTGGATAGGTTAGAACTTAGAAAATATAAAAGTTTGATGTACTGATTCAAACCTGTCTGGCTGATGTAGAAGGGAAGCCAATAGAGGAATGTATAAGCAACAAGCTTGGAGAAGAAGAGGCAAAGAGCAAACGGGGCCACGCCCGGAATCCGCCAAGCCTGCATAAACCCGACCGCTTTCTCCTCACTGCATTCTCCTCCTACTAACAAAGACTCTGATAATTCATTTTTCACCGCAGACTCGGAATCATCCGTCTCTCTTACTCCGACAATGTCAGGGCTAACAGGCAGAAAGAAAAATACCACCAACCCCATAACAGCTATAACTGCACCCGGTACCGCAAACGACCATCCCCAACCATATCTTAGAAGAGCCGCTGCAATGAGCGAACCCGATATATTTCCAACTGATGTATGGGCATTCCAAATACCCATTATTAGACCCCTTTTGCTTTTACCAAACCAATTACCGACCACTGCCACAACTGACGGCCATCCGGTAGACTGAAATAAACCCGCTAGCATTTGCATACACAGAAAGTAATAAAAGCTGTGTATGTTAAACCAGTAGGCAGCTCCAAAAAGAGCAGTGAACAAACCAGTACCGACCATACCTATTGTGAGGATATTTCTCAAGTCAATCCGGTCCCCTAGATGACCCGCAAAATACATACCAAATGCATAGATTGAAAGAAATGCAACATCTATGTTTCCTAACATGGCGGTACCATCGGCTGTATCAAATGGAGCCCACCCATTTCTGCTATCGGGTTTATGGCCCGCTATTTTAAGATACAAGGAATTCGACCAATATGTCACGCCTGAAATTGTTTTTTCCGGGTCGAGAACACTCTTCACAATGCTTGTGGTCTTTCGTGTGGCATGGTAGCTTGCGTATGCGAAAAAGGTTACAATGAGCACAATTGCTTGGTATGACTTGAAAGAAAGGGGAGCTCCCCTAATTCGTTCAAGTAATCGAAAACCGATTGGTTTCGCATGTTGGGACTTGCATGTAATCTCTTGGCCAGAATTACCCATGTAGATGTTTGGTCACAATCTGAAAAAAATAATTAATTGGGCATTACTAATTATTTTTAAGTTTTAACTGATTAAATATTCAAATTGCCAGGTAATATGGATACTCCAATGTAAATTAATGATATTTTTGGGGCCTACAAATACATCTTTCAAGGTTTAAATTTTGCTGTTGGATTAGTCATTCCAAAAATATATATATTAGTCTAATTTTGGCATCTTCCTGTGATGGGGTAGATTAGATTGCACAGCACTTGAGGTCACAACAATTAAAATAACTGAAGTGTCTCCTAATGACATGAAGAGCTAATATAAAAGCATTGAATATTTAAATTACATGAATATATTCACCACAATTTAAGATGCTGAGCTTAGTAAAACTGATTTGTTATTGGCTAATTAACTCAAAATCACAAGAACCAACGACGGAATGTTTCAAGCAAGATCAAAGCAGACTTAAAAAATGAGCTTAAATATTTGCAATAACCAAAATCAAGTGATCTCTTATGTATACGAAAACATACCAATAAAAAAACTAGAAGACTCAGTTGAGAAACAATATGCAAAAACTAAATCAGATTAAACAAATATATACAAAGGCCAATCAGATTAGACGTCATGAGGCACCAATCGGTTGGCTTGGCTATCTATCACTACTTCATCACCCCCATGACCCCATCCCCATGTCAAAAGAAGCAAACAGAAAGGAAGATGAAACAGAAAGTATATATATATATATATATATATATATATATATATATATATATATATATATATATACTTTGACGGTTAGCTAAACAGAACAAATTAAGAGAGAAAGAGAGAAACTTAGGTACATAACATACCAGCAATAAATTCCAATTGTGTCCTAATGAAAAGAGGAAAGAACACTAATTGAAGATGGATCAGCTGCTTTCAAACAGGAAAACTGGGAAGTTAATAAAGTGTATGGCTTGGAACTGGAAGCAAGAGCAGTATGACGCTCTAATTTATGACAAGGGAATATTTTATTTTATTTATGGGGGGGACGCGTGACGCGACGAGCATTCAAGGAGGGAGACATTACCCATCGCCATTGGGATGGAAATTTACAGGAGAGCCCCTGGCACCTGTCGCTGTTCAACAGGGGTACTGCCTTTTCAATTCATATTACCTGAGGTAACACAAATTTTGAGTTTAGATCTGGACCGTTCTAATTTGCATCTCTTCTGTTAAGTGCTTGTGTCTTGTGTGTGGGGAACCGGGAATGGATGTTGCTGTTTGCTGTTTGCTGTTTTTGCGGTACGCTACTTCCCCGTGAGCTTGAGCTTACTTCCCTTTCTCGCTTTCGTTGCTTTTGCTTCTGGATTTGAAATTTTGAACCCAATTATATGATTAGTATTATAGTTAACAGAACAGCTGTAATGAATCTCGTCCTTCTTAATTTAACATATAATATAAAATCGTATTTAATATGAATAAATGGAGGAATACTAATACCATCTTATGGCCGACATTTTATTAATATCCAAAGTTAATTAGAAATTAATATTTATGCCCAAAATTTTTTACTTTCGCCAAAAATACCCCAACCGGCCATAAAATGGCTGGTTTTCCCTTCTTTTTTTTTTTAGAAACAATATGAAGAGCAAGATAATGAAATCTAACACTAACAATTTAAATTTTTTGTTTAAATTATTTGTTAGATTACTTCTTTTGATATATAATTAGCATATTTATACTAAAATATGCTAAATTACTTGAAATTATGTTGAATTACACTATATAAAGTTAAATTACACTAAATTACATTACATTACACTAAAATACGGTAAATTACGCTAAATTACATATGAATAGGGACGATATCTTCACTGAAAAAATAAAAAACGACGACGAAACTTCAAACGATCATAAAACGGCGCTCGAGTGTCCGATTTCAGCAAATTACCACTTTTCGAAAAACTTGCGAAAATACGCATGCGTCCGTGACCACCATGTCGTTTTTTTAAATTCAAAATTGCCAAATAAACAAATAGAAGAGCATCAAAACTTGAGTTTAAGTTTTCAATTAAGATTTTTATTTCTATTATTCAATCTAAGTAGCTCAGTAAATTAGTTACATAATGAACTTGTAGAATACCAATTTTACTATTTTCGGAATTTTTTTACTATTTTTTATTATTCATGAAAGATGGCACAAAATCAGTCTACTTTAGGGTAATTTTGCGTAGTTTAGCGTAATTTACCGTATTTCAACATAATTAGCGAAGTTATTGTAATTTAGCGTAATTTAGTGTAATTCAACATAATTTCAAGTAATCTAGTGTATTTTAGTATAAATATGCTAATTATAAATCAAAAGAAGTAATCTAACAAAAAATTTAAACAAAAATTCAAATTTTCAGTGTTAGATTTCATTATTTTGCTCTTCATAGTATCTCTCTAAAAAAAAGGAGAAAACTGGCCATAAAATGACCGGTTTGGGCATTTTTGGCCAAAGTCGAGAATTCTGGGCATAAATATTAATTTCTAATTAACTTTTGATATTAATAAAAATGTCGGTCTTATGGCTATTTCATAGGATGAGTTTGGTATTAAAATAATTTATAGGAATAATATTTTAATGAGAGGCACTGATAGTTTTATTTTTTATTTATATGATCAAGATCTAACGGTTCTAATTACACGTGACTCACGTGACCACATGCCTTGTTATGTCATACTATGACTAGATCTTTCGCGTGACGTGCTAAATTTTTTTAAGATGATCACGACTCGGGACACGCGAATCATGATACGTAACCAACATACATGCTGTGTTGTTTCGTACTGTAACTGTGCCGTTCTATGATGGAACCGGTCCGCCATGCCATTTTTCAGACTCTATAAGTGGCTCGGTGCTCAAGCTGTTCGAGAACTGATCATCCTAATTTTTTACTTGTATGTTTTATTTAATCTGGCTCTTCATTTTAAAATAAGAGAATAAGATTAGAAATTAAAAATTTACCTCGTTTTGCGTTACGTTGCCCCTTCCGCTTCTCCCAGGATTAGGGCTGCACAAAAAATTCGTAGTTCGTAATTCGATTCGAGTTTGATTCGAAAAAGTTCGTAAAAAGTTTGATTCGAAATTGAGTTCGTTCGAAATTAATTCAAACCAAACTTAGTTCGAAATTAATTCAAACCAAACTTAGTTCGAAATTAATTCAAACCAAACTCAAACTGGACCTAGTTCGTTCGAAATAGGTTCACAAATCAAACTTAGTTCGAAATTAACTCAAACGTAAACCATTGATTTTCGCTGATAATAAACTTTAATGTTTTATTTAGGATAATATTTGGGTTTGTAATAATTCTAAGACTTTGGTGATTGTTTTGTACTTCTATTGATATTTAAATTGTACTTTAAATACTTTAGATATTTGAAAACTTTAGTGATGTTGCTCCTGTTGGCCATTTGGAAAACTTTGGATTCTGTGATTGTACTGAAATTTAATTGATTGTACTAAACTTTGGTGTTTGATATAAATTTTAGTATTTGTAATGAACTTTGATATAAACTTTGGTGTAGTGTGTAATTAGAATTCAGAATGCCTGAGTTTTTATTGAAGTGCTGTAATTTCGAACTATGGCCCAGCCATAAGTCATAACTCGTAAGTCGTAACAAAGTTCGTAAAAGTTCGAAATTGAGTTCGTAAAAAATTCGATTCGAAATTGAGTTCGTTCGAAATTAATTCAAACCAAATTTAGTTCGAAATTAATTCAAACCAAACTCAAACTGGAGGTAAGTTCGATTCGGTTCGGTTCGTTTGCAGCCCTACCCAGGATCGTTATTCTTTCGATAATTACATTTACCGGCGGTGCTCTGACGCGAGTCCCTCACAATGGCATATTTTGTAAATTTTACAAAAAGAAAGGGCTTTATTGTAGGGACTCCATACGAGCGTCAACATTGGTTGGAATATTCGCAGGAATGATACCTCGCTCCATGAGGATATTCTTTTATCCGCACCAAATTGGGAGTTGGGACCCCCTGCCCCTGCCGCCTCGTTGAATTGAATCCCGGGGGCAGTGGCCATTGGCCATGAATCCATGATGAGTCCGGAAAAAAAATCTGCTGCGATTACAAAGGATCGCAGCGATTCTGCTTTTTCAAATTCAACTATTTATATATTTTAAGATTCATGCATAACAATTAACTGTTTTTGAGATTCGTGCATTTCAAAAAGTTAATGGTTAGATTTAGAAAAGTAGGATCCTGCGATTCTTTGGAATCGCAGCAGAAAAATCCGAACAAAAAACCAATAAAAAAAAGTACCACGTTGCTCATGTAACAAGTAGCAACTAATGTTACGTACCGTACGCAAACTTCTTTCTTTCTCTATTTTTTTCGGGTGCGAATCTGCTGCGATTCTAAGGGATCGCAGAATCCTGCGATTTTAATCTCAATCATTCAAACAATGAAATTCAGAAATTCTTTTATAAATTAGTTTTTGTGCACGAATCTCAAAACATGTGAACGGTGGAGATTAGAATCGCAGGATCCCAGCCATCCAAAGAATCGCAGCATATTTATTTCCTTTTTTTGCTCATGTAAAAAAGTGCCACGCTGCTCACGTACCGTACTCAACTCGTCATTCAGATTTACGATCATTTGCATTCTTAATAGAGGAAACAATTGCAAATAGGGGTGTAAACGGAGCGGATTCAGAGCGGATAATGCAAATATCATAATATCCGTATCCGTCTTTTAATTAGCGGATACAGATACGGATAGTAAAAGGATATCAAAATTTAAAATTATATCTGTCTTAAACGGATATGGATACGGAGCGGATAATTAATCTACGGATACAGATTTGAATACGAATACAGAACGGATAATTGGCGGATGTTGAGTAATTCTACTAAATTTCATAATTGTAACTTACCTAATTTCATAATTAACTTAATAGTCATTCTCTGTAATTGAAAAAAAAAAGGAAAATGGAGATGTCCATGAGACATTTGAATGGATAAGAATAGAACAAACATGAGTATATATAGCTGTATAGATATATAAACATCATGCGCATGGACCAAAAAAAGAGAGTTAAAAGCAGTGACATTTTCTAGACGGAAGCGCTCAAATTTTAGTCCCACAACATACAAGAAAATAAATCTACAACCTGTATATACCAACTTGCTTCGCTTTGAGAAAAACTGATTTTGTATTATGGGCCCACCCACGTGATACCACTTTGTTCACGAGAACCCAATCATTAATATCAAATTTCGGATCCAGATATATCCGGATATCCTCTCCGTTTAGACCCGCATGAATTTATCCGTATCCGTTGAAGAAAATATTAGTTTCATGCAAGAGCAAATTTCAAAAATTTAACTCAAAGAAACCAACATAGATCTACTTATTTGACTAACGATGAACCGTATTTAACATTTTAACTTGTTTAATCTTTATACCTCAAATCTTGGTCTCTAAACCAAGAAGTAGGGACTTGAGATGTAGGGTTGTTGCCTCCTTGTCGAGCCTTCACTTCTCCAAGTCGGCCTCGAAATGGCACCCGCTTCGAACGCACGAAGCCTCTACGAGTATCCACCCGAGATTAAACGAAACTCTTGTTTTTCCCTTGCTAGAGGTAATCAACCAAGAATCTAACTTAACCTTAATTTTAGTGTAGAAGTTGTGCTCAACACATGAGCAAAAATGGTGGAGACAAAATTGCAAAAACTCTTCTCTTTTTCACCTCTTCTTACAAAAACGTTTTTCCAATTTGTCTTACAAGAGAACGAAGAAGAGAGAGATTAGAATGGTGGCTAGGGTTTGGAAAAAGGTGGGGTATTTATAGTGTGAAGTTAGGGTATATTTTAATCATCTCAACCACAATGGATGGCTAGATTTAAACATGACAAAAGTAACTTTTACTTTTGCCATCCAATGGAGCTCTCCATTAGATGCACTTTTATCCCACTTTATTCCAAACCATTTCATCAAATGGACTTCTCCATTTAATGTTAAATTGGGCTTGGGCCAATTTCTATTTATGCCATTTTCGTTTTTGCCATTTATGCCAACTTTTGGCCCACCCGACAATTGTTACGATTAATTGTATTTGCTCAATTCTGTTGAGAAATAAATTTGTATACCATGTCCAACATGTAATAAATTTATTCTAAGATCAAGTTAGTCATCTCCATGACACTTTTATTTGTTTCGTTTTTCTCTCTTGGGTGTGACCTCGTAGGATCTATATCGTGTTGACAATATAATCAAAACTTCTTTAATTCTATAAATTATAAGCGGCACCTAGCAATATGCATTATAATTACTCAACAGATAAAGATGATATGAACCAATCAACATCACGATCCTAAAGCAATATTTAATTGCTTGTGTCAATTCACGTGCCACATGATATCGAGAATAAATCCAAGGCAGGAGAGTGTCATCCTTGCAAATTTATTCTTTTCTTGATTCCAAGTAATTCAGTAAATAATGATCAAACTCATTGATCATAATTGCATGCATACTTTATTACTCCATCAAGGGGCCCGAAGATATCATCACTCACATATGAAATATGAGGGACACTGGTATTCTTGATAAATATATTTTCCTCCGCACAAGACACACATATTGAGATATTATCTGTATAGCTGCCAGTTACGGTCAACGTTGGATAACACCTACAGATACATGTATCTCATGTAGGAAAAATAATCATCTCATACCAAAGAATTCAAGACACAAATGAAACATTAATGACACTAACACAATCCATGTTATGTTTCATTCTTGGGTCATGTCCAATCCCCTGATCTCCATCAGGTATTTATGTGATTAAATTGGTAGCTCCTTACCATATGATCCGTAGAACATGATCATCATTTAATCCACATACTAATCTCGTACCGGTAAATAGTGTTCCTTCTTAATTACCAAGATTAGGGACGTTTAGAGTATTCATTATATTATTATTATAGAGTTCTACATTTCAAGTCCTCAACTCGAAAAATCCATAATGTAATTAAATACTCAAGGAACAAATGATTCTTTCATTTCATGAACAAACATAGAATACATCCATAAATGGTTGGCTTCTAGATCATAACACTAACAATCTCCCACTTGAACTAGAGCCAATCCCATATACATGTATATGCATAAAAGCCCTAAACAAGTGTAGTCTCTAATACAACTCCATGTACTAAATCTCAAAGCCAGTCACTAACAAATCTAATCCCCATAGATGCAGTGTGCAGTGTATGCTTGGCCTGAGACAGAGACTTTGTCAGCGGGTCAGCTGTGTTGCTGGCTGAATCTACTCTACAAACCTTGACGTCACCTCGGTCGATGATCTCTCGAATGAGGTGATATCTCCGCAGAACATGCTTGGATTTCTGGTGTGATCTTGGTTCCTTGGCTTGTGCAATGGCTCCATTGTTGTCACAATAGAGCTCCAGAGCACCCATGGAACTGGGGACCACCTCAAGTTCATCCAAGAACTTCCTAATCCAACAACCCTCTTTAGCTGCTTCTGAAGCGGCTATGTACTCTGCCTCGGTGGTTGAGTCCGCTGTTGTTTCTTGCTTGGAACTTTTCCAGCTTACAGCGCCACCATTGAGGATGAACACAAATCCTGACTGTGATCTCATGTCATCATGGTCGGTCTGGAAACTAGCATCGGTGTAACCCCTTACAACGAGCTCAGATTCCCCACCATAGACAAGGAACATATCCTTAGACCTCTTTAGGTACTTCAGGATATTCTTGACGGCAGTCCAATGCGCCAAGCCTGGATTTGACTGATGTCTGCTTGTCACACTCAATGGGTATGACACATCAAGGCGAGTGCATATCATGGCGTACATGATAGAGCCAATGGCGGAAGCATATGGCACTCTACTCATGCTATCTAGCTCAGCAGATGTCGATGGACATTGCTTCTTGCTCAGATGAACACCATGCGACATAGGCAAGAATCCTTTCTTGGAATCTTGCAGGTTGAACCTTTTCAACACTTTGTCAATGTATGCGCTTTGACTCAATCCAATGAGTCTCCTTGATCTATCCCTATAGATCCTAATGCCTAGTATATAAGCAGCCTCGCCCAAATCTTTCATTGAGAACACCTTCTTCAATGAAGACTTGACAGAATCCAATGACGGGATGTCATTTCCGATCAGTAGTATGTCATCCACATACAACACAAGGAATATTACTACACTCCCACTAATCCTTTTGTATACACAAGGTTCTTCATCGCTTTTAACGAAATCAAACTTTTTGACTTCTTTGTCAAAGCGCTTGTTCCAACTCCGCGATGCTTGCTTCAAGCCATAAATGGACCTCTGAAGCTTGCATACTTTCTTAGCATGATTGGTATCTTCAAAACCAATCGGTTGTGTCATATACACGTCCTCTTCTAAA
Organism: Carex myosuroides; assembly: GCA_028015225.1. Classification (NCBI taxonomy): domain Eukaryota; kingdom Viridiplantae; phylum Streptophyta; class Magnoliopsida; order Poales; family Cyperaceae; genus Carex; species Carex myosuroides. Next base: position 13,496,325 of record CM051466.1, read on the forward strand.
TCTCCATTTAGAAAGGCATTTTTGACATCCATTTGCCATATTTCATAGTCATGAAATGCGGCAATTGCTAAGAGAATCCGTATTGACTTAAACATAGCAACGGGCGAGAAGGTCTCATCATAATCAACACCTTGAATCTGTCTGAAACCTTTCGCTACCAGCCGTGCTTTGTAAGTAGTCAAATTACCTTCCATGTCTGATTTCCTCTTGAAAACTCATTTGTTTTCAATAGGTTTTACCCCACTTGGAGGATCAACCAAATACCAAACTTGGTTGTCATACATAGATTGTATTTCAGATTTCATGGCTCCAAGCCATTCTGCAGAGTCGGGTCTCGCCATCGCTTCCGTATAGGTCAAAGGATCTTCAGTGTCTAACACTGTCACCTCGTGAAGTCCCAACCATCTTTCAGGTGGGCGACTTTCTCTCATTGACCTACGAAGGACTTGTGCTTGTGGTTCAGAGATCTCTTCCACAAACTCTTGTGGATTCGTTCCTTGATCCTCATTCTCAACTTCTTGCGAATTTGGTTCTAGGGGTGAGTGTTGAATCTCTTCCACAACTTCTTGTGAAATTGATTCATCTCGACTCCCACTGCCCACAATATCCACGGGTGGTTGAACATGATCATCATTGATCATTTCATTTTGTAGTGTAGATTGATCCTCTTCAAGTCTTACATTACTCCCACTACTTTCTCTTGAGAGAAACTCTTTCTCCAAGAATACACCGTGTCGAGCAACAAACACTTTGTTCTCACACTGGTGATAGAAGTAATATCCCTTAGTCTCTTTGGGATATCCTATGAAAATGCACTTGTCCGATTTGGGTTGAAGCTTGTCAGACATCATGCGTTTGACATAAGCTTCACAACCCCAAATCTTTAGAAAAGACATACTTGGAACCTTTCCAAACCATAACTCATGTGGTGTCTTTTCCACGGATTTTGATGGAACCCTGTTTAGTGTGAATGCGGCGGTTTCAAGCGCATGCCCCCAAAATGAGAGTGGTAGGCCAGCTTGGCTGATCATTGATCTAACCATGTCCAACAAGGTTCGATTCCTTCTCTCAGAAACACCATTCCATTGTGGTGTCCCTGGAGGAGTGAGTTGTGAAACTATTCCACAATCTCTTAGATAGTCGCTAAACTCGTGACTCAAATACTCACCCCCACGATCTGATCGTAAGGCTTTGATCTTCTTGTCGAGTTGGTTCTCTACTTCATTCTTGAACTCCTTGAACTTTTCAAAGGATTCAGACTTATGTCTCATCAAGTAGACATAACCATATCTACTGAGGTCGTCAGTAAATGTGATGAAGTATCGATAACCTCCTCGGGCACTTGTACTCATTGGTCCACACACATCACTATGTATGAGTCCCAACAAACTACTTACCCTTTCACATTTCTTGGTGAATGGTGCCTTGGTCATCTTTCCACGTAAACAAGGTTCGCATGTCTCAAGTGATTCTAAATCAAATTGACCAAGAAGTCCAACTTCTTGCAATTTCTTGATGCGTCTCTCATTTATGTGACCTAGGCGACAATGCCACATGAGAGTCGTACTCTCATGACAAGTTTTGAGTCGTTTGTTACTGATGTTCAGAACTTGTTTATCCATTTCAAGCAAGTATAGACCATTCCTTATATAAGAACATCCATAAAACAAACCATCTCTATAAAAAGAACAACAATTGTCTTTGATGGTAAAACAAAAACCATCCATGTCCATACAAGAAATAAAGATAATGTTTCTCGAAATAGAAGGAACAAAATAAACATTTTTAAGTTCCATTACAAGCCCACTAGGTAAATGCAACTCGACACACCCGACGGCAACTGCTGCAACATTTGCACCATTCCCGACACGGAGCTGCACCTTGTTCGCGCAGAAGCGCAACGCAAGTTTCGGTACGCTTGAGGGCGTACCTTTTAAAACCGCGCTTACACTTCACGAGTAAGGGTTGCAAGTGCACAACCCCTATCGAGTAATATAATCGGGTATCGATCCACAGGGACGGGCAATTGTTAGGTTAGAATCCACCGAACTCAATTAAAAACTAGAAGTGAGAAAGATTTGGTTTGGTATTTAAGTTCCTAAAAGATCAATTCAAACAAATCTGACAATGCAAACAGATGTAATAAAATGCTAGAAGAAATGTAAACTGTGTTTTGATTATGGATAAAAGGCGTTTCCAGGTTTCAGACTTCATCTGTGATCTGCCTCTAGTGGTACGGCCCGTACCAAGTCGGTACGGCTAGGCCGTACTTAACTTGGTAAGGCAAGGCCGTACCACTCTGGTAAGACCCGTACTGGCTTCCCAGAACAGAGCTTACCAGTTCGAGTTGATGCATTTCCTTGCTGGTACCTTGTGCTAAACTCTTTGGAAAGGTTCAATTGACCATACCTAAGGTTCCTAAGCCTCAACTGTCGTTTGTTGGATCAAGATCTAGGTTGGAATGCAATTGATTGCCTTTTAGGGATTTCTACACCTCAACTCTCGTGTGTTGGTACAGATCTACCCTAACTGGTTGATTGGAGACCTAAGGCACCCTCTAATCTGTCGATTAGAGGAGAATTCAACCTCTCGGCTTCAATTCGAACAAGTTTACCCTAAACAATTGATTTGGTTGAGAGATTGAGATGATCACATGACCTTGATAGGTTCGATCTAAACCTAGAGGTTCATCATACACAATCACAGCAATCAAAGCAAAAGATAGCAAAGAAATCACAATCAATCAATCAAAAGAGTTCATACAAGATACAAGTCAAAGAAAGTCAAAACAAATCAAGAATCCATCTCTAAACCCTAGAAACTAAAATAACTACTCACAGCACATGATCTGATCTAAAAATACAATAAAAGGGATAGAGAAAGCCATGGATCGAAGGGATCGAGAGGATGAAGCTTGATCCGTCGAGTTTCGCCTCTTTCCTCTTCCTTCCTTCTTGCTCCTAGCTCCTTAGCTCTCTTTCTCTCTCTTACTGTGCTCTCAATTAGATCTGTAATGGAATGAATGTCGAAATTGGAGAGTTCCCCGCTTTAAATAGCCTCTGCCAAAATTTGAATCTGTCAGGCCGCCTTTAGGTACGGCCCGTACCAAATTGGTACGGCCAGGCCGTACCAGGCGTGATGAGCTGAAAAATGGCTAAGTCCGGTAAGACCCGTACCAAACTTGGTAAGGGCCGTACCAGATCATCCCAAATCGTCGTTTCTTCGTGTGTTTTGCTCCAAGCCTGCAGAAAACAAACAAACACCCAGCAGTACCAAATTCTAAAGATATATCGATGAAATGCACATGATTCTGGTGAATTAGGGCACGAATCTGGTACTAAAACAGGCCTAAAATAGACTAAATATGCGAGGTATCACACCTCACCCTTTCTTAGCATTCTTCTATACTTTAGTGCCTGCATATTCATACAAATATGAGCACATGATCCAGTATCTAATACCCAATCATTGATAGAAGTAGCTAAGTGAACTTCAATGACAAAAATACCTGAGGAAGACGGGACCTTCCCATTTTTCTTGTCCTCCAAGTACTTAGGACAATTCCTTTTCCAGTGCCCCGTCATCTTACAGTAGAAGCACTCGGAATCGGAGACAACCTTGACCTTGGGAGTGCTCACAGTCACCACTGGAACCTTTCCCTTGCCCTTGCCATTGCCCTTGCGCTTGCCTTTGCCTTTCTTGACTTTCCTACTTCCCTCACTGACTGCAAGGACATGAGAAACACTTTTCTGCATGTCAGCCTCTGCAGTCTTGAGCATCCCATGTAATTCACCCAAACTTTTCTCCATTCCATGCATGTGATAGTTCATGATAAATGAAGAATACTTTGATGGGAGAGAGTTAAGAACGATGTCCGTGGCCAACTTCTTGTCCACGGCACACTCGAGCTTCTCCAGCTGCTCCACATAACTTATCATTTTGAGTATGTGAGCACTCACGGAGGCACCCTCAGCCATCTTGCATCCCAGAAAACTTTTAGTCACGTTGTACCTCTCTACACGGGCCTGCTCTTGAAACATTTTCTTGAGCTGGTCCATGATGTAGTAACAAGAATTCTCCTCAAACCGCTTCTGCAGTTCAGGGTTCATTATTGATACTAAGAGGCACTGTACTTCAAGGTCGTCTTCCACGGCCTTGTTGTGCTTATCCTTAGTTTTCTGGTCAGCATCATCATTTGGTAAATCAGGGATGGGAGTAGTCAAGACGTATTCCTTTTTCTCATGCCTGAGAACAATTCTCAAGGCACGATGCCAGTCTAGAAAATTCGATCCGTCATTTTTAAGTTTTTCTTTGTCTAACAGTGATCGCAGGAAAGAGGTTTCTTTTGCCATGATCTACAATTTAAAGGTTTGAGTTTAGTTCATGATGATGTTTTATTTAAAATAAAACTCCCACTACAATATTAATTTAGTTCCATTTGTAGTAGGTCCAAGATCCATATTTTCACTAAGATAAGTCAGCGTCGGCATGAAACTTAAACTTAGCTATTTTAGGTAAGCAACTCATGCTAATCACAACCGGGTGACTCTTGGTGTTTATTCATCCAACTCATGTATGAACAAACTATTCCCCAAAGCCCAAAACTGTTTTGGATTATCCATGTCAAGTAAACCTCTCTCTATTTGGTTTGACATGACGGTCATGCCCCACATCTCCTAAAGATAGAAAGCGATGCCTACTGTGTAGGTCCCACCGACTAACGATCGATAGTTTGACATGGATAGAGAAGGAAGGGAATGACGCTTGATTTTGTTTGGAACTCTTTTGTTATTTATGGTGGTCATGTAAGCATACACCCATACTTATCCTATGGCTCTTATATTTCATAAATACACATAAATGACATAAACACATCATGCGGCTGTGAGTTTGTATGGCCTTGTGCGAAAAACTCCTTTCTCGCATTTGTCACTTGTTGCGCCAACTCCTTGGATGTGGCCACCACATTTCACAACTATTCTATGCCTATTTATTTTCTATTAAGACTTTCTTAAAAAGAAAATAAGTTACATTTAGAATTTCTAAAATTTCTAAATATAGGCATGCAAGCCTTGAATGAATTACATTGAAAGGCATCCTAACATTTGTGCCTTAATTATTAATCTAATTAATTATTATGGGGCACCTTAGGCCGCATTACAACCATTCAACAAACATTCATTACATCCACAAGGCATTGGAAATGACCATACAAAACTCACATTTTTGTCCCTACAAAAACAAGTTAGGTGCATGTGCAAAAACTGCACCATACATGCATAAACAATTCATGCATATGCAATTAATTAAATTAATTCCTTAAGCTTATGACCCATAAAAATTTGTTTCAAAAACAAAATTTTAACAGAGGAGAAGGTTTGATTTATCACATAATTCATGCAAATTAAAATTTACAAACTACACCTTGAACTATTCCAAATAGCACAAGCAATAGTCAACCCGTTATGCCTAATTAACAAATGTGCTTAGAAAATTAATTTTAACCTTTAAAATAATTTTGCAATATTCCTAAAGAGGAATAACAATTTCCCAATTACTTCAAAATGCATTTCATCAAATAAATATACATTTTAATCATTGGATTTACACATTTTGTTAATTAGCACTTAATTATCCTCTAAATTAGAATTATATCTAAATAACTCATAAAAATGCAAACTATACACAGATGCATTCCTTATGATATTTATAACAACATTATTAGATTGGATTTAATAGATCTAAAAAAATATGATAAAAAAATTTTGGTCCAATTTGAACCCGAGCCTATAAAGGCATTTTTTTTCATTTCATCATTTTTTTTTCTTTGATCCATGTGCCTTAAATTTAATTTAACAATTAAATAAATTTATTCCAGAGATTAAAACATTACAAATTAATGTTTAAACATCTTAGAAGGCTCCAAAATAATTGTGTAATAATAATTCTAAAATTAAATGCAAGATGTTCAAAAACACCGACGGTTGTGTCATAAGCTTCCAAGACTTAATTAAATTAATTACTCATGCTAATTTCGGCCAAAAATTAGTCAAATAAAGCCTTAAGCTCTGATACCAATTGAAGAAAATATTAGTTTCATGCAAGAGCAAATTTCAAAAATTTAACTCAAAGAAACCAACATAGATCTACTTATTTGACTAACGATGAACCGTATTTAACATTTTAACTTGTTTAATCTTTATACCTCAAATCTTGGTCTCTAAACCAAGAAGTAGGGACTTGAGATGTAGGGTTGTTGCCTCCTTGTCGAGCCTTCACTTCTCCAAGTCGGCCTCGAAATGGCACCCGCTTCGAACGCACGAAGCCTCTACGAGTATCCACCCGAGATTAAACGAAACTCTTGTTTTTCCCTTGCTAGAGGTAATCAACCAAGAATCTAACTTAACCTTAGCTTCTACCTCTTCAATCAACTATTAATTTTAGTGTAGAAGTTGTGCTCAACACATGAGCAAAAATGGTGGAGACAAAATTGCAAAAACTCTTCTCTTTTTCACCTCTTCTTACAAAAACGTTTTTCCAATTTGTCTTACAAGAGAACGAAGAAGAGAGAGATTAGAATGGTGGCTAGGGTTTGGAAAAAGGTGGGGTATTTATAGTGTGAAGTTAGGGTATATTTTAATCATCTCAACCACAATGGATGGCTAGATTTAAACATGACAAAAGTAACTTTTACTTTTGCCATCCAATGGAGCTCTCCATTAGATGCACTTTTATCCCACTTTATTCCAAACCATTTCATCAAATGGACTTCTCCATTTAATGTTAAATTGGACTTGGGCCAATTTCTATTTATGCCATTTTCGTTTTTGCCATTTATGCCAACTTTTGGCCCACCCGACAATTGTTACGATTAATTGTATTTGCTCAATTCTGTTGAGAAATAAATTTGTATACCATGTCCAACATGTAATAAATTTATTCTAAGATCAAGTTAGTCATCTCCATGACACTTTTATTTGTTTCGTTTTTCTCTCTTGGGTGTGACCTCGTAGGATCTATATCGTGTTGACAATAGAATCAAAACTTCTTTAATTCTATAAATTATAAGCGGCACCTAGCAATATGCATTATAATTACTCAACAGATAAAGATGATATGAACCAATCAACATCACGATCCTAAAGCAATATTTAATTGCTTGTGTCAATTCACGTGCCACATGATATCGAGAATAAATCCAAGGCAGGAGAGTGTCATCCTTGCAAATTTATTCTTTTCTTGATTCCAAGTAATTCAGTAAATAATGATCAAACTCATTGATCATAATTGCATGCATACTTTATTACTCCATCAAGGGGTCCGAAGATATCATCACTCACATATGAAATATGAGGAACACTGGTATTCTTGATAAATATATTTTCCTCCGCACAAGACACACATATTGAGATATTATCTGTATAGCTGCCAGTTACGGTCAACGTTGGATAACACCTACAGATACATGTATCTCATGTAGGAAAAATAATCATCTCATACCAAAGAATTCAAGACACAAATGAAACATTAATGACACTAACACAATCCATGTTATGTTTCATTCTTGGGTCATGTCCAATCCCCTGATCTCCATCAGGTATTTATGTGATTAAATTGGTAGCTCCTTACCATATGATCCGTAGAACATGATCATCATTTAATCCACATACTAATCTCGTACCGGTAAATAGTGTTCCTTCTTAATTACCAAGATTAGGGACGTTTAGAGTATTCATTATATTATTATTATAGAGTTCTACATTTCAAGTCCTCAACTCGAAAAATCCATAATGTAATTAAATACTCAAGGAACAAATGATTCTTTCATTTCATGAACAAACATAGAATACATCCATAAATGGTTGGCTTCTAGATCATAACACTAACATCCGTATCCGGGTTATTTGTTCATATCCATTAAATATCCAGATCCTTATCCGTGATTATCCGTATCCGTTTGGTCCGGATTCGGATTATAAGCGGATTTGGAGCGGATATCTGTCGGATAATCCGGATCCGTTTACACCCCTAATTGCAAACCAATTAATTACAAATGTTGGTTTGATAAATGATAACTATAACCCTCCTCCATTTGTTCTTTTAAAGAAAGAATGAACCGAGTAAAGCGTGCCAGCTAAATAGAAAGGCAAATTCCAAATGAAAAATGAAAAATTGTTTCTTGTCAAAAATATTTATTCAAAAGGATGAATTCTCAATCAATAAAATTATTTAATGATTTTGAAGGCATTTTCTTTAAAGTCATTTGGAAAAAAAAATCAGTAGATACATATTTCATTCAGTCTGAATATTATTTGACAACACATCGAGAATCAATAAATATAAAAAGAGAAATGTTCTGTCCCCCGAGCCATTATATCCGATTGCGCTCTCTCAACTAATTTAACAGAAAAAATCTTCCAATTTTACCTAACTTTCATTTCCAGCGCTCATATCAAAACTTTTAAAGTTCTGTTTATAACTTTTTACAATGCTACTAGCAAACATTTAAACCCAAACATTTAAATTCTAAATCCGTGTAGTTTTAACTTCTAACTACTTTTGTCTTCAAGCCAAAGGAAAGATTTATTTCACTCACTTTTTTTTATTTTTTTCTCTGATCATTCCCGTCTATTTTTCCGACGATCCGTGATTAATTTTACGAATCTAAAAATACGAATGTTTTCTACTCGATTTTCTCTTTCAAATGAGATCCATGAAGAAATATTTTTGAGTTATTTTCAAGTCATTTTTTTTAAAGTAAATCTCATGAGCACTTTAAATTTTCAGGCTTTTAAACCTCAGTCTACAACTATTTAAAACTCTAATGTCTACCATTTAAAGTTTTAAACTACTACGTTCAAACCTCTGATGTCGATCATATAGTATCACGTGTTTAAACCTCTATCTACAATCGTTTAAAGTAGTTGTGTCAAACATTTAAAGTAGTTATGTCAAATATTTTTTAAATAGTTTTCATGTCAGATTTAAAATGTTGTAGACTGAGATTTAAAATCTTGAGAATTTAAAGTATTTCTTCATGAATCTCATTTGAAAAAGAAAATTGAGTAAAAAACGTTTGTATTTTTAGATTTGCAAAATCTCATTTGAACGAGAATGATCAGAGGAAAAAAAAAGTGGGTGAAAGAAATCTTTTATTTTTTGGCTTGAAGACGTAGTTATGCACAATCGTACTTCTCTACAAAGCATTTTCAAGAGGTTCTAGAGTTGACATATCCATCAAAGAAAGTGTTTAAATAAAACAAAACCTAGTGTAGATGAATTGGCTCCAAACTCCCAACTGTCCAACAACAGCTGAATGAATAGCAGCCTATTCATGTCTAAAGCCGAAGTTAGAACTACCCAGATGTAAGATTTAAATGCTTGCAGATGTGGTACTGTATTGTAAAATGTTATAAACAGAGTTTTAAAAGTTTGAATATGAGTGCTAAAAAAACAGTTAAACATTAAATACTTGATGACCATGTTCGGAAATTTATTTGGGAGGCAATTATCAGGCTCCATATAAATTTTTTTTTTTAAATGACAAGTTTAGATCTTTTAAGATGTCATTAAACAGTTGAAGTCTCGAGTCTTTTTTAAAGCTCCATCCATTAAACATATTTGGAAGTCATTAAACAATGCAGCTCCATCAATTTTTTAAAGCCGAATTTTTATTTGAATCCATTAAATTCATCACACACACAATATTATCTGAACAATTCAAATATTGGAGCCTCAAAAGTTTGGATCCATCATTTGGAGCTGAATTGTTTTTAATAATTCGTCTATGTATCAAAATCTGGAGACAATCATTCTAATATCCTATGTTATTCTATATTAATTTTTATTTATAAAAAAACTAAGTTAAAGTGCAATGTTGGAAGAGGAGGGTTCAAATGCCTCCATTTTTAAAAACTTTAATAACTCAAAATTTAAAACTTAAAAGTCAAAATAAAACAGTTGGATATGATCTACATCATTTTATCTATGTGCTCATAAAAAATTATCACATTTCGATTTTGTTTTTATATGAATCAATAAGTTCAAAAATCAACGTCTAGAAATTATCCCCATTAGTACGTTTGTTTATAAGCTCTTGATGACAACCAAAACAAAATTGAAATGTCATAATTTTTTACACGTGTATAGATAAAATGATGTAGATCATATCCAACGGTTTTATTTTGACTTTTACATTTTAAATTTTGAGTTATTAAAGTTTTTAAAAATAGAAACATGATGGAGATATGAAAAATAGAGGCATTTAAACCCTCCTCATGTTGGAATCACAAAGTCTACACCATGGACGGACGCACATTCGTGGGCGTGGCCATTAGCTGAACTGATATCAACCTCGCCTTGTTAGTTTCTCAGGCCCAATCTCGCTTGAGTTAATGCAGAGGATACGCGTTCATCTAGCTGTCCCACTTCTCGTGCCCCATGTGAGATTTATGAGATTGGTTGACAAGACAAAACTGTCCACGGATTGTGCACAGCGTTGTTATAAATACTGATTTTGACGTGCTAAAAACTAGAAACAGCGTATCGTGTACAACACGCAAATACAATTTCCATTTTTGTACAGTAGTCAAAATTGTCGTATATTTAACATTTTATTTCTTACAATACTTTCTCGAGGTAGCAAGAATCTCAAGCTCAAGATTGAAGGGATCATTCGATCTCCTTTTGCAGTGAACTACATCTACGGAGCAAAGAAGATGATTTCATTCCGAGTGATGTACAGCCATCAAGGTGTGAATAATTATTTGAACCAAATAAAATATGAGATGGTTTGATATACTTCCTTTGGTACGTAGTAGGTGGAGAGCAAAGAAGAAGAGAAGCAATGCCTAGACAAACACAAATGTGGCAATGACTCGTTGAGCACAATAGCCAAATTTTGATTCCACTCAACTCACACGGCCCGTACAAAATGTCTAAGACTTGTGCCTTTGTACAAAATCAATAACATTAAAATTTTGGGAATAAATGAGAAATTTATTGCAAGTTCCAGAAAAAAAGGGCCTAATTAGTTTCACGGCCAATATGCTTTATGAGTTGTAATGTCAACTATGTGCATGCTATACGACATGATTAGCCTATATTCAGGTTTTATTGAAGAACACGAAAATGTGGGGAAAAGGGCCAGGGCCCAGGGGTCACTGAGGAGGAAACGATTAATTTCTTGTAAACAGCTAAGCACGAGAACTAGCTCTGTACCAAACAATACTAATACCGTGTACCGAATAATATACACAGGCATCATATGGAACAAAACAAAACTAACTAATAACATAAACAACTACAAAACTGAGCCTCTTTCTATCAAAGAACAACGATCATATTATCAAAAGAGATATGCCATCTGTCGTGTATCAATCACCTGTAAAAGATAGATAAGGTGTCCGCTTATTTTCATGACTGGAGCAAACCATCACCTTCCCAGCCAAGTCTTAGCATCTGATCCACTACTTTCAGGGTCAACTGTAAAAGTGCAAACATTTAAAATCTAGAGTCAAAACATGACGAAAAATAAATAAAAGCTAATTTTGAATTTTTGGATGACAAGTACACAAGACTTGAAGTTACCGCAGGGTCGGTGTACACTACGAGCTGTTTATTGGCAGTTGAAACAATGAGGTTGGTATTCTCTTTGTTCAATGCGATTGCCGTCACATCTTGCCCCTCATCCAATGGCAACCAATGGAAAACCTAAAGTTTGAGTATATTAGCAAATGCCCCGAAACTAACACACAAGGTAATTATACAAATTATATTGATTCAGTAGCTTTATGTTATCTGTATACCTTCAGTTCATGTAAATCAATGAAGCAAATAGAAGGAACTGGTACAGACACACGACTCTCACGCAAACCACCTTCCTGAGAACCCTCCTTGATCTGTGACCTTCTATCCTCCGTACCAGCACTGGTACCATTAGTCAGCTTTTCATCAGTCACACAGGCACCGATTAATGCAAATTCGCCGTCACATGACATCTCTATACAACTGATCCACCCAGCAAAAGGAGATAGTACTGTACTCGCAATTGGGATCCCATTTACAGTGAATGTTGATAGCCTTTTCTCACTTTCGCTCCATACCAACACGACTCCCTGAAAAGAGAGTCGTACCATGCTGGGCTCCTTCACATTCAACTTTCTCAATAGGCGGCCTCTCCTTATAGAATGCAAAAGAACACTCGATTCCCTTGAACAGGAGGTGATGATACCCAAATCAGGACTAACTGCACAAGAAAGAACGTCCCCTAGATGTCCTCTTAGCACGTGCATGGGTCCCTCCAGCCGGCGCTTTCGGGTGGGGTCGACACCAGGGCTATTTGTCCCGTTAGAGACAGATAATGGGCTTCTTGGGGTGTTTGGGGTGGTTGAGCCATCTGAGGACATCTTGCTGGAATGGGTTGCTCGGTGCACCCGCCACAATATGACTGTTGTGTCGCGGGACCCGGTTACCAGGTAGTTGCTGTCTGGGGACAAAGACAAACAAGTCACTGGGGCAAAATGGGCTGATGCCGTCTCGATTGTCTTTGCTCCCTCTGCAGAGATCAACTTAATTGAATTATCTGCATGGCCTCCTGCAGTTGGCAAAAAAAAAAAAAAAAACTAGTCAATAAGAAGACATTCAGAGCACGTATCACTAGTCAATTAGAAGCCTTGTATAAAATGGAAGACATTATAAGAAAATATTTTGGACAGCTAAGAAATACTCATTTAACTTTTGATTCGACAAACTATTAGCCCAAGTCCTGCCTGACTCGATCCCATTGGCCCACAGATGTATTATAACTACCGTAAGTAGGTCACTATATGAAACTGACTCCGATCTAGCCAACAACACATCACATAATAATGGGTACAAGTCAAAGAAACAACTCACTGGCTGGTTGCATCAATAGACATCACCTACCCGTAATAATTTCTTTGTCAAAGGTAATGGCAACTACTGCTGAACTACTGATTGCTGGAGCAGCAAAGGCAATAGCCCGAGGGAACTGCCACTCTTCAGTTGCAGTTGCAGTGCTCCCTTTGAACATGCGCATGAGTGTGCCACTGGTTGAGTTGGAGGCGGATTTCCCAGGCTGGAAGAGGAAAGGTGTGCCCAGACCATCTGGAGTGTTTGGTTGCCACTTATGCAATGCCACGTTGGCTGCCGGCACACCCGTATCTACTACCACAATCGAGTCACTGAAGGCTGATATGGCGGAGGCTGGTATATTGCACCGCTCGGGGAAGGAGATTGGGTACGGCTTGATTTCATCTGGGTTTCTAAATATGGTCTACAACAAAGAGATAGATAAAGGTCAATTCCAGAAAGCAATGATAAATATATGAAAAGGCAAAGCAAAAATGTAACACCAAAATTGAAGTAGGTACCTGTAGGTGCAATACTTCGGACAATGGTTTCCTTTTCATATGTGGAACTGAGAGCAGCTGAGAAGGCGTTTGCCCAAAATAAGCGATTTGGTCTTGTGTAGCCCGCCTTTGTACCTTATCACATTAGAATCAAATATAACCAGTACTTTAAAGAGCTTCAATATTCATTCAATGAACTGACTTTTTGTAATTCTTACCGGATCAATAATTTTATCAACGTCAACTGTCCCCTCATATGTTATGTAGAAGAAAACATTATCTGCCACCACAGCCTCTTTACCTCTTTGTTTATATCTGAAACCCCAAGACAAGCAAACAATGACATATTTAGACATGTTTCTGAGATAAATATGTACCAATTAGGAATAGTAAAGCACCCAACAAAATTTAACTTACCCAAATATAAGGTCAATCCACTCATTCAAATGAGAAGATACATGCTCGCTCTCAAGAGCAGTGCGATGTTTATGGATAAAATCAACAGGATTCTCAGCCCATGGTGGCAATTTGACCGAATCTGAAATAGATTAGCAGATACTCCAGGTAAAACAAGGAATGCCATACACTAAAAAGCAGTGGGTCCGACCCAACATATGGTTGCACATACAAACATACCTAGCTTCCCTCCTTGTTGAGTTGTGCCGAAGTCGATCGAATTCACATTCATAAATGCTTCAGGCAGGTAGAACATCTCAGGTACCTGGAAACAATGATAGTCAGTACTGATGTTTAGAAAAAGAACGAACAACTCGGTAACTTATGCTTGTTGATTTCGAAAGCATTACCAGTTCTTTCACGTCACTCATCTCCTCCAAAACACTTTTCCATGTACCACTTAGATCAAAAAACATACGATCTGCATGGTCAAATTTACCACCTTGAAGCTGAATAGCAAGAGTTGTAAAAGGTTCCACTCTAAGAAGATAATATAGCACCTGTTACATAAAACATGTGTTATCAACCAACAATGTCACTTGGGTAGTACATTACCAAGTGAAAGATATGCTAGCAACACATCCATCAACCTTAATATTCATTTTTTTTTTATTTCCAAAGTTTACATAACCTCCAGAACTAACATTTGAACCAAATTATTTTCAGACTTAAATTTAAGAATAGTTGCGTGAGCTATTGTGATTCTCAACAAGACATTACAAGGATTCTTTTCTTTAGCCCTCACTAAATTGTCAAGCAAATGTCTCTTTGACAAAATGGATAAGTTAGTATCACTTCGGATACCTCAGTTGACAATTAATAAATAAAGCAAAATGCATATTTTATTGATAAAGTAAAACACAATTACCGTTCCAGCACTGGAGTAGTGTGAACCATAGTGAAACTTTGGAATCACTGGATCATCAAAACTAGCATATCTTTCTTGAAACTTCTTTAGTCTCTCGCGATTTAATGCACCGACCGGCTGCATAAAGATATATAATCCAGTGATTTTTGCACCAGAAAAGAATTTAAAAAGGGGCAGACGAATGAAAACTGTAGAGATGATTAACCTTTGAAAGATCTCTATATGTAGCTGGATCTCCTAGATTCAATGCTCTTGATTCATAATCTGCCAATATCCATGGGAAAACAGGATACTACAAAGGCAGGAAATATAGTTAAATTTGTAAATAAGCCAAAAACAAGTCAAATATAAACCAATGCTTAACAAATTTTAGGAAAAAAAATATCATATAAACCTGGGTTATGTCGTTGTAACTACGCCCAGCAAGAGTATTCAACTCCATCAGATACTCAAAGTTGCTAATCTGTAAGAACAATGAAAATAGTATTAATTAAAATCATAAAACTTGTGAGAATAAAATCAATTGAGAAGTCTTTTTACCTCCCATCTGGACCAGCGCTCCATCAGTTGAGTTCTTTTAAGAATTTGTTCTGGCCTCTAAAAAAGAAAGAAGAAAATTTCAATAAATGTAAGCTTTTGAGGGTGCACAAAGAAAAATTAATGTAGTTTACTATGCTTCACTACCTGTGTAGCCAGGAATATATCATTCAAATGAGGGGGCCGGGATTGCACAATTGCCTTGTAAGCACTTTTACGGGCTTCTATATTCTATTGAAAAGAAAGCAACAGAAATTGTTTCGTAAAACATATACTGATAACAGAGATATGGAAAAAAAAAGAGCATCAACATATATTGCAGCTCAGGGTCTACAACTTACCCCGAAATCAAAGAAGAAGTTTGACCGGTCTACCATAAACAATTCCAAGGCACTCCTTCGTAGCAAATATCTGTCAATAACCCGCAAATTATAATTAAAGCAGATGAAGCTCAGAAAAACTAAAATTGGCACTCTTTAAGTACCAGCTATAGGCCTATGAAACAGTAACTCACTTGAACTTGATAAATCATAATTCACCAATTATCTGAAATGAATTAGCAAAAACCAAGAATAATTACCACATCAAATAGTACCTTCGGCTCAATATCTGACGAAGTGAGGAGATCAACCAGCTCCTATCTTTCTCCCGTTCACCTTCTATACTATGAAAAGAGACCCCTTCCTCACTGTCACCCGCACAATCATCAATTATAAAGTTTATCCTCTTTGATGTTATCTGTAATCAAAGTCATTAAAATCAGAAAGATTCTCATTTTTCAAATTTCTCTCGGATGATCACAAGACCTAACACTTACTTGGAAGGTCCCACGAACAACCTTCAATGGCCGCACCATCAAGGCAGGGAGTTCCACAATAACTCTCTCATCAGAGTCGGTAGGCACGTATCCAGGTGCAGCAGCTACTGCTGACTCGACCAAATCGGGGTCGGTACTAGCACCAGAACTTCTTTGTTCACCAAGTACCTTTGAGACTTGATCTGTGCCAGACAAGTTCCTCTGTTGGATATTCTCCTCTGCTGACTCTATCTGTTCGCTCTCTTCATTTTTTTCATCTAATGACATGGCATCGGCCATTATTATAGAAGCTGTTGAAGGAAGCTCAGTGCTTGAGGATATGAGATTTTTTTCCTCATAGTCTGCGGCGGCACCCAAATGATCAATTCCTTTGTAGTTCCTCTTCATAAATCTTCTCATTCGGGATGAACTTTCTGTGAAATCTAACTTCCAGAATATCTGACAGCAGGGCAGCACAAGAAAGAACTAGTGTTAGAAATAAGCAAATAATTCTTAAACGTACAAGTTTTCTACTATGGGTACCAAACATTATAGCAAGGAAATAAGTTGGAGATCTTCAGTTGCATTTGTGTTATTAATGCTAAATTGGAGATTCCAGTAGAGAGTTTCTAGGCCAAATGCATGGAAGAGAATTCAATTATAAATATTCTGGTTTTGTGATGAAAAGGCTAGAAAGAAAATACATACACGTTCAGGAGAGCATAGAGATTCCGCAAAAGGCCCATACAGTCTATCCATCTCTGCCAGGCAGTGGAGGAGGTTCCGCCAAGCTCGGCTACCAGTGCACACATGGTGTCTGTCCAAAACACCAGCTTGTACCCGCCTTTCCATCTGCAAAATAAATAAAAAGTTAAAAAATAGAATGTTGCGATTTTTGTGAGATATATACTGGAAGTTTTTCTTTATGATATGAAAATTATGAAAAGAAAGAAAAGATGTACGCATACAATGTAATTGTGAACTTTGCCTCACCCTAAAAATTATTAAATGCTATCTATTATAGAGAATAGCATGTTTCTATACAAGTATTTCTGTAATGATTATAATTTCAATATCTGTAATTTTATTTTGTCCATTCTAACAAATTTTCTGTCTCTGCACCTGTTTAAGTTCTCAAGCCGTTACCTCAATCCGTTGCATATTTCTCATCAAAGCAAAGCTTGCAACAAGGACTGCCACATACTTGTATGAAACGGCCGACAGATCTCTTCCTGACACAAACTTTGAATCTGCCGACTCAAGACACTCAGTCCAAGCTGCACCCATAGCTTCGGCAATATTCCATCTCTTAGCTCTCTCCATATCAGTTGCGCTCCTCCTCTGTGCTGATGTGGCCATAGCAACAGCACTAAGGCCCCTGCCTGAGCCGATCTTGGCATTCCTTTCAAGATCCCGAGCAGCAGCCAGTGCGGCAGCCTTAGCAGCTGCTTTGTCCCTTGGTACAGGACTCGGTTTGTTTGCAGTTTCTGGAGGCTTCTGGAAGCTTGCGAAAGTGTATAGCCTGGCAGATTTTCGGTCAAGCATTGACGTGTCACGACGGTTTAGGGTGTTCTTTGCTGGCGGTAGGGTCTCCCCACCGGCAGCACCAGCGGCAATCATTGCTAATGCCATGGCAGCTGGTGGTGATGCAAAAGCAGCAGCCCATCCAGGTGATATCATTAGAAGAGTAGCCTGGGTTCAAGGAGAGTTGATTACTTGTTGAGTTACGCATTTTTTAAAATAAAACGTCCCTATAGTCTTTTATTGCAAAAAAAATCAGGTTAAGACCTAAAGTAAAAATCTAAATATAAATGAGCACTTGAAGATCACCTTTTACAAAAAAAAAGAAAAAACAAAGAAAAAGACAAAAAAGAGTACTTGACACAACCAGCACATGATTTTTGTTCATTGCAACAATGTCAAAAGGAGTATCAACTAATCATAAGGAAATCAGTACAGATCAACTCTAACAACTCATCAGGCTTTGTCATTCTGCAAATGCTTGGTAAAGATTAGTTTGTCCCCACCAGTCAAATTAGTTTATGTTCATAAATGACAGGACATGCTATATAAGAAGTAATCACCTCTACTGGAAGTGAATCTGCTGCTAAGGCACGATCATCTACAGTTAGAGGGTTTTGACCATCTGAAGACGTAAGCTCATGAATACCGGCTAGAAGTGGTCTCCAACGCCGAAGAATGGCCACAAAAGGCGGCACTATAGATGCTATATACTGCTTCCTTAGAGGGCTTTTGTCTCTTCCTATTGCATGCCATATCTGTGACATAGAATTCCAAACATATGACTTCCACAAGACTCTTCACAATTAATTTTATTGTTATGACACAAATATCTAGATAGCAAGTCATCAAGCTTAACTAACCTCAGAATAAAGAACACAGCAAGCAACTAGCACTCTCTGTCTCTTTGATTCAGTGATCGGCATGTTAAGAATAGGCCCGAGTACACTGTGAAAAGAGGATGTCGTTAAACAAACAAAAAGAAAAGCACGGAAGAGAAAAGCATCAAGGTCAAATTAAAACATTTCCAGCCCATATTACTGTATCGTATAGTATCGTACAGCAACCAGAAAATACAGTTCAGTTAAGGCAGGTACAATATGTCAAATTGAAACACCAGTCCAGAGTGTCCAACCAAGGGTCCATATTTTCCTAATATCGGTGCGTAAGATGCAATAACCTAAATGTATATCTCTCACCTCCAAATAAGTGCCGATCGAGGTCTTCTGGAGGCCATACGACTATTACTATCAAAAGACCTGGGAGACGTCGATGAATATCCTGTTACTTCCAAAGCATCATCCTTTACTCCACTGAGGCTCCTCATAAACATATCGTTATCACCATTATCCTCTTCTCTCAAAGAAACAAGCACCATCCTTAGCATACATAAGAAAGGCTGATCACTATCCAACAGCTGGTAAAGTGCAGCCATGATGCCCATCCCGGCACCAGACCCACCTCCGATATTCAGCCCCCCGCCTAACCCCGAGTCATCTAACAGAAGTGCCTGAAGTACCATAATCGACTTCTTTATTAAAGGAAGTTCGATCCAGCTGTCATTTTGATCTTTTTCTAGGACAGAATTCCATACATCAAAGCCGCTCCCACCTCCACCGAAGACGGAGGATTTCGGGGGAAGGCCAACACCGTACCAGAGACGGCTCCGGTACTTCCAACCCTCAGTGAGGTCAGCTACACAGCTGCCGTAGGAGACAAACGCATGACGGACAGACTCGTATGGCTCGGCTGCGGCAGCAGCTGTCAGCCGCTCCATCACTGCAGCTGAGATTTGGCCATTTGCATCTGCCATTGACGTAAGAACCTGAGATCAAGTCATGGAAGGAAAATTCTAGGTAAGACTTGTACAGAGATAAAATGAACTGTTTTTACAAGGGTTAGCATAGCACCATGCAAGGAACAGAGAGACAGTCATTGCAGGAGCAAGTAAATAAAAAGCAAAAAAAAAAGTATTTATTATCTAGTTAATTTATTCTAATGCATTTTGATTCTTTACAAGGTCTTAAATTACTGCGCTCATATACTTTAATCAGAATAATGATGTCTGTATGTCAGATCTGAGATACTTTTCAATATTATTAGCTTCTTATGTACAAATGTAGAAAAAGAAAGAAACTAATTGTTCAACTCTACAAACCGTGACAACGAAAAAACATGCTATTTATTCAAGAAAAAAGCACATGACTTTTAGGAAAGCCAAAAAAGTCATGTTAATGTGATTAATACCGCAAGGCAAAAGAGGAACCCTTGCATATTTTACAAATCTGGAATGAAAAGCATCATTCAAATGCATGAATTCAAGTGTAGGAACGGCTTAGGCTACTAACTCAATAGATAGATTGATCAATGAATTGAACTGCTAAAATGATTCCTATTCTTGTGACTGCCCTTATATAAATGCCTACCTAAAAAACAGTTCATCTACTCTGAGGGTGCATACAGGAAATATAACAATCTTACATTGCTACTTTAATTAGTCATGGCATGTCAAGTGCATTTGGCGAACTTTAAAATAAACTATTAGTAATGATTTTTTTTCCCAAAAACGTACATCCAGAGGTAGACCACTGGGTTCACTGGAAAGAGACGAGCGCAGAG
This sequence comes from Carex myosuroides, assembly GCA_028015225.1. Taxonomy (NCBI): domain Eukaryota; kingdom Viridiplantae; phylum Streptophyta; class Magnoliopsida; order Poales; family Cyperaceae; genus Carex; species Carex myosuroides. The sequence continues at coordinate 13,516,495 of CM051466.1, forward strand.
ATTCACTACCAGATCTGCTCAGTGAATTGGAACGAGATGAGGTGGCTGACCTAGGGGTCCCACCACCCTCAATTGATTGGCGAATGCAATAGAGTTGTCCCTGCATCCTCAAATGATCCTCCACTAGCATGAGGATCACTATCGCATTCTCCGCCAAAGCAACTGAGAGGTGAGCGGCAATCTCAGCTTCAACCTTTGATTCTTGAGGCGACAGGCCTTCAGCAGCTACACCAGCAGCAGCAGCCGCTATTGCCTGAGTCTGTTGTATGTATTAACGCTTAAAATCTCTAACGTAGATATCAAAGCCAAGAAATGGATGAAAATCTTGGTACTAGATTTTGGTATTTACAGAGAGGGGACAATTTTTCTTAACCCTCTTGGTTTCTTCTTCTTTTGGCTTTTATTGGATCCTGTTATAATCTGTGCTATTTTTTGGCCATCTAATTTCATATAGCAAAAGGCACATAAAACCAAACCAGTGAACAGTACCAGAGAATATTAGTACGGGTCCACTATTCATTGATGAGGTACAAGGTTGGCAAGAATTGGACGGTTATATCTAGTCGTACCTGGACTTGCAGCTCCCTAGCAGCAAAATCAAGTAAGCCACCCAACAACCGCCTTTTGAAGACAGGTAACGACTCCTCACGCCTTCATTCAGAGGACAAAAATAATCAGCATAAGAATTTCCCAAGTGTACTAACAAGGGCTAAAACCAATAATACCATATGTTATCAGAGTGCCTCAAGAACTAATAAAAGACATACTCGTCCTACTAAGTTTACTGAAGGAAAGCACATGTCAAGAGCACAGGAATCCGTTGATTGATGAAAAAATACATCTTTGATTATCATAAAGTCTTGCCAAATTAGGAATAAACCAGAAACCATAACCAAATAAGAAAATGGCAGTAGAGAACTTTGAATGTCTACAAAACTGCTCAGTAGGAATTACCCAAAAAATTATAATAACAATGATTTCATTGAACTTGAAGTACTTTTCCAAAAAATATCAAGACGAACATTTTGTTCTTAGTACCTGATTCGGTGATCTCCGGTACTAGATCCTCCAACCATTGACAGCCATTCTGCACAATGAATTGTTGCCTCTACATCCTGAGACCACAGCACGATTTAACTTGAAAATATTAGAGCACACCAAAAGTAGAAAAAAATATAATGCAGAAATTGCTAAAAATGTACCTTCCAACCATCCTTTTGCCGCATTGAATGCTCTAAGATTATAATAAGAAAATTGTGAATGAGGTCTTCTATCTCAGTAATGCTCACACCATTCGACTCCTTGCTGTCACCCATCTGCATTTCCAGTGAACTTTAAACCTACTTATCACATTACAACCAAAATCACCGTTTTCAAGTTCATGTGTGATAAAGCAATTCAAGTACCTCATAATTAGATATTAAAACCTCTAAAATCCACTCAGGCCATTCTGCCATGAATGTCAGACAACTTCTGTTTTCCGGATGACTGCAAGCCAATAGCAACAGATCCTGAATAACATAAACATTTTTAGCGTGTAACAAGCAAGAGTATATTGGTCACTTCTTGTTTAGGTCTATGCACCGTATTTTTTAGATTATTGTCACATGTTATACCCATGAACATGATGTGCAATGTAATCCCTATGAACAAGATGCATCACCATGTCGCTTGTTAAACAATAACAGTTTGATTCAACTTTATCAACTTAGACAACTAACTCTTCTAAACCTATGGTGCCTTCATGCCGGAAAATGTGATCATCACAGCATTAAAACAAAATTTGTTAATAACCTTCAATAAAATTGGTGCAAATAAAAATTTACAAGGTCGAACCTCAGTCCGAGTTTAGCCTAGGTTTAGTCGAGTTGGTTAATTAATAGTGTAAATTTAAGTCCAAACTTAATCAAATTCTGATGAGATATGTTATTATTAAGAATTATATTGAGCTAAATTTGATGCTACCATGTCAAATTCCTCCAGTTTGTAATTAAACGTTAACGTGATCTGTTAGATTTTGTTTTGTTAATTCTGAAATATTAGTTGTTAGGTATTTTCTTTATAGCTAAGTTTTGGCAAGTCTATGCAACAACCCAATATTATTTGTACACAAAATGTTATGATGAATACAAAGAATGAGTGTTTCTCCTTGGGAAATTGCCAGTGACTCCCTCTCTATCTTTTCTCTTTGCTGTCTCTTGACTACCTAGTACCTACCGTATCTCTGTATCTTGCTAAATTGTAACCCTAGCTAAGTAGCTAACCTATAAAACCCTGTTTGCATAAAAAAATTTAACAAGCCTTTACACAAGTAGGCTTTGAGTATTACAGGTCACTCACCTATTGAAACTTTAGATCAAGTCTTTTATAACGTACGGAAGAAAAATTACCTGTATAGCTCGAGCCTGGAAAGACCTGGAAGCATAGGGAAGCGCCCGGAGGAGCACCAGTAACAGTGGAATGTGCTCAAACCGGTGACCCGAGTCATACAAGTTCACATTGTCTTCGTTATTGGAGATGTTGATCTGCATAAGGTTCAGTATTAAGAATCCTAGAATGAAAAAGAAATAATGTTTAAAGATAAAACCAGCATGAACTAGATAGCAATGATAACATCAGAACTCGGAATCAGGCTTATTTTTCTCAACTAAGTAGAAGACAAATCTCTTAAGTATCTTCTAGCTTGAATCAGCATTACTACTATTTTCAACTACTTTGAATGGTAAGTCTAGGTTCTCTAAAAAATGAATCAATCCAACTTTAGATTCCAAACCTGCAGGGAAGAAGCATATAATTAGGGATGTAACAAAGTCACGCTGTGACAGGATATGTCATGGCACGTGTGCCGGTCATGTGCCGTGACTCGCATGTCCGGTGCCATGACCATTCACGTGATGTGACCATCCACTGGAAAATTGGCACTGCACGACACTCAAACTGGTCTGGTCACGGCACGTGGTCAAGTGAGTCACGCGTGATTAGGACCGTTATTGTGAATCTTGAATAAACTAACTTAAATTACAAAAAAAATAGTTAAATGTGACCAAACGTGGCAAACGTGATCAATAACGTTTGTGGTCACGGCGTGACTAAAGTGCCGTGACCATTCACGTGTGCTGTGACCATTCACGTGTGCTGTGACCATTCCTCCGATTTAAGTCACGGCACAGCACGTGACCCAAGTCACAGCGTGACTAGTCACGACACAAATTTACATCCATACATATAATAAAGTTCAAGAAACAAGAGAACAAAAGAATATCTGCAACTAAAAGTGTTTAATAATGTCATACCGCAGCGGCAATCAATGCCATATACACATTGCTAGTCATTAGTCGCCTGGGACCAGACTCTAAGGCTTTCTGCAAAGCAAAGAGCAGCAACGCCAACTTATCATCGAACATACTACTTCCATCTTCAGAAACAGTGGAGGTGATAATGCTACTTTGCATGACTGATGGCATAGTATTAATTGCAAGTTTTAGATGACCTGATGTAACAAGTGCGCCCAAAATGTGAATTATTCCGATCATTATTCCATCGCCATCATCTATGTTGTACATGTTATTCCTGACATTGTCAGCAGTTATTGAGAAGCCAATCCCACCCAAATTCTTTATAAGTTGGTTCTCTGGCATGGACACAGTTCTTTCAATACTTGAGTTTACTGGAGCTGTATTATCATCAGAGATAATAACATCTTCAGGTGAACCTGATTCGGCCTTAGAATCTTGTTTTGTATCAGCGTCTTTAGAATCTAATTCGACTTTAGAATCTGGTGCTGCATCTGCATCTTTCGAATCTAATTCGACTTCAGAATCTGGAGCAGCATCATCTTTAGTTTCTGAGTTTACAACTGGTACACTATTGCCATCATGTACTGAACAAGTATCTAAAGTGTTGGTGTCACCAGCCTTAGCCTCGCGTTGTAAGATATCAAGAAGAGCCTCTACACCGCCACCTGAGATGAAAGCTTGAGCAAACATGTTAGCTCTGGATGTGTTGGGCTGTGCAACTAGCCTGTAGATAAGGTGCAACACTCTAGCAACCTGAGAAAAGTTTATCAACAGGAAGCATATCAGCAGGGGCGAAACTAGAAAATTGAGATAGGGGGGACTGAAACTTAAAATGCATATTTGAATCTAAGTCTTCACAATCACAAAATAGAGTTCTAACCACTAGACCACAAGCACACATTTAGCATTTTATGAGGGAGCTGAACTATATAAAAACTTAAAAGGAACCAAAAATTCAATTAAATTCCAATATACATGATTAAAAAATTTAAAATTATGGGGGTGGCTTAGCACTCCCTGGGCTAAGTGTAGATCCGCCCCTGCATATCAGACAAGTTGCTATTGAATTTTTACAAGAAGTTACTGTATCACTTGGTGGGACACAATATCCATAATGAAAATATCATTAAGATAAAACCGATGAAGGAACAAAATATTCCAATGAGGAACAAAAAAGAGACAAAAGCTATAACTAGATTTTCGCCCCAAATGACCCAGAAGGTAAGCGCTGGGTCATAACCAGCATTTGTCACCTCTAAACAACACAACACAAAAAAACTATGCACTCCCAAATTTATAAAAAAAAAAAAAAAAGGAACCTGATTAGGCTGAGGGCAGTCAACAATAAATCCTATTAAACAACGCACATCGTCAGAAGCAAGATTAGGAGCCCCTGCTCCGATCAATAGCTCAATAACCACTAATAGTTCATCAACCAAAGAGTTCAATTCACCCATTGGTTTGGAGGTCTCGCGAGGTGAGAATGGATCGACCGAATCAGCCTCCCTGACCACCCAATAACACCTCCTACAACCATCAAGAAGCATTTGCAAAGCATTGGCATCCCTCAAGCAAGCTGCCTCGGTAAAAACCATGTCTGCAAGTGAAGAAAGAAGCTTCTTTTGTAAGCCATAGTTGCATGTGCTCCACATCTTTAGATCCAGCAGCAGTGTGCTAAACATCTCCACTTTTACAGTATGATTGGTTTTCTGGGACTGGCATAGAGACACTATTCCCGCCACTATCTCTTCATCGGTCAACCCGTTTCTTTTTGTGAGATCCAGTTTGGAAAGGGTCTGTAGCAGGTAGAGTAAGATTCTAGACAGAAGAGAAGGTGCTTGTGTCTTGCATAGCTCTTTGGTGTTTGCAGGGTACTTCATGGCCAAGGAGATAGCTCGAAAAATAGGGGCAGAGAGAGATGTGGTAGCAAGAGACAAGGGCAGGTCACTTGGTATAGGTTCAAGAGTATCTGTTTTAACATTGCTTACTGCAAGAGGAAGCAAGGCCATTGGACCACCATGAGATAGAGCCCACAGAGATTCAGACGCACGGATTCGGGATGCAATATGGACTTGCCCAAGGACCTCAGCAGGCCTTCTTTGAACACCTTAAAATTAAGTGAAAAGCAATATGAAATTTAAAACTAGAACAACTAATACCACAAGTCAGGACCTGGAAGTCCTGAGCAAATTTGTATTTTTATATTAGGATATCAGTGGTACAATTTAGTGCAAACAGCAAACTTTTAAAGCTTTCTTTTGTAATAACTTCTAGAAGTACAATTGGGGAAATACAATATATAGGATGGCAGAAAAAAAGAAACAAATAAAAAAGAAAATTTGATATCTAACTTAAGTTAATTTACTACAGGAGGGGCTTTTAAGATAAGAGAAAGATGCCGAAATAACCTGCTGCACCAGAAGGGGAAGCATCAGGACAAAACCGACCGCTGAGCAGACTGGGATGATACAAAAGGTGCAAGAAATTTGCTATCTCTTTATTCAATGCCGTGCTGTCCTCTGCCTTGCTTTTCACATAATCATGTGTTGCTGTCCAAGGCAAACCTGCGCCGTTTCCAAAAGTAGGCAAGGTATCACCACCCCTCGAAGCCAGCCTGGTCATTTTCTCAGGTCCAATTGGCTCCTTGAATATATAAACGGGCCCCATCTCAGCAAACAAGGGGCACTGCCTCCGCCTCCTCTGAAGCCCCGCAATAGTCGGTGGTGGGTTCGTCCCAATACAACAGAAGGCCAAAGGCTTCGAGATCCGTGGAAACTCGAATGGACGGCTCTCGTAGAGATTTCCATCTACATACAATCTTAATTCACTCTCTGCCTTACCTAGTAAGCCCTGCTTGGCGGTGTGTTCCAACCCAATAAAATACCAACACTGGGGCTTAAAGGCGTATGTGAAGTGCAAAGATGCCTTCTTTCCCTTGCTACTTGCACTCTCTACAACTAAAAACTGGCCATGGAAGTAAGCCTCAACTCCTAGGTTATCTGAGGAGAGAAAGCTAAAGAGTCTTGGCATGTGAGTGGTCCCCTCTCCTGCAAGTGCACTTGCGGCTGCAGCAGCCGACATTGGTGAGGACTTCCCTGATCTGGCAGCTGCAGCGGCTGCAATTGCAGCAGCTGCAGTTGCAGTGTTTAGAGTGTCAGAGAATGATTCAATGTAAATCCAAGTGGCAAAACCGTACCCATTCAAAAATGGCCACCTGCTATCCCCAGGACCCAACAACCCAGAACTCTCACCATCAAACTCAAAAGTGACTGCCGGACCTGTTGTCTCCTTGCTTCCCATGGCCTTCTCCAGTGCCACCATTAATGGAGTTGCCCAGTTTGTGGTTAGAGTCTTCTTTATAAGCAAGAGCCAAGAGTTTAAGTCCTTGACATTGACAGAATGCCCGGCCAAGATCTGAATACACTGGCACAAAACAGTCCCGTCCCAAGAACTCTTCTCAGGCAATTCAACAAACACCTCTGCAGATCTAAGTAAAACGCTTAACAAGCCTGAGGCAGAGCACATGGCCCGGTTTCTCGTACAAGCCTTTAAAACTGTTAACAAACCTCTAACCAACCTACTCCTAGGCGACATGTAACTAATTGAATCACCTTCCCAAGGAAGCCACGGGATAAGCTCCGCTGCCACCACAGCAGCGCGCGAGTTTGAAATCACACTTGGTGGATTGCCTAAACCATCCAAAGTACTGTTACCGTCCCTGATTTCATCTAGACCTTCAACTCCTCCCATGGTGGCGAGAAGCACATCCACCACTGACCTTGACACGTCACTCCCACCTACTGAAACCATACTCCTCAATTGGTCTAGACTCTCAGTCTTTCCCATAATGGCCGAATCTACCTGGTGCACCAGTTCAAGTGGTACATCAGGCATAGCCATCTTCGATTTCGCTTGCGGCGACTCCATGGGAGAGGTGTAGGAATCAAAACTAGCTGTTGAAGAGGAGGGCTTGATGTGGGTCACATCAGAGACATCAAGATCTAACGTAGCAAGATTCAAGCCTTCAGATGCAGCATCTAGGACAGGTGAATGGGTACTGCCTATATCATCTGAGAGAGGAGGTTGAAAAGAGGTGGATTGATCAGTGCTTGGATGGTCGAGATCACGCAAACAAACAGGTTCAAAGAGGTCTTCCTCAGCCAAAGAGGAACTGTCGGGGCTTTCTCCAATATCTTGAGATTCATCTTCCATTGTATATACCTACTAATTAAAAAATTAGAAAGAGTCAACGAAAGAGAAAGGTGGAAGCAATATTCGATTAATAATAATAATAATGCGGTAGATCTAGCTAGGAAGAGGTTACCTTGGTTAAACGAAGCGAAGCATGGACAAATGGAGAAGGCCAAGGGAGGGAGGGATAGATCGATTTCGCTTGCGGTAAAACCAGGATTGCAAAATGCAGGAGGAAATGCGGGAACTCGGATTCGGGTTCCGTAAATACGCTTTCCCTGTCTCAACACTTGAACAGTAAACGAGATAATAAAAATGGGGTAAATATATAGACAGATCATATTTTGCTTCATGCAGCGCAAGAGTGATATGAACCACTTTGACTCTATAGTCCGTGCTCTGCATGAAGCAAAATATGCTTTGTTCGTGTTATATTTTTATGAACAAAACTCTGTTTTAAAATATAAAAATATAAAAAAAAATTAGAATTTACAAGTTTGTATTTAATTTTCTTAGTTAGACATTCATATAAATTTATTTTTAAAATCAATTTATTCTTTAATGTTGTAACTACTTTGTAAAAGCCTATTATGGAGAGTTGTTAATTTTGTTTTGTTCTCTAATAAATGAAGACATTTAATTTTATGAATATTTAGACTTAAAAATTTTCTTATAGCTTGTTTCTTATTTTAATTTCCAGAAAATTTCTTGAAGTTTTTTAATTTAATCTGTCAATGTTTCACAAAGTAGATTGTAAAGAGAGTCAATTTTGTTAATTTTTATTCTCTGGTGGACTTTCTTGTTTGAATCAATTGACATTTAATATATTTAAATTAATCCTTTATTTTTATTTGAATTATGAGTATATATTTGTTTGTGTGTTAATGTGAATATCAAATTATCCATACAAATTCAACTAATCAACTGCACAACAGCCAACAGTTTGTACAACAGTGAAAAAAGAAAACATTATTCGGTTGAGTAATAACTACACCACATGGCATTAGATGAAATACCATTCATAAAAACTTAAAATTTAATAATTAATATATAATGATATTAGATGAAATATCATTATGACACTTAAATTTTTATAATAATTATTATACATCCAATTTACAAGACCAATAAAAAATCTGCAAATCTTTTATATTTTTTATTTAATTTGGTAGCAGATCTCACCACGTTCACTGATCATTAATGAACTGTGCAATCCATTAAATATAATGACTTTATAATCTAAATATCAACCTGAGAATAACCGTCGTTACTATCTAAAAATAATATCGTGCAAATTTAAATAATTGTCTTTGATTTGAGAGATAGTGTACTGTATTGATCTTTTGAGAGATAGTGCAAATTAAAGATAATAGCTCTGCTAAGATTCTTTAAAATTCTATCCAAACAACTCAATATAGCCTCTGTTTTTAGTATTGCTGTTAAAAATAACGGCTACAATTCAAATTTGTAAATAACGGCTAGTTAGTAATTAATAGACTAGGAGTTAGTGGTTAGTGGTTGGTAGTTGTAATTAATAGTATAACGGCTAGTTTTTGTTCTTCTTTATAAATAGACATATATGTAAAATCTGAAATTAAGATTGCAATAATAAAATTGTTTTCTTACATCTATTCTCTCTTACAAATTTAACATGGTATCAGAGCCAGGTTCTCTGTGACCGAAAAATCGAAAACGAGTGACAAATTTCAGCAAAAAGAAAATGGCTCAAGAAGAAGCAGCGAACTTCTCGAAGCTAACAAATACCTTGCTCAATGGAAAAAATTATGTGTCATGGGCAAGGGCAGCATCCAGAGCCCTGAGTGGTCGAGAGATGTTAGAATTCATTACGGGTGAAGAGAAAAAACCAGAAATTGCAAACACAAGCAAGATAACACCCGAAGAAACAATAGCAACAAAAAAATGGAGAACTACGAATGACAGAATTGTTACCTTACTACTCAACTCCATGGAACCGGCCGTATCCGAACTCTTCACGTTGGCCGAAACGGCACATGAACTATGGGAAGCGGTAAAAAGTATGTATGGTCAACAAAATAATTTTTCTCACATTTATCAACTTATGCAGGAGATTCAATAAGAAAAACAAGGGTCAAGAAGTCACACTGACTACCTTAGTGCTCTTGAGAAAAAACGCAATGAACTTCAATCTTACCGGCCGTTTACAACAGATTTGGCCACACTTCAGAAACGAGCTGAGGTGGACGATATTTTTCAGTACCTCGCGGGTCTAATTCAACAAGAGGAAAGTAGGAGAATTGTCATCAATGGTCAGATTGTAAGCCATGAGGGACACGAGACCCATGGCTTAACCGTAAAAAATTTCAATTTTAATCAAAACCCTAGCTTTCAAAATCGCCCAAATCAATCAAAAAATGAAAAATGTAACCACTGTAAAAAAGATGGCCACACTCAAGATAGATGTTGGCACCTCTATCCCCATCTTAGACCAAAAAAATGGAAGGGAAATGATCAGAATCGAAATTGGGAAAAAAATGGTGAAAAAAACAGAAGTTATGTAGCTTCTGTTGAAGAGAAAGGACTTAATGGGCTAGTGGGTTCGTCTGGAAATGGATTCGGACCCAATAACACTAGCCAAACTACTAATGGATTCAATTCCAACCCTGGCGGACCCAATAAGGAGACACCAAATGGACCCTCCATTCCAGGCGCTGGCGGGTCATCCTGGAACGGGTCAGGCGCTGGCGGGTCACTCTGGAACGGGTCAGGCGCTGGCGGGTCACTCTGGAACGGGTCAGGCGCTGGCGGGTCATCCTGGAACGGGTCAGAGGCTAATTTTGGCGCAAATGGGTCATTTTCAAGCGGGTCAAGGCCTGGAGATCAAATGCAACAGTATTTTCAGCAGTTCTGTGCGATGATGAACAATCAAAACAATCCCAGCATATGTGGTATTGCTTCTAACTCAAAAAATTTCTTTAATCAAATTATTATAGATAGTGGTGCAACAGATCATATGTTTGGGAATAAACAACTACTGTCAAACCTCAACCCGACCAATGGTAATAATTTTGTATTGGTTGCAAATGGTATGAAGGCAAAAATAAATGGCGTAGGAGAAATTAATCTATGCAATAAACAAATTAAAAATGTTTTATATTTAGAAACATTTCCCGTAAACTTAATTTCTGTAAATAAATTAACACAAGAATTAAATTGTAATGCAATATTTTCTTGTAAAAACGTTGTATTTCAGGACCGGGAAACCGGGGTCAAGATTGGTGAAGGATTTCTAGAAAATGGACATTATCTTTTGAACTCCAAATTAAATTTTTGTGCTTCCGCAAAAGTCGTTAATTCTGATATTTGGCATAAGAGACTTGGGCATCCTTCCGACAATATTTTAAATAGTATTTTAGATTTTAAAAGTTTAAATTGTACTACTTGTGAAATTTGCAAATTAGCAAAACAAACAAAGCTTCATTTTTCTCTTTCTACGAGCAAAAGTAAAGCTCCTTTTGATTTAGTACATTCCGATGTATGGGGACCGGCCCCAATAGATTCATATAATGGATTCAAATATTTTCTTTTATTTATTGATGATTTTACAAAAGCAACTTGGTTATTTTTACTTAAATCCAAAGATGAAGTGTTTGATTGTTTTTATGAATTTTTATGTCTCATAGAAACACAATTTAATGCAAAATTAAAAATCTTTAGATCGGATAATGGAACCGAGTTTATAAATAGGAAGTTTTCAAGTCTCTTTAGAGAAAAGGGTATTATACATCAAACAACTTGTATCAATACTCCCGAACAAAATGGTGTATCGGAAAGGAAAAATAGACATTTATTAGAAATGACACGATCTTTATTATTTCAAAATAATGTTCCTAAAATTTATTGGTCGGATGCCGTTGTAACGCCTCTAAATACCGGTATGATTAAATTTCTACAGAATCCAATTTAGAAAATAATAAAATTAATTAAGTCAGTAAATCAACAATTTATAGGAATAAATATATAGTAAACGATAAAAGTTGAGAAGAAATAACGTGTCATTTTAATCAAATTATATTAATAGAGGTCATAACCTTTTTAGCAAACTCAATTTAGAAGAGCCCAATCTAAATTCAGCCCGATCCTCACCCATTTAATCTACCCCTCTCCTCTCTCTTTCCACAGCCAATTTTCATTTTACTGTAAGTCTCCCCCTCTCTTCCTCTTTTTCTTTGTTCTTTTTTTTTTCTTTGTGCCGCCCCCCTCTTTTTCTTTTTCTCTCCTTGACTGCCACCGGCCACAAGGCCAAACCGAGCCCAACCCCACCCCTGGCCGCTGCCTCTCTCTCTCTACCCCAACCGAACCCCTACCCTACCCTCTTCGCCGCTGCCCTTCCTCTCTACCCCAACCGAACCACCACCTATTCTCTCTCTAACCCGCCCTCTTCCTCTCCCCTTCCCTTGGCCGAACCCCCTCCCCCTTTCCCAGTTAATGGGTTTGGGTTATTGGATTCCCTTTACCAGTTGGTGCGGCCCTTACCAGCCATCACCAAAACCCTAAATTAGGTACGGCCCGTACCAGGCCGTGCGGCTAGGCCGTACCTACCTAGGTCAGACCAGGCCGTACCAACTAGGTCAGACCAGGCCGTACCTACTCAGTCGAAACCCTAACCCTAAAACCGAAACCCATTAACCCATTTAAGGACTTTATTTAAAATGTTTAGATGACAATTGAATTAAATACGAATAGAATTAAGAACCTAATCAAGCGTTTATAAACTTAGGAGCAAACCGCGAGGTTCTAGGAGACGCCGAGAATACGCGAGATTCCGACACACGCGAGATCACTGAGAATACAGGTGCGGGTTCCTGGTCTTGTTTTACAAATAATATATAAATGCGTGGATTGAGGTAAGAAATCCTTTTTCAAATCTGGTAGATAAACTGCATGTTGTGGATGTCGAACATTCGTTTGATTTTGTTTTAGAATTGCATGATAGGAGTCCTTGGTGCATAGAATTGAATTGACAGGAATTGTGAATGTGAATTGGGGATGGGGAAAGCAAATGATTTGTTTTTCTTTAAATTAGGGCCGTCCGTGTGAGGCGGCTCAGCATGTGTTTTGAAAATCAGGCTGTCCGTGTGTGACAGACCCCCAGAGTGTGAAATGTGAACAGAACGGGTCGTCCTTGTGTGGCGGTTCGCCGGATGGGTCCCCGCAATGGCCCATCTAGAGTGTGATTGAACGGGTCGTCCTTGTGTGGCGATTCGCCGGATTTCTATGTACGGGCATGGATTTCCAGAGTGTGGAATTTAAAAACCTTAAATGTGAATTTAAAGGAGGCGGGAATGAAATTTTTTTGAAAAGATTGCATATCCGAATTGATAGGTAATTTGGGGGGAAAATTCGAAAACTTTACTTTATTGTATTTGGGATATTAAATGCATTGATTTGTAAAAACACCGGGCTGGAACTAAATCCCGCACTGAGAGATAGTTCGATGTCTCACCGTACCACCTTTTATGTGAGTTCCAGGAAATGGAGAAGAAGACATGGAGGAAGGCCGCGAGTGAGGAATTAGCGGAAGTTCTTAATGTAGCCACTATTTGCTTTAAATTTACATTTGTATGAATTATATATATTGTGTAGACATGGCGGTAACTGTTTGACTAGCCATGTCTAACATATTTTCCCCTTTCTATTTGTTTGTGAACTCCTTTCATGTTTAATATAGTGGCTTGTTGGTTGTATTATTGATAATGTATGTGATGTGCTTAACGCCTTGCGTTTAAATGCGCGGCGGGTTGTCCGGGGGTGTGACAACTTAGTTGGTATCAGAGCCAGCACATACAATATCAATAAACTTCCGCTAAGAGAGCGTTAGCAATAGGATGCGGCGTTTAAGTCATAGACCAAACTATGTGGACCGAGCGTACCATTAGTAACAAATGTATACATAATTGGTGACGGATTATGCCTTTGTAGTAACGGTACAACTTATTTTGAAAAATAACAAACATACTCTCCTTGGATTAATGAACCAATTAAATTTTGTAGAAAATAAGCAAAATAGATTCTTTTCCTAGATGGCAAATCAATTTAACGGACAGCCCACTTGGCTACGGGCGTTCTCAGCCACCGCAAAGGTCAAGGAAATGGTCGGATGGGTCGACTTGTCCGGAATCACTGTCAATACTGCAATCTCCGTCAATTGTCCTTACTCCGTCATCTCGCCACACGTAGTGGAGGCTGGCGGATTCAGGGTGAGGAATACCGGAAGACGCCGTTTCTTCGCAGGGCTCGAACATAGTGTGGAAGAGCAATACTGTCCGGATCTTCATGTGAACACGCAGAATGGAAAATGGCGAGTAGACCCAATCGTGGCTGACACCGGAGCATACGAAATGGTCTTAGGAATGGACTGGCTCAAGGAGCACCACGTGCTGATAGACTGCGCGCACCGTAGCTTAGTGTTCTGGCCGCCTCACGAACAACCAGTCAGAGCAGAAATGCGGAGAATATCGGGAAATAAGAGCAAGCTCATCGGGGAAAAACCCCAGAAGGAAGAAGAAGACCCAGCTATAAGAGCGGAAATGGAAGCAGAACCATTCACAATGTCAGAAGTTCGGAACGACTGGACGTATCACGTTAGGAAAGACATACTTAAGGGATATTTTAAGACCGATTAGGGCACTGGAGGGAAAAGGAAATGATATAGTTATAAAACTCACATGTATCTTAATTTCTGTTGAATGTTTTAAATGAGCAATTATAATCTAAAGAAAATTAAGGTTCGATTCGTAATCCTAAATTCCTTCTTTAAATTTGCGTCTATTTGCCTGGAGTTGAATAATCATAAGTCATACGATGAACTCTGTAACTAATAACAATGCAAGTACATACACACACACACACACACACACACACACACACACAAACTCACATCAAGCACCCTTTGCGCAGCAAAGTCAGAGATGGCGAAAGGAACCAGGACTAACTCAAACACGAGCGACGCAGATGGCGACACTAGAATTCCACTCGAGAACCCTCAGCTGAATGCCCTACTGCAAGGGCTAGAGCGGGTGACCAGGGTAGCCATGGAATATGAACAGCGACAGCCTAGAGAGGCCGACACGTTCTTTGAATACTACCGATCGTTCACCTCATTGCGCCCCCCGACCTTCGATGGGACAGGTGACTTTGCCGCAGCAGAGAACTGGGTCGCAAATATCAAGGATAAACTTCAAATCTTGAGAGCCCCTGAGGAACACCGGGTAGAGCTAGCTACTCAATTGCTGGAGGGTCATGCTCGATTCTGGTGGCAAGAGGTGAAACGTGGGTGGGGTGAAACTGCCGATGCGAAGGGTTGGGCGGAGTTCGAAAGGCAGTTCGAACGCCGCTATATGGACACCATGTCAAGAGAGGCACTCCGACAACGGTTTACAAGCTTGAAACAGGGGAACAGCTTAGTGGTGGAGTATAACTCCAAGTTTGAGAACCTAATGAGGTATGCACCCGATATCGTAAGAGATGAATTCCGCCTCAGACAACAATATCTCGGGGGACTGAACCCCCGTCTTGCCCAGATCATTGACATTCCGGGAACCAACCAACTATCGGATTTAATGTTAAGAGCAAGCACCGCGGAGTCTTATGACGGGCGCATCAGCCAAGCCGGGGGATCGAGGAATGTGCGACCCAAGATAGATGAACCTATGAGACCGGCCCCGAACAGAAATAATTACGGGGATAACCGGCCTAATTACCAGTCTAATCCAACACCCCTGTGCAACTACTGTGGCCGCAACCATTCACCTGATCAATGCAGTTTCCGTTTGGGGGTGTGTCACCGGTGTAACAAACCGGGACACTTCATCAAGGACTGCCCAGCTCCGCGAGGTTATTCCGGGCAGCAAGTGGGAAATACGGGTCCAACCACACGTGCACCACTTGGCAGAGGGACCGGTGGCTACAATCCTCCCAATAACAACCGCAACGGGAACCAAGGAAACCAAAGGGTGGGGATGCATGCGCATGAGCAGTACAACTGTGAGATGGGAGGAACACCGACTATTGAAGGGTACGAAGGAGAAGACGTGTCCACTGATCTTCTGACTGGTATGTTTGAACTATCTGGAATTCCTGTGTTCGTACTTATAGACACTGGTTGTAGTCATTCAGTTATAGCAAATGAGTGGGTAGAAAAACACGGGGTACCAACGCGAGACTCTGGTAAAGTATTGAATATAAGTACCCCTGCCGTATAATATACCACCCCAGAACTTCGGAGCGTAGGGTTGAAACTCCAAATAGCGGGGAGGAAATTCCCGATAAACCCCATAGTCTCTAAGACGGGCCTCTACGATTTAATGTTGGGTCTTGAGTGGCTCACTCGAAACGGTGTGACGGTTGACTGCCTGAAAGGGAGGATGGTCATTAACAGGCCAGGTCTCCATGACCTCTCGGTCCGACTCAAGAAACGAGGAGGCGGAACCCCGACAATATCTGCCAACCAAGCAAGAAGACTCATCAATAGCGGTAGTCCCGCCTTTGTAGTCACCATAATGCAACTCGAGACGAAAAAAACCGAAATAAGTCAGTACCTATCGTCTCGGAGTATACCGATGTATTTCCGGAGGAGTTGCCAGGAATACCTCCCGATCGGGAAATTGAATTCCACATAGACATACTCCCTGGTACCCGTCCAATCTCTAAGGCCCCGTACCGGATGGCACCGGCAGAACTTAAGGAACTGAAAGTTCAGTTAGAAGAACTCTTAGAATTGGGATTTGTACGGCCAAGCACATCGCCGTGGGGCGCACCAGTACTGTTCGTCAGAAAGAAGGACGGTAGTATGAGACTCTGCATCGACTACCGAGAGTTAAATAAGGTCACGATCAAAAACAAATACTCTCTTCCACGAATTGAAGACCTATTCGATCAACTCCAAGGTGCGGCCGTTTATTCCAAGATCGATTTGAGATCAGGGTACCATCAGTTGAAGATTCAACCGCAAGATGTAGAGAAATCAGCATTCCGTACCCGTTACGGGCACTATGAATTCACTGTCATGCCATTTGGGTTAACCAATGCTCCTGCGGTATTTATGGATTTGATGAACCGAGTGTTCCACGACTTACTTGATTGCTGCGTCATTGTCTTTATAGATGACATTCTGATTTATTCAAAAAGGGAAGAAGATCATGCCGAGGACCTGCGTACGGTGTTACAAAGACTACGGGAACACCAGTTGTACGCCAAATTCTCTAAGTGTGAATTTTGGATGAAAGAGGTTAAATTTTTGGGACATGTAGTGACGGGGGAAGGTATCCGGGTAGACCCAGATAAAATCAAAGCAGTGGTAGAATGGAATCAACCCAAGAATGTAACAGATATACGCAGTTTCCTAGGGTTAGCGGGATACTACAGGCGTTTCGTTCCCGGGTACTCAAAGACAGCCCGACCCATGACCCAGCTTCTACACAAAGGGACTACTTTCAAATGGACGGAGAGTCAGGAAGAGAGTTTCCAAACTTTGAAGAAACTACTAACCAGTGCCCCAGTATTAACATTGCCGAAACCAGATCAAGAGTTCACGGTGTATACCGACGCGTCAAGGAACGGCCTAGGATGTGTACTCATGCAAGATGGACGAGTAATTGCTTACGGGTCACGACAATTGAAGAATCATGAACAGAACTATCCTACACACGACTTAGAATTGGCAGCAGTAATTTTCGCACTCAAGGCATGGAGACACTACCTTTATGGGGCGAAATGCCGAGTATTCACGGACCACCAAAGCTTAAAGTATGTGTTCACCCAGAAAGATTTGAACATGAGACAAAGAAGGTGGCTGGAACTGATGAAGGACTATGATTTAGACATACAGTACCTGGCCGGGAAGGCAAATGTGGTGGCAGACGCACTCAGCAGGAAGGGGGCGACCAATTTGGCAGAAGTCATAACCCAAGAGACAGAATTGATCAAGGAAATGAGACACATGAATTTGGGAGTGTGTGTATCCACCAGCTGGATCCAAGAGCAAGCCGACACCACGGGAGCCGCGACGAATGCGGTACTCACCCTAGCGGCTATATCAGTACAACCGGAATTAAAGTCTCGAATACGGGACGCGGACCAAGGCGACGAGCAGCACCAAAGATACCGGGAATTGGCCCGTACCAATCCGGCGTCGACCTTCAAGGAAAACGAGGATGGGCTCCTCTATTTCGATCAGCGGGTGTGTGTACCAGAACAGGGGGACTGAGAAAAGAAATCCTGCAAGAGGCCCACGAGTCGGGTTATACCATTCACCCAGGAGAGGTAAAGATGTATAAGGACCTTTGTACCCAATTTTGGTGGCCCAACATGAAGAAAGACGTGTCAGAATTCGTGGCTAGGTGCATCACCTGCCAACAAGTGAAAGCCGAACGGAGAAAGATAGCAGGATTGTTATATCCAAACTCCAGAGCACAAATGAAGTTCCAGATTATTACTATGGATTTCATCACTGGATTACCGCGTACCCAAAAGAGGTATGACTCGATCTGGGTTATTGTAGACACATTAACCAAAATAGCCCACTTTATACCCCTGCGAACCCCTACATCGGGTGGGGAATTAGCAGAATTATTCCTTCAATATCAGTTCAAATATCATGGAGTTCCTGAAACTATCATATCGGACCGGGATACGCGATTCACCTCGCATTTCTGGAAAAGCTTTCAAGAGGCAATGGGAACCCGACTCAATTTCAGTACCGCTCATCACCCTCAGACGGACGGCCAGTCAGAACGAACAATCCAAACCTTAGAGGACATGCTAAGGGCGTGTGCCATCAACTTTCAAGGGTCATGGGCTGATCATTTGACAATGGCCGAGTTCGCATACAACAATAGCTACCATGCCAGTATCGAAATGGCACCATCTGAAGCTTGGTGTGGGCATCGTTGGAAGACCCCCTTGTGGTGGGGAAACAACGGGGAACAACTGCCAACAGGGCCAGAAATGTTAAAAGATTGCGCGGATAGAACTCAACTGATTATAAACCGACTAGACACTGCTCGGGACAGACAGAAAAAGTATGCAGACGTGAGGAGACGACCACTAGAGTTCGAAACCGGGGATCATGTTTGGTTGAAGGTCTCTCCAAGGAGGGGAGTGAGACGATTTGGCGTAGTAGGAAAACTGAGTCCTAGGTATGTGGGGCCGTTTGAAATTCTTAGAAGAATCGGACCACTTGCATACGAACTGGCACTACCTCCAACCCTAGATAAAGTACACCCAGTCTTTCACGTATCTCAACTACGGAAGTATATCCGAGATCCCTCCCACATCCTCGACTTTTCAAACCTGGGGTTAGATGAAACTTTAGTGTATGAAGAACGACCCATGAAAATACTGGACACCAAGGAAATAAGTCTCCGGCGTAAAACCATCAGACAGGTCTTAATACAATGGGGACGGCACACCAACCGAGAAGCAACTTGGGAAGTGGAAGAAACGATGCGCGCCACATACCCAGAATTGTTCGAAGACATAGACGCCGAGGCTGTTCAGGGGACTGAACAGGATTTCCAAGGGGGGGAGGATGTAACGCCTCTAAATATCGGTATGATTAAATTTCTACAGAATCCAATTTAGAAAATAATAAAATTAATTAAGTCAGTAAATCAACAATTTATAGGAATAAATATATAGTAAACGATAAAAGTTGAGAAGAAATAACGTGTCATTTTAATCAAATTATATTAATAGAGGTCATAGCCTTTTTAGCAAACTCAATTTAGAAGAGCCCAATCTAAATTCAGCCCGATCCTCACCCATTTAATCTACCCCTCTCCTCTCTCTTTCCACAGCCAATTTTCATTTTACTGTAAGTCTCCCCCTCTCTTCCTCTTTTTCTTTGTTCTTTTTTTTTTCTTTGTGCCGCCCCCCTCTTTTTCTTTTTCTCTCCTTGACTGCCGCCGGCCACAAGGCCAAACCGAGCCCAACCCCACCCCTGGCCGCTGCCTCTCTCTCTCTACCCCAACCGAACCCCTACCCTACCCTCTTCGCCGCTGCCCTTCCTCTCTACCCCAACCGAACCACCACCTATTCTCTCTCTAACCCGCCCTCTTCCTCTCCCCTTCCCTTGGCCGAACCCCCTCCCCCTTTCCCAGTTAATGGGTTTGGGTTATTGGATTCCCTTTACCAGTTGGTGCGGCCCTTACCAGCCATCACCAAAACCCTAAATTAGGTACGGCCCGTACCAGGCCGTGCGGCTAGGCCGTACCTACCTAGGTCAGACCAGGCCGTACCAACTAGGTCAGACCAGGCCGTACCTACTCAGTCGAAACCCTAACCCTAAAACCGAAACCCATTAACCCATTTAAGGACTTTATTTAAAATGTTTAGATGACAATTGAATTAAATACGAATAGAATTAAGAACCTAATCAAGCGTTTATAAACTTAGGAGCAAACTGCGAGGTTCTAGGAGACGCCGAGAATACGCGAGATTCCGACACACGCGAGATCACTGAGAATACAGGTGCGGGTTCCTGGTCTTGTTTTACAAATAATATATAAATGCGTGGATTGAGGTAAGAAATCCTTTTTCAAATCTGGTAGATAAACTGCATGTTGTGGATGTCGAACATTCGTTTGATTTTGTTTTAGAATTGCATGATAGGAGTCCTTGGTGCATAGAATTGAATTGACAGGAATTGTGAATGTGAATTGGGGATGGGGAAAGCAAATGATTTGTTTTTCTTTAAATTAGGGCCGTCCGTGTGAGGCGGCTCAGCATGTGTTTTGAAAATCAGGCTGTCTGTGTGTGACAGACCCCCAGAGTGTGAAATGTGAACAGAACGGGTCGTCCTTGTGTGGCGGTTCGCCGGATGGGTCCCCGCAATGGCCCATCTAGAGTGTGATTGAACGGGTCGTCCTTGTGTGGCGATTCGCCGGATTTCTATGTACGGGCATGGATTTCCAGAGTGTGGAATTTAAAAACCTTAAACGTGAATTTAAAGGAGGCGGGAATGAAATTTTTTTGAAAAGATTGCATATCCGAATTGATAGGTAATTTGGGGGAAAAATTCGAAAACTTTACTTTATTGTATTTGGGATATTAAATGCATTGATTTGTAAAAACACCGGGCTGGAACTAAATCCCGCACTGAGAGATAGTTCGATCTCTCACCGTACCACCTTTTATGTGAGTTCCAGGAAATGGAGAAGAAGACATGGAGGAAGGCCGCGAGTGAGGAATTAGCGGAAGTTCTTAATGTAGCCACTATTTGCTTTAAATTTACATTTGTATGAATTATATATATTGTGTAGACATGGCGGTAACTGTTTGACTAGCCATGTCTAACATATTTTCCCCTTTCTATTTGTTTGTGAACTCCTTTCATGTTTAATATAGTGGCTTGTTGGTTGTATTATTGATAATGTATGTGATGTGCTTAACGCCTTGCGTTTAAATGCGCGGCGGGTTGTCCGGGGGTGTGACAACCGTACTTTGTGCCACCCATTTAATCAATAGATTACCTAGTGTTATTTTAGAAAACAAAAGTCCATTAGAAATTCTTTATCAACAAAAAATCACTTATGACCATATGAGAGTATTTGGTTGTACAAGTTTCGTACATATCAAAAGAAATGACAAGCTTGATTTTGTATCACAAAAAACTATTTTCTTAGGATACTCATCTTATAAAAAGGGTTATAAATGCTATGATCCAATTAATAAAAAAATATATCTTTCTAGAAACGTTTCATTTTTTGAAAATGAACCATATTTCAAAGAAAAAGAAATATTTCATCAAACACATTTAAATGACAATATAGTTTTACCTTACTTAGATGATTTGAGTTTTATTCCTAGAAATAATCATCAAGTTGAAAATAATCAAGAAAATGAAACTAATGATGACATAAATGAAAATGAAACGGAAGAAAGTTTACCGATTAGAAGAATATCATCTAGAGAACGACAACCATCAACTAGACTTAGAGATTATGTGACATATTCGGTACAATATCCAATTGAAAATTTTGTTTCATATGACAACATCTCAACCGAATACCATACATTTCTCACTAGTATTGAAAAAGTATTAGAACCAAAAAATTACCAAGAAGCAATTAAATGTCCAATATGGTGTAAGGCTATGGATGAGGAATTAAAAGCCTTAGAACAAAATAAAACTTGGAATATTGTTTCTCTACCAAAAAATAAAAAACCGGTTGGTTGTAAATGGGTGTATAAAACCAAATATAATAGTGATGGAACCATAGAAAGGTATAAAGCAAGACTTGTAGCTAAAGGATTCACCCAAACCTATGGCATAGACTATAACGAAACCTTTGCACCGGTTGCAAAAATGAATACCGTAAGAATTTTGTTTTCTATTGCCGTAAACAATGGTTGGGACCTCTACCAAATGGATGTTAAAAATGCATTTCTTCAAGGAACACTTGAAGAAAAGGTGTATATGACATTACCACCCGGTCATAAATTGGAAACAAATTCTAACTTGGCTTGTAGGCTTAATAAATCAATTTATGGATTGAAGCAATCTCCACGGGCATGGTATGGCAAGCTTAGCTCTTATTTAATTTTTTGTAATTTTAAAATTAGTAATGCCGATCATTCTTTATTTACAAAATGTGACGGTATCAATACTACTCTCATTTTAGTATATGTAGATGACATCATAATTACCGGAAATAATTTTGAACAAATTCAAAACATTAAGAAACAACTAAAAGAAAAATTTGACATAAAAGATTTAGGATATCTTAAATATTTTCTAGGAATAGAGGTAGCCACTTCGGATAAAGGACTTTTTATTTCTCAAAGAAAATATAAACTTGACTAGTTAAAAGAAACCGGTAAGTTAGGATGTAAACCGGCCTCTACCCCAATTGACAACAAATGCAAATTAAATAGTGAAGATGGTGAACCTTTAAAAGACATAAATCAATTTCAAAAACTTGTAGGAAAATTGATATATCTAACGGTTACACGTCCGGATATTTCTTTTTCCGTAAGTCAAATTAGTAAATTCATGCATTCACCAAGAACACCACATTTAGAAGCCGTAAATAGAATTTTGAGATTTTTAAAAAATAATCCCGGCAAGGGTATTTGGATGAAAAATAATAATTCTAATGATATATGTGGCTATTCCGATGCAGATTGGGCCGGAAGTTTCGATAGAAAGTCGACAACCGGTTTTTGCATATTTGTAGGCAGAAATCTAGTCACATGGAAAAGCAAGAAACAAAATGTTGTAGCACGATCAAGCGCCGAAGCCGAATATCGTGCCATGGCATCAACCGCAAGTGAACTAACATGGATCAAGCAACTCCTATTGGACATGGGATTTAAAATTCAAGAACCGATGAAAATGTATTGCGACAATAATTCGGCAAGACACATAGCTTCAAATCCCGTGTTTCATGAACGAACAAAACACATAGAAGTGGATTGCCACTTTATTAGAGAAAAAGTTCAAGCAAAAGAAATTGAAACACCATACGTTAAAAGTGAAGATCAACTCGCGGATATCTTCACTAAAGGCTTATATCCGGGTCCATTCGAGAAAATTACAAGCAAGCTAGGATTGTACGATATATACATTCCTAGCTTGAGGGGGAGTGTTAAAAATAACGGCTACAATTCAAATTTGTAAATAACGGCTAGTTAGTAATTAATAGACTAGGAGTTAGTGGTTAGTGGTTGGTAGTTGTAATTAATAGTATAACGGCTAGTTTTTGTTCTTCTTTATAAATAGACATATATGTAAAATCTGAAATTAAGATTGCAATAATAAAATTGTTTTCTTCCATCTATTCTCTCTTACAAATTTAACAATTGCCCAAAAGAAATATGTATTTTCAGATGATAACATGAAATATGAAAGGTGTTTAAATCTTTTCACACAATGTTGAAGATCACGGTTGCTCCTATAAGTACATACTAGAATTAGCTTTTCAAATTGATTTTAATTTGTAGGTGAAGCACAACCCTAAAAAAAATAAAATACAGTTGACAAAACAGGAGACAAGAAAAAAAAACAGGAAAAAATGAAGAAAAAGAAAAAGAAAAGTACACAACAAGAAATTTAGACTTTGTAAGGATGATCCAATTAATAGAGCTCTAAAATCTTCATTAGATATATAAGGTGGCTTTCAGTGTCCCTTTTGCAATCTAGTTGTATTTATACAACTTCTAAAGGTCCAAAAAATAAAAATCACATAAGATGCATGCAATACTGTCATACTGATAATTTATGCATATCACTTCCAATTTAATCAAATAAATTAATTAATCAACAAACTAATGGCTTGAGCAAGATTCCTCGTATCTGGTCCATCAGAAAGCCCGTGCCTTGATAATGTCAAAGCTCATCTCACTCGGATCGGTTGCTTGCAACTCGACTTGGATGCCATCGAGTTCCCTCCTGAAGCGATCCTTTGAGCTGGCATAGAGCATTTTGCTCCTTATCCTGGCATTATCTGGAGACCTAAACAGAACAAAAAAAAAATTATTTAAAAAGTACTTTTCCATTGTAGAAATGGTTTCAAAGATTTTGTTTTTCCATTGCAATGCAAGATTTTTTCCAACGCATCAAGCAACCTGTCTAATCTGTGGCACATCAAGGAAATTTAACTCAGAAGTCTGGAGGATTTGTTTTTTTTGTTTTTGAAAGAAAGATGAAGGTCAAGCCTCCAAATTCCACACCCATGTTATTACAACAAAAGATTTCACTCATCCGGGTTTCGAACCCATGATCTCCCACATGAAGGTCAAGCCTGGAGGATTTGTTATTGTCACATAAATAGTAGTACCATTAATTTCAAAGTTGTTGCTAATTAAAAATTGTTTGTTGTTAGAGAGTTCATAAAACAAAGTTTTACTAACAATAAAAGTTAATTACCCAAAACAGTTAACCATCAGCCGTAAGGTGAGTAAAAGAAATTTTTAGCAATCCTTTCTTTCTCATGTTGACTAAACATATATAATGTTTTTATGCATGAATTTCAATCAGTATTCAAATTAACTGTCTTCAGAAATTCTCCAAACTATTAAAATGAGAAATTATAATGGGGCATGCATCTATTATGGATTCCCATTACAGTTTTCAGATCCAAGTCATGATCAGCTTCTTCCTTTGTTTCATTGTTTGAAGCAGAGATCATGATATATGCAAATATTTAGACTGCATTCAAAAATTTTAAGGACAGAAATACATTAATTAATTAATGAGATACTAATTATTTACCAGGAAATGAAGAAGATCTTGCTCTTTTGGCAGTTCTCATCTGTGACAAAGTCAAAGTCAAAGACAGCGTAACGGCACTCATTAGGTGGGAGGGAATTGCTGAAGTCATCATAGGTCTCCTCGGGCTGCCCCAACTTCTCCACCGCTACCTGTTGTATCTTCTCGTCGATCTTGAAAACGATGAATCTGAAGTTCCTCTTCGTCTTCAGCTCTAGGAACCTCAGCTTGCAGTCGTCATGCACTGCCATTCCCGACGCTGAATTCGCCTTTATTTTGTCAAGTAAAAATACACAGATACTTAATTAATTGCTTTTTTTTAAATCTTCGAAAAGGCTGCGAAATCGTGAGGGGGAATCGAACTCTCGACTTTTGGATAACCATTAGTCTTAGGACTTTTTTCCTAACCTACTGTGCTACCTCCCCTTTCTCTACTTAATTAATTGTTAACTGGGTTTGTAATGGCATGTTGTTCTATGCTAGATTATGATCATTATCAATGAGAAATGTTTGGTCACTACCGCGTGATACGAATAATTAAGAGTACATGCATGATGCTCATTTGTTTCCTAAAGAAATCGGAATAAATTGCATTTAAATTGAGAGGGGCAACTTGTTATAACGGAAACAAATCTGAATCAGATAACAATGTCTTGTTATATGAATTGCTTTGGTCATAAGCAATTAAATTAGCGTTATGATTTCTACTTTATAATATCGATCAATGATCCTTTTTACCCATATCGAATATATAACGGATATGGATACATTTTGATATGCACCGCATACATGCTCGATCTATAACCCAAACCAAATGTGGCCAACAAATACTGTTAGATTTGCATATTCAGCCATGGATCAATTAAATTTTAACAAGGAATCAAACTCCAAAAAAGAAAAGAATCAAGACCGCACGCACCAATTCTCAATTGTAAGCAACAGAGATTGCCCCAAACATTAATTGATCAAACCCAAAAAATCAAAACATCAATTCCCCTTAAGCAATATATATACTAATCAATACACCAAATATTTGGTGATCATAGACTTGTACGTACATTTTGGTTGCATCCTAATTAATACCCTATCATGTGTACGTAATTAACAGGTATTTAAACAACTAACCATATTTTCTTCTGAAAGGAGTTATCGGGAGTGGCAGCAGGAGAGAAGAGAAACAAATTAAGAGAGAAGAAGGAATTGAAGAAATAAGGTGGTAGTTTTGTAGTGAAACAAGAAAAGAAAAGAGGAGATAGAGATAGAGATGTGGGATTGTCATAAATTGACGGATCGAACGTACCCAATTTAGTCCCAATTCTTTGTGGCCTCTACATACTGCAATCAACTGTGCATTTATTATATTTCATGGTTTCTAACTTTCTATGTGATACTAGTAGCTCTACTTGTCACAAAGGATCAGAAAGAAATTCAACAAGTATACCAAATACAGCAAATCATGACGTGCTCTCAACCGCTCGTCCATTATTACCAGAATCCCTGATTACAAGTTTAGTAAATCAAAATAATTGTTGGTTGCGGTATTATGTGTTTTGAATTATTGATTCGGACTACACAATTAATTCTTATAAACTAATCATTACGTAAATGTTTTCAGTTAGTATATAAAAAAGTATTTGATCATTAAAAAAACGAATCTTGTTTATTTTAATTTAGACATAATTGTAAACATGTGTAAAAACGTTTTAATTTTATCAAAAGTCTAAACATATTTAAATAGTTGTCTACGATTATTAAAAGTCTAAACATATCGAAAAAAAATACAAACATGTTGTTTTAAACTTACACTCAATGTTCTAACCATTGTTAAAATGCCAGAAATTTTTATTGTTGCCACAAAAAAAATCAAATTAAATGAATACTACCCGTTTGGGGTTTTTTTCAATACTACCACCCTCGCTAACCCAGTGCACGCACCAAATTGGCAGGTGCGCGAACTGAGTTGGCACACCAACTGTTTTGAAATTTTTACTGCTGTTCGGTGCGTTTCACCCCGTTTGAGCACTAATTTTGCACCAATTTTGGTGCGCTAACCCAGTTAGCACCAATTGGTGCGCCAACCCAATTCGCGCACCAACTCATTTGGTGCGCGAAGTCCGCGTGGGTGGTAGGATTAAAAATAAGTTCGGCCAGGTGGTAATCATTTAATTTCTATTTTTTTACTGTGGTAACTAAAAAAATTTCGGTTAAAATGCATATATAATTATTGCATAAGGCGTGTTGCTTATTGTAATGAGTTTTTTTTTTCCCAGAAAGTTGCAATTGGGGGGGGGGGGGGGGGGCGCTATAAGGTCAAAAAATATATAATGAGACATGACCACGGTCTTTATAAACAAAGTTATAAAGACAAATTGAACATGCTCAACTACATTACAAGACCTCAACATTGATAAATTTTGTAACAGTCAAAATTGGATTGCTCTCTACGCATCATTACAATTTCCTTTTGTGAAAAGAAGTCTATAAAGACAATTATTTTGAAAATTGCTTGCCTTTCAACCCAAAAAATTGACAACTTTTGGACCCTGCTTAGCCTTCTTTGATTTCAAATCATTGTTATTCTCCTCCTTGCCGACCACCCCTGATTTTGATTTGGATTTAGACAAATCACTTGTTTTAACATTTTTGGCTTCCACCTGTACAATGAAATCATCTTCCAAATCGTCTCCACCTCGACGAGAAGTTGGGTCATTGTGCTGGCTTACCTCGGGCATTTCTGTTCAAAGATTATAACAATTTTTTAATACCAATAAACAAAAGGCTCACCGCATTTTACCATATATATGTCAATGGGTTCAATGAACATTGACATGTGATATTACCACTCTAGTGTTAATTGAAAAGGAGTACAAAACATTGAAACACTTAAAACCAGAATTACCTGTGTTTTGGTCAAATGAATTCGCAAAATCTCCATTGCCTTTGTTTGGACAGTATCTGGCCAAGTGAGTAACTTCACCACATACTTTACAACAACCACCCTGAAAAAAAATGTTAAACAATATTAACTAATAACTATATGTCATATTATCATATAAAACAACCCTCAATTTATTCATAGTATAATAACATGCTGACAAATTATAAAATACCTTTGGGTATATGCCATGTTCATTCTTGGGACAGTTCTTGCTCAGGTGCCCTGTTTGTTTGCAGATAAAGCAGCTCGCAAATTTTGTACCACCTACAAACAGACCATTGCATTACACTCTATAAAATTAATCTAACTTAATAATTTGGAAATGAAATATTTGTACAAAAAGTATGTTGTCTAACACAGCAATCAAACCTCTTAATAATTGATCTCCTCCTATTCAACAATTTGAAAAATAAAATACAAAAGAGAAGAGAAATACCATCTTGAAGAGGTTTAAGACACTTCGACAAAGTGTGCCCCGTTTCTCCGCAATTGTAACAGAATTTCTTCTCACTTTCATCTCCTTTCTCTGAGCAATTCTTCACACTGTGACCCCTTTTTCTACAAAACAAGCAAATCTACAAGGCAAAGGAACAATAAGTCACTGACATCATCACAATAGCTAATATTGAACAAAAAAAAAAATCAAGAAAATTTAATTATTTAAACCCAAACCTTATTTCTCTCCCACTGTGCCTTCTCGGGGCAGAGCTTGGCGATGTGCTCTCTCGATTTACAAATGAAGCAGCTCTCTCCGGGGCGCATACCGGGTACACGAAGCGGATGTTTACTAAAAGATCCAGACCCGCTTTTCCTCGCTGGTTTTGCAACTCCTTTGTTTTTCTTGAATTTGTTCTTCTTTTTAATCTTCTTCGAATCAGAGGCATTTGAGAGTTCTGGTTTTGGAAAGAGATGCGGATTCGCCTCCTTGAACTGTTTCCTGGCGAGTCTTTGTCTCTGGCTCACCATTGTTCCCTGCTTCGATTCGTAAAACCCTAAACCGATTGTCCCGCCTCGCTGCTAGCGTCTTCCCTCGCGGCTTGTTAGGGTTTTTAGCGGGTCGGGCCTTGTTTTATCCGAACCCGATATAAATCTGAATTTAGGTGTAGGATTAATGGGCTACAGGCCCAAAAAGGATAACCAGGACCTCGAGCCTTCAGTTTTCTCGGGACTGCAGATTTCTTGAGTTCAGAACCAGACCTATGTGTAGAATGAAATTTGCATTTTTTTTTTAATCCAGCACAAATTTTAAAGCATATTCTCTATGATTCAAATTAATAAATGTACCCAGAATCAGTGAATTTTTCAAAAAATGTCCAAACCGGTCAGATTCTGGCCGGTTTTCTCTTCCCTCAAAAGCTGGCTAGAATCTGGCCGGTTTCCTCAATTTTTTTTTAATATTTTTTGTTTAGATTTTATGTTGTACTATTATTGTTATTTTGATAACAATAATAGTACAACATAAAATCTAAATGAGGAAACCGGTCAGATTCTGGCCAGCTTCTGAGGGAAGAGGAAACCGGCCAGAATCTGGCCAGTTTGGACATTTTTCGAAAAACTCACTGATTCTGGGTATATTTATTAATTTGTAATTAACTTTGAATATTAATAAAAATGTCAGATTCAAAAGTAGAGTTAAAATACAACATTGTTTTAAGTTCAAATAAACAATCTAAACCGTTCAATATGATATTCATATTAAAATGTGCTAGGAGATCAAATTTTATATTTATTTTTGTAATATTTTTTAGTGGGTACTAAATCACTCTTTTTAGGATATTGGATGTTTGGACTTTAAAAATGAAGATAAAGATGTGGAACATGAATGTGGCACAAAATTAACCCTACTCATAATTTAAATAGGTACCAAAATTATTTTGACTCAACCGGAGGCTCATTGTGCGTACTCGAGGAGATATGCTTCTCAGATTTCTTAGGTGGTGGTGGGATTTTTTTTTAAATTTAACTAATTTTAATTATTTAACAGAACAAGAATTATTGATTTTAATTATTTTAAAATAGAACCATTGATTTTTTTTTTAAATAGAACCAATTTTAATTATTTTAACAAGCACTGTTGATTTGGTTTTTATAGAAGAGGAATAAGCAGAGATGGCCAATCGCAGATCCCTTAGAACCAAATTTAATTTCTCCCTCCACTGATCCTAGGCATCCGTGGAGCTATTTTTTTTATAAAAACCAAATCAATAGTGCTTGTTCCGTTAAAATAATTAAAATTGATTCTATTTAAAAAAAAAAAATCTGGTGGTGGTGTATTTCATCCGTTCAAATTGAAAATCGAATATTGATATCTAATAGCATTTTAGTTTACATTGTATTTTAACACTATAATTACAATATCCTAAGTTTTTTCTGTCAACCACTCTCTAAGTTATTTCTATTAACCGCTCTTCCCTTGTATTTGTGTAATCTTTTTATTTTTTCTTCTGTTTATTTTAATAGAATTTGGAGGTTAGATTTTCACATTTCTGGTGGTGGTGTATTTGTTTATTTTTTTTCTTCTGTTTACGTATCAATAGAATATGAGAGCTTGACTTTCACATTTTTTATTTAAAAAAATCACTATGTCATCGCTCCTTTTCTCTGACCCGTACTTTTTTTTTTTTCCCACAGTGATCCCTCCCTTTTCTTGTTAAATTGTAAAAATGAACTCTCATAAATCATGATAAAAGAAAACTAAATAGTGGGTTTTATTATGGCTCATAATGAAAAAGGCTAAAGTATACTGATGATGATTCTTAGTGGAAAGTCCTTTTATTTTTGTTTTTAATTCATTCTCGCAGGATTAGTGGAAGTATCATGTCTAGTGGTGGAAAAAAATTTAGTGCCAAAACTGGCTATTATTATGTCTCATATTATAATCTATTGAGTTCGTCTCCTCTCCAGTTGTACAGATTCACTGGAGAAAGTCCTTCAATCCAACGGTATAAGTGAAATTTAGCAACCTTCTTTTTTGTGAAACACCATTTAGTAGTAACTTCATACAGAAATGTTAAAATTACATAACTCAAATTTTCACATGTATAAAAACAAAATTCACAGCTTGGGTCACAAGCTTAAAAAAAAAAAAGTTCATCCAATCACAAATTTCATAATTTCTTTATCCAGTGAATCCGGATAATTGGAGAGGAGCCGAACCCAAATCTATCATGAAATTTCACATTACGGGCTTCTATGACTCATAGGTTGTATTTGATTCTATTCATGTTATTTTTTTCAGAGTAAAATGGAAAAGACAAATCTTGCAAATTAAAAATCAATGCAATACAAATATATTTTAGTATGCATTAGACACTCAATGCACCAATACACTAAGCCAGATTTGGTACAGTACAAGTTAGTTATGTGCCTCGAAAGTAGAACGAGGAGATGGTCACTTGAGTATCAAGTTCTAAAACTAGGAAGGTTTGTATACTGTACCAGTACAGGCAACAACCTGAAACGGTACTGGCCAACAAACCAATTCTTTATGGAATACCTACATCAATAAAATTAAGTAAAAATTAAAAAGTCAGGTATTAAATAAAAAATAAGTTAATTTTAATTTCTAAAGTTCTGCACTCATACAATTAACTTTTACTTTCTTTTAATGACCACCTCTGCAATTATTACTATAAAAGAGAGGCCGATAGCCAAGAAAAATAGTTCGAAAGTGATTTCTTTAAAAGAAATCTTTGTAAATTAGAAATTACGTTACATCTCAAAAATTAGAATAGAAAGTGCCACGCATGCTTTTATGAAATTAAAAAAAAAAAATCCCAATGCATATGCTCTTATTCCTTTTGGAGCACTTGTGTTATCTGCCAAGCGAGTCCCAAAGAGCAGCAAGATCGACATTGCCACCTGATACAATGATTGCTACTTTGTTGCTCTCCTGCCATGCTGTAGTTTGCTTGAACTGATCTGAAAGAACAGCAGCTAAACCTATAGCTCCACTAGGCTCCACCGCCACTTTTAGAATCTCATAGCACATTCGCATGGCTTTTATGATCTCCTCATCACTCACTGTAATTATATCATCCACCAAGTCACGAACCACCGGCCTGAGAAACCCCAAAAAATGATTTTTTAAAAGCCAGTGATATTGCACCAATGCAAAGATAGTCTAATTGAATGTTAGTCTTGAGTGGGATGAACTTACCAGTTGACAGTTGTTATTTGGTACAAATTTGTGGTCATTCACTATGGATCTCCTTTTGTTGATTGGGCTACAGTGCTTTGGGACCTGTTTCACTTCCCACTCATATCTTTGTTTTCAAAGTCCAAACGGTATCTCCATACTAAAATGTGCTTGGAGACCAAATTTTACGTTCTTTGGAAATTTTTTACTTTTTTTTATAGGTACAAAATCACTGTTTTTTATGGTCCACAATTTTCTAAAAAACAATGATTTTCTAGCTATCTAAAAAATAGTAAAAAAATTTCCAAAAACAAATGTAAATTTGGTCTCCAAATTTAATATGGAGACCATGTTGAACAGTTCGGATCGACTATTTGGATCTTGAAATCGCAAAATATGGGCGGGAAGTAAAACATGAGCTTTACTTCCCAAAGCACCGTAGCCCAACTCCATAAATATAAAAGTAAAAGTCTTACCATGTAAGGTCTCCAAGAAAAGCACGAAGGCCATCAGCGATAGTGTTGGTCTCAGGTAGAGTAACAATTCTTCCTGCCACCTTCGATTGAGAAGCATCGTCAGCTCCTTTTGGTTCTGCCGCTATAATTCGTATGGATGGGTTGATGGCCTTGGCAGCTAGACTAATACCAGAAATCAAACCGCCACCTGGGGATCAAACCAAAATTATGAAATGATACACTGACTGCTAGTCACCACTCGAATTTATTTTAATATGTATGTTACTAAACCTTGGAACATAATGTATATATCACTAAAAATTATAAAACTGATCTAAACTAATGGGTTTGGTCAGGTCCATGTCAGAATAATTTCATACCTAGCTGGCTAATCCATTTTCTATTGGCTTTTGTTTTTATTTTTTATTTTTTAATGTAAGCACCAAGGCTAAAGGCCAGAGAAATCATTAAAGGATGGAAAGAACAATTAAATGTGTAATACCTAACCAAGACTTGGTCGTTTTGCAATTTTGACATGAAGAGTCAACAAACCAACTAAGGGGTTGCGTAAAGGAAAATACTTATCGACCCACTAGCAGGCCAGACAAGACTCAAGCATATACATTATTTAAGCTTTTTTTTACACAAAAAAATAATAATAAAACAGGTGCAATGTAGTCAATAATTTTTCTTCAATTTGACTATAATGAAAAAACAGTACCTGGGGCATTGACCTAATTATTTAAGAACTGATCCTTTTAGAATGATTAGAACAACAGATTTATGCGCAATTAGTGATGTAATCTAAGCCAGAGAAATGCAACTCATTACAATGGGAGTGTAAAAAGTTTAATTTTATGTTATTATTCTTGTTTGGAGTTAGCAAGGTGTGAAATTTCTGTTGATTTGATATATTTGTGTTTAAAATTAGGATTTTGGTTGGTCTATAAGATTTATATAGTAAAAGTGGCTAATGATTCTTTCAATAAAAGTACAAGCTAATGCAACAGCAAGTAATAGGTAATGCAACAGCAATGGATACGCCTAGAGGCGGAGGTAAGTAATAGGTATTGGGGTCAATTGACCCCCATTTTTTTAAAATTTTTTTGTATTTATGTATGATTTTCTACATAATTTAGAGAAAAGTTTAAAATACTATAAAATTGACCCCATTCTCCGTGAAAATTTTATATGATTGGCCCCCATATGTGTTTGTAGTTTCTACATAGACTGTCCTAAGCCAGGAAAAAGAGGAGGGTTGTGATAGGCGTGGCGAGCCAACATAAACCCAAGCCAGGAAAAAGAGGAGGGTTGTGATAGGCGTGGCGAGCCAACATAAACCCAAGCCAGGAAAAAGAGGAGGGTTGTGATAGGCATGGCGAGCCAACATAAAATACAGCCTTTTTATGAAAATGAAACCCTCACGAAACCTAAAGGCTACCCCAACTTGTTTGGGACTAAAGGCTTAGTTGTTGTTGACCCCCATATGTGTTTGACTGCCACGATTCTTCGAAAGTCTGGCTCCGCCCCTTGATACGCCGAGAGTATTAAAAACTATCATAATAAAAGGGTACAGATGGTAAAGATGCTCTTGAAGAGGGAAGGGGGGAAGAGGGGGGGGGGGGATTATGTAAATTTTTGTTATAACAAACCACTAATTGGCACGATAATGGCGCCAATTCCTGGAACTTGCTCCAACAGCTCCAGTGATATTGTACCCTGACCACTGGAAAATAATAGAAGGAAAATACTCACACTCAGTGCACCAAGGACTTTAAGAAAGAAATTAGAATACCAAAAGTAATCAATGGGAAACTACACCTGCATACTTCTAACATTGGGGAAATTTCATGTATACCCTCAAAAGCCTCGAATTACGTATTTCCCCCTCTAAAGTTCATAATATCATATTGTCTTTTCTATTAAAACTCGTTTTCAGTTTACCCTTTCTTAAAACATAAAAATACGTAGTTAGTGTGAGAAAAATGTTGAGTGTTCTAACTAGTCGGTTTTAGAGTGCAAATGATTCATTTCTCTACTTGTGACGCATACACAGTGGCATTTGGAGTATAAATTTTAGAGGGGGGTAATACGTAATTCGAGGTTTTTGAGGGGTATAAATGAAATTCCCACTTTAACATTTGGCGATAAAATGGAAGTAAAGAACCTGATAATTCGACCATCGTTGAACGGATGAATCAGAACTGCTCCAGTATCTTCTAGAACCTTCTTAGCCACTGCTTCTCTTGATTGCATGGTAACTTCACTCCAAATAACTTGGCCACCATATCTCTTAACATTTTCAACTTTACATTTTGGTGCATTTTCTGGTATAACAATATAAGCTGGGATTTTACGCAGCTTTGCGGCCAGTGACACTGCTGCAGCATGGTTTCCACTGAAAGATAACTGTCTAATTAGTACATGAGAAATTCTATAGAGATGAAGAACAATGCCATAATGAGTTATTTGTTTAGAATGATTAAATTTTGTTTATCCTCTTTTTCATTATAAGACTTTAATAAATAAAAAATGCATGAATAATCTATAAACAACAAAATGCATGATTGATTGATTAAATTGGTATGTAGTTCTTAATTTTACAAATATATTGAAATGAAGTCAGAGAATTCGGTTCTATTCCGCTTCAAATGTATATCACTTAAACAGTTCAATTTGGTATGTAAGAACTTACCAACAAGCAATTAAAAAAATGATTTACTTGACCTTTCTTAAATTAGAAAAAAGCACAAAAACAAACCTGCTATGAGTTACAACCCCTTTGGAAGCTTCCAAATCATCAAGAGAAAATATAGCATTGGAGGCTCCCCTAATTTTGAAAGCTCCTCTATAATACATTACAAGAGATCCATTAAAACCACGAGCAACAAAAAATAATAATAAGAGTAAGGCTACGGTACTAGCATAGTGCATATTGGTCTGTACTAGGGACCAATATCTCCACTTTCAAACTTCAAACAGTCGAGCTGAACCGTTCAATATGATCTCCATATGAACATATACTTGTAGATAAAATTTTACAATGTTTAGAATTTTTTTTACTATTTTATTAGATAGGTAAAATATCACTTAATCTAAAGATTAAGGACCATTAAAAAGTAGTGATTTTCTACCTTTCTAAAAAGCTAGTAAAAAATTCTAAAAAATGTAAAATTTCGTTTGCAAGTACATTTTTATATGGAGATTATGTTGAACGGTTCAGATAAACTGTTTGGACTTTGAAAACAAAAATATTGATCCATAGTATGGACCACTATGCGCTATGCATAGTACCGTAGTCTCACTCATAATAATAATACAATAGAAGCTCAATAGTATTGTACAAAACTACAATCTCTCACCCCTTCTGGAAGCACTCGCACTTGAAAAACAATTGTTTCCCGGCTAGAGAATCAAGTGTTAAAGATGAGAGAACTGGCGTTCTATGAATAAAAGGCGCAATTCGAACTTGAGCTTCTTTGATTGAATCGATATCAGCAGCATATATCTGGCACGGTTGGTTATTCTTTCCGTCCATCAATGCCTATTAATATCGCCATAGTATAAGTGCAAACCAAAAGTTTACCATAGCGGATAGCAGATAGCACGCATTTAGTGGACACTACCAGTTCATAGGGGAAATGATTTTCGACTATTTGTAAATTCAACAAAAAAAAAAAGATAACAAAAGATAAAGTGAAGCTAAATTATTTTTCTATATTAAAATAAAAATTTAGAAGTAATCAATAATGTCTAATAGTAATTACAAAAAATTAAGTATTTACATAAAAACTGCTTGAAATAATAAAAATATAAGTATGTTAAGTATGAATGCTTTAAAATCATTATTGTCACAATAAAAACATTAAATGGAAAAATAAAACAGGGGTTCAGCAATATAACTGGGGAGATTTCGAAAAAAATTGCTAAATTAATGAAAATGTATGCTATTTTCGCTAAAATACCAGCTATTTGTCCGCTAAAATACCAGAACTTTAAATTAATTTAAAAATTTACAAACCCTCTTTCCCCGACTTACACAAAACAGAAATTAGTAGCAGTATGTAAGGCTAAAAAGAAGAAAAAAAATTAAAAAAGAGAAGTCAAGTACCACTTGTTTCACAAAGTCGATTGAGCGATTTGCGGCAAACTGTACAGAGCCGGAGAAAACGAGGAAAAGTGGAGATTTCGAAAGGGAATATTTTACCAGAATGAATACTCTTTGGTTTTTGTGGTGGGCCGGGTAATAGCCTGATGTTATCTCGATTGAACCCTTTAGATCCACCTTTTTTTTTCCATCTCAATCGTTCAAAATCCATCACACGGCTTCAATTACATCTGAGTCGTTTCAATAAATTAGATTGATATAAAAGAAAGAAATAATTAAAGCCGTGTGATGAATTTTGAACGATTCAGATGAAAGAAAAGAAGGGTGCTCCTTTTCTTTTCTTAAGAAAATGAGCAAATTTGAATTCATGGTAGGGGTGTAAATGGTTGGATACGGATTGGATAGTGGTCAAACTGTATCCTTATCCATTATAATTTTTCGGATCCGGATTGAATACAAATAGTTTTGGATACGGTTACGGATCGCAAAATGAAAACAACGAGCAACGGATACAAATACGAACATGAATATAATTTGGATAATTAAAAGGAAAAATTATTTTATTTTATATAGAAGAAATATGCCACAGACAGAAATCTACCGATGAATGTCATTTTTTTTAATATATCTGAATGCAAGAAATATAGACTAGTTTGTCAAATTCAACTCAATTTCTAAAATTAGATAAATTTTTTTTTCACAATTTATGAATTAATTTCTTTTTCCTCAACGTGCAAGAGAAATAATAACATGTCTGTTTTGTTTACATTAAAAAAACGGAGACAAGAAGATAGAGGAAGATAGATACTATTGAAGGTGTAGATTGTGACGATTTAGCTGACATCACTTGGCGAGAACCAACCCGAGTCAGACTTGAATTCGGGTTCAGACTCGTTTTGAGAAGCGTGCAGCTGCTATTAAGGAATGACCTACATTTAAGATTTATCATTTACATTTTCTAGAGAATATTAATAGTCGTTTACATTTCCTAGATAGTTCTTTATATTTGCGCCTTTCCATGTTTACATTTTCTAAGTAGTCATTTATGCTTGTGTATTTCTATATTACAAATTAATTACTTCTTATGGCCTATAAAATTAGGACTTTGTAAGAGAAGAATAACTTTTTGGATATCAATATATTTTCAGAGAGAGATTTATTCTCGCTTTTGCTACTAAGCACTCTTTGTTTCTAATTCCACAAAACTGTTTTCGAGACCCGTCACTAGCGGAGTCGAGATTCAGGACCGAGTTTGCGTCAAGTGGTATTAGAGCAAGGTTCGACAACCACCTTCGCGCTTGCGTGAAGTTGTATCCCCGACAACCACCCAGTTCGATGATCACGCGAAACGTGATGCCTTTAAATTTATAAACTCAGTTTGCTATCGGGTCAGATTAGAAGCGCATAATCCTATCGAGTAGTATAAACGAGTGTCGATCCACAGGGAGTAAGGTCTAAGGTCTTGAGCGATTAAACCACAATCTTTCGAAATGCTAGACAAAATTTAAAATCAAAGAGTTGTTGTTGTGATCAATGTATTTGGCGAAGATAATAAGGATATAGATGTTGGTTTTCTAGGGTTTTGTCACACCGTTGTTACTTCAATCTGCTTTGATTCTTACCTTATTTGATGTTGGTTTTCAGTTGTTGTATGAGGGTTTCTAATCTAATTTAGTGATTACCGCTTTGACAAATAACCACCCTACTAATCAAGAGATCCCATTAAGGCTTGTCTTGATTAATATAATGAGATCTGTGACTAGCCCAAAGGTCTTAGCCTTCACTTGCTTAGGTTCCTCGTCTGGTCTTTTTGGGTGTCCCCATGGTAAGGCACGACAATGCGACATTCGTCTGCTAATGTCGAGACTCCCATGTATACTTTTGTTGATCCAACTAATGATATCACCGGTTAAGTCTTCACACGCTAGTATAATATTTTTATTCTCCCTTATCCCAATTCGATTAGCCTAATAATGACGATATCTCATGTGTGGCCACCACATGACGGTCTAGACTAATAAAACAAAATCAAGTAAGATTAAACATAAAGCGCAAAAGCAATCGAATAACAAAAGACTAAACAATGATCAAATAAAAGTATATATCAAAGCATCATGAGTAACAATATTTACTGCCAACCCTAAGAATTTAAACTTAGTCGCAGAACGACATGTTTACAAAGAGATAAGAGAAATATATAACTATATATGAAGTACCCTCCTACTTAGTCTCTACATATTTCTCTCATTTCACTTAATGAAATAATATAACCAAAATTACAAAGATGTGTTTCTGTTCAGTCCAGAACCTGTTTTCGAAACCCGTCACTAGCTGAGTCGAAGACCGAAATTGCGTTATCACTCCTCAACTAGTCGGTGCAAGAAAAAACTAAAGCAATCACACAACCACACAAGAAAATTACAAAATAGTTACAAAAATAAGAGGATCACGACAAAAACAAAGAGGTTATTCCACGCATCACATGTGTACATGTGTTGTAAACCGACATAGCTTTGTTGCTGTCTACTTTTATTTGTTTATTTTGACTGGGCCTGACTCATAACTTAAATTCAAATTCGGATATCCGGATCAAAGTGAAATGTCGGATACGGATAATTATCCGTATTCGTATCTGAATCCGATTTCATATTTGAAACTGTATCCGTATCTGTTGAAAAATTATTCGTGTCCAGATCCGAATTTGAAAATATCCGTATCCTATTCAAATATCCGAATTCGTTATTTTCCAGATTCGGATTCGGATAATATTAGATAATATCCGATCTTTTTACACTCCTATTTTATGGATTATTTCCAGCAACTTTATCTGGGTAACAATTTTAACAGAGTAATTTTAGCTTCGTGCACGAACTATATGCAGTAATATATTAATAAATAATATAGTTCGTAGGCTGTATGGAGTCAAAATTAATCTGTTAAAATATTTATGAAAGTAAATATTATTTTTAAATAATCTACAAGCTGAAATAATTTTTATCTCAACAAATATTGCTTTCATTTTGTGTGGAAGTGATTTTTTAAATAACCTATATGCTAAAATTATTCTATCTCAAAATATTGGCGTTCAAATTACTATATTAAAAAGAGCAAAAGAAAGCCCATGTAATAAATCCTCAATCAAGGAAAATTCAGCTTTGTATATATCATAATACATAAACACGTCATAAATTGGCAAAGCGAGCAAGACGATGGATAAACCACGTCTTTTATTCGACAATTAATTAGGACTTTAGAATTTTGTTGGTTTTAATGGGATGAAGTGTGCTTGTATTTTTTTTTAATCTTGTTGTATCGGATTTTAATGGGTTGGTTTAATAAAACGTAGCAGTAGGCTCTTCTTAAAAATAAATAAATTAGAATTATGCATAGATAGTACTTGCTGCGGCTACTGAGTCAAGTATTTCAAGTAACTAACTGTTTAAGTGGCGTAAAGATATTGACAGAGCCATTTTGATTTGATACATCGAATAACTAATAGGGACAAAATAATTTTTTTATAAATTAATGTGATGCATGAAGCTAGAATAGCTTAATTCGTGCCTTCGTCAATTCCTTTACTAGAAATAGAAAAACTTAAATATTCCATTGTTTAGTTCTCATATTTTTCCATTGGGTTAACTAGAAATAGAAAAATTTTAATTGGCTCTGTGATGCCATTAATTTGGAGCGGGTTGTGATCGTTGTAAGCCTGATTTTCCTTGATATTAATTATTTTGGGGCTCAATTTGTAAATCTGAGTTGTTTTCGTGTAAATTCTATAACTTTTGAAGACGATAAGGTTTTGTATACTCAAAGCGGATTTCGTATCGGGTAGGGTACCATATAAGGAAATATTTTAGAATGATTCTCTAATTAGTGGATTTAGACCGTTCTTTTAACTTTGTACGAATCTCAAAGCCCAATTAATACTGTCCTTGTGCTAATTCAAATTTCAAAGCAGCTGAGAGTAGATCTCAAACCGTAAAGCAGTGGACCCCACGTGGAGTACTACAGAGGATATTGGTTCCTCAAAGCAGAGGAGGATCCATCTGATGATCGATAGTTGCAACATAAAACCTTAATATTTACAGGCTGATGAGACAAGAAGCCAAAAACAAAGGACTACAGAGAGAAAATTTAAACCATGTTTTTCTCACAAAAAATAATAATAATAATAATAATAATGACAACGATAGTGATGATGACTAGTTTAATCACTGTGGTAATAGAGAAAGAAACACTTAATAATCAACTAATTCTGAATCTTAATATTATTTTAATAATAAACTCAAACAAGATTAAAATTAAAACAATTATGGACGTGCTGTTGGACATATACATAACCTACCGATAAAATTTTATATAATTTGAATATAGTTTAATAATACATCATACATCATTAATTTTAGACTATTAGACAATTTAGGTCGTTTG
Organism: Carex myosuroides; assembly: GCA_028015225.1. Classification (NCBI taxonomy): domain Eukaryota; kingdom Viridiplantae; phylum Streptophyta; class Magnoliopsida; order Poales; family Cyperaceae; genus Carex; species Carex myosuroides. The sequence goes on from CM051466.1 coordinate 13,557,306, forward strand.
GTAAATCGTAATGCATTAAATCTCATATATATATATATATATATGACAGTGCTACGGTGCTACGCGTAGCATAGAACTAGAGAGGAAAAATGGCACGCCGGAGCCGGCTCCGTCACGGAACGGCACGGTTCCGTCACGGAACGGCACGGCACGCGAGTCATTCGCGTGCCGTGACCATTCGCGTGCCGTGTCCATCTTTTGAAACTTTGGCACGGCACGGCACGTAGTCACGCGAGTCACGTGTAATTAGGATCATTAGATATTAATTTAATGGTGAATCTTGAATAAATTAACTTAAATTATGATTAAATGGTCACGCGAGTCACGCGAGTCACGCGGGTCACGGCACGTTTAGGCACGGCGTGACTCACGTGGCGTGACCATTCGCGTGCCGTGACCACCTCTTGACATTTTAGTCACGGCACGGCACGGCACATGAAAAATTAACTTGGTCACGGCACGGCACGGCACGGCACGGCACGTTTTTCCCACTCTACATAGAACCCTCCGTGCTACGGTTCACTTTTTGAGTTTTCAAAATCCTAACAGTCGATCCGAACCATTCAACATGATCTTCATATGAATATGTACTTGCAAACCAAATTTTACATTTTTTAGAATTTTTTTACTATTTATTAAGCCAATTTTGAAAAAACACTAATTTGTACACAACAATAAAATCTGCTGGACCATTAGATCAGCGATTTTCAAAGTGGCTTAATAAATAGTAAAAAAATTCTAAAAAATGTAAAATTTGGTTTGCAAGTACATATTCATATGGAGATCATGTTGAACGGTTCGGATCGACCGTTAGGATTTTGAAAACTCAAAAAGTGAGCCGTAGCACGGAGAGGCCCTTATATACGCGTAGCATATTAGCCAGATTCTGTGTGTGTGTGTGTGTGTGTGTGTATATATATATATTATAGATAATAGTATGTATACCATGTTGATACTCGTGACTGGATATTTATTAAAATAATATTAAAAAAATATCAAAGTTCATAATATTTATCTAATTTTAATGATGAATAACAATATTTTTTTTATAATATATATTAAAATATATGATATATATCTACTATTCGGATACGGATAATTGAAACGTAAAATTATATCAGTATCCATATCCACACGGATATTCGAATATCAGATATCCACGTGTAATTTTTCGAATACAGATTGAATATGGATCAGATATTATCCACGCTGTTTTTACCTCTCCTCTTTCTTGTGAAACTAAAATCTCAGTCTTACAAAAAAAAAAAAAAAAAAAAAAATCCAATTTTCGAACGATTCTGCATCCTCTCCAAGTCATTAACGTCCCGTTTGAGATCATCTCGATCAAAATTTGGACCAATTCAACTCGTACATGTGAATAAATGTTTTTTATGTGGGCCTCAACTCTCATTCATAGAATTTTTGTACTGTGTGTCCCTGTGGGGTGAGAATCTGCTGCGATTCTGAGGGATCGCAGGATCCTGCGATTCTAATTCTAACCGTTCAAATTATGAAACCCCGAATCTTTTGGAGAAGTTAATTTCTGTGCACGAATCTCAAAACATTTGAACGGTTGTGATTAGAATTGCAGAGACCCTGCGATCCCAGAGGATCGCAGCAGATTTATTTCCGTCCCTGTGGGTCCCATCAATGAAAAAGAAAAGTGATTTTGCTCCGATACATATGTTAGGAAATATATCTGCTGCGGTCCTCTGGAATCTATGAGATTTTAATTTCAACTGTTCACATATTTCGAAATTTGTGTACAAAAATTAATTTTTCAAAAAATTTCTGAGTTTTATCGTTTAAATGGTTAGAATTAGAATCGCAGCAGATTCGCTTCCCATATGTTAAGCACGTCACATATGTTCTCTGTATATTACTCCACCAATTTTATTAAGAAACCAAGTACTATGAAATAAGTACCTAAAAGCGGCCGAAATTTTTATTTTTAACATTTTAAATAAATTAATTAATAAAATAACCATCGTTTCTGGTCAATTCTATATTTAACACGGCCGCAGAACACCGGAGCGGACCCATTTGGGGAAGGCCGCAGAATGCCGAAGCGGACCCCCATATGGGGCCGCATAATGCCGGAGCGGACCCTAGTCTTTATATCCCGAAAATGACAGGAACATTTCATTCCACACTCTCACACCTTCTCTCTCCTGAGTTAGCTCTGATCTGTAAGTTTTTTCTCTCTTCTTTTAAATTTTTTATTTTTATTTCAGTAGATTAAAAATTTAATTAGAATAATTAATTTAGCAATAATTTAATTAGAATAATTAATTTAAATTAATTAATTTAGTTAATTTTTAATTGTAGGTTTCTTCTGTATTGAATTGGAAAATGGCTCTTATGGTATCCATCTACACTGGTGGGGATGTATTAACAGGTCCTAATGGGGTTTACTACAGTATTGGACCCGTTACTGTGATCCCGGTATTGCCAGGTACGGATTATTTGGGACTTAAATCAAGTATATGTGGGAATTTGGGGTTGGATCAGGGTCAGTATGACCTTAAAATTGATGCCAAAATTAGCATGCCGACTAGTTCGGCACAAACCTGGTTCCAACTATTTCCAATTCAGAATGAGGGAGTGTGGCAGGTATTGTATAACCAAACCATGAGTTTTTCTGGGGGTGCATACAAGATAATTGACCTATATGTGGAGGTTACCAGAGCCCGGCGTTCGAACCCAGTTCAGAGGTTAATCCAGGGTCGTAGTCGGGGTAACTCATCCGGCTCTAGTCCATCCCCTGTCCAAATTGACCAACCGTCCAGTAGTCGGGCCCCAGTTCAGAGGGACCAACCCTCCCGTCGGGCCCCATCCCAGACTGACCACCCTTCATCTAGTCGGACCGCTCATTGGGGTCAAACTTGTAATCCGGATGAATCTGATGAAGAAGTGGATCCGGAAATACTAGAGGCAGAGGAAAATTGGGGTCATATTGATCCTGAGGGTATGAGCGATTATTCTGACCAGGAAGATACCGGGCCTGTGCTCGGACTATCAAGGAAATTCAAGATGGATAGCGGGTTTCAGATAATGGATCGCGGGGTTCAGCACCCGATTCATGCTTTCAACGACACATCAGGGTTTATGGAAGCCAATTCGGGTTTGTTTGGAAGTAGAGCAGATTTTGAGAATGAATTGTCCGAGGGACAAACATATGACTCAAAGGAGAACATGAAGAGCGCAATTGCCAGGTTTCACATCCTTTGCAACAAAGAGTTAATACCTACGCACAGTGACCGCACAAGAATGAGGTTCAAGTGCAAGGACAGTTACTGTGGGTGGTACATACTCGCAAGGGCCACCGGTTATGGAACACAATGGCGTGTCTCCAAATGCCCAACACAACATTCATGCCACGCGGATGCGACAAGAACAGATCACGCCCAGTTGTCAGCTGCTATGGTTGCCGAGTGTATATCCGCTCACATGAGGAACGATGTCGACTTGAGTATTCAGGCTGTCCGAATTGCTGTTGCTGAAAAGTACAACGGTCAGATACCGGCGTACAACAAACTATGGCGTGGCCGTGAGTTGGCAATAGCCCGTCAATTTGGCAGTTGGGAGGGGTCATACGCTCTTGTAGTTCCATTGTTGGAGGCAATGAAAAGAAGCAACCCAGGTACTACATTGTTCCTTCAATTTTTACGTTATTTCATTATCAATCAAAAATTGAACTTATTTTTTTAAATTTATTGACAGAAACATTGTTTGAGGTGACCTCATATCCCACTGGTGAACCTGGACCATTGAGGTATTTTCATAGGGCGGCTTGGGCATTTGGACCGTGCATAGCTGCTTTTCAACATATCAGACCGGTCATCACAGTTGATGCATGTTTCCTGTCAGGCCGGTATAAAGGTAACTAATTTGGTTGTTTTCACTTTATTTATTTTAGTTGATTTCGGCTCTTACAAAATGGGTTTTAACCATAGGCAAGCTGTTGATTGCAACCGGGTACGATGCTGAAAATCAGCTCCTCCCGTTGGCTTTTTCACTGGTAGAATCAGAGAGTTATGACGATTGTGCGTGGTTCATGAAATGGTTGCGCCGTAATGTAATCCGCTCCAGATTCATGTGTGTCATCACTGATAGGGGAAAGGGTATCAAGAAGGTGTTCAGACAAGATGATATGGGGTGGAACGAGGAGGATGAGGATCAATGTGTTCACCGTCTTTGTGCTACTCACATAGCCGAGAACATGAAGAAGAACGGTTGCAGTGATAAGGCAATCCGTTTTTTTAGAATATGTGTGGCTAAGAGGAAGATGAGGAGGTACGAGCAAGGAATGCAAGCAATGGGGCAGGCATGTGACATTGCCCTCAATTGGCTGGACGGTGTGGGTAAGTATTTGGATCAAGATGAGAACGAGTGCCCCAAACCATGGAAGATATTCCAAGCACTGGACGGTGGTTACTGTTGGGGCATCATGACTACAAACGGGTCTGAGTCGCTTAATAAGGTCTTCAAGTCCTCTCGTAGGCTACCGGTTGCAGCAATAATTGAAGACACATTTTACAAATGTATGACATGGTTTGCGCAAAGGAGGGCCAAAGCGGAATGGGAAGTCAGTCAAGGTCAGCAATTCTCGTGTCGTGTGCATAAGGTACTTTTATTTGTAGTTATTTCTTCATAATTTTTAATGAAGTTTGTTAAAAAAAATATCTGACTTCTTCATTATTTTTTAATTTTTCGTAGCTGATCAACAAACGGTTCGAGAGGTCCGATAAAATGAAGACGCTGGGGGGCTTTGGAAACAACAACGAGTTCGAGGTAACCGCCACACAGGAGAGAGTTCACGCTTTCATACCTGACGATTCTGGTCGGTTTACCAAGGCCAATTACAAATACACAGTGATAATCGGGGATGATCACACGGTAACTTGCACGTGCCAGAAGCCTCAATTGGAGAGAATACCGTGCTCTCATGTTCTGTCCGTGTGTCGTCTCCGAGGCATCGACCCTGGCGTATTTGTAAGTCACTATTATCACATCCATACACTGATCAACACATGGAGCGCACAATGGCATGTTTATGGAAATCAGTCGGAATGGCCTCCACACGATGGCCCGGTCCTTGTTCCAGAGAAAAAAAATATTGCTGTGGGCAGAAGACAGCACGACAGAATTCCGATGTGGATGGATGTTCTACATAATAGGAGAAGAGGACACCAAGCCGGCCGAGATACGCAAGAAAGACAAAACAGAGCTGCTCGGGCTGCACGAGATTGAGAGCTAATGTTGTTTTTCTAATTGTACTTGTAAAACTATTGTTTATTTTCGGTTAATTAGACGTATTTGTAATTTCCGATAACATTCGCATGTTCTATTGTATGCTTCTTTATATGGCTCCTTGTTCTATTGTAATGTTTCTTTTGATCAAACAAACGACGAACAACAATTTCAGATTAAACGACATTTCAAATATAAGTAATTATACACAACTTCCAGACAAACGTTACATTTTTGATAAAAATTTCCAAAACAAAACCATAATCAAATTCAGAATCAGAAAAAAAAAAAGACCAGGGTCCGCTCCGGCATAGTGCGGACCCGGGTCCGCTCCGGCATAGTGCGGACCCGGGTCCGCTCCGGCATAGTGCGGCCCCATATGGGGGTCCGCTCCGGCATTCTGCGGCGGCCCCCAAATGGGTCCGCTTCGGTGTTCTGCGGCCGTGTTAAATATGGAATTGACCAGAAACGGTGGTTATTTTATTAATTTAATTCTTTAAAATGTTAAAAATAAAAATTTCGGTAAAAGCGGTATCTAAATCATAGTTCAAAAATATACAAATCAGTTCAAACAACATACCATATATCTATTGTTAATTTGTTATCAGCTTGCAATTTACCACATTTCTATCTAAAATATTACAAGTAGAAGCTATCAGTCCACACAAACAGAGAAAACATGTTCATAGAACGGTGATATTGATCGTGATATTTCTATAAATGTTACGTCCCATTTATTCTTTTTTTTCTATCTTCTTTTTCAATAATCTCTATAAATAAAAAATTCTCCATAAATAGGGGCACAGATTTCTGTTATTTTATTATTATTCTTCGGGCAGTGTACGGTGACGTGATTTAGGCTTAGTTCAGGTCTACTATCCTTGCTTTAAGATTCGTTTACGTGACGTGCCCGATGGTTATCCGCCGCTTTGACCACTCATGTCTCCATCTCCACCGTCTACAGCCTCCCCCATTCTCCCTTATATAATTCGATTCAAACCTCCCCCCCCCATTTCCCTCGAACCAATTCAATCGAAACTGATAAAATTAGAATCTACTAAATTGAGAGAGAGAGAGAGAGAGAGAGAGAGCGAGCGAGAGCTGAAATTAGAAAAGGAGAGCTGAATCATGTCAAGTAGGGGGTTTCTTCTCTCGTGCTTCCGAAGCGATGGCGGAGCCTCTACAAGCCGTGTTTTGTCGCCACGTCCGAGATATCCTTCTATGCCCAAGTACCCGAAGGGTGGGACGCCAGCTGGCGCTGACCTGGAGGCGTTGCTGGAGGAGGAGCAGAGCAGGAAGGTGGCGGTGTTTTCTGTGGTCGGGATGACGTGCTCTGCGTGTGCCGGGTCGGTCGAGAAAGCTATCAAACGGCTTCCAGGGATACATGATGCGGCTGTTGATGTGCTCAATAATCGTGCACAAGTTATCTTCTATCCTGCCTTTGTTTCAGTAAGTCCACTCCTTTTGTTTTACTAGATAAGTAGTTGTATGTGCAAAAATTGAATTAAGACCTGGCCTATCTTGGTCCTAGCAACCAAGCAATTATGATCAGAATGAAATTGCAACCGAATGCGTACAAATATGACCTGGCGTGTACAGAAATTTTATGCTGCGTTACTCTGGGATTCCGTATAAAATTGCAACCAAATACGTGAATTAGTACTATATATATAATTGCAGCTTCATTGTTTCCCTGGGTTTATGCATGCACATATTTATACTACAGTTGTCTTATGCAATTTCACTTTAATTCCAAAGATGCAGTAAAGTAGGCCATGTAATGCTTAGAATTAAGAGGTTTATTCCAGTGAAGTGGTGTTCCCTTTTATATATATATTTTGAGAAAATAATATTATTTATTATTTATTGTAACCTCTTAAAATTATCTCATAATTCAAAGATATTTCATGAAACACTAGTCTCTGTAATCATTAAAGTCAGGATGCTTCTTAAGTACATAATTGAAGGGTGGTGGGGCTCTTGCCAGTAAACGGATGCTTTACATCATAAATGACCCAAAACCAATAACAGAAATATTAAATTCTAATTTTCCATGGGTACAGACAGATAAGTGCAAGTTTTAGTGATCGTGAGCTTATCAAAGGTTTTTGTCAATAAAAATGCTTATTAGTTATTACCGTGCTTGGAGAGTTGGAGTGGTTGATTGCACGTGTATGATTGCGTTAATAAGTGAATTCTTATGATTTGACATTTGTATTTCCCATCTGGGTTATTTCTTTCATATTCATTTAGGTATGCTATTAATGCTAGTTGCTTTCTCTTAATTTAATTGGAAAGAGAAAGCATAACATTATTGATATGGGAATTTTCATTTATTTATTTCATATCATAGCTTGTATTTTCTCATGAACATCTTTTATCTTATTGTTTAAAACCACGGAGCATCTTTATTTGTCCTAAAGTTGATTTTCATAGAAGCATGCATGTTTAGATTATTGTGTATAATTAACTGATTTCTCCTTAAAGATCTTAAGATTTTTAGGTGTACATGGGGTTAATTAGATCTAGATTATACTTAAATTTGACTTTTTTTCTCAGCTTGCACTTTCTTCTCTTGGCTAACGAAAGATACTAAGGACGTAATCATTGGTTTCGTACCAAAACGCCTAATCCTAAACAAAAATTCGTATATCTAATAAAAAAGGAGCATGGAAAAACACGAGGGGTAAGTTGTATATTTTCAGTGACATATATTAATTTACAGAAAGGTGTTATGCACAAGAAATGTTTTTCCCTCTACGAAAAATACTTACGACTTAATTTAGAATATAACTTTCCTATTAGCACAATTGTTAATGTACTAGGATGACTTCTAAGATGTGGTCCTTGTGGGCCTTCTCCATTTAATATAAAACTAGAAGAATGTTAACTTTTTAAGTTGTATTTGAGACTATTTAAGTGATAAACATATACTTTATCATTAAGTTGACTTTTGAATGGCTTGGTAAGAACTTTCTAGTTTTGGTAAAGAGCCTTCACAAACACACATCTTTCCATTGTTGTACTTGTATCCAACGAATTTAGAAAAATCCACAATCACTTTTTTCATACGTCTTAGATAATTTTGCACGCCTAGTTAATAAGACCTAGATAGTTCTAGTTGACTTTTCTTCTGAAAACATAAAAGAAGATACATATATATGTATATAAATGTGTACCCCTACAAGACCTAAAAATGCCAAATATACCCTGAAGTCCTTGTTTAAATTTACTCTAATGGATAAATTCCTGACAGGAGGAACAAATTGGGGAGACAATTGAGGATGTCGGGTTCAAAGCCACCTTATTCCAAGAGGACCTCCAAGAAAAGTCAATTTTAACATGTAGACTCCACATAAAAGGCATGACATGCACATCATGTTCATTGACCGTCGAATCTGCTTTACAATCTGTGCCAGGTGTAAAAAGAGCTGTTGTTGCCCTAGCAACTGAAGAAGCTGAAATTCGGTATGACCCGAAAACCGTCACTGCCGTGCAACTCATGCATGTAGTAGAAGAAACTGGTTTTGAAGCCATGCTTATTTCAACCGGCGAGGATATAAATCGAATCCATCTCAAAGTAGATGGAGTCCTTGATGAGAAATTGGCTGATATGGTGAAAACCTCACTTGAAGCACTTCCTGGAGTAGAAGATGCAACATTTGATATTACACTTCACAAAATAACTCTGTCTTATAAGACTGATCAAACAGGCCCAAGAGATTTCATAGAAGTCATGGAGTCTGTTGGAGCAGGTCGACTCAACGCATCGATTTTCCCCGAGGAACAAGGAAGGGAAATGAATAGGAGAAATGAAATTAAACAATATTTCTATTCTTTCTTATGGAGTCTGCTTTTCACCATTCCTGTGTTTCTCACTTCCATGGTGTTTATGTACATCCCGTGGACCAAGAGCGGGCTTGACAAAAAGGTGGTTAATATGTTGACTATTGGAGAACTCTTGAGATGGATCTTATCCACTCCTGTCCAGTTCGTTATAGGACGAAGGTTTTATACTGGTGCTTACAAAGCCTTGAGACATGGTTCAGCAAACATGGATGTGTTAATTGCATTGGGGACGAATGCGGCGTATTTTTACTCAGTTTACTCAGTAATAAGAGCTGCAACATCAGAAGACTATATGGGAACCGATTTTTTCGAGACGAGTTCAATGCTCATTTCCTTTATCCTCCTAGGAAAATTCCTTGAGATATTGGCGAAAGGGAAAACGTCAGAGGCCATTGCAAAGCTCATGGACCTTGCACCTGATACCGCTACACTTTTGTCATATGACATTGAAGGAAATGTTGTGGAAGAGAGAGAGATTGACAGCCGGTTGATACAAAAGAACGATGTGATAAAAGTAATGCCTGGAGGAAAGGTGGCTTCCGATGGATTTGTTATATGGGGACAGAGTCATGTAAACGAAAGTATGATAACGGGGGAGTCGCAACCTGTCGCGAAGAGGAAAGGAGACAATGTGATAGGTGGAACAGTAAATGAGAATGGTGTGTTGCATGTAAGAGTGACACATGTCGGGTCAGAGAGTGCCTTATCACAGATCGTTGGTCTGGTCGAGTCCGCACAAATGGCAAAAGCACCAGTGCAGAAGTTTGCCGATCGCATTTCCAAGGTCTTTGTTCCTCTGGTGAGTTTAAGTTTAAATCCTATCATAAGGTATTAGTATTCTTGCGAAAACAAACTTTTTATTACATTTTGGCTTAAATTTCTGCGTCTTTTCCAAAATCCAGGTTATTACTCTTTCCTTAGCAACATGGCTTGCATGGTTTTTGGCTGGGAAATTTAACTGGTACAGCAAATCATGGATTCCGTCTTCAATGGATAGTTTTCAACTGGCTCTTCAATTCGGCATATCTGTTATGGTCATAGCGTGTCCATGTGCTCTTGGTTTGGCAACCCCAACAGCTGTCATGGTTGCAACCGGAGTTGGTGCTTCTCAAGGTGTGCTGATAAAAGGAGGTCAGGCATTGGAAAGTGCACATAAGGTACTTAATTTACTGCATAGATGATGCTTTTAATATGTCTATATTAATTTTATGAAACTTTATTCTGGCTGATGCACCTTGCTACTCTGCCGTGTAGGTAAATTGTATTGTATTTGATAAGACGGGTACACTAACAACTGGAAAACCTGTTGTTGTTCGAACTAAGCTTCTTAAAACTATGGCATTGCCTGAGTTCTATGAAATTGTGGCCGCTGTTGAGGTAATTTAATTTCTTCTCTGAATTTTATTTGACATTTATTAACATTATCACGTTCTCTAGCATAGCATTAAGCCATTAACACTAGCTTGTATTTTGTCTTTCCTGGCAGGTAAACAGTGAGCATCCACTGGCAAAAGCAATTGTTCAATACACAAAAAATTTCAGAGGAGATGAAGAAAATTATATCAGGCCTGAGGTATGGGATTTCATTTCTGTTACTGGCCGAGGTGTCAAAGCCACAGTGAGAAACAAAAATGTGATAATAGGCAACAAAACCTTGATGATAGAGTCAGGAGTGGCTATCTCAGATGAGGCATCTGAAATTCTTATGGAATCAGAGGAAATGGCACAGACTGGAATTATTGTCACAATAAATCAAGAGGTTGTTGGGATAATAGGTATATCAGACCCACTGAAGCCCGGGGCCCAGGAGGTCATATCCCTACTGAGGTCAATGGAGGTGGAGAGTATTATGGTAACCGGCGATAACTGGGGTACTGCAAAGGCTATTGCAATGGAAGTTGGAATTGAGAATGTAGTTGCGGAGGCAAAACCAGAAGAGAAGGCTCAGAAAGTGAAGGAACTTCAGGTACATAGACAGTCCCTCTTTTATAAGATTTTTATTAGAATAGATACTGAGCAGTGCACATAAATATCTTTTTGTTTGGTGGTTTAATAGTAATAATAACTAATTGAGGCCTGAAAATTTTGTTAGTTGTGTTTTCATGAATGAGTTTGTGAATTGTGAATCTTCAAGTAGCCTTTTTGGATAAGGAATCCTTAAACCAACAGTTAAATTTTTGTAAATTTTATTTTTAGAAAATAGAAATGTAATCCAAATTGCAAAAAATTTGCTGAAAATTCAGAATTTGACATAGGGTCCTTCTCACAGACATTGCTAAAAAGGTAATTTCGCTTAAAAAAAATACAATTTTACAAACTTTAGTCGGGAATGCAAACAAATGTTTGCTACTACTTTAGGCTGAATGCTGTTGTCTAAATGTTAGTTACCAAGCAAAAGCAACATAACTTAAAAAAAAAAGTACATTAACATTATTATTATTATTATTTAATAATAAGAGTTGGGCTACGGTGCTTCATGAAGTAAAGCGAGTGTTTTACTTCACACTCGTATTTTGAAAAAACTAGTAATAAATTTTCAAAAAATGTGAAATTTGGTCTCCAAGTACAATTTAATATGGAGATCAACTTGAACGGTTGTAGGGAGAAAAGGTAAAAATTTTTCCAATACAATTCTTTAATTTGATATTTCAAAACCTTATATTTATATATTTTATCTACACAGTCAATTATATAGTTTCTTTAGGGTTGTATTATTTATTTTTCAGATGCAAGGCAAGGTTGTGGCAATGGTAGGAGATGGAATCAACGATTCACCAGCACTTGTTTCAGCTGATGTGGGAATGGCCATCGGTGCAGGCACAGACATAGCAATCGAAGCAGCTGACATAGTCCTAATGAAAAGTAATTTAGAGGATGTGATAACTGCAATAGATCTCTCGAGAAAGACTCTCTTTCGCATTCGCATGAATTACGTGTGGGCTCTTGGTTACAACATTATTGGTATACCGATAGCGGCAGGAGCGCTCTTCCCTTTCACCAGGTTCAGATTGCCACCATGGCTTGCCGGTGCGGCCATGGCTGCATCGTCAGTGAGTGTGGTGTGTTGTTCTTTGTTGCTTAGGTATTACAGGAGGCCCAAGAAGCTGGATATGCTTCAGTGTAGTGAAGTCAGGGTTGGTTAGGTTTAGGTTATGAAAATAGCTGGTTTGTTAGTTGCTCTATATAATGTTTATTTTGCCTTCTGTGGGTTTAGTTTAGAAGAATGAAGTGTGTAGCATGTACAGGTATATATCTGAATGTATCGGATATTTTACATGTGAAGGTTTCAATATACATATTTTATGCGTTTCTTTACCTGGTCTTTGTTGTTCTTTCTATTTCTTTTACTAATAGAAATTCTGATTAAATTCGTTCATTTTAATAATACCGTTCAAATCTTAATTACTTTTCTTCAGAGAAAAGTAGGTGATATCAATCCCTCGTTCAACATGTCATTTAATAGTGTTCCAGAAAAGATGTACTGAATTATAGTTTTGTAAAATTGAGGCTAGGCATTTCGCCTCGTCGCCATTTAGTAAAGTGTAAAATACTAAAATGTTATCTTTAATAAGAACCCCATTAAAATAATAAATTAAGAACCTCATCAGGATTGAAAAGAAAAGTATATATACAACTATTGGTCAAGTATCATGAACAGTGCCTCTTAACTCTAATTCAAGATCACAAATATCTAGTTTCATATATAACTAATTATTGCGAGTAAGTAGCCCAGCAGGCAACAGGTGGTTGACAAAAGTGTTGATTTGTTGATCCGTTGTATCTTCCTCTGAAGTCACTCTACATAACATATCTACTCTTAACCAATGCTACTTAACCTCTTTATGATCCTTGCATGCTCTTTTAATTAATCCAGTGCTCCTTTCAGTAGGTGGCTCTCCTATCCACCCCCAGCGAAAGCCCCCCAAAAATGATCAGTACTTGCTTAGATCATAGTGCCTGTGACCTCATGGCAAGCAATGAAATGAAACCCACTGGGTCCCATCCCACAGATTTCAACTCGTATGCTGAAATTCGATTGGTGCCTGCCAGTGCCAGAGGTAGATGACACCAATTAATCTTAACAGAAAGGGATCGATATTGTACGTAGAAATAATTAAAATTTATGAAACAATTAAGCCCAGCTAGCCTATTTAACTTCCCAGACCCAGCCTCCTCTCTACCAGACCTCTCACTTGTATTTTCTGTTGATAAATTAAGCTAAACATATATATATCCTGTATCTTTTTTGGGTACGTGCATTTGTTCCCGGTCGTTAGGCCATCTGAGCAGAGAGATGGGTGCACCTTCTGAGCAAGCCCGCTATGTCCGATCCTTTTCTGCGGCATCTGCATCTCAGTCGACCGACTTCATGCTTAGAGAAACTGCACCGAGGCTTGGTGGTGGTCTGTTTGCTTCAAATAAAGCTGGTGCTTATGATCTCGTCGAGAAGATGAATTATCTCTATGTGCGTGTCGTGAAGGCACGCGAACTGCCCGGCTTTGCCGGGAGCATCAACCCATATGTAGAGCTACGTCTCGGTAACTTCAAGGGAACGACACGGCATTTTGAGAAAAATCATCACCCGGAGTGGAACGAGGTGTTTGCATTTACCAGAGAGCAGATACAGGCCTCACATTTGGAGGTCTGCCTTGGTTCAAAAGGTCTTGCGCAGGAGGAACGTGTCGCTTATTACCGATTTGATTTGGCGGAAATCCCCACACGTGTACCGCCCGACAGCCCATTGGCACCACAGTGGTACCGCCTTGCGGACAAGGAGGGGAAGCGAATTGCCGGTGAGCTCATGCTGGCAGTATGGCATGGAACCCAGGCTGACGAGTGCTTCCCCAGTGCCATTCATGCCGAGGATGCTTACAACGTGGATGCTAGCATAAACACGCTTATCAAAGGCAAGGTATACCCCTCACCCCGACTATGGTACACTCGAGTACACGTTCTCAATGCACAAGATATTTATGCCACCAATAGGTCGCCACATGGGCAGGTGTTTGTCAAGGCAAGGGTTGGCAACCAATTGCTCAAGACAAAGGTTTGTCGATCCACAACACTTAATTACGAATGGAACGAGCACCTCGTGTTTGTATGTGCCGAGCCTTTTGAGGAAGCACTCGAACTATCGGTCGAAGAACACATTGAGGTCAACAAACATAAGGTGATTGGTATCTGCCATCTCCCTCTAAGAGAGTGTGCGCGACGCAATTCTCATGACCAAATAATCCCGGCAACCTGGTACGATCTCAAGAGGTCAGCGGCTGAGGAGATAAAAGAAAAGTTTTCTGCAAAGATCAACCTTTGTGTAACCCATGAAGGTGGCTATCACGTAATGGCAGAGTCGACGCACCACAGTAGTGACTTTCGGCCGTCATCCAAAGATCTTTGGAGACCACCTATCGGGCTACTCGAGCTTGGTGTTCTCAGAGCTGAGGGACTTGCCCCAATGAGGTATATAGTATATACGACACTTTATAATTTATTTCTAAATGTAAATTAAACTGCGGGTAGGTCTTTGCCAATGCAACACCTTCATAAGTTTCTCCATTAATTGGAGTGAATAGTGTGTGTGTGTGTGTGTGAGCCATTCTTCCCGATCATTCTCTTAATTATAACTAATTTGGGTCTGGGTTGTTTTATCAAAGGAACTGAAAAATCCTTATTATGTAAGAGATATATATATATATATATATATATATATATATCATAATATGTTGCCAATAATTTGTTATACAGTAGCCAGATTAGTATGCTTATAAGTTGCTAATTATTTTTCTATAGTGAGCTCAGAAATAACTAATTGATATATATACTAATTAGTTACGGCTAGCAGTCAAAGCAATACTCTTTGAGTTTCATTCTAAAAGCCGGAATTGAAAAAAAAAAAAAAAAAAAATTAGTAACACATATATATTGCAGGTCGAAGGACAACAAGGGCACATGTGACGCCTACTGTGTAGCGAAGTATGGTGACAAGTGGTGTCGGACCCGCACCATCATCGACAAACTGAGCCCACGGTTCAATGAACAGTACACATGGGATGTCCATGATCACAGCACCGTCATCACAATCTGTGTATTCCACAACTGCCTCATAGAAAAGGGAGCTAAAGATTTGCTAATCGGCAAGGTCCGGATTCGATTATCAACACTCGAGACTGACAGGATCTACACCCATGCGTACCCGCTCATCTCGCTGCACCATTCGGGTGTAAAGAAGATGGGAGACCTCCACTTGGCGATCCGGTTTTCAGCCACGTCATGGTCCAACTTACTATACAACTATGGGAGGCCCCACCTACCCATAGGGCATTACGCACAACCAATCAATGTGGTTCACCAAGAGTACCTCCGAGAGAGGGCAATGGAGATAGTGGCTCATCGGATGAGCCGCATGGAGCCGCCACTACGCAGGGAGGTGGTCGAGGAGATGTGTGACATGAGGTCCCACTTATGGAGCATGCGCCGCAGCAGGGCCAACTTCTACCGGCTCATCACGGTCCTCTCGGGATGCTTCAGAATGGTGAGTTGGATCAATGATATCTGCATGTGGAAAAACCCGGTAACGACATCACTAATTCATATCTTGTTTGCAATGCTTGTTGCATTCCCGAACCTTATTTTACCGACATCCTTTCTGTACATGTTCTTGATCTGCCTGTGGAAATATCGGTTCCGGCCACAGTATCCCCCACACATGAACACCAAAATATCCTTTGCAGAGGCCATACATCACGATGAGCTGGCAGAGGAGTTTGATACATTTCCGACTAGTCAGAGCCCGGAAATAGTGAGGATGAGGTACGACAGGCTGAGGAGTCTGGCCGGTAGGATACAAACAATTGTAGGGGATTTTGCAATGCACGGCGAGAGAATTGAAGCGCTCTTCACATGGAGAGACCCGCGAGCAACCGCAATGTTCCTGTGCTGGTGTCTTTGCATGGCGGTTATCACATACGCGGCACCGTTTCAGATCATATTGCTTTGTCATGGTTTCTACATGATGAGGCACCCAAGGCTGAGGTCTAGAATGCCATCACCAGTATTCAACTATTTTCGCCGGTTACCGTCGAAGACAGACTGCTTGATTTAGACATGCATAGCTTAATAATTTACCTCAAATTTTCGTTTTTTTCTGAGATGTTGTGGATAAAATGGTTGCCTAGCTTGTAAAATGTTGTGGATAAAATTAAAGTGTACCGCTCTGAAATTTTTTTTTTATATAAAAACCAACTTTTATTCACTAGCTAGCTCCTGTTTATGAGAGCTCAGAACATTTTTAATTATTTTGTAAACTAATTAACAATCTAGTTCGAGTATTTCAGCTAATAAACTATCTTACATTTAATGCACCGAGAGTAGAAATATTTAAATACGAGAATTTCTATGTTTTAGGACGATAATTTTGTTGTTTTTATTTGAGAATATTATTTAATTTTAATATTTTAGAAGGATAAATATAATAATTTATTTAAAAAAAATACCATATTAGTAAATTTAGAAAGAAAAAAAATAAAAAATTTATAAAATCTCGACCAAATATACATCACTCTTTCTTAATGCATGCTTTGTCCGTGCTTGTTGAACAAGTGGTCCTTTTCCCTTCGGAATAACTAAAAGGCGGTGCCGCTTAAGGCAAAGCCAAAGGCGATTCTGAAATCGCCCATGGCGATCCGAGCCCCCCACTCCATACACTTCTCCTTTCTATCCATTTTCTCCATTGAGTCAGTGTTTCTGTCTGGTAGATCTGACCACCACTTTCGGTGCTTTCGCCTAGTGAATTTGACCACCACTTTCGGTGCTTCGCCTAGTGAATTTGACCACCACTCATTGTTTCATCATTGTTCGAGTCGGTGCTTCCATCTAGCAGATCTGACCACCGTTTCTTGGTACTTCTGCTTCATGGATCTGGTCATCGCTCTTCGCATTGTCCTTCTGGGGTTTTTATTCTCCAAAACAAGCGGTTCACTTTTTCTTCTCTTCTCCTGAGCTGTTCTTTTCCTCTTTGGCAATGAAAGAGTGGATGGAACAAGTTGTACATATAGTTACTTGCTTTATATGTTATTTGTGATGGGGTTTGTTTATGTGCTCTCTTTCTTCTCCTCCTCTCTCTCTCTCCATTTTCTGCTTCCCATACTGGCGGCTCTTCATTGGGACATCTGAGTGGTGACTGTCCCGATCTAGTTGATTCAGTTCCTGATCTGATTTGATTCAGTGCCTCCATTGGGACTTCTGAGTAGTGATTGTCTTGGCCCGGTTGATTCAGTGTCTTCTACGATGAAGTCTGCTAGCAAGACAACTATGCGCACAGAGAAAACCATCACTAGACTCCTATCATTTTCATCAAGCAAGGATGATCAAAATTGTGTCCACGGGATGCACATACCACTGTGCGTTTTTAGTTTGTTTACAGCTGAGTGATTTCTAAGACATTTCTTGTCTAATCTTATACAACAGCTAGTTTGTAATTCTTTAAATTAATAAAATTGCCTACGGGTTTTACTGCCAAAAGTTAAGTGGTTCTTTGTTAGCTGACCCACAAATTAGGTCAAATTAACTGAATTCGCATCCTTGAGATATCTCATATTTTGCGCGATTTTTCAGAAAATCCCAACCGTTCAAATACATATGCACGAATCAAAGCTCAAATAATACTGCGCTATCTCCGAATAGGCACCGGACACGTCGGTCACGCAAAATATGAAGGGTATGTTTGATTGTAAAACAAGAATAACTAGAATAACCAAATCAAGAATAACTATTGTTTGTCTTATTAGAATAGCTAAATCTCAAAACTCTTAAGAATAATCTATTCTAATAAGATAAAAAAATTTGAATTCACTATTCTAACTATTATAATCCAACCAAATACCGAATAGACTATTCTGAATAATCTAACCTAAAAAATAGCCTATTCTCAATCCAACCAAACATAAATACGCACTCAAATTAACTTGGATCTTTCCAAAGCCCCGATTTAGTTTGAATCTCTGTTTGTTCATACAGCCCACCTCGCATTAATTAATTAAGCAATCTCCACATGGAACAAGATTTTTTTTTAAAAACATAATTAAAAAAAATATTTTTACCAAACTAACATGATTATTTTTTTTTACAAAAATCATAAGAACCGAATTGCCAATTCGGTCCGCTTGATTTTTTTTTTGGACCGAATTGGCAATTCGGTCCAAGTTGATTTCACAAATTTTCAGAATGGCGGCCACAGAAAATCCGAAAAAGACTCCGGACCGAATTGGCAATTCGGTCCTAACTTTTTTTTTTTTTTAGAGTTTGCTTAATAAATAACATTATTGTAAATTTAGTTAAGAAAACATTTACATTAACAAAGATGTGTAATTCTTATTCGCTAGGTTGTGCCAAAAAAATTGAAAATAAAATAAAGTAAATCAAATTTCATCTAATATTCTCTATGGGAGATAAAAAAAAAGTGATTCGGCTAAAATTCTATCTAGTTTATTCGTTTTAAAATTTCAATTGACCATATTATTATTTCATTAAAGAATCTAATTTATTAAATTATTATTTCAATTGACCAATCCTAATTTAAATTGTTCTTAACATGTGATGTGATAAAATTCTTATAATTGTTAAAAATAGAAATATGAAATTTTAAAACGAATAAACTAGATAGAATGTCTATGTTAAAAAAAATGTAAATTAAAAATATTTTATAAAATAAGTTAATACTATGTATTTTAATAATTTTTAAAATGATCTATATGTTGGAAAGATTCCATGTATAAACTAATATTATGCTTTTTTTATTTAAGCAAATAAAATTTTACGCTACAATTTTTAATTCTAATCAGTTATACACAAAAAAGGTAAAAATAATTCAAAACGTGAATGAAATTATTGTTGTATTTTTCTATTAAACAAAGAATAAAGAAAAGTAAATAGAGAGAAGTGGGAGGGAAGGGAAGAGAGGAGAAAAGTGGGGTCCACAAGGGCATTTTGTTAAGAATTTTGAGAGGAGGATATTTTGTTCTATGTTTTGAAAAAAGAGGGCACAATGTAAAATTTTCCTATTTAATTGTCTTTCGGTTTCAAATTTAATTTGACCTACATCCGATATGATATATGATACACAAGTGAGAAATTCAACCAAACCTAAAAAAAAAAAAAAGTTCGGACCGAATTGTTAATTCGGTCCGGACTAAAAAAACTCTGGACCGAATTGGCAATTTGGTCCCTAGGCATTACACAAACGGCCACAAAGTTTTCTGTGAAAATTTGTGAAATCAACCTGGACCGAATTGCATTCATATTTCATTTCAAATTTTAAATAACCATAATTTTTAATAGAAAATTCTAATTTAAGCGTTTGATCACAATTAGAAAAACTCACGAACGGACAATGAGTGTTGTTAAGGGCATCGAAGAAGCTGATACAATCAAAATTGCATAAAAAAAAGGTTGTTTAGCACCTCAAAACTTTGATTGAACTTTTTTATTCTTATCGATTATTATATTTTTTTTCTTTTATTTCAACTAGAAACAATCCGTTAATATGAATATTTTTGTGGTACTCGGGCACTTAGCTGACCACAACTTATTGAACAACCATTTTACCTTAAATTGGTATCCTCTCATTAACAGAACGTCCGTTAATAGATCTGGACCGTCTGATTGAAATCCACACTAATATTAAAGAATCCCATGTATTGTATACGTGGGTCGGATTGGCTCCGATCCTGATCAGACGGCTGAGATGCATTAAACTCAAAAGATATTCTTTTGAGTTAGTGCAGAAGATGCGGACTGCTTTATCTTGCCACTTGACGTAAGTATATTGTAAGCTGTTTAGACGTGTAGACACCCGTTTTTTTTCCATCTCCACATGAGTATATCATCTGTAGTACATAAATAAGAGGGTCGGATTGTACCTATTGCAGTATTAATTCATCGGCGTTGTTCGGCAAGCTCAGCTTAAGCTTCCTTAGAGCTCCTTAGAGCTCCTTAGTGCTCTAAGGAGTTTTAAGCTTAAGCTTCCTTAGAGCCCCTTAGTACAGCTTAATCTCATGTCCTTTTTCCTTTTTGCTTACTAATAAGGTATCTTAATTTTTTGTAATTTTTTGTCTCCAATTAATTTTAATTTCACTAGCTTTTAGGCTTGACCCTGAGTCCTGACAATCGTAATCTCACTTACCTGAATTTTGTACTGTGCAATTGCAAGTTTGTTGGGAATATTTTGTCAAAAAAGCTGACCTGTGGGCTGTGGATAAGAGCTAACATGCATTAAATTAGTATGTGACCCCACAAAAGTTAATTAAAATGAAACTTTTGGTTTGTTTTGGAGCGGGGTGGGCCCATTTTGTCAGTTATGAGGGTCTGATTAATCCAATATAAATTCGAATCTAATTTGATATAATAATTTCAAGTGTCAGATGGAATTGAAGTCAATCGGAATATGACCTAATCGATCCAATTATTTATTCTGATATTGACAGGCCCTATCAAGTTCTAAGAGCATCTTCGCCGAGATTTTTATTAATATCCAAATTTTATTAGAAATTAATATTTATGTCTAGAATTATGGGGTTTCGCCAAAATTGCCCAAGCTGGCCATTTTATGGCCGGCTTACTCTTTTTTTTTTTTTAAACCCGTATTTTACCCTATATATACTTCTTTTTTCTCTCTCCTCCTCACAACTCCCTCATCTCTTAACCGAATTTTCTCTCTTCTTTAAGGTAATTTTTTTTTATTTAATTTAAATTTTATTTAATTTAATTTAGGATTTAGGATTTAGGATTTAGGATTTAGGGTTTAGGTTAATTTGTTGTAATTTAGTGTAATTAGCACAGTTGATCATATTTTAGAGTATTTTGGCCTTTTTTAACATAATTAGGCTAATTAAGCGTAATTTAGCCGAATTTAGGCTAATTACAAAATTAGATCATTTGAGCATATTTTATCGAAATTAGGCTATTGTAGCATATTTAAAGTTATTTTAACCGCAATTAGGTTATTTTAGCGCAATTGGACCCATTTTAGCATGTTTAAGCAGAGTTACGACTTTTTTTGTCCCTTATTAGCATTTTTTACCGAAATTAGGTTATTGCAGCTTATTGTAGCATATTTTAGGTTATTGTAACCGCAATTGACCTTTTGTAGCATGTTTAAGCCGAATTAAGCCTATTTTGGTCGTTTTTAGTATATTTTACCGAAATTAGGTTATTGAAGCCTATTGTAGCATATTTTAGGTTAATGTAACCGCAATTGACCTATTTTAGCATGTTTAAGCATAATTAAGCCTATTTTGGTCATGTTTAGCATATTTTACCGAAATTAGGTTATTGTAGCCTGTTTTAGCATGTTTTAGGTTATTGTAACCGTAACCTATTTTAGCATGTTGAAGCAGAATTAAGCCTATTTTGGTGGTTTTTAGCATATTTTACCGAAATTAGGTTATTGTAGCCTGTTCTAGCATGTTTTAGGTTATTGTAACCGCAATTAACTTATTTTAGCATGTTTAAGTAGAATTAAGCCTATTTTGGTCGTTTTTAGCATATTTTACCGAAATTAGGTTATTGTAGCCTGTTCTAGCATGTTTTAGGTTATTGTAACCGCAATTAACCTATTTTAGCATGTTTAAGCAGAATTAAGCCTATTTTGGTCATTTTTAGCATATTTTACCGAAATTAGGTTATTGTAGCCTGTTCTAGCATGCTTTAACTGTAGTTGGCCTATTTTAGGTTATTTTTGACATCAGGATGCATAGAGCACGGTCTACCCGTCGTCCAGTAGTGGACGAGCCGATCAGTACCAGCAGCACCGAGCATATCAGTCCTCTCTTGTGGATTCACCATGAAGATCACCGAGTCTCACTAGCTTCTCGTGAGGTACATATCTTTTTTTAGGTTCTCTTTAAATTTTGTTGAGTTTAAATTTTGTTATGGTAACACCGTGTGGACTACTTTTTTGAACGCATGACACATTTCTTTTAGACGTTAAGTTACAGTGCGTTCACATGCGGTACTACGAGATGATGGACCAGTACCTCGTCAACCTGCGTCTCTACCAGGTTGTGGACATCGTGCGGGCGGAGAGAAACATCATCAATGTATCTCTCATCGTAGGACTGGTGGAGCGATGGTGTCCCGAGACGCACACGTTTCACATGCCATTCGGAGAGATGACAGTGACTCTCCAGGATGTGAGTGCCATTTGGGGTTTGCCTATCCGTGGCACACCCGTTGGCGGCGTATCCGACAGCACCAGATTCAGCAGTGATATTGAGGAGTTGTTGGGAGCTGATCCTTTCTCTCTCATTAGGGACCGTGGGCAGTCAAAATTCCATATGAAGATGACGAAGTTACGAGCGCACTTCAGCGCGAGTCTGATGGCAGATTCCACCAAGCAGGAGATTCAGAGGTACTATTTATAAATTGTTTATATTAATCAATTTATAATATGAGGATTCTATTACTTTTACTATAAATTGCTTCTATTAGAATTTTTATATGTTTTGTATTGCAGATATACACGGGGCTACGTGATGGACCTTTTTGGTTCTGTCATGTTTCCTGATTCCAGCGGTGACCAGATGCTGATGATGTATCTCCCGCTGCTGCGAGACCTTGAGTAGCCGTCGCCGTACAACTGGGGTGGGGTTGTCCTAGCCCATCTGTACTCCCACCTGTGCCGTGCTAGTGAGGTAAGTCTCTAACTCTTTTCTTAGTAAATTATTTAATATGAGTTTAAAAAAAAAAAAAAGAGTAAGACGGCCATTTTATGGCCGGCTTGGGCATTTTTAGCGAAACCCCATAATTCTGGGCATAAATATTAATTTCTATTAAACTTTGGATATTAATTAAAATTCTTGGGCATCTCCGACACGGAGAAAACTTATTCTCCGAGTTATTTTCTAAAACTGAAAAAAATGTTGACCAAATAATATCACCGAATTAAAGGTGAAGAAGCCTGGCATCATATTAGTTTTTTAAGGAGGATAAATATCTTTATTTTTTGTCTTTATCTATATTTATTTTTTAATAACAAAAATTTTAAAATTTATATGTCAAATATAACCGTCAGATATGATTAATATTATTTTCTCTCTATACACATAAAAGATTATTATTATTCAATTTTGATTTTAATGTAAAACAACAATTTGTAAAATTAACGTTTAGAATTTATCTACATAAATGTATTCTTATAAATTTTTTATACTAATTAAAACAAAATCAAAGTGTTATGATGTTTTACGTGTAAATAAAGAAATTAATATAGATCTTATCTGAAAATTTTATTTTGATATTTAAATTTTAAATTTAAATTAGTATAGTTATAAAAATAAAAGCATATGGAGAAAAAAAATAGCAGTATTTCGACCTTGTTTTTTTATTAGAATAAAATAAAATGTCCAGCATCTCTGTCAAAATGATTGACAGGAGCATCTAGAGCTATAGTTTCAAACTAGAGGAGGGTTCCAATACCTCATGTCTTTCATACCTCATCATACTTTATATTTCATATTTTCATTTTTAAAATTCTAACTGTCGATCCGAACCACGCAACATGATATCTAGATTAAAATATGATTTAGGATGAAATTTAATATTTTTTGAAGTTTTTTACTATATTTTAAGATGGGTAGAAAATCACTGTTTTTGGACGGTCTAAAAAAAATGATTTTGTACCTATCTTTAACATAGTAAAAAAATTTCTAAAATTTCTAAAATTTCATCTTCAAGTATATTTTAGTATGGATATAATATTGAACAATTCGGATCGACAATTTTAACTTTAAAAACAAAAAATATGAAATATGACGAGGTATGAAAAACCTGAGCCATTGGAATCCTTCTCTTCAAACTATTCTATTTGCTCAAAAGTTGGTGCCCTCTGTTACCGATATTTTTATTAATATCCAAAATTAAATACAAATTAATAAATATACCCACGTTAGCTGGGTATTTTTAAAAATGCCCAAATGGCCGGTTCTTTTTTTTTCTCAACCGGCCATTAAATGACCGGTTTGGACATTTATATATATGTTTGGAGGGTTAGGCGTTTTTCTCAAACTTCATTCTATCAAATTTCACACCATCTCTCCTCACTTTATTTCTTTCTCCCAAATTTCTCCTCCTCTTTCCAGATTGCAAGTAAGTCTTTCTAATTTTTTTAAAATTCATTTTTAGTGCAAAATGGTTGTAAAATATTATTATTTGTTAGTAATGTACCAAAATTAGTATAATTTAGTTGTAATTAGTGTTAAATCCATTTTAGTTAGTTTTAATTAGTATAATTTAAAGTAATTAGCTAAATTTAGATTAATATAGTGTAATTATGCATAATTTAGTATAATTAGCATATTTGATCATATTTTAGTGTAATTTAGTATAATTTAGCATTTTTTATCATAATTAGGATAATTAAGCGTAATTAGCCTATGTAGTGCATATTTTAGCTTATTTTAGCATATTTTACACATATTTTAGCATATTTTTAGTGCATTTAGCATATTTAAGCATAATGTAGCGCATTTTAGCGTAGATTAGCATATTTGATCATATTTTAGCCTATTTTAGCATATTTTAGCGCAATTTAGCACATTTTAGTCTATTTTAGCACAATTAGCCTATTTTATCATATTTTAAGCTGATTTTAGCATATTTAAGCGTACTTTACCGTATTTTAGCCTATTTTATCATATTTTAGCATATGTTAGCCTATTTTATTGCAATTAGTCTATTTTAGCCTATTTTAGCATATTTACACGTACTTTAGCATATTTTAGCCTATTTACACCTATTTTAGCATATTTACACATATTTGAGCATATTTAGGCATAATTTAGCGTATTTCAGCGTAATTTAGCAAATTTTAGCCTATTTTAGCGCAATTAGCTTATTTTAGCCTATGTTATCATATTTTAGCCTATTTTAGCGCAATTTAGCGTAATTATCATGTTTTATGGTTTAGGGTTTACTTAGCGTAATTATAGCAAAATTTAATTTTTGAAATTAGGGTTTAGGATTTACTTAGCGTAAGTTAACATAATTTTATTTTTGACATTAGGATGGCTAGAGGACGGCCTAGGACTAGGCCAGGTCAACTGCTGCTGATGAGCCGATCGCCCCTGATAACAAGGAGCATTTCAGTCTGATGTCTCATTATTTGACCTACAAATCCGACCAATTTTTGTACCAAAATATGTGTTTTAAACCACCAAATCGTGTCTTTTACATTGAATATCTATTGAATATCTATAGAATGTGGTACTGCTGTGTTTTCATTATTACTTTGCAGAAAACGACCGAAATCAGGGAAGATTGTGAGTTCTGGAACCCTGCACGCGGGCCGCGTCACATTCGGCGCGGGCCGCATCAAATCCTGAAATTTCAGCACCCGAACTTAAAACAGTCATAACTTTTGACTCGTAACTCCGTTTTGAGTGTATGACCACTTTTCGGAAAGCTTGCGAGAAGATCTATAATTTGAGCCAAGGACACAGGTTACACGGGCCGGACAGATCTTACACGGCCCGTGTCAAGCATTTCCGGAAATATATCCAGAAATCTGGAAACAAGGCTAATGAAGGAAGGTCGCGAATTGGCATGAAAGGGGGCCTCTCTATCGAACAGAGGGCTCATTCTGGAACAGAGAGAGCATATTCTAGGGTTTGTCTTTGGCAGCTAAGCTTGGAGGCGAAGTTGAGAAGCGAAATACGCGAGTTTTCGATTGATCTTCTTTGTGCTTTGGGTTTTGTCATGATCAACTCTATCTCTATTTGTATTTTCTGTTTTAGAACTATGTGTGAGTAGTTTCTTTAGTTTTTAGGGTTTTGATGTAATCGAATGTTTTGTCTTGCATGCTAGTTATTGAATCTTTGTATTGAAATTTGTGTTTGATTGATTGAGTAGTATTTTAATTGCTTAGATTAAATTGTTTGATTTATATTGGGTTACCACTAGATGAATGGCCACATCTAGAAGGTGTTTTAGCCCTTAAAAGTCTCTCAACCAAACTAAGTACATGAGGTAGGATTTGTGACCCGAAAGGCGAAACCAAGTAGTAACCGAAAGGCGAAAATTACTCCCTATCGACAGATAGGAGTTACCATTAGTATACCAAACAAGCAACTAGGTAATTCGGACCAACATACGAAAGTTGAGGTCTAGAACCTGACGAGGGCAAATATTGCAATTCCATACCAAGTTGATGAACCAACAAACGACAGTTGAGGTTTAGAAACATTAGGTCTGGTCAGTAGAACCCTACACAAAGGAACAACACAAAGAAACAGTAGCTGCTGCATTTACTCGAGGCTGACACGGACCGTGTAGGAAATGACACGGCCCGTGTACACTTGTTCGCAGCAAAGCGCAACGCAAGTTTCGGCACGCTTGAAAGCGTACCTTTTAAACCTCGTTAACACTCCACGAGTAAAGGATGCAAGTGCACAACCTCTGCCGTGTAGTATAATCGGGTATCGATCCTCAGAGACGGCTAATCACTCGGTTAAGTTCTATCTAAACTTGATTGAAAACTAGAAGTTGAAAAGGTTTTGTTTGGTATTTAATTTCCTAAGGTATCAAATCAAACTGTTCAGACAATTGAAGAAGATGTAACAAAATGTTTAGAACAAATGTAAATTGTGTTTTGATTATGGATAAAAGGTGTTTCCAGGGTTTAAGACTTCATCTCTGATCTGCCTCTAGTGGTACGGCCCGTACTAAGTAGGTACGGCTAGGCCGTACCTCACTTGGTAAGGCTAGGCCGTACCACCCTGGTAAGACCCGTACCGGCTTCCCAGAACAGAACCTACCAGTTCGAGTAAATGCATTTCCTTGCTGGTACCTTGTGCTAAACTCTTTAGAAAGGTTCAATTGACCATACCTAAGGTTCCTAACCCTCAACCGTCGTTTGTTGGATCAAGATCTAGGTTGGAATGCGATTGAGAGCCTTTTAGGGTTTCTACACCTCAACCATCGTATGTTGGTACAGATCTACCCTAGCTGATTGATTAGATGTCTAAGGCACCCTCTAATCTGTCGATTAGAGGAGAATTCAACCTTTCGGCTTCAATTCGAACTATTCTACCCTATGTACTTGAATTGGATGAGAGATTGAGATGATCACATGACCTTGATAGGTTCGATCTAAACCTAAAGGGACATCATACAACAATCACAGCAAGCAAAGCAAGATATAGCAATGAAAATCACAATCAATCAAACTAAAGAGTTCATACAAAGTAAAAGTCAAAGAAAGTCAAAACAAATCAAGATTCGATCTCTAACCCTAGAAACTAAAATGATCTACTCACAGCACATAGCAATGTCTAAAAATACAATAAGAGGAAGAGAGATAGCCATGGATTGAAGGGAGATGGAGGAGGAAGCTAGATCCGTCGAGTTTCGCCTCTTCCTCTTCTTTCCTTCTTGCTTTCAGCTCCTTAGCCTTCTTTCTCTCTCCTACTGAGCTCTCAGATCTATCTGGAATGAATTGGATACGAAATCTGGAGAGTTCCCCGCCTTAAATAGCCTCTGCCCAAATTTGAATCTGTCAGGACGCCTTCATGTACGGCCCGTACCAATTTGGTACGGCCTGGCCGTACCAGGCGTGAAGAGCTGAAAACG
The DNA here is from genome assembly GCA_028015225.1 of Carex myosuroides. NCBI lineage: Eukaryota > Viridiplantae > Streptophyta > Magnoliopsida > Poales > Cyperaceae > Carex > Carex myosuroides. The sequence continues at coordinate 13,585,029 of CM051466.1, forward strand.
GCTAAGTATGGTCCGACCCGTACCAAGCCTGGTAAGGGTCGTACCTCATCATGTGAATCGCCATTTCTTCGTGTGTTTTGCTCCAAACCTGCAGAAAACAAACAAACACTCAGCAGTACCAAATTCTAAAGATATATCGATGAAATGCACATGATTCTGGTGAATTATGGCACGAATCTGGTACTAAAACAGGCCTAAAATAGACTAAATATGCGAGGTATCAAATTCCCCCAAGCTGAACCTTTGCTTGTCCTCAAGCAAAAAGTTTCAAACTCGGGTAAAAGTGCTGGACAACTAAATCTAAATGCAGATACAAGTCTAAATGTGAAAACCTACGTAAATTTGCTATAGTCAAGAATTTCTAGAATCGATTCGGTTGTAATTCAAATATCCCTTTATAAACCTTGATTCACTCCACCAATTGATCAATTGAACTTCTTATTTTGAGATGCTTCTAACAATGGAAAGACTAATTACCTAGGTTTGATCGAAACAATTCCATTCTTTTTCCGAATCAGTGCTTTTATTCAAGGTGATTTTTCTTTTCATTTGCCCTCCCCCAAGCTTGAATCAAGCTTAAGGGTAAGAAAGTTGCGAACGAAGTGTGTTGGTATGAGCAAAATTTTCTTTCTTTATTTCTAATTGGGAGACGAGCTCAAAGGCGCCCATTCGAGGCTTATTGCCAGTACTCTTATGTTCTCCATCTTTTTTTTTTTTTTTTTTTTTTTTTTTTTTTTTTTTTTTTTTTTGCTCATACCATGAATACACACATCTATTGGTATTCATTCATACCAATAGATATTCCAAACTTTCTTAATTTGAAAATCCCAATTCCTAAAGGCACAGTTCAGTTTTTTCGAATAATCTCGTTCGATTCAATTCTAAGTTTGTTTCATCTTTTCCATTATTAAAAACATCTCAAACTAAGTAGTTCAATAACCAATCATGGGTTAGTTCCAATTCACTCAGGTCTATCTTAATCACCACCAAATTGTTTCAAAGTTATTCTCAATTCTAGCAATTCACGCAAATCTTCACCTAACAATGCACGAAAATACGAAAAAATGCAAGAAAAATAACGGTAAAGTAAATATGACCTAAATGCAAATGTCATCCCCCCAAGCTTAGCCTGAGCATTGTCCTCAATGCTTCAAGCTAGGGTTTGGACTGAAAACGTGCTGAACCGAGCAAGGAGGAAAAGGAAGAAGAGAAAATGGAGAAGAGGGACTAACCGAGAGAAGAAGGTGCGAGTCGTACCAGTGAGGGGGTGCGGGTCGGACCAAGTGGAGCGGTGCGGCGTGGCCGTGTGAAGAGGATCGGACGGAAGAGGGGAATGTCGGTGGTGCGTTGGTGCGCCAGCCTTGTGCTCGGTTTAGGAGAGAAAGAGTGGAGAGGGTGGAGATGGAGAGAGGAGAGAGTAGAGAGGAAGAGGTGCGGCTGGGAAGGGGAAGGGGTACGGGGGGTTTAAATGGGAAAAAGGCGGAAGGGGAAGGCGTCGGTTCGCGAAATCTGACCTAGGTACGGCCTGGCCGTACCAAAGTGGTACGGGCCGTACCAACCTTGAAAATTTTGTTCCTCATCCCGTGACTTCTCAAGCCGCTCGTGATACAATGCAGAAGAATGAATGCATGTCTATCTGTTCCTAAAATGCAAAATGGGTAAAAATTGCTTGGGCTGCCTCCCAAGGAGCGCTCGTTTTAGGTCTCGAGCTCGACCTTCTCTCTTCAGGTTCTGTTTTGAGATGGATCGGAGAGATCCAAGCTCTCTCGCAATTCTTGGGGATGGTCAGCAATGTAGTGCTTGAGACGCTGACCATTGACTTTGAAAGTCTGCCCCTCCTTGTTATCCAATTCCACAGTGCCAAACGGGAACACTGCCCTCACCCGGAATGGACCGGACCATCTGGACCTCAGCTTCCCTGGAAAGAGCCTAAGTCGAGAATTGAACAGGAGGACCAAGTCTCCCTCATGGAACTCACGAGGCATGATGCGCTTGTCGTGAACTTGTTTGGTCCTTTCCTTGTACATTCTCGCGTTCTCGTAGGCATTGAGACGCATCTCCTCTAGCTCATGCAAGTCAAGGATGCGTTTCTCTCCAGCTGAGAGCAAGTCCATGTTGATGGCCCGTGTGGCCCAGTATGCCTTGTGCTCAATTTCCACGGGCAAGTGGCAGGACTTTCCGTACACCAATTTGAAAGGGCTCATCCCAATCGGAGTTTTGAAGGCTGTACGGTAGGCCCAAAGTGCGTCACTCAGCTTGAGTGACCAATCCTTCCTCGTGCGAGCCACGGTCTTCTCCAGGATAGACTTGATCTCTCTGTTGGAAATCTCGGCTTGACCGTTGGCTTGTGGATGGTAGGATGTGGTCACCTTGTGAGTGACTCCATGGCGACTGAGGAGATTGTCAAATTGGCGATTGATGAAGTGCTTGCCACCGTCACTGATGACGGCTCTCGGGACTCCAAAGCGAGGGAAGATGGTGTCAGTGAACAGTCGTTTCACTGCCTTGGAGTCCGCATTCTTGCACGCCACTGCCTCCACCCACTTGGAGACGTTGTCAACTGCCACCAGGATGTACTCGTTCCCACACGAGGGTGGAAACGGTCCCATGAAATCAATGCCCCAGACATCAAAGATGTCTACCTCTAGAATAGAGGTGAGAGGCATTTCATTCCTCTTGGAGATGTTCCCGGTGCGCTGACACTTGTCACAAGCTGCGACGAAGGTCCTAGCATCTCTGAAGAGTGAAGGCCAGAAGAAGCCGGATTGCAGGACCTTTGAAGCAGTCTTGGAGAATGAAGCGTGTCCTCCGTAGGCCGAGGAGTGGCAGTGCTCAAGAATGGAGCGCGTCTCGTCGTATGGCACACATCGACGGTAGACGCCATCAACGCCAATCTTGAAGAGGTAGGGGTCGTCCCAGAAGTAGAACTTGGAATCCGATCGCAACTTCTTCTTCTGCTGGTATGACATGTCAGGAGGAAGTACTCCTGAGGCGAGAAAGTTCGCAATGTCTGCATACCAGGGCGCCGACTTGGTGTTCATTCGGTCAGTGGCATGGAACGTCCGATCTTGCAACGCATGAGTCGCGTGCATCGGTGCATCGACCGAGTGGATCTCCTCCATGGCAGAAATCGAATGGAATTGGTCATCAGGGAACGAGTCATCAATTGGCAGGCTACAAGAGCCCTCATCTTCCCAGCGAAGCCGGGACAGATGGTCAGCCACAGTGTTTTCGACTCCTTTCTTGTCCCTGATTTCGATATCGAACTCCTGCATGAGGAGAATCCACCTAATCAGGCGAGGTTTGGCATCCTGCTTGCTCAACAGATACTTGAGTGCGGCGTGGTCAGTGTAGATCACTATCTTGGAGCCAACCAGATAGGATCTAAACTTGTCGAGAGCGAACACGACAGCCAAAAGCTCCTTTTCGGTTGTCGTGTAGTTCATCTGGGCAGGGTCTAGCACCTTGCTAGCGTAGTAGATAGCACATGGCTTGTTCTCCTTCCGCTGCCCAAGAACGGCTCCCACAGCGTAATCACTCGCATCGCACATCAGCTCAAATGGCAAGGTCCAGTCTGGAGGCTGCAGGATGGGTGCTGAGACAAGGGCTTCCTTCAATCGGCAAAACGAATCGACACACTCCTGCGTGAAGATGAAATCAGAATCCTTGATGAGCAGGTTGGTCAATGGTTTTGCGATTTTCGAGAAGTCCTTGATGAAACGGCGGTAGAAGCCAGCGTGTCCCAGAAAGCTTCGCACAGCTTTGACGTTCGTTGGGATCTCCAGCTTCTCGATCACCTCCACCTTTGCTTTGTCAACCTCAATCCCTTTTGAGGTCACCACATGTCCAAGGACGACTCCCTCTTGGACCATGAAGTGACACTTCTCCCAGTTGAGGATTAGGTTGACTTCTTCGCACTTCTCCAGAATTTTGCAGAGGTTGGCTAGACATGAGTCAAAGCTGGTCCCATAGACAGAGAAGTCGTCCATGAAGACCTCAACCTCTTTCTCAATGAAATCTGAGAAGATAGCCATCATGGCTCTTTGGAAGGTGGCAGGTGCATTGCAGAGACCGAATGGCATCCTACGGTATGCGAATGTACCGTAGGGACATGTGAAGGTGGTCTTGTCTTGGTCGTTCGGGTGAATGGGGATCTGAAAGAATCCTGAGTACCCGTCAAGGTAGCAAAAATGAGAATGAGTCGCCAGCCTTTCAAGGAGTTGGTCGACAAACGGCAGTGGGAAGTGATCCTTGCGCGTGGCATTGTTGAGCTTCCTGTAGTCGATACACATGCGGTACCCAGACACCACACGAGTAGGGACTAGCTCATCCTTTTCATTGCGCACCACTGTCGTGCCTCCCTTCTTCGGCACCACGTGAACGGGACTCACCCACTTGCTGTCAGAGATGGGATAGATGATGCCTGCGTCCAGGAGTTTGAGAATCTCCTTTTTCACCACCTCTTTCAGGTTGGGGTTGAGTCGCCGCTGGTGCTCCACAGACGGCTTGTGATCATCCTCGAGAAGAATCCGGTGTGAGCAGATGGCTGGGTTGATCCCTTTCAAGTCCTTGATCGAGTACCCAATCGCGCCCTTGTGAAATCGCAGCTTCTCAAGCAGTTTGGCGGTTTGATCGGGGTTCAGACTCGCATTGACGATCACGGGACAAGACTTTTCTGGATCGAGGAACTCGTATCGGAGATTGGTTGGGAGAGGCTTGAGTTCGGGAGTCGGACGCTCAGGCTGATCATTGACACGAGTCGCATCTGGGTGATCAGACTCGTGTGCTGTCGAGGTGTCGGCCTTGGCAGTCTCCGCTTCACTCATCGTCTCAGAGTGTGATGTACGATCCTCCAGATCCTCAGGAATCGCATCTGCTGCACAAATCGACTCGCTCGCCTCGCTTGGCAACTTTGAGAGGAATTCAGCGTCTTGGCACAGCGAGTTGTTGACTTGGTCGAGAAAGTAGTCCTTGACTAGATCAGCCAGGTACTCCTCGGTCCTGTCAACCCGGAAACATGTCTCAGATCGCGACGGATATCTCATGGCACGGTCGATCTGGAACTTCACCTTCTCTCCCCCGAAATTCAGAGTCAGGATGCCCTGCTTCACGTCAATAATCGCGCCGGCTGTACTTAGAAAAGGTCGTCCCAAGATGATTGGGACTTCCTTGTCTTCTTCCATCTCCATGACGACGAAATCGACGGGCACGAAGAACTTCCCGACTTGAACTGGCAGATCCTCCACCACACCAAGTGGAAGTCGGACTGAAGAATCCGCCAACTGCAATGTCATCCTCGTGGGCTTGAGCTCCCCCACTCCTATGCGATCATAGATGGTGCGTGGCATGAGACTCACGCTCGCTCCTAGGTCACACAGGGCCTTCTTGATCGTCGCCTTCCCAATGGTGCACGGGATGGAAAACTTTCCAGGGTCGTCCAGTTTGGGAGGTAGCTCACTCTTCAGGATTGCGCTGCACTGCTCCGTCAGCTTGACTGTCGCGTGCCCCTCTAAGCTTCTCTTGTTAGAAAGAATGTCCTTCAGAAACTTGGCATAGGTGGGCATTTGAGTCAGAGCGTCAGTGAAAGGAATGGTGATCTGCAGCTGCTTGATGACGTTTGCGAAGTTGGCAAATTGCTCGTTCAGTCTCGTCTCAGCTAATCTCTGGGGGAATGGAACAGGTGGCCGGTATGGAGGTGGTTTCTCGGCACCTTTCTTCTTCTGACTTCCTGACGCTTCGGATGGAGGTTGTGCAGGTCTTGCCGAGCTGGTGCAGTCTGCACTCGCTTGAGGTCGGATGACCTCAGCTCGTTCTGGATTAACCTCCTTCAGTGGAATTGACTCAGGGGTCGGAGTCGCGTCAGGTGTCGCGTCGAGAATCGGATCAACTGTGCCCTCACTTGGCATTGGTGGCTCGTCGTATTGGGTCCCGCTTCTCAGAGTGATCGCCTTAGCCTCTTCTCTTGGATTTGGTTCGGGTTGAGCTGGAAGCTTCCCGGGTCGAGAGTGGCTCGAGGTGACTATCTGGCTCAGCTGCTCCAGCAACTTGTTTTGAGCAGCCATTTGATTTTGTTGAGCAGCCATCTGAGTGGACATGCTCTGCATATGTTCCCACATCATCTGATTCATCTTGCCCTGCTCGTGAGTGAAGTCGTCCACTCCGGTAGGCGCAATTGACTTTGAGGGGCCAGATGGGGCTGCTCGGTTGCCTTGGTTGGGAAAGGAAGCGTTCTGGTAGAAGCTCCTGTTGTCATTGTTGCTGTTGCTGCTCGAAGCTTGGGGTCTCCAATCGTTGTTGCTTTGAGGAGGGTAGTTTCCATTGTTGTTCGTCCGATTGTTCCAGTTGTTGTTGTTGTTGTACTGCGGCCTTTGGAAGCTGTTGTTTTGGAAGGGGGGTCTAAACGAAGAGTTGTTGAAAGGCGCAGGGTTGTTTTGGTTCGACCTCCAGTGTTGCTGCTCAACATGGTCCTTGGAATAGGATCGACTGAAGGGAGGTCGTGGGAAGAAAGAAGGTTCGTTGTTGAGAGAGTGGACTTGCTCGTTCTCCTCGTCTTGCTGCACCAGCGGGCATTGCTCGTATGCGTGCCTCTCGTCTCCGCACATGACGCAGACTTGAGGTTGCTGTTCGACAGCCTTGACACTAAGCTTGTCCATTGCCCTCTGCATGGCGTCCATCTTGGCGGTGAGAGCTGTGATGTGGTCTAGCTCGTACTTGCCTCCTCCTTGGCTACCTCCTTGGCCTCCTCGTGGGCGTGACGTGTCGCGGCCGGACCACTGCTGGTTCTGCGCCATTTCATCTATCAAGCTCATAGCCTCTAAAGGCTCCCTTGACATCAACGCGCCTCCCGCAACAGCGTCCACGTAAGCACGAGTGCTCTCATTCAGGCCGTCGTAAAACGTTTGAATTAAAAGCCAATCGGGTAAACCGTGGTGGGGACAAGAGTACTGCAACTCTCTAAATCTCTCCCACGCTTCATTCAGGGGTTCATCAAAAATCTGCCTAAAGCTGGTCAGGTCTTGTCTCACCTTGGCTGTCCTCTTGTGAGGGAAAAATCTGGTCAAAAACAATTTGGACAAATCCTTCCAAGTCCTAACAGAGTCCCTAGGCAAAGATCCTAACCACTTTTTGGCCTTATCCTTAAGCGTGAAAGGAAATAAAGCAAGCTTTGTGTAATCAGCATTCTCACCGTTGGTCTTGATCGTAGTGATGCACTCGAGGAATGTCTGGAGATGAGCGTGCGGGTCCTCGTGGTCGAGTCCGTGAAAGCTGTTCTGCTGCACCATATTGACAACACCCGGGTTGAAGTTTGGTTGCTGTCCTGGAATGTGTGGCAGCCGGATCGCACCTCTTGCATCTCCAGCTCTCGGCACGTTGTACTCTCGCAGCGTCCGAGGCATGAAACCATCAGCTTCGTCATCAGTCATGCGGCCTTCTTCTTCTTCTCGCCTCTGTCTTTCTCTTTCCCTGGCCTCTGCCTCCATTCTCAATCGGGCTTCGTTGTCTGCCTCAGCCATCTTTTCGGGTTCTGGTGTGTTGGTACGGGTCGGACCAGTCTTGGTACGGGTCGGACCTAGTTGGTGCGGCCTGGTCGTACCTGAGTCTGTGCGGGCCGTACCAGAGAGTGGCTGAGCAGTGTCAGCTGAGTCTGGAGGAGTTTGGTCGAACAGGGGCCCCTTGCTTCTCAGATTGTATGTCAGCCTGTATTTGCCTGCAGGGGGGGGGTTCAAAAGCCAGTTTTTAGTATTTTTTTTTTTGAATAAGAAAAGCAATAAAGATACAAGATAAAATCTAGATCAACTAAGTAAGATAAAACCTAACTAAGCAATTGGTTACCGTCCCCGGCAACGGCGCCAAAAACTTGTTCGCAGCAAAGCGCAACGCAAGTTTCGGCACGCTTGAAAGCGTACCTTTTAAACCTCGTTAACACTCCACGAGTAAAGGATGCAAGTGCACAACCTCTGCCGTGTAGTATAATCGGGTATCGATCCTCAGAGACGGCTAATCACTCGGTTAAGTTCTATCTAAACTTGATTGAAAACTAGAAGTTGAAAAGGTTTTGTTTGGTATTTAATTTCCTAAGGTATCAAATCAAACTGTTCAGACAATTGAAGAAGATGTAACAAAATGTTTAGAACAAATGTAAATTGTGTTTTGATTATGGATAAAAGGTGTTTCCAGGGTTTAAGACTTCATCTCTGATCTGCCTCTAGTGGTACGGCCCGTACTAAGTAGGTACGGCTAGGCCGTACCTCACTTGGTAAGGCTAGGCCGTACCACCCTGGTAAGACCCGTACCGGCTTCCCAGAACAGAACCTACCAGTTCGAGTAAATGCATTTCCTTGCTGGTACCTTGTGCTAAACTCTTTAGAAAGGTTCAATTGACCATACCTAAGGTTCCTAACCCTCAACCGTCGTTTGTTGGATCAAGATCTAGGTTGGAATGCGATTGAGAGCCTTTTAGGGTTTCTACACCTCAACCATCGTATGTTGGTACAGATCTACCCTAGCTGATTGATTAGATGTCTAAGGCACCCTCTAATCTGTCGATTAGAGGAGAATTCAACCTTTCGGCTTCAATTCGAACTATTCTACCCTATGTACTTGAATTGGATGAGAGATTGAGATGATCACATGACCTTGATAGGTTCGATCTAAACCTAAAGGGACATCATACAACAATCACAGCAAGCAAAGCAAGATATAGCAATGAAAATCACAATCAATCAAACTAAAGAGTTCATACAAAGTAAAAGTCAAAGAAAGTCAAAACAAATCAAGATTCGATCTCTAACCCTAGAAACTAAAATGATCTACTCACAGCACATAGCAATGTCTAAAAATACAATAAGAGGAAGAGAGATAGCCATGGATTGAAGGGAGATGGAGGAGGAAGCTAGATCCGTCGAGTTTCGCCTCTTCCTCTTCTTTCCTTCTTGCTTTCAGCTCCTTAGCCTTCTTTCTCTCTCCTACTGAGCTCTCAGATCTATCTGGAATGAATTGGATACGAAATCTGGAGAGTTCCCCGCCTTAAATAGCCTCTGCCCAAATTTGAATCTGTCAGGACGCCTTCATGTACGGCCCGTACCAATTTGGTACGGCCTGGCCGTACCAGGCGTGAAGAGCTGAAAACGGCTAAGTATGGTCCGACCCGTACCAAGCCTGGTAAGGGTCGTACCTCATCATGTGAATCGCCATTTCTTCGTGTGTTTTGCTCCAAACCTGCAGAAAACAAACAAACACTCAGCAGTACCAAATTCTAAAGATATATCGATGAAATGCACATGATTCTGGTGAATTATGGCACGAATCTGGTACTAAAACAGGCCTAAAATAGACTAAATATGCGAGGTATCAACACTGATACGGCCCGTGTAGGAAATGACACGGCCCGGACATGACAGCTTGAGGCAAAACTAAGATGAAGTCATAACCCTGGGAACGCTTTTTATTATTGATTAAAACCAGTTTAATCTACTTTCTTGCACTTTATTTCTGCTATTGAATCTGTAGGAATTATAAACAACCAAAACCAACATTTTCCAACTTCTAGTCTTTAATTAACTTAAGTAGAGTCTGGTTAAGACTTGAACCGTCCCTGTGATCGATACCCAACAATATACTACGTGGTAGGATTGTATACTTGTAGTCTGAACCGAAAGTGTATTTAAGGTTAAAAGGTACAGCTTGCTGTACTGAAACTTTGTGCATACGCTTTCCGTGTGAACATAGTCCTCTAATATGGATGCCTCACACCGAGTACCGAGTCTCACTGGCTTCTCGTGAGGTAACTTTTTTTAGCTCTTTTTTAAAGTTTAAATTTTGATGAGTTTAAATTTTGTTGTGTTAAAACTATCTATAATATATTGTGGATAACTTTTTTCAACGCAGGACAAGTTTCTTTTAGATGTCAAGCTGCGGTGCGTTCACATGCGGTACTACGAGGCGATGGACCCGTATCTCATCAATCTGGGGTTGTATAGTATTGTCTCCATAGTGCAGAGTGGGAGTGGCATCATCAATGCATCTCTCATTGCAGGACTAGTGGAGCGATGGCGTTCCGAGACGCACACGTTCCACTTACCATTTGGAGAGATGACAGTGACACTTCAAGATATGAGTGCCCTATGGGGTTTGGCTATCAGTGGCACACCCATTGGTGGCATATCTGACAGCAGTCGGTTTACTGAGCACATCTATAAGTTATTGGGAGCTGATCTGGATGAGTTACGGGCTAGTCATGGGACGTCTAAGTTCCATATGAAGATGACCAAGTTGCGACGACACTTCATCGCCGGTCTGACAGCAGAGTCCACTGTTGAGGATATTCAGAGGTAATACCTATAAACTCTTTCTATTACATTAGTTACTTACTTTATATTATTTCGAAATGTGTTTTATTATCTACTTTGTATTGCTGATATACATGGGGCTTTCTGATAGACCTCTTTGGTTCTGTATGTTTGCTAATTCCAGGGGTGATTGCGTCTCGCTGATGTATCTCCCGCTGTTGACAGACCTTGACAGCCCGTCGAGCTACAACAGGGGTGGGGTTGTCCTAGCCCATATGTACTACAGCATGTGCCATGGTTGTAAGGTAAGTCCCTATCTCTTTTCTTATTTAATTATTTTCTCAACCAATCTAAATACCCTGACAGCTAATATTATTGAAAATGTAGAAGGAGGCGAAGCAAATGTATGGGCTGATACTTTTGCTACAGTATTGGTCGTGGTCACAGCTACTGGTGGGTCGGTCTATCCTGAATGAGCCTTCGGCGTAGGGAGAGCCCGATCAGTCCAGATGCCCGGTATACGGCAAGAAATAACACGGTACTCACCACTATAAAGATCAGGGCCACAGTGGTACCTTGGGTATCAGGCTGATCCATTCACAGCTGCGGAGCATATTGACTAGACTCCGTACAATGAGCTCTATGAGACTGAGAAGTTGCTAGGGATTTGTTTGGAGCAACGGGCGAGATGGTGGTACAGAGGTCCACTAGTTTGCTTCTGGATAGTGGAGAACCACTATCCATATCAGATACTCCGTCAGTTTGGTCTGGTGCCGGTGATTCCTGCAGATCGAGATTTGCCGAGGTGTGAGGTCAAAAAGCTGCACAAGTAAGTCATATTCTATTATATATTATCCCCATATTACTTGATAGCTTTCTATTGCAACTAACGTGTTCCTTATAGTACTAGCCACGATTTATATTCCGATAAAGACTGGAGTACGCATTATGAGTACTATGCTAGGGCAGCGACTTCGGGACATGTCAATATGTGGCAGATGCCAGATGACTTCACGTAAACCCCAAGACATCCCCTATTGAGATATGAGTCTTGGTACTTGCGGGTATGCATGATATCAGTGTATTTGCAAGGCGATTACAGTGCCTTCTTACGCCAGAAGATCCAGGAAGACCCAGAGGGTTACACCCACAACAGTCGCAAATGGGCTCACGCGGTAATGCACATAAAACTATGCATTTTTTTCCTAACTAATTAGTTCATAAATTATTGATCTAACAAAATAATTTTTTGGCAGCTTTTAGTGGTGCTTAATGGTTGCGCGCATGGGATCAAGATGCTGGGAAAAAGGGGCTGAAGAGCTAAAGGGTGGTTGTTATTGAAGAACCATGCCAATTTTGTTGAGAATGTCGAGCACGGTAGGCAGCTTATTGCCATGCTGCGAGACACCGGAGAGAACATCAACTGGCATCAGGTAGATCCGGCCGAGCCTGACGCGGCCCCGGTTATAGCTAGTGAGATGCCATCGCCCTCGAGAGCAGCCAGAATGGGACTACCATCGTTGGGTATTGTCCATGACTGGCTGGCAAGCATTTTATGACGCGCAGGGATGTCCAGTTCAGCCTCCGGTATGTCATATTTCATTAGCTGTCAAGTTAGTACAAATTTCTTCTTTCAGAGTAAATTTACTTAATTATTTGTATGATTGCAGGGTCCGGCCTACATGCCGCCACCGCCAGCACAGCAGGAACCTCCGGGGTTCTTTCCTATGAAGGATGAGGGGTCATCTTTCAATCTGGATGACTTTGAGTTCGGGGACCCTTCAGAGTTTGAGCCGACGAGACGACGAGATGACGATATGATACAGAGCTGCCTCATGATAGAGAGGCCAGTAGTAGCCGATCTTAGACTCAGCCTGACTTTGCGACTGAGTTGGCAACATCCATCTTCTTTACACCCCGCCGGTCTCTAGGGGTGAGGATGGGAATGTCTGGGATACTGCAGTACGGGTGAGCAGAGAGGCCGAGGCTGATGTCATCACACCGAAAGAGATAGAGAGTATGGCCGAGACCATGGTCGGGACTATTTGAGAGAGAGAACAAGGGACATCTGCCCCAGCGATGGTCCCCCTCTGGATATCATATCGTCGCTAACCATTTTTGTATGGTAGTTTTAGTTAGATTATTTTGTACTATTTATATTTGGTATACAATGTTTGGTGTTTTATATTTGGATTATCTTATGTTTTGGTTATTTTTTATGTGTGTTTTTATGGTAGTATTTATATATATTTTTTAGATCTTTTTTGTCACTAAATTATACTAAATTAAACTAAATTACGCTAAATTGTACTAAAATAAAATAAATTATGCTAAATTATACAAAAATAAATTCAGATAGTTTGAATGGACAAACAACAAAACAAAATAACAACATGCATACTACAACATAAAATTTAAACAGAAAATACTACAATAACATAAAATATACACCACATATTCTCTTATAGCAAACGCTATGGCTTAGGAGTAGTGGAACTTTCTCCCGTCGTCTTCGAAGGCCTGCAGCAGCACGAAACACACTTCCACATTTGGAAATGATAATCGTTTACCAGATCAGCATTGTTGTCGATACATTTGGGGTGAACTCTTATGCCACAGAGATGACAAAAGAACATCTCCGCAATATCTCCCTTGACACGACATGCGGGGCACACTTCCCAATCAGGTAGAGGGTCGATATCACCGTAGTTCTCGTAAATAACGCTTCTAATAGTCGGATCATTTGTGGTAGCATATTTTTCAACCTCGTTGGGTGACATCCCATAACAAGATAAATGTCTCCTCAAGCGGGCTTCACCCGTTCAAAAATTGTTAGCGAGGGATATGCGAGCATTGTGTGCGGTTTCACTTCCTCCTTTTCGAAGTTCGGGTTTGGATGCCATTGTAAGATCTAGGTTTTGAAATGGAAGTTATAGATTAGACAATTTATATTAATTCTAAACAATTTATAAAAAAAATTAAATAAAAATAATAAAAAATAAACAAAAGGAAAATAAATAATAAATTTACAGGAAAATTGCCTCAAATATCGTCCTTTTTGTCTCAGAAATCGCCTTCTCTTTCTCTTCATCTCTTTCTGTTATGTGGGTTTCAGTGAGTTGTGAGAGATAAGATAGAGAAAGATTAGTATTTATCGGGTCTAAAACAAAAAAAAGGAAAATGGCCGGTGAATAAAAAAGTGGACCGGTCATTAAATAGCCAATTTGGATATTTTTAAAAATTTCTAACTAACGTGGGTATATTTATTAATTTATATTTAATTTTAGATATTATAAAAATGTCGGCCTTGTTAGTCTCTTATAAATTTTGTTTAATTAGCTACTGCACAAATTCCGACATTTTTATTAATATCCAAAGTTAATTACAAATTAATAAATTTATTCATGATTTCCAAATTTTTTCAAAAATATCCAAACCGGCCATAAAATGGCCGGTTTCCTCTCTCCCTAAAAAATCGGCCATTTTATGGCAGGTTTTCTCTTTTTTTTTAGAGACACTATGAAGAGCAAGATAATGAAATCTAACACTGAAAATTCAAATTTTTTGTTTAAATTATTTATTAGATTACTTCTTTTGATTTATAATTAGCATATTTATACTAAAATACACTAGATTACTTGAAATTATGTTGAATTACACTATATTACATTAAATTACGCTAAATTATGTTAAATTACGCTAAAATACGGTAAATTCCGGTAAATTACTGTGTCTTCATAGTGATGTATAATTAGAAACTATTTTTTGTTTCTCTTTTATCTTCATAGTGATTTATAATTAGAAAATATTTTTTTTAAGAGACACTATGAAGAGCAAGATAATGAAATCTAACACTGAAAATTTCAATTTTTTGTTTAAATTATTGTTAGATTACTTATTTTGATGTATAATTAGTATATTTTTACTAAAATACAGTAAATTACTTGAAATTATGTTGAATTACATTATATTACGTTAAATTACATTACATTATGCTAAAATATGGTAAATTACGCTAAATTACATATGAATAGGGACGATATCTTCACTGAAAAGGCGAAAAACGATGATGAAACTTCAAACGGCCATAAAACAGCGCTCGCGTGTCCGATTTCAGCAAATGACCACTTTTCGGAAAACTTGTGAAAATACGCATGCGTCAGTGACCACTACGTCATTGTTTAAAATTCAGGATTGCCAAAAAACAAAGGGAAGAGTCTCAAAACTTGAGTTGAAGTTTCCGATTAAGATTTTCATTTCTATTATTCAATCTAAGTAGCTCAGAAAATTAGTTATATAATGAACTTGTAGAATACCAATTTTTACTATTTTTGAAATTTTTTTACTATTTTTTATGATTTATGAAAGATGGCACAAAATCGGCCTAATTTAGCGTAATTTACCGTATTTCATTATAATTAGCGAAATTAGTGTAATTTAGCATAATTTAGCGTAATTTAATGTAATATAGTGTAATTCAACATAATTTCAAGTAATCTAGTGTATTTCAGTATAAATATGCTAATTATAAATCAAAAGAAGTAATCTAATAAATAATTTAAACAAAAAATTCGAATTTTCAGTGTTAGATTTCATTATCTTGCTCTTCATAGTGTTCTAAAAAATAAACAAACAAACAAAAAATGACCATAAAATGGTTGGTTTCTGGGGAGAGGAAACCGGCCGGTTCGAATATTTTTGAAAAAACTCGGAAATCATGAATAAATTTATTAATTTGTAATTAATTTTGGATATTAATAAAAATGTCGGCACAAATTGGGTCAAAGTTGAATCCTTCCAACGGGCGATTTATTTAGATATTATGGTGTTCACACAGCACAGTGGCCCACCGAGGGCCACGCGTCATATAAAGCATCGACGTGTAACCGCCTAACGCCTTCCTCCTCCAGTTGCGTTCACATTTCCCGTGTCCACCGTCGGTACTAGATCCAAATTCCATCTAGATCTTTTCCTCTTCGCCGAATATCCAATCTCCCTTTACTTTTATAAATTCATCTCTATGCTCTCTTCTCGCTTCATCTTTCCCAAAAACACCAATATTTGTAGGCATTTCGTCAAACACCTCTCGTCTTACCCCATCAAGTGTTTTTTAATCCCCACTTATTCCTTACGCAACTCCACGCGCCTCTCACGTGCGTTGATTTCTCGTATTAATACTTCCCAGTCTTTTTCCCCTTGTTTATCAGTCAGATCAGCTTCCATGGCGAGCCAATCGACGACTTCTGTACACGATTTCACTGTGAAGGTTTGCCTCCTTTGTAATTGAAATTTCTTTTGGATTTTAGTCAATTTTGTTTGGGAAAGCTGATAGGGATCGCCGCATAAGCAAGAATTTTGTGGAACAATTGTGGTGTAAAAGTGGCGACTTCTGTGATTTATCTATATATACCAATTGAATGGGGTTGCATGGAGCACTTGCTCCAAAGCAACATCCTTTGGTAGCCTCTACCAATTATTCTAAAAAAAATAATAATAAATCTTTATATACCAATTTTGACCCTAATTTTTGCGATCTGATCAAAATCTCTGATATCTTGTTTGGATTTTAATCGTTGTACCAGGATGCAAAGGGGAATGATGTTGATCTAAGCATGTACAAGGGAAAGGTTTTGCTAATTGTCAATGTTGCTTCGCAGTGGTACAGCAGTTGATCCTTGGTTTTAACCTTTTTTTTTTTTGGCCTTACAATAACATTGTAATTAGGGTACTTCAACTAAATTAGAATTTGACCCCGTGAAATTTAATTGAAGTAGTGCTCTTTTGGTTTGGTTTCGACTTCGTAGCAGTTTGGCTCATGTTGTCAGATTTGAGGGTCCAATAAATCCGATCGTTTCTATTTTTTATTTTTAATTCCTCTGATCTTAATATAGTGTTGAGTGTCCTGTTAGCATATCTAATTGTACAATACTGAAGTGAATGCTTCATGGAGTACTTGCCCATGTTGGTTTTCCTTTCTTTTGTTTATTTTTGTTATTAAATTGTGATTGATTTCATATGTCCTAACTGCTTGCTACTTTTACTTGCAGTGGATTGACCAACTCTAACTACACAGAGCTGAGCCAGCTATACGAGAAGTACAAGGACCAAGGTAGTTGATGTTACTCTAATATAGTGGTTATTGTGTGATTTGCGTGGGGTGTGCATAATTCCCCCCGCCCCCCAATTTGATTTATATCAAATGAATATTGTAGGTTTTGAAATTCTGGCTTTCCCATGCAATCAGTTCGGTGGACAAGAACCAGGAACCAATGAAGAGATTGTGCAATTTGCCTGTACTCGCTTCAAGGCCGAGTACCCGATCTTTGACAAGGTGACCTTGTAGTAATTGCTACCTCTATAGGATAGCACTAGTTTTCATTTACAATGATCATTACTAAAAATTATCTATGTACTCAGTGTAGTGCAATTTCAAGTTAAATTAGTAAATAAATATGTGATCTAATACCAAAGAGATGACCATTTAATTTTCAGGTTGATGTGAATGGTGAGAAGACTGCACCAATATACAAATTTCTCAAGTCGAGCAAAGGTGGTCTCTTTGGGGACGGTATCAAGTGGAACTTCTCCAAGTTCTTGGTTGACAAGGAAGGACATGTCGTAGACCGCTATGCTCCGACCACCACTCCGCTCAGCATTGAGGTAAGTAATTATAATAAATAACAAATTCTGAAGTAACTCGAGATAACACAATGTTTATTTACACTCTTTTATTGTTCTCTTTGTTAATTTTGCAGAAGAACCTGAAGAAGCTGCTCGGGACTACTGCCTAATCACCTCCTCGGAGTCTGACGGCTGAGCAAACCTTGCTTTATCTTTAGCTCTCTTTGAATAAGAATCTGTCCTCGTATATGGACTTTCTGCATGTATAAACACCTTGTAATAGTTTTTGTAAGTTTCACTGCCAACTAGTTATAGTAAAGCAGATGTTGTTTGTCCATGCTTCTGTTCTAACTTGTTTCAGTGGCTATGGTATTTGATTTGTGCTAATATTATCTCGGTTTGGTTTCCGTGTGGAATTCCACAATTTATGGATGGTTTTGAACAGGTTTGGTCCATCAATTTTACATGAATTTACTGTGAAACATACAGTAAATTGCAGCAAAAGACAACAACTCCACTGCATTTAGAAGATAAAATTAGAACAGGTGCAAATTTAGACGAAATCAACGAAAGATAAACAATGTTATGCAACCTACACCCGCCACATATGAACATTGTCACAGATAAAACATCACCTTAATCCTGTTACCCACCAGTCGAGTCGATATCGACTTCTATATGTCTCGAAGGAGATGCTGTCGAAGGCGATATATTTTGATCAGAGAGCGCTGCAGATTTGAGTGCTGGTACCGCCAGAAGTTGAATTCTGACGGAGAGTTACACAGTTGAAACGGCACCAGTTGCTCAGAGAATACAAACTGCTCATGGGCCATGTTGTGCAAATGACATTACTTTTTTCCTTGAAGAAATGTCCTGCAAGTAAATACTAAGTCATCAAATAAAATATGCACATTCTTATTATTATATATGTAAGAAAAAGGATGTACCTCTCCAACTGCAATTCTAATTGCATGTGGAGTAAAACCCATCCCAGCAGAGCCGAAAAGCCATTCACCTACAAGAAAAGGGGGTGATTTGCATAGAAAAATAATATCCTTAATTTTTCAGGGAAGGACAGAACACTCAGATAAATTTAGTAGAATTTTCTCAACACATGAGAGGAGGTGGAATAATTAAGTGTTAACTCCAACACAAAATTCTAGAATTGATTTCTAAATCACAACACTAATATATTCTACCGTAATTTGGCATACCGCAAAATTAAGTGTTACCTCCAACGCCTCCAAATTTGGAATTGAATTTTTATTTATTATTGTATTTTTCGGGTATAAAGAAAACTGAGTTTTAAAATATTTTATAATATCACATCATTAACATGCATCCGATTTTATTTTATTTTCTTATTTATTATGTCAAATGATTTATATTTTTTAACATGCTCTTTATCCTCATTTATTTTGTTGCTATATATTTTATAAAAAAATAAAAAATCAGATCAATCTTCTTCTTTTGGCAAGGTGTTTCTGAAAATACTTGATTGCTAGCTTTAATTTAAAAATTCTCTCTCACCAAATTTATAATAAATTTTGCCTTTCAAACTTTATAAATTATAATCATAAAATAACAAATTAAACGAAATGAAATTTCTAGTACATCATAATACCAAGTCATCAGCCCCAATTTTATTGAATGTTCCTCAGCAGAAATCAACTCTTTCACTTCAAAAAGAAAATAAAACTACATTAACTGCTTTATATATATCTTAAACATGACCTTCTCCTTTCTATGAATTAAAATCGGGTATATAAATATAACTCGTGTTGTTTTGTTTCAGAATAACATTTTGAAAAATAAATGCCCCTATCTTGTAATATGATTAATAAATGAAATCAACTCAGCATTAGAAGAGCCACCATCAGCGCCTGCCTGCCTGACAGCCTCTCCTAATTCCTTTGCACGCCGTTTGATCTCCTCTCCTTTATCAGAAACCATCACTTCTTTTATAACCTTCTCTATCTCCTCCGCAAGCAAAACCTCTTTTCGACGGTCCCAATCTCTAAGAATTACCCCAACCTTCAAATAATTTGATACAAACACTGAATTCCACGGCTGGTCTGAGTGCATAGGCCATGTCAACATTGGCACTCCCATGCTAATAGATTCCATACATGAATTCCATCCACAATGACTCATGAAACATGCAATTGCTTTGTGCGACAATATCTCTAACTGCGGTGCCCAATCTCCAATTACTATCCCCTTGTCGTGAATTCTTCCCATGAAACCCGCAGGCAATTTGTTTTGCCGACCGTTTTCCCTTAATTCGGTGAAAGCATTGCCACGGTCTGCTTCCCGCAACACCCAAATAAACTTCTGATCACTGTTTAACAATCCGATTGCTAACTGTTGGATCTGGTCGTCGGAGATAGATGTATTACTCCCGAACGATACATAAAGAACTGAAGCAGGAGGTTGTTTGTCGAGCCAATCCAAGCAGTGATGCCTTGGCTTGGTTGTTTGATCTGTTATAACAGTTGGATTCACTGGACCTATGGCAAACACTTTCTTTCCGATAAAATCTGGTTGTTGTTTCATAAAGAAGTCAAGGAACTCTCCTTCTATCAAACGACAAGTGTTTATGAGCATACCGGAGTACTCCGGTTTGCTCTCGCTTCGGGATCTAAAGAACGCAAGCATTTCTTCTGACATCCAATCATCCGTAGATGGTGCATTAAGGCCTAATGATCTTAGTAGGGCCCCAGCTGGACTATCTTGACCTTCCCACGGTAAACTAACTGAAGGTGGTACACACCGAAAAGTGTACGGCTCGCAATTGGGGAGTGCAGCAGCTTCTGATGCTGCAAAGGAAATTCCACTGTCTGATATGACCACGACACGGCGCGATGAGATAGACAAGGAACTTAAAAGATTGGCCAAATGAGGTCGTACATGCTCGAAAGCTTTAAACAAGGGCTCGAGATGAGACGGGAAGAAGAGGGATGAGTTGGGGTTTGGTGCAGGGGAGGCAAATGGAGGGATAGGTAGTTCATGGAAACGGATTGAGTCGATGGCAGAAGTATGCCAACCTTCAAGGCGAGATATTGCTTGGTGGATGTGGGTTGCGAGGGCTGCATAGTACACGGTCAAGCCGTGACTGGAGAGGACTATGGAAAGGTGGAGGAGTTGGTTCAGGTGACCTTGTGCAGGGAAAGGCACCACAACTATGCTTACATTCTCTTTGTTTGCCTCCATATTCTTTCGGAGGTTGTAGATAACAAAATTAATTAGGTGCTAGTTTTAATTGGTGAAAAAGAATTGAAGTGGTATTATTTACATGGAAGGTATTTATTTGCTTTTGCATTAACAAATTCAAACTTGTCAACAGGAAGAACGCGAGAATTAATGGTAATATTTAGGACGAATTTTCTCAGAAGTGGGAGGAATTTTCAACATAATTAAAAGTAGGATGGATTTTAATTCAACATATAGAAAAAGATATTATGGTTGAATTGTCTAAAACTGTTGTTTTTTCAGTGGTCTAGAATTGAAGGGGTATTATTCACATGGAAGGTATTTATTGCTTTTGCATTAACAAATTCAAACTTGTCAACAGGAAGAACGCGAGAATTAATGGTAATAATAAGGACGAATTTTCTCAGAAGTAGGAGGAATTTTCAACATAATTAAAAGTAGGATGGATGTTAATTCAACATATAGAAAAAGATATTCTGGTTGAAATTATTGATATCTGTAACTAATCCCTAATTAATATTATATATACAAAACCACGGGCTGTGATACCAGTTTCATTTATAATATAAAACCTCTCCACATCTTTCATACATTCTCGGAACTTTCATCGGTTATTGTTACTTTCAACTGTTATACTATTACAAGGAGGAATTTACTTCTAACATTTGTAAGTTACAATATTTTATAATAATTCAGTTTTTGTAATTTTTAAAGTTCAAACAATCGATATAAATCGTTCAATATGATATCTATATTGCTTGGAGATCAAATTTTACATTTGTTTGAATTTTTTTACTATTTATTAAGTATTTTATAAAACTGTTGTTTTTCAGTGGTCTAGAATTATCTAAAAACAGCAGTTTTGTAAAATACTTAATAAATTATAAAAAAAAATGTAAATTTGATCTCCAACATATTTTAATATAGGATCATGTTGAACAGTTTGGATCGACTGTTTAGACTTTGAAAATCACAAAATCTAATTATTATAAGATGTTGTAACTTGTAAATGTTGTATGTGATCCCTCCTCTATTCTTATATATGCTTAGGAAAGTTAGGAACAACAAATATTCCTCTTAGACGTACTGTTTTGTATTTTTCATATATGAAATTTTAGAAAGAATAAGGTCATGATATCACTTTTATATTTCTTTCTGATGACGATCATAATTGTATCAGTTTGTTTATTAGAATATGAAAAGGATTTATGTGCATTAAATATACAAATTAATGAAAGATCAAACATCATGGGTATCGAAGTATATAATCACAAGTTAGCTGGAGCCTTTGGGGGAGTGTGACGTCACCCAGAGAAATGAAATGCGGAAATTTCTTCCATTCCAGTAGAAATGTATATATATATGCATCCGGTTGAAATACTTTTCTTATCTAATATATATATAAGGAGGGTTCCAATGCACCCAAATTTCTATGCTCTCAATGTATTCAATTTTTGATTTCCTTTATCTCTATTTTCAAAGTTCGAACAGTCGATCTGAACCTCTCAACATGATCTTCATAATAAATTATGCTTGGAGACCAAATTTTATATTTTTTAGAATTTTTTTACTATTTTTTAAGATACGTACAAAATCATTGTTTTAAGGAGATTCTGGACCATGCGATAAAGTGATTTTGTATCTATCTTAAAAAATAGTAAAAAAATTCTAAAAAATATAAAATTTGGTCTCCAAACATATTTTATTATGAAGGTCATGTTGATCGGTTCGGATTATCTGTTCGGACTTTGAAAATAGAGAAAATAAAAATTGAGTGCATTGGGAGCATAGAAAAGAGGGTGTATTGGAACCCTCCTCTATATATATATATATATATAGAGAGAGAGAGAGAGTAGAACTAGGGTGCTCCTAAGCTCACCAAGCCCTCCGTGAGCGTGACTCTAAAACCTATCAAATTGACTTCAAACGACATTTTCAAACCGTTAGATGTTCAATCTATATTAAAATGTGCTTGGAGACCAAATTTTACATTTTTTGGAATTTTTTTACTATTTATTAAGATGGTTTGAAAATCGCTGTTTTTATTAAAATTCTGCACCATTGGAAAACAGCGATTTTCAAACCATCTTAATAAATAGTAAAAAAATTCCAAAAAATGTAAAATTTGATCTCCAAGCACATTTTAATATAGATTGAACATCTAACGGTTTGAAAATGTCGTTTGAAGTCAATTTGATAGGTTTTAGAGTCACGCTCACGGTAGGACTTGGTGAGCTTAGGAGCACCCTAGTTCTACTCATATATATATATATATATATATATATATATATATATATATATATATATATATATATATATATAATCTCCATTTTTATATTATGCACGTAGTTGTCCTGATCCGCCAACGGCTGAGATTGAAAGATGAATTTTCGAATTGAATATCAGCCCTCCAATCACATAATCTGTCTTCTTTTGATTAAATACATCTATTTTATGTGTAGAAGTCTAAATTTATTTAAAAACATACTTGCCACACATATTGTTACATGATTTGTCACAATTAAAATTGAATTAATCCCTAGAGATCCGTTTCCTTATTTCTCCTTACAGCTATCTCTAATTCCTGCAATTAAATTATTTCCTTATTTCTCTGTTTCCTCCGTTTCATTTCTCCTCTTCCTCTATATTTCCGACAATGAAAATGGAAACAATCATATCTTTCCGAATTTTGTTTAGGGCTACTGTATCTTTGTGAATAGATGAAGAGCAGACCTTGTGCTGATGGAAACAATCATATCTTTCCGATCTAAAGAGAAAATGAAGAATATCAAGAATTTCCGTGTAGAGAAATGATCTTTTGAGATATTTGCATTATTAAAATAATTTTCATCAAAAATATATCTGTAGAGAAAATCCTTATTTGAATCATTTAATTTTATCTTTCTCAATTTTGTTTCTTTACAGATTATTTCTCCTCTAAATCGTTTAATGACCTATCTTGTTTGTGGAGAAAATTAGATATTAAATCGTATAATGATACTTCAAGAATTTTTTTCATGATATATTTGATCCGTTTTTTTTTCATTTGTTGTTGTTTCTTTTATTGTTAGTTATTATTTGGATCTCCGTTTTTTTTTTCATTTGTGTCTTTTATTTTCATTTAAATATATTTTTTTCTTAATTTTGTGTGAATGTCAAACAAAAATGTCTCTTTATATTCTATTCAATTTTATAATATGTCCCCGTTGCAATTTTATATATATATTAAAATGTGCTTGGAGATCAAATTTTACATTTTTTGGAATTTTTTTACTATTTATTAAGATGGTTTGAAAATCGCTGTTTTCCAATGGTGCAGAATTTTAATAAAAACAGCGATTTTCAAACCATCTTAATAAATAGTAAAAAAATTCCAAAAAATGTAAAATTTGGTCTCCAAGCACATTTTAATATAGATTGAACATCTAACGGTTTGAAAATGTCGTTTGAAGTCAATTTGATAGGTTTTAGAGTCACGCTCACGGTAGGACTTGGTGAGCTTAGGAGCACCCTAGTTCTACTCATATATATATATATATATATATATATATATATATATATCTCCATTTTTATATTATGCACGTAGTTGTCCTGATCCGCCAACGGCTGAGATTGAAAGATGAATTTTCGAATTGAATATCAGCCCTCCAATCACATAATCTGTCTTCTTTTGATTAAATACATCTATTTTATGTGTAGAAGTCTAAATTTATTTAAAAACATACTTGCCACACATATTGTTACATGATTTGTCACAATTAAAATTGAATTAATCCCTAGAGATCCGTTTCCTTATTTCTCCTTACAGCTATCTCTAATTCCTGCAATTAAATTATTTCCTTATTTCTCTGTTTCCTCCGTTTCATTTCTCCTCTTCCTCTATATTTCCGACAATGAAAATGGAAACAATCATATCTTTCCGAATTTTGTTTAGGGCTACTGTATCTTTGTGAATAGATGAAGAGCAGACCTTGTGCTGATGGAAACAATCATATCTTTCCGATCTGAAGAGAAAATGAAGAATATCAAGAATTTCCGTGTAGAGAAATGATCTTTTGAGATATTTGCATTATTAAAATAATTTTCATCAAAAATATATCTGTAGAGAAAATCCTTATTTGAATCATTTAATTTTATCTTTCTCAATTTTGTTTCTTTACAGATTATTTCTCCTCTAAATCGTTTAATGACCTATCTTGTTTGTGGAGAAAATTAGATATTAAATCGTATAATGATACTTCAAGAATTTTTTTCATGATATATTTGATCCGTTTTTTTTCATTTGTTGTTGTTTCTTTTATTGTTAGTTATTATTTGGATCTCCGTTTTTTTTTTCATTTGTGTCTTTTATTTTCATTTAAATATATTTTTTTCTTAATTTTGTGTGAATGTCAAACAAAAATGTCTCTTTATATTCTATTCAATTTTATAATATGTCCCCGTTGCAATGCACGGGCACGATACTAGTATATATATATATATATATATATATTCTGGCCTTCAGCTGAGCGCCTGAGCAGCAATGTTGGACCCGGATCCTATGTATAATGTATATATTTCTTTCAAAGATAAAATGTGGATTTCAACGTCCACTGCGCGCACATGGCGCAGACAATTCTCTTAATTTGTTTGTACGCGCGTCGTCCCCTCCCCATTTCCTGTCTCGACATAGCGCAGAAAATTCAAAATTGATGCAAAAGGTAACCCCTTGAGAAGAGTCCAAGATAACCACACAGCAAGAACAAACAGTTTACAATCAACGAACATGTTGATTTTATTTTGAACAAGAAAAGTAAAGTCTGGCAAGGCCCGGGTCCCATCTCAGAGTGACTTGCTCTGGTACCAGTGGTACCAGTGCTTCTCCAGTAGTGTAGGACAGTTGGAGATATTCATTAGTCAGGTTCATATACAATGATATGAATAATTTTTTTTTAAAATGGTATGAATAAAAATTTCGGATCATTTAGTCAGGTTCATATACAATGATATTCATTATTAAAAAAATTAATTGATGAATAATTTTACTCTTAATTAATCCTCCATCTATATGATATTTATTTGAGAATTTTCAAGAAAAAAGGGCATTTGCAAATTATTTTTTTTAAATGGAGGATATGAATAAAAATTTCGTTTTACATTTCTTTTACTATCTCTTTTTTTTTTTGCGCATGTTGATAACCTTAGTTACACGGTCGATCTATTATTTAATTTATAATTAAATTTCAGTTTAAAAAAAAAAGAGGGTTCAAATGTATTTATTTTTTGTGTCTGCATCATATCTTAATTTTTAAAATATTAATAATTTAAAATTTAAATCATAAACGTTAAAATAAAACCGTTAGATGAGATTTATATTATTTTTTATGTGTTCATAAAAAATTATTGCACTTTGATTTTGTTTTTATGTGAATACGTTGAAAAATCAACGTCCAGAAATTATTCACATTAGTACATTTTTACAAGCTTTTGTTGACAACAAAAAAAATAAATTGAAATGATATAATTTTTTACACATGCATAGATAAAATGATGTATATCATATTCATCGGTTTTATTTTGACTTTTAATTATTAAATTTTGAATTATTACAGTTTTTAAAAATAAAACATGACCAACTCTCAAATAAAAAATAACTAAATTTTGACATAGACGCTCACCCTTCATAGACCAGCGTTCTGACAATCAGGGACTCCAACTTTTTCTTTTGTTGTCTATCTCAATTTAAAAAAATTAAAATTAAAACAAAATTATGTTTTCATTCTGAATTCATGCATACGTTAACAAATTATTATAAACTTAAACATTCAAACAACCAAAACACGCTGAAAAAGATTTCTTAGCACCAAAACAAAATTGAACGCAGGACATTAAACACATATACTAGTAAACTGTAAACCCATGCATTTTCACTTCAACTGAACCCAATCGATTAGGTTGAATCGTGAACAAATGTTCATTACGAATGCCTATATGTAGTCAGTTACTTCGATATTTTAAAAAAAAATTGTAGCGTAAATGTATGAACACGTGAATTTAAAATTATTTGTAAACACATGCTTAAAACAAAAATAGACATAGTACTGTCTAATTTTTTAAGGAAAAAATATTGTCGGCTAAAAAAAAAGGGAGAGCCGTAGACATTTCTAATTCCGATATTTTTATTAATATTCAAATTTAAATACAAATTAATATTTATACCCAGCCTAGCTGGGTATTTTTAAAAATACCTAAACCGGTCATTTAATAGCCGGTTCTAATTTTTTTTCCAACCAGTCAAAAAATAGTCGGTCACAATTTAAATACCAACCCGCAAAAAAATGGCCAGCTCAAGTATTTATAAAATTCCCACAGGAGTTCCGTTTTTTTCCAAAACCTCGTTCTCACAAAATTCACATTATCTCTCTTCACTTTCTCTCTTTCTCCTCCTCTTCTCACATTTGCAAGTAAGTCTTTTTATTTTTTTTAAATTTATTTGAAGTCCAAAACGGTGATAAATTGATAGAATTTGTTAGAAATGTACCAAAATTAGTATATTTTAGTTTAATTAGTTTAATTAAGTATATTTTAGCATATTTAGTATATTTTAGTTTTAATTAATTAAATTAGCATAATTTAGCATAATTTAGCATAATTTAGCTTAATTTAGCAAAATTAGCATAATTTAGCATATTATAGATTAATTAGCTTAATTTAGTACATTTTAGTATATTTTAGTCTAGTTTAGCCTATTTAGCGTAATTTAGCATATTTTAGTATATTTTGGTATATTTTAGGATAATTACCATAATTTAGCATATTTTATCAACTTATATTTACCGTTAATTGTTATGAAATTAGAATGGCTAGAGGACGGCCCAGGACTCGACCTCGGCCAGTACCAGCTGCTGATGATGAGCCGATCGCCACTGATAGCACGGGCATTTCAATTCTCTTCTATGGATGCCACATAGTGAGCACCGAGTCTCACTAGCTTCTGGCGAGGTACTTTACTTTTTTATTTAATTTTAAAGTTTAAATTTGGGTGTGTTAACTCTATAGTATATTGTGGATTCCTTTTTTAAACGCATGACACGACGATTTTGGATGTCAAGCTTCGGCGCATTCATATGCGGTGCTACGAGATGATGGACCCGTATCTCATCAACCTGGGGTTATACAATATTGCTACTATGAAGAGTGGGAGTGGCATCATCAACACATCTCTCATTGCAGGACTAGTGGAGCGATGGCGCCCCGAGACCCATACGTTTCACTTACCTTTTGGAGAGATGACGGTGACACTTCATGATGTCAGTGTCCCATGGGGTTTGCCTATCAGTGGTACACCCGTCGGTGGTGTATCTAACGGTACTCATTTTTCTGAGTACATCGACTAGTTGTGGGAGCTGATCCAAGTGAGATACGGGGGCATGGTGTGGGACATCTAATTACCATATACAGATGACCAAGTTGCGACTGCACTTCAGCGCAAGTTTGACTGTAGATTCCACTCCCGAGGAGATTCAGCGGTAATACGTGTAAATTCTTTCTATTAAATGTTGATATTTCAAATTTATTAGATTTTAATTATTAATTTATCTACTTTGCATTGCAGATATACACGGAGATACATGAGGGAACTCTTTGAATTTGTCATGTTTACTTATTTCAGTGGTGATGTCGTTCTGACGATGTATCTGTTGCTGCTGGAGGACAAAGCAATTGCATGTTTTCATGAGTCCTTGTGGATGGAATATATTAGCGTGGGAGTGCCAATGTTGGCATGGCCTATATCTGCACTCAGACCAACCATGGAATTCAGTGTTTGTGTCAAATTATTTGAAGGTTGGTGTAATTGTTAGAGATTAGGAGTGTCGAAAAGAGGTTTTGCTTGCGGAGGAGAGAGAGTTATAAAAGAGGTGATGGCTTCTGATAAAGGAGAGGAGATCAAACGACGTGCAAAGGAATTAGGAGAGGCTGTCAGTGGGGCAATGGCTGAAGGTGGCTCTTCCAATGCATAGTTGATTTCATTTATTAATCATATTATAAGATCCTAGGGGCATTTATTTTTCAAAATATCGGGTATGAAGCAACACGGGGCATTTATTTTCAAACCATAGTTTGAACACGGTTGATATTTTATTTAATTTATGATTAACTTTCAGTTAAAAATAAAAAAAGAACTAAATTATGACATAGACGTCCGTTCACCCTGACCCGCAACAGAATTGTAAATAAAACTCTTTTATTTTTATTTTTTTCTGTTTACCAGATTTGTATGATATTCAATAAAATACTTATACCATTATAGGTAAGAATCTTTTTGGTTAATTTAAAGGGTATGGGTATGATGAGAAAAAAATATTATATAGCTTATCGGATAAGAGCTATTTTGTATCTGGTATTTATAGAGTAATTTATAAATATTAAATTATATATGATAAAAAAATTTATTTATACGCATAACTACATAATTTGTATTATTATCATTAGATTGATTTATACAACATTTTATATAATATTTTAGTAATTTGATAATTTATGATAAAATTAATTTATTCAAAATTTTATATAGTTCTTAATTAGTAACTTATGATAAAATTGATTTATACAATATTTTGTATCGTTTTTTATTAATAATTTATACTTTTATAATAATGGGATAAAATTGTTATTTTATATTTTTATGATATTATGTATATGATGTGTTTTTTTTTTACAATGATATGTTTAATGTATTTATTATTTATTATTTGTTAAATTTTATATGATGTGTTTTATATTTACTATTTCGATACTTGGGAAAAAAAAAACTTTCAGCATTTTTAAATATATAAATTTAGAATAATTTGAAAACATATGCGTTCAAAAAATATACATAGTATTACCCAACTTTTTTAAGGCAAAATATTGTTGACAAAACAAAAACAAAGGAAGAGCCGTAGTGCCGTACACATTTAAATTGGGCCTAAAGTTATTGGGCCATTGGGAGCCTAAAAAGGCTCGTATCTGTATTAATTCATTTTTTTTAGCCCGATTATGTTTGGGACTTGGAAACACTGAGAATATTATAATCTTATAGCGCCATCTCGTGTACCAAGTGAGCCAGGGGTGGAACTCAGGCATAGCTAAAGGTAGCTACTCTTATAATTTTAAAATTTTAATTATGTATATTAAAATTTAATGAATTTTTATTTTTTAAAACTTTTTATATAATCTAGTCCCCTTTTATAAATACCAAATATTGAGTTGTAATCTAGTAGTTAGGGCTCTAATTTGTAGTTAAGAGGACATGAGTTCAAATCTCACTGATCATATATTTTGCATATTAATTTTTAATTATGTATATTAAAATTTAATGAATTTTTATTTTTTAAAACTTTTTATATAATCTAGTCCCCTTTTATAAATACCAAATATTGAGTTGTAATCTAGTAGTTAGGGCTCTAATTTGTAGTTAAGAGGACATGAGTTCAAATCTCACTGATCATATATTTTGCATATTAATTTTTAATTATGTATATTAAAATTTAATGAATTTTTATTTTTTAAAACTTTTTATATAATCTAGTCCCCTTTTATAAATACCAAATATTGAGTTGTAATCTAGTAGTTAGGGCTCTAATTTGTAGTTAAGAGGACATGAGTTCAAATCTCACTGATCATATATTTTGCATATTAATTTTTAATTATGTATATTAAAATTTAATGAATTTTTATTTTTTAAAACTTTTTATATAATCTAGTCCCCTTTTATAAATACCAAATATTGAGTTGTAATCTAGTAGTTAGGGCTCTAATTTGTAGTTAAGAGGACATGAGTTCAAATCTCACTGATCATATATTTTGCATATTAATTTTTAACCACTCTTATTGAAAATTTCTAGTTCTGCCCTTGGTACCAACTATGTAATTTGTTCGTTTAAGACGTTTAGTTATCGTTTTAAGGACATAGTTCGGAAGGTATAACATGTTATGTTATAATTTATAATAGTAAGATTTAAATCATAAAACTTGTCTGAGAACTTCAGGCTTAATGCAGTTGCAAACTATGTCTCTTTACATAGAAACACAGGTTCAACTCTTGAGAATAACATTCAAAAAATACTAGATGTACTGGAACTCTTTAATAAAAAGATTTTGCTTTTTTTTCATTCATCGTTATCATATTTATTCTATACAAAATTATAAAACTTGTCTTCTTTTTTTTGGAAAAAAAAAACAACATTTATAAAAAAAAGACAAATCATGAATTAATATTTTGCACACAAGTTATTAAATCAGTATGTAATAACATTTTTGCTTCTTGAAAGTGTACACGTATACTTAAATATTTGAAGTACATTTCGTATGAAATCCAAATTTCTGTGGATAATCCAATCATATCAAAAGAAAAAACATTCACGGGACAATTTCGATCAAAATGAAAAAAAAAGGAAAACATTTTCTTTTCTGCTATAATATTTCTAAATAAAACACTTATGCATGTGTTTTTTTTTCATACATTTTATCGATATAAAACAAACAAATTGTTTTAATAGTTGATATTATCTGCACACCCCAGAGGTGGCATGCATATATTAACTGTGCAATTATTTATGGTAAAATTTAATTTAATTTGATCCAGTTGAAGAATGCGTAGATAATATATGTCTGTCACTTCTTGAGAATGCACAGATAATATATACGTACATAATAATATATTATTTTTTCAAATTCATATTAAGTCCGTCTATTTTATTATACGTGAAACAATAACTAAAAAACATTGGGAATTATTATATCTTATCCTCCCATTTTTCTCGCACGCTATATAAATTCTACATGCAACAATGTTTTAGACCAAGTGCTCAGCATCTGTCATCTTTGTTCTTTTACATAAACCCCTATAAAATCACAAATAGAAGAAGACAACTTTTTTATACGAAAAAAACCCTAGTCTAACACTTAAATTGATGCTCTTATTTAAATAAATTTAATAAATTATGAATAAAATCAGAAAACTTTATAACGTCAAAGCAAGATGAGGATTTGACATGAACTAATAAAATTAAACAACTTATTTCATCATAACTTAAAATAAAAAAAAATTATTTTATTTTAAACAAAAATATCTTATTCCATTTAATTAACTTAGAATAAATAACTTATTACATCATAACTTTAACACACAATCAAACATGAATTTATTATGCCTTGGCGTCAGGTGAAGAAAATGTCCCTCCCCCTCTCTCCTTCTCTCATTTACTCTCCTCTCTTTCATTCTCTTCCCAATTTCACTATAATACCTTTAATTAGGGGTTAAAACGGTATAGATAAAATCCAATTCGTATTTGAAAAATTAGATATAGATATCTGATAATATCCGTGTGGATATGCATCGATACTGATATGGTTTTACATTTCAATTATCCGTATTCAAATAGTAGATATATATATCATATATTTTAATATATATTATGAAAATATATTGTTATTCACCATTAAAATTAGATAAATATTATGAACTTTGGTATTTTTAAATATTATTTTAATAAATATCCGATCCGATCCGTATCCGTATCCGTATCTGCATTATCCATATCCGTATCCGAAAAATTAAAAAATAATATGGATATGGTTTTACCACTATCCGCTCCTCCGTATTCGCTCCGTTTTCACCCCTAGGCCTTAATGCCTTGTAGGTATTTTGTTTGATGGTTTCTAGTTCGGAACTGAATCTCCACCCCACAAAATTTCTGCTAACAAGGTTCGTACGTCCATCTATTCATGATCTAAACGGACATAATTAAAGCATAGAGAGTATTTGATTTTGAGAAGACATAATTTATATTTTAATTATGATTATTCTTATCATGGATGGATGGACGGACGGATGGATCTTATTAGCATAAATTTCTTGTCTCACATGTGGACAAAAGATTCAGTTTCTTCAAGTTCACCTATTACGTCAATTCATAAATTAATAAGCATTAAACACAATATTAATTAATATATTAAACACAATATTAATTAATATATGGCTATGTTGTCCTTTATGAATCAAGATTAGGTGCATCAATATTTATACAAATAGTTTTAATATTTGTGCATATAAAGTGCACACAAACTTTAACGTGGATCGAACGGCTCTAACTAATATCGAACCGAATTTGTTTAATATTAATTGTTCACTAATATGACTTCAATATTTATTTATTTTTAAATTAATCTGATATGTTGATTAGGAAAAAAAAAATTAGCCTTGTTTTTGTTTATTGATTGTAGCATCGGATTCCGATGACATAGAAGCAATTATTGGGGGGTGTATTTCCGGAACCGACACATGGATCCAATAATTAGGCGGTCTATGTGCATCTGCTGTGGGGCCCACATTGCAGAATTATTCCTGATCGTTTCCTTAATTAGTTCCCAACATCCTTTTAATCATTTCAGATCGCATATTCCAATTTTAACATGACCTTAAGTTGGTTACACACTTTCATAAATAATTAACTTTTTAAGAAAAAATATGTTTTTTTTTTCTTTTATATTATGCATCCCTTAACCGTATTCTAAAAAGAGTAATATGGATCAATATTTTTTGTTTAAAATTTAGATAGTCGATATCAACTGTTTAACATGATATTCATATGAAAATATATTTGCGATCTAAATTTTACATTTTTTTGAATTTATTTACTATTTTTTAGTTTGGTAAAAATCATCACTTTTGATTTTCTACCAATCTAAAAAATAGTAAAAATAATAGTAAAAAATGTTAAAAAAAATTAATGTACAAGTACATTTTCATATGATGATCATGTTGAACGGTTCAGACTGACTGTTTGAACTTTGAAACGGAGATATTGATCCATGGTATGGACCAATCCACACTTTGCATTGCACCATAGCCTCACTCTTATAAAAGTATTTATACGTCACATAAATATTATTTATATATGAGGAGAGTTCATATGTATTCATTTTTTGTAACTTCATTATGCCTCCATTTAAGAAAAATAACTTAAAATTTAAAACTTAAATGTCAAAAAAATGTTATATATGATTTTATTTCATTTTCTCTACACATAAAAAATCATGATATTTCGATTTTGTTTCAATTAGTATCAAGTGCTTACAAAAATACACTGATGATAATAAATTATGGACATTGATTTTTTAACTTATTGATTCACATAAAACCAAAATCGAAAAGTGATAATTTTTTATAAGCATGTAGAAAAAATAAATAGATCACGTCTAATTGTTTCATTTTGACACATAAATTTAACAATTTTTGTTATTAAAAAATTAAAAAAAATAAAGATATAATGGAGGCACAAAAAATAAGCACTTGAACTCTCCTCTCTCTATACTAACATGTATTTATAATTAATGTACAAAGTATTTATTACCTTTTGTTTTCAAAATGTTCATAAAAAATTTAAAAGTAAAGACTTCATTGAGTGTAACTTCTATAATTTTTCTTTCATATAACGTAAGATATAATATTTTTTTATTATTAAGTATAAATATTTCTCAAAAAAATGTAAATAAATCTAAAATGCATGTAACAAAGTATCCGTAAAAGATGCAATTACAATTCTACTATTTTTTTAATTGCCCGCCAAGCTAGCATAAACTTGTGGTACCAATTAAATTGCATGCTTCTTGTTTCTTTGACCAACCGACATAGTAGATGGAGATCCATATCATAAATAATCAAACTAAATCACTAAGAATTAAGCTCCCAGTTTAATTTGTTGATTGCTCCAGTCAGAATTTTATCACCCTTTAAAACCTACTTGCTATGACTTCATAATTGCACATTCCAAAGTATCCGAACCGTCCGATCAAAATCCGCACAAATATTAAAGAAGCCCTTTTCCATACATTTTCATCTCATACCAGATTAACCTGAATTCTAATCGCACAGTCCAGATCTAAATATAAATATTTTGTTATCTAGGATATCCCTTCACCCCTCCTTGACACCTTTTTATACACGTGGTATTAGACAGGGCTGAGGTAAGGAAGAGCAATGGGGGTCAATTGATTTTTATTTTTTTAAAAAAAATTATTTATGTGTAATTTTTTATATAATTTAGTATAAAATGTCTTGATATTGTTAAATTGATTATCATTTTCTGTGAGAAAAAATTATATGATTGACTCTCATCATAGCCGGCCCTGGTGCAGGGCACCCAGGGCGACCGCCCCGGGCCCCAAGATCCAAGGGGCCCAAAAAAAAAATTAGTTTGTATATATATTAAAAAAAAATTAATATGTATATATTAAAAATAAATAAAATATTATGGTCCAAATTTTCTATATATAAAGGGTCCAAATTTTTCTATAAATAGGTATGATCTATTGGCATATCAATAATAAATGGGACCGACTAATAGGCTTCCATAAGTACTTCACCACCATATGTTTATAAGTCGTTTTTTCATTTTAAAAGTCCAAATAGTCGATCCAAATCATTCAACATGATATCCATATTAAAACGTGCCTGGAGACTAAATTTTACATTTTTTTTGA
The DNA here is from genome assembly GCA_028015225.1 of Carex myosuroides. NCBI lineage: Eukaryota > Viridiplantae > Streptophyta > Magnoliopsida > Poales > Cyperaceae > Carex > Carex myosuroides. The sequence continues at coordinate 13,619,657 of CM051466.1, forward strand.
ATTTTTTTACTATTATTTAAGGTAGGTAGAAAATCATTATTTTTTATGGTCCAAAATCTTCTGAATCTTCTGAATTTTTTATCTATCTTCAAAAATAAATAGTAAAAAAATTCTAAAAAATGTAAAATTTGGTCTCCAAGCACGTTTTAATATGGATATCATATTGAACGGTTCGGATCGACTATTTGGATTTTGAAAATGTAAAAATAACTTATAAGCATATGATGTTGAAGTACTTGTGCAAACGAATTAGCCGGTCTCATAAAAATTTGTATATATATAGGGCCTAAATTTTTCTGTTGTTCCGGGCCCCAAAATTTTCAGGACCGGCTCTGACTCTCATTTGTGTTTGATCTCTATAATTCGAAAGTCTGACTCCGTCACTAAGAAGAGAGATATATATTTTTGTGAGCATGTGCTTATGAGATATTTAAGAGGGAGATGCGGTATGTATGTATGTATAATCATATCACAAAGCAAAACAAAAAGAGAAATGGCGAGAGGCATAGTCAAAATCAGATAGGAGACCATCCAACAACCCATTATGTGTGAGAAAAGAATGGCTTGTCCTTGTCGCATCTGCATCTCACCTCCGTTTGTCAGCTTGTCGCCTTTCGTTTCCAGCTCACCCGCATTCTCTCTTGCTTCAAACTCCTCTGTTCTTCTGTGGCAACGCGTTAAATAGCCTTTCATACAACCCATTGGTTTAAAATTTGATGTCAACTTAATTTTCCAGCTTGTTGATTCTTAATTAGATGAATGCATGTGCAATTAATGTTATAAATGTCATGTTGGACAGTTTAGATTAACTTGTCATGTGGTTTATATGTCGTGTATTTTTAAAAATGGTGGTATATTTTTTTTCCTTTTTGAGAAATATAAAAAAAAAAGAATAATCGCCCAATGTATTATATTACGATATACTGGTAAAGGACAATGTCTTAAAACACTAAATTAAACTATCTTAGCACTATTCCCTACCAATACAAAACCCAACAGGCATTGTTAGTCTCAGCACACAACACATACTTCAATGAGAACTGTGAACAAGCTACATACTGCCACTGTATCAGAAAGCTGATACAGGAGTTAGAAGTTATGAAGCCGGTTTTTTTATTAATAGGAAATATAAAAAGAAAATATGATAATGAAAATAAGAAAAAACGTTATGGTTTATAACGTTCAGGTACTGCAGCTGGACATTATAAATCATAACGTTCGGTTAATCTGATCGCTAATGATCATAAAAAAATAAAAAACAAAAAAAGACATTGTAGCTGGACGCTATGAACCATAATGTCTAGCTACAGTTTTTTTCTTAACTTCAGTTCTAACTGCAGCTGTTGTGAGATTGTTTTTACGAAAAAAACACTGTAGCTGGACGTTATAAACCATAACGTCCAATTACAGTGTTTTTTGTTAACGATCATTAGTAATTAAATTAACTGGACGTTATGGTTTATAACGTTCAGCTACAGTACTCTGGACGTTATAAACTATAACATTCTTCCTATATTTCAAAATTTCATAAAATCTTACCCCATTATCAATATATTTTTTTTTTCTTATTAATAAAAAAATCGGAAGTTATGATCCACCATTTTGCATCATCCACCAAAAATGGTGGCGTATTTTATAATCAAAGGTTGAGATGGCTAATTGCTCTTAATAAAAATAACATATCTTAATCATGATATTAGTCCAGAGGAATTACATAATGGACATTTAACTTTATTATTGTGACATGAAAATTTCGAATTTCGATTGGTGGGAATTAATAATAATGTTGCAATCTCTTTTGTTTTAATCCAATTTACTTGAAAAAATCTTCACAAGAATTAAAGATGTTTCAATCTTAGTCAAGCTTGATATATCATGTTTTTCTGTTTTGGCGTCCACTAATGCAATAATTTAATAAAAAAAAATGTGTAGGTCTTGCATCATTTTTTTGATTTACCTTGCACATTATTAACATTTTTTTGTTTTGTTTTTTGTTTACTTGATTGTATAATTTCAAACACAACAGAAAAATTAATAGAAGAACCGTGAAATAACATAATAGCATAATTTCAAACAAGATTCAAATATAATAACAATATCTTACAATAGTTCATGCTAGGTCTAATCTTTTTTTTTTATTTGTCTATGCTAAATGTAATCAAATTGGTTCATTGATCGTGCTTTTTTAATCTGTCTATGTAAACAAGAGTTCATGTTGGTTCATTTTTAATTTGTCTATACTAGATTCAAATACATTATTTTTTTTTTCTAATTTTGTCTATTGCTGAATGTGAAAATTAAGTGTTTTTTCTTTAAAATAAGCTAATCTTCTTGAGTAATCAAGTTGGTTCATTGATAACTATTTTCGTCAATTAAAACCAAATGGAAACAAGTGAGAAGAGAAAAAAAATACCACAATTTATATCAATCAAGAGACTCCAAGCATATATAAATGCAAGTTCGTGCGAAAAAAAGGAAAAAGAAAATAAGTTAGGCCACAGAAGGGAATAAACATTAAATCACCTTGATAGGTGGCTTAACCTTTTGCACTTTAGGTCAGCCTAGAGTTCAGCTTATTTCATCTTAGTCCAGCTCAATTAAATCATATTTGGTGACTTAACTGAGGCCTAAACCCTTTATTCCATGGTTTTAAGCCATAATCAAACATGACCTTAAAGACTTACGTTGTTTATCGTATTATTCTGATATTAGCGACTTATATTTTGGTTGTATTGGTTATTGTATTATTTCAATATTAGCGACTCATACTAATAATAAAAATATTTCCAAACAACGAAGTAAAACAAAATTTTATTTAAAACAAAAAAAATAAAAACTAAACTTAAAACAAAACAGCATATAATATTTTATTACAGTGAAAAAAATATGGATTCTACGCAGATCCAATCAGATATGGGCAAACCTAGGTTCCACACAGATCCAATCTGTGTGGATGTCTCATTTTCTGCGTAGATGGTAGTTTCTGAATTACTCAAAAATTGATAGTAAGGTTAGAATTTTGAATTATTAAGATGGTAACTAAAAAAATTTCTGCTCATAAGTGCAGGTTGAGTTATAAATTTGGCCGTAAAAAAAAAAATCTTAATCTGACCCACTTGTTTCCAATGTTATACCATGTTTTGAGTAGAACTAGGGTGTTTTCAAGTTCACTAAATCTCTTTGTGAATTTAACTTTAAAATATATCGGATTGATTTCAAATGACGAATTCTAACTGTTGAAATCAGTCTACCTTATGAGTGATGTGTCTACATACAAAAATTTCAAAATTTCAAATTAATTTTGTATAGAGTCAAGTGGTAAAAAAAAACCTTTCAAAAAATGAAGGCATTAAAATTAATTTATGAACCTTCTAATTTTGACCGCTTGATTTTATACTAAATTAATTTGAATATTTAAATTTTTTGCATGTAGACACATCACTCGTAAGGTAGATGAGTTTCAACGGTTTAGATTCGTCATTTGAAGTATTCCGATGGATTTTTGAGTTGAGTTCACAAAGAGACTGGTGAACTTAAGAACACCCTAGTTCTACTCCCATGTTTTCTTATATTAAAGATTTCCTCCCCTCCCTTTTACTCTTCTTTTCACCTACAATTTTAATTAGGTTAATTTGGATAATTAACAATTTGTAATTAATACAATTAATAATTCTGTAGTAGAAATTTTAATTATTCATTTTTCAAATTTCATAATTTGACAGTTTAGTGTTACTTTTATAACTGAACTCCTAAAGCCTATATATAAATCTTAAATTTTAAAAAGTATAAAATATACGTTTAATTAAGGTAGAAAAATTCAAGTTTCTATAATTTTACAATTTGATCTTTCAAACTTCATTGTTTCACCTTTAACTTAAATGTTCGTAGTTGAAATATTAACGTAAATATTATTTTTGCAGATTTATTACGAAAGCAATTATTCAAGTTTCTACACATAAATTTTAATCATAAAAAAGTTCGGATGAGAAATTTCGAACTTTTAAAAAATGATGTTAATTAGACTGGAAAATTTGTTTCATACAAATTTGAAATGAACAAATGCAAATTTTTCAAGATGAAAATTTAAAATTTTGATTTTACAAATTTGAATTAAAAAATAAATTAGTTTCAACTCAGGAAATATTATAGTGTAAAAATTATAATCTGAACTGTAGAAAAAAATAGTTTTCATACTTTGATTTTTGGGTATATAAAATATATAAAATTAAAAGAATAAAAATTTGAATAATGATATGCTACAAATTGAATAATTATAAAAATTTGAAAACTGAATAATGATATGTTACAAATTTTTCTACTACAAAATTGAATAATTATAAAAAATTTAGAATGCTAATTTTCAAAATTAACATAACTAAAATTAGGGGAGGAAACATCTTGAGTTTATGAACTCACGAGAATATTAATTTTGTTGTGCTCAATGTGTAATTCCATCTCTGTTTTTTTTTTCCTTATTTGTACATCTTTTAAATTAAATTAAAGTCCTGATTTGGGCGTTTCTTCCAGTTAAAATTTGAGGCCCCATGCACAAACATTAATTCATTAGCTAATATATATATATTTCCCTCGTATTATTTTTCCGTGCATCGATCGATATTTTGGCGGTGGTTCTCTTTGAATTTCTAGATTTATTTTAAGCATATCCAATTATTTAAGATGCGTTAATTATTATTATTATTTAAAAAAAAAAAGAGTATTCGTGGCAATTAATATAGTGAAATTTCTTGTATACCTTATTTGCACATACATTTGAAAATGAAAATCGAGTAGAAAACGTTCGTAGTTTTAAATTCGCAAAATCTTCACATATCGTCAAAAAAAAGACAAGTTTGATTGGAGTAAAAAAAGTGGGTGCAAGTCTTTAAAAGGTTCACAGTCATTATACATAACATCGAAGTCTTTAAACCTAAAAATGCAAGTCTTTAAACTTAGCATATGAATCATTTGAACCTAGCATATTAAGAAAAAAAAATGACACAATTATAACTCAAAAGTACTTCATTATGGATCTCATTTGAAAGAGAAAATCGAGTAGAAGATATTCGTAGTTTTAGATTCTCAAAATTTCTCATAAATCGTCAGAAAAATAGATGAGATTGATCATAAGAAAAATAAAGAATGAGTATGTCTTTAGAAGGTTCAAAGTGTAGCCTTTATACATAGCACATGAAGTCTTTAAACTTACACGTGCAAGTTTTTAAAACTAGCATATGAAGCTTTTAAACCTAACATATCAAGTTTTTATATCTAATATATAAAGATGAAAAAAAAACGACATAAATATAACTCAAAAGTATTTCATTATGAATATCATTTGAAAAAGAAAATCAAATAGAAGACGTAGTTATTTTAAATTCACAAATCTCTCACATATTGTTGAAATCAGAGGAAAAAATGAGTGGGTGAAATGAATCTTTTTTTTTTTGGAGACAGATTAGAAGAAAATATAGTTAGCAATTAAACTAGTTGGGAAATGCGTTCGGGAGATGAATGCTTGGACATAACACTTTCTCAAAATAGTTTTATACCAACATGTATGCAATATAATAAAAATTTCAATGTAATTTCAACATATAAATCCTCTGTTATAAAAATATTTTTACGTAATTTATAAACATATTTGTTATCACTCCTAAAGCAACATATTTGTCACTAGATAAAAACAATTATAAAAAAGTATGAATATCATAGAAATGCAGATAAAAGTGCAGATGAGAGATGTAATTATCTCTTTCAATAGGTGAAATAGGTGAAATATAGAGGAATCATTTCTTCAATTTCAAAGGCATCAGCTCAGTAAATTAAGTTTATGTAATTTTAGTAATGTAATTAATGACCGTTTCTTTTTGGGCCAAGATATATACAAATTAATCAGTATATATTATGCCAGCCAATCTACAATTAAACGGTCACAGTCCACAACATGCTCACATGAAGCTTAACCCTCCTGATTAATTATTGCTTACTTGCATCCAACTCAGCGTTTTATTTCCAATCTCTTTCTTTCGAATTCATTTCACCTAAGGTACCTCACATTTTGAATTTGAATCCAGTTCATTACTTCATTTATTATATAATAACAGGAATTCTAGGAACTTCCGTGCGTTCTAGATTTGAACCGAATGGGTCTGAATTCTGATCGACGGACGGTCCAGATTTAAACTCAAACGGTAAGGTAATGCAGAGGATCTGGACTCCCTTTCTCTCTCCAAAAATTATCCCATCTCCTTTGCACGTTCTATACATAAACACTTCACCTTCGCCTTCAACACCTTGCCTAGCTCCTGTCTCTCTCTCTCAATCACCCTCTCCTTTCCAACCAAAAAAAAATAAAAATAAAAATAAGATCTACAAAATGAGAGAGATCTTGCACGTACAAGCCGGGCAATGCGGCAACCAGATCGGAGGAAAGTTCTGGGAAGTAGTGTGCGAGGAGCACGGCATCGATGCCCGGGGGAATTACGTAGGCAAATGCCCCACCGAGTTGGAGAGGGTGAATGTATACTACAACGAGGCAAGCGGGGGCCGATACGTGCCCAGAGCAGTGCTCGTGGATCTGGAGCCTGGTACCATGGATGCTCTCAAGACGGGACCGGTGGGCCAGATCTTTCGACCTGATAACTTTGTTTTCGGTCAGAACGGCGCCGGGAACAACTGGGCGAAGGGGCACTACACAGAGGGGGCTGAGTTGGTTGACTCCGTGCTCGACGTTGTTAGGAAGGAGGCCGAGAACTGTGATTGTCTCCAAGGTAACGAGATCATATTTTAATTAATTATACGGGTTTTTGTAATTTTAGTTGCATGATCAATGCAAATATTAATTATTACTGTGTTCCTGGTAACTAACATGTGGGGTAAATAGTTTAACAAAGAGATTTTCACTTTATACAGCGCACTACTTATAGAATTAAAGCAGCAAGGCACATGTCCATGCGCTTCATGAGGCAAAAAACTACTCTGTTAAAATCTCTACCCGGTAATAATGTACATTCTACGTAACAGCACTAAGCCAGCATATATATATATATATATATATATGGATCGATCTTTCTCATCTGACCTTGAATTAATGATATACTCTACTAAGGTCCGGGGGGGCATTAATTACATATCTTAATTTATGTTTTCAATCAATAAAATTCAGCAACACACATCACATACATGCCAAAAAAGTCATACTGTTTAGTTTATTTTAAGTAGTTTGATTAACCCACCGACAATTACCAAAAAGCCGTAAAAAGTCGAAAGTTTGCTACTATTTTTGTCTGTATTTGCAATGGCAGGGAGGCCACAACATATAGATAGTGACCTGATAATATTAATTATACAAAAAAAAAAAAGCAGATAGACCCATAGAAAATGGGAAGGAGTGTAGGTCCGATGGGCATCGGACCTACCTCAGTTCGACGGGTTTAATCACCATTGATTTTCTTTTAGATTCGTGCGAATTGCTTTAAAACCCGTGCGTTTATGTTTCAATTTTCGTGCGCACAAATCACTGCGTTATTCTACGGTAGATCTGCCCATCGGAACCAAACTAGGTCCGATGGGCATCGGACCTACACCTTTCTCTAGAAAATGACCTGGACCCAGATTCCTTTATTTATTTTTTCTTCAAGGATCCAGATCTTGTACTATCTGTCCGTCTGCAAAACTAAAACGATAAAAAAAAAAAAATTCTACCAATCTGCTACCAACCACAGTGAATAATTCGGAATTTTAAAACGATTTAATAAGTAACATTGTACTTTGTAATATGTAACTGCTTGTTCTAAGCAGGATTGGTACCACTTGTAACAGTACTTGTCAAACAATGTAAGATTTCGTTTTATGAAATCGGTGGAGTAGTCCACTATTATCAAAAAAAAAAATAATTAACCAGAATGGATTAATTGATGCAGGGTTTCAGGTGTGTCACTCACTGGGGGGTGGAACTGGGTCAGGAATGGGGACGCTGTTGATTTCAAAGATAAGGGAGGAGTATCCGGACCGGATGATGATGACCTTCTCGGTATTCCCTTCGCCGAAGGTGTCGGACACGGTGGTGGAGCCATACAATGCAACGCTGTCGGTGCACCAGCTGGTGGAGAACGCCGATGAGTGCATGGTGCTTGACAATGAGGCTCTCTATGACATTTGCTTCCGTACCCTCAAGCTCACCAATCCCAGCTGTATGAATCATTTTTTTTAAATATAAAATAAATATTATGTCCTAATGTTCCGAATTTTGTATTGCATTAATTGTCGCATGCACTTGCTAAATGAAAATAATGGTGCCCCATTTGCCGGTGAAGTAACATATTGGGCGAATTCTGGGACCTTCTAATCAGAATCCGGATCAAACCATGTGCGGGTTTCCTTTATTCGTGCTATTAGATGGTTCGAATCTAAACTCAAAAATTGAATTAACTTTAAGAGATCCGAATTGCATTGCCGGTGGTACGTAGCCTATTGGGCCCCATGCTGGAATTCATATATCACCTGAGGTAACACATCCTTTTGAGTTTGAATCCGGCCCATTCGTTATACGTTGACAGTTGACACAAATTTTAAAGAGCCTCGTGCATTATAGACTTGAGCTGAATTGATCTGGATTCTGGATTCTGATCAGATGGTCCGGATTTAAAATCTAACGGTAAGATAATGCATAGGATCCGGAATCTTGGAGTCTTGGGCCAGTATTACTAAATAAATTCGGACCCTGCTAGCTAAGCTGCTGGCCGCATATATATTTTTGTTCTTTTTAATTTGTATATATTTAGACGTGCATCACATGTTGGTCAAGTCGTGCTTCGAGTTTAAAATTTGCAAGTATGCATAATATAAATTTAATTGATTATTTCTGTAGTTTTAATCTGTTCATTTACCCGTTAACATGTTTGTTAAAATAAATTGGTCTGGATATATAACATTAGTTCTAAGTTTGTATTAAATAAAGTTAGAAACTAAAAATGAAGCAATCAACTCAAAAAATTAATTACTGAATTAATTAATTTTGCAGTTGGCGATCTGAACCACTTGATCTCGGCGACAATGAGCGGAGTGACATGCTGCCTTCGGTTCCCGGGGCAATTGAACTCTGATCTCCGCAAGCTGGCGGTGAACTTAATCCCCTTTCCGCGTCTTCACTTCTTCATGGTCGGTTTCAGCCCGCTCACCTCCCGTGGGTCCCAGCAATACCGGTCACTCTCCATTGCTGAATTGACCCAACAAATGTGGGATTCCAAGAACATGATGTGCGCTGCCGACCCGCGCCACGGCCGGTACCTTACTGCTTCAGCCATGTTCCGTGGCAAAATGAGCACCAAGGAAGTTGACGAGCAGATGATCTCCGTGCAAAACAAGAATTCATCTTACTTTGTTGAGTGGATCCCGAACAATGTCAAGTCTAGCGTCTGTGATGTGCCACCGACCGGTCTGTCCATGTCAGCCACTTTTGTTGGCAACTCGACGTCCATCCAGGAGATGTTCCGCCGTGTCTCTGACCAGTTTACTCTTATGTTCCGCCGCAAAGCTTTTCTCCACTGGTAAGTTCACAATGAATTGAATTGTTAAATTTGAGTCAAAATTGGTTTGTTAAAATATTTATCCTCAATTTTGTTTACTAAGCTGAGTATTTTGTACTCAAAACCACAGAACAAATTAGATGTCTAATTAATTTGGCCAACTTGAATCACAGAATTGTTTGTTTATTTTGCATGACTGTGACTCAATTTGTTTAATATCAGGTACACTGGAGAAGGTATGGATGAGATGGAATTTACCGAGGCAGAGAGCAACATGAATGATCTCGTCTCAGAGTACCAACAGTACCAAGATGCAGTTGCTGAGGTTGGAGATGATGAGGAATATTACGACAAGGAGGGGGAAGCCGAGGAGGATTAATTAATTAATTAAACCCTCAGAATATTATTCGTGTCATATTTCATTTATTTCCACTGCGCATATAATTAAGTTATCCTTTTTCTTTCATTTTTTTCATGTTCTATAACGCAATTACCATGAATCGTTGTTTGTGTAATATTATCATGCAAAACCATTCTGTTATTTTCTACAATTGATTCCTTCGATGCCTTATTTTTGTACGATTAGTACTGTGAAAATACATCTTTTGTTGTAGATTGGCCTGTCCTTCTTCTTTGAAAAAACAATCAAAAATTGAAAGGACTGCGAATGATTAATTTAATTTGATGCAAAGAGGATGAAGTAAAGCAGAATAAAAAAAGAAGATAAGAAAGTTGATGGCTTCTCAATAATTACCATGGAATACATAGTTCTATGTATTTTTGAAAAAAGAGAGTAGAAACAGAAAGAAAGAGAGAGAGTACGTGGGTTGGTATTGAAGGCTGGTACAAGCTCTTTGAGTCATCTCTCTTTTGTTCATTTCATTTGTTTTGATCTCTCTTGCAATGTGTACAAAATTAAAGATGCGTGTATAGTTTTGTTAGTGTAACGACCTTATATTCATCAATGAAAAAATGCCTTTGGTTTCAGAAAAATTTGTGTGTTTGCTTATCATTGTTTTTAAAGTAAGTTTACGGTATTTAGAAAATGGGGATTAATTCATTCATTGATAATCTGTCTAGATATACAACTCAATCTTACACTTTAGTCCCTCTAACTACTATATTCACACTTTTACCTAAATACCCTTATATTAACAATACAATATTCAACACTCCCCCTCAAGATGATGCATAGATATTGATCATGCTCATCTTGCCTATTACATTGGAGAAGTCTGTGACACTCAACCCTTTTGTGAAGATATCAACAATTTGCTCATTGGTACGAACGAAAGGCATACATATAATGCTCTCGTCAAGTTTATCCTTGATAAAGTGTCGATCAATCTCCACATGTTTGGTTCTATCATGTTGTACTGGGTTGTTTGCTATGTTTATAGCCGCCTTATTGTCACAGTACAACATTATGGGTTTGTTCTCCAACAACCCCAATTCCGATAGCAATCTTCGTAACCACAACCCTTCACTCACACCTTGGGCCATGGCTCTATACTCAGCCTCTGCACTAGACCTTGCTACTACATTCTGCTTCTTGCTTCGCCAAGAAACCAGATTACCCCCAACAAACGAACAGTAGCCTGAAGTTGACTTTCTATCATCAAGACACCCTGCCCAATCGGCATCTGTATAGACTTCAATCCTAGTGTGCCCATTTTTACTCAGGAGCACACCTTTTCCTGGACAACTCTTGAGATACCTCAGAATCTGATACACGACCTCTTCATGTGGAATTCTAGGGTCGTGCATGCTTACTACGCTCACAGCGTATGCAATGTCAGGTCGAGTATGTGCTAAGTAGATCAGTCTGCCTACTAGGCGCTGATACTGTCCTCTATCTACTTGATCACATATTCCTCCCTTCAGCTTATTATTAGGGTCTATGGGTGTATTGACAGGTCGACACCCAAGCATTCCCGTGTCTCTCAGCAGATCTAGAACATACTTTTGCTGTGAAAGAACTACCCCTTTTTTCGAGCGAGCAACCTCAATGCCTAGAAAGTAGCGCAATTCACCCAGGTCTTTCACTTCAAACTCTGTGGCTAAGTTGGCCTTAAGCCTCTTCATCTCAACAGGATCATTACCTGTTAACACTATATCATCCACATACACAACCAGAATGCAGATTTTCTCTCATTTTCTTTGGATGAACATAGTGTGATCGGCACTACTTTGCTGATAGCCTAGTTTTTTCATTGCCATAGAAAACCTGTCAAACCAGGCTCGTGGTGACTGCTTTAACCCGTACAGGGAGCGCTTCAGGCGACACACTTTACCCTTCAGTTGTTCATTTTCAAACCCAGGTGGGATCTCCATATATACCTCTTCCTTTAGGTCACCATGAAGAAAGGCATTTTTAACATCTAGCTGGCACAAATCCCACTCAAAGTTTACCGCACACGAGATGAGAGTTCTGACAGTATTCATTTTAGCCACTGGAGCAAAGGTCTCCTCATAGTCCACACCATACGTTTGTGTGTAGCCCTTGGCCACCAATCTGGCCTTGAATCTGTCCACCTTTCCCTCTGGAGTATATTTTGTCGAGTATACCCACTTGCATCCTACAGTGCTTTTGTTGGACGGTCTAGGGACCATATCCCAAGTGTCATTCTTGACTAATGCTCTCATCTCCTCGAACATTGCCTTCTTCCACTTTGGGTCCTGTATTGCTTTCCTCCAATCACATGGAACGGAGTTAGAGTGTAAGGAGGTTACAAAAGCTTTGTAAGTAGGGGAAAGTATCTCAAATGAGACATAGTGAGAGATAGGATGTGATGTTGAGACATCTTCCCCTTGCTTCAAGACAGTTGACCGGACTCCTTTGCGCAAGGCAATAGGAAGATCGAGATCAGAGAAAAGAGGAGTACCTGAGGGTAACTCTGAGTTACCTGAAGGCTGTGGTGTGAGCGAGCCGTCGACATGAGCAAGTAATTGGTATTGATCTTGGACCGGAGGTTGCTCAACATTCTCATGGCGAGATTTTCGAGTGTAAACCTTGTTGATCTGCCTATTATGAGGTGGTAGGCTTTGGTCACTGCTTGAATCCATATCTGTCTCTGTAGTTGGACTCAGGCCAATCGTAGTATCGGGCATACTGTTGTCAGATTCCTTACTCTCCCCCTCTCGACCAACTCGGTCCGAGGGATGGGTGACAACCACCTCAAGAAGATCATGAAATGTAACTGAAGATGCATTGGACTGTGCATCGGAAAGAGTAAAATAGGGTTCTGTTTCTCGGAATGTCACATCCAAGCTTTCCAGCATCCTTTTTCACAGGGTCATAACATCTATACCACTTTTTCCCACTAGAGTACCCAACAAACACACATTTGTGGGCCTTCGCATCAAGTTTGCTAATACCTGGACTTGTGTTATGAACAAAACACACACAACCAAACTTTTTGGGAGGTACCTTGAATGAGGTGGTCCCTGTGAGCATTTCGAGTGGTGTACTGAAATCCACCGCTCTCAAAGGCATTATGTTGATCAAATACGTAGCAGTCTACGCTGCTTCTCCCCAAAGGTACCTCAGAACATTCATGGCAAAGAGGAGGCACCTCGTCACTTCCAAGATGTGCCTGTTCTTCCTTTCTGCAACACCATTTTGTTCAGGTGTATTCACATATGTAGTTTGATGTACAATACCATTACCTCGTAAGAAGTCTTGCATTGCCCTGTTGGTGTATTCTGTGCCATTATCTGAGCGTAACACCTTCACTTTCTTCTCAAATTAGGTTTCCACCATCTTGTGAAAAGTCTTGAAGCACTCCAAAACTCCCTCTTTACTCTTCAACAGGTACAGCCAAGTCATCCGGCTATAACAATCAATAAATGTGACAAACCACCTTGAGCCAGATAGAGCAGTAACTCTCGAGGGCCCCCAAACATCAGAATGAACAATATCAAAACAAGAAAAACTTCTATTACCAAAAGAGGGATACATTGTTCTGGTGTGCTTAGCAAACTCACAAGCATCACATACTAGTTTAGTCTTGCTACACTTAGAGTACAACCTGGGATACAACCTTCCAAGCACAGTAAAAGATATATGCCCTAACGGCTATGTAACAAAAACATCTCCAACTCTGGAGTCTCTGCCAAACAGGCTCTCGGGTCCAAAACCTCCCCTCCTTGCTTAAGTCGGTACAAGCCTTCACTCCTCTTGCCAATACCAATCACTCTTCCTGTCTTCAGCTCCTGCAACACAACATGAGTAGGAGACAGAGAAACAACACAGTTAAGATCATCTACCAATTGACTAACTGATAGGAGGTTATTGGTGAAGTTAGGAACATGAAAGACTGATGATAGTTGGAGGTCTGGAGTACATGTTACATCCCCGACTCCTGCTATTGAACAAAGCGAGCCATCGGCTATTTGTACCTTTTCTCTCCCAGACATAGGCTTATAGGTTTTGAACAATGTGGGGTTAGGGGTCATATGTTTAGATGCCCCAGAGTCTACAATCCAGGACTGATCAGGGCTAGACTCAGCTATTAGGGCCTTTATAATAGTGCCAACAGGTCTAACTACAGTGGTAAGAAGAGAGGAAGGAATGTAACCGTCAGCCCCAGATGGAGCAGAAATAGATGAGGCACTGCTAGCTGAGGTAGTGGACAAGAGACGAGCTGCAAGCTGAGTCACCAGTTGAGTCAGCCTATCATCAGTGCCTGAACTTGGCGTACTAGTGCTGTCAGCCACATGTGCCTTTTGGTATCCCCCACTACGTCCTGGTCCCGACCTCTACCTTGTCCTCTGCCACGGCCACCATCACGACCTCGACCTCTAGCTGGTCTTCCATGTAAGTCCCAGCAAGTCTCCCGAGTGTGATTTTTCCTATGGCAGTGATCACAGACTTTGTCACCCTGGGAGAACACTGAGTGTGGCTGGATGAACATAGCTGAACCCTCCTGTACTGGCAAGGATATCATTGCCTTCCTCCTGCTTTCCTCTTGAACCGCTACTGCAAAGGCATCACGAAGAGCAGGTAGCGGATTCCTCTGCCAGAGACTCTGTCGAATCTGCTCGAACTCAACGTTGAGGCCAGCAAGGAAGCGAAAGGTCCTTTTCTCCAACCAGTTTGTGAAGGCTAGGGCATCTACTGAGCATGTCATCGCCAAAGGATCAAAGAAATCCATTTGCTCCCACATATTGTTCAATTCTGAGAAATACTCAGTCACACTCATTTCTCCCTGTACCAGACTGTCTGACTTAGACTGGAGGTGATAGATCTGCCCATGGTTACCTTTTTGAGAGTACATCTCGGCTGCCCGATCCCACACTTGTCGAGCAGTGTTCAACATCATAAACTGACTTTGCAGTCTAACCTCCATTGAATTGACCAGCCATGACATAACTTGCCCATCGTCTGCCTCCCACTTCTGAAACTCAACTTCCTCTATCTTGCCCTCTTTCTTCTCAGCTTCTGAAAGTTCTGGTTTCTTTGCCGTACCGGTAACATACCCGGTTAATCTCTGACCTTTCAAGTGCATAAGCATTTGTCTTGACCACAACAGATAGTTCTCAACCCCATTCAATCTCACTGAGATGACATGAGATGGTTCAGAGAAGTTTCTGTCTTCTGCCATTTTTCCCTTTTTTTTGTGTGTGTAAGGATTTAGATGGAGAAAGCGGCAACAACCAGTAAATCGCGAAAAGAAAATGAAACAGAAACGGCTCACACGAGCCTTCACTCACACCTTTACTCACGGAAGGGAAACTGCTCACGCGAAGGAGAAATCGCGAACGCGAAGGAGAAGTCGCGACTCCCCTGGAACTGCGAACGCGGACGGGAAGACTGTGACTCGCGCTGGAGCTGCGGACGGCGACTCACGCTGGAGCTGCGGACGGCGACTCGCGCTGGAACTAGCAGACGGCGACGCGAAGACAGTGACTCGAGCTGGAACTAGCGGACCACGGCGGCGGCGGCGGATGCTCACGCTCACGCTCCGGACTCCCGCTCTGATACCATAAAGTAAGTTTACGGTATTTAGAAAATGAGGATTAATTCATTCATTGATAATCTGTCTAGATATACAACTCAATCTTACACTTTAGTCCCTCTAACTACTATATTCACACTTTTACCTAAATACCCTTATATTAACAATACAATATTCAACAGTTTTTAATCGATTTTCTTGCTGAAAATTGGTGCTGTTTTCCTGTCTGTACAAGTACTGGTACGGATCTGATATTTTGCTGTGCATCAGCTGTTTGTGGTATTCCCTAAGGAAACCTTTTGCTGGTACAAGATTCCCAAGTTTAATCTTCTGTTTTTGTATCCGCTGCCTTTTCAATTTAACCTTTCTTACACAATTTTTGTAAAGGAGTGTTGTACGTCTTGGTATGAGGCTCATGCCCTTTGAAAATTATGGCATTAATTTACGAATTGTCCAATGCCATGTTGTTCTTATTTATTCAATTCGACTAAAATGGCATTCATATAACAAAAGATCGTTACATAGCAAATTGACCAGTCAAATCATTGTGATATTTCTAAAGGGCATGAGCCTAATGTCGTAACCTACAGCATTCTTATTCATGGGATGTGCAAGAAAGATGAAATTGAGAAGGCAATGGATATTCTAGATGACTTGATTTCTAAAGGCCATGTGCCTGATGTCGTAACCTATAGCACTTTTATTGATTGCATGAGCAAGAAATGTCAAATTGAGAAGGCAATGGGTTTTGGGGGTTAAGCCTAATGTCGTAACCTATAGCACTCTTATTGATGGGATGCAAAAAAGGTGAAATTGATAAGGCATTTGATTTTCTAAAAGAAGCGACTAATTGTATTCAAGGTTCTTTATCTAGTTTTTACTCAAGCTAACTGTTATTTGACTAGCACTGATACTGTTCATACCAAACCACTCACGTTTGGGCGGTCACCTATGCATACCAGAACGCCCCACTGTGGGACGGTTTGTTTTTTTTTGTTTTTTAGAGACAATATGAATAGCAAGATATTGAATTCTAACGCTAAAAATTCGATTTTTTTTTAAATATTTGTTAGATTACTTCTTTTGATGTATATATAATTGTTGTGTATTTTGGGTATCGAAATATGAGTCAATTTAATACACTTTTTCACTTTTAAAATTTATAAAACCTTAATACACAGTGATAGGTCGGTTGTAAACATCCTATCCTTGTAGTAAAATAGGTATCAATCCAAAGATAACGGAAAATATTACTTTCTACTAAATTAATTAATCCTAAAGTAGTGCAAATAAAAGTAAATGGGGGGGTTTGTTGTAAAATTGGTTTGGTGGGTTCAATATCCGATTGAGAGTTTAATTTAAACAAAGTAATTTAGTGTAATTCAACGTAATTTAACATAATTTCAAGTAATTTAGCGTATTTTAGTATAAATATGCTTAAAAGAAATAATCTAACAAATATTTCAAAAAAAATTCGAATTTTTAGCGTTAGATTTCAGCATCTTGCTATTCATATTGTCTCTGAAAAAAAAAAAACCAAACCAAACCAAACCAATCCGCCCCACAGTGCGGCAGTCTAGTATGCATAGGTGACCATCCAAATGTGGGGCGGTTTGGTATGAACAGTGGACCATCTAGTGAAAGGGCAGTCAAAGCGTTTTAAAAAAAAAGAAAAATCGAGAGCAGATTTGATATTTTTTATTTTTAGGAGGGTATTAATAAAAATCACGGCCTAGAAGAGGACCAGCATTGGCAGCTACACATTTTTTAATGCTCTTAATTATATTCAAAGAGATTTTCATATATACTTCATGCAATTCTTTTTAAAATAGTTCATGAGACTAACATGTTGTCAAGGCCAAGAATTTCATGCATACCCTTTAAAATTTTTGAAATTACATTGCCCCCTCTAAAGTTCATAATATCATATTAATCATTTTAAACTTCAAAACCTCACAAATTTACTCAATTTATTGCATTTTCTATTAAAACTCATTTTATATTTATGAAGTTCTCCTTTTACCCTTTATTAAAAAAATAAAAATACTTAGTCTTATAATTCATCGATTTTTCAAGAAAAATGGTTTATTTTTCTACTCGTGACTCATACACAATGACATTTAGGTATACATTTGTGTGTGTATCACAAGTAAATAATGAATAATTTGTTCTCACAACCGGCCAATTAGAAGATTGAACATTTCTCTTAAACACGTCACATTTTTTTTTTATTTTATCAATTAAGGATAAATGGGTATTTTATAAATTTAAAATGAGTTTTAATATAAAAGACAATAAATTGGGTAAATTTGTGAGTTTTGGAAATTTAGTGAGTAAATATGATATTATGAATTTAGAGGGGGAAATATATAATTTTGAAAATTTTGAAGGATGTACATGAAATTCCCCTAAAAATATTTGAACAAAACTAGCTGCATGTTCATTTTATGAGAAGACTAGCAGTAATTTTTTTTTTTTATAAGAACTGAAAATTTTAAAAATTAAATAAATTTTTTCAATTTATAAAAACTTACACGTACTTCCGCCGCTGTGTAAAATGCAAAGAATTAAAATTAAGATGAATGTACATTTGTACATAACTCGAATATGTGCCTTGGCTCTTTCTTTTCTGGAGATTAACAGTATATTTAACTGTAACATACAAAAGTTCAGTGAATAATTAATATTGATTCGTGAAATTGCAATCGTAAGTACTTATATTAACCCACTACATTCGCTAAACCACAATTTAAGAAATCAAATATTTCAAACGAAATTTCAGGAAAAAATGTCCCAACCGTTCAGGAAAAATACCGCCACATTCACTCTTCAAGTTCGCGCTATACATCAGAATTGATTAGGCAATATAGTGTTAATATCCTAAAATTATAAATCATGGGTCCATAGCTCAGTGGTAGAGCATTTGACTGCAGATCAAGAGGTCACCGGTTCGAACCCGGTTGGGCCCTTCAATTGTTTTATTTTCCTCATACAATTGGTTTTTTTTTTTTACTTGTTATGTTTAATATCTATACCCATGTAATTAGATATTCCTGGTAATAACGTTATTATTATTGAACATTTTTTTTCTTTTGCGGAAATAACAATGGTCCAACTTATAACTCTCTTTTTTATTTATTTATCATGACAACTTTTTTTCACGGTAATAATTTAAAATTTAAAAATTACAAGAATAATTTTTTGGGCCCTTTAATTGTTTTTACAATTTTCCTCACACAATTGGGCAATTACTAACAGAATCGTTTTTTTTTGTTACTTATTGTGTTTAACCACGTAATTAGATATTTCTGATAACAACGTTATTATTATTGAACAACTTCTTTGACATTCTTTTGTCCAACTTATAACTTTTTTTTATTTATTTATCATGACATTTTTTTCACGGTAATAATTTAAAATTTAAAACTTCAAGAATAAATTTGCATCATTAGCTTGTTTTATGTCACATAGCTAGTGTTTGTCCACTAAAAGTTTTAAAGTTCGATTAAATTATACAATTAAATTATTGCTGCAATACAAGTTGTTGTCGTGATGTGTCATCATCTCTATCTAGTCAAATTCTTTTCTCGATAGCCATCTTTACGTAACTCTATTTATTTTTATAATTCACCGTTATTATAAGGTTACCATTACGTACGTGTAACAACCAATCATTGCATAGAATTGATAGGGGTATGTAGCAAGAGCTCTGCGAACTGTTCGTGGGCCAAGTATCGAGCCCATCGTCAACAACCTTTCGAGTCCGACAACGTAGTTGGGCCTGGAGAACCCGCAACAACCCAATACAGGCTTACTCAAGCAAGCTCGAGGGCGAGCTCGAGATGGTCACCGCTCCTATGCGGTCACTGCTTCTATGTAACCGTTCCTATACGACGGTTGCGGGATTATATAAGGCTCAAAACTAGAGGTGCAAACAGATCGGATACGGATCGGATAGTGGTAAAACCATATCCGTATTTGTATTTATTTTTCAGATATGGATTGGATATTAAACAGATACGGATACGGATACGGATCGGATATTAAACGAATATGGATACGGATCGGATATTAAATGAATACGAATACGAATACGGATATAATTCGGAATTTCGGATACATAATTCTAATATTGTAATAAAATTAATTTATTATTCAACATATTATTTTTTCATTAAAAAATAAAAATAACATTAAATAAGGATATGATTCGAATATCTGATCGTTATAGTAAATAAAATAATTTTTCTCATGGCAAACTCGTTACATCATTACATTACAAAAGTATTTGTTTTCTGATCTTGATTATTCACATGTCTTGGTGTTTCATAATCACATTTGCTATTATTTTTATATATTTTTTTTGTTTCGAGTCGTTGATTTAATGTATAACAACATTCGTCTTCTGATTCTGATGTAACAACCATCTTTACAAAAATATAAAGTGCAACACATTTTACTATATATTTAAAAGAGGAGGGGTTCAAATGCCTCCATTTTTCATGCCTCCACCGTGCCTCTATTTTTGAAAACTTTAATAACTCAAAATTTAAAATTTAAAAATCAAAATAAAACCGTTGGATATGATCTAAATCATTTTATTTATGCACGTGTAAAAAATTATGACATTTCAATTTTGTTTTGGTTGTCATCAAGAGCTTGTAAAAAATGCACTAATGTGGATAATTTCTAGACGTTGATTTTTCAACTTATTGATTCACATAAAAACAAAATCAAAATGTGATAATTTTTTATGAGCACATTGATAAAATGATGTAGATCATATCCAACGGTTTTATTTTGACTTTTAAGTTTTAAATTTTGAGTTATTAAAGTTTTTAAAAGTGGAGGCATGGTGGAGGCATGAAAAATGGAGGCATTTGAACCCTCCTCTATTTAAAATAATATTTGGAATAATATCTACAAAGGTTTTGATATTTTCGCTCAGGAATCATTAATTTAGTGAATATGAGAGAAATGAAGCCAAAGAAGTCAGAGGGTCATGACTCTCGAAAGATTAGAATAAAATAAAATTAATCAGTAGCGCTAAACAATTATCCGCCGTCGAGTTCAGCCACAGATCATCCGGATATCCGAAAATTGAAAAAAATACGGATACAGATAATTATCCGTATCCGTTTCAAAAAATTGAAATTGTATCCGTATCCGCAAATTATCCGTATCTGACTATCCAAATCTGCAAAATTTCGGATACGAATCCGGATCCGGACGGATAATATCCGATCTGTTTGCACCCCTACTCAAAACTCGACCGAGTAAGGGGCTAGCAATTTCATTCACACAAGAAATCTATATAGAGAAGAGTTGAATAACTTACCTCCTTCCCATCCTGCAAATTCGACTAACTCGACCCAACTAACATATATACGGCCTAGCTCTCCGAGATAGGGCGTATTAATAATCATTTCAAAGAGCAAATCACAAAGTTAAATAGATCTACCAGTCAGAGGCAAATGCAGAATTTTCATCCAAGTAGAGCAAATGATTATCGACTTATTGATTTCAAACTCATTAGATAATCAAATAGTAAATAAAACATTATAAGATTTGTAATTTCATAGGACTAGAAAATAATAGAAAAAAAAGTTAGAATTCTAACTTACTACTGAGAGCAACAGTTAGTGAATTGGCGGAGGCGGTCAGCGGCGAAGAGACAGAGAACCTCTCTATGTCGCAGTTATTTTTTAACAGAGTAAAGTCAACTCTCTGTGTTGCTAAGAGTGGTGTTTGAGGAGCGATAGGTTACTAAGTTTGGTTATGTTCCAAATTTATTTTATTTTTCTTTTCTCATTTGCTTTATGTTTTTGAGCTGTAATTTTGGAATGCGTACAAAAAATTACTTTGAATATCAATTAACGCATAGATTTCTCTCTCTAAATTTTGGAATGTCGCTAATCACTTTCAAATGCACAAAAAATAGAAAACGCAAATCGTCAACTGATGATTGTTGCAAAATTATGAGCTTAGAGTAAAATATTTAATTTTTTAGAATGAGATGAGAGTTCAAAAACCAGTACCTTAGCAACTATTTTGAAATTTCAAAATAGAACAGTTGTTCTAATTCCTATCCAGTAATAATCCATCAACAATAACAAAGTACAAATTAGAGCCATTTTTACATTGTGCATTTTTTTTTCCTTTTTTTATTTTCTGAAGATGGAAGCTCTGAGTTGTGATTCCTCTCCCGACTAATAATCAAATACGCAGAATATAAATTACATTAAAAATCAATAATCACAGTCAACAAGGCTATATAATATTGATCCGTACTATAAATTAATATATTTTTATTTTTAAAATTCAAACGTTGGATTTGACCCGTTCAAAATGCTCTCTACAGAAAATGTAATGCTGACCAAATATATATTTTTTAAGAATTTTTGGACTATTTTTGGTAATAGATAGAATGCCTCAATCAATATAAAATTACATTAAAAAATGTAAAAAAATATAATTTCATGCATTATCCACACTTTGGCAGCGCGCGAGTAGACGAATAGACTGTGGCCTCTAGCCCTGCGCAGCTGCGCTCGCTCGGTCCTCTCTCATCTCGTTTCGACGCCTCAGCCTGCTAAAGCGGCTTCTTTGGTTCTTTACGTCTTTTGCCATTTTCAAACAGTCTAATTAAATCTAGCTAGTGGCATTGAGATTTGCGCTAGATCCCCATGTGGAACTGGACAGTGTCCGTGGCATTATATTGCGCTACCACTCCGCTCCTCCTTTTGATTCCACAAAAATCATTTATTTCTTCTCGCCCGCGCCTTGTAAAGAAAGCCAGGCGATCGGGAAAAAGCGCCATTACTGGAGCGATGCTTTCTCCGCCCTCACCGAATCCTCCTGCTATCGAAAACAACAGTGGCAACAACAAGGCCTTGGGATTCAGCGAGAAGGACTTTATCGCCTCGCTCATGCCGAAGAAGGAGATTGGTGCTGATCGCTTCCTCGAGATGAATCCCAGTTTTGACGGGAGGGGTGTTCTGATTGCGATTTTTGGTAAGATACTTTTGCATTTGTCATTATTTACTTCGATTGTTACTAGAATTTCTGATTTTGGTTACTCTCTTATAAACTACAATTATGAGCGTATACTTAGTAGATGATTGTCTTAAGTCTGTTCAGCATAACGATCTGTTTCTATAGGAAGGATATACCTACTTCAGATAGCCTTTTTCGAAAAAGATTTACAATATCCACTAGTGATGAGGATATGCTTCTGTTTTAAGGTAGCTGGTTCGAGTTTAGTTTAATGATAATTGTAATCATGGGAAGCTTTGAACAGTCATGGAAGATTGGAGGCCTCAGCCTTGATCCATAAATTTTCCCACGAGGAAGGACAAATAAAACAGAGACAGAGAGAGTAAAAACTTTTTTTTTTATGCTGTGCCGCCAAGTAATTTTTCTTTTCTTTTTGGGATTTGTGCCTCATAGCTAAGGTACCAATGGGTACGGTACGGGTTGGGGGAGGCATTTTCATACCCATCCATACCCATATAAAATTGGTCTTGCCCATACTCTACCCCTACCCATTAAGATAAGGATAACGAAACAAATAAATTTGCCCACGAGAAAGTAAAATGGAAACATAGACCGAGAGAGTAAAAATGATTTCTTTTTAATGTTGTGCCTTCAAGTAGTTTTCTTTTTCTTTTTTGGATTTTGTGCCTCATAGCTAAGGGTGTCAACGAGTACGGTACAGGTCGGGTGGAGGCATTTTCATACCCATCCATACAACAACAACAACAACCATGCCTTTAGTCCCAAACAAGTTGGGGGTAGGCTAGAAATGAAACCCAGCCGCCGGAGTCACAAAACCAAGGTTTCATACCCATCCATACCCATATAAAATTAGTCTTACCCATACCCAACCCCTACCTATTAAATATTAGCTTACCTATATGGCTATACCCTACCCTTACCTATTAAGATAACATGTAACAAAACAAATAACAATAGTTATCGAATGAATTGATAGCATATGTAATTTAATCCAAAAATATAACAAATAACTATATATTAAATACATTATGTACCTAATATCACATAATAAAAAAATTATAATTTTTTATCTCATTATTTTAAAAGATAAATGATAAACTATTGCACAAATCAATTTTGTCATAAATTACTAATTAAGAAACTATATTAAATGTTGCATAAATCAATTTCATCATAAATTACTAAATAAAAGATTATATAAAATGTAATATAAATCAATCTAATCATAATAATAAAATTATTTAGTTTATTTGTATAAATAAAAAAAATTATCATATATAATTTTTTACCCGCATGATAAAATACGAGTCGAGCAAACGGATAAAAGGGTATCATTGACACCCCTATTCATAGCTTGCCATTTGAATGTACGTAACAGTTTAACTAATAAGATGTTAGGATAGGCATACATAGAGTTTTTAATTTAAAGCTTTCCTGGGTCTAATTTAACTATTATGATTCTCTTCTTCTTTTTCTTTTTGTAGATTCTGGTGTTGACCCAGCTGCTGCTGGCTTGCAAGAGACATCAGATGGAAAGCCTAAAATCCTTGATGTACTAGATTGGTAACTACCCATGCAAATCAGAGGTTGTTCATGTTTGATAGTTACATCATTGCAGTTTAATTATGTATTTTTGCAATGCAGTACTGGTAGTGGTGATGTTGACACTTCCAAAGTTGTCAAGGCTGATGAGGATGGTTATATTGTAGGAGCATCAGGTTTGGCATTGTTCTTTTGTTTTTTTTACATGCACTATTTATGCCATATAGCACGATACAACTTGCTGTTTCTATGCTGTTATTTCTGAAAAAATCTAAGAATTTTGACTTTGATATTTTGATAAAGAGTTACATGGTTTAGAATGACCAATTTCAACCTATTTTTCCATTTTCTTTGCCAAATTTTGGAATCACTGATTCCATTTTTCCATTTACTTCTTTAATAAATGTTTGTTTGTTTGGTCACTAGTTTGCTTGTTCGGATTTATTTTCCATGAAAATAAAATATAATGTAAAGTTCATACTAAAGGAGAATTGGGTGCCACATCTTGATAATACCTTTTAATCTACAGGATCAAAGTTGCTTTTAAATCCATCATGGAAGAATCCATCTCAGGAGTGGCATGTGGGCTGCAAGCTAGTCTATGAATTATTTACTGATACTCTCACCTCCCGTTTGAAGGTACAGTGTTCTGTAACAGTATCATTTCAGTAACATAAATGATTTTCTTTCACCAAGATACTATACATTTGAATAAATTGAGTACAGAAGGAAAGAAAAAAAAAGTGGGATGAGGAGAATCAAGAAGCAATCTCAGAGGCTCTGAAGGAACTCAATGAATTTGAATTGAAAAAGGTAAGTCACTTTTTTTTTTGTTTTATTTAGTTGCTTTTAAGTTTACTTCTATTGAAACCTTTTCCATTATACATCTTAGACCATATAGAAATTTATTATCTTATTGTCTCCATAAAACTATGCATTGTGCGAGTGCCTCATGTAAGACTTTTGATGGAGACTAACAATAACATACACCAAATTTTTAAAGTAATGCATGGGCCGGAAAAGTAAATTAAATGAAGAGCAATATCTTTTTGTAGAAGAATGGCAAAGATGTAGATGTAAAGTCGAAGAAGGCACACGAGGATCTTCAACATAAACTTGATTTTCTTAGAAACCAAGCAGAAGTAAGTTCACTATACTGTTCCGAAACTGCCCTTCCTTTGGGTTCCATTGAAGTTAACAAGTTTTATTTTTATAATATTTTTTTAGAGTTATGATGATAGGGGACCGGTCATTGATGTTGTTGTATGGAATGATGGTGAGGTATGGAGAGTTGCTGTTGATACACGGAGTCTGGAGGATAGCCCAGAGAAGGGAAACTTAGCTGATTTCACTCCTTTAACAAACTATAGGTGCATATTTCATCATCACAAAGGCATGAGATGTATTACTTCATGATTAGCTGGAGCTGTTATCATTCTGAATATTTTAAAATAATGCAATGCCCAAATTGTATCATTGCCAAATATAATTTATTTCATAGCAAACAACTGGTTAGCTTTTGTTTGATCATTGCAATTTAACCACCAACAACTTGTGGCAGGTTAGAGAGAAAGTATGGTATATTTAGCAAATTAGACGCTTGCTCCTTCGTCACAAATGTCTATAATGAAGGGAATGTAGTAAGCATAGTGACAGATTGTTCACCTCATGCTACTCATGTCGCCGGTATTACCGCTGCCTACCATCCTGAAGTACGCTGAACACTACTTTTTGAATCTGCCTTTTTTCTTTCTAGCTTACTGCTGCAATATTCTCCATATTCAGGGGCGGAACCAGAAGATTTTAATTAGGGGGGCGGGGGGGTGGAGGGGAAGGGGGGCTGAAATCCAAAATGCACAATATGTGGTAGGTGGGATTTCCACAACCATAATTTGGAATTCTAACTGCTAGGATATAAGTAAACAATTTATATTTCATGAGGGGGGCTGAACCATTTAAAAACTTAAAAAAGTAAAATAAAATTCAATTAAATTTCGATATACATATTTAAAATTTTAAAATCATAGGGGTGGCTAAGTACCTCTACGAATGAATGTTGATCTGCTCCTGTCCATATTGGAATTTTTCAAACAGATAGATTTGTCATGCAGGAGACTTTGCTGAATGGTGTTGCACCAGGTGCTCAGTTGATTTCATGTAAGATAGGGGACTCCCGCCTTGGTTCAATGGAGACTGGGACTGGTTTAACAAGAGCATTGATAGCTGCTGTTGAGGTGCGGCCATATTTTTCTCTATTCAGTTGAATTAAGTTATTGAGGGTTTTTATAATTGCATCTTGCTAGATATACGTACGAACAAAGAGGTGGGTAGATTGGAGATTTAGACTGCATTCCGATTAGTTCTTTTGATATTACTTGGAAGTATTAACAGGGATTTAAAGGAAGAGGAAGTTTGAATGTTTTGTACTGATTCTTTCTTACATTTACACTTGATAAGACTGTGTATATATAGCTATTTAGTCCTAGTATAACCTGAATTAAAGCTAACCTAACTACAGTAAAGATGCCTTAGTTAGGCGTTATTGATTACAGAGAGTTTGTTCAGCTTGTTCCCTTGTGTTGTGTATCCTGGGCAGATAGAGTAGTACTGGATGATTCCAGTAATGGTCTAATAAGTATTACTACATTTCAGCACAAATGTGACCTTATCAACATGAGCTATGGGGAACCCACTCTTCTTCCTGATTATGGACGCTTTATCGACCTGGCTAGTGAGGTTATTGTCTTCACATGTGTGCTTTCTCCAACATTTATTTCTGCTGCATTTTCTGGTTGGAAATAGAATGAAAAATCACTTTTGTACAGGTGGTAGACAAGCACCGCCTTATATTTGTCAGTAGTGCTGGAAACAATGGACCGGCATTAACTACTGTTGGGGCACCTGGTGGGACCAGTACAAGCATTATTGGAGTTGGTGCATATGTTTCACCGGCCATGGCTGCTGGGGCGCACTCTGTGGTGAAGCCACCTTCTGACGGATTGGAATATACATGGTAAATCTATTTCACTGTATCATACTAAGCACATACAGGTTTTGTGCTATATAAAACTGGGGTCAAGATCCCAACTGGTTATGATAACTATTCCAAATAAATTACAATTTGAACTTGTTTTCACTACCGAAAATGTATACACATGTATGTCATAGACAAACAACAACAACAACAACAAAGCCTTTAGTCCCAAACAAGTTGGGGTAGGCTAGAAATGAAACCCAACCGGAGGGTTTGGTAGATAGTAGTAAAAATAATAATAACAATAGTAGTAATACTAATAGTAATAATGATACCAATAATAATAGTAATAAATACTAATAATAATACTAACAATATTATGCCTACACTAAATCGTAGGGGCCGAAACCCTACGTTCTTGACCCAGAATCAAAAGCCTTAGGACCTAAAGCCTATAACACTACCCCTAAACCCTAATTCCTAGGTCACGGTTCTGGTAAATGGATCACTAACTTCCACGCGCTCCTGTCCGAAGCCAACTCTTTGGATACATTCCATTCCTTCAAGTCATTTTTTAAGAGCCCACCACATGAGGATAACGTACCAACAAAGTAGTCACAATGGTCATCGTACATATCCTTGATGAGGATAACGTACTTTGTTGGCACTTTCTTCTTTTCAAGAGCCCACCACATGACCTTTCTCAGTACTTTGTCACACGCTTTCTCCAAGTCAATAAATACCATGTGTAGATCATTTTTCTGCTCCCTATATCTCTCCATAAGCTGTCTTGTAAAGAAATTCGCCTCTGTGGTCGACCTACCAGGCATAAAACCAAATTGGTTTTTCGTAACGCTTGTCATCCTTCTTAAGCGATGCACATACATGTCATATACAAGTTTCTAAATTATTTGGTATCAATATCGATTTTACAAGCCAATATTTTTGCAGGTCTAGCCGGGGCCCTACTGCAGATGGTGATATTGGTGTCTCAATTAGTGCACCTGGTGGGGCTGTGGCCCCAGTCCCAACGTGGACTCTGCAGAGGCGCCAACTCATGAATGGTACATCCATGTCATCTCCTTGTGCTTGTGGTGGCATAGCTCTTCTTGTTAGTGCAATGAAGGTTTGTATTTTAGCAACAATACTACAAAAAATCAAGACTCTTTAAATTTTGGTTATTTTTATTGGTTAAAGTTATTCTCGACTATTTTTTGTGAGAGTTTTAATTTATTATAAGTTGCTAGATATTATAATATAAGAGCATATTTTTTTTTTCTTTTTTCAGGCTGAAGGCATTGAGGTGAGTCCATACAGTGTACGAAAAGCGGTAGAAAACTCAGCCCTTTCTATAGGCAATGTGCCTGAAGAAACACTTACATCAGGGCATGGTTTGTTGCAAATTGATAGGTCTGTCTCCATTTTATGATTTCTTTCTATATATTTTGCAAGATCTTATACTCCTGGAGTGCTTTTTGTTCTGTAATGTTATACGGAGCACTTAAAATTTGTAATTTCTTGGATGCAGTGCTTACAAGTACATTCAGCAGGCTAGGGATCTCCCCCATATCTCGTATCAAGTCGAGATAAATCAAGTTGGAAAGACAAGTTAGTGATGCTTATATGTTTTCTTTTGTTAACTTGTCTTCTTTCAAGTTGATATATTGATCTAACCCAAACTGAGCTAAATGAGTCGGCGCCAAAGAAAAAAAAAATGAGCTAAAAAGGTTGATAACTTCTCTTCTTTAAGTTGATATATTGATCTAGCCCGAACTGAGCTAAGGTTTAACAGACTTATTTTGCGAGAAGTATTAATACTTAGCTTTGTTATGTTGGGTACTTTAGCGATTGCTTGCTAATACTAAGTTGCATTTCTTGCAGCTCCTACACTGCGAGGAATCTATCTAAGAGAGTGTAGTGCTTGTCTACAAAGCAGTGAGGTCGGATATTATCTTTACTGAATTGCTTCATATAATCAATTTAACCAAATACGAGGTCGTCTACTTGAAGTTTTCTCTTCTTTGTACCCCAAGTCACAAGTGAACAATAAAAGCAAGATGTATAAATAGTGATCAATCTTTTTCTTTGAAGATGTATTGTTGCTAAGAAACTTGATGATAATTCAAATTTCTGTGCAGTTTGTATAATACAAAATTCAATATCACTGTGAGCCTTCTAATGTTTTTTTTTTTGGAGGAGGTGAGCCTTCTAATGTTAAGCCAAACATAAATGAAGGCAGGCTAAAGGACTATATATATGAGCTTATTTCAAGTAAATAAAACTGAACAAATACTAACAATACAGGAAAATCACTTCATTAGTGCTTTTTGGATAGGGGAAAAAAAACTTGGATGATGCATATTTATAATCTGTTCTATTTGCTGAAAGTGGTTTTACTAGATTAAAGTACAGAAATGCTTCTCACATTAAGCTAAATTACCTATTGTTTTTCCCTTTCTCTATTTGTAGTGGACTGTTCAAGTTCAGCCGAAGTTCCATGAGGGTGCTAGCAATTTAGACCAATTGGTTCCATTTGAGGAGTGTATTCAACTTCAATCAAGCGATAAATCAGTTGTACAAGTTCCTGAGTTCCTCTTACTGATAAACAATGGCCGTACATTCAAGTAAATCCTCATTAAGTCTTTCCTTTATTTTATGCACTTAAATAACACATCAGTTCAGTCTGGTATGCACTTTGAGATGCACCTCTGGTACGTATTCTAATAGTATCACACATGTATCAATTTTGGATGTGTATCGAATACGGATATGATTGAAAATTTGATTGCCTACATGGACTGTGAGAGAGTAGCATAAGTTGTGCTACATGTGGGTAAAGCTTATTTGTTTTATCTTATGTTGCTTGATTATATATTCCTTTGATTAATTTGCAGCATAGTTGTTGACCCAACCAAAGTTAGTGATGGCCTCCACTATTATGAAGCTTATGGAATAGATGTCAAAGCATCTTGGCGCGGACCACTTTTCCGTATACCAATTACAATAATCAAGCCAAGTGCTCCAGTCGGGCAGCCGCCAATATTTTCTCTCTCTAATCTCTCCTTCTACCCTGGTATTTTGAACTATACTCATTAGTGTTTTACTGCTACAAATTCATGTTTACCATCTTAAGTTGTATTTGAATGTGCTACACTTGTAAATTATGTCGTTGTATGTATTTGCACACAACAAGGACCAACTTACTTCTTACTTGTAAATATGCAAACAAGGACCAACTTACATTTTTTCTGAATATAGAAAAATCAAGTTGTTGTATGTATTTGCACACAACAATTAGTTCCAATTGGAACATACTGCTTGTTTGATCTTGTTGCGCTTATATTACTATTATATATTCTGTTTTATTAGGTATTATATCTCTAATTACAGGCCAAATTGAAAGAAGATTTATCAATGTGCCTATTGGGGCTTCTTGGGTAGAGGTTACAATGCGTACTTCTGGGTTTGATACTCCCAGGAGATTCTTCTTAGATACTCTTCAGGTACATTTTTCAATGATAATATATTTTTAGATGTGAGTCTGATTCTAGATATCGGTCTATTAGAGTATCCTGTTTATTAGATGTGGCCACTTGATAACTTCTAATTAAAATAATCACTGCTCTGATATATTTGACAACTTGCAAAAAGTGTGCTTTGTGTTGAATAGTTGAATAATCACTGCTCAATCAACTAGAGCCTCCTTAACTAGACATTTCAATATTTCATACAATTAAACCCATTATACCATAGATGCAACTCAAAATTCTGACAATCTGTCTAACAGACTGTTCTATGTCATTTATTAGATGTGTCCACTGAAACGTCCGATGAAGTGGGAGTCAGTTGTGACATTTCCTTCTCCTTCTGTCAAGTGTTTCACTTTCGCTGTCCAAGGTGGTTTGACCTTGGAACTGGCTATAGCTCAGTTTTGGTCAAGCGGCATGGGTAGTCACGAAGCTACAACTGTGGACTTTGAGGCAACACCCCTCCCCCATCCCCCCAACAAAAAAAAAATTAAATAAATAAAAACTTTTTTTGTGCACTTTTCCCTTTTTCCTAATTTCTTGATAGAAGATTAATATTCCAGGCCTTAGGACTTCTCCTGAACAACTGGAGAAGATGTAATGCATCTCATAGGCTATATTTGGTAGAGGATAAAGTGGAGGGATAAGGGGATAACTCTTGTCCCTCCACTTTTATCCCTGTATCAAACATGGCCGTAGGGTTGGATTGCAATTTAATGAGAAGGAGAGAGAGCATAACAAAAAATATTTAAGTTATTATTTTGCTAATTAATTGAAGTACTAATGATACATCTAAAACTTGTCTCATGTTGGCTTAATTTACAGATTGTATTTCATGGGATCAGTACAAACCAAGTAGCTGTTGCACTTGACGGAAGTGAGTCACCAACCCAGATAGTTGTCACATCACTATTGGCAGCTGAGAAGCTTGTTCCTTCTGCATGTTTAGATAAGGTACTACTTTTTTTCCAGAGTTATTTTTGCTAGAATTATTATGTTCATCTTTTATTTTATTTTTTTTCCCCATTTGCATATAACCAAAATTGTAAGGTTTGAAGAAACCAGGGACATTTTGGTCTTCTTCACAGCAAAGGTATTGCTATCTACGAAGAGGGAGACCCAAAAATCTTTTAGACTGTTTAAGTATGAGCCTAGTGTCACAATTTTTCTGAAATTGCTGTTTTTTTTTCCTTTTCTCAAAGAATGATATGCTAATAACTTAGTACTAGTGTTAGTACATCTTTTTTTTTTTTGTAAAAAAACTCAAATTAATAAGATATATATATATCAAATATTACAGTAGCTTGATATTTTTAATGAGGGTTCAATTGCCTCCATCATGCCTTCACTTTTTAATTTTCTAATAACAAATTTTTTAGAACTTATATGTCAAAATAAAACCGTTAGATGTGATCTATATTATTTTTTCTACCTGCACATAAATTTTTTATCACTTTTCGGTTATGTTTTATATGAATCAATAAGTTGAAAAATCAACGTCCATAATTTATCCATATTTTTTGCAAGCTCTTGATACCGATCAAAATAAAGTCGAAATGTGGTAACCTTTTATATGTGCATAGAGAAAATGTTATAGATCAAATCTGATGGTTTTATTTTGATATTTGAGTTCTATATTTTAATTTATTAATGTTTAAAAAGTGGAGGCATGATGGAGGCACAATACAGAGGCATTTGAACGCTCCTCATTTCTTAAAGCCTTTATTTTATAATTTTCCTGTTCCTTTTTTCAGGTGAGGATTCCATATCGCCCTGTGGAGGCTAAGCTCAGCCCTCTTATTGGAAGCCGTGACAGGTTACCTTCTGGGAAGCAGATAATTGTCCTTACTTTGACGTAAGATTGATGTTTACGTGCTTTGTTTCATTAATTTATTCTCAATTTCTACACATAGTTTGTGTTTTTCTAAAATCTGGGAATCTTGTACAGGTACAAATTCAAGCTAGATGAAGGAGTCAGCATAAAGCCTAGCATTCCGCTGCTTAACAATAGGATATACGACAACAAGTTTGAATCTCAGTTTTATATAATTGTAGATCCTAACAAGGTTCGTCTTCTCTTTGTGTAAAGTTGAATTGCTTCCGGTTGATTTTTTCTTATTGTGCTGCTTCTTTGTATATCTATGGTTCTGTAGATTCATGTATAGCCCTAACAAATTTTCTTGTTCATATAGCGTGTTTATTCATCGGGTGATGTTTACCCGGACTGTGTGAGTATTCCCAAGGGCGAGTACACACTCTATCTATATATAAGGTATACATTTCCTATATATAGTTTTTTAAGTTTCAACTAACAAGGAACCCACAGATGATTTTTTTTTAGGCTCAGTCTGATAAATTTTTGAAGTGATAACTGATAAGTACTATTATTACAAGGTTAAAATGGCTATGTCAGTCATGTCACATTGAGATTAGTTTAAGATATTGATTTTCAATTTTGTTTAGGTACTATTTACTCCCAAGTGTCCATTTGTAGATGCTAGTTTTTCAGAACAATTGAATAATGTTAGTTTTAGTTTTTAAACTCAAATATAACTAAATTTATAACAATTATTAATCAGTGTTCGCTGTTCACACTATCTGATTTCTGTTGTAATAAGTGAATGAGGTAATTGCTAACCCAATAGTTGGAGAAGGGTCTGCTTTTAACTGTTTACTGTGTTTATAAAAAAAATGTCATACATGAAGTATCAGAAAATAAAAATATTACAATATTCTTATAGAGTTAATGACAGAGTCTAGCACTAGACAAATGTGTGCTCGTTGGTTCTACTTTTAATCAGTCCTAAAAAGCCAATAGAAAAATAATAGATGCAAAAAAGTAGATGTTCAATTCAGATGTCAGTTGTTAGCTTTGCATGCTTATCATTAATATACAGGCATGAGAACATTCAATACCTGGAGAAATTGAAGCAGCTAGTACTGTTTATTGAAAGGAGGCTAGAAAAAAAGGTTAGATTTTTTTAAACAACTTCTATGTATGTTGTAAATAATAGTGTAAGTATTCTTTTATTTTATATTGCTGACATGTTTTCAAGCTGCAACGTATATCTCTCTTTAGTTTTTTCATTTGGTGTTAAAGCTGATATCAAGCATAATGTTTTTTTAATGTATGATCAGATTCAATTGAACTTTTTCTCTGAGCCTGATGGACCTGTAACAGGGGGAGGCAACTTCAAGTCATCAGTTTTAGTTCCTGGGTATGCGTTGTTTAATAAATGTACAGTTTCGTAGCTAACTGCTCTCTCTTTTTTAAGCTTGCATTTCTTTTTCTTTCTTTTTTTAAATTTCTCAGGGAGCCTGAAGCATTTTATGTGGGACCTCCTTCAAAAGAGAAAATTCCCAAGGTACATAACGACTGTCTAAATGAAAAACAAATCTTGCTAAAGCAACTCAAATGACAAATTGTTTCATCTAAGAAAATCTTTGCTAAAGCAACTCAAAACCGTCAACATCTGAAAAATCTTCTCTGCTGTTTACCATACTAGTTTTGCCTGGGTACAATTGTATGAAACTTAAACGTTTGCAGAGGTGGAATTTTTTTTTTTTCTTGCTTGTTTGGGAATTAAACATTTATAAGAATATCATAAATTATAATATATTTTTCAACTCACTGTATGTTGCTTATAGAGTGCTCCAGCTGGAGCTGTCTTGGTCGGATCAATGTCATATGGCATGGTAACTTTGAATAGCAAGAGTGACGATCAAAACAATCAGCGTTCTCCTGCTTCTTATGATATTTCGTGCCTCGTGCCACCATCACCAAAGGTAAAATATAATTTGTTTGTTGCAAGGATTTTGACTCACATTCTGGAATCTGGCAAGTCAAATACCAGTATGCAATGCCAGGCATTCTACCCCTACCCTGTTTGGCCAGATTAACACCTTTGTCCTCCTTTTTGTATATTAAAAAACAAAAAGGGTATGTTGAGGGTCAATGCACATAATATTATGTTGAACTTAGTATTGTTTCAGTGTATTTGCACATTTAAGGACCAATTGATGCTTAGGTCGGAACAATTGACCTTGATTGACTTTCTATGAATTTAGTAGCATAGTAATATGTACTGTCCTAGTTGTAAGTTACCGGATATTGCTATCCTTGGTTATTTCATTACCAAACTAAAGTATTTCTCGTCAGCTAATTTTGGAATTTATGGTTACTCTTGTGATTTCTTATTATTATCTATTGTCATACAAGTTACTCCTAAGCAAGGATATTATAGAAATTGTGGTGAGATAGAATGTTCAAACCACAGCAATTCTTTTTAATTTGCTTTTCTGCGTATTTTCTAGGCTGATGACGATAAAGAGAAAGGATCATCTACTACTAAAAAGAGTGCTACTGAACGGCTAGCAGAAGAGGTACTGCACACCTTATTTTATCTTGTTCTCAGAATGCTTCTGGTATCACAGTATGTTATTACGTACTTGTGACCCATGAATGACATTTCTTTTAAGAAAAAGTAACAACCCATTAAATTTAGTAGCATAAAAATACATTTTGCTTGATAAGGTAAGGGATACCAAAATCAGCTTCCTTTCGAGTCTGAAACGTGAAACTGAGGAGGAGAAATCAACTTGGCAGAAAATTGCTGCCGCTCTTAAGGTAACAACTCTCTCTTTCTTTCTTTATTATTCTGAATATGTTGTCTTCCAATGTTAGTGGACTTTTTTAGTGACATTGGTTAGGGTGGCAACAGCGGTGTGTGATTTGCTTAAGTTAATAATATATTACTTTTTACTTGTTTGTCTATTGAAGCACATAACCAGACAAGCATATTTTTGTTGAACTTTCATATGATGACTCCACATTACTGGTTGTTTAGTTATTGCACAGTAAATTTCTTTTATTATTTTATGATGGTTTATGTGCAGTCAGAGTATCCGAAGTACACACCTATGCTTGCAAAATTTTTGGAGAGTTTGCTTTCAGGAGCTAGTGATCATGGCAAGCATTCACATTATCAAGAGGCAAGCAACTATTTGTTTACATGTTTAATTTTAGCATTATATATTTTGTTTTTGTTCTCAGTATCTTCAAGTAATGTAAGTAATACTGTTGTTGTGTAACATTATACTAAAGTCATCTTTTTAATAACGGGCAATCAATTTCACTCCAGGTCATTGCTGCAGCTGATGAGGTTATAGACAGCATTGACAGAGAAGAGCTAGCCAAGTGCCTCTCTCTTAAGCCAGATCCTGATGATGAAGAGGCACAGGTGAAGCTTTCTCCCTTCCGAGATGGCCTGAAGTATATTTAGAATTGGCACACTCACTGGCCGTATTTTTGCAGGAATTCAAGAACAAAATGGAAGCAGCACGGGACCATCTTGCCGAAGCATTGTATCAAAAAGGGATTGCTTTAGCTGAAATTGAATCATTGAAGGTATTATTGTGATTTTTTTTTTAAATGTTGTGCTTTCTTGAGCAGTGTGCCATGATATTGTGTTATGTCTCATTGTAATTGTTTGCTCAGCCGGTTGAATCTCCTTCTGAACCTGAAGAAGGGGATGACGATATCACCAAGTCAAGCGAGAAATCAGACAAATTTGAAGAGAACTACAAGGAACTGATAAAATGGGTCGATATTAAATCAAACAAATACTCGATGCTCTTGATTGTACGTGAGAGGCGCTATGGAAGACTGGGAACAGCATTGAAGGTACTTTTCTTTTTCTTTTTTCTTTTTTGTTTTGTTTTGTTACATAAGCACCTCTTTATCTGAGTTACATAAAGAACACTCATGCTTTTGATAGCCGCAGAAGAGTCCCAAGTTGACTCGGACCCAAACCTTGTATAAAAAAGAAAAAGAAAAATGACCATCTTTTACTTCAATCCAACAAGAAGTTGATACCAATCATCTTTTATGCGTTTCTTTAAGTTTGGGCTAAAAGTTTGCCATTGGCACTCCACCATCCAAAACTTAGATTAGTTACTTTATCTCATTTTG
The DNA here is from genome assembly GCA_028015225.1 of Carex myosuroides. Taxonomy (NCBI): domain Eukaryota; kingdom Viridiplantae; phylum Streptophyta; class Magnoliopsida; order Poales; family Cyperaceae; genus Carex; species Carex myosuroides. The sequence continues at coordinate 13,656,175 of CM051466.1, forward strand.
TTCTCTAAATTCGTTTTCATCAAATCCTACTTCTGGTCCAATGAGAACTTGAAGTTCACCAATAATCTTTACCATGAGGGAAAACATTTCCAGTTGTCTAGGGAATATGTAGCTGTACTTTAAAATTGGGATGTTTCTTTGTTCACTAGAAAATGCAGGGTATATTGTGCAAAAATAGAAGATATTGGGTGCGTGTTTGCAAATTTTAAGCTATAATAGGATGCCATTTCTTTTGCAAATGATCCTTCAGAAACTCCTACTCACTGTTTTTGGATGAGATTTCTTCGAAAAAAAGTTATTTTGTACCTGTTTAAAAAAATAGTAAAAAAATTCAAAAAAAATATAAAATTTGGTTCCCAAGTACATTTTAATATGGAGATCACGTTGAGTGGTTCGGGTTGACTGTTTGGGACTTTGACAGCAAGATAAGGATGTGATGCATAATTGGGGCACAAAAACAATGCCGAAATTTTTATTAATAGAAAAAGAATAAATTAATATCGACATTGAATAATAATTTTGCGAAATTTTGAAATGTAACAAAAACGTTATGGTTCGTAACGTCCACGGGACGTCACGAACCATAACGGCCAGCTTAACAACGTAACTACGCTTAACAACCCAGCTTAGAGGCTGGCCGTTGGGAACCATAACGTCCTGCGAGGGAAGAAAAAAAAAAAAAAAAAGTCTGCCGTTGAGAACCATGACGGCCAGCAGAAATAAATGCTGGCCTCATCTATAAATGCTGGCAGAAATAAATGCTGGCCTCTTTATCGATATTAATTTATTCTTTTTTCTATTAATAAAAATTTCGGAAAACAATGGGGCATTGTAACCCTACTCCTAATTTATTTTTTGCTGCTTCTTGTCAGGTTCTAAATGATAGACTTCAGGATGATTCAGAACCCCCAAAGAAAAAACTTTATGATTTAAAGATTAAATTGGTGGATGAGATTGGTTGGAACCACGTGGCAGCTTATGAGAGGCAGTGGATGCATGTTCGTTTTCCTCCGGCCTTGCCTCTGTTTTGATGCATCACTGCCCATTGCACTCTATTATTTGTTTAGTTTAGTCATTTATTTCGAGTTAGTGTTTACTTTAGTTTTTGTGGAGTAAGAAAATTTGGTCTACATTTAGGACTGCCAATTTATAATAATTTGCTAAATAATGTGCTTAATAATTTGGAATCTGTTATATTTCATCACTTGGGAAAATAGTTTGTAGTTAACAGGTGATACTAGTAACTCGTGCTTAATTCAGATTGCATCACTTTCATTATGTTTTTTAGCAATTCGTGTGTTGAATTTAGCTGAATGATTGAGGCAGAAATTGAGATGATGAAAATGTATTATGTTATTGTTGAATTGATAATTTACAATGATTACATGGGTTTATAAAGGCCAATTAGCCGTTGGAGCTCCCTAATCTAATTTCTAGCTGCTCAATATAGCTTGATTGCAACAGACTTACAATAGCTGGAATTTCCTAATTTACATGATTATAATTGTAAGCTTGAGAGCTGTCAGGATCCTAATCAGATCGGATTTGATCTTAATTGGATTTTGATTTAACATCTTCAACATCGTGCTTCTCTAAATCAGAGTTAACAAATTCATTTAAATTTTGATGATGTGGATTTAGCAACCCATCCCCTCTAAATGCACTAATGCAACCTTTCGTGCCATTAGATTTAGCCTACCTATGCAGCATGACACCCGTGAAAGTTTCATTGAAGTCGACCCTTCCGCTAGAAAACGGTCAAATCTATGTCAATTCCAGGGCGTAGTAATTGTAAAATCGTCAAATTATTATCTGCAGTTGCTATTAAATATTAATTGTAGAGATGTAAACAAATAAATAGGAGAGTTGAAATGCATTTTTTTGTCCCTATTATATATACATTGATGTTGATGTTGATAGTTTCTAGATATTAATTTTTCAACTGGTTAATTCATAAAAAAAATTAAAGAGTAATATTTTTTTATGTACATGTAAAAAAAAAAATATATCTAATTATTTTGTTATTAAAAAAAAATATGGACATTTCAATCTGACAACAGGTACCGACTGCACAACATGTTGGACCGCAGGCAATGGCATGGTATACCTGCCGAAATTTTTATTAATCGAAAAAAATAAAAAAATATCGCTATTGGATATCATTTTGACGGAATTTCGAAATGTAGGTCGGACGGGTTGGTTTATCCTGTCCCACTAACCCATCTCCGTTTGGCTTAACCACAACTAATCAAATTAACCGAACAGGAAAAAACCACGGACGGTATGGATCGTCCCGTCCAAGAAGCGAAAAAAAAAACAACCACGGACAGTATGAATCGTCCCATCCAAGGAGCGAAAAAAAAATTCACGGACGGGTTAATCCGTCCCGTTCGAGACCCAGCAGAATCATTCCCCACGCGACCTTCTCTCTATTCTATCTCCATAGGCTTTTCGCTCTGTGCCTCACCAAAAGAACAAGAAAACCCAGAACCGCACGCCTTCGGTCTTCACCGACTCCACAGCGACGCACGCCTACTCGGACTGGTTGGTTTATTCCGTCCGGCTCTGTGAATCTCGGCCCCGCCCCGGTCCTCTCCAATCTGTCGGACGGCTCATCTTTAGGTATTTAAAAACAATGAGATGAATTAGTGTAGAAATCAGTTACTTTAGAAATTTTTTTGATTTAATTTGTTATCAAATGATTGATTAAATTAAATTTATTAATTTGTTAATTGTATTTTAGAAGAATTGATAAATTAGGGTTTAGGATTTAGGATTTAGAAGAATTGATTATCTATTTTTAGGCTCATTTGATATGGTATAATCAGTTTCGTTTAATTAATTTATTTTGATTAGTCCATAGCATAGAATTGAGAGCATTCAATTATAATTGAGATCAACCATTTACTATCAATTATTAGAATAATTTATTAGATAGTTCATGTATAAATATGTCAACCATCTATGATATGAATAATTCCTACCATTATTTTGGCTATATTTTAGCCTAAAGTTCTTAAAAAAAAATAAAGTAGATATTCATTCATTTTGGATTTTTGGTGATGTAAGTAATTTAGTTGAGTAATTTATTAATTTAGAATCTATTATGAAATTGAATTGAATTGATTAGGTTTCATTTATTAGTTTACATGAATAGATAAGTTAGATAATTTATTCATCTCTTATTTTATTTCTATTAATTTATTTATTCATGTGAGTTTTAGTGTTTATAGGTAATTGTTCAATTTAGTAATTTATTTAATCATGTGAGTGTTTAGTAAATTTAGATTGTTATTAATTCTAGGGTTATGTATAATTCTTTCAAAATGTTATGCATGCAGAATGTCAAGCAGTCGTGGTCTCACGGATGAGGTTGTTTTGGATCCGACATTGCCAGCAAATAATTTTAGCGATTTATTATGGATGCCGCATGACCAACATAAGATCTCACGGATCCATGATGATGTAAGTTACTCAATGAATCATATAATATTTTTTTTTATAAAATGATATAAATGTTTGAATTACAATATTTTATTTTAATAAATTTGTTTAACATTGACAAGATTACAGAGATATATGAGTGGATCCTCGACACCTCCGGACTGGGATTGCGTACCACGACCGATGCGAACCATTCTTGCTTATACTCGGTCTGTATCAGGTTGCTCGAATGGATAACATATATATTGACCCATCACTCCTCGCTGGTCTCGTGGAGCGATGAAGACGAGAGACCCACAGTTTCCATCTTCCCATTAGAGAGATGGCAATTACTTTGGAGGATGTTTCTTGTCTCTGGGCGCTGCCGATCATGGGGTCACCTGTGATGGGCCCTTCCGACGGTACTTGGTCTGTCTTAGTGGATCAGCTTCTTGGAGATGGGGCCGCAAGTGCGGTGCTTAAAAATAAGAAGAGAAAGGGACCGAACGATGAGGAATAGGTTCGCATGACTTCTGGGTATGCTATAAATTTGAAAGAATTGAGTAATCGATTTGCTGTCATGCCAAACGCGCAGCCGGGTGAGCCTACAACGAAGCAGGTATATCAGTACACAAGGGCGTATGAACTCGGCTTGTTTGGGTCTATACTTTTTGCTGATTCATCGGGAGATTCGGTTTCGGCAATATATTTACAATTCTACAAAATCTAGATTCACCAGATCAATACAACTAGGGTGGGGCTGTTCTAGCGTATCTCTATATGTGCCTTTGTGTTGCGGTTATACGTAAGACAAAGACTATGACGGAATCGACTGACGGAATCGACTGTGCTTCTACAACATTGGTGTTGGTCCCGTTTACTGACCGGCTATCCTCGTCTCTTGCATAATTGGACTCCAAATTGGGGTGAACCAGATACACAAAGGTGTCCTGCATTTGGAGAGAAATGGTGTTGTCTCCATGATTATTGTGTAGGTCACCATCGGAGTGGAGTTAGTTATTTCCTAACGAACTGCAAAAGCTCGAAGATTACATGATAAAATGGGAGCCTTACAAAGAGATGTCAGATGAGATACCGTCTCAGCTGCCGTCACGAGTTCATGAAGAAAGTGGTGTATGGCTAGCTCGTGTGCCACTTGTACACTTTTAGATTATTGAACATCACTACCCAGATCGTGTAATGCGTCAATTCAGATATTCACAAATCATCCCACCACCACCGCTGCTCCCTGAGGTTGATGTACGTCGGTTACATAAATTTGTTCACAGTGCTAATGTGGGACGATCAAATTGGTTTATTAAGCACCAGACTTACGTAGATGAGGCATCTAATCTAGCAAACCACTTGGTTGTTCCGACTGGGTATTGGAGTCATCACGAGATATTGCCATATCAACGTTGTAAGGTTCGGATGATCATATCAGGTTACCCTCGCCAGTTGTTACTGGTACACAAGACAACACAGGACCTAGTCAGGTCGTTACGTCACATACACAAGCAGTGGAGAACTTTTTCGGCACCCCGTCATACAATAATGTTTACGTCAGGTGTAGGAGAGTAGAACAACAACAAGAGGTAGTTGCAGATACCCAGTTAAAGCACGTCAAGCACCGGACAAATTCACTTTTGATTAGTATTTCATTTCATGTATGTTGTTGCTACTAAGCATTATTTTATGACACCTTGTTGATTCATGTATGTTGTTGCTATTAAGAAAGAATGTCAAAACTTTAGGCCAAAAAATTTGCTTTATATCAACAAGAAATTTCGGTCAAAAGAGCCATATTTAATTAAATACAAATTTTTGCCAATTAATTAAAAACCATATTTAAAAAAAACCACTTTTAATTAATTTGCCTTATATTAAGAAATTTCGGCCTTAAATACAAGGTTGCTCCTCACTGGTACAGTCCGAATACAATTTTGAACATTCGGACAAATATTTGAATATGCAGTACAAATTACAATAATATTTCGGCCAAATAAAAAATACAGTACAATTATTTGAATTTCGGCCAAAAACCTTGAATTTCAGCCAACTTAATTACAAATATCAAAATATGAATAGAATTGGATATTTAAAAAAAAGTAGTAAATACATGAGTACACATATATCAAAATATCAAAATATCGTTTCATCTCCGACTGTAACTAGAAGAGGTTCCTGAAAAAAAAAATATAACAAAGTATATTACAAATGCATATGCATCCTTTAAATAAGAATGATAAAACAATTTATTTAAATTTAAAATATCAACAAACCTGCACCATGTATGTCAGACGTAGAACGTCTAGTTTGTTGTCCCACTCTCCTACTAGAAGAAGCCTCTAAACAAATAACACAACAACGCAATTTGAGTACACATATTTTAAATTAGAATGACACCAAAATTTGTTATGCAAAATACAACTGACAAACCTGTTGCATGTCTGTCGGACGTAGAACGTCTAGCTTGGTGTCCCACTCCCCTTCCTTGCATTTCGTCCATCGTCATGACTATATGTTGTGCCTTCTCTGGCCCTTCTTGATTTTGCATCAATACTAATAATTGGCCTGAGATGAGGCACTGCAGCAATGCACACACCGTAAGCCCACATAGCTGCCTTAAATAGCCTTTTGGTTTGATCTTCCATGGTACGTGCGCAACTCCGTATTTTGTTCTTGGGTTTGATCTTTTAATTGCTTCCAACAGTGGGGTGAGAAGGTTGTAAGAGCTTTCCCAACTACCGAATAGTTGTGCGATTGCCAACTCTCGGCCACGCCATAACTTGTTATATTTGGAATAATTCCCTGGTATGCTTTACGAACTAGCCCTTTAATGTTTTTAATATTTTTTATAACATCTTCTCTAATATCTTCTCTAATAACTTCGGCGATCATTTCTGCAGTTAATTGTGCATGATCAGTACGAGAAGCATCGGCATGGCATATATGTGGTGCTGAAATTGTTCTAATTTCCCATTTAGATGAAAATAATTCAGATTTTGCATACAAACACCACGTACACCTGCTGTCCTTGCAATCGACTACCAAGTTCTATTGCTTTGCGTAGTTTTTACTTGAATATTCTTTTTGATGTGATAATCATTTATTTGGAATTTTAGAGCCTCTTTTGAAGAGTACTCTTTACCTACAGCAAGTGGATCCTCGAGATGTTGGGCCCTACTAAAGAAGCTCACATTTGCGGGTTGGAATCCTGAGGTGTCATTGAAGCTTGGCACATAGTGACTTATACCACGGTCGGATATGGGAAAACGTCGAGCCTGAATACATGGTGTCTACTGCAATTGTGTCAGGGTAACAAGCGGGGCATCCCCTTCTGAATCAACTTCATTATCCCAGTCGGCGTCATTCTCACATGAGTCGGTGTCATATTCGTCATCACTTTGTAGCACGTCATCAACATCAGGATAACGATCACCTACCTCCGGCGGATCAACCTATGGATCCTCCTGATTATTGTATTCTGTCTGAACAGACGGCACGTCATCACTCCGATGATAAAGATCACCTACCTCCGACGGATCAACCCATGGACTGTATTGGTTATTGTATTATGTTTGAACATGTACTCGTTCACATCAGGATAAGAATGCAAATAAAGGTCTTGCCTCGGTGTTTGTTGTGTCTAATGGGGTTGGAAGAGACTGGGACCCGCATAGTTAACACTATATTGGGTATGTCGAGGTTCTGATTGTGTCTCCAGTACCATACTATTAGTGAATAACTGCAATTGCATTTCACCGATGATTGGAATCAACTCAATGTATAAATCGACAGAATACTGGGTTTGGGCAAGCATACTTTGGTTATAAATACCTCTCCAACTCTGATCGCACACGATTTCTATTTTCTCATAATAATGTTAGGTTGTTGTACCAACATTAACCCGTGTATGTGTTTTTAGGTTGTACTCACTCTCGGAATATCCAAGTTGGCGATAAATTTCACCTTTCACATCATACCAACATTGTTCACCAGTCACACTCAATGAGAATTGAGGGCTAATACTATACTTCTTTACGACCATTGTTCGCGCAGAAGCGCAACGCAAGTTTCGGTACGCTTGAGGGCGTACCTTTTAAAACCGCGTTTACACTTCACGAGTAAGGGTTGCAAGTGCACAACCCCTATCGAGTAGTATAATCGGGTATCGATCCACAGGGACGGTTAATTGCGAGGTTAGATTCTATCAAACTCAATCAAAAACTAGAAGTGAGAAAGATTTGGTTTGGTATTTAAGTTCCTAAAAGATCAATTCAAACAAATCAAACAATGCAAACATGTGTAATAAAGTGCTAGAAGAAATGTAAACTTTGTTTTGATTATGGATAAAAGGCGTTTCCAGGGTTTCAGACTTCATCTCTGATCTGCCTCTAGTGGTACGGCCCGTACCAAGTTGGTACGGCTAGGCCGTACTTCACTTGGTAAGGCAAGGTCGTACCACCCTGGTAAGACCCGTACTGGCTTCCCAGAACAGAACCTACCAGTTCGAGTGAATGCATTTCCTTGCTGGTACCTTGTGCTAAACTCTTTAGAAAGGTTCAATTGACCATACCTAAGGTTCCTAACCCTCAACCATCGTTTGTTGGATCAAGATCTAGGTTGGAATGCAATTGATTGCCTTTTAGAGATTTCTACACCTCAACTCTCGTGTGTTGGTACAGATCTACCCTAGCTGGTTGATTGGAGGTCTAAGGCACCCTCTAATCTGTCGATTAGAGGAGAATTCAACCTCTCGGCTTCAATTCGAACTATTCTACCCTAAGCATTTGATTTGGATGAGAGATTGAGATGATCACATGACCTTGATAGGTTCGATCTAAACCTAGAGGCACATCATACAACAATCACAGCAAGCAAAGCAAAAGATATCAAAGTAAATCACAATCAATCAAACTAAAGAGTTCATACAAGATACAAGTCAAAGAAAGTCAAAACAAATCAAGAATCAATCTCTAACCCTAGAAACTAAAAGAACTACTCACAGCACATAATCAGATCTAAAAATACAATAAGAGGGATAGAGATAGCCATGGATCGAAGGGATCGAGAGGAGGAAGCTAGATCCGTCGAGTTTCGCCTCTTCCTCTTCCTTCCTTCTTGCTCTCAGCTCCTTAGCTCTCTTTCTCTCTCTTACTGTGCTCTCAAATGGATCTGGAATGGAATGGATGTCGAAATTGGAGAGTTCCCCGCTTTAAATAGCCTCTGCCAAAATTTGAATCTGTCAGGCCGCCTTTATGTACGGCCCGTACCAATTTGGTACGGCCTGGCCGTACCAGGCGTGATGAGCTGAAAAATGGCTAAGTCTGGTAAGATCCGTACCAAATCTGGTAAGGGCCGTACCTCATCATCTGAAAAATGGCTAAGTCTGGTAAGACCCGTACCAAATCTGGTAAGGGCCGTACCTCATCATCCCAAATCGCCGTTTCTTCGTGTGTTTTGCTCCAAACCTGCAGAAAACAAACAAACACTCAGCAGTACCAAATTCTAAAGATATATTGATGAAATGCACATGATTCTGGTGAATTAGGGCACGAATCTGGTACTAAAACAGGCCTAAAATAGACTAAATATGCGAGGTATCAACCATGTCGTTTTTCACCACCGAAATGAATTCTCACCATTAGCATGATTAATTATTTTTATGAATTAGCCTACACAATAATAAATAAATTACATATAATTTATCATTACAATAATGGACTATTAATATTAATTAATTAATCATCATACAATAATAGTTATTAAAAATTTACCTGTTTGTTTGAGATGCTTCTATACTTCACCGCTTCAAACACGCTCCAGTACCACTTCATGGCTCAAGTAAGCGGAGCACCTTATATAGATTATGGGACGTGACGGACTAACCCATCCGTAAATTTTTTCTTTTTTTTTGGCGCTCGGACGGAACAGTCCTAACGTCCCGAGTTTTTTTTTTTGGAGGTCGGACGGGACAATCTATAACGTCCCAAGCTTTTTACTGTTTTTGTTAATTTGATTAGCGACGCGGAACTGATTAACGAATTAGCTAATCTGGACGGGTTAAAATTTCACGTCCCATAAGACCGAATTAAGCATTCGGTCTACTTACATTTTGAAATTCCGTCAAAATGATAAGCGATATTTTATTTATTTATTTTGGATTAATAAAAATTTTGGGGTATACCTGTGCAGTCAAACAAATGAAGTCCTGAAAGCACACACTGTTACTTGCGGCACTAACTTTCGTTGCATCCAACAGATTCGAAGTCTCTCACTTTGCTGATGGAACAACCCGTCTCCGCTCCGTCCACCCAACCGGAACCTCAACCGACCGTCGTTCCCTCCGAACCGGAGACCCAACCGGACCCCCTCCCTCGCGAACCCAGGGACGCTTCTGTTGAACCGAAGGCCCAACCGGACGCCGGCCCTGCTCCCGCTGGACCGGCGGCCCAATCCGACCCACTCCCTCGCGAACCGAGCGTCGCTCCGGCTGAGGCGGCCGCTCAAACCAACTCCGTCCCTCCTGCGCCACCTGTAGAGCGACCCAGAAAGAAGAGGAAGCTTGAGGAAGTTGGTTTTGAGAACTTCACCTACATCAAAATCCGCACGATTGTTAAAAACCTTCGTCCGTCATTTGTTCAGGTAATCTGTTTTGTATCTCGTATCATGAGTTAGAATTTAATGCAATGCAAGCGTTTATCCGAGTCTAATTTTAAGAGTGGAAAATTGTACAATTCATGCCTAATTCTGGGGTCCTGAATGAATGACTAATTTAAGTAAATTAAATATGTAGATAGATCCAATTGAAACCCTCATGCGTAAACAAAACAAACATAAAAACAATCGACCAAAATAAAGAAAAGGAAACAACGGGTCAATAGTGTTACTTGAACTGGTATGGTTTAGTAACACTTTGTGGTGACACTGGCAGTGTTGTACTCTGGTTTTTTTTTTTCTTTACTTTGGTCATGTTTGGTTGTGGAGTAAAGTTAATGTGGATTAAATTGCTTACTCCATCTTACTCATATTTCGATTGGTATTTAAGTTATGTCTTAAATTAATAATTTTGGAGGAGTAAGATGTTGGGAAATGAAGACTATGACAGTGGGCCCTACAGGCAGAGTAATGTGGAGTAAGTTAATCTGCCTAAAGAGGTGGAGTAGATTACTCCGGATTAACTCACCTCTCACCTCTTACTCCATCTCATTCCTTCAGTTTTACTCCTCATTTGGCGGCTTGAGTGTGAAGCATCTCTTACTCCACAAACAAACATGGCCTTTTTAGACTAAGGTCACCTCCTTGATTTGGAACTTGTTGACAGTTCACATCTTGGGTTGCGCCGTTAATCTTTTCCCTCCTTATTGTATATTTCTATGACTGAGGGAAAAATTAGTTTACTGACTCACCTTTTTTTGGTTCTTTTTTCAAGGTTTTTCAAAATCCTAATTATCGGGAAACCAATTTAGCGGGCGACATACTAAAAGGTAGCTTCTTATCTCATAGAGCCTATGTTGTTCTTTTTGACAGGATTGATTTATGCTGGATTATGTTTTAATTAAGATCGTGAAGAAGATTATTGAAGAACCTAATTAATCGGCATAATTTCATGAGCTTACTGCTAAAGCATGAATTAGTGAGTCTGCCTAGTGTTTAGCGTAGGCTTTTAGTTTTAACTGGAAATGTTCTAGAGTTAGTTAATCGAAAAGATTTTTAAAAACAAAAGATGAATGTCTACCAATTAGACAATATTTTTTTTTTTTACTGTTGTGTCTATTTATATACTTCTCTCCAGATACAATGCCAACTTTTAGCAAAGAAAACACAAAACTTAAGCTTGCCTAAAAACAGAAATCCAATCTATAGAGCGGTTCTGGGATCTAAAAGTGTTGTAGGTTTGTAATTGTCCATGAAATGCATAGACCTTTTGATAAAATTTCAAAATGTCAATCGAGAAAGGTGTTTCCCACCTTGTATTAATCAGACACTTAGAAGCCTGGGAACAAAGCTTTTTAAAACAAATCTTATGATTTCTCTAAATTTTGGAATAAATAGAATCATTTTAGCATTGCTGTTTTCTTTTAGGAGGATTTTATTTTATTTGAAAGTGTCATCAATATAACCAAAGCTGACACTTCACTGTATGTAGGTTAGCAACACTCACTATATAGATAAGTTAATAATCCCCACACCTTGGTTGACACTTCATAGACTTTAATTTAACACCTTACAACCCATATAGCCCTTTACTTGACTCAGGTTAGCGCTTACCAATACCTGATTATACACGGCTTGAGAGTTAATCACATCTAGGCTGACATTTACTCGTTCAATCATATCAGGACAATTATACCAATACACCTAGGTTGATGCTTCATTTTGTATTGTGCCTGTTGACATAGAGTCAGAAGAGTGTAAGCAAATGCCTGGTGAAATTTAGCCAAAACTTCAAATGAAAATTGCAAAAGTTAGTTAAAATGTGATTGATAAGCACAGAATGCATAAGCGGAGTTTTCAATTTCATGCACCATTTTAACAAATAACGAAGTAAAAAATTTTAATTAAGGAAGGTCACTTGAAATATATTAAGTTTGAATGAAATTTGGGGCGCTCAGGCAAATTTTCAGAAGATAACAGTGGTGTCCCAAATGATACAGAATGTCTTGTCAAAGGGAATAGAGGGGGTTTGATGCATATTGAACCAAAAACTGTATGGGCAACCCAGCAAATAACTAATTAATGGGTTTGATGTTTGATTAATTGTTCCAAACCTCTCAAATTTGTTAATCTAATCTAACCTGTTAATCGGACGGTTGGGATGCCCATTGAACCATCTATACCCTTCTGCACTCTTGTCAAAGCACATCTTATTCTACTTCAAATTGATCTGATCCTATTTCATGAGCACACTACACAAATAAACATGCAAAAGTTGTCCAAAAAGTTCATAGATCTGGAAAGGCTGCATCACTTGCCAATCAGGTAAAGTTTTGGTAGGATTAGGTGCTATCGAGCACAGGTAAAATTGGCGGACATAAAGCATGGTTTAATTTTATCCAGTTGTTTGTGGTCAAGCTAACTCTGTTTGGCATGATTAATGTCAATACTTATACTAGTTGGTCTAGTTTGAGGTTGTTTTAAACAGAACTTGTGTTTTTTTATCAAAGGTTCTAGGTATCCCGGCTTCCATTAAAACAAGCATAACTTGCATCAGTAAATAACAAACCTTTTTTATCTTTACAATTTTATAAAACTGTCACATGTAGGGTTTTGCCTCCTCTCAAATTGTAAGATGAATGGTTAATCTGGATTGTTCTGCTTAAAATTGGAAAAATCTGGATTTCACCTGATCCACAGCTGTTAATAGAGCAATTTAAGCTTCTCACTAGTCAGACATGATTTTGAGTGTCTTATTTGAAATTGATATGCATTAAATTCTATATCTATTCGTTATGTGGCAGATATAAAGACTGTGTTAGAGCTATCAAAGCAGCTGCGCTCAGATTTGGCCGCTCTTACTGAGCCCCAAAAAGCATCTTCAATTCCCCCAACAAAAGACGAACCTGATGAGGTTTTACAAGAAAATGTGACGAAAAATACGAAAGGTGTACCAAATTCTGATAATAATATACCTAGTGAGGAGACGGTAGGAGTTGAACTAAAAGATGTGCCTAAAGATGTGCCTAAAAACCTAGAGGATGGTTTTAAAGGGTCGTATGTGGTTGGTGGTTCCCCCGTTGGATGGAATTATCTTGTTTTCCCGGGTAGTAAGCCTGCGTACTATGGACGTAGCAAAGCTGAGAAGCAAGCTTGTCAGATAGAGAACTAGACGAGTTGAATCCTTTTGGGTCACCTCACCGTTTGAGTTTAAATCTGGACCGTTTGATTAGAAACCTGTAATGCATGGGACCCCTTTAAGATTCGTGCCAATATATAATGAATGGACCAGATTCAAACTCAAAAGATGAGGTACCTTGGGGATATGAATTCGAACTTGACCGGGTGTATTTTGTAATAGTTTACAGTTAGTATGGTCAGGTTCCGGTAGGCTGCTTCATCTAGTTGACTTACTGTTGTTTGAGGCCTGGCTGTCTGACATGTTGTAACATTAAATTAGTATCTTTATTTTTTTGTCCTTTGAATTTCTTTGAATTTTTCTTCATTTATGAAGTACTTTTATTGAGAAAAACCATATTAATATTCTTAAAACTGACAAAAAATTTCCAATACGAGGCTAGTGTTGATTTGAAATCGGATTCTTCGTCAATGTTACTTGGATCTAAACTTGTGTTACGATATGATTTGAATTTGAAGTTCTGTAAAATTTGCTAATTCATGTATGAAAACAAGCAAATCAATTAGCCAAGCAAAAAAAAAAAATGACATGTATAATTGACTGAAAAACCTATTTTAGACTTTATAGTACACATGAATACATGTTATATTTATGTTGAAAAATATATCATAAATAAAGTATTTGGGGCACATAATTTATAATCGGAAACAACGTACACAGATTAGATCATGTCAATAGGGATAAAATCGATTTTTTTTAATACGTACCAAATGCTGATGAGATGGGCAAAACTTTCCAATGTTCATTACTAGTTAAAGTTATTTGTTTGAACTATGATATCAAACATGGTTTATAATTTATTTAAGTTCTTTCTGTCAAATCATGTAAGCACAAGTAGTTTATGTAAATTCTCTAATTTGTAAGCAATTGAAAAAAAGAATATGTATAAATATATTAATAAATAATAGAGCAGAAGAAAAATAAAAAATATAAATATGTTAAAATTAAATAACAGAGATGGATGAAATAGTGTACATTTTTTTTATATTTTGTAAAAAATTACGTATGCCGTATACATCTAACATGAGCTCATTTTTCCATTTCAATGTAGTAATAACGTAAGGAGGAGGGTTCCAATACCTCGTGCTTTTCATTCTTCATCATGTCATATATTTTATATCTTTATTTTCCAAGTACAAACTATCGATCCGAACCGCTCAACATCGTATCCATATTAAAATATACTTGGAGATCAAATTTTATAATTTTTGAAATTTTTTTACTATTTTTTTAAATAGATACAAAATAATTATTCTTGAACGGTCCAAAAACAATGATTTTGTACATATCTTAAAAAATAGTAAAAAGATTCAAAAAATTATAAAATTTCATACCCAAGCATATTTTAGTATGGATATCATGTTGAGTGGTTCATATCGATAGTTTGAAGTTTAAAAACTAATATCTTAAATATGAGGCATAATGAGGTATGAAAGATATGAGGTATTAGAACCCTCCTCTAGTGTAATATACTCCTGATCAATTTTTTTTAGCATTTAAAAAATATTATAAAAATAAAACCGTTTTTTAGAATAAAAAATAACACGTACGATTAAATAACACGTACAATTTATAGAGTCTGCATCGTCTGTATTAACTCTAAAAAATATTTTTTGTATTAATGCATCTCGTCATCTGATTTCAAACGGAGCCAATTCGACCCCGCCTGTAAAGTATGAGGGCCTTTGAAGCAGATCGTACAGATGAATTAAAGATTTTTATTTAGTTAATGCAGAGGATATGAATTCCGATTTACGATGAAGCATTTTTTTTTTTATTGAGAGGAAGCGTTTTTCTATGAACGGAACCCTTCCCGAGAGGAAACGCTTCCAATCTAATTTTTTTTTTTTTTTTACTTAAGGTTTAAGAAAACTCCAAAGAAAAACAATGGCTTGGCCCAATGCGCACTGTCCGTTTTGGACTTGACGTTGCGTGAAACTCTGAGTCAGATCTAACGTGACATAAATAATAAAGGATATATAACAAATACGTGTGTTTTGCGTTGATTACAGCCTTACAGGATGCTACACCGAAGTATACATTAAACGCGTAAATAGAAAAAAATTACATTACAATTAAAGCCCACTTATCCGAGCGAGGAGTAAAAGGTCTCATATCGTTCAATGTTCTCTGTGGCATTTTTCTGTGTTAACTTTTGTGTAACATTTTTCTGATAGAAGCTCCTTTGTTAATTGATACTAATGATGAATGTAAGGGTATTGATATTACATCATATATGGTCCTTATATATTCATTAATCATTATCATTAATTTGAATTTCGCATGAAAAAAAGTGATAAGAATTGGAAGCTGTCGACCTGATATAGGGACTGCAGGCTACGGATGTGCACACGAAATCAGGGATTCTCGTCTTGATTTATCCGTTGATGCAATGCTATTGCACTCCCCCAGTAAAAAATCGTAATTAAAAAAAATGAGAGAAATGTCCGAATATATTCAAAATTAGATTAAATAAAAAAATAAAAAAACGTAATATCTGGTCCGACGATTACAAATTCATATCGCCTTAAAAGTAACTCAAATTCTGAATTTAAATCTGGACCGTCACACTCACATATGAATATCGTCCGGATCTAAACTCAAAATTTGAGTTACTTGAGATTATCCGGGCTCGACGAAGACGGCCCAAGATATTTGTTTTATCGGCTCAGTTGCTCAACAGCCTACTTATCCTCCTCAGAAGAATCCGAAGACTCGATCAGTCACAAAAACAACAATCAATCAGTTTTAAGTTTTAACTGGAGCGGTGAGTCGGAGAGATTCAAGCGTTGCCAGGGGTTTGCAACAATGGAGTGAAAGCTCATAATTTTAAGCTAAGGTATTGCCACTCCCTCGGTCGGTCTCTGTCTACTGCTACTGGTTAGCTTAGTTTTAAGCTACCTTATCCTCCATTTAGTTTCTATTATCGGGAGGTTTCAAGAGCACGGGTTTGAACTTTGTGATATTCTGAACAAGGGTTTTAAATTTCTCCCTTGGCTGTTTTAATTTTTGAACATAACATATAATCAAATGCAGGGGTTTATATTTAAGTTGGGATGTGAACAAAGTTAGGCCGTGACCGTATACGACATGACACGTGCCGTGACTCGCGTGTTCCGTGCCGTGACCATCTTTCAGATGATTGGCACAGCACGGCACGGGAACTGGTCTGGTCACGGCACGACATGTGGTTACGCGAGTCACACGTGATGAGGACCGTTATATCTTGATCGAATGGTGAATTTTAAATAAACTAACTTAAATTACGAAAAAAATAGTTAAACTTGGTCACGGCGTGACTAATGTGTTGGGACCGTCCCTCCAAATTTGGCCATGGTACGGCATGGCACAAATTTACATCCCTAGGGTTGTTGCTTTCAAATCTAGTAAAGGGCAAATCCCCACTGAACAAATTGCAACTTACCTTAATATAAGCCTCAGAACTTAGGATTACTTGCATACACTTAAATGACCTCAAAGCGCTTGTATATAACTTGCCCAGAAAGAATATACCCAAAACATTTATATAATTGACCAAATAAAATTATAGCATACATTTATAAACTGAATACTAGGTTATACTACAATGAAACAGAAGACTTTAGACTATACTACACTGAAGCACTTTGCACAAGTATAGGGTAACTGGCATTGCAAAAACTAGTGAATTTGATGGTAATTTGACTATTGTTTAACTTGATATATTTATTTTCATCTCTTCTGTGCAGTAAGTTTAGGTGCTTAAAGTTACTCAACAATTTCTTATGATAGGAGAGGAAACAGAAGTAAAGCAAGAAAGGTCCGAAGAAAAAAAAAATTGTAAAAATTTACCAATGGTCGCCTCAATTAGTGCTTTTCATGGCTGTAATCTACTAAGCCACAAGTTTGCATCTTGTGCTATGCACTCAGATCTCCACGTGGCCAATTCAATACCCGACCTTACCAGAAGAAACTGGCGCTTCAAAACTCGTGCTACAAAAGAATCGCATCAACATGACGAAGATACTGATGGCAAGATCGTATATTTTAATGATACATGCAATAAACTACCCGAAAGTCTAAGTTGGCTTTTGGCACCGGAAGAGAAGAGCGTCAAACTACCGTTGCCAATCAAACCATTGCAAAAGAAAAGAACACATGATAAGAACTCTTTTGGTGTGATTTTGGAGTGGAAAGGGGTTGTTGTAGAAGAAGACGACACCGAGTTAGAACCGACTGTGTGGTACATTTTATCTTTAGAACAAGAGAAAACCTTCCCGTCTGATCATATACTAAGAGCAATTGAAGGTATGAAAACTGAACAAGCACTATCAGAAGTTTTAAAATGGTCTGACGACCCAAATGAGGTGCAAGTAATAGCATCCCGAAAAGAGTTCATATACAAAACACTGCGTAGAAGACCCTATCGGGTTAGGCCTGGTACTCTGGAATTTCTGTCGACAGTAATAAATTATGATGTGCCGATTGCACTTGTCTCTAATCTCTCTCGAAGGAGTCTAAAAGAAGCAGTTGATTTTATTGGTTTGAAAGATTGTTTTGATGCAATGGTGAGTGTGCAGGATGTCGGGAGAGGTAAACCGGAGCCTGATCTGTATGAGCTGGCGGCACAGCTAATTGGGATTTGTCCGGAAAGATGTGTGGTATTTGGCAACACTGATCTTATGACAGAGACTGCACGCAGTGCTGGGATGAGTTGTGTGGCTGTGGCAAGCCGGTACCCGGTATACGAACTTGGTGCAGCAGATCATGCAGTGAGGTGGCTTGATGAGGTCACATTTCATGAGTTGCAAACACTTGCAGGTGGGGACCCTATTGGGGCCCGGGCCCGGGCTAATAGTATGGAAATGGAAATTGTTGTTGAAGAATAATGGTGTTGTGTTTTGTATCTTAGGTAGAAGGGGAGGGGGTTGGTGATTCCTTTGTTTAGGTATTTTGGTGGTTTGGGTAATTGGAAATTGGCCAAAAAACATTTAACTGAAATGTATAAATAGATCAGTTATATACTTGTTATATTATGGATTTCAATTGTGTGCGGTGATCTCTTCTTCCTTGCTGCTTTAAGATGGTAATGTGTATCATAATATTTGCAGGGATTGAAGTAATTTTGTAGTGAATTGTATTCTGGTCTTGGATTTGTTGTAAGAGTAGATTTTGAGTGCAACTTTCTTATAATGACGCAATCTAGTAACTAAACTTAGGCTGAATTTGGCAACTTTGCTTTCAACCCTTTTTTTTAAACTTGCAAAAGTTTACTGTGGTACCAGTTCACAACCAATAGACCAAATGGTGAACCCACTAATTAATTAAGTATAAGAAACGACAGCTTTTCAAATAATAGTTAAGTTTCTTTTGAAATCATTGATTATTTGGTAGGAGTTGCTACAGAAGTGCACTATTTCTTTCTTCAGGTCATGAAACTCCTGTTCATTTATTACCAAACATTTAAGAGTATTGTGGCAAGTTACTGCCTAAATATTGATTTGGCAATTTGTTTTGGTCCATCTTTTTTGCTTCAATACTGTGTTTGTTTCAATCTGTTGTGCCGAGATGGGAGGTGGAGCATTGGAAGTGCTACTGGTCAGAGCCGAAGGACTAAAACATGCTCATTTTTCCGGTCACCTCCCTCCCTCTTATTTTTTTTTTATTTATATTATTTTTCTTGTCTTCCATAGATGTCATTCTGTTTGTTTTTCTCATTTTTCTTCATGCAGGATCATCAGGTCATTATGTGATTATCCAATGCGGCAATCGGACGGTTAAAAGCAAAATTTCTTCAGGTGTCACTTCGTTTTTTTTGGCCCCTTCATTTTCTGCATTTTATTTTTTAATATCTACTGGTACAGATGACCCGGGGGGGGGGGGGGGGGGGGGTGTACCAAGGGGGAAAAAAATAAGACCATCTTGTATAAAAAGGATAATAGAGTTGAATATTGGTAACACAAAAAGATTTGGTTTCAAATGTTTCTTTTGAAGGTGCTGTGCAATAAGTCTAGATATAATTGGATATATCTATAAATTTGTTTCTTCATGCAGAGATTGATGAGAGAGTTTGGTGGAATGAAAAATTCAAATTTGTGCTCCCTCAATTGGAATTCAAAGAGATGCCAAAACTGACAGTGAGACTAATGAAGAGAGTTAAGTTTTTGAAAGATTGCTCCATCGGTGAAACTATGTACTTACTCTAATAATCTAATCCATCAATTCACTTTGAATTTTTCTTGTTAATTTCAAAGTTTTTTATATCACTTTTCTGCCAATAATTAAGGGATCATTTTACCAAAAAAAAAATGCCAAAATTGACAAGTGCAGCTAACTGCATTTTAATCAGCTCTTAGGTAAGCAATTACAATCTCTAGTCCATGAGTTGCTGTACCGATCTAATTAGCAGGCAGTACATACTGAGTGTTGAGCCTCGCTTTTGCAGAGTTCATTTGACAATTATTTTCTTGGCAATTAATTTCTTGAAGTATTTAAAAAAAAAAAATGAAAAATACAATTATTTTCTTGGCTAATGCAGAGTTTATTTGGGTGAAATCCTGGCGGAAGGATGCGAGAAAGGCTTTATAGAGATAAAACCAGCTGCTTACAATATAGTTCTCGAAGATGGTACCTACGAGGGAGAGATGAAATTGGGCATCAGATATATACCCAATGTAACTTCAATCATTTCAAAGAAAATTTCAATTAAATTTAGACAAAATTTTGATTTTATTCGACCTACTCTCTCTGTTTGGTTGCCAGGTAGAACTGAAGGAGCAAACATATAACAGCACGAGGAATATTCGTCAGGAAAAGAAGCAGTCAATATGTAGAGTGATGCTCAGTATTGCTTTAAAAAGGATACCGTGGTCGAAAATTTTCTTCTTCCGGAAATATAATGCTCACGAAGAAAGCAGGAAAAACGAGTAAACTATTATTCTATATGTTAGAAAAAATTCTTGAATTTTATTGAACCTTTGTTGGATATTGTGTTAGCTTCTCTAGCAAAAGAATTGATGTTATATATGCACCATTTTTATACTGGTAACAATGTTATGCACTCCCATTTCTAGCACCATTTTTATTCTAGTCATTTTTTGTTGGTTCACAAAAAAATGGTGGCATTTAATTGAACCCTCCTCTTTGAGTAATACATTTATCTACAAATCTGCATCCAAATCTTCTAAAAGTTTTTTAAAATAAATATGAGATCAAACCATCTAATTTTAAATATTCACAAAAAGAAATTTAGTTTAATTTCGAATCTGACCTTCTACACAAAACATTGTCTTAGTGATTAGATCAAATTCTGGTTTCCAAATCTTCTCAAAAGTTTTTTGTTTTTTAACATTTGCACAAGTTTGCTCTAGAGAGTACTTGTCAAGGTAGAATCATTTTTGTAACCTGTCCATAAATTGATTTAAATGTCACCAACTGACAGTTTTTGATAAACACAAATACAATTCAATTTAAACAATTAACAGTAACACTTTTAAAATGTTCTTGCCAGTAGACAGGTAAAGCAACAGTAGTAAATCCGTAAATGCGAAACAAAGCTTCGTCTTTTATGGACATGTGCTTCTTTTCATCCCGAAAAATCACATGCTAATCTGCCAGAGCTAATAACCAACAAGTGCCTATCTAAACTACGTATTTAAAAATAACAATGCGCATCATGCATGAATCATGATTGCTTTTATATTTGTTTTCTTTTCCTTTTCATGGCATCTATGATCTATCTATAGTACGTAGTTCAGCTCTTAACATCAAATCTTGGTTGCATATATTTTTATTTAGCAATGATGCCATAAAATGTTTTGTACTGTCCTTCTTTTGGACAAAAATCGAATAAACAATACATCAATCTTAGCTTCTCGATAAATGAGTCCCTATAAAAATATTAAATTAGTGTAAGCAAAGGCTACAACTAGAGGT
This sequence comes from Carex myosuroides, assembly GCA_028015225.1. Classification (NCBI taxonomy): domain Eukaryota; kingdom Viridiplantae; phylum Streptophyta; class Magnoliopsida; order Poales; family Cyperaceae; genus Carex; species Carex myosuroides. The sequence goes on from CM051466.1 coordinate 13,677,371, forward strand.
GCAAACACATCGGATAGTGGTAAAATTATATCTGTATTTGTTTTTTCTTTTCTTTTTTTCAAAAAATGAATACGGATCGGATATAAAACAGATAAAGATACGGATCGGATATTAACGGATACGGATACATAGAGGTGGAGTGAGGAAGGAACAATGGGATTAATTGACTCTCATTTTTTCTCCGAATTTTTATAATTATGTATAATTTTTTATATAATTTAGAGTAAAATAGCATGGTATTGCAAAATTAACTCCCATTATCTATAAAAAAAAATTATATGATTGACCCCATATGTGTTTGGTCCCCATAGTTTGAATGTCTGGTTCCGCCCCTACGGATACGGATATAGTTGGAATACATAATTCGAATATTGTAACAAAATTAACTTATTATTATTCAACAAATTATTTTTCTCATTAAAATATAAAAAACAAATAGAGTACGGATTTTTTAAAAATAAATATAATTACAATAATCAGGTCATAAGAAATAAAACTTCGTATAGATGTACCGAAAATACTATTTCCAAAATTTCTTTTATGAGCCCGTAATCATTTATTTCAAGAAAAATCAGTGTAGAATCGCAATCTAGTTAGGGATCTTATTTGCATATATGAAGTAATTATAATCAGAGCTCAAATAAATCTTAAGTGTCATTTTGTATCTTCGTGAAGCTTCTCAAGGTTTCTTGTGAAATAAAATATATTTGCCCTTACGATGTTTTATGAAGAAAGATCATGCACCTAACACTAGGGTTAAGATTGCGATTTGAAGTTCAAGATGAAGCTTTTGATGTTGTCGTCAATTTCTCCAGTTTAATGAATTGCTATTTAAGTAATTTGGGAGAAATAGGAATCACTAGTTTAAGGAATTTGGAGAAATAAGATAAGAGAACTCGAGGGTCAGGGGTCGGGAATAAAAAAACAATAAAATAAAATGAATCGGTAGCAGATGCTTATGCGGATATCCGAAAATAGAAAAAATACGAATACGAATAATTATCCGTATCCGTATCCGCTTTTAAAATTGAAACCGTATCCGTATTTGAATCCGGATAAACTATATCCGTATCTGTATCTGTATCCGCAAATTATCTGTGTCCGAATATTCAAATCCGCAAAATTTCAGATCCGATCCGGATCCAAATCCGGCAGATATTATCCGATTCGTTTGCACCCTTAGCTACAAAACAAATAACAGATTTGAATTTTGAAGCATATAATTACAAGAGGGTTTTAAGTTATCAAATAAATGACATATATATATATATATACTAGTATCGTACCCGTGCGTTGCAACGGTGACATTATTATAAGATTGAATAGAATATGAAGAGACCTTTTTTTATTGATATTAACTTGTTTAACTAATACATATATCCTTTTTGTAATGTAGCCTATTTTTTTTTTTTTGCTAATTTGAGCAAGGTACCAATACCATCCTTGAACTGGTTGTATGCCGCTCCTCCATTGCTTGGTACCGTAAAAGGGTCATTCACCCAGCATTGGTACGCTGTCAATATAGGTTGCTGCTGCAACGTGTCTACATCCTGGATCCCCACCCGATTCAGTTGAGAATGACCGTTTTGTGCCGTGTTACTCATAGCCAATGCTGCTGCTACAACCATTTGGGGTGTTTGATTCTTCCCACCATATAAATGCCCGCATCTGGCTTTCCAAATCTGTCACAGGTGGTAGAAAAACAAACCTGTTGGGGCTATTGGTACACCATTATTAGAGTACCTTTCTCTAATAATTTCAAAGGTTTTGAGCGTTGCATAAGGGCAATCCAGTTTCTGAATATTTATACCTAACAAATAAATAGACCTAATTAATACTGAAATTAAGATTAATTTGCTAAAAAGAGTTGGGTCAAAAAATAAGTAGTTGTTTATGACAGACTTTGCTGGTACCACACAAACATATTTCTCTGGATCTGTCATTTTTAGAAAAACACCCCAAAGCTAGAAGCTAGTTATCATCCAATACAAATGAAATGAATTAATTTATAAACATAAAATCTATAAACATAAAGTTTAGCCATATTATATTTATTTATTGAATGACAACATAATTATTTTCTCGTATCAAAGATGTTTTTAACAGAGAAAATAAAATTTCTCTATAAACAAGAACAATAGAAAACTTACAAGAAGCAGATTTGGTACATAGCTCTAACCCAAAGGATGCTCCCTTGAGAAATTCTAGGTTAGAATTCCATATAATAAGGCCATTTGTGGAAGAAAAAATTATAATAAAATAACTAAAGAGCAGACAGCAAGAAAGCCTGTTGTACATTTCCAAATACAAAATTCCAATGTGAGAAATGTTAGGACGTGCAAACACAAAATAATTGTACGAACAACAAACACAGTGGACCAAGTCTTTTTGCAAATTAAAATACATGCATAGAAAAACAAAGAAACTTATAAAGTTGCAGCTTAAATTGCAAATCAATAGTTATAAGAAGGGTTCTTTCAGTTCTGAGCATCTAGTTCAATTTTATATTAGAGAAAAAAAAGGGGGGGTAGGGTGGTGCATTCACATCATCCATATTTTTCTACTCTAATTTCATGAATCTGCTTTTCTGATGCATTATGACTTTCAAATACATTCTTTAATATTATTTAACTGCAACCAGCTTTTATCCTAAGGCATAGTGGCTGATGATGCCAGCAACAAGCCTGGTAACAACATTTGACTTGTTTGCATCTAAGCATTTATCTTGACCATTAATTATATGCTGAGGCAACAATTGCCAGTATGGCAGTTCAACAGTTGTTGGCTAAAACATGAATCATGTGAATTAACAGGGATATGATTCAAACTTTAGGACTACAAAAATTTGAATTTTGTCAGGATATGATATTATATATACCATATTCATTACATTTAAATGCCATTAACCATTATCTTATTCATTCATTTGCAGAATAAGCCAGATTCCTATTGGCAGTTGTCGGAAAAAAGGAATAAGCTAGATCTTGTTTTCCGCCAATTGCATCTAATATATTAAAGTGTTGAGTAGTGAAAGTAATAAGGTAGTAAAGTGTTGAGTTGTGAAATTAACTCTATAGTATGATACTCTGATTTGTGAAATTAAGCTCCAACAGTACAAATACAGTAAATAATGTTGAGTGGGATATGAAAACAAGGTAGAAAATTTGAAAAAAAGAACAAAAAACCTGAGAGTGAATTAGGAAGAATGTAAAAAGAAATTGAAGCTATTTTTACTCACTTATTGTCTCCAATTTCTTTACCGGTTGAACTGGAAACTCAAAAGGAGGTGTCTCCTCTCCCTATGGATCAGCAATTAGGCTATTTCAAATCAGATCATGGGGCTATCAGTTGCATGTGCATCTCCTGATACATTTGGGACCTAAAAAATGTCCAGAAATAAATAAATAAGGTAGGTAGTAACCTTATTTAACTAAAACCTAATAACAAAAATATTTATGTTGGGTGCATTTAATCCTGTATGGTTTTTTGACAGGGACAAATTTCTAGCCAAGTAATCCAAAACCTAATATTTCAGTTTAAAATAAATGAATTCTATTTTGCAATTCCTGGAAAAATCTTTGATCAATTCCATTAGAAATCGGTACTTACACAGTCAAAAGAAATCGACTTCCTGTCTTTTGATTCTTCTCTCAGTTCTTGATCTCTTGACTCTTGAATTGCATCATTCCCTTGGTGAGTTCTGTACAGATAAACAAATAAAACATCATCATAGAAGTTATAAATATAAATAATGTCTAAAGAGAGAACACAACTCACCCAGTTATTTCATATTCTTGCTTATTCTGATCTTTAAGTCTTCCATCATGCAAAAGTAGATGTAACAGAGAGTTAAATTAAATACTGGAATGTAAAAAAAAAATAAGATTTCAGAAATAACAATTGAAGTAAAACAAAATCAAAGTTTATATATGATGATTATTATAACATTTTCAACTCCATATCGACCTCATCAAAGTCACATAACGTCTCGATCTTAATAGATCGCTCCTTCTTTATCTTTGGCATAAAGGCTAAAAATGAGAATTTTAACATGGTTAGAATAAAACCCAGAATTTTAAAGAATGAGATTATGTCAATTCGCGAAAAAAATATAAATCTGCCAGAAAATAGTATTATTAATTTCAACGTGCCAAAGGGAGACATCAAATGGGCAACTGAGATACCCAAATCTATGCGGTGAGAGGGAGAAAGTCATAAACAAAAAAGCAAGCAAAAGCAAGAAGGGTGAAGACCCCAACCAACTATTGGATTCAGATCCAATAAGGTAAATGAAGGAAACCAGATACGGTGAACGCACTGCTAGGGTTTAATCATACCTAAGGGGGCGGCTGAGCGGCGAGACAGGCTAGCGACCAAGAATTAAGGGGAAGACCCGCGGTATCAGAGAGGGGGAGAGCCGGAGAAACTAAATTTAGGGAGCCGCAGAGGGAGGTGAGTAAGGCGACCGAGTAGAGGTAAGGGAGGTGAGAGAGGCGACCGAGTAAAGGCAGAGAAAAGTTTCTTAATATGAGAGATTTAGGGGTTTTAGTTTTTAGAGAGAAGGGAGGAGATAGATCTGTGAGAGAGAGTCGCAACAGGAGAAAAGTGGCGTGGGGAAGGAGAAGGAGAGAGATGGAGTTTGGCGACAACAATTGAGATTGAGTTTCGTGTGATAATACGTGTAGCGAGTATCGTTTTAACTAAATATAAACTTCTACACAGAAAAGAGATGCATTTAATCAAAAGAAGACAGATTATGTAATTGGAGAGCTGATATTGAATCCGAAAATTTATCTTTCAATCTCAGCCGTTGGCGGATTAGGACATCCAACGTGCTTAATAATGAAATGGATATATATATATATATATATATATATATATGATTTTGCTAATATGCTACGCGTAGCATAGAGTTCCTCCGTGCTACGGCTTAATTTTTGAGTTTTGAAAATCCTAACGGTCGATCCGAACCGTTCAACATGATCTCCATATGAATATGTACTTGCAAACCAAATTTGACATTTTTTAGAATTTTTTACTATTTATTAAGCCACTTTGAAAATCGCTGATCCAATGGTCCAGAAAAGTTTACTGTTGTGTACAAATTAGTGTTTTTTCAAAGTGGCTTAATAAATAGTAAACAAATTCTAAAAAATGTAAAATTTGGTTTGCAAGTACATATTCATATGGAGATCATGTTGAACGGTTCGGATCGACCGTTAGGATTTTGAAAACTCAAAAATTGAACCGTAGCACGGAGGCCTCTATGCTACGCATAGCACCGTAGTATTGTCCTATATATATATATAAATATATATATATATATATATATATATATATATATATATATATATATATATATATATATATATATATAGCTGGGCTATGGTGAGTTGTGAAGTAAGAGGTCATTTTTACTTCACGCTCATATTTTCATTTTGAAAATCCAAACAACCGATCCGAACAGCTCAACATGTTCTCTATATTGAAATGTACTTGGAGACTAAATTTTAACATTTTTTGGAATTTTTTTACTATTTATTAAGCCACTTTGAAAATCACTGATCCGGTAGTTCAGAAATTTTTACTGTTTTTTACTGTTTACAATGGATCAGCGATTTCAAAGTGGCTTAATAAATAGTAAAAAAATTCCAAAAAATGTAAAATTTAGTCTCGAAGCACATTTCAATATATATAACATGTTGAGCGGTTCGGATCGGTTGTTGGATTTTCAAAATGAAAATATGGCGTGAAGTAAAACGACTCTATATATATATATATATATATATATATATATATATATATATATATATATATAGAGTATGGCTAAATTGCTGCCGGCAGCATTCTGGCCAGCTGCTGCCGGGGGCAATTCGGTCATTTCCGGTGTTCAAACAACAAATGTTTTTATACAGATATGTTCTAAATATTAAAATCTACTTGGAGACCAAATTTTACATTTTTTGGAATTTTTTAGCTATTTATTAGGCCACTTTGAAATTGGCTGATCCGGGTGAACAGTGCACCAAAATTCTGGACCATGTGATCTGGAATTTTCAAAGTGGCTTAATAAATAGTAAAAAAATTCCAAAAAATGTAAAATTTGGTCTCCAAGTAGATTTTAATATTTAGAACACGTTGAACGGTTCAGATTTGTTGTTTGAACACCGGAAATGACCGAATTGCCCCCGGCAGCAGCTGGCCAGAATGCTGCCGGCAGCAATTTAGCCATACTCTCTCTATATATATATATATATATAGAGAGAGAGAGAGAGAGATTGGCTAATGTGCTAACGTTATAACTTCGGCCGAAGTTATAACAAGTCGTTTTTGCAATTTCAAAATCCAAACAACCGATCCGAACCGTTCAACATGTTCTCTATATTGAAATGTGCTTGGAGACCAAATTTTACATTTTTTGGAATTTTTTTACTATTTATTAAGCCACTTTGAAAATACTGATCCGGTGGTCCAGAAAATTTTGCTGTTTTTTACTATTCACAGCAGATCTGCGATTTTCAAAGTGGCTTAATAAATAGTAAAAAAATTCCAAAAAATGTAAAATTTGGTCTCCAAGCACATTTCAATATTTAGAAAAAGTTGAACGGTTCGGATCGGTTGTTTGGATTTTAAAAACTAATAAACGACTCGTTATAACTTCGGCCGAAGTTATAACGTTAGCACATTAGCCAATCTATATATATATATAGAGGAGCGATCCACTTATAACATTTCAAAGTTACAACATTTTACAACAATTTGATTTTGCCATTTTCAAAGTCCAAACAGTCGATCCAAACCGTTCAACATGATATCTATATTAAAATGTGCTTGGAGATAAAATTTTACATTTTTTGAATTTTTTTACTATTTATTAAGTATTTTACAAAACTGCTGTATTTCAGTGGTCCAGAATTGTCTAAAAACAGCAGTTTTGTAAAATACATAATAAATAGTAAAAAATTCAAAAAAAATGTAAAATTTGATCTTCAAGCACATTTTAATATAGATATCATGTTTAACGGTTTGGATGGACTATTTGGACTTTAAAAATCACAAAACCAAATTGTTGTAAGATGTTGTAACTTTCAAATGTTGTAAATGAATCCCTCCTCATATATATATATATATATATATATAGAGTATGGCTAAATTGCTGCCGGCAGCATTCTGGCCAGCTGCTGCCGGGGGCAATTCGATCATTTCCGGTGTTCAAACAACAAATGTTTTTATACAGATATGTTCTATGTTTTTATTCAATTTATTAAAAGAGGTTCATGCATTCCATCTCAGACAAAATAAGTCCAGACTCTAATCAGACGGTCTTGATCTATACATAAATATTTTGTTCCCTCATAGAATATATATGGATTCGCCTTAAATGTGCACCCGTTGTGTGCATTCCTCACAAAAAACTTTTAAAATATAAAAAAGAGTGCTAATCTGAATTAGCGACTATTCCGAGCTACTATTCTACGTTTGGATGTATTTGGGTTAGCAAAAATGGACTATTCTTTATTTGTCTTTTGTGGATTACCATGCTATTCTACTAACCCAATCGAAAGTTGGGTTAGCTCACTGTTCTCACTAATCTAACCTTTCATCCAAATACACTCCAAAAGCAAGAAGACATATATAGGTCCCAGTGAACAATTATCCCAAATCAAATAAATTGAGTTAGGAGCTGTGACCATGCATGTATTATGTATACCAATCCCACACACGTACAATATAGAGAGGTACATATGAGAATCAATCATATACAATTTTTCTGCAGAGAATGAAAATTAATTTTATAATACATTTCATTTTACTCTACATTATATAAAAAATTATACACAAATACAAAAATAAATAAATAAAATAAAGGTCAATTAACTCCCATTTATTGTACTTAACTCCGCCTCTGAGTATAGAATCAGAGACACATAATAAACACAAGAAAAACAACTAGTTTTCTTGTTCAGGAAAATTAGACCTACTTCAATTAGTATCCCAATATGTAAGCCTATTTAGCTACTAACAAACATATGCAACAGAATACTGTGTTAAGCAATTGATACCGTACCGGGCTTAGTTGCTTCCTGCCGGGAGCAGAACTAGAAAATTTAGATAGAGACTGAAAAGTAAAATGAATAATATAAATAGGTAATCACTGAAATTATGACAAATAAAGACGTAAAGCATGAAATAGCATCAAGTAGCCTATGCTTTGTAAAGCACCTTAGTCCATCTCCGAATAATGTTAAAAACTTTTTTGCAAACTATTTTTGGGGTTAAAAGCTACAGTTCACCGGAGACACGCCTCAAATTAATATCCTTGTTTGAGGTGGGAATGGGGCAGGGCCACATCCACGCGAGTGGAAATAGTTAGCCACTGTTCAACAACTAAATACTAAGATGTAGCGAAGATGGATTCACAGAACCAACCAATGACAAGTTCACAACATATATTATATATACTTAAGACTAGTCTCACTAGTCACTACGGCCAGATTGATTAGCTAGTTAAAGAGGTATTCATTATTTTTTTTTTAAATTCCGTCTACTCAGTATAAGATTTATATTTGTTATTTCAAATTTCGGGTAGAATTCACTCTCCAAATGAATATAATTCATTTTTTTAAAATAAAAATATGATGAAATATGGATAATTTTCTTCGGACGAACAAAATAATTACTTAATAACAGTGCTCTAAATAGCTAGCTATAGCTTTTTCGGACCATAAAAGCTAAGTTATGAGATAAAAGTGCGCTAATTCAGCTATGACCGCTATAGCTGTAATAGCTGACCGCTATTATCGCTACGCGCTATTGCTACCGCTATGCTACATGAGTTTTTTTGTTTTTGCAATTTACATGGGCTTTTGTTCTTATTTCTGAATTCTGATGTTACATGGTCTGCTATGATAAGTATGCTAAACCGAACTAGGTGCTTCTGTTCTTATTTGTGATTTAGTCTCTCATTCTATATATATCGGAAAATATTCAGATGTTAATTCTTCCTTTTGCTTGCTCTTCGTCTAATATTCACTTGTAAAATTATTGCCGTCCATTTCAATTAAAAGTTGATTTTGATTATTATAATATATAAAATGTTCAAATAGGTATATTTACTTCATTTCACTTGTATAATTAATTGCTCGCTCTTCGTCTATTATAATCTGTAATACTGTGAAGTATGAACTTGTTGTAAAAAAGTACGTTACCCCAATTTAAATAATGTTACCTTGTAGATCTTTTTGTTTTTCTTTTTATTTGAATGATTGAAAAATGTATATATATTTAGATTAGTTGTCATTTGATTGCTACCCCAATTCTCTAATATTGATCATGTTGATAATTAGTAGAAATATATAATATAAATTTTGAAAAGAAAAAAAAAAACGCTATGTACGATAGTCCGCTATAGCTACGCTATTCGCAATAGCTTTTTTTTATTATCTCTATGCTATGCCGCTATAAGCGCTATTTAGATCCTTCTTAATAATTTTTGTACAACAATCGTGAAATCTCTTATGTGAAAAAAAAATTCTCAAGAAGTTGAGCAATCAATTAAACATTTCTATTAATTGATTCATTTTAGAGTAAAAAAAAGCTCGATGCCGCATTCTTATTTGATACACTTTCCATGTCGAGTCCGTATCCTCTGAGATATCTCAAACTTTAGTTTGAGTACGGATTCAAAGCAGCGCCAAATTTCTATTTGGTGCCTATTTGAAATGGAATTCGGATACCCCCAAGTAGAGAGGGAAAAACGTGCCGTGCCGTGCCGTGCTGTGACTAACACGCCGTGACTTTGGTCTCGTGCCGTGCCGTGACCAAGTTAATTTTTCACGTGCCGTGCCGTGCCGTGACTAAAATGTCAAGGGGTGGTCACGGCACGCGAATGGTCACGCCACGTGAGTCACGCCGTGCCTAAACGTGCCGTGACCCGCGTGACTCGCGTGGCCATTTATTCATACTTTAAATTAATTTATTCAAGATTCACCATTAAATCAATATCTAATGGTCCTAATTACACGTGACTCGCGTGATTACGTGTCGTGCCGTGCCGTGACTAAATTTTTCACGTGTCGTGCCGTGCCGTGCCAAAGTTTCAAAAGACGATCACGGCACGAGAATGGTCACGGCACGGGACATGCGAGTCACGGCACGCGAATGACACGCGTGCCGTGCCGTTCCGTGCCGTTACCGTGCCGTTCCGTGACGGAGCCGGCTCCGGCGTGCCATTTTTCCCACTCTACCCCCAAGCACCCGAGGATTATTAAATCTGGTACGGTCCTCAAAACAAACACTTATAATTTTCATAGGCATCGGATTGAGTTTAATCCAGCTTGAACTTAATCTGGACCGTCCATTTATATATATTATACCTCATATGCCTAAGGGTATGCTCCACAAACTTCAAATAAAAGAGAAGAAAAAAAAAAAAAAAGAATGCAAGAGTAAGAGAGAAAGCTATTTCCAAAATCAGAAGGTAGAAATTGAAAAAAAAACTCGTGTCTTGATTTCTCTTCCCTCACGTTCTTTTTTTTCAGTTTTAGTTGGTGAAACAAGTAAATAATCTTCGGACTCCACTCCAAAATTTTATTTTGTACAGATTCGCTCAATTGTCGCAAGGAGCTACTACATGCAAATTAAGAGACCAATCGGCAACAGACCAATCGGCATTGCCTTACCACAAAAAAAGGACGTGCCAGGAACTTTAGTCAGATAAATTATTGGTCTGACTGTTGTTGGATAAGTGGGGCCGGGCACGGAAGTGTTCTGAGTTTTAAAACCCCCGTGAAGGGTCCGGATCCCTTAAAGTAACTCAATTTTTAGATTTTGAATTGAGACTGTCCGATTTGAATTCATCACTCGGGATCGTTCTGAAATTTAAATCTGTTCTGGAATTTAAATCTGTTGTTGAAATGTGTGCGTTCTACTTCGAAATGAATTGTTGCAAATTCGAATCGTACGGTCCCGATTTAAAATCCAAAAATTAAATTACTTCGCTGGATCTGAATTCATTACGGCGATCACAGTCAGCAATAATATAATACGTACGTAAATTGTACGTAAATGCACAGATCGATGTTGATGCTTATTTTTCTTTATACAATTGACAATATAATTATAAAATTTTACTTTATATTTTGAGACAAATTGTTAATATGAGTGAGGGTAGGGTAATATGCATAGTGGATATTGGTCCGTATTATGAATAAATATCTTGAAAAAGGAGTAGAATGAAGGTGTTCTTAAGTTCATCAAGTCCCTTTTTGAATTTAACTCTAAAATCTATCAGATTGGTTTCAACGATGAATCCAAACTGTTGAAACCGATCTATCTTACGAGTGATTCGTTTACATACGAAAATTTTAAATTTGAGAATCAACTTAGTATGAGTCAAGCGATCAAAATTAAAAAATTTACAAATTAATTTTAATGTATTCAGTTTTAAAATATTTTTTAACCACTTGACTCTATACAACAGTAATTAAAAATATTTGTTATTTTGCATGTAGATGCATCACTTGTAAAACTTAAGACCAATTACAAACAGTTTGGATTCGTAATTTGAACCAATTCGATAGGCTTTAGAGTTTAAGTTCACAAAGAGGCTTGGTAAACTTAAGACCACCCTAGTTCTACTTCATTTTCAAAGTTCAAACAATCAATATGAACTGTCCGACATGATCTCATGATGTAACATAAATGTATTGGAATAAGATATTTTTAGAAATTAAAATATTGAAGGTATGTATTAATTTATTTCCTAAAATATTATTATAAATATTTGTTTTCTTAAAAATTCTATCTTTTATAGTTATTAATCTATATTTTTATATTAATTAATTATAGAGAATTATATTAGCATTGTATCGGGTATTCTTAGTTCTTACAAATATTGGATTAAGTTCGATTGTGTGTCGGATAATTAAATCAAATCAATATTCTATTTATTACAAAATCGGTTTCAATTAGAATATTTAAATATTAATTTTGTAATAGTATCTATAATTTAACTGATTATATTTTAAAGGGTAAATTTCGCTGGAGGTCACTAAACTTTGTCATTTGTCACAAATTGGTCACTCAATTTTGAATTGTCCTTTTTTAGTCACTCAACTTTGTCATTTGTCCCAATCAAGTCACTTTATATTTTTCCGTCCAAAATACTAACGGAATATTCTCATTCCGTTAGTATTTTGGACGAAATATTCTCATTCCGTTAGTATTTTGGACGGAACTAGTATATTCCGTTAATATTTTGGACGGAATGGGAATATTCCGTTAGCATTTTGGACGGAAAAATATAAAATGATTGATTGAGACAAATGACAAAGTTGAGTGACTAAAAAAGGACAAATCAAACTTGAGTGACCGATTCGTGACAAATGACAAAGTTGAGTGACCTCCAGCGAAATTTATCCTATTTTAAATCATATCCTATCCAAATTAATCGGATTCATATTAGTTCCGGTTCAGATCCAGCTCGGTATTGGACCGAGACCAGATAATTGAGTAAAAGTAGCACCTCTATCTATATCCTCTGAGGTAATTAGCATATTATTTTTTATTAGATCAGTATCGTCCGATTAAAATCCAGAGCAATTCGGTCCGAAGTGGAATGCACAAGCTCCTTTTAATATTTATGCAAATTCTGATCTGATTTAAACAGAAATATTCTGTGACCTTAAGTGATACGAATTCCCCAATTGGCATCTCCATCCTCTACATTAGTACATACACAAGTAAATACTTACTGTGGGGCTACTGCTATGACGTAGCAAGTGCCCACGTCACAAGTAAATAGTACATACACAAGTAAATAGTTACTGTGGGGCTAACAGTGTCTAGACAAGTTGCAAAATTATTGAGCAAATATAGGGTACAAATTTGGAAACACAACGACATAGAAATGAAATGAGAAAGGGAATCTAATAAATTAACACAGCTAGCTAGAATATATAATTAATTAATTAATTGGTGCTAGCCCTAGCTCTAGAATTTTCCTACAACTCTCTTGAGGCTCTGCTTGATCATCCCTGGAGAGGCTACTACTGAATTTATAAACTGCACTCACAAAAAAAATCAAATATATAATTAAGTACACTAGCATCATATAATTAAAAAGCCAAAAAGATAAAGTAAGTACATTGTCAAGCAACCATTTTAGTTTTTTTGTTTTTGTTTGAACTCAAAGAGGCTATTTGGCAATAAGGGATTAATAATGAAGGATTAAGAACTTAAGGAGCGGTAAGGAACCGATGTTCGGTTGTCTTAATATGTGGATGAAAGCTAAGAAAGCTAAAGGAAGAGGTAGAGGTGTCTTAAAGTCCGGACAGATGATTAAAGATTCAAACAAAAGGAGACTGAAAGAGGTTATCTTAATCCGTGTTAAGAAAATAGTGTTCGGCAGGATTAAGTGGCTAAGGAAGCTAAAGAAAACGGATTAAACATTAAGGAGACTTAATTCCTTGTTGTTGAACAGCCAAAGGGTGTAAGTAGTATTATTTGTTAATTGTGTTGACCGGTACATGGTACCACCGTACCAGTTACCAGCCCATTTGATGATATATATATGTGCAAATGCTAACTTCTCAGGCAGAAATTAAACATTCAATATGCGTAATTTAAATTACACTGGGTTATTATATGCAGATATATAAAATACTAAAATGGATAATTAAAGTAGCCAAACCTTAGCTTTTATTGTAAGACCCAGAATACTGTCTGAAATGGTAGATTGCACTGACACAGGATCCAAATACAAGTTTCCAATTGCCTCAAGTATCTCAAGCAATAAAAACTCTCTCCACTGACAATGCATCACTACAAGTGCCTCGCTATCACTCATGGTCACATTTATATCTAGGTGACCATCTTTGGAGAATACCCAGTGGTGCTCTGTTTCGGTCTCATCGATGTCACACGCCTTGCGCTTGTTCGAAGCAATTTTCTTCCCGTTTTGCATGCCCTTGACACAGTAGTTGTCAGAAGTTCTCTCAGCTATGTCCAGATGATTCTTTCTTCGTGCCTTGGATTCATGGTCGAATAATTCTCTGTACGATTCAAGTTCTTCGACACGGCGCTCGAGCTCCTTAACGTAGTCTATTGCGTCCCCAAGGATGGATGCTTTGTCGACCTATAATGACAGTGAATTTTGCGACATTGATGAATAGATTATCAAACAAATAGCACTTTATGTCTGATAAAAAAAAACAATATGTAATCACCTTTTGTATATGAAAATTTAATTATTATTTGAATATTAACAAAAAATAAATGCTAATTACGAAATGAACTTTATGGCCCGACACCAAGAGATTGATAAATTAAATGTACCTTGCTAATAGAAGGAACTACAGATTTTAAAGCAACAAATTTCTCATTCAATTTCTCCTTTCGCCTCCTCTCCGACATCACATGGTTAGCACTAACATCAACCCCTGATTTCCAAACTTGGCTTTGCAAACAAGCCCCTACTTGTACCTCCTTTGCACAATGGCTATCGATCCATGCTCCTCCACTCAGCACTTTCTTTAACAATTTTTGTGGTGCGTTAACAATCACCTTATCTGCCCCAAATTCTTTTCTACACACCACAAAACTAGACTCGGAACTAACAATTAGTTTCGGTGCAAATGAATTCAATGCTTTTGAGTTCTTTAAAATTGCAGCTAGAGTCTTCGTGTAGTGAGAATTATCATCACCATCGGGATCAAGAGAAACAAGGTCAAGTTCTGTTTTCTCTGTTAGAAAACCAAATGAGGCCTTCGGGGAAATACTTTCACTTGTAATAAAATTACCATTTACACCATTGCAAAATTTATCGTCTATTAGCTCAGTGTTAAAACCAAAAGAATCGATCATTTGCTGACTATTACCCGGGTCCTTCCAGCTATCATCTGGTGAATCGATATTTAAATCTTGGTAAATATTTGGATGCAGTAACTCCTCAGACGCCTTACTTGCATTGTCAATTGGAAGTGAGAAAAGAGCGCTCGGTAAAATGACAGTATCAGTAATGTTATTTTCTTCATCTCTTTCTGGTAAAGGAGGGCTGGAGATCAACTGCTCTGTGCAAACAGGGAAGGTTATCTCCCAAAAGGAGGTTGTGATGTGCTTTATCAGAGCTTGATCTTCCAAAACCTTTTTAATGGAAAATGTCAAAAGAAAGGTGTAAATTAAAAGTTTAAGCTTTCATGCATGATCAGTAAAGATATACGGAGAATCTGTTATCTAATTGAATCAATAATGAAGTTATGGTTTAAATTATATACTTTGCAATACAAAAACTAACCATTTCAGTTGTGCCTAACTCGAGGACGCCACTCATCATCGGAACACATACGACTGTCTGTGAATCATTATTTAAACATAAATTAAATTGACCTTCTAGTAAAGTAGATAATTTTTTCTTTTTGCAATTGTAATTCAATTGAGAAGATAGAAAAGTACCTGTATAGATGCACTCTACATGATGGTTAATTAAAATCACGGAAAAAAGAGAGTAATTAGTAAACTAATAAAGTTGTCAAATTAAGTTCGACAAGAAAGTACTACATGGAGATTAATGGGTAAGTTTAACCTTCGCTAAAAGAGAGCGCGTGAAAGTTTTGCTATCAGCAAATTGAGCATTGCACAACCAGATTTGTTCATTGCTTGCCAAGGCTATCCCGGGCAACCTAGCATTAAAACAAAAGCACAAAATTTAGAATTGTCGTGAATAATAAACATTTGACCAATATAATTTAAATTCACTAAACAAAATTAAGCAAATTACCCCCGGCCAGGTCCAAATGTGAAGGACATGCAGACCAAGTAGTACCACTCTGAGTCGGTTAAATCCTCAGGAGATAACGAGACCGAAGGCCTTTTGCATTGCTGATTGCTATCCCCGGCCGAAAGAGAAATATATAGATCCCTAAGCTGCTCGCTTCTTTCTAGACCCAGTTCGTCGGCATTGAACTCCATCGGTTGAGTTGTCTTTCGTGTTTTGATGTCGCCATTGTAGTACCCATCGCTCCATACTAAAACCCTATGAAACGAGAGAGATTTGTGTAAAAGGGTTACAAAAAGATGAAGATAGTCTTAAACTCTATCAGGAGAATTATTATTTTTTTCTTAAAATACAGTTCTTTTAAGTATAGTTATGTTAGGTGAGAAAAATTGAAGACAGTTAATGGTAACTACAAATTTTAAAAATTTACAAGAACTTTGCGGAGACATCACAATAATAAAAAATTCGTCAAGACATCACGAGAAATTCTTCTCCAATCTCCATATCATTTCATAAAAAAACCAATTCTATTAGATCTTATGAAGTGCTTTTTCATAGTATTATTCTTAATTCAAAAATAGAAATTAAGAAACAAAATTTTTCAAGAAAAATAGTTGGAATTTATATAGCTGGTTGTTCTAGATAAATTCGATGCAAACTGTACCAGTACCACCCGTGATTTTTTTTTTGAAGGTTAGTGGAAATTTTCCACTAAGTAATATATTGATGCTAAAAAAATAATTACAATGCTCATTACCTGCTCGAAGAAACCAGTAATGACTCTTAAGATTCTAAAAAGAAGAAAATAATTTTAACCTAAACTAAAGCTAACAGTTATTATAGAGTTTAATTGTTAAAAAGGTCCGTACCACCCGTGATCTGATTCTCAGAAAAGAAAGGACAAACAAAAAGAACAATCCTGTAGATAACTAAAAAAAAAAACATTACTCTGGTTGTGCTGTTGACATAGACCAAAAGATGGCATAGCTCCACTGGATGTTTCTAACCACAGCCGCTAGTTGTCTTTTGAAATGCTGCTGCTGCACCTCTTCCTCATAAGCACCAGATTCTCCCATTTTTTATTATTTAAGGAATCATCTAAGTGCTCTTCTTTCAACGAGTCTATTTCTCTTTCAGGTGTAATTAATGACACTACTGCCAAAATCTGGGAGACTATTTCTTGCTTAAGACTTATATATCTCTAATTTAGTCCTGAAAAGAAATGAGAAAATTGAATTCTTTCTCTTAGTAGATATATACAACGAGACAACTTCAGAAATGACATAAAATGTAGCTAGGTTTGTGGAACCAAAGAACATTGCTTTGGTTTCTCTCTCTCACTCTCTCTCTCGCTTGCTGCGCCAAAGCAGTTCGAGACACCAAATTTCCGAATAACAAATTTTGCGTACCTACAAAAAAGATTCAAAGGAAAGAGAAGAGAAGAGAAGAGAAAAAAGAAGTACGCACATTCATTTCCGGTTGATGGTTTCTCTTGCCATGAATTAATTTCTACACAAACAAAAGCTATAAACTGAATTCAAACAACAGCTCTAGAAACTTGCATTAATGACTCAAGTGGTTTTGGAGGGACCAAATAATTGCCAGACTGTAAAAGAAAAGGGTTCTCTCCCTCTCTCTCCCTCTTTTTTAATTATAAATGGTTAATAACCAATGCATGTGTATTGTGTAGTGAAGGCCAAAACGACAAGAATGACCCTAGCTAGAATTAAGTGTAGCAAAAGTACTGAGAGAGCAATCGATCGGGATTAAATTCTCTCTCTATATCTAGTTTTTAGCCAAGTCTAACTGTTATAAACTGTCACCGAATTATGTAAACTACAATAATGTATCATGTAAACCTTAATATTGAATCCTGTAAAATAAGGAACCGAAAGTTTTCACAAGTACGACTTTTGAAAGTGGTTCCGAGTTAGTTACTAACTACTTTGACCATGACCACTTGCTAATACTTTCGTCATGACCACTTTCAGAAGTTCTCTAATTAACGACTTTGCAACTAACTCAGGACCACTTTAAACACTGTAAACTATTTTTTTTATTAATGTAAAATAATACTGTAAAATAAAATTTTCAAAATTGATTTTTTCTCAAAAAAGTTTCATTTTTTTTATAAATTTAATTTTTTATATTTGCATCTAGATCCTGTAAACTAACAAAATGAATACTGTAAAATAACACTCTGGATACTGTAAAACAACAAGATATTGTAAGACAATATGAAGGATATTGTAAAACAACACGGTTAATACTGTAATTTTTTTTCAAAATTTTAATTTTTTTATTTATGCATCTAGATCATGTAAAACAACAAAATAGACACTATAAAAACACATGATGGATACTATAAAACCAAAATATGCATACTATAAAACAACATAAATGTCATTGTTCTAACCATCTTACTGTTCACCAACACACTATTTCTCACCAACGTACTCTTACAAGCATGTACATATTGTTCCACAAAAACATATTATTTAACAAACACAAATTACATCACTGAAACAAATACATAAACACAACTGACATGCAAATATTTCTAAAAGTTGTTACTTAAGAACCTCTGATGCATATTATTAGGATGAGACAATATGTTTAACTCCCGGAGCACCCAACTTCTTCATAGGAAGGAATACGCATTAACTTCTGGAGCATCCAACTTCTTCATAGGGGCAATACGGTCCGTACTAGCCGGTACGATCCGTATTAGAGGCATTATTTCGTTGGATTTTGTGACAGCTGTATCCAAATAAGGTTGCTTCTCCAGACGCATGACAGAGGAAGATGACATCTTTTGATACTTTGGCATTTTTAGATCTATTTTCTTAAGTGAGAGGAGTGAAGTGTAGAGAGTAGGATGATACTTCTTGTATGGTTGTATCTTATCTTAATTCTCTATTGTAAACATGTTGTTCCGGGGCTAAGTTTAGATTCTTAGGGCTTGGCAGTAAACCTTGTTACTCATGATGTTTTGATATATTTTATTTAATCATTGTTTAGTCTTTTGTTGTTCGATTACTTTTGCACTTTATGTTCATTCTTACTTGATTTTGTTTGTTAGTCTAGACCGCCATGTCATAGTCACACATGGAGAGATAATCACATTAGGCTAACCAAGTTAGGATAAGGAAAATAAAAATACTAGACTAGTGGAGGAGACCTTAGCCGGAAATACCATTAGTAGGACCAACAAAATTATACATGAGAGTCTTCGCATACGAATGTGGCATTGTCTTGCCTCACCATGGAGACACCCAATAGAACCAGAAAGTAGGGCGACGAACCTAGTAAGTGAAATTTGAAATCTTTGGGCTAATCACAGAACTCCTTGCACCAATTAAGACAAGTCTTAGCCGAATCTCTTAATAGGTAGGGTGGTTGTGTCAATGCGAAAGTGGTGGTCATTAAATTGGATTAGAAATCCTCAAACAATATCTGAAAACCAACATCAAATAAGATCATACCAAAATAGATTGAGTGGCAATGGTAAGCCAAAATCCTAAGAATTCACATCACTATCTTATTATTTTACTTACTTTTAATTTTTGCCAAATACAAAAATTAAAACTAACAACTCTCAATTTTCATATTGCCTAGCCTTTCGAAAGGTTGAGATTTAATTGTTCAAGACCTTAAACCATATTCCTTGCGGATCGACACTCGATTATACTACTCAATAAGATTATGCGCATGTAATCTGACTCATATATGAAACTGGATTATAAATTTTATTAGCCTGACAGGATTTCCTCCATTAGTCGGACCGGTGGGTCCATCGGTTCAACCGTTGTTTTTTAAAAACAATTAAGTTTGATATTGAGTTGTTATCTCTTACTTTACTGCAATGTCAATTACAGTAATATCATATGCATATAACTTAATTTTAACAAATTCATTACTTAAATAATTCAAATAATAGTATTTATATTTTTCCAATTTAAATTAGTATACACCAATTTGTTTTAATTTACTATATAAATCATCAAAACAACAATATTTTATTTTTATTTTGATTGACACACACCAGTATATTATTATCAGCACAATATTTGAAGGCAATATTATATTTATTATTGATTGCAACAATTTATATCCAATACTATATTTATATGATTCACTTTTAATTAAAATACAAGAACATAAAACTTAATATTAAATAGAAACTTTAATAGAGTTAAATTACAAATTTCATTTTTATACAAAAAAACTAAATGTTACATGATAAAAATAAACATGTTTGAAAAGTACCCAACATATATTTTTTTGCAATAAAAGAAGAACTTATACTTAATATATAAGAAGAATTATTTTTTTCTTGTGGTTATATAAAATGTAACGACTTACTCACTAATCGAGCCTTCTGAGATGTTTTTATTGACTTTTGAAGTCATGGGACCCACCGTCAGATTCCCTTTCTTCTTTTCTCCATTTTCCCTTCCTTCTCGTTTCCGATCTATATTTTCTCTGGACCAATACCACTTCATATCCGAATTATTTAAGTAATGAATTTTGTTAAAATTAAGTTATATGCATATGATATTACTGTAATTGACATTGCAGAAATGGAGAAGGAGAAGAAGGGAAAATGGTTAAATCAGTTCAACCGCTATTTTTTCAAAAACAATTAAGTTTGATATTGAGTTGTTATCTCTTACTTTACTGCAATGTCAATTACAGTAATATCATATCCATTAGCTACTTTCTGTAATTTTGTAGTCGTAAAACAAAGAACCTTGGAAATAAATTTTTTAGAGCCCAAGTTATGCATTATTAAAGATTGATGGTTGAAGCCATTAGTTGCATTATTTGAGATTCGAATCTAAATAATTCGTGAACCAATTTCGAACGAATTATATCCAGTTTGAGTTTGAGTTTGAATAAGATTCGAACCAAACTAATTTGATTTGTTTCAGAACAAACTTCAATCGAACGAGTTAATTGTGATTTCTTTTTTTTTTTGTTAAAAAGGCCGAGGCCCAGTTCCATTTACTGAAATAGATAAAGTTGATAATTGTGATTTCTTTTCGAATCGAAGTCAATCGAATTACGAACTATGAATTTTTTTGGCAGCCCTACTCATACCTACCTTATCGTATACAGTACAAGTTGAATAAACGGTTAAAAGAGTATCATTGACACCCCTACTGACGATTTAGATATTTATGTTGGAATTAATTTCAATTAATTACAACATATGGGCTTATATGTGATATAAATATATATTGAATAATAGACTGTCAAATATCTAATTAAACCCGTTATGAAGTGATCAAATTAAGTATTATTTATCGGGTTCAATATGTGTCATGAGAAGTGGGGCCTTTAATGTGTAGAATGCGTATTAATAACTTTATGATTTAGTGATGGTCTAAATTATATAAAGTTTAGTAATAATACAATTATGCTATTGGTCCCTGGAGAACACGATTAAATACGGCAATATTCTGTAAATAAGGAAATACCCAATAAGACAAGTTCTGAATCAAGACCCGCTAAGGATCCAATAAGAAAATAGGCTACAGATCCAATAAGAGAAATAAGATGAATTAATTAATTAATTAATTAATTAACTCTCTGTTGCACCTATTCAATTGGATAAAGGGGTTGCCTATTCTGTTTCAAGTGGCGCCTCTTAATAAAATTAAGATATATACGGCTCTCTCTCTCTCTCTCTCTAATTCTCTCTCTACAAAAAACTGAAATAGAGAAAAACAGAAAATTGAGTGGAAGAGAAGAGGAATTTCAGTACAGAACTAGAATCGGGTATTTCTCCTTGTGCAGAACAGAGCGTTGCCGCTGCCGTCTCTCTCGCTCTCTCCATCAGACTTGAGAGGGATTACTTGGAAATCTAAAGGCTTCCGGTGATCAACGGTGATTGTGTCTCTCTGGAAGATCATGGCTATGGACCAAGGTAATTTAGAATTTCAGATTAGAGTTCACTAGAGGATCATGACAAATCTAGGATTTATGAATTACGGTATAGTTTTGCATGAAATAAATCCAACAATTTACACAGAGATTGAAATCATTGCATATGTAAATCTGCTTGCTTGAATCTCAACACCAATTGATCGAATTTAGATCTAATCTGATGATGTCCGTTATTGAAAATCCTTCGCTCCCCTTAGCTAGAGTTCGCATCTTCTGCATTAACTCAAAAAAAAAAACTTTTTAAGATTGCATCTCGACCATCTAATCAGAATCAGAGCTAATTCGGCCCACACCTATAACACAAGAGGCTCTTTTATATTAATGCAGATTTCAATCGGATGGTCCAGATCTATTAATGCAGTTCCGTTAAGCAGAGGATACGAATTCCCTTAGCTAGGGGTTAAATTTTGAGTGGAGATAAATACAGAATCGGGTGAGAATCTGCTGCGATTCGGATCTGTGAACAGTATCCTGCAATTTCTGCTTTTCCAAATCCAGCTGTCGAATTGTTTCGAGAGGCGTGCACAGAAAAATCAGCTGTTTTGAGATGCGTGCACTAAAAAGTTAGACGGCTGGATTTAGAAAAACAGAGATTGCAGAGTTACTGTGGTCAATATTGGAATCGCAGCAGATCTCAATCCATACAGAATCACATGAAACAAATTCCAAAAGCTGCAAGAGGAGGACAGTTACACTTTTAAACTTTTTACCGAGATGTTTTTTTTTTCTTTTGTAACTTTTTGGTGCATGAAAAACAAGGTCATATGATTGAAGGTCCTTTTCTAAAAAGAAGAGCCGTTCGTTTAAAGATGATCTAAGCACACATCACACATCTCTCGACCGTGGGCTGCACGAGATTTCGGCATGACAAACTAATTTAGTACACATCAATTTTTTTTCGTATCATGATTAGATCTACCCCCGAAAAGATGGAATTTTTTTTTTTTTTTTTAGTTCAAGATGGAATATGGGAAAAGGCAGCAGCTATATATATGGAAAAAATAGACAGCAGCTATATATATACAAAATAGACAGCAGCTATATATATACAAAAATAGACAGCAGCTATATATATGCAAAAAATAGGCAGCAGCTATATATATGCAAAAAATAGGCAGCAGCTATATATATGCAAAAAAGGCAGCAGCTATATATATGCAAAAACTAGTCAGCAGCTATATATATGCAAAAAAGGCAGCAACTATATATATGCAAAAAATAGTCAGCAGCTGCCCTTTAATAACATCCAATTAATAAAAAATAAGAAGAAGAATTACCTCAGCATCTATAGGCAAACACCCTTCTAATTTATGAAGCCCAAGTAAATTCAAAATTTATGAAGCCCAAGTAAATCTCAGTACTAATTACTAAATCAGAATCCCATGACACCAAAATCTCATACCAACTCACAAGGGCTCCATGAAATTCTGTATGGAACTAATTAAATGGTGTCAGGCAATTTTAGACCATCAATTATTGTACAGTCCGTATCCAGTCTGGAACTACCAAATAACCCTTCACAGTTTACTGTTCACACACAACCAAAATTTAATTTGCATCCTTTTCCATGTCTCTTGTTTCCTGTTTGGCATTGAGATTCATTTCATTGCTGGTTCCCTAACAAGTCCTTCAATTTATCAGAATATTCATCAAGGTGCATGTTCATTGTTCTGACAATTTAACCAATCAAAATTCAAA
Source organism: Carex myosuroides (assembly GCA_028015225.1). Classification (NCBI taxonomy): domain Eukaryota; kingdom Viridiplantae; phylum Streptophyta; class Magnoliopsida; order Poales; family Cyperaceae; genus Carex; species Carex myosuroides. The sequence continues at coordinate 13,700,796 of CM051466.1, forward strand.
ACCGTATAGATTAAGTCAACTGTGGTCCTTTCATTTGTGTACATTGTTTTTTCTTTCTCTTTCCCAGGCGGAATGGGCAGCAACGCTTGTCAACTTCTAGGAGCAGATCTCAGTTATTCATTTTAAAATAAACACAGAGAAGACAAAATCAACAGAACTGAAACAAACAAGAAGGGTACGGTACTGTACCAGTAGAGAGGCGCGGCAGCGGCAGAGAGAGGCGCGAGAGAGAGGAGCGGCAGCCGGCACAGTGCGAGAGAGAGAGGAGGGCAGAGAGAGGAGCGGCAGCGGCAGAGAGAGGCGCGGCAGAGAGAGGCGCGAGAGAGAGAGGAGCGGCAGCCGGCACAGTGCGAGAGAGAGAGGAGCGAAGGAGAGAAGCGGCAGCCGACAAAGAGGATTTTGAATGAGAGAGTTTTCGGGAGCCTCAGCCAACTCAAAACTAAACCCTAAACTCAAAATAAATTTCTGTTTGTATTAAATTATAGGCCCAGCGGGCTGCCTGTGGGCTTCGGATTAAGCCCAGGCCTGGCCTGGCCCGTTGTAGGCCCGGCCTTACCTGGCCTGTTACAGTACCGGGCCGACCGGGTAAAGGGCAGGCTGGGTGGATATTAATGGGCCTCCGGGCCAATCGGGCTTTTTTGCCATCCCTATTCATGGCCGAGCCAACCAGTTCGGTCGGATCAATTATTATTATGATTATATTGATTATTATTACTGTTGCTGTTGTGTTGTTTAGGGTTTAGAGTTTAGAGTTTAGGGTTTAGACTATGGACCTATATAAGATAATATGCATGGATTGAGCCGGGCTATGGGTTGATCACTATTTAAAAATTCAAAACATTTGATCCGAACCATTAAATATGATTTCTACATGAGATATACTTGGATCAACTTTAACATTGTTTATTTTGTGAGGTAGGAGAAAAAATGTACTTCATTCAATCTAATTTTTTTATTACAAGGTTTTGCTCTATATAAACACAACATGGCACACCGTTGGTATGTTGGGACTGTTTTCCAAATTCGGTATTTAATGCTGCTACCTGCTACATGTGTACAAACCTACATTTTTCTTATTCTAAAAATAATGAAAGAACATATCTTATTTCTTGATTTTATCTTGGCTGCTTGATCGAAGATGTACGACTGAGATCAATTTTGTAATTCCTCTTTATTTTTAACATACATTTTTTAGGCTTTTTTTTTACTATTTTTTTGGATAGATAAATATCACTGCTTTTTGCTTTTCGGATAATCAAGAATTTTATTCTTTAGATCAAATAATTTTCTCTCTATCTTAAAAAAATATTATAAAAATAGTAAATGATAAAAAAATTCTCTCTCTATTATTATTATTATTATTATTATTATTATTTACAAATAGATTGTAATAACTAATAACTAATAACTAATAACAACAAACTTATTTAATAACCGTAACAACTATTCAAACAATTAATAAAATAAAATAAGTGAAACTTCAGGTTTTTTTTTCATGGTTGAGATACTTTGTGTATCAAATTAAAAAATTAATTGATCATCCATCATTTTTTTTAATAAAGCAATACTTCAGTTTTATCAACACTTTAATAGTGTTCAAAATATTCCCAAATTTCATCAAATTTATATACAATTTATTTAAATGAAACTAAACATATTTTCAATTTTGTTTTTGTAGGATAATCGTTTTATTTTTATTTTTTGTGGTTATCAAATAAATACGATTCTCATATACTCTTTCCCTTTTATTAAAGGAAGTAGACTTATTTGTGTTGAATGTTATCTAACAGTTTATTAGTTAAGTAAATACCTAGACTATTTTAATGTAATAATGTATTTGTAATATATGTAATGGTGGTACAAATTTTCATTATTTACATTAAGATTAAAGTAGTCGACATACTAATTTATAACTATCAATTTTATGTTATTTTCAGTGCCGCAAATTTTCTTTCTTTCTTTCTTTCTGTTTGCCACAAAATGTCCGCAATTTATTTTTCAAAAATGTATAACTCAAATAGCGAATCCAAAAACAAATAATCTTGTTCATTTTCATGACCGATGCATCCACATAAAATTTTATGATTTCCGAGTTCCTTTCAACTAAATGAAGGTATGAGAAATAATTGTATTAAATTAATTGATCATAGTTTACTAGATTAATTCTTATTTACCACTTGATTTAGTATAAAGCATCTATCATGAAAAATAACAATATCAACAATTTGAATTTGACATTTGAGTTTTAAATTTTAAAAGTGTGTGGCTATAGTTTGTAATGTACACCTATCTAGTGTGTGCGTTTTTTTTTTAAGGTTAAACGTCGAATTTGTGTCAAGATGCACGCTGGATGAAAATCGAAATCCATTTAATAATTGATGTATCAAAACACACTAGTTAGATGTACATTGCAAAGCACCATAATCTCACTCATTTTAATATTAATAAATAAGAGTGAAATTGAGGTATGTTTTGATATAAAAAAATGAGGAGGGTTCAAATGCCTCAATTTTTCATGCCTCCACCATGCCTCCATTTTTTAAAACTTTAATAACTCAAAATTTAAAACTTAAAAGTCAAAATAAAACCATTGGATATGATCTATATCATTTTAACTATGCACGTGTAAAAAATTATGACATTTCAATTTTGTTTTGGTTGTCATCAAGAGCTTGTAAGAAACGTACTAATGTGGATAATTTCTAGACGTTGATTTTTCAACTTATTGATTCACATAAAAACAAAATCAATATGTGATAATTTTTTATGAGCACATAGATAAAATGATGTAGATCATATCCAACAGTTTTATTTTGACTTTTAAGTTTTAAATTTTGAGTTATTAAAGTTTTAAAAATGGAGGCATGGTGGAGGCATGAAAAATGGAGGCATTGGAACCCTCCTCTAAAAAAATTTAGTGACATTGAAATCTAAATGTTAGGTGTATTTAATTTAACTAAATTGTGATTAGCCGGACTAGGCGTGAATTTTTAGGTCCAATATCTTGGATCAAACAATAGGAACGAATGTCTGAAATAACGGACCGGGCCGGATTCATGCAAACCTGGCTCAACTTGACCCGTTTGTGAAAATGCACATCCTCAATTTCCAGGTGGTCGTGCATGTGTGTGAATCTCCAAAATGTAAATAATATTGGAAATAATATGCTTCAGAGCAATAATTCTTTAACAAAGCTGTTACAATATTTTTTTCAATTAAAGTCAACATTCAAAATTTCACTATTAATTATATTGTTAATTATATATTTGTCTTATAAGTAAAGAGCCGACATTTTTATTAGTATCCAAAGTTTAATAGAAATTAATTAATATATCCAGATCCCTGAGTATTTATAAAAATACCCCTACCGTTCATTTTTTGGCCGGTACTCTATTTGTTTTCCTACTGGCCATTAAATGGCCGGTACCTTAATTTTTTTTTTTTTTAGAGACACTTATGAAAAGCAAGATGCTGAAATCTAACACTAAAAATTAGAAATTTTTTGTTTAAATTATTTGTTAGATTACTTCTTTTAATGTATAATTAGCATATTTATACTGAAATACGCTAAATTACTTGAAATTATGTTAAATTAGCTAAATTACGCTAATTGCGCTAATTTCGCTAATTATACTGAAATATGCAAAATTATAATAATTATACTGAAATACGCAAAATTTCGGTAACATAATTTCAAGTAATTAAATTCACTAGCCGCATGTGAACACTAAACTACGTTTTTTTTAGGTACTAAGTTTTAACAATTTCACTAGTTCAGGTTGATCCAGTTGTTTTAATGTGATTCATGTTTCCTATCATTCCTAATCATCAGCCGCATACGACACTGTCACTAGCCACATACGGGTCGTTGTGTGTCTACCGATGATAAAAAAACTTTAACTCAATTTTTGAGGCACTAAACAACTTTTTTTTTGCAATTCTGATTATGTCGGCCTCCTAGGGATGACCCAGAGGGCGCCATTGCACCCGTCTCATCCCAAGATTTCTGAATTGGGGTCATACGTGCAAATACGAGTTTCCTAGCCAAAGTTATGGTCGTTTAAAGTTTTCTTAAAAAAAACGATGCTTTCGTGCAAAAACACCGATGACGCACCGATGTTTTATGCACAGCTTAACGATGGCAGAAATGCATCGATGTTTCATTACAAAAACGTCGGCGACGCACCGATATTTTTTTAGCACTACCCTGCTTAATTGCCAATAATAAGGCTAATAAAACATCGATGTTTCATTACAAAAAAATCAGCGACACACCGATGTTTTTTTGGCACTACCCTACTTAATTGCCAATGCTAAGGCTAATAAAACATCAATGTTTCATTGCAAAAACATCGATGATGTACCGTAATTTAGCGTAATTTAACATAATTTAGCGTAATTTAATGTAATTTAGTGTAATTCAGCGTAATTTAACATAATTTCAAGTAATTTAGCATATTTTAGTAAATATGCTAATTATACATCAAAAGAAGTAATCTAACCAATAATTTAAACTAAAAATTTGAATTTTTAGTGTTAGATTTCAGCATCTTGCTCTTCATAGTGTCTAAAAAAATAAAAAATTTAAGAGTACCGGCCATATAATGGCCGGTAGGCAAATAAATGGAGTACCGGTTAGAAAATGACTGATAGGAATATTCTTATAAATACTCAGGAGATATGAGTCTATTAAACTTTGGATATTAATAAAAATGTCGGAGTAAAGAGTTCGTCAAGATTTCATAATCAGTACCCCTAAGAAAAGGAACCGAATCGGGCAGGATATTCCTGCCCTCGTATGGATATAGCCGTCAGATCTGTTTATAGATCCGCGCTGTGACGAAGCACTTGATGGAACGGAAGAAACTAAAAAATTCTCCGTTAACTCTTTTGTTCCTCCCGACTCTCTCTCGTCCTCTCCTTCCTCTCCTGCATTTCTCCTGTCCATCTCGCTCTCCCAGCCGAGCCGTTTCTCCCTCAGATGCGCTGCATTCTCCCAGTCGCGACTTGCCTCGCCTTGGCTCAGCGCAGTCGCTCTCACCTCGCTCTTCGCGATCTCTCAGCTCCTCTCGCTCAGGTACTCTCTCTCTCTCTCTCTCTCTCTCTGAGTTGTGATGTTGTTTCATTTTATGGTAAATTGGTACTTTTTTATCACTGAGACAATAGCAGTCAGAAATAAGTGGTATTATTTTTATTTTGTGGTCAATTTTTGATATAATTGTCATATAATACAATTTAGTTTTGTGTTTAGTTTCGTACAATACACTTGAATTAAAAGCTTGCGTAGTGAAAATAGCACATTCAATTTGAAATGAAGGAATGGTTGCTGGTAGATATGCAGAAAAAAGAATGGTGGACCCAGGTTCTATGTGCTTGCTGGTGGATATGGCGGCAACGAAACGAATTTGTATTCCAAGGTAAGAGATTGAGGTCAGATGTATTAGGGGAAAAAAATTTGCAGGAGGGAACATTGTGGTTTGAATTTTGTTGAAATAGCCTAAATTTGAGGGGCCTGGATGTAAAAACTTTCTATTTCTATGAACCTTGACAGCCATGGTAAAGATATTCAAAAAAAAAATTTGAAAAGAAGGAAAATATGAACCCGATTCTGAGCTAAAAATCTTTCAGCTGAGTGATCTGACATGGGACAATTTTGGCTAGGATCCCTTTTCTTCTGTAATGATAGATGCTCCAAATAATCAGCTTATTAAACCTAAATCAGAAGAAACATATTCCACAGCTTGACATTGGGCGTGACAAGTCGGTCGGTTCTCCTTCATGGGTACTTATTAATTCACGACAAGGTGGATGTTAATTTTTATGCTATATTCAATCAACTTCTAACTTTACTTTTTAATTTCCCACAGGCTATATTTGTCACAAATGCCAGACTCCAGGTATGAATGCATTATCTTATCGGTTCAGCCATGTATAGTACTTAATATTTGATGAATGAGTTATGGTGTTGAACATGTAAAACTGGCATAAACCAGCCACTAGGGGTGTCCTCAAGAATATTACCCTTTTAACTACACTTGAATAATATCTGGATAGACTTAAAAGTAGTGTTTCTTTACATATACTTCAGACCTAAACTCACATAGTTATTTTTTATGTCAGGTCATTTTATTCAGCATTGCCACACAAATTCGGATCGAGATTATGATAATAAAAGACTAAGAAGACCCGATCATGACCCTACCAGCAGATTACTCTCTTCAACATAGGAGGAATAAAAGCATGAACAGAGCAATGCTACATAGAGATTGTATCGGATGCTACAACTGATGGAGGCACGGGGTCTAATAGAGCATATCAAAAGCATGAATTACATATGTATGAATTCTTGTGGTGTTTGTATACTTGGATGTATAAAGGGGTAGTGCACATGGGTGAAAAAAAAAAAAACATGCGATTTTTATATTGTAATTAGAGGGATAATTGTTTTAGGTTGTAAATTGCTTCTTGATTCAATAAAATGAAATACTTGGCTTCTATTGAAATATATGCAGAGTGTTTTGTGAAATCTTTTGTACTTGAGCTAATATTTCTTGGTTCATTTTTCTTTTGACCGGTAAGTATCAAAATGAGGGTTGTACCTCTAATATAATTCAGAATAGTATTGTTGACTTACTGGTAAAAAGAAGATTTTAACACTAAGACCTGATAAAATGCAATTCAATAAAATGAGGAATGTAACTCTAATACATTTCTAACAACAATGAAGATATTAATGGGTAATATAATACATTATCAACAAATGACCCCTTCAGTAGAAAAGACAGAAAAAGAAGCTTAACCCTACACACATAAAGGGGTTAAAAAACATAACATTATATGCACAAAAGACCAGAATATCCCTCGATTTAGTATTAACAATCACATAAGAAGCAATGACAATGTTTTCAATATAAAAAACAATCAAAACAAACTTCAACCATTTAAATTTATGCAATAACAATCTTACATTTGTAAGTATCATGAAATTTTTAGCAACGTACTACAAAAAATAGAATAGAAGGCAGAGTGGACTGGTACGCCAAAGCAAAAGGATTACAAGGGCAGTTATGGAAGTCTGCACTAGGACAATGCTTCTTTTTTTCATGTTTTTTTTTTCTAATTTCAATTAAGTCACTAGATGCTTTTTTCTTTCTGAATCAAGGTAAGATAGATTAGTATTACGATTGATGTCAACTAGAGATAGGATGGACTTTTATTTACATATAATGTTATTTTTTTTAATCAAGTTCAAGCCTACAGGTTTCATCTTAAAAAGAAAGAGCGCGTGGAGACCATGTTCTTTTACTTCTATTTTTGCTTTGTTTTTTGTGTGTGAGGAGTTCTTTAATATTTATGATATTACAATTTAGATAATTTAGTTATGAAATGATATTATAATTATAAGCTTGTCAGAATGTTCTTTTTTTAACTCGTTGCATTTTTTTGTAATTAATTTGATTAACCAAAGTAACAAGATGAACTATTTGCACCTTTTTTTTGTAAATTAAACCTTCAAATCTCTTTGTTCTCCTTTATGAAACTCTAACCAAACCCTAACCAAGGTCTGAACTCTGAACCTTCAAACCAGACTCAAATCTTGGTACTAGAGTTCTGTACCAATGTATCAGTCCATGACCAGACCCCCCCTGCATGGTTCAAATGAGAAAAAACCAAAAGAAAATCAAAACTGGTAAATTAGGATAGAAAAACCAGTAACCAAGAGGAAAATAGAAATGTCAAGTTTATGTTTTGAATTGATTCATGAAATTCATAGGATATACAAAGCATGGTTGGACAAGCATGATTGCATAAAATTTCATATTTCTGGGTTAACCAAATAATTTAAATGAATTATTCAATCTCGGTTCCCTGAAAATTAGAGCAAAGACAAACTTCGTCAACCCTTGAACATAGAACTGAAAATAAATCAAAATAAATACATGAAAATTATAAACATAGATAGAAGACATAAACAAACACAATGTCAGGGTTGACATACAAACAAGCAAACTAAAACCATGAAACTGAAACTAAAATAATAGACCAATCTTCTTCAAAGGATTGATACACACCTTGAACCAAACTAAAATAACATACCCAAACATGTTAGGCAAGCATTGATACACACCTTGAACTAATCTTCTTCAAAAGATAAAAAGAATCAAGTCCTATGAAACCAAACTGTAAAATTAGAGAAGAATAGAGATGGAAACAGAATCTTTATTGTTCATTCTTGTATATCTTTGTTTACATGTACATCATTTTTTTTTTTACTTTCAAATGCCCATAGGCGTTTCCATTTACCAGAATGTTGCAAAGTAATATTTGTATACCATATCTCCCTAATACATTCCTCTAATCAACAATAATTGGAAAAGTATATCCCACATAATCTCAGATTCCGATTCTACCCTTCTTAGCTAAGTAATTGGCCATGTCATTTTGGCCCCTTTGTATATGCTTCTAGTAGAAATTTTGGGATAGTCGCATCTGCCTTCATATCTCATAGCATTCTCGGTACGCCCTCCAATCCGCATCCAAAGGTGGTTGTGAGCATGCAGCTACATCCGCCAAGGTCTTATTGTCAATGAAGAAATAGCATTCTAGTAAATCATACATCAACTATTTTTAATGAGTAATTAACTACTGATTCAGCTGTTAACAGTACTGCTAACTAATTGCTTAATTGAATCATACTCAATAAGATAGAATGCTAACAGAAAAGGTCAATTAAACCAATTCGAGAGAAATTCGAATCAGAAAAGAGAATCCCTTTCAGCCTTATTCAAACACGAGGCTGAAGAAGACGGAGGTGAACCACACTTTCCGTGAGCACCAAAGGTGCAACTGGGAGAACGAGATGTGGCGCGGCTAGGAGAGCGGGAAGCAACGTGGCTGGGAGAGCGAGATGGAGAGGAGAAACGCGAGAGGCGGAAGGACAGAACGAGAGAGAAAGAGACCTCTCATGTATGATAGATCAAAACGATGCATACAGCGAAGTTTTTATACAGAGATGCTCTTTTCCCTATGCGCACGCGCGCACGTATACGCATGAGCGCGCACGTATACGCATGAGCGCATGCGCATAGCGGGCGGGTATACACGCACGATTTTTTATAACTAAGTATAAAAAACACACGCACGTAGGCATGATTTTATATATATATATTCCTAAATAGGAATATATATATATATATATATATATATAAAACATGCGCGCATATGCGTGGTTACCACGCGCACACACATATACGGAGGAGCCTTTTCAATTTTCCGTTTCATCAAGCGGCTCATCATAGCGTGGATCCAGAAATAGATCAGATGGCTAAATCTACGGAATTCACATCACCTCAGGTTACCTGACTCAAGCAAATTATGATCGGACGGTTTTTTTAACATGGCACGAATATCAAAACAAATCTCCTACGGTCTATAGGCACCAGATTGAGTTTGGCCCAAATTGAATTAATCTGGACCGTCCGTTTCAATTTGCTTGAGTCAGGTACCTTGGAGGATACGGATCCATCGTATGCGATTAATTAGTTGAATTATCCACAAAACTAAGTGCTTTAATTGCACGACTTGCTTCTTCCAAACTGCCTAATAGGCAGCCGCATTCCATTTTTGACCAAATAGCTCAAAGAGAACTTAAAACCTTGATGGCTTCATCGGAATCAATATTGGTATAAACAAATTATTTCATTATAAATTGAATTCAATATAATTTATTCGAAATTGAACTTTTGTGATTAGAATATATATATTTATGCAAAAAGAAATCATTTATGTGCAGAAAACAACTATCTCCAAATTTGATCTTAGTTACTTCATTTGCAATCAAATTTTAAAAACTAGAGTTTCCTCTGAAGTGAAGAAGATTAATCGAGAATTCAAAATTGACACCACAAATGCATTCTAATGACGAAAGCAACATAAACTAGCTTCATTGGAGCTAAATTCAATATATTGTAGCACTCGGCAACTGGGTTGTTCGATAACTGAGACGAAGAAGGTGAGAGGATACGATCGACTCCTCACTTGCGCAAAAGCCATTTCTCATCAAATACCTAGTTTCTGCGCACGACTTCCCTGGAGTACTTTAACCCTTGAATCCATTTCACTTTCATGTTTGTAGCTTCTGACGGTTTCGACAGGATCTTACGTATCGAAGCACAATATTATCTTTTATCAACGCAAACATGTAATGCTTGATTCAGGGATGAGAAGATACAATATATCAGAATAACAAAACCACATTAACTAGATTCAACCGCAAGGACAAACAAATTATAAGAAACACTGGTGCTATCCTATCACAATCCAGTGGATCTAAATGAACAATGGCACACCTGCATGTCAAGGTCAATAGAAAATGAATGAGAAATAGATGGTCATAAAAAAATATTTTCAAATATATATACCGATTATGAGGGGAAAGTGATATTTTCTATGGAATCTAATAATTAATATCAGCTTCCAAACTAGCCATTATGTACTATGATTTTACTGATCTTAGGAATTGGGAGTAATTACTGCAAGCTTTAAAAATAATTCGCATTCTCATCTGGGCACATTTACAATTTTTCACTTAAAAACTCAATAACACGCCATACACTATTATTAGCTCAAACACTATATAAAACAGTTAACTCACAATGCAGCTTAACCTGATAATTCATACCCAATCGCAATTCTGCAATACATCTGCATATAATCCAAAAACATAAGTCATATTACATAATAGCACAAAGGAAAAGAGAGATGGAAAACACACAAAATACTGCTAATACATATCAACCTCATCTACGGTAAGAGAACTGTTTGAAGAAGAAATTAAGCCGCAGTATACCTCCCCAAAACGTACACCTAAACCCTGATTTCCAAGACAGATCCCACTCCTTGTTCACAATACGAAAAACCACATCTTCGTATGGAGGCCCTGCATAGAATCTTATGAGGCAACTCTCACTATTCTCACTGTCTTTTTCAATACTGTACTGTGGAGTCTCTCCACAAAATTCAGGGTAATGAATTATAAAACTATATCCTTTGACAATTTTGGGAGGAGGATGGTCATGGTCATAGTGGGTCCTGTTATATTTATTCCATTGAAACCCGGTATGCGCACGAAAAATGTACTTCAGTTTTTTCGAACTGTGTTCTGAAATCAAATCCTCCTCATTTTTTAATGAATTGGTTCTGCTGATCTCAGAATTTTCTGGTTGGGTGTCTCTGGGTTTAATAGCATCAGACGAATAATTTTCTTCTAAGTACTTCTTTGCCTTGTAAATCATAACATAATTTAAAACAGGCTCCCAGATTTCAACTGCTTTCACCTCACCAGATTTCATCTGCTTTTCTAGTTGCTGCTGCATGTATTCCAACTGAGCATAGGTTTTATTTTCAATGACACTGGTTACCTCAGAAAAAATTTCAGAACTTTGCAATGCATTTGCGTGTACACCTCCACTCGCTCCCTGAATCACCCAATTGCACACCAAATTAGCAGATTCCCAAAAGAGAGAGTTCGTTTTATCAAGAACCAGGTGCATTTTGATATCATCTTTGAGCTCCTTGATTTCCTTCAAGTCAGATCCTGTGAAAATCAAAAGAGGATTATCTAATTTGGGGTTCTGTTTCCCAATTTTACAGAGAAATTGTAAAAGAATATCAATTGGTTTGGCACGACCACTATTTAGTCGGATTTCAGACCTGATTCTGCTCTGATTGAGATCAAATTCAGCGTCTTTCGCCTCCAATGAATTACTAACAACAAATTGTTTATCGCTGAACTGCGAGCGCAACGAGGCGAGATCAAATCTTCGTTTCTTGATCTGTTCGATTTCTTCAAGTCTGTCTAAGCAACGCTTCTTTTCCAAACTAAGCGAGGTGATTTGAGGCTGGATGCCACGAGAGAGATCACGCTCTATCTTCTTTCTCCAAACGAAGGCATGCAGCCCTCGGGATTCGAGCTTAGCGGAGACGGCTAGGGCTTTACGCTCGGCTATTTTCGCCATGGCAATGACGGCTAAAACTTGTGGAATGATTTTAGAGAAACAAAAGAGGAAAATACTAGTCTTGATCTTTGTTTGGGGGGAGATCGGATATTTATCAGTCCTTGTCTTTGCTTGGGGGCCAAGATTCTTCGATTCTTCCTGATCAAGTTCGAGAACCGTGAGAGTAACCCATCTGAATTATGATTTCCTAAAGTACCTCAAATTTTGCGTTTAGATCCCGACCGTCTGATCTGATATAACACGACTATTAAAGATCTCCGGTATTTTTGTCGGGATGGATTGGTCCGGATTCTGATCGGACAGTTCATAAATAAACATAAAATTTGAGATACTTTAGGGAACCGGTCCTGAAGGGTATGACGTACTACTTTCTTGGATTGGCAATGTTTATGGCTTTAATGATGGCCCCTGGGCCCTGGCCCTGGAATGGTGCTGCTCATTTAAAGGAATTTTTTTTAGAAACCATAAATTAAAAAAAAAAATTATCACACCAACTTCAAATTAGTTTGATTTTTACAAAATGAGTGAGGCTATGGTGCTATGCATAGCACGGATGGGGTCCGTGCTACGGCCAAAAATATGACTTTTTAAATTTGACTTTTTAAAATTCTAATGGTCGATCCAACCGTTAAATGTGATAACCATATGAATATGTACTTGCAAACTAAATTTTATATTTTTTCGAATTTTTTTACTATTTTTTTAGATAGTAGAAAAATCAGTGTTTTCTGAAAATTCTGGACCATCAAAATTCTACCTATCTAAAAAAATAGTAAAAAAATTCGAAAAAATATAAAATTTAGTTTGCAAGTACATATTCATATGGTTATCACATTGAACGGTTGGATCGACCATTAGAATTTTAAAAAGTCAAATTTTTGGCCGTAGCACGGACCCCATCCGTGCTATGCATAGCACCGTAGGCTCACTCTTACAAAATTCATAAGTACTAATGGTATTTCGATACCAAATCATTTTTTTTTGCTGTGCCGAACAGTCAATTTGATAAAGTTTCACAGATTTTTAATCGAAACGGTGTGACTTTGGTGTAATGCCGCTGCCAAGAACAGTTACACCTCTCACCTCTGTGCCGAATAGTCATTTCGGCAGAAATAATTCGGATTATCATTTTTCAGTCAGAATTTTTTGCGACTGTCAAAAATTTAAAATATTTTTTTGTGTTACTGGAAAAAAAATATAAATATTTTGAATCTGAATTGACCGGTTCAAAACTCACTTCTGGATAAATAAAGAAATTATCGTAGTCCTTTTAGTACATTCAAATTATAAAGTAATCCATTTATTTCTCTAGAAGTGATTTTAGGAAAATAATATTAAAAATATAAAATAGCTTTTAGGGAAATTGATAGAGTAGCTTTCAATTTGAATGTCCTCAGAGGACCACGATAATTTTTTATTTATCTAGAAGTGACTTTTGAACTGGGATCAATAACTCAGATTCAAATTTTTTTTATTTTTTTCAGTAACACACAAGAAATATTTTAATTTTTCTTACAGCCGCAAAAAATCCTAACTAAAAGATGGTGATCCAGATTATTTGTTGCAGTCTTTCTAGTAATTCAATTCTATAATATTCTATCTATTTTAAAAAATATATGAAATTATTTCTAATATTTCAATAGAAAAAATAGAAAAAATCAAAACATCTTCAATTTAAATAAAAATAAAAAATCATTAAACAGACCGAATGGCCATTTCGACACAAACAAATCAAAAATAGAATTCATCAAACGGGGTCGAACTGCCATTTCAGCACCAATAAAAAATTGATTTTGTGTGACCTGTAGACTGAAAATTGTGAAACTTCAATGGGCCAATTGGCTGTTCGGTACAGCAAGAAAAATATAGTTTGATGCTGAGATGCTATTTCGGTACTTATGGGTATTTTTTTTTTTTTTAAATTCCCATTTTAAAGCTTGATGCTGTTTGTACTTGGGGCTTTAAAATCCTGACCCTTTCTTTTCTCAGCATTGCGTAATTGGGCTTTGAATCCCTACCCTTTGTGTTTCAAGCCTAGCCTAATTGGGCTTTGAAATCTCGAGTTTATTGAGTCATTCTTGTTTTAATTGATTAGAATAGAATATCCACCGTCTTTTTTTTTAATCTACCAAGTTACACAAGATTACCATAATTATCCTGTATATATTCCGTTGCCAATAATTATACTGTATATATCTGTTGTTAGATATTTTGATTGATGTAATTTTTTTTTGAATTTTTAAAAATATTCCTTTCGTCATGTTTCTCTATGGTGAGCGTATGTTTCTTTATTGATTTAAAACCGAAATATTTTTAAATATATATATTTTTTAAATATTGATACAATGCATATATTTGTGGTTGCGTATTTCATATTGGTGCTATCTATTGTTTCTTTTAAAATGGTAGTTTCATTATTGCAAGAAGAACATGTCCAATGGTAGATATGTTTTATTCCGACCATGCTGATAATCATATTTTTTTTTCCTCAAATTTGATATTACGAAATTCCTTCCATTTTAAAATAGGAAACTAAATATGTGTTACTTTCTTTGATATATAAAATCCCATTGAGTGGGTCATATCGATTATATGAAAATGAAAAGATAATATTTGAATTATTAGAATATTATATGATAAATATAAACTAATATAAATACATTAGAGAAAATCTTCTTATCCTCATGACAATCATAACCAAAATTAGCTGTCTAGCTAGAAAGTTAATCTATTTATTTTCTAACAAGTAGAAGAAATCAAAATGCTAAATATTAACTTGAAATTCTTCCATGAATGTTTGAACCAGTCTGCAGTGAAACAAGCATCTTAAAAAATTGGTCGTACCAATGGCATTAAATAAGCATATTAAATGATATAGATTCCACGTTTTATGTTGAAGCACTCCTTATTCTCATTTTAATTCTCAATTTTTTACAATTTCTAATTTGGTCCATGAAGATTTCTATTTTCACTAAATTGGTCGTACCATTGGCATTAAATAAAAACTCGAATGAGAAATCTATATCTTCAATAAAATTAAAAGGTTTGGGTCAAAATTTAACAATGTTCAAGCAACATGTCATTATTATTATTATTTTTGAATTACTGATAGTGGCTACATTATTATTATTATTTTTTATAAAAAAAAGCTCCAGTTAATTGCGACATATACTTTTTTTTATAAGTATTAGGACAAAAAAATGATCATCACTATATTATATTACACTTCATAATATTCCATTCTACAATAAAATCTTCCGCAGGAGGTTATTAAATAAATCATGTTGCGCCTTCCTCCCCATGCATCGAGTTGTCGTTCAAGTTCTGCTCTACACGCGGAAGGGGCCACCTATCGGAATCGACCTGGGCACTGCCTACACCACACGCGTGTTGCTGTCTTCGACGGCAGCCAGAGGAGAATGATCCCGGACGACCATGGCAACTCTGCCATGCCGGCCATCCTACTTAGCTTTCACTGAGTCGGGGGTGGTTGTTGGCGAAGATGCCAGAAAACAGGCTCCAGAGAATCCAACTAACACCATTTTTGGTCAGCCGTTTTGTTTGTTTATCATGTATATTAATTTTTATATGATAACTATTTTACTTGTGTCTCTCTGTTTTCCATTACCTACATTTGTATGCATACCATTTTTTTTTTTTTGCGTAATTTATGCATACCATTTCAAGTTTATGAATGGAATTGATTAGCCTATTGAAATTCCAATCTTAAATGTCCTTCAAATCTGTATTGACTAGCCTATTTAAATTACAAAAATGAATGTGTGGATCCAGAAATTAGCATGTTTGGTTGACTATATTTCTTATCCAAAGAGATAATGTATCTATAAGAATGGGCGGCACTTAGTTATCCGAACTTGTTCAACAAAACTTTAAAGGATTTGTACCCGATGTTCAGCATACACTAGTACAAAAAATCCCTTCACCGATCCTCAACCACCGACTGTTTTAATATGTAACAGTCGGTGTAGAGACTGCTGGTAAAATCGTAAATAAGAACAATATCAACACCGACTGTTCTCTTACAAAAAACCGTTAGTAAACCAACACCGACTGTTTTTTAAAAAAACAGTCGGTGTTGCTCATACCTACACCGACTGTTTTTCACAAACAACAGTCGGTGTTAAGCAGTCACCAACACTGACTGTTTTTTTAAAAAACAGTCGGTGTTGGTGATAACCTACACCGACTGTTTTTTACAAAAACAGTCGGTGTTGAGCTAAGTTCCCGGTTTATAATCGATCAGCCGCGAAATATTTCATTATTTCCCTCTTCTTTTGCCAAAAACCCTCCAAAAATTTTGAGTTGAGTTTCTCTCTTTCGATCAGCCTCGCGATCTCCCAAAGCACCGCCAAGCACCGCGAAATATTTCATTTCCCCGCCTTGCTGCCTCCGGCTCCGCCAAGCACCCGAGCACCCGAGTCGCCTTGCTGCCTCGCCCCGCCCCGCTACCTCGCCTTGCTGCCTCGCCCCGCACCAGCACCTTTTTTCTTTCATTAAACCCAAACACCTCCACATCTGTCTCTTGAACGCACTAGCGAGGATGAATTTCAAAAACCCTAAAATACCCAATGTGCCGACGAGAGGGGCGACGACGACGCTGAAGGTGGCGTTGTTCGGCGGCGCCGCCGTCTACGCCGCCTTGAACAGCCTCTACAACGTCGATGGTGGTCATCGCGCCATTGTCTTCAATCGGATCGACGGTATTAAAGACAAGGTCTCCGATCTCTTCTCTTTCTTCAATTTTTGTTACGGAATTGGCCTCGGTAGAGTCGAAATAGCGAATGAAGCCTTAAGAGGTGTTAGGTTTTTGCTTAATAAACCTCAAAATGTAACAGCACTGTTGTTTTGTATTGTACCATAGGGATCTATGGAGGACTTTTCATTTTGCCCCTTTTCTTTATATGGATGTTATAACGTTTGGATGGTCAGGCATTTGTTAAGTGTCTATATGAAATCAGCTACTGTTGACTATCCTTCATTGTTTCAGTTTTTTTTTTTTATTCTTGTTATTCATTGATTTGTTTTCATAATCCTAGTTGTAAAACGGAGTTATCAGCACTGTTGATTTGTTTTGGACAGTAAATTTTGAAAATGCTAGTCACATATCAATGATTGATCTGGTGCTCGATGATGCCCATGCAAAATCATTATATTTATTTGAGGTTTTCATTATTTATAATGACAAATTGTATGCAGTATTTTTTTTTATTTGAAACCTGTAGGTGATATGTAGTTGTTGATGCCTATAAAATTTCATGATTCATTTGACATTTAATATTTTTGGATGATCAAACGCTGTCTAAATGATACAAGTTATGATCAGTGTCAAAGAATCTGCTATGTAGGTGCAATTTTCTCTCCCCACCTTGTGAGAAATATGTGATGAAAGAAAAACAAGACAAAAATAAAGGCATATCCTCATACATTATAATGTTTGTCCCCTCGGAGAGACATCCAAAATCTACAAATGAAGCTCTTTGACAAATATGCCCCTGTTTTGGTATTCTCTTTTTTGTTCATGCAGCCTTTTTACATAAAAACCCTTCTGACTTCTTTTAATTCTCTACACAGGGAGAGGCTAAGAGTATTGAGCTGATTGGCAAGGCAATGTCTAGCGACCCTTCCTTTCTGGCACTGAGACAGATTGAGGCAGCAAGAGAGATCTCACACACCATTGATGTGTCTTCTAACAAGGTCTTCTTAACCTCGGAAGACCTCTTGCTCAACATCTAAAAATGAAACCGTCTAATGGTAAATTTGTACCGCATTAGAATTGTAAACTTGTTCTTTTAATTTAATTATTTTGCGTTAGGTTGAGAATTTTTTACGTGGTAAAGCTCTGCTGCTGTCAGGTTTCTTTTCTACTTGGGTACTTTGTTATGGCGCTTTAACTATGGATTATAGGATTTGAGATTTTGAAAGTAATCAATATGGGTTTAGTTCCATCATTTAATAAGAGAACCTTTTACCTTGGCCACAAATCACCCGTTCATGTGATTTTTTGTTAATTTGGTTTATTGATCATGTTTGTAGCACAGTAAGAAAATCTGAACTGCCTGCTCAAAAAACAGAAAACATGTAATTCAGGGAAGGAATCAAGGAAACATGGAAGAAGGTTTATAGTATCAAATGCCGTTCAGGCACAAGTTACAATTAAAAATATGTGGTTTTCTTGCTAACCACATCAAAACCTGTCATAAAAGGAAAAGAAAAAAAAAAGGTTCTCAATTTTTCAACTAATAGGAATCAATAGTTTGGTGGCAGCCGTGGCAGTAGTTGTGTCGTCAGACAGAAGAGTTGTGCTGTTTGTGTTGGCCACCAGTGTCTGTCTCGGCCACCAGGCAATTGTTTTTATTGTTTTATTATTTTCTTTTAATTCAGTTTAAAGTGCAGTAGATAAGATCACAGTTTTCCTTTTTTTCTTTTGCTCTCTCTTTTTAAAATTGTGACAGGCCTTGGGATTGGTACATGGTGCCAAAATTGCCCATGCACCCGAACTGGTACATGGCCGTCTTAGGTAATTATCCTCTCTTCAATTTTCTAAGGTTTTCAATATTCATATTAGATGTACAGAAGGATCATAACTTCATGGTGCTTGTTGGTAGGTACTTAATTGCATTCAAGACAAAGTAACCACAATTTTTTGGGCATGTACTTGATTTATTATGCGGCAGTTAAGAACTTAAGGACAATTTTGTCATTGTTTTCAATAATCCCATTAGATGTATAGGACTATAACTTCAGGTGGTACTTGTTGGTATGTACTTGATTGCATTTGAGACAAAGTAATTGCAATATTGTTGCCATGTGCTTGATTAATTACGCCTCAATGAAGAACTTAAGACTCAATTTAGCCTCTGTTAAATTAATATCAATGCAAACTTATACTTCAACCATTATTTACTGGGATTGGACCATTCCAAACAAGTACCTGCATATTGTCTGCCATTGATTTTTCTTTTCTCAGAACATTTCACATGTTCCCACTTGATCCGAGACCTACATGAGTCCAATAACGACAGGCTACAGCTACCCACTGTCACATTTTTATGTAGTAAAAGTATGGGATTAACCTATGTTAACCATTGATATTTCTAGGAAATTATATTAGTAATAATTTCTCCAGGTGTATTAAAATTTAGGATCGGTTAATTATGGGTTTTATGTTCTCCTTTTTTAATATCAGGGATCTGTTAAACTTACAAAGAAGAATGTTGCTACTCCTGACAATAAATTCACAGCTGACACAAGAATAGGTACAGCTGCTACTATTCTATCTCTGTTAAAAGCATGGCTTGCAAATGTGTACTTGATTTGTTGATTTTATGTTTTTCTTTTATTATTTTTGTAAGTGCTAATAGCAGATGCTCTTGGAAAGAAGAGTCAAAGCAAAAAGAAGAAGATATGTTTTTTTACCTTGCCTTATATGAGGCTTATTATGGACCTGTTCTACAAGTACTCATTTTCTTAGATGGATCTGCATGTAGTCTAATCATGTGATGGTGCCTTAAGATACAAAGATGTTATGATTATTTTAGTTAATGTTGATATTCTTGCAGTGGAGATTTAGAAAATGCCAAACCTTAATTAATGAAAATTCAGCTTAAATATAATAAATCAAGTAGCCGGTTCGATATCTGTATTTTCTATTTTAGCTTATTGGTTCTTTTTTAGTTGATTGATTGAAAACCAATTTCACAGTCAAGAAGTTGGAGAAGAGGGCTTGGAAACTGGTTTCACAGTCATTAGGGGCTTAACAAATTGAACATGGCACCGGAATCAAACTTGGTGGTATGGCTATGTAACTGAAGACTGACCATTTTCATTGTATATTTGGTCTGAAGGAATTGTTCTGTCTGCAAGATTTTATAATCTCAACTCTAGTAGTAGTTTTGCTAATTAATGAACAAGAAAATATAATATCAAGCATTGGTTATTGAGTAATTAAAATGTAAGATGACCCAAATTTTGGCTTGCCAGTTGTTACGTCTACAGGTGCAAAAAAAAAAAAAAAAAAAAAATTCGGTGTTGGGCACCTATACCGACGGTTTTTTCAAAAAAATAGTCGGTGTTGGGCGCCTACACCGACTGTTTTTTCCAAAAAACAGTCGGTGTTGGGTGCCTACACTGACTGTTATTCACCCGTCAGTAAAGATTTATCTATACCGTCGCCGCCATCACCGACGCCTCAATAACAGTCGGTATAAGGGTTTTTTAACAGTCGGTGAAGGGGTTTTTTGTACTAGTGATATCGGTCATAAGAACTCCTGGAGATGGCACTAGCATAAGGTTCTGGAAGGATAACTGGGGGATAGGGCTGCTGTGTTTTAGTTATCCGAACTTGTACACATATGCATTGGATAATGAAGCATCCCTGCAGGAAGTTCTAAACTCGATTCCATTGCTGGAACGTTTCCGGCATAATCTATCAGAAGACGCGACAACTGAGCTGGCAAGCTTGGAGGAACAATTGGCAGCATGCGATATGCAACTATCTCAGGCTCAAGAAGGAATAACGTGGAAATGGAACTCATCAGGGACCTTTACTGTAAAATCGGCTTACCAATCATACATGGATAGACCAAGAATTAAAAACACAATCTGCAGGATTTGGAAATTGAGAGTGCCCCCGAGATTCAAGGTTTTTGCATGGCTGATTTCTTTCAACAAAATCCTGACGGTGGACAACCTAAACAGGCGTGGATGGAGCCTCACAAACAGATGCATTATGTGCAAGATGCAGTCAGAATCGGTGAAGCACTTGTTTAATGAATGCATACAAGCCAAGCTATTGTATAGATTGATCGAACTCAAAATGGGAGTTCAAATACCGGGAGGCTTCTCTCATGTAGACAACAACACTATAGCAAGTCTAAAGAAGTTCCAATTCAGCAGAAAAGAGAGATCTATCTTGTTAATCACTCAATTTGTTATATGGAGAGAACGCTGCACTAGAACCTTTAGAGAAGAACATTGTAACTTGCTTCAGCTTGCTGAACAAGTACAAGAGCAATGGAGATACAGTACGATAACAGGCGCTTAAGAAGAGAGGAAGATCACAGCAACAAACTGATGTTTTAAATTTTCTGTTTTCTGATTCCTATTTCGATATTATTTACTTTTTATTTTTATTTTTATCTTTTTAAATTCTTATGCTCAAATGTATTGAGCAGAATTGCTTTCTTTTATCTTGTTACAAAACTTCTGTAACCGCAAAATGATTAATGGAATAAGGTCTTGACCCTTTTTTCTTTGTCAAAAAAAAGAATGGGCGGCACTTTTGACGTAGCCTTGCTAACCGTCAGATATGGTAAATTTGCGGTGAAGTCCACTGCAGGAGACACTCATCTCGGCGGTGAAGACTTTGATGATCGTGTAGTTGACCATTGTGTCAGATAGTTCAATTGAAAATATAATAAAGACGTCACTGGAAATGCGAGGGCTCTGAAAAGGCTGAGGACAACATGCGAGCGAGCAAAAAGGACTCTGTCGTCTTCAGCACAAATGACAATTGATGTTGATTATCTCTACGACGGCATTGATTTCAGCACTCACATTAGCCAAGCTTGATTTGAAGAGCTTAATATAGATCTTTTCACAAGGTGTACGGACCTTATTGAGAAGTGCTTGAGTAATGCAAATGATTTCTTTGGAGGTAAGGACTCTGCAAGAGCATCAATCCAGATGAAGCTGTAGCTTACGGTGCTGCTGTTCATGTATCCAAGTTAGACGGGCAAGGTGGTAAGGAGTTGCAAGATTTAGTTCTTGTTAATGTCACTCGTCTGACTTTACGCATAGAGGCTCGAGGAGGCAAGATGACGGTTGTCGTCCCAAGAAACACACCTATACCGACAAAAAAGCAGTATGTTCATACCACAATTGTCGATAACCAAACAAGTATGACAAAAAAGCAGTATGTTCACACCCCTATTTGCTTGGCGAGTTTGTGCTCGACGGCATTGACCCTGAACCAAAAGATGTCTCAAGATTGATGTATGCTTAGAGCTCGATGACGATGGTATGCTAAATGTGTCTGCACACAAGATAGATCGAGCGGTCGTAAGAATAATAACATCACCATTAACAATGAAGGAGGAAGATTGAGCATTGAAGAAATTGAGAAGATGATGCAAGATGCTGACAAGTACAAGGCCGATCGAGGATGACGAGTACAGAAAAATCTATGATGCATGGAACTCGCTTGAGAGATATACCTATGAAATGAGGAATGCTTTACAAACCTATCAGGAATTCAGGATGCAATCTATAATACCATTAGCTGGGTCGAACAGAACCCATTGCCCCAAGCGTCGGAGTCTGAATCTAAGATTAATGAGCTAAAGAGCATTTGCAAATTACCAATTGACAAGTAGGTTCAGGTTCTGTGATCTTAGTATGATTTTCTATTTTTTTTATGTTGTGGGAAAATCTGCTGTGTATGGTGCCGCTTGTTTTTCTTTCCTTTTTATTTTGTTTCATATTGTCCTATGCATGTATGCGCTCTTAATTAATTTATTTGTACAAAGTTGTTCGTCTTAATTCCGATTCTGTTTTCTCATACTGAAATTCACCCTTAATTCATAAGTTATAGCGCTCTATAAACTAACGTGTATTGCTGTATCGGTAAATAAATTATCCTTGTTTCTGTAACCACAAAAAAATAGCAATACACATAATGACAGAATTATGCACAACAAAACTTAAAATGATTTCAGTATAATTTACCATGCAAATATAACTTCCCAAAGCCCACACCATTGCTATATCACACATGTAATTGTATGGATAGTCATTCCAAAATGCGGACGATGATGGCAACCGATGAAAGATAGCGAAATCATGTTTTTATATTGATGCTGTTGGTGGTTGAT
This sequence comes from Carex myosuroides, assembly GCA_028015225.1. Classification (NCBI taxonomy): domain Eukaryota; kingdom Viridiplantae; phylum Streptophyta; class Magnoliopsida; order Poales; family Cyperaceae; genus Carex; species Carex myosuroides. The sequence goes on from CM051466.1 coordinate 13,723,705, forward strand.
CAATATAATTTTTTTTTATAAGTCATGCACAAAGCAAGCCAGGATAATCAAAGAACAAAAAGGACATGATAGTACCCAACCTAAGGTTAATAGAGGTAAAAGTGAAAAGTGGAAATAATTCCTTTTATTTTGGGAGGGTCCACATCCTCTGTGGTAACATAATAAATATTTCTGTTTAGACCGCGACCATCCGATCATAATTCAAAACAAACCGGTCTAAAGTGAAATGCACAGGTTCCTTTAATATTTGAGAGGATTCTAATTGGACGGTCCGGATCTAAATAGAATATATTACCTTAGGTGACATGAATTTGGAAAGACTAATCTGTTAGTCCAACTTTCTTGGTAGGGGTGTTAACGGGTACAATATGGGTTGGATGGATGCAGTTTCATACCCGTATCCGTTATGATACAATAACAACAACTAAGCTTTTAGTCTCAAACAAGTTAGAGTAGGCTAGAAATGAAACCCAATCATAATCATAAAATCAAGATAGATAGTAGTAATAATAATAATAGTAATAGTAATAGTAATAGTAATAATAATAATAATAGTAGTAGTAATACTAATAATAATAATAATAATAATAATAATAATAATAATAATAATAATAATATTAATGCTAATATCCGTACCCGTTATGATAACGAAATTTTTTTTTCTCTTAGTCATCTTTTCGAATACGGTATGAGTCGGATAAACGGATAAAAAGTGCCATTGATATCTCGATTTGTGCTTTCGATAAAATATTTTTTAAAACAAAAAAAAGAAAAATATACTAATGAATACAACTAATTTGTATTATGAAAATTTAATAAAATACAAAACTTTATTGTATCATGTATCATGAGTAGAACGAGGGTGCTCCTAAGCTCACCAAGCCCTTCGTGAGCGCGACTCTAAAACCTATCAAATTGACTTCAAACGACATTTTCAAACCGTTAGATGTTCAATCTATATTAAAATGTGCTTGGAGACCAAATTTTACATTTTTTGGAATTTTTTTCCTATTTATTAAGATGGTTTGAAAATCGCTGTTTTCCAATGGTGCAGAATTTTAATAAAAACAGCGATTTTCAAACCATCTTAATAAATAGTAAAAAATTCCAAAAAATGTAAAATTTGGTCTCCAAGCACATTTTAATATAGATTGAACATCTAACGGTTTGGAAATGTCGTTTGAAGTCAATTTGATAGGTTTTAGAGTCGCACTCACGGAAGGGCTTGGTGAGCTTAGGAGCACCCTAGTTCTACTCCATGTATCATCTTCTTACTAATATATATCTATATATAAAATTTTGTTTTTAAAACTACGATAACGGGTAAGATAACGAAAAGAATTATTAGCTTTATGCGTATCCGATAGACTAACGAAAAAAAATTTTACTCTTATCTGTATTTACGGATAGGATACAGATCGGATAAACAGATAAGTATTGGATAAACAGATAAGGATCGGATAAACAGATAAAGATAAAGGGTGCCATTGACACCCTATTTCTTAGTGCTAAGACCTCGGCCGATTGCAACCCTAAACTGACTACTTAAACCCCTTGTGTTTTTGCAAGTACAAAATATCGTCGTCCTTTTTTCATGTTTGTTTACTCAATTTCTTATTTTTATATAACCGTAAATTGATGCCACCAAGTTAAAATAAAAGAAATGCATGAAAATCAACTGCAACAAATTTCTATTGTCGATCTTATTTAAGATGTCACGCCAGTTTACATTGAAATGCGGACTTTATTGACAAAATGTCAAGAAAACACCATCTCAGGCATCTTCTAATCTCACTACAAAAACAGATTATTCATGTTTCCTTCGTAACAAAAAAGATATAATGGACATCATGAAGTTCACAAAGAGACTATGATTTGGGCTTCTGTGTGATTTTCTCCACTCCTCCCTTACAATCTTCGATTACTCTCTTTGCCTTCTCACTGACCCCTGCCCAAACCTCGGCACCACGCTTTGAGTTCTCAGCTGCTTGTTCTTTCAAAACTGCAACCAGAGAGAGGATCTTCTCTCTGAGCCTCTCAAAAGCAGCAATTAACTCGACTCTCTTATGTGCAATATTAGCCTTCAGCATTTCTATTCTCTCTCTAACCTTCTCCTGAACCGAAACTCCTTTGAGTTTTGTCTCCGTTGGAGAGGTTTCTCCGGCAGCAATCCAAGAGATGCCTGCTGATGTGTCATCTTGGAGTTCTTCATCTTGAACCACTACTTTAATGCCCCGTTGCTCCCAGTGAGATCTTGCTTCCTCCAGAGCTCGTGCTTGTTCTCTCGCTCTTTTTGCCTCCTCTTCTGCCCATGCTCTGATAAAGCAGATAAAAAAGAAAAGTAGGGGTGTCAATGGTACCCTTTTATCCGTTTAACCGGTCCATATTGTATTTGATAAGACGGGTGCAGGTAAGTTTTTTTCGTTAGCTTATTGGGTATAAGTAGGGTAAAGTTTTTTTTTCGTTAACATAACGGGTAAAGGTATGGGTAAAACTATTTTTAGTACCCATTACCCTATACGGTAATTATTAAAAATAAAATTATATAGATAGATATAGATATATATATATATATATATAGAGAGAGAGAGAGAGAGAGAATGGCTAATATCAAAATGTTTGTTCCTAGGCCATGGAGCAAACGCTTCGATTTTTACATTTTCAAAGTCCAAACAGTTGATCCAAACCGTTCAACATTCAATCTATACTAAAATGTGTTTGGAGACCAAATTTTACATTTTTTAGAATTGTTTTACTATTTATTAAGCCAGTTTTAAAATTGTTGTTTTCAATGATCCAGAATTTTTTCACTGTTTATTAAAATCAGTGATTTTAAAACTGACTTAAGAAATAGTAAAAAAATTGTAAAAAATGTAAAATTTGGTCTCCAAGCACATTTTAATATAAGGATCACATCTAACGGTTTGGATCGACCATTTGGACTTTGAAAATCAGAAAACCAATTGGTTGCACCACGGCTCCGGAACAAACGTTTTGATATTAGCTAACCTCTATATATATATATATATATATATATATATATATATAATTATATGGGGATGATGCATGATATGATGTAGTTTTATTCATGGCCCATATATATCTATTCGACTCGTACAGTATTCAATTAGACATGTATAGGAAGGTTTTTTTTTATTACCCTATTGGGTACGATAAAGGGTAAAGTTGTTTTTCGTTAACGGATAAGGGCATGTAAACCACCCAACCCATTTCCTATCCGTTGACACCCTAAAGAAAAGGATTAACTTGTTGGTGTTTTAGCAATGAAGGGTATTTCAGTAAATGTGAACTGGATGCTACCTGGCCATGGCTAAGGCTTTCCTCTCAACTTCCAAATCATATTTAAGCTGTACAATTGATTGGTTCTCATTTTCTATCTCCTGCCTCAGTTTATTGATCCTTTCCCGCTCGAAGGATACCTCCATTTTTTTGCTCATGACTCCCTCCAGTTCCTTCTCCAAATTACGCTTCAATTTAAAAAACACTTCCATTTCAGACTCCACTGCTGCACGACCCATTGCTATTGTATTATCCTGCTCCTCCCTCTCTTCCTTTAATTTTTTCAACTCTAATCTGGCCTCCTCAGCAAATTTCTCGAGCGTCTCTACCTTTTCTCTCTCTTTTGCAAGATCATTCTCATATGCTGAATTTAGATCCTTTTCGACTTGAGCAACTAAGGCAGTGTGTGCATTGACAGCTGACTCAGCTAGAGCTTCCGCTTCTATGCGCGCTAATTCTTCATTTACAACCTCATAAGATTCACCAGTGGACAAAGCAATGGCAGCTTGTCCCTTGGTTACAGGCTTACCAGGTTGGAATAATCTGGTGTAACCTATTGCAAATTTACAGCAAAAAATTACAGTGCATTATTCCTTGTGCAAGACAATGTGCAACAGCAAAAAAATGAAAGAATGATATTTAGAAGAGTGTACCAAATGCAAGAGCAGTGATGCTCTGTTCACCGGTAGCTAGGTCAGACACCAAAGCAGGCCACGCATCTGGGTTTATTTTATCAATGTCTATGTATCCGGATGCTTTGTAGAAAGCCTGCTTTCATGTTTACAAAAAAAAAAAAATCATCTAAGAGGCACGCCATATAATACAAAAAACATAATTCTCAATGCAAAAGTATATTCAAACTGGAGTCTTTTGCATACATTTCTGTCAATTTCTGGCAAGTACCGTTTCTCCAAAGCCATCTTCCAACTAACGAGATCTTGCCGTGAAAGGGGGCTGTAAGTGCACTGTTGGTAAGAAAACATCCAAAATAATAATTAATATTATGAAAGTAATTACCAAATATATACCTTTCTGGAGAGAAAAGGATCTTATCCTTATCTTCACTGTCAGTGATACCCAATTCAAGTATTGAAAGCTTACTCGAAAGAAGTCCAGCTTCTGCTAAGCCTATCCCATGCAAATTTAAACAAAAATCCTCAAACAAAAAATTTATATATATACTTGTTAAAAACCTAAAAATATAAGGATAGAAAATTTTAAGACCTTGAATGCAAGAGAAATCCGGGTCGTCAGGGGTGACATCATCAAATGCAAGCTCCGTCACATTCTCTATGTACATGGCTGGATACACTTTGGAAACTGTGTTTCTTTGTCAAAATAACAAATTCAGTAATGTTCTTCAACAATCTATTAATTTCAGCCCTAAATGTAAATTCAGAAAAAAAAAAAAAACTATAGTACCTTGAAAGGGAGCTAGCGGCTACCAACCAACGGGCATATTCACGGCGAGTGCATAATTCACCTGGTTTGGCAGTTCCTTCTATAACCTGATAAATTATTAATTTGCAAACTATGCTTTCAATAAATCTCAAGAATCTTAACAACTGGTTACACTTCTGTACCAATCATGGTTTATTACCAGCATATACAAGTTGCTTTTAGCTTTAGATATACCTTCAGAGCTTGAAGAGCTGCAAAAGCCTGAGATTGGGACTGGTCAACAACAGCGGGGACCAGGACATTCCCAGGCGATACCAGAAGAGGTGCTGGTACTAGTGATGGTGCCGGGATCCCAGCACGAGAGAAAGACCCCTCAGTCGTTTCAAAGTTAACCTCACTTTTCTCAACTTCATCAACCGAGCCCCCTGCCTTTTCTTTATTTATCGACTCAGTCTCTTGCAAAGAATCTACTTCATTAAAAGAGTTCACCGTCTCTTGCTGATCCAGTGAAACAGCTTCTTTAGTGACTTCCTGTGTTTCTACAACATTGCCTGATTCAAGTATAACAACTTCAGAGGCTACAATTTCAACAGGAAGCAGATCGGCCATGGCAGGTGCATTTAATGTCTCCTGTGGATTTACGTCCTCCTCTGGTTGATTAATTGCATTTTTCTCTGAATCAGAAAGGATTGTTTCAGGTGTCATGTCAGTAGCATCCAAAATCACTGGTTTATCTTCTTCGATTACAGAGCTGTCAGCAGCATTTAATTCTGTTTCCTGATCTAAAGTGTTCTCTTCCGAAGAATCCAACTTGCTTTCTGAAGAGATGTTTTCAATCTTCTCAGTCTTGTTCTCTAAATCACTGCCAGAGTTTTCTCTGATCGAAATATCTTCCTTAAATTCTTTATTTATCGTATCAATTTTAGAATCATCATCCGAATAGATCAAAGCTGTTTGCTCACTGGTCAGTGGTTGCATATGCACTTTTGTTCCTGTATTTAGAAAACAAATTGATTTTAAAAAGTAAAATCAATCAGCGAAAATAATATTTTGAACAATCTGTAAGTACCATTTGCATTTTTCCCAGTGAAAGATAAGGCAGCAAATGCGATAGTAGCAAAAAATAGTCCTCCCGCTAGTGCAGCTCCAATAACACCTGAAAGTGGACTACCAAGGAAGTGTATTAGCTTTAAAAAGAGTATGAAAAGTCATCTCATATACTACCAGCACCTATCATTCGCTACTGTATCACATGCAAAATACCGGCACCTATAATGCGCTATTATACATGTACAAAATTAGGTAACATGCTGACCTAAGATGTAATTGTTTCCTTTTTATATGTGGCTCTTTCTTGGCATCTCTTATTTAAATTGAGGTTTTATTTTGGAATGAAAGCTGAATTGGGGCTTAACATAAGAACCAATCAAATCTGCAGTTAGTATAGACTGGCCAAATCGAAGCCATAACATATATCAAATCTAACAAAAGAGACATCTCAGACCAATTATAGGTAGACTTTCAACAGTTTACAGAAGCCCGTTTATATTAAAAGCATATGATATAAGTTTCTGGTACTGTTATGTCCAACCTTCCAATTGTACTCAATTCAACATGGCACGAATATAAGAATTGAACCATACAAGTCAATTCAGTGCTCTAATCCGCTCACCATTCCAAAATTCAACAAAAAATAAATTAAATCTCAAGCTCACCTGCAAGCTTCCCCTTCTTATCATCACCCCCACCGTTGCTGTCCGACCAGCCAGAAAAGGCATCCAAAGGCCCGCTAGAATTGCTCCATAATCTCACCTTGACTCCCTCTCCATCAGAGGGCTGAAATCGCATCTTGAGAAAGAATTTAGCCGATCCCTTGTACCTGAGTCCGGACCGGAGCTGGAGAGAGGTCGGAGAAGAAGGTATGGATAGCGATGCCATTGGTCGGTAATGGTAGATAACGGAACCTAGGGTTTTGGGAAGGGTTGAAATGAGCGGAGAATAAATAAAAGCAAATCGAAAACGAAAGATTATAAACGGGGAACGGATAGAACAAGGTAGCTCTATAGGACTGGATGGAGAAAAGGATTGGTGAGGAGAGAGCGATGTAGCTTGGGAAGTGAAGAGGCGTATGCTGGTGGCGAAAAAATCATATTACCTGAGCTAACAGAAATTTTGAGTTTAGATCCGTACCGTCCAATCTGATTTTGCACTACTATTAAAGGACCCCGTGCATTCCACCTCTGACCGGATTTGTTCGAATTCTAATCGGACGGTGTTAATCTAGTCTCAAATATGATGTTACCTCAGAGGACACTGATACGGTGGGGAAGCGGAGCTGATGCGTGTCGGTTTCATGATCAGATAAAACCGATCCGCTTTGAGGGGCCTACGATAAATAAGGATCAACAGAAGGAAACATACTCAAATCAATTGTGCCACCTAGATTGTTCATATTCGAGATGAACACGTAATTCTTCTCTTGAAAATTAAATTAAATGTTATTACATGAAGCTAGAATTATCTACAATTGAATGAATAAATAGTTATTAAAGAAAGGATCAACCTCATATCAACTTGTCAAGCAATCCATTTTGAATTAGGGCTTCAAATACATCACCATGACCAGAAGAGCACCTATAAATTTGAAAGGCAAAATAAAAATGTTCCAGATTCATTATTAAAAATAACAAATTATTTGTTAATAGTGTTGATTTGAGAATGCCAACCAGCCCTTTTCTCCTGTAGAACTGTTGGATGGAATTGGCATGCATGTACCATTCTACCGTGGATACCTAAGCTGAAAATATAAAATCAGAAAGTAATTGAGGACAACCAAACATATACATAATGAAAGTAATGGCAAACGTAGAAATGAAATTGCCGAGTGGTACCTGGGAAAACCACGTGATCCTCACATGTCGGTTTTCATAATTCTCTATAGACTGTGGACGAAATTAAAAAAAATTAGTTCTGACAAAATATAGATGGGACCGGGTATCTATATATAGTGATTTGCAAACGGGTACCTCGGGCAGGGCAGGGCAGGGAGTACCCCTCCCGGGCAGCGGGTAGGCGGGTAGGCGGGTACAACGGGCACGGGTAGGCGGGTTTTTTTTGAAAAACTCCGCCCTGCCCGTCTCAAACCCGTGCCCGTTGCGGGTAGACGGGTACAACGGGCACGGGTACAGCGGGCACGGGCAGGACGGGCACGGGTAGAAATTTTTTTTTTTTCCAGTTTTCTGTTTTGTGTTCTGATTTGTTTTCTTATTTTTTTTACCGTGTCGTACGAATATTATTACATGTTTACCGTGTCGTACGAATATTATTACGTGTCGTACGAAATATTATTTCTTTACACGAGTAATTTTATTTTATTTTCAAACTCTCATTCTAATTGTATAGTTTCATAATTTATTTATATCTCGAAATTTGTAGTTTACATTTTAAATTGATAATATATTTTGTAAACGTTCAATTTAAATTGATAATATAAATCTAAATCTAAATTAAATATAAATTAAATATAAATAAAAATTCAAATCTAAATTTAGATGCAAATTAAATTAAATCTAAATTGAATATAAATGTAAATCTAAATTAAATTTAAATTGAATCCAAATCTAATTTAAATCTAAATTAAATTAAATAAAAGGAAAAAAAAACAAATCTAAATCTAAATTCAAATCTAAATTAATAGGTTAAATAAAATATAAATCAAAAATATCTTAAATCAATTAATTTAAAACAATAAACATTTTAAATTGATAATATATTTTGTAAACGTTCAATTTAAATTGATAATATAAATCTAAATCTAAATTAAATAAAAATTCAAATCTAAATTTAGATGCAAATTAAATTAAATTTAAATTGAATCTAAATCTAAATCTAAATTAAAATTTAAATTGAATTCAAATCTAAGTTAAATCTAAATTAAATTAAATAAAAGGAAAAAAAAAAGTATTCACATGCAGCGCAATATTAACAGAGCAGGTTTAGCTTCATGCAGCGCAATATTCACATGCATTTATGTACTCAGTGCGCTGTCTGTAGCCAAAACTGCTCTGTTAACAGTAGCCAGTGGGGGGAAAAAAATTCAAAATTTCTGGTTTCGGCGGGCAGCGGGCACGGGCACGGGCACGGGTACGGGGGTGCGGGTACACCCAGACGGGCAGCGGGCACAGGTACGGCGGGTACGGGTACACCCGGGTTTGTTTCCAAAAACCGCCACCCTGCCCATTTCAGACCCGTACCCGTTTACCCGGGTATACCCGGCCACGGGTACGGGTACCCCGGGCACCGGGCACGGGCGGACCGGGTTCGGGTTACCCGTTAAGGGTACTGTCAATCCTCTATCTATATATTTATTTACCTGAGCCTGAGGGTGATGACTTTTGAAAGAATCCATAATTATATAAAGGAATGTTGCAGTTATATCTTTCATTCACAACCTGCAAATTAAGTTATCTCATAATCCATTTCCAAAAAAATTACAAAAAAGTGAAAGTAACAAAATAATATAAGTCAATAAGAAATAAGTTATCTCAACTTGCTTAACGGTGATGTCAAGCATGTTCAATAGATGACCGGTTAAGTTATTCTCATCGCCTTGTTCAACAAGAACAGTAAGAAATTTGTAATTAAATATCAATTAAATAAGAACGGATTAATTATTAAAATAGAGGTCATTTTATTACTATAAAGAAAGAACTTACTTGGGTGCTATGCAGCCTCATTTTTGTCCACTGTCGCCAGCCAATTTTAATACTAGTGCTATCTTATCTAAAATAGCTGCAATTTCTTCTGAATATGGATTACCAAAAAAGGAAATATTATTTTAACATCACATACATTATTTCACAGGAAACAAACAATATATAAATATTATTTAAAAAAAATAGAACCTGGGGGAGCAATAAAGCTATTGCTGTACGGGAGAAGAGGTGGTTCTTCGATCTTACTCAAATCAAGATGGGGCTTACGGCTAAGCATTTGCACATCAAAAAAAATAATAATAATAATTAATAGACTACAAAGTTTTATCTTTTGTCGGAGTGCTGGATGATTTAAACTATCAAATAAAATATCCTAGACTTTGCTTAATAAGTCGCAGTATTCCAGATTTTGTTGTATCGTCTGTTCCATCAAGAGAATACATGGCTCTTGCAATGTCGTCGAAACACAAGTCACCCATCGAGATCAGTACTGTTTCTGTTTATACAGTAAAAAAGAGAAACATTTCAAATTAGGAAGTAGGTTATTTCCAATAATAAACTTGTAAGACAAATCCTAATAGTACATACTAAAGAAAAAATCGACTCGAAGAGCAGATTTTTGCACTTGAAGGAAGATCTTTGAATTCGTTGATTTTCTCGGATCTCTAATTGTAATTTGCATAAACATATACAATATTAATATAGAATTAAAGAGACATGCTTTTTTATTCTCTTACTAAAGAAACAATTATTTTTATTTGCTATTAATTATTTTTGTTCAGACAATAGGTTTGCACAATTTAAATAGATATTAAATGAAAAATCAAATGACAAATACATGACATGTCATGCAAAATGCATCTTTTGTACACATACAAAACATTTCGTGATGTTAAATTGTAATGAAGACTTGTATTATACCTTTTGATATTTTAAATATAATTGTACATAATCGCACGATTTTAAATAACCTTTACAAATGTTTGAGACAATAAAAAGGTATAATAATATCATCTCTGAAACCAATTTAATAAAAATATGAATTTAGCGTCACAGTACAAACCAAGGTCCTGGTATAGTCAGTAAATTATATTGTCATAATTAATCATATAGTTAAATAGAAAAAGAAAATCAGAACTGAGAAATATATTAAATATAATAAAGAGTAGAAGAATAAATAGAAAACTGAAGAAGTTTTGAACTATAAATTCCTAGTTTTTTTTAGCTCTTCTTGTTTCTTTTTTCATGAGTTTTAACAACAAAAAGCATCTTCATCTTCAAAGTGTTTGTTACCCTCAATTTCCTCCATTAGTTGATGATTCAATTAGGTCTAGGTAAGCGTAATATGTTTAAATTAAGCTATTTTGATAATTATATCAGTGCTTAATGTGATACTAGTATATATTTTTGTGTAAAATCAGTGCTGTAAAAGACGATTATTAAGACTAATTAATCAGTAACTAGTCAAAATCGATAGTCAAACCGTCACATATGCCGTGTTTCGGAGGACATTTTATTAGGGGTGAAAACGGAGCGAATACGGAGCGGATAGTGGTAAAACCATATCCATATCTCTTTTTAATTTTCCGGATACGGCTACAGATCGGATATTAGCCGGATACATATACGGATACGGATCGGATCGGATATTTACTAAAATAATAATAAAAAATACGAAAGTTATAATATTTATCTAATTTTAATAGTGAATAACAATATTTTTTTCATATATGTATTAAAATATATGATATATATCTACTATTTGGATACGGATAATTGAAACGTAAAATTATATCAACATCCATATCCACACGGATATTCGGATATGGGATATCCACATCTAATTTTTTGAATATGGATCCAATACAGATGGATATTATCCATACCATTTTTACCCCTACATTTTATGGATTTATTATATAGTAGGTTGCCAAACAGTTAAATTGGTCGCCAAATCAGATTGATCGGCATATTACATAGTATTCCTTATTCAGATTGTATCTTTTACATACAAATTTTGATTTTCATGTTCTCACACTTTACATAAGCTAAACTTCAAAACTATCATTTGGTGTTAGTTTTACTCGACTATTCATTCATAAAAAAGATAAATCACTTATTCTTTTACATTTAATAGCTTCATATAAGATGATCATGAATATCACTTGTTTGTAACTTTTGTTCTTTCGAATTGAAAAATGAATTTAAATTTTTTAAAATTTATGAATCTTTAGACTTAATGATTTTTTTAAAGTGTAATTTACTTTAGGAAGAGGGATCACTTGACAATGGTTATCTTAACAATGTAGACAATAATTTTTTAAATCAATTCAAACATGAAATAAAAAAATTTATAATATGTTATTGGACATATAGATATTTTGATAATTAAATTTTGTATAATTTGAGTATCGTTTTAAAATGCATTAAGAACAACTAATTTCGGATTGCTAAAATTTCATATCACTCAATGTAAGGTGAATATTCTTTTTTATTAAAGGATTTTGGTACATCCAACATTATTTTAGAAGGTATTCTCAAGAATTGAACATGCGTGTCTTCGGGGGCAAAACTATAAAATTTTGACAGCTGGCTAAAATTTTAAATGCATAACATGTGGTAGGTGGGAATTGAACTCAAGTTCTCCACGATCACAAAATAAGATATAACCATACTATATAAAATGTTCTAAAAAAATAAAATTTAATTAAATTTCAGTATACATAACTATAATTTTAAAATTATAGGGGGTTGTTTAGTCACCCTTTATATGATTGTAGATCTGCTCCTGCGTCTGCGTGTCTCTTCAGAGACACAAGGACTCGTACCACTGCACTAAACCTACAGTTATGTATAATAAAAAAATATCAAATCTTAATTATGTTCTTTCATGGGATGGGTCTTGCCTATCTTAATTTCAAACTTAACATTTGTTTATGAAGATTGTCGAAATTATTAAAATAAATAACCGTCAAGTGGTCCCTCCTCGATCCTTATTTTCTAATACAAGTGTGATTTGTGTTCTTAATTGCATGTATAGAGATTTTTCTACAATTTTTATTGATATGCTTACACCGCAGATGCTTTACAAATGTTAATTATAAAGAGCACTCATCTTATTATTTTTAGTTCTCTTTAATTGATTGATGAATTTTTTAACCTCTTACTGCTTAAAAAGGAACAAAAAGTAATAAATAGGAGCATATTTTATTTTTAAGATAACTAAAAGATCAATATTTTTTATGTTTAATTTTTTATTTAATATTTTTGTAGTTAAAAATAGTACATATTATATTGTCAATTAATTAAATAACTTGTTTTGTATAACATATGAGTATTTGTATAAATTAGAATATAAATCTTCAATTGTTTATTAAAATTTAATTAATCGATCAAAGGATGTCAATTACTTATTGGTATCTCTTCATCATCAAGCACATACCATTTTTTACAACACAAATTTATTTCTAATGTCTGCGAGCTCACGCCTCTTGAATAACCAATCTACGAGAAATTGCTACTTTTGAATGGATGTCATGAGAAATGCTGTAATTTTTGAAGAGATTGTCTATAATAAATCTTACGGTACAATCGAACACCAATTTCAGTATATTTCCACAATAATTTCTGTGCATATCCATAAGTATAGGTTCCTGTAAATTAAATAGTGGATTTCCGAATCCGTACAATTTCATTCTGCACAATTCCGTGACAAATGAACAGGCGCTTAAATGTTCCATGGAGAAGTGTGATGGATGGATTTAAGTGGGCGGAGGAAACATTCGTAGAAGGTGAAGAGGCCTTGACATATTTCCCGAAAGTGGTAACAAAAGTTAACAAAAGAGTTAGATCGAACCATTTTAAAAAGCTCAGGGTGCTAATTGAATAAAAGTGAAATATTTAACTGAACCAAAATCAATAATTTAAGGGCTAAAATCGAACTTTCGTCTTCGTCTTATTTGACTGTCGGTCAAATAGATCTTTCCTAATTCCTACATTAGCACACGAGCAAATATATCTTTCCTCGTCTCCTTTTCTCCGAATTCAAATCCAATCGTATACCGCACAGAGTAGAATGAGATCCGAGTTGTTCGTTTTAATCGGACACGAATCTTAAAATAGATCCCGTATTCTAAATAGGCACCGCACCGATGTAAGTATTGTACACAGTCCGGTACCGTAAAGGATAAGAAGTCCTTTTCTCTGCTCCAAACAACTAACAAGTAACAACACTGGCCGACATTAACCTATGAAATGCAATCGATGGATTGCTATTAACGACGACCCCGCGTTTATCCACCGACTCACTACAGTTAGTGCGCAATCGCTTTACCCTCTCTACAATTCTCCTCCTGGTATAATAACTTCTTTCCCTTCTCTTCTCCCGGTCTGGCGGTCTCCACAACTTCTTTAATGGATCCTGAGCAAGGTAAAGAGGCACCCTGTTTTTCACAATGTTTTCTTACTTTTTCCTGAAAGTGGGATTTTTAGTTGCTGTTTTATTTTTTCTATTGGATCAGTGATTGAATTTCTCGGTCAAGTGCCATTGCTACAGCGTCTCCCAAGTTCTTCTTACGGCAAGATTGCTCATGTTGTTGAAGTCAAGCATTATGGTTTGAGTTTTGTCTTTTATATTTTCATTTTCTTCATGTTTGAAATTTTAGTTGTTAGGTAATTATCTATTTTGATTTCATGTTACTAGGTACGCGTGTACCATTCTAACTTTTGAATAAAGTTTGCCCTTGAGGCCTTGACAGTACGGAATTTCATCAATTTAAATCGATTCTCTGGTAATCTGGATGAATTGTATCCTAAATTTCTGAGTCTCTTTCTGAAGAGAAATCTTTGATTGCAAGAGGCAGTAATAAGAAATCAGTTTTAGTAATTATTTTGTGTTTTTTTCTCTGGTAGAATCTGGAGAGTATGTTGTGCGCGAAGGAGAACCAGTAGCTGGCCTTTGTTTGATATGGGACGGTGAGGTCAGCAGTTTTTATCTTAGCTATCATACCTAGCAGTAGCAGGGGCGGACCAGGAATTTCACCAGGGTAGGCAAAAATATTGGACCCAGAGGGTGTCTGATGGGCATTGGACCTAATTCGGTCCAATGCATCGACGGAGCCGTTCGATTCGTGTAAAGATGTGCGTACTTGTAAGCTCGAATCTTGAAGCGGTTCGCACAAATCTTGAAATGGATCGAACGGCTACAATTGGACATCAGACCAAATTTGGTCTTCGAAAAAAAAAATGAGTTGAGCTATGGGCTGCGCGAAGAATTACTTGGGCTGCGGGGGTAGGCAAAAATTCAAATATACATGAATCTAACCTGAATTTTCAAAATCCAGGGGCAGGCAACCCCTGGACCTTACTAGGTCCGCCACTGATACGTAGACTTTATTGTACCTTTTTAGCAATAAATCAATGTATGAACTTTAGGTCGGTAATTTTGTATGTTTCAGGCTGAGATATCTGACTCGAGCAATGCAGACGAAGGAAACCGTCTTTTGTTGAGAAAATATGACTATTTTGGTCATGGTAGATATTTCATATTTTTGTTACTGTTTGTTGATTAGGTTATTCTATTGGAGAGCTGGGACATTCTGACTGTAAACTGTCAATTAATCGGAACCATAATTAACCCTTGATCAAAGTCGTAATTTAGTTCTGATCTGAGAAGGATCTGATCCTCTGACCACCAGAAATGGGAGAGATTGTAATCATAGTAAAAAGCTTAAAAAAGGAAAGAAAACATACTAGAAAAGAAAAAACTGTGAGAGATTGTAATTTTTTGTAACCAAAAGAAATATTTTGCGACCTTGTAATGCACTAGTAAATTTGAGGATTGCCTTGTATCGCACTAGTAAATTTATCTTTTTGTACTATTGTTAATGATAACTATTTCACAGGGAGTACTGGCTCTACTCATCAAGTCAGTGTAGTTGCGTTAAGTGCGGTAATAGTCAAATTTTCTTAGTTATTTATTATTTTCAAATACACTGACTTATACCTCATCAATTTAGATAAGTGGGCCCACTAACTAAACCTCATTGCAGCTAACGTGCTTGATTCTGCCAAACAAATATATATACTTACTGCAGCCGAAATCAATATGGAATGCTGACGAGACACCAGAAAACTTCTCCCTTGTGGAACATATTTTACATCTGGAGCCACTAGACGTAAGTCATTATATTTTGTGTAATCCTGCAAATTTTCAAAATTTTAATTTGCCCCCTGAAAACTCTTAGATATTTGCCTAACCCCATAAAGATAAACACTGGAAATATTCAGGCTTTCCCTACAAAAAAATAGACAATGTCTTGTGTGTTATCTCCTGCTTCCCTCTCCATGT
This sequence comes from Carex myosuroides, assembly GCA_028015225.1. Lineage (NCBI taxonomy): Eukaryota > Viridiplantae > Streptophyta > Magnoliopsida > Poales > Cyperaceae > Carex > Carex myosuroides. Next base: position 13,739,470 of record CM051466.1, read on the forward strand.
ACTTGTAAAATGTGCCATATTAACCACCCCTTTTATTTGCACATCTTTATACAACTGAGAAAGGTCATTAGGGTAATTTGGGCAACTTAAAAAGTTTTAGGAGAATAGGTATGCAGGTGATTTTTTATATATTTTTGTGCGGAATCTGAGATACTGCATCTTTAACATCATTATGTTTTGATCTAGTAATTGGCCAGGCTTTTTTTTTTTTCTGAGTAACATGCATTTACTTAATAGAATAAACCAACTTCTACAGTTACAGAGTAACTGGTGAAGACAGGTTCCTTTTTTTTTCTAAATAACATGCATTTAGGTAATAGAATATACCGGTACAGATAAATTCTGAACTGGTATGGTACTGGAATTTAGCATTTCAACACATACTCGGTAGGCTTATTTCTACATTTAGTATAAACTGTGTTTACCGTGTGTTGTGTTATTGTAAATGTAGGTTAACATTTTTCGGGGATTTACTCCTCCAGATGCTCCTGCTTTTAGACAAGTCTTTGGTGGACAGTTTATTGGCCAGGTTACTTAAATTATTATTTCTCTTGTGAGGTCATATCTTTTTCACAGTATACTTCCTTGCATAGAAACAACATCAGGACTTACCATGTGATTTTATTATTATAACATAAATTAATATCCCTTTTCAAGTAATTATTTGCACTTTCCAAGCAACATTGTCTTGAAATTAACTTGTGAAGATTATCACATTTTATTCTTGTTGGTTTTGGAGTTCCGAGGGAATATTTATGTTATTTTCTTCTTCAGAGAGAAGTTCGATTACTTCACTTATTATCATTTATTTGTGTACATAGGCACTAGCAGCAGCATCAAAAACAGTGGACTGCTTTAAACAACTGCATAGTTTACATGCAACTTTCATCTTGAGAGGGGACAACAATGGTATCTCTCTTTTATGAATATAAATTCTTAAACATTTGACTTATTGTATACTTTGACAATTGGTAATAAAATCAGTTACTTTGTCTATACCCATATTCCATATTCTAACGCCCCTTAGTTGTGTTATATGAAAATTCAATATACTATTTTTATGTAACAGATCCTTTGTCAAGATTCAAACCATGGATAGTGCCTGAGGGCATTGGTAGGTTTAGGTTTTTACGTGGTTTACCTTGAATGAGAAACTCACAGGAGCTGAGACACTGTTTGCACCCCAAAAAAAAAAAAGATCATGTTATAAGAGTAGAAGCAACACATTTTTTAAGATGAATCTAATTATGCTTCTGCCTATTTGGAGTTAGAGTTAATATCGTCAAGTCATACTCATATTTCATAAATTAGACCAATAGGTTTTTCTTCATAAATCTCCCTTTAGCATCCTTTTCTGCTGTGTTCTGTACTTTTTCATATGCTTTATTTTTTACAATATAATGATATTTTTTGTTGTTGTCTCACTCTCAATAGTGCCTATAATTTATCAAGTTAGTCGAATTCGAGATGGCAATAACTTCGCCACCAGATTAGTAGAGGCAACACAGCATGGCGCTGTCATTTTCACTATTATTGCCTCATTTCAGGTCTTTGTTCATATATCATCCTGTCATTTTCTATTTAATGCGTATCTTCCTATAAATTCAGGACGGAGCCAGACTTTCAAGCTATGGAGGTCAATCATATAAAATTTTCATACTGAATATAGGGATCAATTTTAGAGTATCCATAGCATTTTACTCTAAACTATATTAAAAATCATGTACAAGCACAGAAATTTAGAAAATGAATGGGGTCAATTGACCCCCATTCCCTCTTACTGTATCCGCCATTGCCTGTAATAAACATCTTTTTACGAACCTTTGATGCAGAAAGAACAGTTAGGTTTTGAACACCAGACAGTATCGATGCCACCTGTTCCTTCTCCTGAGACTGTTAGTTTTTCTTATGACTTATTTTTTTTTGGCAATGACTGCAAGTTTATACTGCTATGATTTGATTTACACTGGCACATAATGGCACAATCACTCAGCACCACTTTCATTCGTGTATATTTTAGAAAAGTTTTCACAGAAAATATTTGTGAGCAACTTAGTTGTTATAAAATAAAAAAGGGTGATGTGTTTGTTTGTTAATTTGTTGTGAAATTTTTTCTAAATGATTAGGATTCACTGACAACTATTTTTCTTGACAAATATTAACAAGCCCCGTTAATAAAGTTTAAATTTGAAAATCAAACAATTCTGTCTTAACAGAATGATAAAACAAAAGAACTACTTCATGTATGCAGTATAATTTTCGTACAGCCTGGCATTTGATTATGACACTTAGACCGGCAGTAGGTCATGTTACACAGTTAGTTTGTTTTTCTACTGGAACTGTACACTGACTCTTTTACTTGGTTAACAAGAGCAGCTTTTATCTATGGAGGAATTACAGGAAAGACACATGACTGATCCACGCCTTCCCATGTAATAATATTATTTTGAAGTGAACTAGTTCCATATTTTTGTACTCTTTATATGACCTCATTTCACGGCTTTAGAGCTGTAAAAACATTTAGGGTGTAATTCCCCCCTCTCCCCCTCCCCACCACACCTGTTAAAAGTAACAGGGATTCACATGCTGATTTCTGGACTATTATTATTTTGGGGGAATTTCATGTATACCCCTCAAAAACTTCGAATTACACCCCCCCCCCCCTCTAAAGTTCATAATATCATATTTACCCTTCTAAATTCAAAAACTCACAAAATTACCCATTTTATTGCCTTTACTATTAAAACTCATTTTAAATTTACAAAGTATCCATTTTACCCTATATTAAAAGGTTAAAAAATAAGTAGCTTTTTAACAAAAACTGCAGGGAATATAGGAGAAGAGTGGCTTCAAAAAAGTTTGTTCCGTGGCCCATAGAGATAAGGTTCTGTGAGAGATACTCTACACGAGAAGAATCAAAACCCAGGTAACTTCCTTTTCTTGACTGTTTATTTATCTATTATACTTGTTTTACCTGTCTTTATAAATTCCTTGATGTACTATATTAAAATACCCGTTTTCTGTTTCAGCTTCAGTTATTGGTTTAGAGCTCGAGGGAAACTCTCTGACGATCTAGCTTTGCATAGGTAAATTGTTCTAATTTAAAGTAACTGATCCTATGCAATACCTAAAGATACTTTTTACCTCTTATTTGTTTCTTTTGTTCAATTAACATTGTATTTTTCTCTTTAATATAACAGGTGTGTGGTTGCATATGCATCAGATCTAATATTTGCTGGTGTTAGCCTAAATCCACACAGAAAGGGGGGTATCATTGCATCCGCTCTTAGTCTTGATCACTCGTATGTGGTAGCAGTCATTTTACTGTTTATGTAAATGGATACTAATACTTTTTAGTATGTGTGCGCACATGTTTTAATTGAAGTATTGTATATAAATAACGTAATTTATTTCTCAGGATGTGGTTTCACAGGCCTGTGAAAGCTGATGACTGGGTACTGTTTACTGTAAGTCTTTGAGCCACTTCTTGTCTTCTTTTCTTTGTGTTTTTCTTTTTCTTCTTAGAAACAGTTCTTATGCTATTTTTGTATATGTATTAATATTGTATTAGGATATGTTATATACTGATATGAGAACTGTAGCATCTGTGTTAAATTTGGTCAAAAACGAAATATTAATATTATGTGTTCTCTATCATAGATAGGTTGGGTGCAAAATGTGTTGATCTGATAATTGTTTAGTCATCTATCAAATGATTTGAAACTTTTTTTACATTTCTAATTCTATTTTGAGCTACTTTGGTGCAGATAGATTCACCTACGGCTTATGGGGGCCGTGGTTTTGTTACTGGTCGCATGTACAACAGAAAAGGCGAGGTACTTTCTTTGTTTTTGAATTTCCAAAAGTGTTTATTTTTATCATTTTTTTTATTTTCAATTTTGTTGATGGGCTATTGTACATGGCGAATTAAAGCTCATGTTTTAGTTTGTGTCCATATTTTCGGTTTCAAGGTCCAAGCAGCTGATCGGAACCGCTCAACATGATCTCCATATGAAAATGTCCTTGTAGACCAAATTTACTATTTTTTTGGAATTTCTTTACTATTTTTTTTGGATATGTAGAAAATTGTTGTTTTTGGAAGATTTTGTAACATCTAAAAACAGCAATTTTCTTACTATCTAAAAAATAGTAAAAAGGTCCAAAAAATGTAAAATGCGGTCTCGAAGGACACTTTTATATGCAGATCATGTTAAGCGGTTCGGATCGAATGTTTGGACTTTAAAATCGGAAATATGAACTCGAATTAAAACAGCCCCTTTAATTAAGCTCAACTCCTTTTGTTTTAACTCCATTAAGAAGAAGCTTAAGCAATGAATAACCATCAGAGCCTCATTGAAAATTGTATGTTTTAAACATCAAATTTGTGTGGATCCTTGTATGCAGCTTGTTGTGTCGCTTACGCAAGAAGCTCGAGTTAGGGAGGTGAAGCAATCAGGAGAGTCTCCAAAACCAAGGCTTTGAAGGTTTATTTAATTATGGCAAAATTCAATTTCTAATTGTAGTTAATTATGACTCAATTGAAGGGCGTGTTGATGGAGCTTATAATGAGAAACAATAATAATCAGAATTGGATGACAAAAAGCAAAAATGTTGAGAAAATAAATGAATGTGATTCTAATATTTGAGGGTTAGTTGATAGATAGTTGCAGATGGGAGTATATTCCCATCCAACTACAACTTGTTACTTGAAAAATGTTTAAATATTCGGAATGTACAAGTCTTGATTATTTCAACATCCAGATTCTTGGTACTGGTTTTCATTGTGCTTTTTAAGACCAATGATTTTTCACCCAAGCTATTTTTTTATTTTTAACTTGTGGTACCAATGATCATGTTTACTAATTTTTTTTATTTTAAACTTAATTAAGAAATAAAAAATGTCAAAATATGGAAAATCGTAATAATTGTATATAAAAAAACAAATGTTGTAAATGAAATTTATGTAAAAAATAAATTTATTATTTGAAATTTGAATTGTTGTTTAAGATAAATAATCACATAAATTTTATGTTGTTTTGATCACGTTTTGTCACAAATCAATTACATTCAGGTGTAAATTAACGGGACAGTAACTTGAAAATTAATAAAATAAGAGAAGAAATGGACATTTTCCTCTCTTTAATTGACCTTCTCTCGTCATATCAGAAAAGTACCCTCTTAATATCGTCAAATATTACAATATAACTGTATTTTAACTTTGGTCGATATTTGTAAATATTGCACCAATGTTTAGCATCAATGACAACGAGTTAAATCTTTGGTTGTTTTTTCTAATCTCCCATAGAAAAAACAGAGAGAAGAGAAAGCGCCCCTTGGCAGCATCTGCCAAGTTTCTCAAGAGAGAGAGAGCGCTCGTAGCCTGACCAAAGCATTGGTACAACCCAGCCATCCTCGAGTCCGGATTCCCTGAAGAGTAACTCATATTTTGAGTTTGAATCCGAACCGTTCAATCAGAATCCGGGTCAATCCAATCCGAAATAAAATGGACCGGAACGCTTTAATAATCGTGCCAAATCAGATCGGACGTTCCGGATCCAAACTCAAAATTTGGGGTACCTTAGCTGATATAATTCGCCATCATCGGCCGCGCGACGACCGCATTCTTACTATCCATCTTTCCAAGGCAAAACCCATTGGCGGCGCTTGCACCACAAAATAAACTCCCTGCCAAGCAGAGAGAGAGAGGCCACAGTACGCAACGGTAGTTCGATTGGGGGATCTCTTTCTCTGGCGAGTTCGATTGCTCCGCGCTCATTCCCGCCAAGGTCAGTACCTTTCTCCTATCTTGAGGACTTAATTTTACTTGTGCAATTGGTTATTATGATACTATCTCTGGAAGGAATGCATGTATGGTGTTTGATGAAATGTTTTATTAGTGAAAAAAGTGCTCAGCTTATGCGTTAGATTTAGTAAGAAAAGAAAATGGCATGATAGTAACTTATATTCAGATAATCACCTCTATTTTCTTAAGCATGCATTAGAACATGTGGTAATTAGCTGTGTTGAGTAATCACATCATCAACTTAAAGTTTAGCTTTGCAATTGCTCCTTCAAAATTTTCACTGCTCACAGGATTTGAAGGATCAAGTACACCAATTTAACATCGCTAGAACCCGACCTTGCTAATGGCATCACCGCAAAAAACTAAAAGAGGATTCAAATCATCAATAAATCACCGGTTAACCCCTCCAAACACACAATCATTTGAGTCAGACAAGTTCAAACTGAAAAGAGGAGTGAAGTCTGAAAACAAATCTTCGGAGAACCACCGAGTAACTACATCCCAGTTAGCAACAACACTTGCAGGCATCTGGAGTTACATTGGCCAACCGGCAGTTCTCAAATCTGACGAGAACCTCAATTTTGAGGTTTATCAGAAGGGAAACGCAGTACAATGTAAAAACCAGATCTCAGCTTATAAAGATCTCAAAGCAATGAAGGAAAAAATGCTATATTCTTATTATAAAATGGCCAGTGGTGATATTTTGTGGGATAACAATAAATATGTAAAGTGTCACTATATAAGAGCTATATATGAACCAAAATATCTGGGTATTGCAAGAAGCGTACACAATGCAAAACGTAATTACTGCACAGTTGAAACCACAGGAGATCCACTATGTGGTATTGATGAAATGCAAGAGGCTGTGATGCAGAAAGAAGAAGAGGCAATGGTGGTGTTAAAAAATGAAGCTTCTGATCAAAAATCAGAGAACAAAATTGAATTGTCGACACCAATTTCTTGTGTAAATACCGAAAAAGAATTGTTAGAGAGCTCCTCTTCCACAGTCAGCGAATTTACAGTGAATAAATTCACTGACAAAGGTTATGGAGGTAGAAGTGATAGTCTTCAAGACGATTTCACCAGGCGTCAACTTGTTGTGCAGGACTGGATCAAAGGTGTAATTTATGTTCATAGACATGCTGTAGCAGGTGCATTGGCCGGTACAATGGTTAGTCTCTGTCTGCACCCGGTTGATACTGTAAAGACCATTATTCAATCAAGGGGCACGGGAGGTTATTCATTCTATCGAGTACTTAGGCAGACTTTAACTGAAAGAGGTATGGTTTAAATGTGAGAGTCATGTACTAAATTTTCATACTTTACCAGTAAATCCTATTATGGTATGAAACAGCAACTGACTGTTGAGCTCTTAATTAGTACTATGACCACTTTCTCTTATTTTCTTTTGTGTTTTTCTCTTTTATTTTCATCTTGATGGCACTTAATTTTGCAGCTGATTGGTGAATTGAGGTACATTGGTTAAACTCATCTTGAATTGTATAGTTCAGAAGTTAATTTTAATTTGGTGCTTAAAATTTTTGTTCAATTGGGGAAGAACGGTTTGCATATCCATCAAGCCTTTTAAAGAATACATTGGCTGGAATCTCTATGCTTTATTTTTATAAAAAAGCACGTATTGTGCCAATGTATTAGAGATATTTGTTTAGCTTAATTTGTAATGATTCGTTCTTATTTTAATTTTTTTAGGTTTATTGGGACTTCACCGAGGGATAGCAAGTAATATTGCTTTGTCAGCACCAATCTCTGCTATTTACACATTTACATATGAATCAGTGAAGGGAAATTTGCTACCTATTTTTCCCAAGGTAACGTAAATTTGACCTCTATGCTACCCTTTATTAGGTATGTGCTTCTTAAATTTTTCTAATTTGATAATCAATGTTAATACAAAAGGAGTACCAGTCAGTGACGCATTGCATTGCGGGTGGCTGTTCAAGTGTTGCTACTTCCTTCGTCTTTACTCCTAGTGAACGAATAAAGCAACAAATGCAAGTTGGTATGCAGTACCAGAATTGTTGGTATGTTCGTATATTATATGCATCATTTTTCTTTATTTATGAAATTACAGTTTGGTTGGTTATATATTTTTTCACAACTGATGGGCAACATAAAAATTTTATTTATTAGGAATGCTGTAGCGGGTTGTATTGAAAAAGGAGGTGTGGCGACATTGTACGCTGGTTGGCGAGCTGTCCTTTGTCGAAATATCCCTCATTCTATTATTAAGGTACATATTTTAATTGTGTTCCAGTTCCTTTAACACTTCCTTTTATTAATTATAAAATATTATTTCTAATATGATTCTTTTGGGTCTTTTTTTAGTTCTATACCTATGAAAGGTTGAAGCGATTTCTTTTGGAGGATACACCTGATTCTACTCTTAGTTCATGGCAAACAGTCAGTCCTTCAATCTTATTATTTTCTTTATGATGCAAGTTTGATTTGTTATCCATAGTAATTTGATACATTTTCTGGAAAATTTCAGCTCACATGTGGAGGCATGGCAGGAGCAACTGCAGCGCTGTTCACTACTCCTTTTGATGTGGTCAAGACGAGAATTCAGACACAAGTACCTTTTGAAAAAATAATGGATCAATTAATCATTTTTTCCTTTTCTTTTTTTGTATTGCAGTTGATTTTATATTAATTAAGTTCATGTTGCTATGTAGGCTCCTGGCACCGCAACAAAGTATAACGGGGTTCTCCAAGCACTTAACAAGATAATGAAGAATGAAGGTGTACCAGGTTTATACAGGTAAAACTAAGATGAATCTAAAAATATTTACCAATCCACTCTCTCTAGTTGTTAATTTGAATCGCTCTTGTTTCAGGGGCTTAACACCAAGGTTGGGTATGTATATTTCTCAAGGGTCCATCTTTTTTGCTTCGTATGAGTTCCTCAAGACTCTCTTTGCTCTTGATTGAAAGACAGTCTTCTAAACCTGGAAGTAAAAGAAATGATAGCCCTTCGTTGCACAATTCATAATATGTCGTTCGTTTAGTTTTCGCTCAATTTGAAGCCAAGTGGACCAGGGTGGTACTTTTAGCCAAGTAGATTGGCTTGCCGGTAACTTTTGTTTAACCTTCTTTTAGGCTATCATTTTTCAGCAGTAACATTTTTTGAGATAAATTCAGCATTGACTTTTAATATTTCTGGTAATGTAATCAAGCAATTTTTTTTTTTTTTGCAGGTATTCAACTAACTGAGACAGTGCATCAGTTAGAAAGATACATTACTAATACTGACCAATGTGGATATAATTTTGCTCCAATATGTCCAGCAAAAGTGACTGGTTCTGACTTCTGACAAAGGGTTTCATCAAGCACCAAGCACTGAATATAGAACAGGATTTTTGTTCAATTTTGTTTGTTAAAACAGGGTAACATTGCTAACAAAAAAAGAAAAAGACAAGAAGATAGCATTCTTTTATTTGTATTGTTGCATGAATTTATTATTTAATTTTGCTTATACTGCTATACGGAATATCTAGTTGTTCATAGTTCACTACTAGTTTGTATGTTAATAGAAGAAGCCTCTTATGCCTGTGCTTTATTAGAATGTAACTTATTGATTAACATACAAAACTAGCACTTAATGTAGGGGAGCCGACATTTACACTACTCAATTTGTTATTAACACAAAACGATCTAAAATTTAAATTTGATTGACAAATATGCCCCTACTTAATTACTTGGTCCAGCAATTATTGCTTACCAAATTAGCAGTGGCAAATTTGATAACTCTCTAGCAGGTAGATGAATATCAAAATCAATTGCACAAAGAATAAATGCATAAATAAATAAATTATTAATTAATTAATTAATTAAATTAACAATTAAAAGCAATATATTTAGATATAGGTTGTTCCTCATTTGATAAATAATTAAGCAATCAAATAGTAGAGTAAATCCAACACAAAAGGTATGAACAAAAATTAATATGTTTTTTTTCCCACTACTAGTCAATTTCCATAAAGTACATCCAGAGCTAGTTTCTAACAAAAGCCAAACACTTTGTTTTCAATTAGTACAAAATAACACCCACTTCAATAGTTCATCAACCAGATAGAATTCTAAGACTGGTCATTGCTGCTATCATTTCCAATTTTAGCAAGGACTTTTAGGGAAATTGGAACCGTCAGATTTTTATCAGCTGGAAAGGGTTGGGTCAGATTACAATTTCATTTTAATAGCAGCAAATATGAAGCCAGAATTCTATGATTATAATTTCATTTTGAAAACAGGATGTACATTCACATTAATTTGTCTAATATTATCAATTTTCTCAATGCAATCTTTTAGCCTCTTCAATTTATCGGGAATGGCAGCCATATTTTTTTCACCCTTCTCTCTGAAAATGCGCAACTTCTCCTTAATTTTCTCATCAACTTCTGGCAGTAACCCCTCTTTAGTCAAGTGAACTTCTGCGAAGAAAACATGTTCAAACAAATTGACACTAAAAAAAACTAATATTTGATTTCAATATTTCTAGGGTTCGCCAATGAATTCGAGCCATGCAAATTTTACTTATCCATTTTATTTAAAAGGAGAATTTCTAGTGTACCCATATAAACTTTTAAAATAGTCAGTTTCCTCATAAAAACACCATAATATCCAATATTCCCACAAAACCTTAATATTTTTTTTCTACCCCCTTATATTATTTATCCTATTATTTAGTTATTTTCAAAAATGAATTGGCTAATATACCCTTTCAATGTAAACGTAAAGAAAATAGAATCCTTGTTTCCAGTCAGCTATTTTAAAATCATACAGCCTAAAACTTTAGCACTTCTAGCATCTCTCCTTGAAAAATAAATTCCCCAAATTAGACCATTAACTTTCACTATTGGACATTTTGTGCGCACTCGCACATATGATACTGAAGTTACACTACACCAATAATTTTGCATAGATAAGAAAATAACAAAATATCAACAAAGAAAAGGGCTTACCAGCGGAGGAGGTCGTAACCTCTACCTTAGGCGGATCAATTGGCCTCTGAGCAGCCAGCTTCGACCTAAGCGCCTTGGCAAGCAGATCTGGCACGGTTTTCCGGTAATCTATGACTCTTCGTGCAATCTCGTTCAATTCAGACTGCAATTTCTCGATCTCCATTCCCTCCCTCTGATCTTCATCAGTCTCCATTTGTTTCCTCTTGCCTAGGGTTTGAGCTCTGGGTACATCACTGCTTGCCATTACCGTTTGCCGCGAGGTCAGAGCACCTAGGTTTTAGGTGGCAACCGCTCTCGCTCTCTGTCACTCTCTCTCCTTCTCCCCCGCTGCTTGAATTCGAAATTTCGAACTGTTTTTTTTTTTCGGATTGGCAAATATCTAACTGCCTTCTTTACCCTAGGCCAATGGTTGGCCCAGTCTGAGTCTGAGAACAGGCCTGAACCAACGGATCCCGATCCCCTAAAGTAACTCAAAATTTGAGTTTAGATTCAGACCATCGGATCAGACTCCAGGCCAATTGGTCCGTGTAGGATGTAAATTTGTGATATGCCGTGACTAGTTATGTTGTGATCAAGTCAGATTTTTATGTGTCATGATATGATTAGGGGCGTTCATTGATTCGATTCTGTCTAAACCGAATTAAAATAGATAAACTAAAGTTTTATTCGGTTTTTAAAAATCAATACCAACTGAATCAAATAAGAACTGAACTGAACAAACCGAAGTAAATTTTGGTTTGTTCACTTGAACCGAAATAAGATATCAATCATAAAAATAAATATATTTTTTGTTATTTTTTTATTTTTTTAAAGATGCATTTAAAAAAAATTGGTTTGGTTTAAGTGGTTTTAAACCAAACCAATCAATATACATTATGTCGTAATTTTTTTTTTTTAAATATTTAGTTCGGACGGGAGATGGGTTTAAAAATTTTGGTCAATTCGACTTAATCAGTTTTAAAATTTTCTAAACTAAACTATTAAATTGATTTTAAAAAATGAATCGAACCGATCCATTTAACTGGAAAAACCGAAACGTTTAAACCAAACTCTCTCGGTTTGGTATAAAACTGATTAAACCGGACCCGATGAACACCAATAGCCATAACTAAAGCGACAATCACAACACGTTAGACACATTGTGGCCAAAGCACGCTGTGACGACACAACATGACTAGTCACGTTTGATCATGTTGAATTATTATTTTAGTAATTTAAATTAGTTAATTGAAAATTCAATATTTAATCAAAACCTAACCAGATTACGCGTGACTTTTATAGCCACGCATTATGCGGTACCGTGATCGAATCAATTCGCTTGTGGTGACGATTTTTAAAAAAATGACTCCACGTGATAGTCATGAGTCATGACACGGGACGCTTCCAGAAAGGTACGACATTGAAACTTCTCAAATATCTTTCCTGGTCGGATTATAGGAGGTGCGAATCATGACCGAGACACAACTCGTAGATGCATGTCCAGTCCAATTCAATTAATGTACCGTCGCCACTATCCAAACCAATTAGTTTGCTCATCTTCCTCGAAATAATTTTGGTAATAGTTTATTAAATATCGACTTTTTACTTGGAAAGTTTGTCGATTTTTTGGTTGTGGGTGCTTGACTGAAGATACGAGGCAGAATGCACATGACTCCTCCAATATATGTGCCAAAGTATATTGAAGGTCCGGACTTAATTAAACTTGAGTTTAACTGAGTACTGGAGAGATTGGATGCTGAGAAATGAGAAGGAGACGAATCGATTCCCGTGAGGGAGTGGGGACGGGTGCTCGTGTAGTTCCCACGTGATAAGATTCCAGCGGCAGCAGCGACTGTACCATCCAACCCCACCATCCCATATTCCCATCTCATCTCATGATCTTGACCGTCCAATAGCTTTGAATCTTCTGTGACCTACCTATGTTAATAGATTCAAAGTAACATAGATAGTTCCACAGCCCACAGGTGAGTAGGTGACAGGGCCACAGGGGAACAATATTACCTCTATTCATACAAAATGTTAATAGATTCGGTGTATTACTAAAGCTAATGACCGAAAGAACTAACTATAGTTCCTGCGGTACTGTAATAAAATTATATTGCAAATTGTTGTGATTTGTGCGATTAATTATTATCTAATGCCGGACTAATTAATAATTAGTAAATGAATAGACAGAGTTTAGTCGGATAAATTTAGTATGCCAAATATTTTACAACATAATTTTTTTGTTAATTTAATTTTATTCGTTAGTATGCCAAATATTTTTCTATTATATTTTTATTTGTAAGTATGACAAATATATTATAACACAATTTTTCTTTTAAGCTTGCTTCTTCAATATGTGTAATTGGAAAAATTATATTTGCTACTTAAAATAATTTAAGTCATCAATTGAAACGAATAACTTCAATCATATATAGTTATTGCATTGTCGCATTATATAAAAAAAATTCTAAAGCCTATGCCTGTGGTTTCTTGTATAACCGTTAAAAATATGAACATTTTTTATACTCTCAAAATTTAAATACAAATATTGAAATTGTCAAAATTCCCGCTTCTAACACCTCTCTAGGCTAATTAAAAGCATTGATCTATGTGTTTGAAACTTGAAAGTAGGCGAAACATGCGGAGTGAGCCTATGGTGCTATGCATAGCACGGATGGGCTCCGTGCTACGGCTAAAAATTTGACTTTTTAAAATTTTAACGGTCGATCCAACCGTTCAATGTGATAATCATATGAATATGTACTTGCAAACTAAATTTTATATTTTTTTGAATTTTTTTACTATTTTTTTAGATAGGTAGAAAAATCAGTGTTTTCTGAAAATTCTGGACCATCAAAATTCTACCTATCTAAAAAAATAGTAAAAAAATTCGAAAAAATATAAAATTTAGTTTGCAAGTACATATTCATATGGTTATCACATTGAACGGTTGGATCGACCATTAGAATTTTAAAAAGTCAAATTTTTGACCATAGCACGGACCCCATCCGTGCTATGCATAGCACCATAGCCTCACTCAAACATGCGCATATCCTAAGAGTTCAGATCCAAAACGGTACCCTAGGCACCGTGTAGAATGAGTATACATCGTCCTTTTTAACGTTCCACGAATCTCAAAGCAAACCCCCTATAATCCAAATAGACGTTAAAATTATTTTGACTCGACTGAAAGTTATTCTGCACGGTATAATACTTTTTAACGTTCCACGAGAGTATAATACTTTTGACTGAATCAAAATCAATTCAGTATCTATTTGTCTGATAATTTTTTGGTTTTTTTTTTTTTTTTAAATTAGATGGCAAGGTGCCACTAATAATATATTGATAAAAAAAATTACTTACAAGTCTATTACGGTAGGTAGGGGTGTCAATGACACTCTTTTATCCGTTTATCTGACCTGTATCGTATCTGAAAAGTCAGATAAGAATAATAATTTTTTTCGTTAGCTTATTGGGTACGGATAATGGTAATGATTTTTTTTCGTTATTTTACCCGTTATCCTATAAGATAATTTTTAAAAATAAAATTATATATATTTGTATGAAGATAATACATGATACAATAAAGCTTTGCATTTTATTAAATTTTCATAATACAAATTAGTTGTATTTATTATTATTTTTTCATGTTTTGAAAAATATTTTATCGAAAGTACAAATTGAGATGTCAATGACACTTTTTTATCCGTTTACCCGACCCGTACTATATTTGAAAAAAAAGATAAGGGTAAAGATTTTTTCTCGTTATCATAACGAATATGGGTATGAAAATACCTCCACCTAATCCATATCATACCCGTTGACACTCCTACCGGTAGGTTGAAGAAATTAGTTACACTGTAATTTAGATTGTGCTTCAGATGTGGGGAGCGAAGAGGAAGGAATGGGAGGGCGTGGGAAAAATGGTGTTTTTACTCGCTCTACAAAAAAAACGCAGAAGGAGAAGGAACATAGCGCGAGTAACCCTATTACTGTTGTCCCTAACGACACCTAGAGGGGGGTGAATATAGGGCCTTTTAAATTTTAACCCTAGATGGTTTGATATTCACTAAAAATATATATCTAACGTGTACATAAGTTGTTCTTGACGGAAACAAGAAAATTTAAACTAAGCAAGTGTATGTAAAGTAAATAAAAGAGTAAAGAGACACTTGACACGAGATATGTTTAGGGAGTTCGGCACTAATGTCTACGTCTCCGGGACTTCGCGACCTTCTTGATGGTGCGCATTGCTTTACCCAATAAGAAAGGAGTACAAGGTGGAACCGGTGAGCCCTTACAAACTTTCTAAAGTCACACGGCCCGAGCACGAAATTGGCTCTTGAGCAATTAAGGCTCTAGTGTTTGAACAAACAAAAGATCTCACACAAATCACTCTCATTCTTACACAAGATTGAGTATGGTGGAGTATGCTTGAGATTGTTGTAAGGATATTAAAGTTTGATGCACAAACAACAATGAAGAATTCTAGATCTGTTTTGAAAATGTAATATTGCAATTTGAGGCTGCTAGATTGTTGTCTCAAACCTAAATTTTGCTTTTATTTATAGAGAGAGAAACAAAATAAGGTAACTGGCATTAACCGTTACAACGATTAGTCCCAGTTAGTAGGTTTTGGTTGCGCTGGAAACCCTAACGCTCAATAAGCGTTACAACGGTGGTGGCAACGGAACTCTCTGGAGATTTTCAGGTCCGAAATGAATTGTTCCGTTACAACATTTGATTAACCGTTGTAATGAAATAAATCGATTACTTCTGTGGATTTCAGATATGAATTGTTCCGTTGCAACGCTTTCTTAACCGTTGTAACGGTTTAGGTCAATTAACACAATCTCAAGCATATTTTACCAATTTCACATATTTCTAATTAACAACTAATCTTGAGCTAAGTCTTTTTAGTCCAGTCATTGGTTCATTGTAGTACATCCTTGATATGTGTAGCATTTGATGATGCATCGTTGATGTTTATTGAAACTTTATATAATAATGAACCTGCATAATATCTCAAGACAAGAAAATGTAAAATTCAACAAATATATGTTTAGCAAATCCGGTCAAACAGACTATGCATAGTCCAACAGTTACTCTAAATCGACGAAATTCGTCCCTCTCAAATCGGGGTGTAGCGGGGATCGGAAGAGCAGGACCCTGCTCTTCCGATCTCAACCATTCAAAATCGTTGAGATCTTTGCATGAAAAAGTTCTTTTATCGAGATACGTGAATATTTTTTTTTGAATGATTGAGATCGGAAGAGCAGCAGAGGCGGATCCGTGTAGCGGAAGGAAAAGAGGGCCCACAACGACTTTACTCATTTAGGGCATGTTTGGCAGCATGGGAATTTGGTGAGAATGGAAATTTTTAATATGGGAATGAGAATTTTAATTTGTCAAAACCAAAGTTATTTAACCCATGGGAAATTTTAGAATATAGGTGTTCGGCAAATGCATGGGAAATTTGTTAGGATGTTAGTTTGTTTTTTTTTATAGAAAATGTAATACTACAATTAAACTATATTAAGTGTATTAATACTAATCTATTAAAATTAAGTGTTGCTAATTTAATTAGCTGGTACAAAATTGATTTAAATTGAGGCTTTGTTCACATAATTGTGCTCGGCTGAGGCTTAGAATTTAGATTAAATTTGTTTCTTTAATAAACGATGGTCCAATTTGAATGGTAAATTTAATAAAATAAATGAAGCAACTTAGTAGCTCCACCAACTAAAAAAACGGACTTCCAGCCTAATTTATTTTTCCCATAGGTATTCACTATTGAAAGAAAGAAAAGTAACTTTTTGAAAATTGAATTAGAAAATATTAGTGTATGCCGAACACCTTCAAAGAAAAAATGCCCACAGATTAATTTTACCCTTGAAAACCTATAGGAACCTCATCTACCGAACGGGCCCTTAGTCATTTTATCCTTTTCCCGCCTCTTCAAATCTACGATTTTGTTTTCCCTCCTTCCTGAAATTCGGA
Organism: Carex myosuroides; assembly: GCA_028015225.1. NCBI lineage: Eukaryota > Viridiplantae > Streptophyta > Magnoliopsida > Poales > Cyperaceae > Carex > Carex myosuroides. Next base: position 13,756,237 of record CM051466.1, read on the forward strand.
TGTTGTATCTCTCTCAGTTCGTCTCCAAGAAGGTTGCTCCGTCAGTGGCGTTCTCTCTTGACCGGGTAAGTTCTCAAGCATTTCTTTGAACTCTGATGCATTTCGTTCTTTGCCATCAATAAATCGTTCTTTTCTTTGAATCTTTATTTACTTTAATTCTTACTTTAGCGAAAATGTGGAAACTGTGACATCCTGTTATAGGTTACAATATCTATAAGAATCTTATAGGTTACAACATCACGCTTATGACATCCAGTCATGTAGAAATTTCACCATTCTTGCATAATAAGAGTGTTATAAGTCAGGACAGCCCCCATATAAGAGTGTTATGGTCACAAATCAAGCTGATGCCCTTTAGAAATCATGCCATGTAGAAAATTAATTGCCTTCTCAATTTCACTTTTCTCGCACAATTTCTTGCACAGCCCCATATAAGAGTTATGGTCACAGCATCAGGCTGATGCCCTTTAGAAATCAAATCATGTAGAAAATCGATTGCCTTCTCAATTTCACCTTTCTTGCATAATTTCTTGCACAGCCCCATATAAGAGTGTTATAGTCACAACATCAGGTTGATGCCTTTTAATCATGTCATCTAGAAAATCCATTGCCTTCTTAATTTCACCTTTCTCATGCCTTATGATAGTAATGGTATCACTGTACCAGTATGGTTTAGAAATGGCATCACTGTACCAAGTATATTTTTAAGTCAAGTCAATAAAGAGCCATTATGGTATTTGCTCTCTTTTGTGTGTTCAAATCTGGCTTCTATTTTGTTTTATTGGTTGCTTTCTATTTACTTGATTATGTTTGTTTATTCTTGAATCTGATATTGGTTCGGTATAATAATGTAAAATAATTTTCTTTTAACTGTTGTTTAATTTACTGTTAATTTTCTTAGTGAATTGTTTAATCTTCGACATGCTTCATTACAAAATGCGATAGAGCGAGCTTTTGGTGTCCTCAAGAAACGTTTTCCTATTATTAGAAGCACAACCGAACCACATTACTCTGCTGATATGTCGAAGAAAATTGTTAGCGTTTGTTGCATATTGCATAATTTTCTAGTAGATAAGAATGTCGACATAGCTATGCTTGTTGAAGTTGATGCAGATATTGAATATCGAGTCCCTGATGCAGAGATTGTATCTTTTGCATACTTAGATGAATATGTTTGCTAATTAAGTTATATTTTGTTTTACTGTTTGCCTTTTCATTTTCTTGTGTAACGCACTATCTGGACAAGTACCAACATTTGAGCTATATTTTGTTTGTGTAATCATAAAAAGGTTGGAGGTATATACAAAATTGTACTGGTACCTTGTGGTCTGTACCAGTTGTACTGGTACGCTGGTTATACCATTTTGGGAAACAATTTACACTTGATAGATATAGCTAGAGATCTAGAGTTTGTGTAAGATATTATAAAATGCTATTTGCATCAATGAAGCTACTGAAACCATAAAAGCTGAACCGAAGCGTAAAATAGATATTATAAAATGCTATTATAAAAGTATGATATGTACCACATAAAATGCTATTTGCAGTATGTACAGTATTGTGAAATTTGTAATTTTTTTTTTTTTCCACTGAGCTATGTATTGTGAAATTTGTATTTTTTTTTGTTGCTGTTAATGAAAAGTTGCTTTTTGTTTTGATGTTTGCATTCTATGGTGCCGGCTTATTTATATTATGTTGGTTTCTAAAATGCTTGTGTTTTCCTTTTACAAATTTACAACAAATTAGGGATTGTCATGGAGGAAGTTCACATGGAATTGCATAGTCAAAATTTATCTTTGGACATTTATATAAAGAGTAGCACAAAGAAAAAATGACAGTTGATTTGAAGAAGCATCTGAATGATCTATTTGATCAAGTCAAACTGCAATGAAGATATTTGAATTAGGCTTAAGCACAAGGGCAGAATCGGAATTACAATGCATAGAGGTGGATAAACCAACTACTGGTAAATGAATGAGGAATTTTTAGAGACTAGTCAAAGGATTTTGCATACACTGGTAACTAAAGTTTATGTGCAGTGAAAATACATGAACCAATCTACATATATTGCTATTGGGGCAAAATAGTCATAGTTTGATCAAATACAAGTTGAAATCAAAAGTTACACTATAACCTGAGTATGGCTAATTTGCTTCCGGAAGCATTTCGGACGAGGTGCTTACGAAGGCATATCTTAGTATTTGATGTTCTAACAACAAATCCAAACCGTTAGATGTTCAATCTATATTAAAATGTACTTGGAGACCAAATTTTACATTTTTTGGAATTTTTTTACTATTTATTAAGCTGGTTTGAAAACCGCTGTTTTCAATGGTGCAGAAATTTAATAAAAACAGCGGTTTTCAAACCAGCTTAATAAATAGTAAAAAAATTCCAAAAAATGTAAAATTTGGTCTCCAAGTACATTTTAATATGGATTGAACATCTAATGGTTTGGATTTGTTGTTTGAACATCAAATACTAAGATATGCCCCCGTAAGCACCTCATCGAAATGCTTCCGGAAGCAAATTAGCCACTCCTATAACCTTCATTTCTTTCTATAAACTATTGGAGTAAGTAAATGAATTACAATTCTTCACTTTCGTCCCCTTCTCTTCCCACCTAGTGTATTGACAAAGGGCCGGGTCGGGTCGGTCCGGTCCAAACCCGCCCGGTCCACGGGTTGACCCGGGCACGGGTTAGCCCGGGTCAACGGGTTGAGTCGAGTAGGGGTACCCGGGTTTTGGTTTGAGCCGGCCAACCCTTACCCGGCCTAAACCCGGCGGGTTAGGTCGGGGCGGGTCGGGTCGGCAGTCCGGTCCGGTCCGGGCCGGTTCGTTTTTTTTTTCTGTTTTGTTTGGGGGTAAAATCAAATAGTAAGATGATGCGAACATAGATTCTGGTACCATGTATGCATGCAAGGATATATATGCATGTCACAGAGGCGATGGCTTTTGAGTGTTGCTCATCCACTTGTTGGCTTTGCTCTCTTCCCTGTACCGTTGCAGTCATATGAGATCTTTAATAAATACCGTCTGTCGATGAATCTCTATTGTATTTCTATATATTTTCAATTTTTCTTCAAAATCTTACATCTAAATATCTTTATGCACTTGTTTTTGTATTCTTTTTATTCAAATATATAATAAACATGCAATAGATATTGTAAACGATTATTCAGTGTCTAATCTAATATCTTAGAAATATAAAATTAAATGTAATAAAACGGAGAGCTTAAGTTTGATATTAAATCTTATCAAACATTAAATAGAAAATATAATTAATATTTATCACGAAACTTCAATGTACTTATTTAATGTGAATAATAATAATAACAACACTCAATATAAATATAAAATACTTAACAAAATAAATAATAACACGTATAAAATAAAAAATAATATATTCAAGTGGAATAATATAGTATTTAAACTAGGCCTAAACTTATATACTAATACTAAATCATGATATTTTTATTCATGTTAAATATTTATTATAAAGAATTGCTGTTATCATTTAAATGCCTCCTATAATATAACAAGTTTTGTTGAAAGGTACTGTACACGTAGCCTCTGGAAGCAGTTCACTATACATATATCTACACATATATGCTGCAAAAAAAATTTCAAATTCAAATTCGGACGGACGGGTTGGCTCGGGTCCCGCCGGGTTTTCGGCGGATTAGGGTCGGGTTTGGGGGGTTAGGACGGGTCCGCCTGGGTTAGACTCGGGTTTAGTCGGGTTGGCTCGGGTTCGGCCGGGATAGACTCGGGTTCGGGCGGTCCGGTCCGGATCGGTTCGGGTAGGCGGGTTCAAACGGGTTCAAACGGGTAGGGTATAGGCGGATTTGGCCCAGAAAACCGGATCCGACCCTAGTGAAACCCAGCCCACCCGTTAGAACGATCCGGTCCAGATTTTAGGGTCGGGTTCAGGTCGGTCCGAGTTCGGATCACGGGTTTGCTCAGTCCGGATCGACCCGCCCGGATTTAATCAATACACTATTCCCACCCCTTCCCTCTCCTCTCCTCTCCTTCCCCTCTAATATAATTTGTGGAGCAGTCTTAAGATTCATACAATGAAACGGACCTAAACAGTCTTATTTAAAAAAAAAAAAATCAGTGTCTATTTACAACATCGGAGAGTCCGTTTTGAGATTTGTGTTAGAATAAGACAGATGACTGAAATCTTATCTACACGGTCCGGTCTGGTACGGCGTTGGATCTGAATTTAAAGAGTAGACCACTTCTTACTAGAGATATTATTTGAGATAGGCAGGCTCCACCACCTGTTACTCTTGGTCCCCAACCAACCTGGCTACTGTACTGTCCCATCTCTTCTCTTCTTTCCCCGATTAATCTCCTATCAATCAAACACATCTCTCTCTCTCTCTTTCTCTTCATGGAGAGGCTGGTAGCCTTGGAAGAGAGAGAGGATACAGAACAACAACCCGGGATGTTCTCGTGCTGGGGCCGGTTTCGTGTGGCCTCGTTTTGGCGGCGACTGAAGCAATTCCAGAACAAAAGGAGGCGACGAAACAACTTATTAAGAAGTGGAGGTCTCAATTATGATCCCCTCAGCTATGCACAAAACTTTGACGAGGGCCCGTACGACGATCAAGAAGATGCCCGCATGTTGCAACAAAATCTCTCGACCCGTTTCGTGCAGGTTCGCCAACCCGGTGCAAGGTCTGCGGGTGTCTAATTAATTAATCTGGTAAGGTGAGAATGTGAGGTTAATAATATCTTAATTTTCCTTCAATTTTCTATATTACATTTTTCATATATGCTCAAACTGCTGCATTCATAGGAGCCGGACTTTAATTGGCAGAGTACAGCATATAGTGACATGAGCCTGGCTGAGCATTTTTGTAAGAATACGTAGACTCCAGGAGTGAGAGAATACAACAAGATTTTTTTTCATATTATATTTTGTTTGAATGCGAAAAATCTATCATAGCTTAATTTCACGAAATTGAAAGTTTATTGTTTTATGAAGTGTAAATATCTATGTACTATTTCTGTTCTTACAGCATTTGTGCTAAAAAAATATAGATGCATAATTTGTGGGGATTAGCTAGTGCACAAGTTATGATTTCTATGGTCTTTAATATTAGAAAAGGGAATATTTACTAGACGACAAGTTTTTTTTCTGATGAAGTTGATTGAAGTATATGTATATTTATATTATTTAAAATATTTTTATGGTCAGTATTAATTTTTTTACTTCAAAACCCTTTTCCTCATGATCACTGAAGATGGAGTGGACTATGCTGTTTTTCTTAGAAAATCAGTGTCCTGCTTTTCCGATCTCAACTATTCAAAATTGTTAAGATTTGTGCATGAAAGATATTTTTTATCGAGATACGTAAATAAAAAATTTTGAATGGTTGGGATCGGAAAAGCAAAACTCTGCTTTTCTCTAAGAAAAACAGCAGAATCAGATCCACTAAAGACGATGTAAATATCCAAGTTCTGCACGCATTCCGTGTTGAGGACATTGAAATAGGTGATTATTGAGTGAAAAATAGAAATGTTATCGAATATATTTGAAAATGAATGAAATAGTGTAATTATAGTAAAATGAAAGGAAGACATCGCAGATGTCCTTCAATATTACAGGAGGAGAGATCCAATTACACCATTTTATAGTGACACATCTTGACACTATTTTATGGTGACACGTCTTGACACCATATGTTTATAAGTTATTTTTGTGATTTTAAAATCCAAACAGTTAATCTGAACCGTTCAACATGATCTTCATATTAAAATGTGTCTGGGACCAGATTTTATATTTTTTTGAAAATTGTTTACTATTTTTTTAGAATTATTGAAAATCTTTGTTTTTCAATGGTCCAAAATTGTCTGAAAACAACAATTTTGTACACATCTTAATAAATACTAAATTTTTTTCCAAAAAATGTAAAATTTGGTCTCCAAGCACATTTTAATATGGAGACCTTGTTGCACGGTTTGGATTGACTGTTTGGACTTTAAATTGCAAAAATAATTTATAAGCATATGGTGTCAAGATATGTCACCATAAAATGGTGTAATTGGATCCCTCCTCATATTACAGTTAGGTTTCTCGGGTAGAACTAGCATGTTCTTAAGCTCATCAAAAGATTTGATGAGTTTAACTTAAAAAAATATCAAATTAAATTCAAACGATAAATCTAAATCGTTAAAATCAATCTAATTTACGGTTAGAAAAAGAAGCAATTTAGTATAAAATTTAGCGGTAAAAAAATATTTATAAGTTAATTTTAATACATTTATTTTTTATTAATTTTTGACCGATTGACTTCAATAAATTAATTAAAAATAATAATTTTGCATGTAAATGCATTGCTCGTCAAGTAGATCGGTTTCAATAGTTTAGATTCATCATTTGAAGTCAATCTGATATATTTTGAACTCTAGTTTAGCTCTAGATTTCTCACTATTCTATTTTAATGAATAAGATATTTCTTAGAAGGAAGAAATATTATATTCTATACAAAAATGCTCAATTAGAATTAGAGATATTTCGTCGTCTCTAGAATTTGCAAATAGTCTATTTTGTAGGAGTTGCAACAAATTAAAATATTATATTACTTATTTATTACTAAAATATTACTAAAATATTTTATATTACACAAATTAAGTGGGAATAATATAAAACATTTTTTTGTTTCTTATTCCATTCTTCGAGTACTTGAAAAATGACTTCTTCATAATATTGTGTGTATGAGTCATGGGAAATAAATCTGCTGTGATACAAAGGAATTGCAGGGTCTCTGTTATTTTAAATCCAACATTTTATTTTTTTTAAATACACAAATCTCAATAGAAATTGTTTTTTATGCACAAATTTTAAAGCAAATAAAAGGTTGAATTTGGAGTAACAGGTTCCTGCAATTTCTTTGGATCACAGCAGATTTATTTCCTGAGTCATGTGTGTCCAAATTAATGGGGCATGTCAAATGAACCATGTCCCCCATATATTTATCTATTTGAGATGGAAGTAGAGATCAGAAGCTCGTTAAAATTATCACTATATCAGCATCGTTAAAAATATATTTGTTTAAAATATTTGCTAAATTCAACTCCTTGCCGTTATCTCATCTTTATCTTTACTCCTTATAAAATCATCTTGAATTTTAGAGAAATGAGGAGGCTATCTGTCCAGAGAAGATTTCAGCTTCACATTTAATCAATCTCAGCCATTGATCACTGTTTGATTTTATACCTATTGTTTTTATGTAGTCTTACATGTAGAAGCATAAAATTAATTATAATTCTACCCATTTCAATTCAAAACATAATCTGAGGTATTGACGTTCGCCACATTTTTTCAGATAGTCGCCCCATTTTTTTCCATTTCCTTTTCTCATTTCCTGTGCGCGGAACGTCTTGGCTTCTTCCTGCTTTTCCCCAAGGGAACGCGTTTCAATTCAAAGAAGACAGCCAGTATCTTCTCAACCTACATACACATCAAAGCCCTCAGACACTAACGTGAAACCCTACCTCCGTCGCAGGTAGCTAGCGAGAGTGAAGTAGAGAGCGAGCGAGAGAAAAGGAGAGAGAAGGAAAGACTGAGAGAGAGTGAAGCTGATCAGCAGCTAGGGATCGACGATGACAACGACGACCCCGTCACAATTGATCGTGAAGCAGGAGAAGAAGATAATGTCTGAAAAGATGACGGCTCCAGCGGCGGCGCCCACTCTGGCTGCCCCAGCCACCTCGAAGTTCCCCTCCAAACCTGCTCCTCCGACTCAGGCCGGTCAAGACCTTCTTTCGATAATTTTTTTCTTATAGTTAACTATTCTATATTTTTGGATAATTTATGTTCAATCTGAAGTGTTGTTGTGTTTGTTTGATTAACGTGAAATTTGGGGTTTTGGGTTATTTTGTTCTACCCGTGAATAATTGTGAGTTGCTGTGGAAATAGTAAAAATTATCCAAAAGAGGGAGTATTTTTATTCCTTGTATCCCTTCCATACTCCATTTCCTTTGAAAAAAAAAGATGATAAGTACCAATTTTAAAAAATTACAATGGAGACTCATAATTGCAATTTTCCTCTCTTAAAAGCCCTCTCACATGAGCAGGTTCTTAGCATTTTTATCTCCATGTACACTACATATACATGTACAATTAAGACTTCGTGTAAACTTAAATTTAGGTTTAGTTTGAAGCCAGACCTAACATTTACTGGCATCCAACTGTTGGAACAATTGAAATGTAAAAATAACTAAATTGGCTATGTTGTATCATTTTTTGACTATAATGAGTGTATACATACTCGGAACCTAACATAAATTCTTTTTCTGTCCTATTTGATTATGAATTTAGTGAAAAGGAAAAGGGTTGGGAGCTGGTTTGTAAATTCTTTTATCATATTAATGTAAAGGTTTGTGATACCTGCAAACATCTGCAAATGGTTGGGAGCTGGTTGCATACATGAAAACATATATATGGTCTTTATCTGTGAGAATTATGAAAATTCGAAATGTATTGTAAAGAGCTCTGTATCTCTAATTTCTATTTTCTGACATCATTGTTTTTTGTTGGTTAATATAGGAAATGTCAACAGTTACGTCCAAACAAGTGAAGGTTGGTTTTGTTAGTGGGCTTGTGTCAAAGGAGAAGGCGATGGCATTTGAGAGGATATTGTTTCGTGCCACCAGGGGTAACATGTTTTTGAGGCAAGAGCCTGTTGATACTCCTTTCATCCTGTTTCTGGATAAAAGGTTATTTGCATTTATTACTGCATATAAAATTTACATTTCATTGCTGTATATTTTCTGAACGCAAAGTTATGGTTTTTTTGTTCTCGATTCTGCTTCTGTGCTGAGATGAGTAACTTAACATCTATTTATGCTGTTTTTATGCTGTGATGTACATGTTGCAAAAAATGTGTTTGTGGTATTTTTCTCTGGAGAAAGGGCAAAAGCCAAGATATTAAAGATATGCGAGGTCTTTGGTGCAAACCAGTATCATTTTCCTGAAGAATTGGGCAAACAGTTGCGGGCACTTGAAGAGGTAACCGTAGAACTAACGAGAGACAAAAAATAAATACATGACTTTTAGATTGATACCATTTGTCTATAACAAGTAATATTGTTGGGGCTAAGGATCTATTAATATTAATTCAGGTATCAACAAAGACCAAAGGGCTGAAGACCACAATAGATCTTATTTTTCTTCATCGCAACAGCATTCTGAAAGATATCGCCTCTCTATATGAGCAATGGAATTACCAGGTATGTCAGACACTTCATTCTTCTATACAACACGATACATAACCCTTTATTGTGCTTATTGGATGGTTGACTTATCTGTACAATGCAGAACTTTGATAGCTTTTGACATCATATGTTATTTTCTGTATGCAGTATGTACATATTCATGCATGCTTTAGTATTAGAAATTACCACTTTACCACACATTAAAAGTTGGTGCAAATTGGTGCTTAGCTATTTGGGTCGAAAAGTCATAACACAAATTCTGTTTATGACATTCACTTCTGCTACTTGATCTTTGATTTAATGATTTTTGGAGTTTGATTCTGTTTCCTTTGGGTTTTTGTATTGAAATCAGTGATATAGACCATTTAAAAATCTATTCTGGTACCAAACAGAACATAAATCAGATTGTCACAGTCTTTAACCAGCTCCTGTTATCAATGTACACCTGGTACCAGTAATGAAATGCATTGCAAGTGCCATTGGCACTGCACTGGTACCCAAAATCACCAAAAGGACCTTCTGTGACAGATCAACCAGTACAGGCTGATCAAAATTCCAAATAAAAAATACAGTCACACAATTCAATAGAGGACACAAAAACAAATAAAATGGAATCAAATTTTGCATTTATAGAATTTTTGAGCTATTTTCTAGCTATTTTTCAAGTTGGCATTTTAAAAATATAAAAACCAGCATTTTACTGCATCATGGACAATATTACCCCGCATTGCACAAATCATTAAGCACATTTAAAAAATTCCAAAAATTGCAAAACTTGGCAGAGATGTAGTATGGATCTTTCTTTACAAATCCATAAAATGAAATAGAGATTTGGCTTAGTAAATTAATCCGAAATTGGATTTCAATACTGCATGACAGAAAGGAAATAATAAAACAGTGTATTTTCACTGCTCAAATAAATATAAATAAATTCCAGAAAAAAGTGCAAATATTTGTACAAGACCGCAAAACCATGTTTTGTACAATTGTGATAAAAAATCATGCCTGTGTAGCAAAAATCTAAGAAAAAAGTTATGTTTTGTACAATTGTGATAAAAAATCATGTCTGTGTAGCAACAATCTAAGAAAAAAGTTGACTTTTGACAGACAAAATTGGTAAAAATCTAAGCAAAAAGGCACATTAATTTACACTGGTTAACCTTGGTTACCGTCATAAGGCACATTAATTCAATGAGGATTTCAATTTTGCCTGAAATACTAAAAAGATGATCTCAGTCGAGTTAGTCCTGTAACTTCTTTAATTTTATTTCTACATATTTTTCTTCTGAATTTGACGAGTTATTTCTGTGAGATAAGTGGTATATTTTTTATCTATTTGTGGCTTTTCCTTGTTTGCTGCATCCCTTGTCCTTTCACCTTCATTTGCTTCAGTTTTTTTTTTGTTTCTTTTCTAAATATGATAATAAATTATTTTTACAATATTTCAGGAATTCTTAGAGTTGCAAGAGAAGTTTCAAAGACTTAGATGCAATGAAGTTATATCTTAGAGGTCAAAATTCCAAGGTAAAAATAATTGGTACCAAGGACCAACCACTGACCACTCTTAACAACCTCTTAATCCATCAAGTGAGAGAGACGATTTCAGTTGGCGTCTCTTTTCGCCTGAACGATTATAATCTTAAGAAATGACCTCTATTTTAATTTTAATGAAACTCTAAACTGTGTGGGATTACTTCCATATTTTTTATTATTTTCTGCTAATTGGATACGGCCATGTGATGGCTTTTTAATTATTTTCCATGTTTTCTGGAAAATTTTATAATTGGTATTTGGTTTCCACAGGTTGTTAGTTGACGGATCTAGATAATTTTAACAGGGTTCATCTTAAATTTGCAATATTATGAAAAAATTTAGGTTTCAACTTAAATTTGCAATTTTTATTTGGGTAAACCATTCATACAACCAGTTTTAAATTGCTCGACGCTGATACATCATGTATGGTATGTTTCTCTTCTGATATCTTATACAGACTTAACAGTATGAGCAAAAAACATACATTCTTGTGTTGTGTGCCACGGATTGGAGATTCTACCCTTATTATTAATATATATAGGGCTTAATTAGTCACAAATATAGCTTTATCAAGTCTAATCAATGATCTACTTAATTAAGCTTAATTGGTGAACCTGACTTGACGATATTGTGGGAACAGAACCAAACCTCACTAATACTTGCTGACTTGATGATAATCTGACTTGAAGAGTAACATGTCGCGTTTTGTCTATACTTGCTGAGAGACTGGTCAATTCTTAATTGCAATATTGGTTTTGTCAAATAAATACAAACTGAGTAAGATTCATTAGTTGGATTCTCATATTGCTACTTGTTTGATAAAGTATAATTTTTTGCTTCTTTCGTAATAAGGAATTATAATCAGATTGCTTGCCCTTTTTTAACTTGTCTTTATTTCATGCCTTGTTATTTCATGCCTTGTTATTTACATGAGACGTTGATTAAGATGAACAAGGCATGAAATAAAGACCTTGTCCTCTAGCTTTCAGCAGTCATATGTCCTTCCATTTTCTCCCATGTATCTAGGCTAGAGGAATAGAAGCTCCAAGTTGATACAGATATATATTTTTTGTGACTTTGAGATATGTATGTTTTCAAGGGGCTGATTGATAAAAGATTCATGCTTATCAGGTTTGGGTCCTATATTAGTTGATATATAATTTTTTGTTTGAGACAAAACCTGTAGGTGCATTCCATTGATAAAAAGTTCACAATACAACTTTATCAGTAAAACAAAAAGATGAAATGCAACTCAAGCATGAAATAGTCTTGTCAATTAAAAAATAAATTACTTGAAATTGAAAGTTTCTAAACTACCCCTGCTGCCTATGTGCCCTGAATTTGCCAATTTATAATACAAATTTGTTTTCGCTCAATTCCAGGTTTGTTATCTTTGTTCATGGTTAATTTTTAATTTATTCAATATCTGTTGTTTTTACACTTCGTAATGTTTTCTCCACTTTCAGGGTTTTTTTTCTTTTTCCTTTTTTCCTTAATCTCACTAGATAGTGCGCAACACCAAGCGTAGTGCACCAATTATTTTTTTTCATTTTCTATCAAGTGCTGAGTATGAGTGTATAGTTTTTGGAGCCCGAGTTGAATGCTTCAATTTCAGGATAGTTTGGGATTATATAACAGTATCAGTATCTGTACTCTTCTGAAAATCACATGTTGTATGTAACATATATACCTGACTTGAATTTGGATTTCTAATTTGAATTCGTCTTTTTTGAAGGACAAAGAACAATTCTTGTATATTAGTATTTTCAAGAAAAGTTCAGTTTGTGTTTTCATTGCTTCTTATATACCAGTACATATCTTTATCTAGGCTTTCGGAAGAAGATCTGTTATACATTAGAAACATGGACGTGAGTAATTATAATGTAGTTATGCTTGAATTTGAAATTTCTAATGAAGTTCAGCAGTTACTGCTTGACAGCAGAATCTGATGAAGATCTGTTATACATTGGAAACATGAATGTGTGTATTATATACTTGTCTTAATATTTAATTTAATGCTTCAAAGTAAAGATTAAACTGTGCGTAAGTATTATCATGCCTCTTTACTTTTGTCTGTGATCAAAGTGATTTCAAAGTCCAAATAGTCGATCTGAACCATTCAACGTGATTTCCATATGAAGATGTACTTGCAGACTTGATTTTTTCTTTTTTAGAAGTTTTTTACTATTTTCCTAGATAGGTAGAAATACTACTTTTGAATGGTTGATTTTCTACCTATCTAAAAAAATAGTAATAAAATCCTAAAAATAAAAAAATTGATCTTCAAATACATTTTCATATGGAGATCATGTTGAACGGTTCAAATCGAGTCTTTGGACTTTAAAAATAGAGATATTGATCCATAGTACGGACCCATTATGCGCTATGTATAGTAATATAGCCTCACTCATCATCTAAATATTATTATGGAAGTTGCTTAGTAATTTCTTTTAAAAATGGAAAATATTTTTGTGCAGCTGCTGAGGCCATCGTTCACAGTAGTGCGAGATGGTGATACAAAATGCTTTCTTCTTCTGATTCGTGGGGCCATCAGCATCAAGGAACGTCTGACAGCTGCTACAGGAGCAGCGGTGCCATTTCACCATGTAGTGATGCATGATGGGACTGTAACAGATGTTGTCTTGGGCCATGCACATTGCGGCATGGTAGCAGCGGCACGTTGGATTGCCAAATGTGCGGTCCCTGCTCTTCGTGAGCATAAAGAGTTGTCCTGTACATGCATTCAATATGGTCCAGGTAACAAGTTCTATCTTTCTCTATAAATATGTACTCTTTTACAACAAAATGTGAACATTTACCCAAATAATACATTGGTGAAGATGTTTATTAAATTTCAGATGCTTAATTAAAGTATTGTATTCATCTATTTTAGTTGTTTGCATGACATGGGAGTTGGCCGAATCAGGGAAGGATTTCATCACTACACTTGTGAATAGAACTGATGTTGTGCCTTCTTTTTCTTTAGTCTCGGCCGCTCAGCTGCGTGCTGAGGTACTACCATTCTTGTTTTTTTTTTGTATTTAGAGGTGGAGGTTGCTCTTTTACTGTTGCTCCTATAAATTGTCAAAATATCACTGAAAATATTTCTTATATATGTTGAGGGTAAACAATCTGACTTCTCATTGTTTCTTTAGGTTTTTATATGGTTTCTATATGATTCTTCTTATTCCAGTTTGGGGTTAAAAAGAAGGGGTGGGGAGGTGGGGGGGTGGTGTTGGGAGCTTATGCAAGATACCTGTGCATTTTGCAGCAATACAGTCTTTTGGGTAACCTGGAAATTGTATCTTGTAAGTTGAACAAGAGTTAGGGGTGCAAACGGATCGGATACGGAATAGATAGTGGTAAAACCATATCCGTATCCGTTTTTATTTTTTCGGATACGGATACGGATCGGATATTAAACGGATACGGATACGGTTCGGATATTAAACGGATACTGATACGAATCGGATATTAAACGGATGCGGATACGAATACGAATATCATTCGGATACATAATACGGATGTTGTATTAAAATTAACTTATTATTCAACAAATTAATTTTTCAAATAAAAATTGTTTAATCAACATAATTATTGTCAGTCTCTCAAATAATAATACACTATCATCTCCGCATATTATTGTTTAATTTTTGTTTACTAGAATCATATTTATATATCCATGTACATAATTATAATAATCAACGTAAGAAACAAAAATTTCTTACGGTGCTAAAATCTTCTACAGTTGAAGGCTTAAAGCACCGTTATTTTATATTTACTTTTTAAAATTGTAGGTTCAAGTGTCAGCCTTTAGTATATTTGGAATTTCAATATAATTGGTACGAGGATAAAATGAATCCAAGTTGACAACAGCTGTTTGTATGTAATACAGTGGTGAGAGAATGTAACAAAAGGAATAAAGTAAAAAGATTAGTAGTGGGTTTTGCGGAGCAGAGGGCTTAATGGATATCTGAAATCTAAAAATTTACGGATCCGTATCTGTATCTGCTTCTAAAATCAAAACCATATCTGTATCCGTATCCGCATAATTTATATCCATATCCGCATCCGTATCCGCAAATTATCCGTATCCGAATATCTGTATCCGCAAATTATCCGTATCCGAATATCCGTATCCGCAAATTATCCACATCCGAATATCCGTATCCGTATCCGCATAAGTAATATCCGTATCCGCATCCGTATCCGCAAATTATCCGTATCCGAATATCCGTATCCGTAAAAAATCGGATACGGATCCGGATCCGCACGGATAATATCCGATCCGTTTGCACCTCTAACAAGAGTGCTTTTTGCTAATACATGCTCTAATTATAATTATTGATTTGTATTTTCTCAACATAGGTGATAGTTTCATCATGGTTGACCGATCTGAGGGATCATATCCAACGCACGAGATTTTTAAACCTTGTGAATCGCTCTGTGGGCATTTATGAGGTCTCATGTACCTTTTGTCTCTCACCCTCACTCTAAAGTTGTAGATGCTGATATGCTTGTTAAATCTAACTGAGGTTTTCTCTCTTTAACTGTCTATATATTTTATATTTGATTCTAAAAGCATCATAGAAAAGAAAATGAAGACACCATAGAGAGAAAAATGATTTTAAAAACAAAATTGAACCAACCAGCACTACCTAGGGTGTTAACAGGTACAAAACGGGTTGGGTGGAAGCATTTTTATACCCATATTATGCAATCAACTCTTAAATTAATCACATTTAAAAAATGATCAAAACAAATTTTCAATTCCCACGCGCTGCCGTGGCCGGCACTTGACTAGTCTTTCATAAATCATAAAAAATAGTAAAAAATTTAAAATAATAAAAATTAGTATTCTACAAATTCATTATATAACAAATTTACTAAGCTACTTATTCAAAATTTAAAATTTATATAATAGATTTTTAAAGCTGTAGCACGGAAAATCTTATGTTATCCATAGTCCCTAAGTCTTACTCTATCTTTTAAACAACTTCTTGATTAATTAAATCACAAAACAATTAATGTTTTGTGTGACCGCACGCAGTCAATTAATGTTTCTATGAGATATATATATATATATATTTTTTTTCCGAAGACCCGTAGGTCATTTGCATTAATAAAAATAATCTAGGTTACATTCTTCGTACCAGTAAAACCGGGAAATTTTAATCCTAGGCTACATCCTTCTAAGTTACATACTGCAATAGAAAATTAGAATCCTAAATAATCAGTGTCTAGCTCATCGATCACTACAATAGAAAATTAAACCGTTCTCTGAATATAATGATAGAAATAATAAAATTGTAACGTGTTTTGCAATTATAACACAACCAATTCAGAATCCGTAAATCTAAAATAAAATAGTAAATGTAATTTAAATCTTACAGTTTTAGAGTGACGACATTGTTAAGCGGAAGCGTAAATACTGATGAAAAATGATGATGGCATGGAGACCTTAAGCGTTTTTCTTTTACTTATCTATTTATTTTTTATGGACAAAATTTTCAGGATGGGATGCGTCCAAATAAGAGAAGAAGTATTTAATAACTCTGAGGTAACCTTTGGAACCTGTATATTTTATAAATAACAATATGAATTTTTTTATTAAAAATTACTCATGCCTTTTCATTAATTTATGTACATAAAATTGATGCACAGTATTAACATAGGCTACATAATTAAATAAAACTACCATCTAAATCCTAGTACAGAAATATTGTACAATTTCTCTTGTGATATTTTGCTTTCTTAATTATTTTTCTCCTGGTTATGTCATTAATAGTCCCAAAAAAAATTGAAGCATAAAAAGTATGACTTTTAGTCTTTCAATCAAATAAGTATATTTATTTAATAGTTTGTTGGACCATACTTTTTTTAAGGAAAAATAAACATACTTCATGCACTACCAAAGTCCATTAGCATTTTTAAGCAATGAACCATTTGCCCTTTGTGCCAACTCAGCACGTGTTAATTTTTCTTCTTGATCCCCAAAAAAGCACGTCTAACTACCACTCGACCAGTATTAAAAAATTGAGGAAAAAAGATATAAATAATATAGCAGTAAGAAATGTGAATTTATTGTTGTTTTTGCTGGTGCCCACAAACCTAATAAACAATAATTTTTTTTTTAAGTAAAGGTTGGAGCTTTGGAGGTCAAACTACCAAACTATTTAATATCTATAAAGAATTATTTTTTCGGATTTCGAATCTGTAACCTCCTATAAGGAGATCATTGCCTTTGCCACTAGATCAAATGTTCATTTTGAATAAACATGATTGTTGTTTGTCGGTAATCTATTTATTTTATTTGTATTATCGGTATAAATAATAAAACATTATGTTAATTTATTGAATAAGGAATTAAGATACATGTAAGAAAAACTATTGTTAACTTATCAAATAAAGTTATGTATGTGATTTATTTTATAGTTATTATATTATAGGGTAATTGATAAATATAAAGTATATATGATGATATTTATATTTGTACATATAATTATATAATATTTATTATTATGACAACAATGATCTATATAATATTTTATATAATTTTCTCATTAGTAATTTATGATAATTGAGATTGATTTATACAACATATCTCGTATAATTGTTTAATTTGTAATTTATATATTATTTTAAATTAATCAGACCAATAATCATAAAGGTTTTTATGTTTTATGATGATGTACTTGGTTGTTTAAAGTAATATATTTTCTTTCTTTGTTTGGTGGAAAATGACCAATCATAAAGGAGCTCTTATTCTTATCCAGCACATCAATGTAATTATTTAATTCCCTCTCGTTTGCATGAACCTTTCCATGATATGATAATTCTTCATCACAAATGAAATATGACACCTAATCAACTCTGGATCCCCTGTGGAACAAGCTAGCTATTAGCAAACTTAATTGCCATACTACATTTCATACTCTTTTTTCCTCTCTTTTTTAGAAATAGAGGCTGGATGAATAAGTATTATGTAATTTTATTTTATGAGAAAAACTAATAGTATTATTTTTTTGTAAAAATAAAATTTTCAAAGAAGAAAACTTAAAAAAAAAAAATTTCAATTTACATAAGTTGCTTAGCCCCTCCCATCTACTTCCGAGTAGTATATATCCAACTATATTACTTTTGCACATTATCCTCATGGGAAATTAATGTGTCGAATAAACAAGTAATAGTATTAATTAATTAATTAAGTATTCCTCGATAAAATATGTGGTTCAACAAAAAGAAAACAGAAAATAAAAATAAATTGAGAATTAATCAAACTAGTAAAAAGCTATTTGGGAAGGTATTATAATGGCTTTTGAAAGTAATGCATTTGAATAATGAATGCATTATATGAAGTGAATATTATCGAACTTTGAAAAATATTATTTATAAAATTAATTAACAAAACAAATAATTGAACTTATGTTGACACGTTATACGGATATAATCAAGCAATGCAACTTGGACGAAAAACTCATTAGAAAATACAGTACTAGAAATTAGTAATCAGTAAATGGTTAGGGTAGAGCCAAAAAAATATGATAGGATGATGCAAAATTTCCGAATAAAATAAAACATAATTGTATTATTGTATAATTATTTTAAACACAGTCATATTTTATAAAAAAATTTGAAAAACAAGTATGAAAAAATAAGTATATTTTAAAAAGAATAATTCAATCAGAAATAGACATGTGCCTCTCCCAAGACTCATGTGGCTTGGCCACTCAAAAATAAGAGAAAAAAAACACTGATTATTTCATAACTCGAAAAGATGCACGCAATACTCCTACACTAGGGACTGCCACAGAAGAACCAAAACATAATTTAATTGCGAATTTACTCTCCCTTTGAACCCACTTAAACGATAAGAGAAGAGCTCCCTTGATAAACACATCATTTCCAAAAGACAAACACATAATTTTGGCTTCGATACTTAGAAAGCAAAGAGAATTCATTACATAGGCACTCAAGGCAGCTTAATTGATCAGTACAAAAATGTAAGCAAGCTTTTTACTTTGGTATTTTCTTACGCCATCTCTCTCTCTCTCGGTTATTTTCGTTCAATTATAGCATTGTCAAATTCAAAAGTAACCCGGCCGATTTGATCAAATGAATAGCTTTGTGTACTATAAACATAAAGTGAGAAAGTGTTCTTTCCTGCTTTAGAAAGAAAAAGAATAACGTTGTTGAGATTATATGAGACAATGACCACCGTATGGAAATTGAATTCATATCCTCCCCCGGTACGTTGTACCGTAAAAGATTCTTCTCACTTTACGGTTTGAGATTAAGTCTTATCCCCTTTGAGATTCGGACTAGCGCAGGAGCAATATTATTGGGCTTTGAGATTCGTGTCAAGTTAAAAAGAACAGTCGATATCAATTAATTCTAAAAGATTCCCTATTACGGTACCGGAGAAGATCTGAATTCCCCCGGTACCGGACAAAGAAATCTTCTAGAATTAGTGAATCCATACCATCTTTTTACTTTTGCATGAATCCCAAGTTTTGAAGCCTACCGTTCAATACCTAAGAGGCTGAGAAGATACTTGTCCATAGAAATTACACTATTGCAAGTATAAAGATTCAGCTTAAAATCGATTATTTGTTTATTGTAATGTTAAGTTTTTGACATAGATAACAAAGCTAACTTGCCTATTTTATTTGTACTATTTATAAATTTTCTTAGTTTTAACATTTTTTGTAAAATAATTGATTAATTATTAGAGAAAAGGTAGCATGCACTTAAATTTATAGAGTGGTTGGTGAGTTTAGCTTTATAATTTATTGAATTGGCTTGATTAGACAACTAATTTAAATCGGTAAAATCAATCTATTTGCTAAGCGAGGTATTTTATATGTGATAAATTTGTTACTTTTATTATTATTATTTAATTTAAAGTCAAGCAATCTAAAAATTATAAAAAATAGTATGCATCAGTAACTTATAAATTTTTATTTTTTTCACCGCTTAACTTTGTACAAAATAAATTTAAAATTTTATAAATTTAAATTGTAAATGTATCACTTATGCAGTAAATCAGTTTCAACATATTAGATTCCTTGTTTGAAAACTATTTAATAAATTTTAGAGTTAAACTTATCCTCTTTGAAAACTATCCGACTCATTGTCATCCCTTTTTATATTGAATTATGTCATAATGTATATTTGGTTGTTGCTAAATGCACACTTATTTATTTATTTATTTTTACACTAATAAAACACACTTCCTATAACTAACATTTAAATATAACACACTTAATTACTATAATATATACTTCTCTATTTGTTTGAGAAAAAATAATTAGCTAAAAATAAGAGGCACTAAATTAGTGACTAGTGAGGAACCAAAAGGTAAACTATAATAATACAGTTGACTTATTAATCCTTGAATACAGACGCGGCAATTATTCTTATCTGTTAGTTTTCTAACTAATTAATATTGATAAAGGACAAAGATATTGGTGCTTTTCATAAGAACATGATTGATTAGCAGCATTAAAGCCTAAAGGCACCCATGCTATGCTGGTTGTGGTGAATCCGTATTCTCTGCATTACCTTAAATTTTGAGTTTAGCATCTCGATCGTCTAATCAGAATCCGGACCAATCTGAACGCAAATCGGACGGTTCGGATTCACTATTCATTAACTCAAAATATGAGTTAATGCAGAGACTCCGAATTCGGTTGTGGTTGCTTCGGAACTAAAAAGAATTGGCGTGCGAATGGCGCCGGTTCCAAGTTATGCTGCAATAATCATAAAACAGACAAAAGCTGATCAAAAGCCAGTACTGCCTCTGACCCTCTTTTCTTATTCAGAAAAAAAAAAAGCTAGTATTCTTTTACGTTGGAATTGGATTTTTCTGTTATTTATCTCATACAATTAATGGCGATGCTGTCGCCAGTCGCTGTTACATCATCCGAGCCGTCCAAAATTTGATTGTTTGGATTGTCAAATCTTTTGTAAGTTAATATGTTTACGGATTCCTGTTATAAATTTATATTTTTATTCTTAAAGTTTAAAAAGTAATGGTTAAATGTGATATTCATATGAAAATATATTTACTGATAATTTATTTATTTATTTTTACTACTTTAGATATTTAGATCAAGTAATTTTCAACCTATCTAAAACAATAGTTAATTTTTTTTAAATAAAAATGTAAAATTTTGTTTTCAAAATCTTTTTATATGAAAACATGTTTATCGATTTAGATTGAATATTTAAATTTAAAAAAAATAGAAATATAATTTCATAACACGAACCAATTCGTGATATGCATATTACTATAGTCTCGCTCGTACTAAATCATAAAATTTATAGACTAAAAATTCCATGTTATAAAGTTCTCATTCTTATATAGAACTTTTTCAGTAAGTAAATTAATTCTCATTTCTTGTTCTTCTTTATTTTCTTTTCCAGTTTCCCTCGCTTGCGTCAATTTCATTACCTAAGATTTTATTTTAACTCGAAAAAGATCCTATTCTTGGTTGCTAAATGCTAATAGATAGGAATAGGAGCCAAATGAATGAACAATTTAACTTTCAATTTCTGTTTTATACAGTAATAATATTCTCCAATTAAGTATACATTGTACGGAATATTTTGAATGCAAGGAAATTTAAAATTCTTTGTAAATTATTCACCTTCCTTTTAAGTGAAACCAGTTAAAAATAGAACTAACTAAATTCTCTACTGTTAGCTATACCCACTTTCCACCCCTAGAATTGGATATAAATCTGCTGTTATTCCAAAGGGATCAAGGACCTTGTTATTCCTCTTGTTATCCCTATTACAACTGTTCAAATTTTTTCATGTGCGAATTTCAAAAAAAAAAGTTTTTCATACCTGAATCTCGACAAAGGTCGAAATACTCTTTGGAATAACAGCAGATTTATTTCACCCAGAATTGCCTATCAACTTTGGTTTCACGGCTCCAAATTATCATAACTTGTTACTTTAATTTAATAGCTATGATTAAAAAGGTGGCATTTTGGGTGCGAATGCGATCGTCACTTGCTCATTTTGGAAAAGAAAATATATAAAATAATCAATTATAAAATATTGGAACTCAGACAGCATGATGTCATTTGTCCTTCTCTTTTTCTTTCTCTCCGTTCATCCCCTCAAAAGTGACTTTACAGTCTAGTACAATACCGTACCGAGTAAAATGAGATCTGAGTTGTTCGTTTAATCTGGCACAAATCTACAAACGGACACCGATGTGACTTTGGCCTTGTTGGGAGTATTGTACACAGTCTGTTACCACAGAGGATATGGATCTTGAAATACATGATCTGCTTCGTGCCAGATTAAAACCGACGACTCAGATCTCATCCAACACGGTAATAATAATACCTTTTAGTATGTAACAAGGCAGGAGAAGAAAACTAATTCAATTTCCCCTATCAACCGTTCTTTCCCTATTATCTGTTTCTTTCTTAGAGAAGATGAGTAGCATGGATAGCGCCTCGACTTGTGACGAAAGCTCAGAAGCAGATCTCAATCCTTCATTCCCCTTGTCAGATGCCAATTCTCTCTTCTCTCTCTCAAAACGACTCGACGAGCTCATAATTTCCTACGAGTCTCTTCACAAAACATGGCCGGTACAAGAACCGGTACAGTTGCCTTCGCCGCTAGAAAACAAGCTCAGTGTCAAGGAACGTGCCGAGGTGCTCGATCAAAGGGCAGCTGATAATGGTACGTAGCGAAAAAATCGAACATAATACCAGTAAATTTATTTAAGAGAGTGAAAATAATGTTAATTTTGTTTTTAATTGGTTAATTTATGTAGAGATACAAGTGACGAAGGAGAAATTTTCCAAGCTTCTACTTGGAGAAGACATGTCAGGGAGCGGGAAAGGGGTTTCTAGTGCTGTGGCTATCTCAAATGCAATAACTAATCTCTATGGTAGGCCTTTTTTTTTCTTTGCCTTTTGACCATTTCATACCATGGTAGGTCCAGTTTTAATTATTAGCAATTTGGTACAAGATAAGCTCTTATTTGCTACTTCGGTACTGGTCTGACTTGTAGTACTGTACCAAACTGCCGATCAGTACCTGAACTCAATGGTTTTTAATATCTTTTTATTTTCAATTTTTGAAGCAACAGGAGGAATACTAGATGTTTATATCAAAAGAGAGCGAAAAAAAAAAACTATTAACAAGATTCTTTAATTCCATTTTGTTTTAATTTCTTGAGTCTTGGACTCAATATGTTGTCAATTACTTTCTATAAAATAATTTCTTTGACTCTTATACAACATTCTTTTATATTTGATTTTGAGCAGCAACAGTGTTTGGTAATTGCCATAAACTGGAACCTTTGCCGATGGAGAAGAAAGTTATGTGGCAAAGAGAGATGGACAGCCTTCTCACTGTTTGCGAATACATAGTCGAGTTATTCCCGTCTTCGCAATCTCTGCCAGATGGAACCAAGTTAGAGGTCAGTGCTCGATCCGATTAGTATTTCATAGAAAATTATAATATACTGTATATAATTTTATTCTTAAAATTCTATGTTTGTACGTTTAGGTGATGGCAACTAGACCAAGATTTGATATTTCAATCAATCTGCCTGCACTTGAAAAATTGGATGCCATGCTTCTTGTGAGTAAATCATTAAATGAGTGAGTCTATGGTAATATGCATATTACACAGCGGATTGCGCTATGGACTCGTATCTCCATTTTTGAAGTTCAAACAGTTGGTCTTAACCATTCAATATGATCTTCATATCATCATATAAAATTGTACTTGCAAACCAAGTTTTACATTTTTGAGATTTTTTTTTTGTTAGATAGGTAGAAAATCACTTGATTTGAAAATTCTATATTATCCAAGGGATGGGCTAATCGAAAAGCTCAACATGATCTCCATATTAAAATGTGCTTGAAGGCTAAATTATACATTTTTTTTAGAATATTTGAAAACTACTATTTTTCAGAAAATCTGGACCATAAAAAAAACAGCAGTTTTGAAAAATTCTAAAAAAATAGTAATCGATTTCCAAAAAATGTCAAATTTGGTCTCCAAGCACATTTTAATATAGAGATCATGTTGAGCGGTTCAGATCGGCTCTTTCAACTTCGAAGATGGAAATAAGGATGCAAAGCACCAAATGGCTTATGCTTTATAAAGCATCATCCAACATCAGTGATTTTCTACCTTTCTAAAAAATAATAATGAAAAAATTATAAAAATTATAAATTTGGTCTGCAAGCACATTTTCATATGGACTTCATGTCTAAAGATTCGGATCAATTGTTTGAACTTTGAAATATAGATATGGTTCCAAAGCACGGCATGGTCTGTAATATGCATATTACCATAGCCTCTCTCTCTAACTTCTTAAATTATTATTAATAGCAAGAGGCTTTTGAATTTTCTCCTTTTATTTGAGTTAAAATTTCCAGAGTTAATAAAAAGTGCCTAAGGAAATTATATAATAAATATTAAAGTGATGTGTTTATTTTCCGAAGTTGGAATTCCGTATCAGCTAAATTAGTGGTTCAAATTTTCACCTGAGGCATGCTGAATTTTAACATTTACAATTCATGAAAAGTGCACGAGGAAATTGAGAAAAAAAGTGCAAGCTTAAAATGTGAAATGCAAAAGAAACAAAATGCAGTTACGATATCACCATTAATTTTAAGAAGTAAATTTGCCACAGGAAATACTGGATGACTTTGAGAAGACAGAGTTCTGGTACATAGATGAAAAGAAAATACTAGAAAACAATGCAGTGGCCCCACTTGTATCTGCGCCTCACCGAAATATTGATAAGTGGTGGATGCCAGTACCGTCTTTACCGGATTCTGGTCTATCTGAGAAAGCATGCAAACATTTGAGGCAGAAGCGGGATTGCGCATATCAGATTCACAAGGCGGCTTTGGCTATAAATTGTGCAATCCTTGCTGAAATGGAGATTCCCGAATCATACACTCAAGCACTTCCCAAGGTGAGAGACGACATGCATACCATAATGCCAACTGACACGCATATGCTTATGTTGCATACAGATCTTTAATACTTCCTGCCATATAAATATATAATGCAACCCACTCCCTTCAGAAAGAAAAAGATAAAGAAAAATTGGAAAAAATAAAATCTTGGGTAAATTTTGCCGAAGGTCACTAAACTTTGTCCTTTGTCACGAATTGGTCACTCAAGTTTGATTTGTCTCTCTGTGGCCATTGTACTTTTTATTTGTTCCAATGTCACTCCGTTACTTTTTCCGTCCAAAACACTAACAAAATATAAAGTGACATGGAGATGAACGAGCATATTCTGTTAGTATTTTGGACAGAAAAAAGAGTAACAGAGTGACTTGATTGTGACAAATGAAAAATTCAATGACTACATAGGAACAAATTAAACTTGAGTGACCAATTCGTGACAAAGGACAAAGTTTAGTGACCTCCAGCAAAATTTACCATAAAATCTTTCCAAACAGTCAACACATGCATAAAGGCAGTATTTTCATCAGCAAAATTTACCCTAAAATCTTTCCAAACAGTCAACACATTAATGCATAAAGGTTACTGCCTTTTATCATCATAGTCTTAAGGGGTTTTAGGAAAATAAGAGTAATCTATCTTTGAAACAAAAAATCAAGGAAATAAAAGTAGAACCCTACTAGTTCTATAATCCGTAACTAACCCAAGACTCAATTCTTTACAATCTAGAGTGGACGAGCATGCGTAGGAGACTCAATATATCGCTACATGTCAACTCTGGACCGTTTCTCTCCAGAACACCTCCTCGACAGCCTTGAAATTTCTACCGAGCATGAGGCGCTTGCCTTGGCCAACTGTGTGGAGGCGGCCATGTACGTGTGGCAAAGAAAAGCACGGCCCACCAAAATAAAACCGTCATGGAGTAAGGTTAAGGATTTAATGGATGTGAGTGACAAAAACTTTGTGCTAGTGACACGAGCTGAGAGTCTCTTGCTGTGCTTGAGACAGCGGTTTCCCAGCTTACCTCAGTCAAGAGTCGATACAAGCAAAATCCAACATAACAAGGTATGTCATATGTATATATATAGTTCTTAAGAGTACATCCTGTTTGTATGGTACCATTTGGGCACAACTGTGCCGCACATGATAGCAGAATGCCAGGATGTGGCCCACAGTAAAATGTACTAATTTTTTTTTGTAATACTCACCTTAAGTCGAGGGCAGAGCTGAACTATCAGAAGGCATCCCAAATTTGTGTAGTTCAGTTCCTCAGTAGCTTATGTGTTTTACTGTAATATTCATCAACTTTATGTTTATACTATCCATTGACTTGTAACTATTTATTAATAAAACTGGAAATAGGGAATTAGCTTTTGGACTTGTTCTCTTTCAATAAGTATAAAAGAATTCATATTAAAGTGGTTGTGTGTGTGTGGGGGGGGGGGGGGGGGGGAGGGGGGTTGTATTTTTATTCTAGGACACAATCTGAGATCTAGTAATTTGGTGTAATTTTCCAGTTGAAAGATTTTTTGTACATACCTTGTATTCTAGAAACTCAGACCATCCATTATATGCATATTACGGATTGACCTGTGCTATGGATCCATATATCTATTTTTGAATTGTTAAACATGATTATCATATGAAAAGGTACTTAAAACCAAATTATACATTTTTTTAGAATTTTTTTTACTATTTTTGTAGATGGGTAGAAAATCACTATTTCCGGATGTTCCAAATTATTTAGATCAAGTGATTTTCTACCTATCTAAAAAGATAGTAAAAAAATTCTAAAAAATGAAAAATTTATTTCCATCTTACATTTTCATATGAAGATCATGTTTACAGTTTGGATCGGCTGTTAGATTCTTAATGCTTGAAGTTTTATGCTCCCCTACTTTTGGTAACTAATGCAAGTGTTGCATACAAAATTAGTTAAAATAATTTTGTTGCAGGATGTGGGACAATCGATACTGGAGAGCTACTCGAGAGTGTTGGAGAGCTTGGCACACAGCATTGTTTCATTGATTGATGATGTTCTTTTCACTGATGCATCTGTAAAGCAGAGATGATGTCACTGGAAGACGAAAAGCAAGAAAGGAAAGAAAATTGAATGCATAGTTTCCTAATGTACAAAAATAATTCAATTTATCTTTAGTACTCAGTTTTTATTTTTCTTTTGGTAAAATTAATGAGAATTAGTGTTAGCCACTAATTTATCTTTAGTACACAAGTGTAATGCCCGATCTGTTTTCCGTTGTAGGTTAACTTAGGTGGAGATTTTGATCAAAAGCAATGAAATAAATACAAGAGTCAATTACACAAATAGTCCTGTAAGCGTCCACTATTTTACGTTTTGATCCTTTGAAGTTTGAAAAGTATCAAAGTATCATAGTGATCCTTGAAAGTTATCAATTTTAAGTTTTTAACCAATGGTTGTGTTTGGATGAGCCAAAGAATAGTGCTAACTAGCGACTATTCTGTGATTGGGTTAGCAACTAGGAACTATTTTTTTTTTGTCTTTTGTGAGTTAACATGCTATTTTACTAACCCAACCAAAAATTGAGTTAGTGACTATTCTCAAATTTGAGTTGCTCACTATTCTTACTAACCCAAGCTTTCATTCTAATTAGTATATATGTCATAATAAAAAACTAAGTCGAGAGTATATGTGGAAATTGTTCTTGATTCATTTGTGACTATACATGCCTCAATGTTATTATCCCCCAAGTAATACATGATGTTGTGAATAATAAATGATACTAATATCTATATCATTTACATTGCTTATATTATGTGAGAACATCAACATTGTTTGTAATGTTAAAATTGTGTCGAGGGGGTAAAATTATTACTCTTTTTAAAGGCATGACTAATTTAGTACAAAAGGATACTTTCAAGGATTACTTTGATATTTTAAAAAAAATTATCAAAATGAAAAATGACTGACATACTTCAAGAACTGCTGCACATAAACAAGAGATCTTCTAACACAACAGAAATAGAATAAAACTGTGAGATGGGAAACCTATACAAAAGAAGTGAAATCATAAGATTCAAATAGGAGTTCTGTCTAATCACGGGAACTTTGACCTATATTTACACAAACAACATTATTCATGTCAAAGTTACCTGTACGTACTTACCAGTAAACATTGATTCTTCTTTTCTTTTTTCTATAAAAACCACAAGTCAAAAATAGCTTCTTCTAGTAGATCATCTAATATATCATCTCCGATTTCTAGAACAATGACCTCAATATCAGGTCGAGAGTCCATCCAAGACCGATACTCCATATCTTTTGCAACTATTTGATCGAGTGTGCACGGGAACTTGTGCTTTAAATGCAAATCAATACCTTTACACACTTCCTGAATTAGGTCTTTGCCCACTGGCACAGACTGTACTATTTTATGAATAGACCAAACCCAAGGTGAGGTAACGAAAAATTTATTCCGTATCTCATTCACAACTTCCTCTATTAGGTCAAAAAGGTACTTCGAATCGTCAGAGTAATCATATGAAATTCCAATTTCATCATATAAGAACGAGTCGAGTAGGGGGTCGTCAGCTCTCCACCTCTCTGAGCCTGCTCTGCACAAACCCGATGCTTTTACAACCACACTGACAAATTCATACTGGATTTCTTTGTCATCTAGAATAGGTGTCTCGTATGTAGGGTTAAGAAAAGACGAGATGTCGAACTCTTTGAGTCGAATTATTGTTCGTTGTGTAGGTAGTAGCTCTTCTGAAAATGGGCAATATTTCAGATTAGTTTAATATTTGAGAAAAATGTATAGATGTTTGGGAAATTCAAGTACCTTATATTTTTTGGTCATTTCATTATAGAAGCAAAGTGCAAACAGGGTCAGGTACTGGTACGAAATGATTAAAATACATGAGGTATAAACTTTGACCCAAAAAAAGTTACCATGCTTTATAGTTCTTGAAGTAAATTTGACAATATCATCCTGTACAACTTCATCGTGCAAAGAAGCTGGGCATGAATCCTCTATCTTTTCCTGCGAAGTGTCGATAGACTCGAAAACTTCTGGTACATTTGATTGAACTAATTTGTCAATAGATCTGTCATCTGAGTTTGACGTGTCGTCTTCTTCGGATAATTGCAAAGATTCAGGTTTCTCCGTATTCCCCTGAAATAGAGAGAAGGAATCATTGTAGGTGCAATCAATTGAACTTGCATCCTGTAAATGCATTCAAATTTAACAACTCACTATCTCTAAATGATCCACGCTTTCACCGAGATCAACGCTCTCCGCTGCTTGTGTGTCATCGCCATGCGTGCCTACCTCTACAAATAAATTGTTTCCTTAATCAAAATTACCAAGTCAAGAATAACAAAACTATACAAATGCCGCTAGTACACTGTAGTTACTAACACTAGTACATACCTCTTATTGAAATCAGGATTCAAATAAACCATGGACTTCTGTACTAGAGTTTCAAATAATTTACCAGACACCAGATGACAAAAGTACAAAAAAAATAAAAGAACCAAGCAGGAACGGGGAAAGTATGGAGTATACAGTGGGGCAAAGCTTTACAATTCTTTTGAAGTCAAAGCATATTTTTTACAATTATTTTTTACTAGAGGTATAGTTCAACAAGTATATTTTTGCAATTATTTTAGGCCAGGGGGAGGCAAGCATGAGTCCATATCCTTTGAGGTAACAGAATTATATGAGTTTAGATCCAGACCGTCCAATCAGAATAGAGGCCAATTCGATCCGAAGTGGAATGCACGGGGCCCCTTTAATATTCGTTCCAAAGCAGAGCGAATGGTCCGGATCTAAACTCAAAACTTCTGTTACCTCGGGTGATATGAATTCGGCAAGCACCCCACCCTTCCTCCACCTAGCCTACCCCTGGAACCAAGAAAATATCTCATTGTCAAATTACCTTTAGGTGTTACCTTGAAACCATCCTCTGTTCTTGGGTAGCCTACAAGCCGGTTTAAAATACCAGCATTATAGTCTTCTTCAAGAGGTTCTAAGTACGTTAAGTTTGAATTTTCAGGCAATAAATCGGCATCATCCTCTTTTCTTGGGGTGCAAATTGGAGATGATAAAGAATCAAAATCAGGAAGTGAAAACAGGCTTGAAAGCGATTTCTTTTCCCGGCCAATTTTGAAATCATTTTTTCCGATTTTATCTACCCTCTGGATTAAGTGCATCTTCGCCATTTCATAGGAGAAAGATTCTGCTGTTCTTTCAGCCTCCTCTCGAGTTGAGTTCGTCTTTGACTCTCCAGTTTCTTCTAGTGGATCCACTTTGGATGCATTGTGTGAAACATCAGGTTCAATGGAGATCAAATCTCTCTCTTTTCTACTCTCAATTATGGTCTTTCGGAGCTTGTTTTTTATTTCAGTGAGAGAAAAATGGTGAAGTCCTCTCTCATTATCAATCCCGTCTAGTGGGCTATTTATTCTTGATAAACTTGGTTTTAAGATAACTATACGACTATAACCCTGACTATTCTTTGATTTCTCCATCTCCCAAAAGAAATTATTTCTACTCCGTTCGTCAGATTGATCCAACCCACCAAGGCACTCCAGAATAATTGAATTTGAATCTCTCGAGTTACAATTGGATTCAGCAAACTTCTTGGGGTAGATTTCTCGAGAACTGAATTCAGATAAGCATGAGTCCAAATCATAGCAATCTGTTTGATTTGTGAAATCAAAACTCTCGGGACTTTGAGGGAACATTGGTCTGTTTGGCCTCTCTATTTCTTGATTTAACTTTTTCTCTAACTTAACCTGAGTTTTGTCTTCTGAAACTTTGTTTTGACAGTTTTTAGTGGTTACCATGCTTTCTGGAATTAATTTTGCCATCTCTTCTTCCATGAGTGTTTTAACACTCTGCATGCTAGGATGAGCTCCTCTTGTATTTTTATTGTCATTCTGTAAGAATATTTGGTTCTTGTGTCAATACATAATAATAATAATAATAATAATAATAATAATAATAATAATAATAATAATAAAAATAATAAAAATTATTATTATTATATATATCTCATGAGTGAGGCAACGGTACCTATGCATAGCGCATATTGGCCCATACATAGATCAATATCACCATTTTTAAAATCCAAAGAGTCGATCTAAAACGTTCAACATGATCTCCATATGAAAATGTACTTGTAGATCAAATTTATATATTTTAGAATTTTTTTAAATAAGTAGAAAATCACTTGATCTAAAGATTTTGGACCATTTAAAAATAGTGATTTCCTACCTATCTAGAAAATAGTAAAAACTCACTAAAAAAATGTAAAATTTGGCATTTAAGCACGTGTTCATATGGAATTCATATTGGGCAGTTCGGATCAACTGTTTGTACTTTGAAATTGAAGATATGCATCCATAGTAAGGACCGATAGGTGCTATGCATGGTACCATAACCTCACTCATTATTCTTTATATTAAATGTACAAAGCTAAAAGTCCCACATTATAAAGTCACCCCAGTACCTTAATACTAATTAAAGCATATTTTAAAGGAACAACAAAGTAATCATCATGACCAAAAAACATTGTTTCTGACATAAGGAACAAAGGAAATCAATTACATCAA
The DNA here is from genome assembly GCA_028015225.1 of Carex myosuroides. Taxonomy (NCBI): domain Eukaryota; kingdom Viridiplantae; phylum Streptophyta; class Magnoliopsida; order Poales; family Cyperaceae; genus Carex; species Carex myosuroides. The sequence continues at coordinate 13,787,563 of CM051466.1, forward strand.
AAGATAATTACCAACTGAATGTCGTTAGTAAATACAGTAGAACTTTGGACCATATTGCACAAGAAAAAAGAATCCAGTGATAACTTACATCAACACATTCATGGAGTCCTCCATTGGTCTTGCTTTTTGCATTGACATCAACAACTGCAAAAATGATCAAATTAAAATTAGAAAGATCTCTTCAATATATAGAAAAATAGATTACTTAATGAATGTATAACATACGAATTTGCATTCCTAACAATATTAGATCATAAAATTTTCTTACCAGCATGCTTGTCAGTATAGTTCAGATATGAAATCAATTTGGGGCTTCGCCGAAATTCAAACATGCGAAAGATGCTAGAAATGCAACTGACATTTTCGGACTCATGTTGCCGGCTCCGGCCATTAGTACTCTTTTTCATCACCGCAGAGTAATGCTTCATCATAATAGGCTTCTAAATAACTGTAAAAAAAAGTGCGAGGTCACTAGAGATTTGGAGGTCATATTTTGCATTTACGTCCCACCATAAGTTTATTTTATGTGTATACCTTCTAACATTGTTGCTCAAAGGGAAAGGCTAATTATTTTTTGCCAACGATATGAACTTATTTAATCTATTAGGGGCCTTGCAGATAAGGCCAATTTCTACAGGGATAAAAAATTATGAATAAAGCACAGTCATGAAATTGAGATGAAACCAACAAATAATTACCTTTGTCGATAATAATAAGGTATAGAAGAAGTAGAAATTCCCTTGATGTTGACTTGAACAAAATTAGACGAGAAGACTAAATCTCTAATCAAGTCGGTCAATTTGTGTTTTCAGAGATAAATCCCGAGCATGAGATCAATATTTAGAACTCGATAAGCAATCTTTTACAATGCACCGAAAACATTCTAAGCTTCTCTGTTTGAGGCCGATTCTTATATCTTTCCATTCCAAGCAAAGAGAACAACGAAGTGGACACCAAAAATTGATCAAAGATGAAAGATGAGAAGTAAAATATAAAATAAAATATCAAAGAGAGATCAGGGAACGATCTTTCTTTGATCGCATAAACGCGGGAGGAGATGGACAAGAAGAGAAAAGAGAGAAGATGGGGAGGCGAGAGTTTGTTGGAACTGTCAAAAGAGCTTTCACGCCATCACATCACCATTTATCCATTGCTCTCTCTCTTTCTCTCTACTCTCTCTCGTGAGAGAGGCACTGTACATTGACGGGGACTTTTTCCTTCTCTTTTTTTCTTTCTTTAATTTTTTGGCGCTTGAAATCCAGTAGACAACTGCATCTCTCTCTCTTCTTCTTTATTTTTTATTCCTTTTTTTAAAGTTTTCTTTCCTTTTCTCAAGAAAACTTGCAGATTATGACATGTGGCAGGTGCGACAGCAAAAAAATTCACGAGAGAAAGGATCTTTTCAATTCGCAACTTCTGCAATTCCTGCATTTTCTTTAGAAAATTAAAAATCAATTTATCAGAAAAGAAAATTACTTATGTTTTTATTCCACAAAAGATAGAACCGGATCCTTGGCTGAGATTTTAAATCCAAATCAAAGGTTTCTATGACAGAGTCATGTAAAAAGCAGTGTTGTAAAAAATATATGTTTAGGCTAATTAATCGGCCGATCAGTTATTGGGTGATCAAATTGTCACAGATTTTTTCGACTAATCGTCCAATTATTTCCGATTATGACCGATTAATCTCGATTATTTACGATTAATCGCTTGGCAGTACCCTGTCTGTCCGATGAGCGTATACCGATATTTACAAACACCGGTAAAAATAATGATGACCGGATTCAATTTGCTGCTACGGAGTGTTTGGACGAAACACATAGTTGCACCACGGCTCCAGAACAAACGTTTTGATATTAGCCAACCTATATATATCTATATATATATATATATATATATATATATATATATATATATATATATAGGAGTTGGCTACGGTGCTACGCATAGCATAGAGGGCCTCCGTGCTACGGCTCAATATTTGAGTTTTCAAAATTCTAACGGTCGATCCGAATCGTTCAACATGATCTCCATATGAATATGTACTTGCAAACCAAATTTTACATTTTTTAGAATTTTTTTACTATTTTTTTAGATAGGTAGAAAAACACTTGATCTGAATGGTATAGAATTTTCAGATCAAGTGATTTTCTACCTATCTAAAAAAATAGTAAAAAAATTCTAAAAAATATAAAATTTGGTTTGCAATTACATATTCATATGGAGATCATGTTGAACGGTTCGGATCGACCGTTAGGACTTTGAAAACTCAAATATTGAGCCGTAGCACGGATGCCCTCTATGCTACACGTAGCATATTAGCAATTTCCTATATATATATATATATATATATATATATATATATATATATATATATATAGTTGGGCTATGGTGCATTGCAATGTATATGCCTTCTTATACATTGGACTGTAAACCGTTGGATTTGAAGTTCAAACAGTCGATCTAAATAGCTCAACATGTTCTCCATATTAAAATGTAATTGAAGACCAAATTTTATATTTTTTGGAAAAATTGTACTATTTTTTTAGAATTTTTGAAAATCGTTGTTTTTCAGAAATTTCTGAACCATAGAAAAACATCGATTTTCAAAAATTCTAGAAATATAGCAAACATTTTCCAAAAAATGTAAAATTTGATCTCCAATCACATTTTAATATGGATATCAAATTGAACAGTTTTGATCGGTTGTTTGAAAATCAAAACTAACAATTTATAGTCTAATGTACAAGAGGGTCTATACATTGCAATGCACCATAGCCCAACTCTCTCTCTCTCTCTCTCTCTATATATATATATATATATATATATATATATATATATATATATATATATTTCAGAAATATTACTAAATTACCAATTATTCCATGTTCTTCTCATTCAAATTGAATTGTTACATCAACATTGACAATTTATTTACAAGTACCATGGAGATGTTTTTAAATGTTTTCATTAAACAAGTGCATGTAAGTAGACATTTCGTCCATTACAAAAGAAATAAATAAATAAATGAACCCAACATGAAATATTGAATTCTTACCGAGCAAATAATTCATTGCGTTGGTAGATATTTTAATTTAATTGAGGTGATAAATTTGTTATTTCATACTAACTATTATTTTAATTTCGAAAACGATATTTTCATCATATATTAGCCAAATTGAAATTTCTATATACAAGTTTAATATTAAGAAAAGACAAATTTTGGTCCTTCATTTTTTCTAAAATAATCAATATGTCATAAATTTTTATTTGCATCAATTTGATCCTCCAGCATTTTAAGAAAAACTAAGTTGGCATCTTAAATATCATTTGTAGCAAATATGTCCTTAATTTGTTGAAAAATAATTTAGTTAGTCCTTCATTTGTTTTTTTTTTTAAATAACTAGGTTCAATTTAGTTAGTTCGTATGCGAATAATAAATGATCATAGACCAGCAGTGTTCTTTTCGGATTGTTTTAAGTGCCAACTTAATTCTTTTTTCAAAATTTCAAAAATAATCTGGCGTAAATAAAATTTAGAGGACGAAGATGATTTTGTTTTTTACAAAAATTCCGAGTATATATAAAACATGAATTTCCCTTTAATATTTAATTTTTTGGGTTCTTCCGCAAAAGAAAATAAAAGGGATGAAATAATACTTGAGCGTCATTTGAATAGCATGAATTTTATTTTTTGTGGGTTCTTCCATACGAACTTCTGATTTGGCTACTCTCAAACAAGATTTCACCAAAGATGCAACTAATAATGTACAAGTGTCAATTAGATGAAAGAAACAATAAATAATGCTTATGCATGATTACAAGTTTCACCAAAGCACTTTTATATTGTTTAGTTCCTCTACGGATGTTTGTTTGTGGGAGTTAATTATATATATATATATATATATATATATATATATATATATATATATATAGATAGGCTATGGTGAGTTGCGAAGTAAAACGTCGTTTTACTTTACATCATATTTTCATTTTGAAAATCTAAACACCCGATCCGATCCGTTCAACTTTTTCTAAATATTGAAATGTGCTTGGAGACTAAATTTTACATTTTTTGGAATTTTTTTACTATTTATTAAGCCACTTTGAAATCGCTGATCCACTGTGAACAGTAAAAAACAGTAAAAAAATTTGAACCACCGGATAAGCGATTTTCAAAGTGGCTTAATAAATAGTAAAAAATTCAAAAAAATGTAAAATTTAGTATCCAAGCACATTTCAATATTTAGAACATGTTGAGCGGTTCGGATCGGGTGTTTGAATTTTCAAAATGAAAATATGAGCGTGAAGTAAAAATGACATCTTACTTCACAACTCACCATAGCCCAGCTCATATATATATATATATATATATATATATATATATATATATATATATATATATATATATATATATATATATATAGAGAGAGAGAGAGAGAGAGAGTAAGGCTACGGTGCTTTGCAAAGTAAACCACCCCGTTTACTTCGGGCTACTTTTTGGATTTTGAAAATCCAAACAACCGATCCGAACCATTCAACATGTTCTAAACATTGAAATGTGCTTGGAGACCAAATTTTACATTTTTTGGAATTTGTTTACTATTTATTAAGCCACTTTGAAAATCGCTGATCAGACGGCAAACAGTAAAAAACAGTAAATTTTCTGGACCATCAGATCAGAAACTTTCAAAGTGGCTTAATAAATAGTAAAAAAATTCCAAAAAATGTAAAATTTGGTCTCCAAGCACATTTCAATGTTTAGAACATGTTGAACGGTTCGGATCGGTTGTTTGGATTTTCAAAATCCAAAAAGTAGCCCGAAGTAAACGGGGTGGTTTACTTTGCAAAGCACAGTAGCCTTACTCTATATATATATATATATATATATATATATATATATATATATAGTGAGGCTACGGTACTATGCATAGCACGGATTGGTCCGTGCTACGGCTCAATATTTGAGTTTTCAAAATCCTAACAGTCGATCTGAACCGTTTAACATGATTATAAAATGATTATGTACTTAGAAACCAAATTTTACATTTTTTCGATTTTTTTTACTATTTTTTTAGATAGGTAGAAAATCACTGTTTTTGGATGGTTCAGAATTTTCAGATCAAGTGATTTTCTACCTATCTAAAAAAATAGTAAAAAAATTCGAAAAAATGTAAAATTTGGTTTGTAAGTACATATTCATTTTATAATCATGTTGAACGGTTCGGATCGACCGTTAGAATTTTGAAAACTCAAATATTGAGCCGTAGCATGGACCAAACCGTTCTATGCATAGTACCGTAGCCTCACTCTCTCTCTCTCTCTATATATATATATATATATATATATATTAATATGATTTTAATATGCAATAGCTTAATACAATTGTTGTCCAACAAATAAACAAAACTATTTATAAATTTACGAACTAATTAAGCATATGAAGCTGTTAATTTGTTAATTAATTAGTAAATAGAAGTTTTTTAATATAAAGCATATGAGGCTTTTTAATATAATATTTTTTGGTGGACCCACCAAATGCAAAACACAATGAATATTGATTGATAATAAATTAATAATAGTCTATTTATGATAATTAATTAAGAAAGCAAACCAGAAATAAAAAGAGGAATGAAATAATTAAATGCTCGGGAGGCTGATTGCTACCAATAAGATAAGATTTTATCCGTCAAGTTACAAACAAAAATGACACATGGATATATATATCCATGTTAAATGTCAATTAATAGAGGTCTCTTTCATTTAATGGAACAAATATAAAACGTGAAATTGTCTATTTCTTTTGAATGCACACGCCAATTAATGGTTTAATAATTTTTGCATCGCTACGCATCACTAATTAATTATCCAAATTAAAAGGTTGCTCATTAGACAATTAGTGACATCTCATCTGCCATTCCAGAGGGCCATGCACCAACAGAAAAGAGACATACATGATTTAACATTTTTCCAAGAATCGTAAGAGACAACGCTGCGAAAATGAAATGCGAATAATATACATTGTTGTGTGTTCATGATGATCTCAATTTTTTTTTTTTTTTAATATCAGTTTGAATTCCAATTTTTTCACGTGATAAGTTGATATTATTTTTGGATGGTTGTTATTTATTTATTTATTTATTTAATTTGTACAAACTATAAACAAATCCAGACACCGTAAGACAACCATAAATTGATCGTTTAATTCTTATTTGTTTATTTATTGAATGAACTAGCAATATTAGAAAGAAATCATTTTTTTGGCTACATATCCCGGCAAACGGCAAAGCTACTTTTCACCAGTGGACAGCAACAGCACCACACTGTTCCTGTTTTAAGAAGGAAACTTTACCTTTTCTTTCCAAGTCACCGTATAAAGGGATAAAGAAATTAAGGTCACGATCCGAGTGGGGCATGGGTTGGGTAACGTCCGATCCTCTAGTCATGTTATTAAAGTATTAAACAACGCTCGTGGCGAGCCGTAGACTATATAATATGGAACGAGCGAGGCTATGCTAATATCCCGAAATTTTTAAATATACTACTGTTAAAAAAATAAAAAATAAAAAGACTACAACTGGAGAATTCGAAAAATACCAGAGCCGCAATGACAAATGACGGCTTCCAATAGAGCGCCATTTGTGGTTGCGGCCCCTCAAAAACTAAAAACTCAGCATATTACAGTGATTTTTTTTTTGTTTTTGAGGGGCCGCAACAACAAATGGAGGCCCCCAAAAATAGGGCCGCCATTTGTCATTGCGGTCATGGTATTTTTCAAAATTTGTGGTTTTTTTTTTTGTGGGAATGGTATTAAAAATTTTTGGAGTAATATCTATAAATTATACAATGGTCCGGGATATGGACTCGTATCTTTATTTTTAATGTTTAAACAGTTGATCAAAATCCTTCGACATAATTTTCATATGAAATTGTACTTGCAGATCAAACTTTATATTAATTTGAAACTTTTTGTTATTTTTTTAGATAGATAAAAAATCACTTGATTTGAAAATTTTATTTGAAAATTCTCAACTATCCAAAGCAGTGGTTTTCTATTTATCTAAAAAGATTGTACAAAAATTCTAAAAACAATCTAAATTTTGTCTGAAGTATATTTTCATAAGAAAATCATGTTTAATTGTTCATATCAACTGTTTGAATTTTATAAATAGAGATATGGATCCATAATAAAAATCGATCCGTAATATGCATATTACCATAGCCTCACTCAGTGTTCGTAAAGATTTTAACGAAGCAATTTTGGTTTCCTGAAGCATACAAATTGGTTAGAGGGCACCCACATATGAATTATGATACTTGGGTCCTGCATAGTACCTGTGACTGTGAGTCACAGCACTTTGTGCCCTGACCCTGTGCCATTGATAGGTGTTTTTTCAATGTCTGTCGATGTGGGGCCTATGGGGATTGATGTTTCTAAAGTTGGTTACAGACCTACAGCTGGCTGGTCCCTCAAACTCTTTACTGTGATTGTTTTTTTTCTTTTGATCAGGCGCAATTTAATATTTCATAATTTTTATCTTAATTTCTGCCTCGACATGTCACAAATATTGTAACCTACCAGTCTACCACTAATTGCGTTCCACCTAAAATTAAAATCAGCCGTATAATACCAACTACGTCATGCTGCTCAAAAGGCAACAAAGAATCTGTCTGGGAAAGGTGTCCCATTTTTTCAAAATTTCAAGAATAAGAGAGAGAGAGAGAGAGAGAGAGTACTTTAAAGAAAAAAAATCGTTAATTATTGCTAAGATGCTGCTGACAAAATATGTTGAGGTAATGCCACTATATGTAATGCAATTTTAATTTGTGATGAATAATTTATCTGGATAATTAATATACTATTTCATTTTCACCGGGCTTTGGTTTTCTCGATATAATATATATAAATGGGCTAACTTGCTTTAGGAATTAAAGAGGATGTTTCACTTTCTGCTCATATTTTCATCTTCAAAGTTCAAATAGTCAATTTGAACCTTTCAACATGTTATTCATATTAAAATGTGTTTGGAGACCAAATTTTATATTTTTTGAAAAAAAATTACTATTTCTTCAGAATTTTTGAAAATCACAACTTTTCATTAAATAAAAAAAAATAAAAAAATCATCAAAACAATGATTTTAAAAAAATTCTGAAAAAATAGTAAACAATTCAAAAAAATGTAAAATTTGGTCTCCAAGCACATTTCAATACGAAGATCATGTTGGAAGGTTCGAATTGACTATTTTAACTTTGAAATGAAGATATGAGCGAGAAGTGAAACACCCTCTTTAATTCCCAAATAGTCGATTTTTTAGGTAAAGTTCAAAACACCCTCTATATAAAAAACTTCAAAACAGCGATTTTCAAACCATCTTAATAAATAGTAAAAAAAATTCAAAAAATATGAAATTTGGTCTCCAAGCACATTTTAATATAGATTGAACATTTAACGGTTTGGATCGACTATTTTAACTTTGGAAATCGGAAAACCACTTGGTAGCACTGGGGCTAGGAACAAACGTTTTGATATTAGCCACACACACTCTCTCTCTCTCTCTCTCTCTCTCTATATATATATATATATATATATATATATATATAGTCCGGCTAAATTGCTGCCGGCAGCATTCTGGACAGCTGCTGCCGGGGGCAATTCGGTCATTTCCGGTGTTCAAACAACAAATCTGAACCGTTCAACGTGTTCTAAATATTAAAATCTACTTGGAGACCAAATTTTACATTTTTTGGAATTTGTTTACTATTTATTAAGCCACTTTGAAAATTTCAGATCACATGGTCCAGAATTATGTGCACTGTTCACCCGAATCAGCCAATTTCAAAGTGGCCTAATAAATAGCTAAAAAATTCCAAAAAATGTAAAATTTGGTCTCCAAGTAGATTTTAATATAGATTGAATATCTGTATAAAAAAATTTGTTGTTTGAACACCGGAAATGACCGAATTGCCCCCGGCAGCAGCTGTCCAGAATGCTGCCGGCAGCAATTTAGCCGGACTATATATATATATATATATATATATATATATATATATATATATATATATATATATAGAGGAGGGTTCAAATGCCTCCATTTTTCATGCCTCCACCATGCCTCCATATTTTAAAACTTAAAAGTCAAAATAAAACCGTTGGATATGATCTATATCATTTTATTTATGTGCTTATAAAAAATTATCACATTTTGATTTTGTTTTTATGTGAATCAATAAGTTGAAACAACGTCTAGAAATTATCCACATTAGTATGTTTTTTACAAGCTCTTGATGACAACCAAAACAAAATTGAAATATCATAATTTTTTACACGTGTATAGATAAAATAATGTAGACCATATCCAACGGTTTTATTTTTACTTTTAAGTTTTAAATTTTGAGTTATTAAAGTTTAAAATATGGAGGCATGGTGGAGGCATGAAAAATGGAGGTATTTGAACCCTCCTCATATAGAGATATATATATATATATATATATATATATATATTTATATATATATATATATTTATATATTACTTTTTTGGACGTTGCTCTAATTCTTGTATATTTTTTACAACAAATCTTTTTATTTTTACAAATAGCTCATCAATATCAGCAACTTTGACCTATTTTTCTATTTTTTACAATTTCAAAAAGATTTTAAAACTATAATATTATTTTGAACGAACATATGAAGCAAAAAATAGTATTATTGATAGAACAGTGAAAAAAAATGTGTGTATTTGGTTGGGAGGGAGAGGAGATTGTCTTGTCATGGATAGCATTACAACTTGATAAAATGATAAAGTTCTTGCCAAGCTGGATTAGTCTTTTAGGTGAACCAATTTACTCAATGATTCTATAATGTTAAATGTTATTTATGTCCTAGTGGGCTGCAACAAAAATTGATCATAACAGCTTACTTTGGTTGTTGTGAATCAATTATTCGAAATTTCGAATAGAATTGAATTCAATACAATAGTTTTGTTTGAACTCAGACTAGAGACAAAGCAAAATAATTTGAGAACTCATTATTAGAGCTATACTTTATCATTAGCCCGGAAGAGGACTCAAATCTATTTTTTGAAGATGATCTTTTAAACTTCAATATAGAATTTGAAAATATTAATTTAACAAACTTTAACATATAAGATCATACACTTATACTATTGTTGTAAGCAATATTTTGTGTTGTTTGACTAATTTGCAAAACATATAAATATTGAATTTTACAATTTTTCTGTTTGAGATGTATGCAAGTTTAATTGTTACGTCCGAAGGTTAAAACAAGTTAAAGATACATATCATAACAAGTCGACGTGACAAGTTATACAAGATAATCGAGCACATGATCTACGCGAGCTATAAGGAATGATTTGATATGATAGATGATTCACACAAGTCATTTGGAATGTCGGATATCTATTGGATGTTGAATTATGGAGATTATGATGATCATGAAGATTACAAAGGTCACACTTTACCATTTTGTTTTATCATTTTTAATTTATGTCCAAAAATATAATAAAGTAGATCTGAGGTTGTGTCCAAAAATTAACGGGGCAGGTCAATACTGAAAACTAGGTACAAGCAAAATGATCTACATTGAGCCGTTGGCTCTCCTTTGAAGTTCATTATAAATAGTGGGCTCTGTCATCTGTCTAAGGAGACAGAGAATACCCTCACAAACATAACCCTTTGAAATCATTTGAGAGGTTTAGCCTAATCCATTGTTGTTTGTGCCTGAACTTCAATTATCTTTCCAGCAATCTCAAATACACTTCACCTAAATTGATCATTGTGAAATTAGAGTGATAGTCAGTGAGTCTCTGGACTTATAGTCTTTATTTCTCGCCTATTCCAAGCTGTTGTGCTTGCTTATGAGCCATGTGTGCTCCTTTATTTGCTTGAGCCTTTAGTGCTCACTTCTCTGTTTTTTGGGCCGTTGGAATGTTGTCTCGCCGGTTCCAACTTGTATTCTTGTTTGTATTGGGTAATAGAGAGGCCGTTTTGGTTGCGTTGCCCCGGAGACGTATGTCCTTTATTGACCGAACTCCGTTATCAACTCATGTGTCACTTTTTCTAACTCTATTATTTACTTTACTGCACTTTATTTAGTTAAATTCATAAGTTCTTGATTCTGTCAAGAACTATATGTAGATAGATATACTTACACATAGAAACAATTTTAAACTTGTCTATCCAACCAATAGATACAAGTTATATTCAAATATCTAACTGATAGAGTTTAAAGTTTTAAACAGTCCCATATTCAACTCCCTCTAAGTGCCGTTAGAGCACATATACATCTTTTAATATATAATACATTACAAAATTATTTTGAGGCGTAGTTTTATGCTCCTCATGAGGGGTGGACCTCTTGAGGGACTGGGAAGAAGCTGCACTTTCAAAAATTAACATATGATACATGATATATAACTAATATAACATTAAAATTTATAAGTTTGCTCCTCCAAATAATATATATTTAAAGAGAAGTGACTATAATGTTTTTGTTCCTATATATACAAACAACAAAAGCACCTTCAATTGGTTTTTTCAGAATTCCGATTTTAGTGAAATTTCAGTCCATGAGGGGTGAACTGTTGGTTTATTAGAGGTCTGCTTTTCAGTCAGAAAGAAAAAACAAGGCAAAAAAGAGAGAAAAAGTTGAATACCTTCTTTTTAAAATTGGAATAAAACAAATATTATAGAAAATATTTTAAATTATTAAAAAAATGGAGCTTTATAAATACTGAATGTACAAAGAAATCAGAAAAGAAAGTGAGAGAATGAGGAGACGGAGATAACAAAATTTTTATACATTTCTCTACCAGCCGACATTTTTATTAATATCCAAAGTTTAATACAAATTATTAATTATGCCCAGAATCGGACTCAATATCGAAAAATACCCAAGCCGGCCAAAAAATGGCCGGCTTACTCGTTTTTTTGTTTTTTTTAAGACACTATGAATAGCAAAATAGTAAAATCTAACACTGAAAATTGAAATTTTTTGTTTAAATTTTTTGTTAGATTACTTCTTGTGATTTATAATTACCATATTTATACTAAAATACACTGGATTACTGGAAATTATGTTGAATTACAATATATTACAATAAATTATACTGAATTACACTAAATTACAATAACTTCGCTAATTACGCAAAATTACGCTAAAGTAGACCGATTATGTGCCATCTTTCATGAATCATAAAAAATAGTAAAAAAATTCCGAAAAATAGTAAAAACTGGTATTCTACAAGTTCATTATGTAACTAATTTACTGAGCTACTTGGATTGAATAATAGAAATGAAAATCTTAATCGGAAACTTCAACTCAAGTTTTGAGGCTCTTCCCTTAGTTTTTTGGCGATTCTGAATTTCGAAATCTAGCATCATAGCACGAATGCATGCGTCTTTTCACAAGCTTTCCGAAAAGTGGTCATTTGCTGAAATCGGACACTCGAGCGCCATTTTATGACCGTTTGAAGTTTCGCCGTCGTTTTTCGCCTTTTCAGTGAAGATATCGTCCCTATTCGTATGTAATTTAGCATAATTTACTGTATTTTAGCATAATATAATGTAATTTAGTGTAATTTAACTTAATATAGTATAATTCAACATAATTTCCAGTAATCCAGTGTATTTTAGTATAAATATGGTAATTATAAATCACAAGAAGTAATCTAACAAATAATTTAAACAAAAAATTTCAATTTTAAGTGTTAGATTTTACTATTTTGCTATTCATAGTGTCTTAAAAAAAAAAAAACGAGTAAGCCGGCCAGAAAATGTCGGCTCTACCAGTGAGTTACATTCCTTACAATTGTATCTAATGGGCAGGGAGGGATGTAAATTTGTGTTGTGATGGGTCATGACTAGTTATGTTGTGATTTGGGTTTCGTATCATACTGTATTGTGATTAAGTTAGATTTTTACATGTCATATCATGATTAAATTCAGAAATACGATCACAACACATTAGTCACGTGTGATCACATGTGTTGTGTCCAAATGTGACTTTTCACATTTGGTCACGTTTAACTAACTTTTTTTTGTAATTTAAGTTAGTCCATTCAAAATTCACCATTTAATTAAGATCTAATGGTCATGATTACGCGTGACTTACGTGACCACGTGCCGTATTAATTTTTCCAAATAATAACCCCGTTATGTAAATAGTCACAATACGAGACATACGAATCACGACACGAGATCCGCACACGTACCGTCCCGTGACGTATCCAGTCACGACGTGATCTTTTACATCTCTAATAATAGATCTCTAGAGTTTGTTATAAACAGCTTGAAAGAGGATTTTAAATTGTCTGAAGTAATTCAAATTTTGAGCTTGGATCATAATTGTTCGATCAATTTTGGCTCGAATATTACAAAGGTTCTGTGAATTTTCAAATTGGTCCTCTTACAAAGGTTCCATGAATTTCAAATTGGTCCTTTTGGCAGCCACTGTCAAGTTTTCAAAAATATAATTTTCAACTTGATCCAGAGTGGTTTGGATTTTTATCTGACGGTGTGGATCCAAACTCAAAAAGAGAACTATCTCAATCTTTCCATACATTGTGTAGAATGGGAGAAGAGGGGTTTCTGAGAGGCATCAGGTCGAAATATGTCTGATACCTGATTTTGTCGTCCGATTTGTATTGAAATTCTCACAAACGGTTTAGATTTAAAAAATGGTTAAAATTAGCACATATTCAAATTCTTTCGTACGAATTTCAACGCAAATCTTAGACCAAGCATCGGATCGAAATTTCAATACCCATTGGAAACTCGATTACATGTTTTATAAATTTTACGAGGACAGTTGAACCATTATGTGCTCTAAACTATTCAATAGATTTTTAAAGTTCAGATCAGCGCGAAGTCATAGTATAAGAATGGGGTCAATTGATTCTTATTTTTTTTCTTTCCAAATTTTTTGATCGGTGACTTATTTTCAGTATAATTTATAGTAACTCCTTCCCTGGTTCAGACCATCAGGATTTAATTATGTACTAGCACATGAGCAATGGCGAATTCAAATCTTCCCCAGTACCGTAAAAGAGAATCTTGTAGAATTTGTGGATCTGGTCCGTTCTTTTTAACTTTACACGAATCTCAAAGTCTAATAATACTGCCCCTGCGATAGTCCGAATCTCGTCCGGGAATAAATCTCAAACTGTAAAGTGAAGGGAATCTTTTACACATATTGGATGTGAATAAATCTCAAAGCGGCTGTGCATTTACTTGTTCAGCAATGGCAAGGGATGGATATGAAGTTGTGTTGTCATTTGATTCTCTAGCAGAGGCGGAGCCAGCTTGGATCAGGGGCAGACAACCGCGTAACCCTGGATTTTGGAAATTACCTATCCTGACTACGTGACTGGTCTCTAGTGATTGGAAACGCATTCACTTTTGTAGGACAAGGAAATGCACAGCCGTATTAATTAATTCTTAGATTTCTGATCGTAGGAATTATGATTATGAATTATGACGGACCAACCGCCAACGTTCGTGCCATATTAATAAATTGTGGTGTGCATGCATGCGTAGCCTAAGCAAATCCAGACCGAAATTTTTAATAATATTCAAAAAAAAATATTAAATTTTAAAGTCTACACCCATGCAGAGAAATTTCGAAATCTGTCCAAACCGCAAAAAATTTCTGCAGTAATTCAGTCTAATACCGCAAAAAATATTTACAGTTTTAGTTATGGAATTCCAAAACCGCAAATGTTTTTTGCGGTTCTAAGGTTTTTTTAAATTAAACAGAAATGTTTATAATTTATTTGTTTTTTGTATTGAAATATTAGTAATATTTTATATATTTCTTTGAAAATGGATGTAATACTATATAATTTGATTTATTAGAAAGACTGTGACAAATAACCCTGATCAACATTTTTCAGGCCGTATATTTCTTTGTGTGTTATTGGAAAAAAATAAAAATGTTTTGAATCTGAGTTATTGATCCCGGTTCAAAAGTCACTTCTAGGTAAATACATAAAATATTTGGATTCTTCTATTTTGAAAAAAAAAATGTGTCAGAAAAAGTTTTTCAAACAAAATTTTTGTCATAGATTTTTTTTTGTTTTTTCGAAAATAGGAAGATCATAATATTTTCCGTATTTACCTAGAAGTGACTTTTGAACCGGGATCAATAACTCAGATTCAAAACATTTTTATTTTTTTCCAATAACACAAAAAATATTTAAATTTTTCTTACAACTGCAAAAAATCCGGCATGAAAAATGTTGATCCGGGTTATTTGTTGCAGTCTTTCTAATAAATCAAATTATACAGTATTACATCTATGTTCAAAGAAATATATAAAATATTACTAATATTTTAATAAAAAAACAAATAAATTATAAACATTTCTGTTTAATTAAAAAAAAAAACTTAGAACCGCAAAAAATATTTTTGGTTTTGGAATTCCGAAACCAAAACCGCAAATTTGTTTTGTGGTTTGAACATATTTCGAAATTCCTCCCTTTTTTCTGATATTAATAAAAATTTCGGAGATCCAGATGTTTAAATTTTCTTTTAAATTTTTAATCCGATTCTACTCTACAAAATTAAAGAAGATGGTCCAAAGGATCAATGGGCATCGTCTCCGTCACGTCACTGTTTATTATTTTAAATAAATTTGTTTAGAGAGAGAAAGATGAGGCTGTTGATTAATCATATAATTGGCTCTTGACTTGTTGAATTAATGGGTTAGTAAGATAAGATTTAAGATGACACTGATGTAAGGCAAACAGCTGTATTGCCTCCAGGAATCAAGAGACCTGTATCCATGTTTTGTTTTTCTTAATTCATATAATGCCTTCTCTCGGGGGACCTGACATTTATCGTTTTAATTATTGTGATTGTGAGGAACAAAATCAGAAAATTGTTATTGAGAAGTTCGATATGTAATGTTTTGTAATTTTATTTTACGAGAGAGCTAACAATACTATTTTTTTTGTAAAAATTAACATTTTAAAGGATAAAAATTAATTTTCAATCTTATTTTAGTACATTTTTTTTGTGCATTTATTATTATTATTATTATTATTATTATTTAATTTAAATGAGAAAGTTGGAGGTCAGGTTATCCAACGCTCTTTTCAAGTCTATGTTATTATAATAAAATGATCTCTTTCATTTGAATTTCGAACTCGTGTTCTCTCACATAGAGAAAAATTTGTATACTCTGCATTAATGTATTTTGATCGTCTAATTAGGATCCGGGCCAATCTGTCCCAAGATGGAATGCACGGGGCTCCTTTAATATCAGTGCCAACACGGATGGGATAGTCCGAATTCATTCTGCATTAACTCAAACTTTGAGTTAATGGAGAGGATATGAATTCCAAAGAGATGATATTTGCATTTGTTATTAAAACAAAGGTTGATTATTTGTGCCGTTAAATTTTTATAAATTACTGCATAAGATCTCATGTCGTTGGAAATAGCAGCACACACTGCACACGAAAAAAAAATAAAGTAATTTTTAAATAAGCTTATACTACGTTCGAATCAAGAAAGTTCGTTTCGTTTTCGTTTGTAAAAATCTGAATTGGATGCTGATAAAAATTTATCAACATGGATTATGTTTCCCTAAATTTTAGCAGGAATTTCAAATCCCCTCACGAACTGAAAGGCCCAAAAGGCCGCTACCTCCACAATCCTTGCTATGTAAGTTTTCAAAAAATTTGAAATTACAGTATTTCTTCTTCTTCTATTTCTATTTGTCTTCCAGAATTTATAATATTATATTTACCTTTTAAAATTTTAAAAAATCATAAATTTACTCAATTTATTGTCTCTTCTATTTAAACTCGTTTTTTCCAATTTATAAATTGTAATTTAATTTTTGGGTTTACAAACATGCTTCTCTAAAGGGATCCCAAATCAGAAAAGTTTTGAGGATTTTAAGCAGCAAATCAGCAAACCAACAGTCATTGTTAAATTTACATAAAAAAAGTTCCAGTTATATAATTATACCAATACCATTATACTGAGTCCTAGGTTCGACGATGCCGTATCATAGAGGTGCGAGGCAGAGAGTCTGAGCGTTTGGGCGGGCACTCAGATGGAGAGAAAGAGAGAATGGTGAGAGGGGGGGGGGGGTACAATGGTCTAAAGTGAATGTTGGAATCATAATATTATTATTTAATTAATTTTAGATATAATTAATATATTGTAGAATTATAATGGATAAATATGTGAGTTTTTGAAATTTGGAAGGCCAAATATGATATTATAGACTTTTCAGAAGGGCATACATAATGTTGAAGTTTTTGAGGTTACAT
Organism: Carex myosuroides; assembly: GCA_028015225.1. Classification (NCBI taxonomy): domain Eukaryota; kingdom Viridiplantae; phylum Streptophyta; class Magnoliopsida; order Poales; family Cyperaceae; genus Carex; species Carex myosuroides. Next base: position 13,804,863 of record CM051466.1, read on the forward strand.
GAAATTTCCCCTTATATGAAAATTGCGAAAACTAACAAAATGTTATCAATAGAGATTATTTAAAATCACCTTGTTACTGGGTCAGTGATGATAGTAGTGAACCTTTAAATTTTGATACTGTTCAATAAGTAATTAACCGATTTTCAAATTGAACCAATATTTTATTCATAGTTGTCATATAAATTTATTGTCTACAATAACCAATCCCACTAAAAAAACATTAATCAAAATATTAAATCAGCAAACAGGACATAGCTGGTAATACTATATCACCAGCATAACTACTCTTTAAACTCGGGTAACACAACTTGCCACAAGTGCTAATTGCAAAATTCATTCATGTCCGCTCTCAAACCTAATAAATTCATGCAATAATTTTGAAGTATAGAGGTTTACATGGAAAAATTTCAACCTATTAGCTAATTATTAAATAGCAAATTTAATTTATTTTAATTGCACAGTCCATCCCAAATGATCCTCAGCAAGACCCATCTGGAGACTTGTCAGGGCAGAGTAGAGTTGTTGCGATACTACACCTACGCCGCTGTTTCCATACTCCACCCTGTTAAATTTTTATACAAGATTTATTTATTTATGAGCACTAAAATATAGAAACAAGATTTATTTCCTCAAGCGATGAATTAACACCCAATTTTATCCCAATTATATCATCATTAACCTTCAATTGTGCAATTAAGCCCACAATTTACCCGTTTAAACTGACATTTATGCAATTACGCAAATTCCTCAGTTGTTCAACTCAACACCATCTCAAATCAAGGAAAAAAGGAAACGAAAATATCTGGCTTAAAATGAGGTTGCACATTTCAGTCATATCATACTTGTTTTAAAATTGTGACATTATGTTAAATGTCAAATGTCATATTGATAACAAACTCACTCAACAATTATTAACCGACTATACAATCATAAAAATAAAAAAAGTACACATTTTTTTTAGTTTATATATGTTGTATATCAAACTTCGTGCAATTTAACAAACATATCGATCATTCATCCAATGATTTGAAAAATTAAAGGTAACACTTCAGTTTTGTTGAATGATGAGTGGCCAAATGGTTCCCAAATTGCATCAAATTGAAAACACCATCTATCTCTACAAAAATCGAGCTTATATATGCAATTTTACTTATTTTATTTTGATAACAATTTTTTGGTTGTCATGGTTGTCCTTTTTGAGGCAGTAGGCGTTTACACCTACTAATGAGTTTTTACTAGAAACAAAACAAAAATATAGGTGATGGTACACCGGTTGTTGAGGTCATCAAATAATTACAATTGTCAGTATCTCTTTCCTTGGTAAGCCAAAAAAAGGATCCTAATAAATAGCGCATATTATGTCATGCAAATGCATAAAACATATTAGTGCTACCCTTTCTTTCTCATACCAAATTGTACAAAACAAAGGTGCTAGAAAACCAATTTTTTTTATTAAAGTCCGACAAAAGTAAATTTGGAATCTAAACCAATTTCTTAGAAAATTTGAAATATAAGCTAGACGCTAGCGTCCATAAAATTTATGGACGTCATCAGACACTACGGATGCCACAGATTATTGACGTCCAGATGTGTTAGGGGGTATGGCACCAACACATGTTATTTTGGTCCCTATAAAAAAGTTAAAAATGAAAAGAACAAAGTTGAAGGGGACATGCTATATGTTATGTGGAAGTTCGAAACAAAGAGTGGGAATTTGGTTTCTTAAAAGTTAAAATGGAAGTCCACTGTAGAGTCCCACTGATCGCAAAAGTAGACTGGAACACATCTAAGCAAACTTAATTTGTGTCTTACAGAGAGGATGGAAAAGGAGATACCACAAATAGCCTTAGATTTCTAATTCATATATATTTTGGGTTTCGATGAAAAATTACCTTTTACCAAGGTAGGTTATGCTTCCTACAGGAGATACCACAACAGCAGTTCCAGTGCAGAAGACTTCGTCAGCATTAAGTAATTCTTCTACTGAAACAGCACGCTCCTCAACCTTCAATTAAGAAAAAATAATCTTAATTATCGAAAGGAATTATAATGCGCTCTTTCTTGCAAAAAAAAAAAAAGAATAATGTGCTCTCATGCAAAATTATTTAGATGTAACCCAAAGCTAATTGTCCCTGTATATTTTTCTTTATATTTTAGTTGGAACTTTTGCAAACTTCACCACAAATTCCATCAGTAATTAACACCTACATTGTGTCTATTTGCACTAAGCCCCCCCCTGTTCCTAGCATTTTGCAGAGAACAGCCAAGCCAGTATATCGCATGATTCCATTGACTAGGTTCATTATAAATGGTGGCACATTCTTTTGTGGTGATCCATTACATCCAATAAACTGACCATTAATGGTTGGGAAATGGTTATTAGTAAAATTGACAAAATATTACGGTGGTGACCAGGGGCAGAACTAGAAAATTTTGATAGGGGTGGATGAAAATTAAAATGCACAATTGTGGTGAGTGAGATTTGAACCCAAGACCTCTCAACCATAAAATAAAGCTTTAACCACTGGGCTACAACTAAACATTTGTCATCTATTGAAGGTGGCTAGACTATATAAAAAGTTTAAAAAAGATAAAATTCAATTAAATTCCTATACATATAATTAAAATTTTGAAATCACAGGGGTGGCTTAGCCACCTTTGGCTAAGTCTTAGATCCGCCCCTGGTGGTGACAACAAAAATTATATTCATTAGGAGGTGGACTTATATTATTAAATTCTCTGTTATCCACTATTCCTTTATATCTACTTATAAAATTCAAATTAAAGTTGGGAAATGAATCGATAAGATTAGGAGGCAATTTGTGTGTGTGTGTGTGTGTGTGTGGTCAGGGTGGGGGGTGTTAATAGGAGAAAAATTGCTCTAGTTGCATGGAATATAGTCTGTAAGCATAGACACGCCAAGGAGGTTTAGCAATTTTAGCCCTCCAACACATGAATAAAGCTTTTATTGCAAAATAGGAAATATTTAGACAGTAATTGTTTAGATTTATGGAAAGATATTATTATTGAATAATATAGCTCCTGATGAATTTGAAGTGCTGGTACAAGATCCACCATAGAAGTTACAATGTATCAGTGGCTGAGGCTAGCGGTGAAGATCGATCAGTATTTTTCTACCATGGCACATGGAGGGCTACTTCATACCGATGTTATCCATATGATGCTTAACAATTTTACAAATGCTTGGCAAAAGGAGGATAAGTCATAGAGTAGAACTAGGGTGTTCTTAAGGTCACCAAGCCTTTTAGTGAGCTCAACTCCAAAACCTATTGGATTGACTTCAAACGACAAATCCAAACCGTTAAAACCAATCTACTTCACGAGTTATGCGTTTACATGCAAATTTATAAATTTTTCAAATTAATTTAGTATAAAGTCCAGAGGTAAAAAAATTGATAAAAAATGAACACATTAAAATTAATTTGTAAAACTTCTTTTTATGACCGTTTGACTTTTATACTAAATTACTTCGAAAATTTATAAATTTGACATGTAAACACATCACTTGTAGAGTAGAATGGTTTCAAGGGTTTGGATTTTTCATTTGAAGTCAATCCGATAGGTTTTGGAATAGCTCACCAAGAGACTTGGTGAACTTACGAACACCCTAGTTCAACTCCAAGTCATAATCCATTTTGGATTGATATTTTCTTGAGTCCAATAAGTGCTGCTTTTAGATGGAAGGCTTGTAATTTGATACATTTTGCTGATCTGCATACTGCTTTAAGCTTGTTTATTGCATGTAATCTGGACATGATGCTAAAGGGATTAGGGTAGTAATTTTCTTTTGGTTTATGGTATGGTAACACTCTTTTAAGATAAATTTACTTATCTAGGTATACTATTATGGGTTTGTATGTTTGGACTTGGATTTCATTAATGAAATTGGTGGCTTAGCCCCTTTTCTTCAAAAAGGAAAAAAAATAGGCATTCATTAACAAAACTATGTTTACTTTTTATTTGTTGTGCTCTTCCAAAATACAACATTAATTCCTTAATGTACAGAATAAGTCACAGCTTAAAATTATAGTGAGATTGGAAATAAAATCAGCGACTATACAAAGCGAAGCTTTGAAGTTGAACATCTCGTCAAAAGTATATTCAATTACTCACAATAAACATACTGAATAACGTCAAAAGAATAAAGTAAACATACTGACATGTACTCCACATAGGGGTGTCAATAGGTCGGGTTGAGTCACCATTATTTTATTAATGTTTCTTATAAGGGTCAACCCAACCATCTCGTTTAATGTGAATACTTGTTAATATAATTATAGTTATTTGATATTTAGTGAATACAAAGGGTCCAGTTCTCTAGTTTATATGTTGGTGTCCATAACATTCAGGTAAAAAGCTAGATGCCTTGCATTATCTTCAAACAAGGCCAAAAAAATCCCAAGCCAATATAATTTTTACTCTAGTCTTCATGTAGTATAATGTGAGAATACCTCAAAACAAATATAATTGGCCAAAATTATTTTAATAATTTATTAGCATTTTAAATTGATGGTTAAATAGTATGATATATACTCATATTGTCATTGTCAAATAAATCAAATCAGTCAGGTCATACCCGTACCATGCCCGACCCAAGATGGGTCAAAAAATTTAGACAGGTACCCGACCCATTTAGCCGTTAGGTAGATCAGGTCAGGTAAGGAATTGACAGCCCCAATTTCACACAAGAAATGGAGTGTTCAAAATACAGGCACATGGTTAGCATCAACTAACCAATATATAAAAAATAAAACAATGTGCGCAAGTTTGATAAAACATAATCAATTAATTAGAACGCTGTTGCCAGTAAATGGCTTTAGCAGAATACCGTCAGACAGGAGTAACATTTCGGAAAATAATTGCAATTTGTAAATAAGGAAGAAAAGATATCACCAGATTTCAAAATGCATAAGTTCAGGTGTTACCTAGGTGTAAATTGCACAAAATGTACCTGAAATCCTTGGCCTTGAGCGACATCCATTATACTTTTCCTTGTAATTCCCGGCAGGATAGTTCCTTTTATTTCTGGCGTTGAGATCACATTTCCCTACCAAAAAGAAGTATATAAACATCAGACCAACGCGGTAAATAAACTGGCGCAATTCCAATCTATGTGGTACCATAAAGAAATTGTACTGACCAACCTTAACCACAAATATATTGCACGAAGAAACTTCTTCAAGGTACCTCTTGTGTACTGCATCCAAGTACAACACGTCTGAGTAGCCCTTCTCTTTGGCTATTTTTTGTGCTTTAAGCACCTAAATTGCATTTGGAAAAAAAAAAAAGAGAGAGAAGAATTTCAAGTAAAATAACCAAATAGCCGAGTAAAACTACGGTACTATGCATAGCACACTTTAGTCCGTACTATGGATTCATATCTTCATTTTCAAAGTCTAAATAGTTGATCTAAACCATTCATCATGATTCTCCATATGAAAATGAACTTGGAGGCCAAATTTTACATTTTTTAAATTCTATCTACTATTTTTTAAAATAGGTACAAAATCACTTGATCTAAAGATTCTGGACCATCCGAAAGTAGCGATTTTCTACCTATCTAAAAAATAGTAAAAAATTCTAAGAAATGTAAAATTTAGCATCCAAACACATTTTCAAATGAAGATCATGTTGAGTGGTTCGGATAGATTATTTAGACTTCTAAAATGGAGATATGCATCCATAGTATGGACCAAAGTGCGCTATGCATAGTAACATAGTCTCACTCCCAATAGCCCATACAACACATTACCAGAATTCATACCAGTCAAAGGAATAAACTTACCGAAGCATAATTTCCAATGGTCTTGACACCCCCAGTTCCACCAGGTGTCGCCCGATGATATTCATTTTCGACAATCAAGTTAATCGGAGACAGACCCTCCTAACAAATATAACTTCATATCTGATTAGCAAATTTTTTACAAAGCACCAATCCATGCGTTATATATGAATTTACAAAAACATAAATTGGTACCTTGAAATAGTTTCCAACTGGAGAAACAAAAATAAGAAATGTGTATTCGGGAGCAGGTGCAAGGCCAAGCACAGGCCCACTTCCCATGAGTAGTGGCCTCACATACAAAGAACCTTTCCCAGTTGGCGGTACCTGAAAATAAAGCATTGAAATATCACATAAAAGAAAAGAGATGCAAATTCTTATCTAATAAGAGTAAAAACATAAATCAGGTACCCAACGATTATTGGCCAGAACAGTCATCTTAACAGCATCCACAAACTGCTCAACAGTTGGTGCCGGCATGCACATCCTTGCCGCACCATCAATCATGCGCATTGCATTTTCTTCTGGGCGAAAAAGTAAAATTGACCCATCTGCTTTCCTATATGCCTTTAACCCCTCAAACAATCCCTGTACCACCGCATATCAAATATTGCATCAGCCCCATGTAACATTTTGAAAAATCTAGGTAGAAGATAAATTAAAACAACGTACCTGTCCATAATTTAGAACACCAGCTGATGGGTTCAATTCAATAGGTCCAAATTTCTTCAACTCGCCATTTGTAAAGATTCCATCAGAAGAGCATTTCATGACATACATGTAATCAGTTGGTACAAGACCAAAACCAAGATTGTCCCAATTTAATTCAGTTACTTCAGTGGTTTCCACACTGAAATGTTTAACTAAGAGTTAAAATTTATTCAAGAGTGGTTTCAACCAAATAAAGCAAAAAATAAATAGGCCACCCACAGAGACTGAACAATTAATAAAATAATTTCATTTCATTTCATCACTTAAAACTATCGATCAGTGAAATATTTTTATCATAGAGCATAAACTTCAAATATAATGAAATTGCATCATTAGAAAGGGGTCTTGCACGTACGAAGTAGCACTTCTTACAGCCTTGCATGCTGTGCTGTTAGAAATATCAACGGAGAATGAGAGCAAAGGATGAATCTGACTCCCAGTCTGCATATTTAAGAAAAACAATTTAGAAGGTAGTTGCTATATAATATTTTTATTTATGCATTGATATTCAATTAAAAATACACGCGCTAAGTAGGGATTAAGGAAAAATCATATTGATCTGAACTTTACGCAATTATTTCATCTCATTTATTTAAAGAACCACATTGATAATCAATCACTAAAGATTGTGTTTCCCAGTATAAATAAGTATTTTCTGATCAAGCAATCTGACAGATTACGAGGTTTGAAATAAACCTTGAGGGATGACTTTGCAGGAAAGAGAAGGCACTTCCGTCCGGAGAAGCTGGGACACGGAGGTGCAAGGATAGCACGATTCGAGCGTAGCTGCAGTGAGAAACCGTACTCCATTGCTCTCTCTTTTTTTTCTCTTTCTGGAAGAGGAAGTCAACAGAAGAGAGAGAGCAGATGAGAAGAGGTAAAAACTGAAAGTGGGTCAACGAAAGAGGAAGAATGGCCAAGGGGCGGCGGGGGTTCTTGTTTATTGGGAGGAAGGGGAACTGAGAACGGCTCAGTCGTAATAATATTCGTATCAGATCAGGGAGGCAATTCCCGAGATTTTTATTAATATCCAAAGTTTAGCAGAAATTAATATTTATGCCCATAATACTGGATTTTTTCGCTAAAAATATCCAAGCCTTACTGGTTTTTTTTTAGACACTATGAAGAGCAAGATAATGAAATCTAACGCTGAAAATTTGAATTTTTTGTTTAAATTATTTGTTAGATTACTTCTTTTGATTTATAATTAGCATATTTATACTAAAATACGCTAGATTACTTGAAATTATGTTGAATTACACTAAATTACATTAAATTACAATAACTTCGTTAATTATGCTGAAATACGGTAAATTACGCTAAAGTAGACTGATTTTGTGTCATATTTTATGAATCATAAAAATAGTAAAAATTGGTATTCTACAAGTTCATTATGTAACTAATTTACTGAGCTACTTAGATTGAATAATATAAATGAAAATCTTAATCGAAAACTTCAACTCAAGCTTTGAGGCTCTTCCCTTTGTTTTTTGGTAATTCTAAATTTCAAAAAAATGACATAGTCGTCACAGACGCATGCGTATTTTCGCAAGCTTTCCGAAAAGTGGTCATTTGCTGAAATCGGGCACTCAAGCGCCGTTTTATGACTGTTTGAAGTTTCGTCATCGTTTTTCGCCTTCTCATTGAAGATATAGTCCCTATTCATATGTAATTTAGCATAATTTACCGTATTTTAGCGTAATGTAATGTAATTTAGTGTAATTTAACTTAATATAGTGTAATTCAACATAATTTCAAGTAATTTAGCGTATTTTAGTATAAATATGCTAATTATAAATCAAAAGAAGTAATATAACAAATAATTTAAACAAAACATTCAAATTTTCAGTGTTAGATTTCATTATCTTGCTCTTCATAGTGTCTATAAAAAAAAATGAGTAAACCCAGAATTCTAGACATAAATATTAATTTTTATTAAACTTTGGATATTAATCTCGGGCCAATTCGGCCTTTTAATTATTATTTTTCCGAAAAGGAAAAGAAAAGATAGTTTCCTTTTTAAGTCAAAATAAATAAATAATTCGCATGGCTGTGAGAAAGGGAAATAAAATGGTGCGGATACGCTGATTTTTTTATTAATAGAAAATAAAAATTAAAAATATCGGAAAAAAATAGCGTTTCGATTGGAAATAAAAAATATAGGTAAAACATGACCGTTTATCCTGTTCCAAAGACGGTACAAAAATTTCCGTCTGAATTAATCACCACTAATTCAAACTGTTCCAAACGCGAAAAAATAATCTGACTGAGATAATCTGTTCCGTCCCACACAGAAATCAGAAATCTAATAACAATCATATATCATTTTGGATTTTGAGAGGCTGAACTGCTGAAGTCCTTTGTTTCTCAAGAGATCAACTCCTACCCAGAAGCTACTTGTACAATAGATCAACTCCTACTCTTTCATAAATCAATTAGAATTCAATAAAATCGATTCTCAACAATGCCGTTGGGGTTAAACTTACTAGTGTTAATAAAACTACAATATAAAATAGAAATTCATGACTTGATCTTATCTTCCAACCGGAGGCCGACATTTTTATTAATATCCAAAGTTTAATACAGATTATTATTTATGTCCAGATTCTGACTCAATATTGAAAAATACCCAAGCTGGCCAGAAAATGGCAGGATTACTCCCCACTAAGCAGGTCATTTTCTGACCGGCTTAGTGTGTGTGTGTGTGTGTGTGTGTGTGTGTATATATATATATATATATATATATATTTTAACCGAAAATAATCTATAAAAATGTCTTTTCTTCTCTCTCCTCCACACAATTCACTCAACTCACAAAAGAGAAAGGGACAGAGAGAAATATAAGGCGATTTTTGAGGCGAAAAGGTCGATATTTGAAAGAGCCAAAAGGATTTCCAATCGTGGCCCAACGAGAGGAGGATCAACTAGTGATCGAGGTAAAAAGAGGAAAAGAAGAACAACTGGCCCGTATGCCGTGATCCCCGAAATTGTGTGACATGTAAGATGGGGGAATGGAATAGAGTACATGGTCGGTATGAATTTTATTTCAGACGTTGACTTTGTGGAAAACCCCTACGGCTTTGGTTTGAAAAAGAAGAAGGTTGATCAAGAGCCTCCAGGTGATACTGGAGGTAACGGTAAAGGTGCCACATTTACGGGTCTAGGTGGGGACGAAATTGAGTGTCTTGGTCTGCCTCGATGGGGTCTAGGTGGGGATGAAACTGAATATCTTCGTTGGGGTGCTGGTGGAGTCTCATAATTGTAGGTTTCTGGGTCAGGTTCGATTAAAAGAAGCTCACGTCTGTATGTTTCTGGTTATGGGGTTTAATGTGGTGCCGCTGATCCAGAGCCCGAACTTCCAACCCCAGGCTCTACCGGAATTCTTCTAGAAGATTTCTATTAGAAAATTTCCTTGGGACCTCAAATAACCGAACATGCCTCTCCACGTACTCTCATCTACAAGTTTCGCAACAATCCATTTCCCGTTGGAGGGATGGCAATATCGGGTTGCCAATTCTTGGTCCTACCTTTCTGGGTTGTAACCGGTGTGTGTGTGTGTAAACTATGGATTTCAGGTCCAAAAGTGAGATGTCATCTGGAATCATTAATGAATGAGCTGCATATTTGTTGTAATAAGCCCCGTGTGCATTAGTAAGCATATTCCCACCATAGTGTAATGAAATAAAGGTCATGGTAAACAAACTATATTTGAGAAAATAGTACACAATTGTCAGGTTACTAAATAGTAAATAATTGTCAGGTTACTAAATAGTAAACAATTGTCAGGTTACTAAATAGTAAACAATTGACATGTTACTACTTCTTTTTGGGTTTAGGATTTAGAGTTTAGGGTTTAGGGTTTAGGGTATAGGGTTTAGGGTTTAGGGTATAGGGTATAGGGTTTTGGGTTTTTTTTTTAATTAAATTTAATTTTTTTAATAATATAATTAATTATTCTATAAATAAAAAAATAATAAAAAATTACCTTAAGGTGGGATTTCCGCTGATGAGCCTCGGGGTGTGTGCCCTTGGAATGAAGGGGTGCCTTTTTATAGAGTTTTTGCGGTTAAAAAAAAAAAGTACTAAGTCGGCCAGAAAATGGTCGGCTTAGGATGAGAGTAAGCCGGCCATTTTCTGGCCGGCTTGAGCATTTTTCGATATTGGATCAGAATCTGGACATAAATAATAATTTGTATTAAACTTTGGATATTAATAAAAATGTCCCAGATGCCAAAGAAATAGGTAGTCGGCATTCATTACTTTTGGGTCAGATCAGTTTGATGAAACCGGAGGTGTTGAATTCACCATTATCATTTTCAGAAAAACAAAAAAGAAACAGAATTGGAAACATCCAGTTTACAACAAATGGAGGGGAGATGTGCAATTAATAAAGAAATTCAACTGCCAGCTACTCAAGCTCAATGTTTCTCTTTTTTTTGATAAACTGATAGCGGCTATCAGTGAGTTTTTTACAGAACAGAAAGAAAGAAATAACAACAGCCAACAACATTCAAATAGCTATAAAAAGCAAATAACAATGAATTAACAGTACTGTAGCCATAATTTGGCTTCTCTCCATGCAAACTCTGCTGCCCAAGCCGGTTGAGTATCTATCGCCTCAAATATCTTCTTGTTACGGCTCTTCCATATTGTCCAACAACCCGCAAAGAAGTAAAGAGCCCATTTCTTCTTTGGTACAATCCTGAGACAAGCTCGGTATGAACGCTGTACCAGAGCCGGTATGTGTTCGCGCGAAAGCGCAACGCAAGTTTCAGTACGCTTGAGGGCGTACCTTTTAAAACCGCGTTTACACTTCACGAGTAAGGGTTGCAAGTGCACAACCCCTATCGAGTAGTATAATCGGGTATCGATCCACAGGGACGGACAATTACTAGGTTAGAATCTACCTAACTCGATTAAAAACTAGAAGTGAGAAGGTTTTGGTTTGGTATTTAAGTTCCTAAAAAGGTCAATTCAAGCAATTCAAACAATGTAATAAAATGCTAGAAGAAATGTAAATTGTGTTTTGATTATGGATAAAAGGCGTTTCCAGGGTTTCAGATTTCATCTGTGATCTGCCTCTAGTGGTACGGCCCGTACCAAGTTGGTACGGCTAGGCCGTACTCCACTTGGTAAGGCAAGGCCGCACCACTCTGGTAAGACCCGTACTGGCTTGCCAGAACAGAGCTTACCAGTTCGAGTTGATGCATTCCTTGCTGGTACCTTGTGCTAAACTCTTTAGAAAGGTTCAATTGACCATACCTAAGGTTCCTAAGCCTCAACCGTCGTGTGTTGGATCAAGATTTAGGTTGGAATGCAATTGATTGCCTTTTAGGGATTTCTACACCTCAATTCTCATGTGTTGGTACAGATCTACCCTAGCTGGTTGATTGGAGACCTAAGGCACCCTCTAATCTGTCGATTAGAGGAGAATTCAACCTCTCGGCTTCAATTCGAACAAGTCTACCCTAAACAATTGATTTGGTTGAGAGATTGAGATGATCACATGACCTTGATAGGTTCGATCTAGACCTAGAGGTTCATCATACACAATCACAGCAATCAAAGCAAAAGATAGCAAAGAAATCACAATCAATCAATCAAAAGAGTTCATACAAGATACAAGTCAAAGAAAGTCAAAACAAATCAAGAATCCATCTCTAAACCCTAGAAACTAAAATAACTACTCACAGCACATGATCTGATCTAAAAATACAATAAAAGGGATAGAGATAGCCATGGATCGAAGGGATCGAGAGGAGGAAGCTAGATCCGTCGAGTTTCGCCTCTTTCCTCTTCCTTCCTTCTTGCTCCTAGCTCCTTAGCTCTCTTTCTCTCTCTTACTGTGCTCTCAATTAGATCTGGAATGGAATGGATGTCGAAATTGGAGAGTTCCCCGCTTTAAATAGCCTCTGCCAAAATTTGAATCTGTCAGGCCGCCTTTAGGTACGGCCCGTACCAAATTGGTACGGCCAGGCCGTACCAGGCGTGATGAGCTGAAAAATGGCTAAGTCCGGTAAGACCCGTACCAAACTTGGTAAGGGCCGTACCAGGCGTGATGAGCTGAAAAATGGCTAAGTCCGGTAAGACCCGTACCAGACTTGGTAAGGGCCGTACCAGATCATCCCAAATCGTCGTTTCTTCGTGTGTTTTGCTCCAAGCCTGCAGAAAACAAACAAACACTCAGCGGTACCAAATTCTAAAGATATATCGATGAAATGCACATGATTCTGGTGAATTAGGGCACGAATCTGGTACTAAAACAGGCCTAAAATAGACTAAATATGCGAGGTATCAAATTCCCCCAAGCTGAACCTTTGCTTGTCCTCAAGCAAAAAGTTTCAAACTCGGGTGAAAGTGCTGGACAACTAAATCTAAATGCGGATACAAGTCTAAATGTGAAAACTTACATGATTGCTACAATAAAAGAACGCAAGAATCTTTTTGCTATGATTCGGACTTCCCTTGGTCAATTGTGATTCACCTCACAAATTGATTAATAAAACCTCAAACTCTAAATGTTTCAAGTCTTGCAAAGTTGATTACTCGAATTTATCGATTTATCATTCTTTCACTAAACTATGCCTTCGCTTGTAGAGATTTTCCCTTTTTGGCACCCCCAAGCTTGAATCAAGCTTAGGTCAGAAAGTTGCGGACTTCGTGTGTTGATATGTGCAAAAAATTTATTTTTTTCATTTCTAATTGGGAGACGAGCTCAAAGGCGCCCATTCAAGGCTTATTGCCAGTACTCTTATGTTCTCCATCTTTTCATCTTTTTTTTTTTCTTTTTTTTTCTTTTCTTCTTTTTTTTTCGCACATACCATGAATACACACATCCACTAGTGTTCATTCACACCAACGGATATCCCAACTTTTCTTTATTTGTGTTCGCGCAGAAACGCAACGCAAGTTTCGGTACGCTTGAGGGCGTACCTTTTAAAACCGCGTTTACACTTCACGAGTAAGGGTCGCAAGTGCACAACCCCTATCGAGTAGTATAATCGGGTATCGATCCACAGGGACGGTTAATTGCGAGGTTAGATTCTATCAAACTCAATCAAAAACTAGAAGTGAAAAATGTTTGGTTTGGTGTTTAATTTCCTAAAGGGTCAGATCAAACAATTCAAACAATGTAATAAAATGCTAGAAGAAATGTAAATTGTGTTTTGATTATGGATAAAAGGTGTTTCCAGGGTTTAAGACTTCATCTCTGATCTGCCTCTAGTGGTACGGCCCGTACTAAGTAGGTACGGCTAGGCCGTACCTCACTTGGTAAGGCTAGGCCGTACCACCCTGGTAAGACCCGTACCGGCTTCCCAGAACAGAACCTACCAGTTCGAGTAAATGCATTTCCTTGCTGGTACCTTGTGCTAAACTCTTTAGAAAGGTTCAATTGACCATACCTAAGGTTCCTAACCCTCAACCGTCGTTTGTTGGATCAAGATCTAGGTTGGAATGCGATTGAGAGCCTTTTAGGGTTTCTACACCTCAACCATCGTATGTTGGTACAGATCTACCCTAGCTGATTGATTAGATGTCTAAGGCACCCTCTAATCTGTCGATTAGAGGAGAATTCAACCTTTCGGCTTCAATTCGAACTATTCTACCCTATGTACTTGAATTGGATGAGAGATTGAGATGATCACATGACCTTGATAGGTTCGATCTAAACCTAAAGGGACATCATACAACAATCACAGCAAGCAAAGCAAGATATAACAATGAAAATCACAATCAATCAAACTAAAGAGTTCATACAAAGTAAAAGTCAAAGAAAGTCAAAACAAATCAAGATTCGATCTCTAACCCTAGAAACTAAAATGATCTACTCACAGCACATAGCAATGTCTAAAAATACAATAAGAGGAAGAGAGATAGCCATGGATTGAAGGGAGATGGAGGAGGAAGCTAGATCCGTCGAGTTTCGCCTCTTCCTCTTCTTTCCTTCTTGCTTTCAGCTCCTTAGCCTTCTTTCTCTCTCCTACTGAGCTCTCAGATCTATCTGGAATGAATTGGATGTGAAATTTGGAGAGTTCCCCGCCTTAAATAGCCTCTGCCCAAATTTGAATCTGTCAGGACGCCTTCATGTACGGCCCGTACCAATTTGGTACAGCCTGGCCGTACCAGGCGTGAAGAGCTGAAAACGGCTAAGTATGGTCCGACCCGTACCAAGCCTGGTAAGGGTCGTACCTCATCATGTGAATCGCCATTTCTTCGTGTGTTTTGCTCCAAACCTGCAGAAAACAAACAAACACTCAGCAGTACCAAATTCTAAAGATATAACAATGAGATGCACATGATTCTGGTGAATTATGGCACGAATCTGGTACTAAAACAGGCCTAAAATAGACTAAATATGCGAGGTATCAAATTCCCCCAAGCTGAACCTTTGCTTGTCCTCAAGCAAAAAGTTTCAAACTCGGGTGAAAGTGCTGGAAAACTAAATCTAAATGCAGATACAAGTCTAAATGTGAAAACCTACGTGAATTTGCTATAGTCAAGAATTTCTAGAATCGATTCGGTTGTAATTCAAATATTCCTTTGTAAACCTTGATTCACTCCAACAATTAGTCAATTGAACTTCTTATTTTGAGATGCTTCTAACAATGGAAAGACTAATTACCTAGGTTTGATCGAAACAATTCCATTCTTTTTCCGAATTATTGCTTTTATTCAAAGTGATTTTTCTTTGCATTTGCCCTCCCCCAAGCTTGAATCAAGCTTAAGGGTAAGAAAGTTGCGAACGAAGTGTGTTGGTATGAGCAAAATTTTCTTTCTTTATTTCTAATTGGGAGACGAGCTCAAAGGCGCCCATTCGAGGCTTATTGCCAGTACTCTTATTTTCTCCATCTTTTCTCTTTTGTTTTCTCTTTTTCTTTTTCTCATTTTTTTTTTTTTTTTTTTTTTTTATTTTTTTTTTTTGGTTTGCTCACACCATGAATACACACATCCATTGGTATTCATTCATACCAATGGATATTCCAAACTTTCTTAATTTGAAAATCTCAATTCCTAAAGGCACAATTCAGTTTTTTCGAATAATCTCGTTCGATTCAATTCTAAGTTTGTTTCATCTTTTCCATTATTAAAAACATCTCAACCTAAGTAGTTCAATAACCAATCATGGGTTAGTTCCAATTCACTCAGGTCTATCCTAATCACAACCAAATTGTTTCAAAGTTATTCTCAATTCTAGCAATTCACGCAAATTTTCACCTAACAATGCACGAAAATACGAAAAAATGCAAGAAAAATAACGGTAAAGTAAATATGACCTAAATGCAAATGTCATCCCCCCAAGCTTAGCCTGAGCATTGTCCTCAATGCTTCAAGACTATGAGATAAAAGAGATAAAAGAAGCTCGGGGAAAAGAGAGCGAACCTGATCAGTCGTGTGAACGGTCGTACCAGAGCCAGTCGCTCAACTGCTGCTCTATCCCAGTCACCCGCTGCGTGAGATCATGGAGTGCGGCGCCCTGCTGACGAATGGCAGCACCCTGCTCATAGAGTGCAACACCCTGCTCCTGACGCATGCCGTACATCAGATCGTAGACATCATGGATGGTGGGCTCAGAGAGAGGAGGGGGGTACACAGGTCTACTGTAGGAGGCGGAGGGGCCGGCTGCGTAGGCAGAGGTGGATGGGCCAGCAGCGAAGGCGGAGGTGGATGGGCCAGTCTGGTACGTGGAAGGGCCAGCTCCATAGAAAGAGGTACCGGCACCAAAGGGTGAGGGATGTACCTGCGCGAAGAAGGGGGGAGCCTGGCCGGGGAAAGGTGGCACATGAGGAGAGAGAGGATGCATCGGCTCAAACGGAGCCTGGACTGGAGAGGTGGTGGCATCGAGCATGTCCTCATCGCCATGCGGTGGTGGTGGAGGAGGTGGAGGTGGGGGTGGGACCTCAGGGGCAGGCTGCACGCGGGGCGGACGGCGGAAAAACCAAGTGCTCCGGTCAGTGAAGGAGAGAGTGACCGGGAATGGCATGATGTATCGGGTATGCTGGTCAGGCATGCGCCAAGCCCAAGCACCTCGCCCATCGCGTCCTGCTGCTGACTCGATGAACTTATAGGTGGTGAACTGAGAGAGAGAGAGAGAACGGGAGCTCCTGCACTCCTCGTCGCCGATAATCTGGAGGTGTAAGTGCTCGGCGATCAGAGTGACGTAGGCAGAGATGTAGACAGTGCCACCCGGCTTGGGCTGCCTCTGGATGTCGATCCAGTGGCGGATCATGGCGAGCATCAGATCGGGCCGCTCGAGAGTGCTGTCGGGGCGCAGCATATGATCCACCAGCTGCAGATCCTCAACATTAGCACGGGCGAATGTCTCGCCACGTGCAAAAACTGTGCAACCGAGGATACGCAGCAGGACCCGGATGACAGGATGTGGGACGTTGAGCTGCTTGTACTCTTTGTTGAAAGCTGACCCGGCTGGTGCGCCAGAGATCAGCTCCCAGAAGGTGTCGCGCGTCAACTCCCCAGAGAAAGAGAGGGAATCAGTAGTCGGGTTCGGCTCAAAGCCAAACCACTCCCTCAAGTCATGTAGCCAGACGCGGCGGGTCTCACTCAGCATGCGGAACCTGATGAACGGGTGGTGGTTCCGCGAAAACTTGAGCTCCAGAGAGGAAAGAAACTCCAAGGTGAGCTTCTTGTAACCCCTCTGGGCGATCTCCCAGAAAGCTGGAGTGATCCCGACCCGGGTGGTGATGCGGCGGAACTCGTCCTCTAGGCCCATCGCCTGAAGAGCAGAGAAATCGACAATCCTCGTGTTGTTGACCGTCTTCGTCAGAAGGATTTCAAAATTCTTGAGCTGCTGTCGGGTCGAAATGAGGAAGTACTCCGCGGTGTATGCGTCGGCACGCTGGGTGGCATCAGAGGTGGCCGAATCGGTGCCCATGGAGTCAGAGGCGTGGTCGGAGGCCTCGTCAGAGCCCTGGTCCTGGTCAGCAGATGGATGGTAAGGGGGGCTCTCCTGTGGGCTCTGGTGAACGGATGGAGACTCACTGGAAGTGGTCTCACCCTCATAGTAGGTGGGGGTCCTGGCTGCACTCTCCTGGGAGTGGCGAGATGCGCGGGAGCCACTACGAGACGCACTCCGGTGGGAGTGATGAGATGACGTGGGGGCAGCGGTAAGAGGGACGTCGTCAGGCTGGCCAGTGACGGAAGGGATGGTGTCGTCAGAGGATGCGGAGGCGCGCGAGGAACGTCGACTCATCTCGGGCAGTCGTGTGTG
Organism: Carex myosuroides; assembly: GCA_028015225.1. Lineage (NCBI taxonomy): Eukaryota > Viridiplantae > Streptophyta > Magnoliopsida > Poales > Cyperaceae > Carex > Carex myosuroides. Next base: position 13,822,604 of record CM051466.1, read on the forward strand.
ACGTTGGTTGGTTCAGAGGGAGCGCAACTGGGTAGGTACGGCCTGGTCTGACCTAAGAGGTACGGCCTGGCCTGACCTAGGTAGGTACGGCCTAGCCTGACCTAGGTAGGTACGGCCTAGCCGCACGGGTTGGTACGGGCCGTACCAAACCTAGGGTTTTGGTGTTGGCTGGTAATGGCCGCACCAATCTGGTACCAGTGACAAAAATGGGGTTTGCACCCCAAGGTGGTGCAGTACAGAGGTTGGCACCAAAGTGGTCAGGTCAAATCGTTTGGTACGGGCCGTACCCAGCTGGTACGGGTGTGCCGTACCAAGCTAGGGTTTGGACTGAAAACGTGCTGAACCGAGCAAGGAGGAAAAGGAAGAAGAGAAAATGGAGAAGAGGGACTAACCGAGAGAAGAAGGTGCGAGTCGTACCAGTGAGGGGGTGCGGGTCGGACCAAGTGGAGCGGTGCGGCGTGGCCGTGTGAAGAGGATCGGACGGAAGAGGGGAATGTCGGTGGTGCGTTGGTGCGCCAGCCTTGTGCTCGGTTTAGGAGAGAAAGAGTGGAGAAGGTGGAGATGGAGAGAGGAGAGAGTAGAGAGGAAGAGGTGCGGCTGGGAAGGGGAAGGGGTACGGGGGGTTTAAATGGGAAAAAGGCGGAAGGGGAAGGCGTCGGTTCGCGAAATCTGACCTAGGTACGGCCTGGCCGTACCAAAGTGGTACGGGCCGTACCAACCTTGAAAATTTTGTTCCTCATCCCGTGACTTCTCAAGCCGCTCGTGATACAATGCAGAAGAATGAATGCATGTCTATCTGTTCCTAAAATGCAAAATGGGTAAAAATTGCTTGGGCTGCCTCCCAAGGAGCGCTCGTTTTAGGTCTCGAGCTCGACCTTCTCTCTTCAGGTTCTGTTTTGAGATGGATCGGAGAGATCCAAGCTCTCTCGCAATTCTTGGGGATGGTCAGCAATGTAGTGCTTGAGACGCTGACCATTGACTTTGAAAGTCTGCCCCTCCTTGTTATCCAATTCCACAGTGCCAAACGGGAACACTGCCCTCACCCGGAATGGACCGGACCATCTGGACCTCAGCTTCCCTGGAAAGAGCCTAAGTCGAGAATTGAACAGGAGGACCAAGTCTCCCTCATGGAACTCACGAGGCATGATGCGCTTGTCGTGAACTTGTTTGGTCCTTTCCTTGTACATTCTCGCGTTCTCGTAGGCATTGAGACGCATCTCCTCTAGCTCATGCAAGTCAAGGATGCGTTTCTCTCCAGCTGAGAGCAAGTCCATGTTGATGGCCCGTGTGGCCCAGTATGCCTTGTGCTCAATTTCCACGGGCAAGTGGCAGGACTTTCCGTACACCAATTTGAAAGGGCTCATCCCAATCGGAGTTTTGAAGGCTGTACGGTAGGCCCAAAGTGCGTCACTCAGCTTGAGTGACCAATCCTTCCTCGTGCGAGCCACGGTCTTCTCCAGGATAGACTTGATCTCTCTGTTGGAAATCTCGGCTTGACCGTTGGCTTGTGGATGGTAGGATGTGGTCACCTTGTGAGTGACTCCATGGCGACTGAGGAGATTGTCAAATTGGCGATTGATGAAGTGCTTGCCACCGTCACTGATGACGGCTCTCGGGACTCCAAAGCGAGGGAAGATGGTGTCAGTGAACAGTCGTTTCACTGCCTTGGAGTCCGCATTCTTGCACGCCACTGCCTCCACCCACTTGGAGACGTAGTCAACTGCCACCAGGATGTACTCGTTCCCACACGAGGGTGGAAACGGTCCCATGAAATCAATGCCCCAGACATCAAAGATGTCTACCTCTAGAATAGAGGTGAGAGGCATTTCATTCCTCTTGGAGATGTTCCCGGTGCGCTGACACTTGTCACAAGCTGCGACGAAGGTCCTAGCATCTCTGAAGAGTGAAGGCCAGAAGAAGCCGGATTGCAGGACCTTTGAAGCAGTCTTGGAGAATGAAGCGTGTCCTCCGTAGGCCGAGGAGTGGCAGTGCTCAAGAATGGAGCGCGTCTCGTCGTATGGCACACATCGACGGTAGACGCCATCAACGCCAATCTTGAAGAGGTAGGGGTCGTCCCAGAAGTAGAACTTGGAATCCGATCGCAACTTCTTCTTCTGCTGGTATGACATGTCAGGAGGAAGTACTCCTGAGGCGAGAAAGTTCGCAATGTCTGCATACCAGGGCGCCGACTTGGTGTTCATTCGGTCAGTGGCATGGAACGTCCGATCTTGCAACGCATGAGTCGCGTGCATCGGTGCATCGACCGAGTGGATCTCCTCCATGGCAGAAATCGAATGGAATTGGTCATCAGGGAACGAGTCATCAATTGGCAGGCTACAAGAGCCCTCATCTTCCCAGCGAAGCCGGGACAGATGGTCAGCCACAGTGTTTTCGACTCCTTTCTTGTCCCTGATTTCGATATCGAACTCCTGCATGAGGAGAATCCACCTAATCAGGCGAGGTTTGGCATCCTGCTTGCTCAACAGATACTTGAGTGCGGCGTGGTCAGTGTAGATCACTATCTTGGAGCCAACCAGATAGGATCTAAACTTGTCGAGAGCGAACACGACAGCCAAAAGCTCCTTTTCGGTTGTCGTGTAGTTCATCTGGGCAGGGTCTAGCACCTTGCTAGCGTAGTAGATAGCACATGGCTTGTTCTCCTTCCGCTGCCCAAGAACGGCTCCCACAGCGTAATCACTCGCATCGCACATCAGCTCAAATGGCAAGGTCCAGTCTGGAGGCTGCAGGATGGGTGCTGAGACAAGGGCTTCCTTCAATCGGCAAAACGAATCGACACACTCCTGCGTGAAGATGAAATCAGAATCCTTGATGAGCAGGTTGGTCAATGGTTTTGCGATTTTCGAGAAGTCCTTGATGAAACGGCGGTAGAAGCCAGCGTGTCCCAGAAAGCTTCGCACAGCTTTGACGTTCGTTGGGATCTCCAGCTTCTCGATCACCTCCACCTTTGCTTTGTCAACCTCAATCCCTTTTGAGGTCACCACATGTCCAAGGACGACTCCCTCTTGGACCATGAAGTGACACTTCTCCCAGTTGAGGATTAGGTTGACTTCTTCGCACTTCTCCAGAATTTTGCAGAGGTTGGCTAGACATGAGTCAAAGCTGGTCCCATAGACAGAGAAGTCGTCCATGAAGACCTCAACCTCTTTCTCAATGAAATCTGAGAAGATAGCCATCATGGCTCTTTGGAAGGTGGCAGGTGCATTGCAGAGACCGAATGGCATCCTACGGTATGCGAATGTACCGTAGGGACATGTGAAGGTGGTCTTGTCTTGGTCGTTCGGGTGAATGGGGATCTGAAAGAATCCTGAGTACCCGTCAAGGTAGCAAAAATGAGAATGAGTCGCCAGCCTTTCAAGGAGTTGGTCGACAAACGGCAGTGGGAAGTGATCCTTGCGCGTGGCATTGTTGAGCTTCCTGTAGTCGATACACATGCGGTACCCAGACACCACATGAGTAGGGACTAGCTCATCCTTTTCATTGCGCACCACTGTCGTGCCTCCCTTCTTCGGCACCACGTGAACGGGACTCACCCACTTGCTGTCAGAGATGGGATAGATGATGCCTGCGTCCAGGAGTTTGAGAATCTCCTTTTTCACCACCTCTTTCAGGTTGGGGTTGAGTCGCCGCTGGTGCTCCACAGACGGCTTGTGATCATCCTCGAGAAGAATCCGGTGTGAGCAGATGGCTGGGTTGATCCCTTTCAAGTCCTTGATCGAGTACCCAATCGCGCCCTTGTGAAATCGCAGCTTCTCAAGCAGTTTGGCGGTTTGATCGGGGTTCAGACTCGCATTGACGATCACGGGACAAGACTTTTCTGGATCGAGGAACTCGTATCGGAGATTGGTTGGGAGAGGCTTGAGTTCGGGAGTCGGACGCTCAGGCTGATCATTGACACGAGTCGCATCTGGGTGATCAGACTCGTGTGCTGTCGAGGTGTCGGCCTTGGCAGTCTCCGCTTCACTCATCGTCTCAGAGTGTGATGTACGATCCTCCAGATCCTCAGGAATCGCATCTGCTGCACAAATCGACTCGCTCGCCTCGCTTGGCAACTTTGAGAGGAATTCAGCGTCTTGGCGCAGCGAGTTGTTGACTTGGTCGAGAAAGTAGTCCTTGACTAGATCAGCCAGGTACTCCTCGGTCCTGTCAACCCGGAAACATGTCTCAGATCGCGACGGATATCTCATGGCACGGTCGATCTGGAACTTCACCTTCTCTCCCCCGAAATTCAGAGTCAGGATGCCCTGCTTCACGTCAATAATCGCGCCGGCTGTACTTAGAAAAGGTCGTCCCAAGATGATTGGGACTTCCTTGTCTTCTTCCATCTCCATGACGACGAAATCGACGGGCACGAAGAACTTCCCGACTTGAACTGGCAGATCCTCCACCACACCAAGTGGAAGTCGGACTGAAGAATCCGCCAACTGCAATGTCATCCTCGTGGGCTTGAGCTCCCCCACTCCTATGCGATCATAGATGGTGCGTGGCATGAGACTCACGCTCGCTCCTAGATCACACAGGGCCTTCTTGATCGTCGCCTTCCCAATGGTGCACGGGATGGAAAACTTTCCAGGGTCGTCCAGTTTGGGAGGTAGCTCACTCTTCAGGATTGCGCTGCACTGCTCCGTCAGCTTGACTGTCGCGTGCCCCTCTAAGCTTCTCTTGTTAGAAAGAATGTCCTTCAGAAACTTGGCATAGGTGGGCATTTGAGTCAGAGCGTCAGTGAAAGGAATGGTGATCTGCAGCTGCTTGATGACGTTTGCGAAGTTGGCAAATTGCTCGTTCAGTCTCGTCTCAGCTAATCTCTGGGGGAATGGAACAGGTGGCCGGTATGGAGGTGGTTTCTCGGCACCTTTCTTCTTCTGACTTCCTGACGCTTCGGATGGAGGTTGTGCAGGTCTTGCCGAGCTGGTGCAGTCTGCACTCGCTTGAGGTCGGATGACCTCAGCTCGTTCTGGATTAACCTCCTTCAGTGGAATTGACTCAGGGGTCGGAGTCGCGTCAGGTGTCGCGTCGAGAATCGGATCAACTGTGCCCTCACTTGGCATTGGTGGCTCGTCGTATTGGGTCCCGCTTCTCAGAGTGATCGCCTTAGCCTCTTCTCTTGGATTTGGTTCGGGTTGAGCTGGAAGCTTCCCGGGTCGAGAGTGGCTCGAGGTGACTATCTGGCTCAGCTGCTCCAGCAACTTGTTTTGAGCAGCCATTTGATTTTGTTGAGCAGCCATCTGAGTGGACATGCTCTGCATATGTTCCCACATCATCTGATTCATCTTGCCCTGCTCGTGAGTGAAGTCGTCCACTCCGGTAGGCGCAATTGACTTTGAGGGGCCAGATGGGGCTGCTCGGTTGCCTTGGTTGGGAAAGGAAGCGTTCTGGTAGAAGCTCCTGTTGTCATTGTTGCTGTTGCTGCTCGAAGCTTGGGGTCTCCAATCGTTGTTGCTTTGAGGAGGGTAGTTTCCATTGTTGTTCGTCCGATTGTTCCAGTTGTTGTTGTTGTTGTACTGCGGCCTTTGGAAGCTGTTGTTTTGGAAGGGGGGTCTAAACGAAGAGTTGTTGAAAGGCGCAGGGTTGTTTTGGTTCGACCTCCAGTGTTGCTGCTCAACATGGTCCTTGGAATAGGATCGACTGAAGGGAGGTCGTGGGAAGAAAGAAGGTTCGTTGTTGAGAGAGTGGACTTGCTCGTTCTCCTCGTCTTGCTGCACCAGCGGGCATTGCTCGTATGCGTGCCTCTCGTCTCCGCACATGACGCAGACTTGAGGTTGCTGTTCGACAGCCTTGACACTAAGCTTGTCCATTGCCCTCTGCATGGCGTCCATCTTGGCGGTGAGAGCTGTGATGTGGTCTAGCTCGTACTTGCCTCCTCCTTGGCTACCTCCTTGGCCTCCTCGTGGGCGTGACGTGTCGCGGCCGGACCACTGCTGGTTCTGCGCCATTTCATCTATCAAGCTCATAGCCTCTAAAGGCTCCCTTGACATCAACGCGCCTCCCGCAACAGCGTCCACGTAAGCACGAGTGCTCTCATTCAGGCCGTCGTAAAACGTTTGAATTAAAAGCCAATCGGGTAAACCGTGGTGGGGACAAGAGTACTGCAACTCTCTAAATCTCTCCCACGCTTCATTCAGGGGTTCATCAAAAATCTGCCTAAAGCTGGTCAGGTCTTGTCTCACCTTGGCTGTCCTCTTGTGAGGGAAAAATCTGGTCAAAAACAATTTGGACAAATCCCTCCAAGTCCTAACAGAGTCCCTAGGCAAAGATCCTAACCACTTTTTGGCCTTATCCTTAAGCGTGAAAGGAAATAAAGCAAGCTTTGTGTAATCAGCATTCTCACCGTTGGTCTTGATCGTAGTGATGCACTCGAGGAATGTCTGGAGATGAGCGTGCGGGTCCTCGTGGTCGAGTCCGTGAAAGCTGTTCTGCTGCACCATATTGACAACACCCGGGTTGAAGTTTGGTTGCTGTCCTGGAATGTGTGGCAGCCGGATCGCACCTCTTGCATCTCCAGCTCTCGGCACGTTGTACTCTCGCAGCGTCCGAGGCATGAAACCATCAGCTTCGTCATCAGTCATGCGGCCTTCTTCTTCTTCTCGCCTCTGTCTTTCTCTTTCCCTGGCCTCTGCCTCCATTCTCAATCGGGCTTCGTTGTCTGCCTCAGCCATCTTTTCGGGTTCTGGTGTGTTGGTACGGGTCGGACCAGTCTTGGTACGGGTCGGACCTGGTTGGTGCGGCCTGGTCGTACCTGAGTCTGTGCGGGCCGTACCAGAGAGTGGCTGAGCAGTGTCAGCTGAGTCTGGAGGAGTTTGGTCGAACAGGGGCCCCTTGCTTCTCAGATTGTATGTCAGCCTGTATTTGCCTGCAGGGGGGGGTTCAAAAGCCAGTTTTTAGTATTTTTTTTTTTTTTTTTTTTGAATAAGAAAAGCAATAAAGATACAAGATAAAATCTAGATCAACTAAGTAAGATAAAACCTAACTAAGCAATTGGTTACCGTCCCCGGCAACGGCGCCAAAAACTTGTTCGCGCAGAAACGCAACGCAAGTTTCGGTACGCTTGAGGGCGTACCTTTTAAAACCGCGTTTACACTTCACGAGTAAGGGTCGCAAGTGCACAACCCCTATCGAGTAGTATAATCGGGTATCGATCCACAGGGACGGTTAATTGCGAGGTTAGATTCTATCAAACTCAATCAAAAACTAGAAGTGAAAAATGTTTGGTTTGGTGTTTAATTTCCTAAAGGGTCAGATCAAACAATTCAAACAATGTAATAAAATGCTAGAAGAAATGTAAATTGTGTTTTGATTATGGATAAAAGGTGTTTCCAGGGTTTAAGACTTCATCTCTGATCTGCCTCTAGTGGTACGGCCCGTACTAAGTAGGTACGGCTAGGCCGTACCTCACTTGGTAAGGCTAGGCCGTACCACCCTGGTAAGACCCGTACCGGCTTCCCAGAACAGAACCTACCAGTTCGAGTAAATGCATTTCCTTGCTGGTACCTTGTGCTAAACTCTTTAGAAAGGTTCAATTGACCATACCTAAGGTTCCTAACCCTCAACCGTCGTTTGTTGGATCAAGATCTAGGTTGGAATGCGATTGAGAGCCTTTTAGGGTTTCTACACCTCAACCATCGTATGTTGGTACAGATCTACCCTAGCTGATTGATTAGATGTCTAAGGCACCCTCTAATCTGTCGATTAGAGGAGAATTCAACCTTTCGGCTTCAATTCGAACTATTCTACCCTATGTACTTGAATTGGATGAGAGATTGAGATGATCACATGACCTTGATAGGTTCGATCTAAACCTAAAGGGACATCATACAACAATCACAGCAAGCAAAGCAAGATATAACAATGAAAATCACAATCAATCAAACTAAAGAGTTCATACAAAGTAAAAGTCAAAGAAAGTCAAAACAAATCAAGATTCGATCTCTAACCCTAGAAACTAAAATGATCTACTCACAGCACATAGCAATGTCTAAAAATACAATAAGAGGAAGAGAGATAGCCATGGATTGAAGGGAGATGGAGGAGGAAGCTAGATCCGTCGAGTTTCGCCTCTTCCTCTTCTTTCCTTCTTGCTTTCAGCTCCTTAGCCTTCTTTCTCTCTCCTACTGAGCTCTCAGATCTATCTGGAATGAATTGGATGTGAAATTTGGAGAGTTCCCCGCCTTAAATAGCCTCTGCCCAAATTTGAATCTGTCAGGACGCCTTCATGTACGGCCCGTACCAATTTGGTACGGCCTGGCCGTACCAGGCGTGAAGAGCTGAAAACGGCTAAGTATGGTCCGACCCGTACCAAGCCTGGTAAGGGTCGTACCTCATCATGTGAATCGCCATTTCTTCGTGTGTTTTGCTCCAAACCTGCAGAAAACAAACAAACACTCAGCAGTACCAAATTCTAAAGATATAACAATGAGATGCACATGATTCTGGTGAATTATGGCACGTATCTGGTACTAAAACAGGCCTAAAATAGACTAAATATGCGAGGTATCAATTTGAAATCCCTATTTCCACATTTGAAAGGCACAATTCGGTTTCTAAATGCTATCTCGACATTCAAGTTTCCAATTTTACAAATCTCAAACCATTTGTTCGTAATCAGTTTTGTTTGGTCAATTATGAGGTTAGTTCTAATTTCCCAAGGTCATCCAACTCACAAACAAAAGTTTTCAAACAAGTCCCTAATCCTAGCAATCACACAAATTTATCACCTAAATGCAAAATTTTTGAAAAAGAAACATGTCTAAATGCAGATACAATTTTCTTCTATTCCACCCCCCCAAGCTTGAATGAAGCATTGTCCTCAATGCTTGAATCTACACAAGGCAAAAGTAAATAGAAGAAAATATGGAAACTTACTAGATGGTGAGCGAGGGATGAAGCGGGGGCGTCTCACTGGTTGGTGGGAGGTGGATCAGGTGGCACTGGTGGGAGCACCCACTTCTGAGGTACACGGCCCATGCGATCACACTCTTGCATCAGAAGAATCCGCAAGATTCCCATCAAGTTCTTGATCGAGCGCCCGATCGCGCTTTTGTGCGCTTCCAATTTCTCCAAGAGTGTAGCAGTCCGATCGGGTTCAAGATCTGCACTTATGATCACAGGACGACATCTATCTGGGTCTAGAAGCTCATACCTGAGGTGTGCTGCTGGAGGCTTGAGCTCAGGAGTCAGCCGCTCTGTCTGGGTCTTGACGCGGGTCGCATCAGGTGCCGTGCGGGTCGCATCAGGTGAAATGGCATCGCATGCTGACCAATCCGACTTGCTTCCTTTTGTCTCCAGGTCATCAGACCACGGCATGCGGGTCGCATCAGGTGGCGTGCGGGTCGCGTCCACATGCTCTTCAGGTGGAGATGCGGGTCGACTTGGCTCGATGCGACCTGGGTCCACATGTTCTTCCGTGGGTGATGCGGGTCGTGTCTCAATGATGCGGGTCGCGTCAAGTGCGGTCTGGTCTGTTGGCTGGGCTGGTCCTTCGCATTCTGGCTGAGCTGGCAGCTTTCTAGGTTGAGATTGGCGTGAGATGATGATCTGACTCAACTGCTCCAACAGCTTGTTTTGAGCGGCCATCTGTGTGGACATGTTTTGCAACTGTTCCCACAGCATCTGGTTCACCTTCCCTTGCTCGTGTATGAATTCGATCTCAGCGGGATCAACGTACGGCTCGGGTGGGTCGGGTTGGAATACGCAATTGTTCGAGTCATCGAATGGTGCAGGGTCGTAGAAATTGCAATTGTTGTTGCTGATATAGCCATCCTGCTCCGGTTCCTCACTCCAATCAGCCAGTGGGCAATACTCATAAGAGTGTCTCCTGTCCCCACACATGGCACATGGCTGTGGTTTCTGGTTTCTGGCTGCCCTCATGCTCATTCTGATTGAATAACTCTCCATGGCCTCCTCTAGCTCGGCAGCTCTAGCATATAGAGCTGCGATCATGGCCTCCTCTAGCTCGGCAGCTCTAGCATATAGAGCTGTGATCTGATCAGCTTTGGATCGGCCGCCTCCTCCAGCTTGAAAATTGTCGCGGCCAAACCAATGTTGGTCTGTCGTCATGTTGTACATGAGATCCATGGTGTCTCGAGCTCCTCAGATAGTAATCGCCATAGTGTTCCTGAAAAAGAGAAAATAAATAAATAAAAGAAACGAAACAAAATAAAAGAAAATAAAGGATACAAGATAAAGTCTAGATTAACTAAGTAAGGTAAAATCTAACTAGGCAATTGGTTACCGTCCCCGGCAACGGCGCCAAAAACTTGTTCGCGCAGAAGCGCAACGCAAGTTTCGGTACGCTTGAGGGCGTACCTTTTAAAACCGCGTTTACACTTCACGAGTAAGGGTTGCAAGTGCACAACCCCTATCGAGTAGTATAATCGGGTATCGATCCACAGGGACGGACAATTACTAGGTTAGAATCTACCTAACTCGATTAAAAACTAGAAGTGAGAAGGTTTTGGTTTGGTATTTAAGTTCCTAAAAAGGTCAATTCAAGCAATTCAAACAATGTAATAAAATGCTAGAAGAAATGTAAATTGTGTTTTGATTATGGATAAAAGGCGTTTCCAGGGTTTCAGATTTCATCTGTGATCTGCCTCTAGTGGTACGGCCCGTACCAAGTTGGTACGGCTAGGCCGTACTCCACTTGGTAAGGCAAGGCCGCACCACTCTGGTAAGACCCGTACTGGCTTGCCAGAACAGAGCTTACCAGTTCGAGTTGATGCATTCCTTGCTGGTACCTTGTGCTAAACTCTTTAGAAAGGTTCAATTGACCATACCTAAGGTTCCTAAGCCTCAACCGTCGTGTGTTGGATCAAGATTTAGGTTGGAATGCAATTGATTGCCTTTTAGGGATTTCTACACCTCAATTCTCATGTGTTGGTACAGATCTACCCTAGCTGGTTGATTGGAGACCTAAGGCACCCTCTAATCTGTCGATTAGAGGAGAATTCAACCTCTCGGCTTCAATTCGAACAAGTCTACCCTAAACAATTGATTTGGTTGAGAGATTGAGATGATCACATGACCTTGATAGGTTCGATCTAGACCTAGAGGTTCATCATACACAATCACAGCAATCAAAGCAAAAGATAGCAAAGAAATCACAATCAATCAATCAAAAGAGTTCATACAAGATACAAGTCAAAGAAAGTCAAAACAAATCAAGAATCCATCTCTAAACCCTAGAAACTAAAATAACTACTCACAGCACATGATCTGATCTAAAAATACAATAAAAGGGATAGAGATAGCCATGGATCGAAGGGATCGAGAGGAGGAAGCTAGATCCGTCGAGTTTCGCCTCTTTCCTCTTCCTTCCTTCTTGCTCCTAGCTCCTTAGCTCTCTTTCTCTCTCTTACTGTGCTCTCAATTAGATCTGGAATGGAATGGATGTCGAAATTGGAGAGTTCCCCGCTTTAAATAGCCTCTGCCAAAATTTGAATCTGTCAGGCCGCCTTTAGGTACGGCCCGTACCAAATTGGTACGGCCAGGCCGTACCAGGCGTGATGAGCTGAAAAATGGCTAAGTCCGGTAAGACCCGTACCAAACTTGGTAAGGGCCGTACCAGGCGTGATGAGCTGAAAAATGGCTAAGTCCGGTAAGACCCGTACCAGACTTGGTAAGGGCCGTACCAGATCATCCCAAATCGTCGTTTCTTCGTGTGTTTTGCTCCAAGCCTGCAGAAAACAAACAAACACTCAGCGGTACCAAATTCTAAAGATATATCGATGAAATGCACATGATTCTGGTGAATTAGGGCACGAATCTGGTACTAAAACAGGCCTAAAATAGACTAAATATGCGAGGTATCAAATTCCCCCAAGCTGAACCTTTGCTTGTCCTCAAGCAAAAAGTTTCAAACTCGGGTGAAAGTGCTGGACAACTAAATCTAAATGCGGATACAAGTCTAAATGTGAAAACTTACATGATTGCTACAATAAAAGAACGCAAGAATCTTTTTGCTATGATTCGGACTTCCCTTGGTCAATTGTGATTCACCTCACAAATTGATTAATAAAACCTCAAACTCTAAATGTTTCAAGTCTTGCAAAGTTGATTACTCGAATTTATCGATTTATCATTCTTTCACTAAACTATGCCTTCGCTTGTAGAGATTTTCCCTTTTTGGCACCCCCAAGCTTGAATCAAGCTTAGGTCAGAAAGTTGCGGACTTCGTGTGTTGATATGTGCAAAAAATTTATTTTTTTCATTTCTAATTGGGAGACGAGCTCAAAGGCGCCCATTCAAGGCTTATTGCCAGTACTCTTATGTTCTCCATCTTTTCATCTTTTTTTTTTCTTTTTTTTTTCTTTTCTTCTTTTTTTTTCGCACATACCATGAATACACACATCCACTAGTGTTCATTCACACCAACGGATATCCCAACTTTTCTTTATTTGAAATCCCTATTTCCACATTTGAAAGGCACAATTCGGTTTCTAAATGCTATCTCGACATTCAAGTTTCCAATTTTACAAATCTCAAACCATTTGTTCGTAATCAGTTTTGTTTGGTCAATTATGAGGTTAGTTCTAATTTCCCAAGGTCATCCAACTCACAAACAAAAGTTTTCAAACAAGTCCCTAATCCTAGCAATCACACAAATTTATCACCTAAATGCAAAATTTTTGAAAAAGAAACATGTCTAAATGCAGATACAATTTTCTTCTATTCCACCCCCCCAAGCTTGAATGAAGCATTGTCCTCAATGCTTGAATCTACACAAGGCAAAAGTAAATAGAAGAAAATATGGAAACTTACTAGATGGTGAGCGAGGGATGAAGCGGGGGCGTCTCACTGGTTGGTGGGAGGTGGATCAGGTGGCACTGGTGGGAGCACCCACTTCTGAGGTACACGGCCCATGCGATCACACTCTTGCATCAGAAGAATCCGCAAGATTCCCATCAAGTTCTTGATCGAGCGCCCGATCGCGCTTTTGTGCGCTTCCAATTTCTCCAAGAGTGTAGCAGTCCGATCGGGTTCAAGATCTGCACTTATGATCACAGGACGACATCTATCTGGGTCTAGAAGCTCATACCTGAGGTGTGCTGCTGGAGGCTTGAGCTCAGGAGTCAGCCGCTCTGTCTGGGTCTTGACGCGGGTCGCATCAGGTGCCGTGCGGGTCGCATCAGGTGAAATGGCATCGCATGCTGACCAATCCGACTTGCTTCCTTTTGTCTCCAGGTCATCAGACCACGGCATGCGGGTCGCATCAGGTGGCGTGCGGGTCGCGTCCACATGCTCTTCAGGTGGAGATGCGGGTCGACTTGGCTCGATGCGACCTGGGTCCACATGTTCTTCCGTGGGTGATGCGGGTCGTGTCTCAATGATGCGGGTCGCGTCAAGTGCGGTCTGGTCTGTTGGCTGGGCTGGTCCTTCGCATTCTGGCTGAGCTGGCAGCTTTCTAGGTTGAGATTGGCGTGAGATGATGATCTGACTCAACTGCTCCAACAGCTTGTTTTGAGCGGCCATCTGTGTGGACATGTTTTGCAACTGTTCCCACAGCATCTGGTTCACCTTCCCTTGCTCGTGTATGAATTCGATCTCAGCGGGATCAACGTACGGCTCGGGTGGGTCGGGTTGGAATACGCAATTGTTCGAGTCATCGAATGGTGCAGGGTCGTAGAAATTGCAATTGTTGTTGCTGATATAGCCATCCTGCTCCGGTTCCTCACTCCAATCAGCCAGTGGGCAATACTCATAAGAGTGTCTCCTGTCCCCACACATGGCACATGGCTGTGGTTTCTGGTTTCTGGCTGCCCTCATGCTCATTCTGATTGAATAACTCTCCATGGCCTCCTCTAGCTCGGCAGCTCTAGCATATAGAGCTGCGATCATGGCCTCCTCTAGCTCGGCAGCTCTAGCATATAGAGCTGTGATCTGATCAGCTTTGGATCGGCCGCCTCCTCCAGCTTGAAAATTGTCGCGGCCAAACCAATGTTGGTCTGTCGTCATGTTGTACATGAGATCCATGGTGTCTCGAGCTCCTCAGATAGTAATCGCCATAGTGTTCCTGAAAAAGAGAAAATAAATAAATAAAAGAAACGAAACAAAATAAAAGAAAATAAAGGATACAAGATAAAGTCTAGATTAACTAAGTAAGGTAAAATCTAACTAGGCAATTGGTTACCGTCCCCGGCAACGGCGCCAAAAACTTGTTCGCGCAGAAGCGCAACGCAAGTTTCGGTACGCTTGAGGGCGTACCTTTTAAAACCGCGTTTACACTTCACGAGTAAGGGTTGCAAGTGCACAACCCCTATCGAGTAGTATAATCGGGTATCGATCCACAGGGACGGACAATTACTAGGTTAGAATCTACCTAACTCGATTAAAAACTAGAAGTGAGAAGGTTTTGGTTTGGTATTTAAGTTCCTAAAAAGGTCAATTCAAGCAATTCAAACAATGTAATAAAATGCTAGAAGAAATGTAAATTGTGTTTTGATTATGGATAAAAGGCGTTTCCAGGGTTTCAGATTTCATCTGTGATCTGCCTCTAGTGGTACGGCCCGTACCAAGTTGGTACGGCTAGGCCGTACTCCACTTGGTAAGGCAAGGCCGCACCACTCTGGTAAGACCCGTACTGGCTTGCCAGAACAGAGCTTACCAGTTCGAGTTGATGCATTCCTTGCTGGTACCTTGTGCTAAACTCTTTAGAAAGGTTCAATTGACCATACCTAAGGTTCCTAAGCCTCAACCGTCGTGTGTTGGATCAAGATTTAGGTTGGAATGCAATTGATTGCCTTTTAGGGATTTCTACACCTCAATTCTCATGTGTTGGTACAGATCTACCCTAGCTGGTTGATTGGAGACCTAAGGCACCCTCTAATCTGTCGATTAGAGGAGAATTCAACCTCTCGGCTTCAATTCGAACAAGTCTACCCTAAACAATTGATTTGGTTGAGAGATTGAGATGATCACATGACCTTGATAGGTTCGATCTAGACCTAGAGGTTCATCATACACAATCACAGCAATCAAAGCAAAAGATAGCAAAGAAATCACAATCAATCAATCAAAAGAGTTCATACAAGATACAAGTCAAAGAAAGTCAAAACAAATCAAGAATCCATCTCTAAACCCTAGAAACTAAAATAACTACTCACAGCACATGATCTGATCTAAAAATACAATAAAAGGGATAGAGATAGCCATGGATCGAAGGGATCGAGAGGAGGAAGCTAGATCCGTCGAGTTTCGCCTCTTTCCTCTTCCTTCCTTCTTGCTCCTAGCTCCTTAGCTCTCTTTCTCTCTCTTACTGTGCTCTCAATTAGATCTGGAATGGAATGGATGTCGAAATTGGAGAGTTCCCCGCTTTAAATAGCCTCTGCCAAAATTTGAATCTGTCAGGCCGCCTTTAGGTACGGCCCGTACCAAATTGGTACGGCCAGGCCGTACCAGGCGTGATGAGCTGAAAAATGGCTAAGTCCGGTAAGACCCGTACCAAACTTGGTAAGGGCCGTACCAGGCGTGATGAGCTGAAAAATGGCTAAGTCCGGTAAGACCCGTACCAGACTTGGTAAGGGCCGTACCAGATCATCCCAAATCGTCGTTTCTTCGTGTGTTTTGCTCCAAGCCTGCAGAAAACAAACAAACACTCAGCGGTACCAAATTCTAAAGATATATCGATGAAATGCACATGATTCTGGTGAATTAGGGCACGAATCTGGTACTAAAACAGGCCTAAAATAGACTAAATATGCGAGGTATCAAATTCCCCCAAGCTGAACCTTTGCTTGTCCTCAAGCAAAAAGTTTCAAACTCGGGTGAAAGTGCTGGACAACTAAATCTAAATGCGGATACAAGTCTAAATGTGAAAACTTACATGATTGCTACAATAAAAGAACGCAAGAATCTTTTTGCTATGATTCGGACTTCCCTTGGTCAATTGTGATTCACCTCACAAATTGATTAATAAAACCTCAAACTCTAAATGTTTCAAGTCTTGCAAAGTTGATTACTCGAATTTATCGATTTATCATTCTTTCACTAAACTATGCCTTCGCTTGTAGAGATTTTCCCTTTTTGGCACCCCCAAGCTTGAATCAAGCTTAGGTCAGAAAGTTGCGGACTTCGTGTGTTGATATGTGCAAAAAATTTATTTTTTTCATTTCTAATTGGGAGACGAGCTCAAAGGCGCCCATTCAAGGCTTATTGCCAGTACTCTTATGTTCTCCATCTTT
The DNA here is from genome assembly GCA_028015225.1 of Carex myosuroides. NCBI lineage: Eukaryota > Viridiplantae > Streptophyta > Magnoliopsida > Poales > Cyperaceae > Carex > Carex myosuroides. Next base: position 13,838,797 of record CM051466.1, read on the forward strand.
TCATCTTTTTTTTTTCTTTTTTTTTTCTTTTCTTCTTTTTTTTTCGCACATACCATGAATACACACATCCACTAGTGTTCATTCACACCAACGGATATCCCAACTTTTCTTTATTTGAAATCCCTATTTCCACATTTGAAAGGCACAATTCGGTTTCTAAATGCTATCTCGACATTCAAGTTTCCAATTTTACAAATCTCAAACCATTTGTTCGTAATCAGTTTTGTTTGGTCAATTATGAGGTTAGTTCTAATTTCCCAAGGTCATCCAACTCACAAACAAAAGTTTTCAAACAAGTCCCTAATCCTAGCAATCACACAAATTTATCACCTAAATGCAAAATTTTTGAAAAAGAAACATGTCTAAATGCAGATACAATTTTCTTCTATTCCACCCCCCCAAGCTTGAATGAAGCATTGTCCTCAATGCTTGAATCTACACAAGGCAAAAGTAAATAGAAGAAAATATGGAAACTTACTAGATGGTGAGCGAGGGATGAAGCGGGGGCGTCTCACTGGTTGGTGGGAGGTGGATCAGGTGGCACTGGTGGGAGCACCCACTTCTGAGGTACACGGCCCATGCGATCACACTCTTGCATCAGAAGAATCCGCAAGATTCCCATCAAGTTCTTGATCGAGCGCCCGATCGCGCTTTTGTGCGCTTCCAATTTCTCCAAGAGTGTAGCAGTCCGATCGGGTTCAAGATCTGCACTTATGATCACAGGACGACATCTATCTGGGTCTAGAAGCTCATACCTGAGGTGTGCTGCTGGAGGCTTGAGCTCAGGAGTCAGCCGCTCTGTCTGGGTCTTGACGCGGGTCGCATCAGGTGCCGTGCGGGTCGCATCAGGTGAAATGGCATCGCATGCTGACCAATCCGACTTGCTTCCTTTTGTCTCCAGGTCATCAGACCACGGCATGCGGGTCGCATCAGGTGGCGTGCGGGTCGCGTCCACATGCTCTTCAGGTGGAGATGCGGGTCGACTTGGCTCGATGCGACCTGGGTCCACATGTTCTTCCGTGGGTGATGCGGGTCGTGTCTCAATGATGCGGGTCGCGTCAAGTGCGGTCTGGTCTGTTGGCTGGGCTGGTCCTTCGCATTCTGGCTGAGCTGGCAGCTTTCTAGGTTGAGATTGGCGTGAGATGATGATCTGACTCAACTGCTCCAACAGCTTGTTTTGAGCGGCCATCTGTGTGGACATGTTTTGCAACTGTTCCCACAGCATCTGGTTCACCTTCCCTTGCTCGTGTATGAATTCGATCTCAGCGGGATCAACGTACGGCTCGGGTGGGTCGGGTTGGAATACGCAATTGTTCGAGTCATCGAATGGTGCAGGGTCGTAGAAATTGCAATTGTTGTTGCTGATATAGCCATCCTGCTCCGGTTCCTCACTCCAATCAGCCAGTGGGCAATACTCATAAGAGTGTCTCCTGTCCCCACACATGGCACATGGCTGTGGTTTCTGGTTTCTGGCTGCCCTCATGCTCATTCTGATTGAATAACTCTCCATGGCCTCCTCTAGCTCGGCAGCTCTAGCATATAGAGCTGCGATCATGGCCTCCTCTAGCTCGGCAGCTCTAGCATATAGAGCTGTGATCTGATCAGCTTTGGATCGGCCGCCTCCTCCAGCTTGAAAATTGTCGCGGCCAAACCAATGTTGGTCTGTCGTCATGTTGTACATGAGATCCATGGTGTCTCGAGCTCCTCAGATAGTAATCGCCATAGTGTTCCTGAAAAAGAGAAAATAAATAAATAAAAGAAACGAAACAAAATAAAAGAAAATAAAGGATACAAGATAAAGTCTAGATTAACTAAGTAAGGTAAAATCTAACTAGGCAATTGGTTACCGTCCCCGGCAACGGCGCCAAAAACTTGTTCGCGCAGAAGCGCAACGCAAGTTTCGGTACGCTTGAGGGCGTACCTTTTAAAACCGCGTTTACACTTCACGAGTAAGGGTTGCAAGTGCACAACCCCTATCGAGTAGTATAATCGGGTATCGATCCACAGGGACGGACAATTACTAGGTTAGAATCTACCTAACTCGATTAAAAACTAGAAGTGAGAAGGTTTTGGTTTGGTATTTAAGTTCCTAAAAAGGTCAATTCAAGCAATTCAAACAATGTAATAAAATGCTAGAAGAAATGTAAATTGTGTTTTGATTATGGATAAAAGGCGTTTCCAGGGTTTCAGATTTCATCTGTGATCTGCCTCTAGTGGTACGGCCCGTACCAAGTTGGTACGGCTAGGCCGTACTCCACTTGGTAAGGCAAGGCCGCACCACTCTGGTAAGACCCGTACTGGCTTGCCAGAACAGAGCTTACCAGTTCGAGTTGATGCATTCCTTGCTGGTACCTTGTGCTAAACTCTTTAGAAAGGTTCAATTGACCATACCTAAGGTTCCTAAGCCTCAACCGTCGTGTGTTGGATCAAGATTTAGGTTGGAATGCAATTGATTGCCTTTTAGGGATTTCTACACCTCAATTCTCATGTGTTGGTACAGATCTACCCTAGCTGGTTGATTGGAGACCTAAGGCACCCTCTAATCTGTCGATTAGAGGAGAATTCAACCTCTCGGCTTCAATTCGAACAAGTCTACCCTAAACAATTGATTTGGTTGAGAGATTGAGATGATCACATGACCTTGATAGGTTCGATCTAGACCTAGAGGTTCATCATACACAATCACAGCAATCAAAGCAAAAGATAGCAAAGAAATCACAATCAATCAATCAAAAGAGTTCATACAAGATACAAGTCAAAGAAAGTCAAAACAAATCAAGAATCCATCTCTAAACCCTAGAAACTAAAATAACTACTCACAGCACATGATCTGATCTAAAAATACAATAAAAGGGATAGAGATAGCCATGGATCGAAGGGATCGAGAGGAGGAAGCTAGATCCGTCGAGTTTCGCCTCTTTCCTCTTCCTTCCTTCTTGCTCCTAGCTCCTTAGCTCTCTTTCTCTCTCTTACTGTGCTCTCAATTAGATCTGGAATGGAATGGATGTCGAAATTGGAGAGTTCCCCGCTTTAAATAGCCTCTGCCAAAATTTGAATCTGTCAGGCCGCCTTTAGGTACGGCCCGTACCAAATTGGTACGGCCAGGCCGTACCAGGCGTGATGAGCTGAAAAATGGCTAAGTCCGGTAAGACCCGTACCAAACTTGGTAAGGGCCGTACCAGGCGTGATGAGCTGAAAAATGGCTAAGTCCGGTAAGACCCGTACCAGACTTGGTAAGGGCCGTACCAGATCATCCCAAATCGTCGTTTCTTCGTGTGTTTTGCTCCAAGCCTGCAGAAAACAAACAAACACTCAGCGGTACCAAATTCTAAAGATATATCGATGAAATGCACATGATTCTGGTGAATTAGGGCACGAATCTGGTACTAAAACAGGCCTAAAATAGACTAAATATGCGAGGTATCAGTATGCATCCCCCACCTATTTGCACAATTCAGAACCCCAATCTCTGTGAGTATCTAATCCAGAAAAGTCTTGCGAAAGTGCACCGGAAGAAGAGATGCATCGCTGTCTCTAGCGGGCAATTATGGCAAAGCTCGCATCTCAAATCGCATGATATACCCCGATTAAGCATGATATCATGGGTAAGTAGTTTACCCTTTATGAATAGATAAGCAAAAACCTGTACTGTTGGGGGTGTCTTTAGATACCAGAAGAAAGAAAATCTGCAGGAGATAAGCTCAATGTTTCTCAAGCTGAGACGGGACCGATTATCCCGGCCGTTTTTTATTTGCGGCTTAGCGGAGTTACGGTTTGAATTAGCGGTGATTAATCCAGATGGAAATGTTTGTTAATTATATTTCAATTTTCTTTTGAAACACCACCCTTTTCCGATATTTTATTTTATTTTATTTTTTATTAATAAAAAATCAGGTGGATACGCTGTGGGTCCGGATCCTCTAAAGTAAGCCAATTTTGAGTTTGAATTCGAACGTTCGATCGGAATATGAAATGCACGGAGTTCTTTTAATATTCGTGTAGGAGAAGATCAGACGGTCCAGATTGAATTCGATATGCCACTCCCACCACAGCTATCATCTGTAATTATAAAAGGTGAATTTATTTATCATGTCAATGATTTAACAATTTTTTTTACATTGATTTCATAATTTTCCTATTCTTACAATTTTGTTAACATAACACAGAAAAATATTTTCATAACTAATAAAGAAAATAACTATTTACGGTCGTAGAAAAAAAGACGCTTCGTGGTTCTTGCAAAGCAATTGCCACCGTTTATGTGATACATTCAAATAGATTGTTAAATTAACAAGTGATCCATAGCTCTAGAATTGAAATTTTACAAGTGTCCGCATCGGTATTTAACTATTTATACTTTCTTTACTAGTAGGATAGAGATGCTATAATTAAATTGATCTATCTGAAGACAAAAATTCACAAAAAATGAATCTGAAATTTAAATCCTCGTTCTTAATTTTCATACGAGACAATTTGGATTGGTCTTTAAAGTACTGTAAATTTGACTCTAAATTTAAATTCACTCTTTTATTATCACAAAATCATTCAAATTACTCTAAATAACTCTAATATTTTGATCTCACTTATATACACTTATAATTATCATATTACCTTAGTTTCTATCGCTCTCTACGACCGAATTCGTTTTTTCGACTGTCGTCGTGCTCCGACACTCGGATATACTCACCCGCGCTCTGATCGAGATGGCGTAGACACTCAACGCTCCGAGCTCCGACTATATCACGCTCTCGACTCCAGTCCCTCCCCTCTCTCTTATTCTCCTCTTCTCTCGAGGTAGAGGCGAGAAAGAGGAGGCACTTTGTCGAAAGAGAAACCTAGAAGGGGTGAGAGAGAGAGACTGACTGAAAGAAGAAATATGTCAAAGCATCTGCGCTAGGATTTGAAATCGCCCAATCGCTCTTTTTGTTTTTTCGCCCTTTTCCTCTACAGATGCTCTAGGTTACGGAATTTTTGCAATACACAAATTTGTCATAACTATAAATTCATACCTTCGTTTTTTAAGTTTTTAAACATTCAATTCGAAACACTCAATAATTTATATATAAAAATGTATTTAAAGACTAAATTTATAATTTTTATAATTTTTGACTATTTCTTAGATAGATTGAAATCATTATTTTTGAATGATTCAAAATCTTTAGATTATGTGATTTCTATATATCTAAAAAAATATAAAATTTGATTTTCAATTACATTTTCATATAAATATAAAGTTGAATGATTCAAATCAACTATATAAATTTTAAAAATATAAATACAAATTCATAACATAGGCCTATGTCCTTATTGCAAAGTACTCTTTATAACAATATCAATATAATACCATACATTTCTCAATTATAATGACCATATTTACCATAACAGAACTTGAATTTCCAAATTGATACATTGAATAATTCATTTTCCATAAATACGCATTCAATCATCGTCCATACAACCATACTCCACGGTACGATTAAATCAGGCTTCAATAGGTCCATAGGATAAAGAATTTAACAAACAGTTTCGACTTCATGCAGCTGACGAACCACATGTAGGCTATTGTGATTCTATAGTCCATGCGCTGCATGAAGTCAAAACAGATCTGCTAAATATTTTTCCCCTTGTAATATTCCCCGAAACTTTTATTTCTACCATTTTCAAAAAATAAATAAACCATATAACCACGGTTTTCTGACAATTCTAATACTAGCACGGCCGCAGAACACCAGAGCGGACCCATTTGAGGGAGGCCGCAGAATGCCGGAGCGGACCCCCATATGGGGCCGCAGAATGCCGTAGAGGTCCCTGGGGCCTCAGAATGCCGTAGAGGTCCCCTGTTCTTTATAGGCCGAAAATGACAGCGAAATTTCATTCCACACTCTCACACCTTCTCTCTCCTGGGTTAGCTCTCTGATTTGTAAGCTTTTTCTCTATTCTTTTAAATTTTTTATTTTTATTTCAGTAGATAAATAATTAATTTAGAATAATTAAATTAGAATAATAATTAATTGAAATAATTAATTTAGAATAATTAATTTAGAATAATTATTAGTTAATTTTTAATTGTAGGTTTCTTCTGTATTGGATTGAAAAAATGGCTCGTATGGTATCCATATACACTGGTGGAGATGTTTTAACAGGTCATAATGGGGTTTACTATAGTATTGGACCTGTTACTGTGATCCCGGTATTGCCGGGTACTGATTATTTGGGACTTAAATCAAGTATATGTCAGAATTTGGGGTTGGATCAGGGTCAGTATGACCTTAAAATTGATGCCAAAATTAGCATGCCGACTAGTTCATCACAAACCTGGTTCCAACTATTTCCAATTCAAAATGAGGGAGTCTGGCAGGTATTGTATAACCAAACCATGAGTTTTTCTGGGGGTGCATACAAGATAATTGACCTATATGTGGAGGTTACCAGAGCCCGGCGTTCGAACCCAGTTATGAGGTTAATCCAGGGTCGTAGTCGGGGTAACTCATCCGGCTCTAGTCTGTCCCCTGTCCAAATTGACCAACCGTCCAGTAGTCGGGCCCCAGTTCAGAGGGACCGACCCTCCCGTCGGGCCCCATCCCAGACTGACCAGCCTTCATCTAGTTGGACCGCTCATGGGGGTCAAACTTGTGATCCGGATGAACCGATGAAGAAGTGGATCCGGAAATACTAGAGGCAGAGGAAAATTGGGGTCATGTTAATCCTGAGGGTATGAGCGATCAGTCTGACCAGGAAGATACCGGGCCTATTCTCGGACTACCAAGGACTTTCAAGATGGATTGCGGGTTTCAGATAATGGATCGCGGGTTTCAGCACCCGATTCATGCTTTCAACGACACATCAGGGTTTATGGAAGCCAATTCGGGTTTGTTTGGAAGGAGGGCTGTTCGCGCAGAAGCGCAACGCAAGTTTCGGTACGCTTGAGGGCGTACCTTTTAAAACCGCGTTTACACTTCACGAGTAAGGGTCGCAAGTGCACAACCCCTATCGAGTAGTATAATCGGGTATCGATCCACAGGGACGGGCAATTACTAGGTTAGAATCTACCTAACTCAATCAAAAACTAGAAGTGAGAAAGGTTTGGTTTGGTGTTTAATTTCCTAAGGTATCAAATCAAACTGTTCAGACAATTGAAGAAGATGTAACAAAATGTTTAGAACAAATGTAAATTGTGTTTTGATTATGGATAAAAGGTGTTTCCAGGGTTTAAGACTTCATCTCTGATCTGCCTCTAGTGGTACGGCCCGTACTAAGTAGGTACGGCTAGGCCGTACCTCACTTGGTAAGGCTAGGCCGTACCACCCTGGTAAGACCCGTACCGGCTTCCCAGAACAGAACCTACCAGTTCGAGTAAATGCATTTCCTTGCTGGTACCTTGTGCTAAACTCTTTAGAAAGGTTCAATTGACCATACCTAAGGTTCCTAACCCTCAACCGTCGTTTGTTGGATCAAGATCTAGGTTGGAATGCGATTGAGAGCCTTTTAGGGTTTCTACACCTCAACCATCGTATGTTGGTACAGATCTACCCTAGCTGATTGATTAGATGTCTAAGGCACCCTCTAATCTGTCGATTAGAGGAGAATTCAACCTTTCGGCTTCAATTCGAACTATTCTACCCTATGTACTTGAATTGGATGAGAGATTGAGATGATCACATGACCTTGATAGGTTCGATCTAAACCTAAAGGGACATCATACAACAATCACAGCAAGCAAAGCAAGATATAACAATGAAAATCACAATCAATCAAACTAAAGAGTTCATACAAAGTAAAAGTCAAAGAAAGTCAAAACAAATCAAGATTCGATCTCTAACCCTAGAAACTAAAATGATCTACTCACAGCACATAGCAATGTCTAAAAATACAATAAGAGGAAGAGAGATAGCCATGGATTGAAGGGAGATGGAGGAGGAAGCTAGATCCGTCGAGTTTCGCCTCTTCCTCTTCTTTCCTTCTTGCTTTCAGCTCCTTAGCCTTCTTTCTCTCTCCTACTGAGCTCTCAGATCTATCTGGAATGAATTGGATGTGAAATTTGGAGAGTTCCCCGCCTTAAATAGCCCCTGCCCAAATTTGAATCTGTCAGGACGCCTTCATGTACGGCCCGTACCAATTTGGTACGGCCTGGCCGTACCAGGCGTGAAGAGCTGAAAATGGCTAAGTAAGGTCCGACCCGTACCAAGCCTGGTAAGGGCCGTACCTCATCATGTGAATCGCCATTTCTTCGTGTGTTTTGCTCCAAACCTGCAGAAAACAAACAAACACTCAGCAGTACCAAATTCTAAAGATATATCGATGAAATGCACATGATTCTGGTGAATTATGGCACGAATCTGGTACTAAAACAGGCCTAAAATAGACTAAATATGCGAGGTATCAAATTCCCCCAAGCTGAACCTTTGCTTGTCCTCAAGCAAAAAGTTTCAAACTCGGGTAAAAGTGCTGGACAACTAAATCTAAATGCAGATACAAGTCTAAATGTGAAAACCTACGTGAATTTGCTATAGTCAAGAATTTCTAGAATCGATTCGGTTGTAATTCAAATATCCCTTTATAAACCTTGATTCACTCCACCAATTGATCAATTGAACTTCTTATTTTGAGATGCTTCTAACAATGGAAAGACTAATTACCTAGGTTTGATCGAAACAATTTCATTCTTTTTCCGAATCAGTGCTTTTATTCAAGGTGATTTTTCTTTGCATTTGCCCTCCCCCAAGCTTGAATCAAGCTTAAGGGTAAGAAAGTTGCGAACGAAGTGTGTTGGTATGAGCAAAATTTTCTTTCTTTATTTCTAATTGGGAGACGAGCTCAAAGGCGCCCATTCGAGGCTTATTGCCAGTACTCTTATTTTCTCCATCTTTTCTCTTTTGTTTTCTCTTTTTCTTTTTCTCATTTTTTTTATTTTTTTCTTTTTCTTTTCTTTTTTTTTTTTGGTTTGCTCACACCATGAATACACACATCCATTGGTATTCATTCATACCAATGGATATTCCAAACTTTCTTAATTTCGAATAATCTCGTTCGATTCAATTCTAAGTTTGTTTCATCTTTTCCATTATTAAAAACATCTCAACCTAAGTAGTTCAATAACCAATCATGGGTTAGTTCCAATTCACTCAGGTCTATCCTAATCACAACCAAATTGTTTCAAAGTTATTCTCAATTCTAGCAATTCACGCAAATTTTTCACCTAACAATGCAAGAGAAAAGTAAAAATGACCTAAGTGCAATCAAAATAAATCCTAAAACACAAAAGTAAATCCTAAGATACAAAAGTCGTCTTCCCCCCTAAGCTTAGCCTGAGCATTGTCCTCAATGCTTCAAGACTGAAAGATAAAGAGATATAGAAGCAAAAGGGAAAGAGAAAACATACCCGCTCAGTCATCGGTGGGAGGTGGATCAGGTGGCACTGGTGGGAGCACCCACTTCTGAGGTACACGGCCCATGCGATCACACTCTTGCATCAGAAGAATCCGCAAGATTCCCATCAAGTTCTTGATCGAGCGCCCGATCGCGCTTTTGTGCGCTTCCAATTTCTCCAAGAGTGTAGCAGTCCGATCGGGTTCAAGATCTGCGCTTATGATTACATGACGACATCTATCTGGGTCTAGAAACTCGTACCTGAGGTGAGCTGCTGGAGGCTTGAGCTCAGGAGTCAGCCGCTCTGTCTGGGTCTTGACGCGGGTCGCATCAGGTGGAATGGCATCGCATGCTGACCAATCCCAATCGCTTCCTTTGGTCTCCAGGTCATCAGACCACGGCATGCGGGTCGCATCAGGTGGCGTGCGGGTCTCGTCTACATGCTCTTCAGGTGGAGATGCAGGTCGACTTGGCTCGATGCAACCTGGGTCCACATGTTCTTCCGTGGGTGATGCGGGTCGTGTCTCAATGATGCGGGTCGCGTCAAGTGCGGTCTGGTCTGTTGGCTGGGCTGGTCCTTCGCATTCTGGCTGAGCTGGCAGCTTTGCAGGTTGAGATTGGCGTGAGATGATGATGTGACTCAATTGCTCCAGCAACTTGTTTTGGGCAGCCATTTGATTTTGTTGAGCGGCCATCTGTGTGGACATGTTTTGCAACTGTTCCCACAGCATCTGGTTCACCTTCCCTTGCTCGTGTATGAATTCGATCTCAGCGGGATCAATGTACGGCTCGGGTGGATCGGGTTGGAATGCGCAATTGTTCGAGTCATCGAATGGTGCAGGGTCGTAGAAATTGCAATTGTTGTTGCTGATATAGCCATCCTGCTCCTGTTCCTCACTCCAATCAGCCAGTGGGCAATACTCATAAGAGTGTCTCCTGTCCCCACATATGGCACATGGCTGTGGTTGCTGGTTTCTGGCTGCTCTCGTGCTCAGTCTGATTGAATAACTCTCTACGGCCTCCTCCAGCTTGGCAGCTTTGGCATGTAGAGCTGCGATCATGGCTTCCTCTAGCTTGGCAGCTCTAGCATATAGAGCTGTGATCTGATCAGCTTCGGATCGGCCACCTCCTCCAGCTTGAAAATTGTCGCGGCCATACCAATGTCGGTCTGTCACCATGTACATCTTGAGCTCCTCAGATGGTACGGGTCGGACCAGATTGGTGCGGCCTGGTCGTGCCTGAATTGGTACGGGTCGGACCAGATTGGTGCGGCCTGGCCGTGCCTGAGTTGGTACGGGTCGTACCAGGGGGTGGCTGAGCAGTGTCGGATGAGTCTGGAGGAGTTTGATCGAACAGTGGGCCCTTGCTTCTCAGATGATATTTCAACCTGTATTGGCCTGCAGGGGGGGTTCAAAAGCCAGTTTTTTTTTTTTTTTTTAGTGATTTTGAATAAGAAAAAGCAAGAAAGATACAAGATAAAATCTAGATTAATTAAGTAAGGTAAAATCTAACTAGGCAATTGGTTACCGTCCCCGGCAACGGCGCCAAAAACTTGTTCGCGCAGAAGCGCAACGCAAGTTTCGGTACGCTTGAGGGCGTACCTTTTAAAACCGCGTTTACACTTCACGAGTAAGGGTCGCAAGTGCACAACCCCTATCGAGTAGTATAATCGGGTATCGATCCACAGGGACGGGCAATTACTAGGTTAGAATCTACCTAACTCAATCAAAAACTAGAAGTGAGAAAGGTTTGGTTTGGTGTTTAATTTCCTAAGGTATCAAATCAAACTGTTCAGACAATTGAAGAAGATGTAACAAAATGTTTAGAACAAATGTAAATTGTGTTTTGATTATGGATAAAAGGTGTTTCCAGGGTTTAAGACTTCATCTCTGATCTGCCTCTAGTGGTACGGCCCGTACTAAGTAGGTACGGCTAGGCCGTACCTCACTTGGTAAGGCTAGGCCGTACCACCCTGGTAAGACCCGTACCGGCTTCCCAGAACAGAACCTACCAGTTCGAGTAAATGCATTTCCTTGCTGGTACCTTGTGCTAAACTCTTTAGAAAGGTTCAATTGACCATACCTAAGGTTCCTAACCCTCAACCGTCGTTTGTTGGATCAAGATCTAGGTTGGAATGCGATTGAGAGCCTTTTAGGGTTTCTACACCTCAACCATCGTATGTTGGTACAGATCTACCCTAGCTGATTGATTAGATGTCTAAGGCACCCTCTAATCTGTCGATTAGAGGAGAATTCAACCTTTCGGCTTCAATTCGAACTATTCTACCCTATGTACTTGAATTGGATGAGAGATTGAGATGATCACATGACCTTGATAGGTTCGATCTAAACCTAAAGGGACATCATACAACAATCACAGCAAGCAAAGCAAGATATAACAATGAAAATCACAATCAATCAAACTAAAGAGTTCATACAAAGTAAAAGTCAAAGAAAGTCAAAACAAATCAAGATTCGATCTCTAACCCTAGAAACTAAAATGATCTACTCACAGCACATAGCAATGTCTAAAAATACAATAAGAGGAAGAGAGATAGCCATGGATTGAAGGGAGATGGAGGAGGAAGCTAGATCCGTCGAGTTTCGCCTCTTCCTCTTCTTTCCTTCTTGCTTTCAGCTCCTTAGCCTTCTTTCTCTCTCCTACTGAGCTCTCAGATCTATCTGGAATGAATTGGATGTGAAATTTGGAGAGTTCCCCGCCTTAAATAGCCCCTGCCCAAATTTGAATCTGTCAGGACGCCTTCATGTACGGCCCGTACCAGGCGTGAAGAGCTGAAAATGGCTAAGTAAGGTCCGACCCGTACCAAGCCTGGTAAGGGCCGTACCTCATCATGTGAATCGCCATTTCTTCGTGTGTTTTGCTCCAAACCTGCAGAAAACAAACAAACACTCAGCAGTACCAAATTCTAAAGATATATCGATGAAATGCACATGATTCTGGTGAATTATGGCACGAATCTGGTACTAAAACAGGCCTAAAATAGACTAAATATGCGAGGTATCAAATTCCCCCAAGCTGAACCTTTGCTTGTCCTCAAGCAAAAAGTTTCAAACTCGGGTAAAAGTGCTGGACAACTAAATCTAAATGCAGATACAAGTCTAAATGTGAAAACCTACGTGAATTTGCTATAGTCAAGAATTTCTAGAATCGATTCGGTTGTAATTCAAATATCCCTTTATAAACCTTGATTCACTCCACCAATTGATCAATTGAACTTCTTATTTTGAGATGCTTCTAACAATGGAAAGACTAATTACCTAGGTTTGATCGAAACAATTTCATTCTTTTTCCGAATCAGTGCTTTTATTCAAGGTGATTTTTCTTTGCATTTGCCCTCCCCCAAGCTTGAATCAAGCTTAAGGGTAAGAAAGTTGCGAACGAAGTGTGTTGGTATGAGCAAAATTTTCTTTCTTTATTTCTAATTGGGAGACGAGCTCAAAGGCGCCCATTCGAGGCTTATTGCCAGTACTCTTATTTTCTCCATCTTTTCTCTTTTGTTTTCTCTTTTTCTTTTTCTCATTTTTTTTATTTTTTTCTTTTTCTTTTCTTTTTTTTTTTTGGTTTGCTCACACCATGAATACACACATCCATTGGTATTCATTCATACCAATGGATATTCCAAACTTTCTTAATTTCGAATAATCTCGTTCGATTCAATTCTAAGTTTGTTTCATCTTTTCCATTATTAAAAACATCTCAACCTAAGTAGTTCAATAACCAATCATGGGTTAGTTCCAATTCACTCAGGTCTATCCTAATCACAACCAAATTGTTTCAAAGTTATTCTCAATTCTAGCAATTCACGCAAATTTTTCACCTAACAATGCAAGAGAAAAGTAAAAATGACCTAAGTGCAATCAAAATAAATCCTAAAACACAAAAGTAAATCCTAAGATACAAAAGTCGTCTTCCCCCCCAAGCTTAGCCTGAGCATTGTCCTCAATGCTTCAAGACTGAAAGATAAAGAGATATAGAAGCAAAAGGGAAAGAGAAAACATACCCGCTCAGTCATCGGTGGGAGGTGGATCAGGTGGCACTGGTGGGAGCACCCACTTCTGAGGTACACGGCCCATGCGATCACACTCTTGCATCAGAAGAATCCGCAAGATTCCCATCAAGTTCTTGATCGAGCGCCCGATCGCGCTTTTGTGCGCTTCCAATTTCTCCAAGAGTGTAGCAGTCCGATCGGGTTCAAGATCTGCGCTTATGATTACATGACGACATCTATCTGGGTCTAGAAACTCGTACCTGAGGTGAGCTGCTGGAGGCTTGAGCTCAGGAGTCAGCCGCTCTGTCTGGGTCTTGACGCGGGTCGCATCAGGTGGAATGGCATCGCATGCTGACCAATCCCAATCGCTTCCTTTGGTCTCCAGGTCATCAGACCACGGCATGCGGGTCGCATCAGGTGGCGTGCGGGTCTCGTCTACATGCTCTTCAGGTGGAGATGCAGGTCGACTTGGCTCGATGCAACCTGGGTCCACATGTTCTTCCGTGGGTGATGCGGGTCGTGTCTCAATGATGCGGGTCGCGTCAAGTGCGGTCTGGTCTGTTGGCTGGGCTGGTCCTTCGCATTCTGGCTGAGCTGGCAGCTTTGCAGGTTGAGATTGGCGTGAGATGATGATGTGACTCAATTGCTCCAGCAACTTGTTTTGGGCAGCCATTTGATTTTGTTGAGCGGCCATCTGTGTGGACATGTTTTGCAACTGTTCCCACAGCATCTGGTTCACCTTCCCTTGCTCGTGTATGAATTCGATCTCAGCGGGATCAATGTACGGCTCGGGTGGATCGGGTTGGAATGCGCAATTGTTCGAGTCATCGAATGGTGCAGGGTCGTAGAAATTGCAATTGTTGTTGCTGATATAGCCATCCTGCTCCTGTTCCTCACTCCAATCAGCCAGTGGGCAATACTCATAAGAGTGTCTCCTGTCCCCACATATGGCACATGGCTGTGGTTGCTGGTTTCTGGCTGCTCTCGTGCTCAGTCTGATTGAATAACTCTCTACGGCCTCCTCCAGCTTGGCAGCTTTGGCATGTAGAGCTGCGATCATGGCTTCCTCTAGCTTGGCAGCTCTAGCATATAGAGCTGTGATCTGATCAGCTTCGGATCGGCCACCTCCTCCAGCTTGAAAATTGTCGCGGCCATACCAATGTCGGTCTGTCACCATGTACATCTTGAGCTCCTCAGATGGTACGGGTCGGACCAGATTGGTGCGGCCTGGTCGTGCCTGAATTGGTACGGGTCGGACCAGATTGGTGCGGCCTGGCCGTGCCTGAGTTGGTACGGGTCGTACCAGGGGGTGGCTGAGCAGTGTCGGATGAGTCTGGAGGAGTTTGATCGAACAGTGGGCCCTTGCTTCTCAGATGATATTTCAACCTGTATTGGCCTGCAGGGGGGGTTCAAAAGCCAGTTTTTTTTTTTTTTTTTAGTGATTTTGAATAAGAAAAAGCAAGAAAGATACAAGATAAAATCTAGATTAATTAAGTAAGGTAAAATCTAACTAGGCAATTGGTTACCGTCCCCGGCAACGGCGCCAAAAACTTGTTCGCGCAGAAGCGCAACGCAAGTTTCGGTACGCTTGAGGGCGTACCTTTTAAAACCGCGTTTACACTTCACGAGTAAGGGTCGCAAGTGCACAACCCCTATCGAGTAGTATAATCGGGTATCGATCCACAGGGACGGGCAATTACTAGGTTAGAATCTACCTAACTCAATCAAAAACTAGAAGTGAGAAAGGTTTGGTTTGGTGTTTAATTTCCTAAGGTATCAAATCAAACTGTTCAGACAATTGAAGAAGATGTAACAAAATGTTTAGAACAAATGTAAATTGTGTTTTGATTATGGATAAAAGGTGTTTCCAGGGTTTAAGACTTCATCTCTGATCTGCCTCTAGTGGTACGGCCCGTACTAAGTAGGTACGGCTAGGCCGTACCTCACTTGGTAAGGCTAGGCCGTACCACCCTGGTAAGACCCGTACCGGCTTCCCAGAACAGAACCTACCAGTTCGAGTAAATGCATTTCCTTGCTGGTACCTTGTGCTAAACTCTTTAGAAAGGTTCAATTGACCATACCTAAGGTTCCTAACCCTCAACCGTCGTTTGTTGGATCAAGATCTAGGTTGGAATGCGATTGAGAGCCTTTTAGGGTTTCTACACCTCAACCATCGTATGTTGGTACAGATCTACCCTAGCTGATTGATTAGATGTCTAAGGCACCCTCTAATCTGTCGATTAGAGGAGAATTCAACCTTTCGGCTTCAATTCGAACTATTCTACCCTATGTACTTGAATTGGATGAGAGATTGAGATGATCACATGACCTTGATAGGTTCGATCTAAACCTAAAGGGACATCATACAACAATCACAGCAAGCAAAGCAAGATATAACAATGAAAATCACAATCAATCAAACTAAAGAGTTCATACAAAGTAAAAGTCAAAGAAAGTCAAAACAAATCAAGATTCGATCTCTAACCCTAGAAACTAAAATGATCTACTCACAGCACATAGCAATGTCTAAAAATACAATAAGAGGAAGAGAGATAGCCATGGATTGAAGGGAGATGGAGGAGGAAGCTAGATCCGTCGAGTTTCGCCTCTTCCTCTTCTTTCCTTCTTGCTTTCAGCTCCTTAGCCTTCTTTCTCTCTCCTACTGAGCTCTCAGATCTATCTGGAATGAATTGGATGTGAAATTTGGAGAGTTCCCCGCCTTAAATAGCCCCTGCCCAAATTTGAATCTGTCAGGACGCCTTCATGTACGGCCCGTACCAATTTGGTACGGCCTGGCCGTACCAGGCGTGAAGAGCTGAAAATGGCTAAGTAAGGTCCGACCCGTACCAAGCCTGGTAAGGGCCGTACCTCATCATGTGAATCGCCATTTCTTCGTGTGTTTTGCTCCAAACCTGCAGAAAACAAACAAACACTCAGCAGTACCAAATTCTAAAGATATATCGATGAAATGCACATGATTCTGGTGAATTATGGCACGAATCTGGTACTAAAACAGGCCTAAAATAGACTAAATATGCGAGGTATCAAGGGCAGAGTATGATAATGAATTGTCTGAGGGACAAACATATGACTCAAAAGAGGCAATGAAGAGCGCAATTGCCAGGTTTCACATTCTTTGCAACAAAGAGATAAGGAATACGCACAGTGACCGCACAAGAATTAGGTTTAAGTGCAAGGACAGTTACTGTGGGTGGTACATACTCGCATGGGCCACCGGTTATGGAACACAATGGCGTGTCTCCAAGTGCCCAACACAACATTCATGCCACGCGGATGCGACAAGAACAGATCACGCCCAGTTTCAGCTACTATGGTTGCCGAGTGTATATCCGCTCACATGAGGAACGATGTCGACTTGAGTATTCAAGCTGTCCGAATTGCTGTTGCTGAAAGGTACAACGGTCAGATACCGGCGTACAACAAATTGTGGCGTGGCCGTGAGTTGGCAATAGCCCGTCAATTTGGTAGTTGGGAGGGGTCATACTCTCTTGTAGTTCCATTGTTGGAGACAATCAAAAGAAGCAACCCATGTACTACATTGTTCCTTCATTTTTTACGTCATTTCATTATCAATCAAAAATTGAATTTATTTTTTTAAATTTATTGATAGAAACATTGTTTGAGGTGACCTCATATCCCACTGGTGAACCGGGACCATGGAAGTATTTTCATAGGGCGGCTTGGGCATTTGGACCGTGCATAGCTGCTTTTCAACATATCAGACCGGTCATCACCGTTGATGCATGTTTCTTGTCAGGCCGGTATAAAGGTAACTAATTTAATTATTTTCACTTTATTTGTTTTAGTTGATTTCGGCTCTTACGAAATTAATTTGATTGTTTTACCACAGGCAAGCTGTTGATTGCAACCGGGTACGATGCTGAAAACCAGCTCCTCCCGTTGGCTTTTTCACTGGTAGAATCAGAGAGTTATGACGATTGTGCGTGGTTCATGAAATGGTTGCGCCGTAATGTAATCCGCTCCAGATTCATGTGTGTCATCACTGATAGGGGAAAGTGTATCAAGAAGGTGTTCAGACAAGATGATATGGGGTGGAACGAAGAGGATGAGGATCAATGTGTTCACTGTCTTTGTGCTACTCACATAGCCGAGAATATGAAGAAGAACGGTTGCAGTGATAAGGCAATCCGTTTTTTTAGAATATGTGTGGCTAAGAGGAAGATGAGGAGATACGAGCAAGGAATGCAAGCAATAGGGCAGGCATGTGACATTGCCCTTAATTGGCTGGACGGTATGGGTAAATATTTGGATCAAGATGAGAACGAGTGCCCCAAACCATGGAAGATATTCCAAGCACTGGACGGTGGTTACCGTTGGGGCATCATGACTACAAACGGGTCCGAGTCGCTTAATAATGTCTTCAAGTCCTCTCGTAAGCTACCGGTTGCAGCAATAATTGAAGACACATTTTACAAATGTATGACATGGTTTGCGCAAAGGAGGGCCAAAGCGGAATGGGAAGTCAGTCAAGGTCAACAATTCTCGTGTCGTGTGCATCAGGTACTTTTATTTGTAGTTCTTTCTTCATAATTTTTAATGAAGTTTGTTAAAAAAATCTGACTTCTTCATTATTTTTTAATTTTTCGTAGCTGATCAATAAACGGTTCGAGAGGTCCGATAAAATGAAGACGCTGGGGGCTTTGGAAACAACAACGAGTTCGAGGTAACCTCCACACAGGAGAGAGTTCACGCTTTCATAACTGACGATTCTGGCCGGTTTACCAAGACCAATTACAAATACACGGTGATAATCGGGGATGATCACACGGTAACTTGCACGTGCCAGAAGCCTCAATTGGAGAGAATACCGTGCTCTCATGTTCTGTCCGTGTGTCGTCTCCGAGGCATCGACCCTGACGTCTTTGTAAGTCACTACTATCACATCCATACACTGATCAACACATGGAGCGCTCAATGGCATGTGTATGGAAATCAGTCGGAATTGCCTCAACACGATGGCCCGGTCCTTGTTCCAGAGGATAAAAATATTTCTGTGGGCAGAAGACAGCACAACAGAATTCCGATGTGGATGGACGTTCTAAATAATAGGAGAAGAGGACACCAAGCCGACCGAGATACACAAGAAAGACAAAACAGAGTTGCTCGAGCTGCACGAGATTGAGAGTTAATGTTGTTTTTTTAATTGTACTCGTAAAAATATTGTTTATTTTTGGTTAATTAGACGTATTTGTAATTTCCGATAACATTAGCATTGTTCTATTATATGCTTATTTATATGGCTCCTTGTTCTATTGTAATGTTTCTTTTGATCAAACAAACGACGAACAACAATTTCAGATTAAACAACATTTCAAACAGAAGTAATTACACACAACTTCCAGTACAAACTTTACATTTTTGATAAAAATTTCGAAAACAAAATCATAATCAACTTCCCAGTCAGATTAAAAAAAAAAATAACCGGGACCTCTACGGCATTCTGCGGCCCCATATGGGGGTCCGCTTCGGCATTCTGTGGCCTCCCTCAAATGGGTCCGCTCTAGTGTTCTGCGGCCGTGCTAGTATTAGAATTGTCAGAAAACCGTGGTTACATGGTTTATTTATTTTTTGAAAATGGTAGAAATAAAAATTTCGGTAATATTCCCAAACAAATATCCCAGGTGTCCCTTCCTCTTCCTCTTGTTACCTTTTCTCCCAAATTATACACCAAGTCAACTCAATGGGGTCTGCACGTCTCAAATTTTTAATAATTCATGCAAATGCCGTAGTTGCATTTCCCTTCCTCTACAAACCAGCAACTGCGACAATGTTTTCCCATCGCTTGCGGTGTTGCTGTCAATCAAAACTCGATTGTGTTCCCGTTACAATCAAGTACTAAACCAGTGCTGGTTCAAGTATGCAGAGAGGTTACCGGACCAACCGCTCGCCTCCAATGGGCAGCACGAAGGAGATAGGGGAGGAGGCAACTGATCAACGGGGTGGAGAAGAGGAAGAGAAGGTTTACGTGGCTGTCACTGAGGATTTCAAGGCGGGAAAGTCGACGCTCGTGTGGGCCATACAGAATTTACACAGAGATGCGAAGATTGTTCTTGTACATGTTCATGTTCCATCTCAGACGACCCCATTCAGTATGTTCTAATTCTCTCTCACTCTGTTTTACCCCGATGAAATGAGATATTGAGTAAAAAAACTTCGCCCAACTTAGATTGTATCCAAGCCGGAGGCGGAGCCAGAAAATTGAAACTTTTGGAGACAACTAACCTGTTACCGTAATTTTAATTTTATGAGGGGCCCAACAGCATCTGTACCAAAATATTACAAGGTCTAATTTAAAAAATACACAATTTCCCAGTTTTCTCTCTTTTGGGCACTTGGGCTGGTTCTGCAGGCGGGTAAAGATATTTACAGAACAGTTTTGGCGTCGTGCAGCGAACGAATAAATGCCTTGCTGTTTTGACTCTACTATTCGCGTGCTGCATGTAGTCAAAACTGCGCTGTCCATATATTTACCCCATGCAGGCTGCAGTGCTCCCGGTTTCCTCATCTAATTTATGCAAATTATAACTTTTATTCTATCTGTCTATGGTCTGCATTGTAGTTTTAATATCATGATAGTGAATTTCATGCCTTTGTTAATGTTTTGAAATGGGGTAAGGTTTGTAGTTATGTTGACCAACTGTTATGAACAATCAATGAATAAAGTAGTTATTAGAAGTTGATCTCTACTGAGTTTAATTACTCAAAGGGACACATTGTATTTAATGAAGAGCTGTTTAATACATTTGAATTGCTATTCAAAGAACAAAATACAAATAACTTTGGTGGCAGTTCAAGATGGAACAAGCAATCCGAATTTTTCTCAATTCACTTAACATCTTTTTTTATAATCGCCACTGTTTATATTTCTTCTGTTATTTGGTTTATACATTGGGCTTCTAACTAATCCATAGAAAAATGTCATAATTTGGTAGCAAAATGCGAGTTCCGAGACATTGGAGCTGATATATTTAGGCCTTGCATTTCTCTTTTCTAATAACAATAAACAGTTCGGTTTCAGTGTCTCTAGCCTTCTTTTTATTGAAAATTAATCCTGTCTATCAAGATACATTAAGCAATATTTGGGATATATATTTCTTATTAAAAAAATAATTCCTTCTCAAGAGCGCATACAACGTATTGAAATTAGCTTGACTAGTATCTTTTTCCAGATTTGGATTTATATAATTGCAGGTATGAAACAGGTTCAATTACTACAAACAAAAAACAAGCGATGTTTTTAGGTCTTTTGTGTAATTCAATTCTTTCAAGTGAGAAAATTTCCGAAACAAGAAAAAATTAGGAAACTTATTCAGAGCTGAAAGGTTAGAGAGCACTGAAAAAGCTTGTTCACACTGAACTAGCTTTAATGTAAACAATCTACGCTAAGTAGCTCTGACGTCAAAGAATCTTATATAAATTAAATTTATAATTAGCATCATTAAACATTTTGCATCTCAGGGGGTGCCAAGTTTTATGATAATAAGCTGAAAGAGCAAGAGGTGAGCGCTTCCTCTTATCTTGAAAGGGAAAAAATGGAGGCTAATTTGGATCAGTACATCAAAGCGTGCTCAAAACTCAAGGTGCACTATACATTCTCTTCATGTTTAAAGGAAAAAAAGAACGTAACTGTGGCAATTGTCCAAAAGAAGTAATCAATTCAATTTGGTATAATATAGGGAATTTGTCTAAAAATGGGGACTCTATGCCGTAACTGAGATCTGTAGAATAGAGGAGAATAGAGGGAATGAAGAAAGTAGATATGTAAGAATAGGAGAATAGGGTAATATTTTTCAGGGTTTGGGAGTAATTAAGGGGAATAAGAAGGATGTAGATATGAAATAGAGATTCTTAATCTAGCTTATAGTAGAATAGAGAATTAGAGACTTATTTTCTGAAATAATTTTTTTGTTTAAGTGTTGTAATTACTTTTTTTGGTTATTAATATAATCGTTTGTAGGCATTCAAGCCACTAACCTTAAAAAAAAATTATATAATATATACAGGTCACAGCTGAAAAATTAGTTATAGAGATGGATGATATAGCTCAAGGAATCCTAGTGCTAATTTCGCTCCATCGTGTCACCAGACTTGTCATGGGAGCAGCTTCCGATAAGCACTACTCTAAGTAAGAATCATGCTTACAATTGGGTCTTTATGAACAGAGTAAATTATACTCTAGTTTAACATTTTTATAATAGTGTTATAATGTTGGAGGTAAAATATTTTTTCTGATCGTAGGAAAATGAAAACACCAAAATCTAGGAAGGCAACTACGGTCATGGAGAAAGCTGATTCTTCATGCAAAATATGGTTTGTTTGCAAAGGAGCCCTGATCTGCACCAGGTATAGTTTCAAATTATTTTCCTTTTTCTCAGTACAGACAGTCAGTAAAGGAGCTCTGATCTGCACCAGGTATATACCGTATATATTTTCCAGGGATGCAACTGGAATTATGTCATCAACTCCACCATCACCAGCCCCTAGCTCAGGCACAGGTTCCATATCAAGCATATCAGATGGAATTGGTGCATTCTCACTGCACAATGGACCCCACGAAGTGGTGGTGAAAAGTCGACCACTAACCAACCCGTCAACTCCAGAACATGTCAGCGTGTTAGATCCATGGGAGGGAATCCCAAGGCACAAGACAGCAAGCTCAGAGCACTTTCAGTGGACGGTACATGATGACCTGGCGAGTATGACAAGGCCTAAGGCCGGGACAGGATCAGATGATGATACCCAGTTTTTATCACCAAGCACTCGCTATCAAGTTAGTCATCTGTCAAAATCTATCCCCATTATAATGTAGACTCACACTCACTGCATTTAGGAATAGGATTTCTCACAGGGGCAGATCTACGTATAGCCGAGGGGTGCTTGGCCACCCCCATAATTAATTTTTTTTTAATCATGTATATTGAAATTTAATTTAATTTTTATTTTCTTTAAGAGTTTTTATATAGTTCAGCCCCCTCATAATGCTAAATGTGTGCTTGTAGCTAGTAGTTAGAATTCCATTTAGTGGTTATGTAGACTTAGGTTCAAATTTCAGTGATCACAAATATTGTGCATTTTACGTTCAGCCCCTATCTAAATTTTCTAGTTTTGATTTCTCATTCCTTGTTTTTTTAGGAGGATGAGGGGATAAATGCTGGCATGTATGAAAAATATAAGGAAGCAATAAATGAAGTCGAAGCAGCAAAGAAGGAAGCATATGAAGAATCCAACAAGCGTAGACGAGCTGAGAGGGACTTACTGTCATCTCTCCAGAAGGTTAATTTAATATCATAAATTCATAATCCTAACTTTCCTCTCAATTTGTGATTTTAATAGATACAATCATCATTTCTAGCCTACCCCAACTTGTTTGGGACTAAAGGCTTGGTTGTTGTTGTTGTTGTTATTGTTGTTGTAATAGATACAATCATTTCATGCAGGCATGGGAAACTGATACCTTATACCAAAATGAGATTAAAAAGAGGCAGGGATTCGAAGAGGCGTTAATCCAAGAGAGACAAGAAAACGAGCGTATGACAAGCCAAATAGATAACATAATTGACAAATTACGGGAAGCAGAAGAAAGCAAATCAAAAAATGAACAACGAATTGCAGAGCTGGAGCGGGCCACAAAGGATCTAGAAGATAAGCTTTCGGCCACACGATATCTCATGCAGTCTTTTAAGTCAAAGCATGAGCATCTGCAACAAGAGCGGGACGAGGCTTTGCATGAGGTGGAGGAGCTAAAGAAGACGGTGCTGCAGCGGACAATACCAGCAGCCTGCAAAGAGTTGAGCATGGAGTTTTCATATGCTGAGCTGGAGTCGGCAACTAGGGGGTTTTGTGATCAAATGAAGATCGGGGAAGGTGATTCTGGATGTGTATACAAGGGCTTGTTGAGGGGTACACCAGTTGCCGTGAAGTTACTCCACCAGGATGAAGATCAAGGAATATCTGAATTCCAGCAAGAGGTACCTTGTTTCATATTAGGAGAATTTCATGTATGCCCCTCAAAAACCTCGAAATTATGTTTTTCCCTCTAATATTCATAATATCATATTTACCCCTCTAAATTTCAAAAACTCATAAATTTACCCAATCTGCCTTTTCTATTAAAACTCATTTTAAATTTATAAAGTACCCGTTTTACCCTTTATTTAAAAAAAAAAAAATACGTAGCATGTTTAAGAGAAATGCTCGGTCTTCTAATTGGCCGGTATTATACTTGTTGTTCAGTACCATTGTACTCCTGTTGGGCAGTGACTAGGATTTCTGATTGGGTAACTAATATTTCATAATTTTGTTTACAGTGGATGAGGTAGATAACCTGATCCGCATCTGATCTCTCAGGTCATGGTGACCTGAGCCGACCATTTTGGTTTATCCATTAGGTTTGATCTTCCTCATCCATTTAGTATAAAGAGAAAAGGCCGTATACATTGTTGAGATAACTGTGGGTCTTATTGTCAAGTAACAAATTTATTTAGGACTCGCCTCTAACTTACGAATTAAAAATTTCCCAGCCTACAGACCTCAAAGAATTGACAGGTTTTTCTTGGTACTATTTTGTTCTTCATCCCAATTCAATACTAAAGAAGTCTGAAATACTATTATCAGTACGTGTGGGTTTTAGATATTTGTTTGGGTTTATAACCCAGCAGAGGCCTTTTCATTTTCTCCTAAGTTCAGTCCCCTCTTCCCTACATTAACCTATTAAAACGGTTTTAAAAAATTGTGTGCTTTCGATAAATTATTCAAGTGGTGATCTTACATCGGCCATCAGACAAATTTTTATCCCAAGTTATGTGAATATAATGTCTGGTCGTGTATGGCATAGAAATGTACATCATGTGTATTCCTGGTTTGTAGTACAGTTTATTTGCACAACTACACGTAAAAGAAAAAAAAAATTTGGTTTTTTATGAGAACCTGTAGAAATAAAATGAATTGGGAATACAGATCACTTTTTTTATAGAAAGGGAATTCTCATAATCAAATTTAAAGTTTCTCAACAGCAAATCTTGAGAAAAAAAATCAGTACTGTTATAACTATATAACATTCCTAACTATATTTTATTCTTTTATTTTCGAGTATTTTCTTTAGGTTGCAGTGCTAACCAAGGTAAGGCACCCAAACCTTGTAACCCTAATAGGATTGTGCCCAGAGGCCTGCGCATTGGTTTACGAGTATCTACCAAACAGGAGTCTTGAGGACTGCCTGGCGTGCACCAACAATACCCCGCCGCTGACGTGGCAGGAACGTACCCGGATCATCAGTGAGATATGTGCCGCTCTCATATTCCTTCACTCCAACCAGCCTCGGCCCCTGGTTCATGGAGACCTCAAACCTGATAACATCCTCCTTGACTCAAACCTTGTCAGTAAACTCAGTGATTTCGGCATCTGCCAAATACTTATACAATCTAACACAACCACAAGTTCAATGTACCGTACCACCAATCCCAAGGGCACTTTAGCCTACATGGACCCAGAGTTTGTAAGAACCGGCGAAGTGACACCGAAATCTGATGTGTACTCATTTGGGATAATTATACTGCGCCTGCTGACAGGGTGGACACCATTAAATATCTCGACCAGAGTCGAAGAAGCGATAGAGGCGGGGAAGTTGCATTCGGCAATTGACCCGTCAGCTGGAGAGTGGCCGTTTGTCCAGGCGAGCCAGCTGGCACACCTTGGGATTCGATGCACCGAGCTGAGCAGGAGGAAACGTGCTGATTTGATGCGGGATGTGTGGCAGGTGATTAAGCCAATGATTAAGGTAGCTGCATTCCCGGTCCGCTCTTCGCCTTTCCTCTCTGCCTCAGATAATCGGCGTGTACCGTCATACTTTATCTGCCCAATTCTTCAGGTAGACTTAAATTCCAGCTTGTCAGTGGTTTAGATTTAGGAGGCCTGGTGAATGCCGCTATAAACTATCCCTAAGTTAAATGTTTGATAAAAAAAAATGAAGTTATATTATATAATAGTGTTCAAATGACTCGTGTCTTTCATGCCTCAATCGTGGCGCACATCCTTTATCTCAATTTTCAAAGTTCAAATAGTCGATCCGAACCGCTCAACATGATCTCCATAATAAAATTTGCTTGGAGATCAAATTTTATATTTTTTTCAATGATTTTGTACCTATCTAATAAAATAGTAAAAAAATTTCCAAAAAATATAAAATTTGGTCTCCGAGTACATTTAATATGGAGATAATGTTGAGCGGTTCGAATCAACTGTTTAGACTTTGAAAACAGAGATAAGGATGTGAGACATGATTAGGACACAAAAACAATGGGACATTTTAACCCTACTCATTATATAAATGAGGTATGATTAATAACATGAGTATTAAAACAAAAGAATACTGCTGGCCAAGTACAGTTGAGCAGCATATCAGATAATATACTGCAGAATGCTCATGGATTGTGACACAAATTACTCTTCAAAATAGTTGTGCTTGACGTCTCCTATGATGATGCTAATTTATTCATCGTCGATCATCATATCATGCAGGAGGTGATGAAAGACCCGCATATTGCGGCAGATGGGTTCACGTACGAAGCAGAGGCTATAGAGGGATGGTTGGACAGCGGCCAGGTCACATCTCCCGTGACCAACCTAAAATTGGCTCACCATGATCTCATCCCCAACCAGGCTCTTCGTTCGGCTATTTTAGAATGGGTCCCGCAAGTAAGCCAATGAACTAAGGCTCTGCAAAATTGTAGTCCAGGAAACAATGATCTTCATGTTGAATTTTGAGATAAAAATAACTAATTTTATTGATTTCTGATATTATTTTTATCTCTCATGCGGTGCCCATTGGCTACCGAATTTAAAGAGTCATTAAAATATTTTCTAATTATATGATTTGCTATATCTGCTAATTGATACTAATTGATTTTTATTTGATCTTTTATCAATGTAATTGATCTCTAATTGATTCTTTATCTTCAACAATGATCTTGAGTCTTCGCAGAGCCATGTATGAATAATGAAGGTGAGTTCGCATTAGATTAATTTATTTGCTGTCAGAGTAGCATTTGCTTTTGGATTGGATAAGGTTTCATTGCAGTGTCACATAATTTTAGTTTAGTAGCCCATCGGTTCATAAAATAAAGGGGGAGAAAGGAACAAATTGCTAGTACCAGATATTGATCATTCAATAGCATGTTCTGGGCCCTGTTTTATATTCTAAAATTTAGAAAACTGACGACTAGTCTCTAATTGTATCATTTACACACAAATAATTTTATTTGTTTAAAAACGAAAAAGATATATCATGTCTTATGCACAAAAATTAGCTAATTTATTTATAGCTTATTATGTGCGTCTATTTATGTTTTTTAATTAATTTGAATTGCATTTTGTATCCTAAAATCAATAAACTGATAGATTATTTTAAGATATCGGCAAATACTTGAACATAAATCCATTTTTAATTATTGTTAATCATACGTCCACATTTGTGCAAATGAATCTGTGTTGAAATACATTTACAACACAAAACATGCAGTCTATTCATATTTTTTTAATAATTTGGATTTTAGATTGTATATGTATCCGGCATTATAGTTTGGTTCAAATTTGATCTGGTATGAGTCGGATTAAATGTGTATTTATCCGCCATCAAGGTTTGATTTATTTTTGTATATATAGTTCGAATTATATGTGTATCTGGCATCCATCATAGTTTGATTTTTATACATGATTTGAGACATATGACATTAACCATGTTTGACTTTAGCTTTGGATTAAGCATCAGCATATGGCGCTCTGTTTCGACATGAAATATGTCTGGCGTTAGCTTTGGTTACATCATGACGCACACATGGTTGGTTGAACATGATCTTGGATTATGCCAATGGGATATCTTTCCACGTGATTTTATTTTATCTCAATCAAATTTGATATCAAAAGATTTTAAATTATGTTCAAAATACCAATATATGTCACACTGTTCATAATTTTGTGTCTCCTTAGCCCAGATTAAGTTACCGAATAAACCTCTCGTGATTTTGTATTCCTCGACTGATCTCTTATTCTCATCATAATTTAATTCATATATATTAATTTTCTACAATATTTCAAATATCAAGGATATGTATAAAGTTCATCATGCATTTCTTCCAATGGCAAGAAAAAATTCTTTACCGAATACCTCCGGATCTTTGACATAATTTAATGATGTAATTTTGGATAAAAAATACTCGAATTAAATGTGCTTTAATTAAAATAAAGTTGCTCTTATATCACCTATTCACCTGGATGTGCCTAATAGCGACCAAAGAGGAGGGGAATCCGAGATACTAATTGTATGGGAAAATGTTATTAATATAAACAATCCTTTATGAAAATATATAACTAAATTCATATCAAAATATTATTAAATTTTGAATATTACTGGAATTTGAAATGTACAAATGTTCAGAAGGAGCGTGTATAATAATTTTGCTTTGTTGTTGTCAGATAATTAAAATAGATATGAACGGACTATTTATTTCTGACAACATGACTATTAATTTGTGTGTATAAATATATAATATATATAGATGGGCTATTGTGTTTTGCAAAGTAAAATTCCCTCTTTACTTCGGGTCATATTTTATTTTTGAAAATTCAAACAACCGATCCGAACCATTCAACATGTTCTAAATATTGAAATGTGCTTGCAGACTAAATTTTACATTTTTTGGAATTTTTTTACTATTTATTAAGCCATTTTGAAAATCGCAGATCCACTGTGAACAGTAAAAAACAGTAAAATTTTCTGAACCACCGGATCAGCGATTTTTATTTTTCAAAAATAAAAATATAGCCCGAAGTAACCCCATTTACTTTGCATAGCACAGTAGCCCATCTCATATATATATATATATATATATATATATATATATATATATAAAAGTTCGTAATATAAAATGGGATAATATCATGAAAGCAAATGTTCAATCATTGCATGCTGAAACCTTCCATAACCACATCATCTTTGATTGAGTTGTATCTGGCATTTGCTTTCACTTATTATTAATTAATACAAATAATGGTGGATAAGAGTATGAGAGAGACAAGATCACATCATCATAACTCATCACAGTGCTTTATAAAATTGCATTTTGAAATGCTGAATATTCCCTTCTTATCTTATCCAACGTACAAATTATACATGTATCAATGCATGACCTTGAACGATCAGGACATGCAAAAATCACATAAAATAGAATGGAAAAAAGCCGACATTTTTGTTAGTATCCAAAGTTTAATACAAATTATTATTTATGCCCAGAATCTCAGTTATTTCGAAAAATGCCCAAGCTGGTCAGAAAATGGCCGGCTTACTCGGTTTTTTTTTTTTAGAGACACTATGAAGAGCAAAATATTGAAATCCAACACTGAAAATTTAAATTTTTTGTTTAAATTATTTGTTAGATTACTTCTTTTGATTTGTAATTAGCATATTTATACTAAAATACACTAGATTACTGAAAATTATGTTGAATTACACTATATTACAATAAATTATGTTGAATTACACTAAATTACGTTAAATTACACTAAATTACAATAACTTCGCTAATTACGCTAAACTATGAAAAATTATGCTAAAGTAGACCGATTCTGTGCCATCTTTCATGAATCATAAAAAATAGTAAAAAAAAATTCAAAAATAGTAAAAATTGGTATTCTACAAGTTCATTATGTAAGTAATTTACTGAGCTACTTAGATTGAATAATATAAATAAAAATTTTAATCGGAAACTTCAACTCAAGTTTTGAGGCTTTTCCCTTAGTTTTTTGGCAATTTTGAATTTCAAAATCCAGCATAGCTGGCACGGACACATGCGTCTTTTCGCAAGCTTTCTGAAAATTGGTCATTTGCTGAAATCGGACACTCGAGCGTCGTTTTATGACCGTTTGAAGTTTCGCCGTCGTTTTTCGCCTTTTCAGTGAAGATATCGTCCCTATTCATTTGTAATTTAGCGTAATTTACCGTATTTTAGCTTAATTTAATGTAATTTAGCGTAATTTAACATAATTTAGTGTTATTCAACATAATTTCAATTAATCTAGCGTATTTTAGTATAAATATGCTAATTATACATCAAAAGAAGTAATATAACAAATAATTTAAACAAAAATTTCAAATTTTCTATGTTAGATTCAATATTTTGCTCTTCATTGTGTCTCTAAAAAAAAAACGAGTAAGCCTGCCAGAAAATGGCTGGCTTACTCCTACTCCTAAGCCGGCCATTTTCTGGCCGACTTGGACATTCTTCGAAATAAGCTGAGATTCTGGACATAAATAATAATTTGTATTAAACTTTGGATATTAATAAAAATGTCGGGGAAAAAAGCCTGGTTGAAATGCTGAGTTGTTATCTGGTAACAAAATCACATGCTGTGGGGATAATTTTAGATAAAGTGAGCTGTAAATTGCACACTTGCAATAGGTCGAGTGCTCAAGTTGGTACCTTCTCTTAGGATTTTTTTTAAAAATCATAAATAAAATAATTAAATTTACGAAACCAACATGATGACCCGAAGATTTACAAAAACCATCAGACCCGAGATGCCAATTCGGTCCGAACGAATTTTTTTCCTCCGGACCGAATTGGCATTTCGGTCCCCCCTCAATTTCACCTGTTGCGCAGCCAACGCCACAGAAAATCCCACAAAGAGTCCGGACCGAATTGCCAATTCGGTCCAGGTTTTTTTTTTTTTTTTTAGAGACAAGCAAAATAAAGAAGAGGGATTAAGGACCTATTTGTAAAATGAGCATATTTTCATTTTCAAAGTTCAAACAGTCGATCCGACCGTTCAACATTATCTCCATATTAAAATATACTTGGAGGTCAAATTTTACATTTTTTTGAATTTTTTTGACTATTTATTAAGTATTTTACAAAACTAGTCAAATTCAGACATTGAATTTTGTACCCATCTTAATAAATAGTAAAAAAATTCAAAAAAATGTAAAATTTGATCTGCAATCACATTTTATTTAGATAATCATGTTGAACGGTTTGGATCGACGATTTGGACTCAACATAATTTATCGTAATATATTGTAATTCAACATAATTTCAAGTAATTTAGTGTGTTTTAGTATAAATATTATAATTATAAATCAAAAGAAGTAATCTAACAAAAAATTTAAATTTTCAATGTTAGATTTCTTTATTTTTGCTCTAATTTATTAGTGTCTCTAAAAAAAAAAAAAAAAAAAACCTGGACCGAATTGGCAATTCAGTCCGGGCTAAAAAAGCCTTCGCACGAAAGGCAACACAGTTTTACTGTGAATTGAGCTGGACCGAAATGCCAATTCGGTCCGAAGAAAAAAAATTCGTTCGGACCGAATTGGCATCTCGGGTCTGATGGTTTTTGTAAATCTTCGGGTCATCATGTTGGTTTCGTAAATTTAATTATTTTATTTATGGTTTTTAAAAAAAATCCCTTCTCTTATCTGTAATAAATTATCTCAAGAGGTTTATTAATATTTTGTAAAATGTGTAATATCTCCTTATCAATAAACTGGTACTTCCTTGCGAGAATTTGTTTTAAAAATGCGGCAAAAAAAAAAAAAAAAACCTAATATTGTGTATAAGTTCGCGGAGATAGTTATCTTAAAAAATATGCACGTTTTTAGCCGAAATTTTTAAAAATACCCCCCAATTAAAAAAAATAAACTAAAAATCCACCAGTTCTCCAGAATTCCATATTTACTCGAGCCGCCACTTGTCGTTGCGGCTCCAATTTTGAGGCCGTCATTTTACGTTGCGGCCTCAATATTTTTTTTAAGAAAAATAATAGATTTTATTTTGTTTTAGTTCATGTGTTTCAAAATAATATGAGTTTATTTATTTGTTTCATTTTTCTAAAAAAATAAACAAGCAAGGTGTATTGTTTTTTCATTAGATAATAATAACAATAAATCTAAAATAAACCAACAATAGAAAAATAGAAACTGCATTTCCACTAAAAACAATGTTCTCACTAATACAATAAAATAAACAATGTTCTTACCAATACAAACATCCAATACATGAAAAACATAAATTTAACTCCTAGATAAACATTCAATTCATTGATTGTTTTTCAACCAGCAAATTTACAAACAAAAATGATTGTTAAATCTAAATTGTTTCAATAATTTTTGTAAAGTTGAAATTGAATAAAATAAACATTGTATCAACCTCGAGCATCTCGAGCAGCTCTGTTGCGTATTTCCTGTGTATCTCGGTTGACTTGGTGTCCTTTTCTCCTCCCATTTAGTAAGTCCAACCACATGGGAATCACGTTGTGTTGTCTTTTACCTAAAGTAATTAGCCTATGGTCTGGAACAAGGACAGAGCCATCGTGTTCAGGTCATTCTGATTGATTTTCATACATATGTCATTCACCGCTCCATGTGTTGATCAGTGTCTGGATGTGGTAGTAGTAACTTACAAAACTGCCAGGGTCGATGCCTCAAAAACAGCACACAGACAAAACATGAGAACACTGTATTCTATCTAATTGAGGCTTCTGGCATGTGCATTCCACATTATTATCATCCTTGATAACGATCTTGTATTTGAAATTGGCCTTGGTAAACTGGCGAGAACTGTGAGGCATGTAAGCATAAACTCTCTCTTCTATCTTGGTTACCTCGAACTCGTTAAAGTTGCCAAACCCCACAAGCTTCTTCAAAGTATTTGACATCTCGAATCGTTTGTTAATAAGCTACGAACAATTAAAAATAAATGAAGTTATTAAGAATAAATGAAGAAAAAACTAAAACTAAAAATATCTTATGAACACTACACGAGAACAGTTGACCTTGTTTTGCTTCATGTTACGCTTTGACCCTCATTTGTGCAAACCATGAGACACATTTGTAAAATGTGTCATCAATTATTGCGGTCACCGGTAACTTACGAGATGACCTGAAGACATTATTTAGCGACTTGGAATCGTTTGTAGTCATAATCCCCCAACGGTAACCCCCGTTGAGTGTTTGGAATATCTTTCATGGCTTTGGGTACTCGCTCTCATCTTGATCCAAATACTTACCCACACCGTCTAGCCAATTGAGAGCATGGTCACATGACCTCCTTATTGCTTCTATTCCTTCCTCGTATCTCCTCATCTTCCTCTATCCAATAACAGGTCGGGTATCTTCCTAGTCACTATGATCGCTCATATCATTAGGGTTGACATCATCCCAATTTTTCTCTGCCTCACGTAATTCTAGATCCATTGTATCATCAGTAGCATTCAGATCACAAGATTGGGCCTGACTAATAGACAGCTGGCCAATCTAGAGTGGGGCCCGACTACTAGACGATCGGTCCCTCTGAACTGGAGCCTGACTACTAAATAGTTGGTCAATCTGGAGAGGGGCTCGATTTGAGACATATGAGTTAACCCGACTACGACCCTGGATTAACCTCAGAGCTGGGTTGGTACGCCGGACTGGGGTAATTTCCACATATAGGTCAATTACCTTGTACCCACCCCACGAAAACTCATTGTTTGGTTGTACAGTACCTGCCAGACTCCATCATTCTGAATTGGAAATAGTTGGAACCAGGTTTGTGCTGAACCGATAGGCGTGCTAATTTTAGCATGAATATTAAGTTCATACTGACCCTGATCCAATCTCAAATTCTGACAAATAATATTCTTCATTTCCAAATAATCAGTACCAGGCAGTACCGGGATCACAACAACCCGCCCGAGACTATAATAAACCCCATTAGGGTCTTGTTAAACCTCACCACCGGTGTAAATGGATACCATAAGACTCATTTTGAACCAATTACACACAAACCTAAAATTATAAATTAACTAAATTAATTATTAACCTACTGAAGATATAAATAAAATTGAAAAGATAAATAAATAAAAACTTACAAATCAGAAGAGAAGAGAGAGTTGTCCGCGAAGAGATAATGGGTGAAGGTGAGAAATAAAATGCAACTCACGGAACCGAATTTATAGGAAAATATGGGGCCGCAACGACAAATGGCGGTTCCAGTCTTGAGTGCCGCCATTTCACGTTGTGATCCGGGTAAATATAAAATTATGAAGAACTGATGGTTTTTTTTTTTTTTTTTTTTGTTGAAGGGTATATTTAAATTTTTTGGCGCTTTTAGCAACCACACTCTTTGCAGCTATATTTTTGTTCTCCGAGATTGCTTTATTGCGGTCGGTATTTCAAACACGCACGCAGTTTAAAAATTTTATCTACGATTTTAAAACAGATTCTAATATTGCTTACTTTCCAATGAAATTGTATCTCTTAAGTAATCAGCCGGATGTTAATTGACAACTATGGATGTGGAGCTCAGTTTTTCTCTATTTTGTAAGGATAAATGCTAACAAAATAACAATGAGGGTTTGTTATTTAGTCGCAATTTTTTTGAATCATTCGTTTTCAAAAATCGCTGGCGATGTCTAGTGGTCCAACCGGCCATTTTTTTCAATTATTTTTTTAATTCTTGCTGAATGGGCACCACATGATGTAACGAGTCACTGACACTGGGACCCACAACCATCTATTTCTCGTGGATCGACATGTCAACACAACCTATGTTCAAGGTGTATATGTACTGGTCACAGAGAAGCAGGAACAAGCATGAGCTCACAATCATATATAATTGGTTAGGATTTAAATTTGTTCTTCGTGAGTTTGTCTCCATATAATATACCGGCTATAATTTGGAGACGTTGGTTTTTAAATGGGGCACGCTATCGGACAATTATGTGGTTTTTATTGGATTATTAGCGAAGAGCTGTCTTTTATTCTTTTCTCAGTTAAGCGCTCTAAATTATTATTATTTTTTTTGGAATGCTTGCATCATCTATGAACTTGACATCATTCAGCCGTCCATCTCTGAAATTAACTAGCCTTGATATAAAATAAAATTACCAGCCTGGTAATTAAAGAAAAATATTCCTTTGGGGCGGATTTGTAATGTTGAATACAATTCTCTCTTCTTTATCATTATATTATTAGAGAAAGAACTAGAAAATTGAGATTGAAGACATTGGATAAGTAATTGTAGTGTAATTTTATTTTATAAAAGAATTAAAAGGTATAAAAACTTATAAAATTATAAAATATAAAGAATAAAGTTGTTATATTACATGTCCTTCTTTAAAGTTCCAAAGTGGTGTTTAAAAAGATTGATCAAATTAGGTCTTTCTTGTTAATACGTTTATACTATTTTTCTAGATAGATAGAAAAACATTACTAAATGGTTTGAAATATCTAAATCAAGTGAATTTTTACCTATCTAACAAAAATAGTAAAAAGATTTAAAGAAAAAATGTAAAATTTGTTGTACGAATACATTTTTATACGGAGATCATGTTGAATTGTTCAAATCGACTGTTTGAGCTTTAAAAGCTAAAATATTAATCTATAGTACAAACTAATATACACTATGTATGATACTATAGCCTCACTCAGTAACCGATTGCAATTTTTACTTTCAAAATGAAATGAGAGCAGGATTTCTTTCTTGGCCAACTATTTTTTTTTTAAATCAAACAGTAGAAAAGGCCAAAGGGAGAAGCAAGAGAAAGTTGTTTTCTTTTTTTTACTTGAAGCAATAAAGCATGTGAGCTTTAATCCTTGACAAGTGGAAGGGCAGATAGGAAGGATGTACAGATAATGAAGTGCATGCTTGCGTGACTTGTCTGTCATTAGAGAACGGAGTAGGTCCGATGCTCATCGGATCTACTTTTAGGTTCAATGAGCATGATGACCGTCTGATCTAATTTAAGATTTATGCGCACGAAAATTGAAACAGACTCGCACGAATTTTAAAGTGCTCTGCACAAATCTTAAAGTAAATCGACAGTGATTAAGCCCTCGAACCAGAGTAGGTCCAATGCCCATAGAACCTACTCTCAAGTGCTGTCATTATCCACTCAAAGTATACCCAAATTTAAGTTAACTTTAATTTCATTTTGGGGCTCTTTCTCAATTGTCAAGCTTTGCTTAATCAGGTGATGGAAGTTGTGTGGGACCTAAAAATTAGATTGTACCACACAATTATGAGGCTATACTGAGTTGTCTCACATGTCATGAACTCATCATGGTCCGTGCTATTTTCATCTTAATTGATACAAGGAATAATCACCGATTTTATTTGTTTATTTCTCACCAATTTGGCTGACGAGATGCCCAAGAAATGCGAGGGTAAAGATATTGGCACAAATGTTTTTGCTTCATGCAGCGCGCAAATCATATGCAATGTTATTTTAACTCTAATGTATATGCGTTGCATGAAGTAAAAATTTCTCTGTCAATATATTTATTCCTAATTTGCATGTCATACTTTCTGCCTCTAAAATTTTTTCAAATACATGCCTCGTTTTAGTATGATTATTTTCATAGAAAATTTTAAAAATATTATTGTAGTTTAATTATTTGTTACAATGGCTCCAATTTCCTATATTTTCCATTCAGTTCCAATTAGTAGAAAGAATTAATATTAGTTGATGAAACAAATATTCAGTTATGAAATTGTAATTGGAAGGTGTAACAATCAATCATAGTTTACTTCGGTGTAAAGATTCAATTTTCAGCTGTTATTGTGGACCCTTTTGTTAGCTGGATTTAATGCCTAATTTATCTATGCAGAGCAATTAATAACAAAAAATGCTTGGAATTTATCCCTTTTTAGTTAATCGATCTTCTGTGCCATAACCTAGTATAGCTACGCATGTGTAGATAGAGAATTTCAACATGCAATCGTTTTAAAATTTAAAATAATGTTCAAATAAAATCGTAACAAATGGTCTCAATAATCTACATCAATTTTTGTTCAAAGGTACCCAGTACACTCCTCACAAAGAGAAAAATTAAAATTTTAGAAACTAAATAAATTAAGAAAAATGCATAGTGCATTAGAGTATGTTATCAGAAAATTTAGAAAGAAGAGCTGAAACATAAATTGTAAAATTATATAATGTGGCAGGTGGAATTTGAACTCAAATTTTCCGACACTTACAATGAGCAACTTTAACCACCTAGGCTACAAGTAAAAAATTTCCAATGTCAAACAATTAATTCAAACTGTTAAATACGATTTCCATATGAAAATGTATTTGGAGACCAAACATATGATATTTGTGGGCTGAAAACTATTAGATAAATTCATGCGCATTGTAAAAAAGAAAATTAAAGCCTAATTAAACGTGCCGCATTCATTATTTCATCTTTAGAAATCAATAATCGAGAGACGCTATGATAATATGCATATTACGCAATGTTTTACATAGCATTTATAGCGTCATAGCGGGAAGGCTACAAAAAAAGCTATAGCAAATAGCGTAGCTATAGCAGAAGCTATGCAACATAGCGTTTTTCTTTAGAAAAAGTATATTATATATTTGTCCTAAATATCAACATTATCTGAAATCTCATTGAACAATAAATAACACCAAATTAATTAAGAAATTATAATATTCATATTGAACCAGTACAAAGTCCAAATTACGGTTCAAAATATCCATAGTAATATCATAAACTATCGATATTTTTCTATTCAAAATATCAGCATCATGATTCATGACATAATCTATTTTTTTTTCTATTCAAATATCAAAATAACCTATACAAGAGTTTCCTTCTCGGTTTGGGCAAATTAAAAAATCTGTAGCAACAAAGCTTTTAATTGATTTCGGTTTGGGCTTTTATTTAACATTTTTGGGATTTAAAGCCCATTTAATTGCCTAAAAAAGCCTATTATGCATAGCGCGCGTTATTTGCGCTACAAGCTATGCGCTATAGCGGACCGCTATTACCGCTATAGCGGCTGTAGCTCAATTAGCGCATTTTGATGCCATAGCTTGAGTGCTATTTAGAACACTGTATTATTACGTATCAATTTGTGCTGTGGATTTATCTTTATTTTCAATGATCAATTCATGATTTAATCTCTATTTGAAAATGTACCCGGGGATCCATTTTTTTTAAATGGGTAAAAATCATAATTTTTGAAAGGTTCATAATTTTTGAATGTAGTGTTTTTTTATCTATCTAAATATAATAAAACTGAGGAGAGTTCAAATGCCTTCATATTTTATACCTTCATCATACCTCTATTCTTAAAAACTTTAATAACTCAAAATTTCAAACTTGAAAATTAAAACAAAATCATTAGATATTATCTACATTATTTCATCTATGCACGTGTAAAAAATTATGATAGTTCAACTTTGTTGCGTTTGTCATCAAGAGCTTGTAAAAATATACTGATTTGGATAATTTCTAGAAATTTATTTTTCAACTTATTGATTTACATAAAAATAAAATTGAAATGTGATAATTTTTTATGAGCATGTAGTGAAAACTTATCAATTCACATCTTACAGTTTTATTTTAACATTTATATTTTAAATTTTGAGTTATTAACGTTTTAAAAATGAAGTCATGATAAAGGCAAAAAATTAAAAACATTTGAATCATCCTCATAGAAATATTTGAAAAAATATAAAGTTTATTAAGTTTTATATTTCTATATATAGAGAGATCATTTAACTATCAGCCATTCGAACTTTGAAAATAAAATATAAATTTACAGTACGAATTCATAATAATATATGCGTCTTTCCATAATCTCACTCCGAAAAATCCTACAAATTTCAAAAAGTTTGGCCCGGAAATAGTCTTTTATTTTTCTCAGAAGATTCTCTGTATATCTCCGGCAAAAGTGCAAATTCTGTGTTAGACTACCGCCTACCAGTAGAGTGAAAAAAATGTGCCGTCAACAAACATGACTCGTGTGACTATTTAATCATAATATATGTTAGTTTATTCGATATTCACCATTCGTTCAAGATTTAACGGTCCTAATTACACGTGACTCACGTGACCACGTGCCGTGACTAGATATTTCACGTGCCACTCTAAAGTATTTCCACATTACATATCATAATTTTTTTAAACTTCCTAAAGTTCCGAAATTTTTATTAATAGAAAATAAAATAAAAAATATCGATATTGAAGAACGTTTTCGCTGGAATTCGAGATGTACCAAAAACGTGATGGTCCATAACGTCCAGGGCACTGTAGCTGGACGTTATGGTCTATAATTGTTGTCCCTTATGGTACCACTAAATTCGAAATAAATAAATAATTGCAAATGAAATAAAGTAAAAGAGTTTAGAGAAATTTGACACAAGGAGTGATAACGGAGTTCGGCTTAAAATGCCTACGTCTCCGGGGCGTCGCAACCGCTTCTCGGTGCGCCTTTCTATTACCCAAAAGAGAAAGGTTACAACTTGTGAACCGGTGAGCCCTTACAACCAACGGGAAGTCACACGGCCAACTAGAGTCGAGAACGAAGTCTCTAAGTTCGAAGTCTCAAGAGAAACACTCAAGTAAACACTCTAATCTAATCTAACTCAAGATTAGTGAAGTGGATTTGAGGTTGTGTTGAGGGATATTGAATTTCGTGTTCTCACAACAATGGAGGAACTTGCTCTCACAGAAAAGTAGGTTTTAAAAAGATTAGGGTCGGCTAGGTTAATTTGAGGAGAACCCTAAGGTTCTATTTATAGTGGCAGCTTTCAAACGAGTATTCTGCCATAAAACGTCCCAACGTTTTGTAAAACGTAGAAAACGTTTTAACTCAAATTAGGTCAAAATTCAAATTTCTGTGAGATATCATAAAACGTTCCAAACGATTATAAAACGTTTCAAAACGTTTTATTCTGGAGATTTATCGATTGAAATGCAAATTTTAAGTCTGAAAAACAATTTAAATCGTCCAGACGATTTACAAAACGTCTGGGACGTTTTAACTTGTTTTTCCAGCTATTAGATGATTTAATCTCCAGATTTTGTACAAAGAAAACGTCTGAAACGTTTTATCAATCGTTCCAACATTTTATCCCTGTTTTTCAACATCAAAGCTACTTTACCAATTATAAATTTACAGTTTAAATACTTAATAAATAACTTGATGATTTCTTCAGTCCAAGTGCTCTAAATTGCAGTTCCAATTGTCTTGAACCTGCATTCTTTCTAATCATAGAGAAAATCGTAAAATTCAATAATTATATGTTTTGCAAATTAGTCAAATAGACTATAAGAGAATTGCTTGAAACAACAATCTCCCCCTTTTGACGATTTGCAAAACATACAACGCAAGTAAGTGCATATATCGATTTTTCCCAAATTTCAATTTTTCAAATAATCGGTGTTTGCATGTCTTGCATTTTCTCCCCCTTTTTGGAAATCGACGAAAGGGAGACAAAAATACAATCAAATAGCACAATCAAGAGTGCTCCCCCTCAAAATATGCACTCCCCCTCAATTTGATAATATATGACATAAATTTAGAAGATTAAGCATGTCATCACAAATATACAATCATGGAAGATAATCAATTTAGAATGTAGCATGCAATTTTATACCTAGCAAAGTTCAAGTTGAAACATCATAATGATAAAAGTTCAAGCACACAACATAGAAACAATAAAAGTTCATGCAACACAGATAGCATAGCATAGCAATCACTTAGCAAATTCTAATTAGAAAAGGTTGAATGGATTTAAAATTCGGGATCATCATCATCATCTCCGTCGGCACCCTCTTCATCATCTTCCTCATCCTCATCTTCGGAAGGAATGTAAGGAGCACTAGTGGACGCGCCACCAGAGGCACCATATTGCTTCACAAAGCGCCGAGCGAGTTCAGAAGTGGTGAGATCAATGTCATATAATGCTTTTGCGTTTTTGCGACAACAAATTTGGATTTTGCGTTGATTTGCCTTCAAGATTTTAATATCGTTGTTGATTGCGGTAAATTGATTGGTATTGGCTATTTGATATTCTTGCATGTGTTGAACAAGCCAAGCCAATTGGTTTTCTGCTCCTTGAGGAAGCTCACCTTGAGCCATTGGCGGTATTGGTGGTTGATCTTCTTCTGCCTGTCGTTCTGGTTCATACGGATCCCAATATTGGTTGGGTAGGGCATTGACAGCATTGATCCAATCATTGATAGGCCTATAATCAGGTTTAAGCAGTGGTAAACCCGAGGCCGAGGTACCGTGCAACCAACCATGTTTGGGTAGGATATCAAGTAAGTGTTTAGGCTCATTTTGAATGAGATGACTGGGGACGGTTATGCCATTGAGGCGAATCATACGATGAATTAAATGACCATAGGGTAGAGAGGCAACGGAGCTAGAATAGCAAGTAATCATGTGACGAAGAATAATGAAAGGAATGTTGAGTCGTTTCTCATCCATAGATATGAGGTG
Organism: Carex myosuroides; assembly: GCA_028015225.1. Taxonomy (NCBI): domain Eukaryota; kingdom Viridiplantae; phylum Streptophyta; class Magnoliopsida; order Poales; family Cyperaceae; genus Carex; species Carex myosuroides. The sequence goes on from CM051466.1 coordinate 13,879,480, forward strand.
CCTCAAATAGTACATTGGACCCCACTCAATGTTTGCTTTGATTGTTGCTTTGGGTATGAGAATATTATTTATGAGAAGAAATAGCAAACGATGTAAGGAAGGGAGAGAGGATGCATAGAGGGGTGCACCACCAAGGTTGCGGCGAGCAAACCAGGTTTTGTAATGATCGGCATTTTCTAAGGCTTGAGCGGGCCAATTTCTAAGGATATATGTTTCTTCACCTTCATTTACCAACCCAAGCCAATTGGCTACATTTTCCAAAGAGAGAATAATCTCTCGACCGCAAACATAGGATTTGACAAGAAAAGGGTTTTCGGTAAAAGTGAGATTACAATAAAATGTTTTGGTAATCATCTCACTATAAGGTTCATCACACGTAATCAAAGATTCCCATGGCCAATGTCGAATAAACCCGATGACTTTGTCATCTTCGGGGTATTGAAAGGTAACCGAGGCTTTGTTGAAATAATAGCAATTGGATAGTTTTCGATCCGAAAATTGACCCGTGAAATTGGTATGAGCAATTGGGTTTTTAAACAAGTAGGTGTTGGATCGAAAGATATTGAAGTCGGGTTCAATTTCAGTGGCACTAGATTGACCCGAATCATTGCGAGCCCTCTTCTTGCGAAGGATAGCCATTTTCGAGGCTTTTGATTTAGGGAGCGACATGAATTTAGAGAGAAAAAAAAAAAATACCGATTGAAGAAGGAAGCACAAATCCTTGAAGAGAACGACTCTACGAGTGCGTTGGTGAAGACGGATCGTCGATTTAACGGTCGGATTGCCGGATTTCGAAAGGTGGCGAGATGTAGGGTTTTGGTGGAGAGAGCAAAGGAGGGAGAAAGACTTGGTTTTGAAAGGAGAAATGGAAGGGGGGTTGAGAGGAGAGGAGAAATCACTTTAAACGAAGGGATTTGGAGATTTGTAGAGGTGGGAATGGTGAAGAAGAGGTAAGGTGGCGGATAGGAGAAGAGAAGAAGAGAAGAAGAGGAAGAGAGAAGGCGGCTTGAGAAGATAAAAAAAATTGGCGTCGGTTCGCAGATTTATTGAAGGTGCTGCGCCGAAAACGTCTTGGACGTTTATAAAACGTCTCAGAACGTTTTATTCTGGTCATTTTGAGACAAAAATTTCGATACTGAATATTGATTTTGCATTTAAATCGTCCTAGACGTTTTACAAAACGTTGAAAACGTTTTGTATTTTAGGTCAGAGTTATTTGAAATTTATGAGAATTTAATATTGAGTAATAACCGTTTTGACGTTTGATAAAACGTTTGAAACGGTTTAAATGATGTTTGAGGAGTCAAAAATTTCGCAGACAAACGTTCAGACGATTTACTAAACGTTTCAACGTTTCAAGATAGTTGTCATGCAGGAAATTTGAAGAAAATTTGGAAGATCAAAAACAATGAACCGTCCAGACGTTTGGTAAAACGTTTTGGACGTTTTAGGTCAATTTTCAGATGAAATTTTCGAAGTATTTTGAATGAGCAAATCGTCCAGATGTTTTACAAAACGTCTGGGACGTTTTAGGTCAGGGAGATAGAATCTGGAATCAATTTTATAAACGTTCTGACGTTTCAGAAACGTTTTGAGACGTTTTTCTCTGGCGTTTTTGTCTTAAAATAAGCTAATTGATTGCTATGCTTCCAATAAAAATGCTCACTCCTTAAGTTCAAGCATGCCTAATTTAAACCGCAATTCATTGTGTTGTTGAGTGTTTAAGGGCTTGGTAAAAATATCGGCAATTTGATTTTTGGTATCAATATGAATGAGTTGGACCTCACCTTTCTCAACATGATCCCTAATAAAATGATGCCTTATTTCTATGTGCTTAGTTCTAGAATGGAGAACGGGATTTTTTGATATCATAATGGCACTGGTATTGTCACACATAATTGGTACGTTGCGGAAGCGAATTTCATAATCAGTTAAAGTTTGGATCATCCATAAAATTTGTGTGCAACAACTACCAGCCGCAACATACTCGGCTTCCGCGGTGGAAAGCGCAACCGAGGTTTGTTTGCGACTTGACCATGAGACAAGTGATCGCCAAGGAATTGACACGTACCACTTGTACTCTTTCTATCCATTCTGTCTCCGGCAAAATCGGCATCGGTATATCCTATTAAATCTAATTCCGATTGTTTGTCATACCACAATCCCAAATTCAAAGTGCCTTTGATATATTTAACAATTCGTTTAACGGCTTTCAAATGCACTTCTTTAGGATTTGATTGAAACCTAGCACATAGACATACCGCAAACATAATATCGGGTCTACTAGCAGTTAAATAAAGGAGGCTACCTATTATTGCTCGGTATTGGGAGATTTCCACGGGTGTGCCGCTTGGATCCGAGTCAAGATTTGCATTTGCAGCCATTGGTGTTGGGCTTGTCTTGCTCTCAGTCATTCCAAACTTCTTTACCAGCTCCTTGGCATACTTGGTTTGGCTCACAAAGGTGCCATCCGACAGTTGCTTGATTTGTAGCCCCAAGAAGAAGTTCAATTCACCCATCATGCTCATCTCAAATTCACTACTCATAAGAGAAGAAAATTCCTCGGCAAGTGCCGCATTAGGTGAACCAAAAATAATATCATCGACATAAATTTGTACTATTAAAATTGAGTTGTTTTTCTTCTTTGTGAAAAGAGTTGTATCATTCTTTCCCCTTATGAATCCATTTTCAATTAGAAAGGAACTAAGTCGACCGTACCATGCTCTAGGAGCTTGTTTAAGACCATAAAGTGCTTTGGTAAGTCTATAAACATGGTTAGGAAATGCCGGGTCAACAAAACCGGGTGGTTGATTTACATATACTTCTTCATCTATAAATCCATTCAAAAATGCACTTTTAACATCCATTTGAAATAGAGTAAAGTTTTTATTTGAGGCAAATGCTAAAAGCATTCGAATGGATTCTAGACGAGCTACAGGTGCAAAGGTTTCTTCAAAGTCAATGCCCTCTTGTTGTTTATACCCTTGAGCTACTAACCTAGCCTTGTTCCGAACAACATTTCCATTTTCATCTTTCTTATTTCTAAAGACCCACTTAGTTCCAATAATCATTCGGTCATTTGGCTTAGGTACTAGTTCCCAAACTTTGTTCCTTTCAAATTGAGCAAGTTCTTCTTGCATGGCACAAATCCAATTTGAATCCCCATTGGCATCTTTGAAATTCTTTGGTTCAACATTTGATACAAATGCACAATGGGCAATCATTTGATTTAATCCCGATCTAGTCCTAACCCCTTCCCTAGGATCCCCAATCACATTAGAGAGAGGATGAGAGGAAACTTCCCTTAGGTCTTCGGGAGGTTGATATACATTTGGTGGAGATTGATCCTCCTCGATGTGCATGGACTCGTTCAATGGGTTTTCTTCGGGTTGTTCTTGCTCGAGTAATTGTTCAATGTTGTTGGTTATATTCTCAACCTTATCATGCTCGAGCTCGGCATCTTCAACACCTACAATTTGAATACCTTTCTCGGCCTTTTGATTAGTAACTTCATCAAATTTGACATGTATTGATTCAATTACAATTTGATGAGATGCAATGTAAATTCTATAGGCTTTACTTGTCAAAGAGTACCCCACAAATATTCCCTCAATGGATTTAGAATCGAATTTTGTAATTTTAGGTGATTCATTAAGCACAAAGCATTTTGATCCAAATACTCTAAAATGGGACATTTTTGGCTTATACCCCTTCCATAACTCATAAGGTGTTTTCTTCAATATCGACCTTATGCTAACGCGATTAATAACGTAGCAAGCCGTATTGACCGCTTCGGCCCAAAGGTGTTTGGGTAAAGGGTATTCATTTAGCATGGTTCGGGCAAGCTCTTGTAATGTTCGGTTTTTCCTCTCAACAACCCCATTTTGTTGAGGTGTGCGAGGAGCCGAATATTCATGTTTATATCCCCTTTTAGAGCATACTTCATCAAATTTTGCATTTTCAAATTCACCCCCATGATCACTTCGAATACGAATGATTTTTGTTCCCTTTTCATTTTCAACACGATTGCAAAATTTAATGAAGTTCTCAATTGCTTCATCCTTATGTTGCAAAAATATGACCCAAGTAAAGCGACTATAGTCATCTACAATCACATATGCATATCTTTTTCTAGCCAAACTTGGTATACTAATTGGTCCAAACAAGTCCATATGTAGTAATTGTAATGGTTGATTGGTTGAGACCATTTCTTTGGACTTAAAACTACTTTTGGTTTGTTTACCTTGTACACATGCATCACATAACCCTACAAATTCTAATTTGTGAGTTGGTAAACCACGCACTAGGTCTAATTTAACCAACTTTTTAATAGAATCAATTGCAATATGACCTAGTCTTCGGTGCCATAGTTTAGAACCAGTTGTTGTGGCATTCAAACATATTTCACCGGACTCGAAATGATCAAAATCTAGATAGTAAACATTTTTCTTTTTCTTACCGGTGTAGACTAAAGAGTCATCGGATTCTCTAAACAAAAAGCAAGCATTAGTGTTAAATTTAACATAATATCCGGCTTCACATAATTTACTTACACTAAGTAAATTATAATTCAAGCCGTCAACAAGGTAGACATCCGATATGGTCAAGTTTTGGTTACCTACCGAACCTAGTCCAATAATTGAACTTTTTCTTTGGTTACTACCGAAAGTAACCGACCCACCATCATATGGTTCTAAAGATTTGAAATTAGATTTGTCACCGGTCATGTGGTGTGAACATCCACTATCAATGATCCAAGCATTTTCTTGGTGTGTTGTAATCAAACATACCTACAAGAGTATATATATATTTTCAATTAATATATACCTTGTTTTAATCTCCCCCTTCCTTAGTAATTTCGTTTTAGGTTGGGGAGATTTCAATTACAACTTTAAGTTAGTTTAGCTTTAGGAATCCAAACAACTTTTGATTTGTTGCTTCCTTTCCTAAAGCTACACTCTAATGAGGTGTGGCCAATCTTACAACAATAATTACAAAATGTGACCGATTGCTTGACATTAGTTGAACCATGCTTGAAGGTGGTTTGATATTTATCTTTCACCTCTTGAATTTGATTCCTATAGGTTGTCACTTTAGGTGCATAAGACTTATTTTTGTGTGAATCAAGTTTGTTGTGATGTTGGGGAACATCTTTAGTCAAACCATTTCTTTGGTTTTTGTTTTGTAAAGAATTTTTGTTGTGAGTTTCATAAAACCATCCATCCGGTCCCTTGAAATAAGTTTTGTTTGACATTTTTGGATTAAATGTGTTCCAATCACTATTATGAAACTTGTTTTCATTTTTGTAATTTTTGTTAGAAAATTTGTATCTAAATGCATAATTTTGAGACTTTTTGTTTTGTTTTACATTTATGGTTTGAGGAGTGGTCCCTTTATTTGACTCCTTTGTCAAGGGTGTTTTACCATGTTTGAAATGAAATTGGTAATCAAAATACTCTTTGCTATTGAACTTAACTTTGTTTAAATTTTGAGTAAGTTCCCCATTTTCTTTTGGGCTTTGTGAAAAATTTGATTCAAATGAGGATTGACCCTTCTTGTATCCAATGCCCATTTTACCGGATTTCCGATTGAAATTGGCATTGATCAAATTTTCTACATAGTAGGGATCGAGACTAGTGACATTTGAGAATTCACTAGGCGATCTTAAAGCCCTGTTTTCAGTCTCTAGAGTTTGAACTTTCACTTTTAACATTTCTATATCTCCTATGTGTGATTGACAAGTGTGTGACTTAAGCAATTCTAACTCTAAGTTTTTGATTTTAGACTCAAATTCAAGAAGTTGAGATGTCAATTTTTGTATGATACCTTCCTTTTCAAGCATGGCCTTTTTAGATTCCTCAAGCAACCTAGGCGCATTGTAATTAATTAGAGCCTCATCCATGAACGTGCTTGTCTCATTTGTCTTTATATAATTGTTGTTCATATCTACTTTGGATTCATCTTTCCTAACTTTGTAACCATTCAAATGGTAATCGGGATTGGTCAAATCAATGGTAGACATATACCGATTAGGAGAAGAGATAAGATGTACCTTATTTGGAGAGTTTGTTACATCTTCTATAGAAGCATCATCTACCTCGATAATGGTGTTAGTTGATGCTTTGACGGGATCAACTGCTACTTCAATGATGGATTGTGTGGTGGCCTTGGTAGAGTCCTCCAATTCCTTGTTGATAGGCGGATTGATGAGATTTTTGAGGAATTCAATGGTGATCTCATCGGTTATGTTCTTGCTTGCGATGATTGTATCCACATCAATAGTTGCCGATTCTTCATTCACTATTGCCATCAAGGCAAGGTTGATCTCTTGTTCATCGCCCGACTCCGAGTCGGATTCTTCTCTACCACTTTCATCGGAGTCGATGCAAAATAAGGCTTGCATTGCCTTGGCCTTCTTTTTGCTTTTATATCCTTCGTACTTTTGTTTCGATCTTCGGTCATTTTGCCCTTCATTATCCTTGTTCTTCAAGTTGGAAAATATTTTGAAGCAAGTTTGGATGGTATGGCCTTCTCTTTCACATGCAAAGCAAACTACCCGTTTGTTTCCATCTTCACGCTCCTTGTTGTATTTTCGTTCAAAGTTAAGCATGGATTGAAACATTTTGGTTATGGTGGCGGCATCAAGAGAGGTTTCATGTCCAAGTTGACTCATGAGTGAGTCATTTGATTGACGATTATTTGAGGAGCTTAGGTGGTTTCGGTGGTTTTGAGCCGGAAAAGCCACGGTTTTTGTTTTTGACTCTTGCTTGAGTTCACCGGCTTGTATGAGCTTTTCTTCAAAACTCCGGAAATGAGCATAGAGTTCATCCGGTGTGAAAGATTTTTGTGCCCCATGAAGTGCTTCTAGGGCGCTCACCAATCCATCCCACCTAGGTCTCCTTAGCATTACTCGAAGAAGCTTTCCTACAATTTTATCGTTAGAAAGCGGTTCTCCTAGTTCAATGAATTCATTTTGAATATGCATAAGTCTATTATACATATCTTCTACATTTTCACCATTTTCAATTTTGAAGGTTTCAAATTTGGTGTCTAGACCGGCTATTTTGGTTCGTTTGATTTGGGTGTTACCCTCATATCGATCAATAAGAGTATCCCACATTTCTTTTGCATTTGTTGTGTTACCGAAAAGTAACGCAACCGATTCACTTACCGCATTATATATTGCATTAATGGCAAGGTTATTTAGTTTCTTTCTTTCGGTAGATGCATATACTTCAACTTTGGCCTCATTTCCAACAGAATTATCATATTCCGGTTTATAGGCTTTCTCAATAACACTCCAAAGGTCAAGAATATTTAGATAGTTTATCATGGTCCTTTTCCAATGACTGAAATTTTTGGTAGCACTACCAAAAACTGGAGGTTCTTTCACATATCTAGTGGTTGCCATTTTAAGATCGGTAAACTCGAATTAAGTGAGTCTTAATTTGAGTAACGCGCTCTGATACCACTTTGTTGTCCCTTATGGTACCACTAAATTCGAAATAAATAAATAATTGCAAATGAAATAAAGTAAAAGAGTTTAGAGAAATTTGACACAAGGAGTGATAACGGAGTTCGGCTTAAAATGCCTACGTCTCCGGGGCGTCGCAACCGCTTCTCGGTGCGCCTTTCTATTACCCAAAAGAGAAAGGTTACAACTTGTGAACCGGTGAGCCCTTACAACCAACGGGAAGTCACACGGCCAACTAGAGTCGAGAACGAAGTCTCTAAGTTCGAAGTCTCAAGAGAAACACTCAAGTAAACACTCTAATATAATCTAACTCAAGATTAGTGAAGTGGATTTGAGGTTGTGTTGAGGGATATTGAATTTCGTGTTCTCACAACAATGGAGGAACTTGCTCTCACAGAAAAGTAGGTTTTAAAAAGATTAGGGTCGGCTAGGTTAATTTGAGGAGAACCCTAAGGTTCTATTTATAGTGGCAGCTTTCAAACGAGTATTCTGCCATAAAACGTCCCAACGTTTTGTAAAACGTAGAAAACGTTTTAACTCAAATTAGGTCAAAATTCAAATTTCTGTGAGATATCATAAAACGTTCCAAACGATTATAAAACGTTTCAAAACGTTTTATTCTGGAGATTTATCGATTGAAATGCAAATTTTAAGTCTGAAAAACAATTTAAATCGTCCAGACGATTTACAAAACGTCTGGGACGTTTTAACTTGTTTTTCCAGCTATTAGATGATTTAATCTCCAGATTTTGTACAAAGAAAACGTCTGAAACGTTTTATCAATCGTTCCAACGTTTTATCCCTGTTTTTCAACATCAAAGCTACTTTACCAATTATAAATTTACAGTTTAAATACTTGATAAATAACTTGATGATTTCTTCAGTCCAAGTGCTCTAAATTGCAGTTCCAATTGTCTTGAACCTGCATTCTTTCTAATCATAGAGAAAATCGTAAAATTCAATAATTATATGTTTTGCAAATTAGTCAAATAGACTATAAGAGAATTGCTTGAAACAACAATAATGTCCAGCTACAGTGTTTTTTTTTTGTGCTTGCTTCAGTTTGTGATTTTTTGAAAAAAAGAAAACACTGTAGCTGGACGTTATAGACCATAATGTCCAGCTACAATGTTTTTTGTTAATTAGAAATCATTAGTGATCAGATTAATTGAATGTTATGGTTAATAACGTCTAGCTACAGTGCCCTGAACATTATGGACCATTACGTTTTTGTTACCTCTCGAATTCCAGCAAAAACGTTCCTCAATATCAATATTTTTTTATTTTTTTTTCTATTAATAAAAATTTCGGCATAAAGTTGGTAAGATGGGATCCTCGAAACCGGCGCAATTTCATAACACGTCGACATATATTTTTGGTTTTGCTAACACAGATTCCAAAGATGGCAAGACCCTAAAAGCCAGCGCAACACATTGGGTTCCTCCCCTTCCCTGACACGTCGACATAACAATTATTTATCATATTTTTAGATACTCGGATTAACAATTTACAAGAAATAGAACAACTTTTTATGTACTCGGATTGAAAATTTACAAGAAATTGAATAACTTTTCTATCATTACACATGCTTTCAATTTTATTTCGTTTTCTCAATTAGTCGAAGGAATTTAATATATTTTGTGAACATGTATATTCAAAAAATAAACATAGTATTATAAAAAAAAAATAAGTAAAGATGGGAGAACAAGTCAATCAATTATGTAGCATCTACGATAGATATTTTTTTATTTGAATTTCAAACCTGTAATTTCCTATACATATGATATTGTCTTTGTCACTAGATCAAACACTAATTCTTAGTATTATCAAAATTTCAAGTTAAGGATTTTGTTTTTAAAGAATTTAAAATTTGGTAGATTAAAAAAGCGGAACAGATCTAATTAAGAAACTTGAACATGACAACAAAACAAAAGTATTCTCTTTGCTAATGACATTTCATATTACCAATTGCCAATCTTACGATAATCTTACATTTCCAATATAATTTTTAAGGACTGCCCATTTCTCTAAACTAGGCCTAATATGTTTTCACATGTTGCTTAATAATACAATTTCACATCCAAGTAATCCACAAGGTTTTAAGCACACACCATGCTTTCCACGCTCATTTATTAAAATCAATTCAAGTATAATTATGTAGTATATTGACCAATATTAACTAGAATTGTATATCACATACCCTAGTCACATTATCCTCGCAGAAATAAATATATCCTCATGTGTATTTTTCTTTATGGAAACTTTATACTGCCAAATCATGACAAATTGACATCCATCCTCTGTTCAACCGCTACGGGTAAATATTTTAACAGAGTAGTTTTAGCTTCATGAAGCGCACGAACCATATACAGCATCATTTTTATTATACATTACATGCGCTGCATAGAGGGAAAACTGATCTGTTAAAATCTTTACCCAACGCTACGCTACTATATAAGAGAAGTCCTCAGCCTCTTCTTTGATCACCCAAAACCACATCCTTTTGTGAGAGAAAAAAAAAAAAAAAAACAGAGAGAACAAAAATGGAGGGGAAGGAGGAAGATGTGAAGCTTGGTGCTAACAAGTTCACTGAGAGACAGCCAATTGGCACGTCGGCGCAAAGCCAAGACAAAGACTACAAGGAACCGCCACCCGCCCCGCTCTTCGAGCCGGGTGAGCTCAAATCATGGTCATTCTACCGTGCCGGCATTGCCGAGTTCGTGGCCACATTTCTCTTCTTGTACATTACAGTTTTGACAGTGATGGGTGTGGTCAAGTCCCCTACCAAGTGCGGGACTGTCGGGATTCAAGGGATTGCGTGGGCCTTCGGTGGCATGATCTTCGCCCTCGTCTATTGTACCGCCGGCATCTCTGGTTAGTCAATTTATCTGTTTTTTTTGGGTTAAATTTTGTACTGTTTAATATTGTTGCAAATTGTGATTTTGTTTTGGTTAGATAAATTTTAGCCATTGAAGTAGAAACTTATGTAACACAATTGTGGAGCAGGAAATTAAGTTCTTTTATTTAATTGAATATTCAAATTGAAATTTTGTCATGGAAAAAGGAAAAAGGGAAGCAACACTGAAAAATATTAGATTCATAATTTTATTGCCAATTGTCGAGGCCACCATGCCAACATAAAGTTTTTTTGTTTGTTGTATTTTCTAATTTTGGTTGTTGAAGATATGCCCAACACTGTTGAATTAGCTACTCTTTTTGGGTCTTGCAGCAAAAGCCCAAGATAATTAGACAAACACCCTTTTTACCTTTTCAACTTTATTTTTACCTTTATTCACGCTTTTGTCCAGAAAAAAATTATCTCTGACTCTTATGATCAGTAGTGATAAAAAAGAAGAAGAGAAAATCCTTTTTTTATTTTAAATATAAAAACTACAATTTATCTACTAGTAAAATTTGTTTTTTTAAGTCGCAAACGATTTTCACTTATTCAGAAGCACAATATTTGCATTGCCTTGTTGTTCAGTATTTAAAGAATTTGGGCAACCAATTTCCTCAAAGCACAGTACTTAAATTTTAATTACAATTATATAAGAAAGAAAAATTCAATAGACATAGCACAAACTTCTGCTCTTGTATAATGTGCACAAAATATTATTCTCTGAATTTAGTCATTGAAAAAAAAAATTATAAACTGATATCCAATTTTTCATGGCAGGTGGTCACATCAACCCAGCAGTGACTTTCGGTCTCTTCCTGGCACGAAAACTCTCCCTGACAAGGGCTATCTTTTACATTATAATGCAGTGCCTCGGGGCAATCTGCGGTGCCGGTGTCGTCAAGGGTTTCCAAACAGGACTGTACCAGGGCAATGGAGGTGGTGCCAATGTTGTTGCACACGGATACACCAAAGGAGACGGCCTCGGTGCCGAGATAATCGGAACATTCGTCCTTGTTTACACCGTATTTTCGGCTACTGATGCTAAGAGGAATGCCAGAGACTCTCATGTCCCAGTAAGTAGTCTCATTGGTTGCCAACTCTAGTGTGCAGTTAAAGCAAATAGATTTTAGTGATTTTAATTATTAACGAACCTAAACAGAACTTGGTTAATTTTTTGAAATTTGGTTTTGTTCAGTAGGTTTTTGTTGCCAAACCTTAATGTTTAGCGCCTAATCTGCAAGTTACATGCAACATTTGAACAAAATTGAACATATTTGAATAATTAGTATATAACATCATCTAAGAAATGAATGCTAACCACTCTCTATGAAATACACAATCAGTGCTAAAGTTGTTGCTTTCTTAAATCATAACAGATTCTAGCCCCATTGCCGATTGGGTTCGCGGTGTTTTTGGTGCATTTGGCCACTATTCCCATCACCGGAACTGGCATCAACCCAGCTCGGAGCCTTGGTGCCGCCATCATCTACAACAAGCACCATGCCTGGGAAGACCATGTTAGTCTCCCCTTCCCCTTCTTGATTTTCTGAACACTATTAAAATTTCAACAATTTATTTGAGTAGTTTGGTTACATGCACATTTACATTGACTTGTGTAAATGAAACCAAGTAATAAAAAGTTAAAAAATTAAATTGTATGTATTTGTAGATATTATCCTGTACTGTGCATAGAATCTAAGGTTGTAAAAATTACTGGCCTAGGAAAGTCCCACGTTGGTAAAAGACACAATACCAATATTGTCCTTGTATTGATTTGCCATGACTTGTTCGAGAATTTTTTATTTATATAAATTAATATAAGATATTAGAATGAGGAAAACAAATCTGCTGCAATTTTAATCCTAACCGTTCATTCGTTGGAATGCAAGAATCTCAAAAGAAACTAGTTTTTGTGCACAAATCTCGAAACATATAAATGGTTGGAATTGGAATCGCAAAGAACCTGTGATCCTTTGGAATCACAGCAGATTTATTTACTAAAATGAGTATTGTTGGTTTTAGATGCTATAGATGAAACCACAAAAAAATTCAGTTCTATAGAATGGAGAGCCGAATTTTTTATTCGGATCCATTCAATTTATCACACACCGTTGTAACGATCAATCCAAACATTGGAACCGAAGTGGGTCCGAATTTTTTGTAAGGTTCCGTCTATACAATAAAATCTTAGGACAATCATTCTAATATTCTATATTATTTTATATTAATTTCTATAAATAAAAAAATTCTGGACCTGTCGGCACTATCCGCCAGATAAAATAGCAAAACCTTTTACAGAGACGCACAGTACCTGGTGCCACAACAACAATGGTTGCACAAACAGACATTTACCTTTTATTTTATTTTTTCCTTTGTCTCTCTCTTAATAATTGGAGTGTTGTCATGTTTTGTGATATTTTGTTCACAGTGGATCTTCTGGGTGGGACCCTTCATTGGCGCTGCACTTGCTGCTCTCTACCACCAGGTGGTGATCAGAGCCATCCCCTTCAAGTCCAAATCCTAAGTTATTCTGTTACATTCTCCAACCAGAGAAAAAATGTGGCTTGACTCAATTCCATGTCAATTTCTTATCGGTTTCTAGTGGTTGTTGAACCTTCTTTCCTTTTTTTTTTTTTTTAGTTATTATTATTATTATTATTATTATGTTGAGTCCAGAACCTCTCTTCTCTTGTTTATTCAATGTAAATTAAGTACTTCAATGTCCATGATGTCAGTGATTCAATTAGAATTAGTATCTTGGTTGCTTCACTTGCTTTCTTTAACCGTTTCTTAATGCGATGGCAAAACAGATTAACATGAATCAGTTAAAAATTCAAGGGGGTTAAATTATGGTCAAATTAACAACGTTCTATATTCATAAAGATAAACGTGGTTGTATATTCATAAAGAAATGTCTAAGGTTTTTAAAAGGAACAACGTGCCAAACCACAAAAATTAGTAAGCCTGTATTTTGTTATTAACCATTTTGCATGAATGAACTTCCCTTCGTAAGAGGAATTTTTTTTATAAACCATAAATAAGAAAACAAAATTTTAGAGAACCAACTTGATTGGTTGTTTTTTCACAAAAACCACAAGTTTTTTTTATTCAGCACGGAAGAGTTATTTATTTTTTGTGTTATAGTTCATGTTGAAAATTTATGAAACTCTTTAGTGCCGAATAGCACGGAAAATAAAGTAAATGGTTTGTGCCGAATATAGGCAATTCGGCATTTATGATTTTTGTAAAAAACCAACCAATCAAGTTGGTTCTATAAAATTATGTTTATTATTTATGGTTCATAAAAAAAATTCTTATAAGAGAGTTAGAGACTTAGCAAAAAAAAATTATAGCCGTTGCCAAACAATCATCAAAGGATAGAAAAAAAAAAAACATACGGAGGATAGGAATAGGGGTAGGTGTGACAGATAGGTGGGACCCAGATGGAAATGATGAGAGGACGTACAGCAAAGCAAAGATGAATTCATGTGGGGACCTGAACTAGCCACACCTCATGCTCATGGTGTCCAATTGTCCATTGTCACCTCACATGGGTTGCTGCTTAATTGCTTCACATTTTTTATCTCTACCAAGTAACATAAACCTTTTTTCTTTTATCACGATTCAGGTCCCCACCGGAACCCACAAGTTTTGTCCATGAATGTCTCACCGTTTGAATTTCGTGTAGAAATTTGTGTATTCGAAATTTTACTGCAGCATGATTCCCTGTTGCACTTCTGTCGCCTATCTGTCACCAATCCATTCTCCGGCACTAAATAGATTGCAGCATCTGTACATTATCATATCATGTGTGGAGGTCATTTTCACTTTTCCTCTCTCCGTCTCCTATGTTTAACTCAAACATTCTGGCTACAGATCCAACGTTAGGTGCTAATTTCAGTTTATACGTAAACAGTAAATTATGAGTGAGGGTATGCTGTTATTGGTCAGTACTTCGGATTAATATTTTTGTTTTCAAGGTCCAAATTACCAATTGGAACCATTCAACATCATCTCCATACAAAAATATACTTGAAGACTTAATTTTATATTTTGTAAATGTTTTTTCTGTTTATTAAGATAGGTAGTAAATCACTAATTTGAATGGTTTAGAATTTTTTAGATCAGGTGATTTTCTACCTATCTAAAAAAAATAGTACATAAATTCTACAAGTATTTTTTTAGAGTGAGGCTATGGTGCTATGCATAGCACGGATGGCTAGTGTACTACGGCTCAATATGGTACTTTTTAAAATTCTAACGGTCGATCTGAACCGTTCAATGTGATAATCATATGAATATGTACTTGCAAACTAAATTTTATATTTTTTCGAATTTTTTTACTATTTTTATTTTTTTAGATAGGTAAAATTTTGATGGTCCAGAATTTTCAGAAAACACTAATTTTTCTACCTATCTAAAAAAAATAGTAAAAAAATTCAAAAAAAATATAAAATTTAGTTTGCAAATACATATTCATATGGATATCATATTGAACGGTTCGGATCGACCGTTAGAATTTTAAAAAGTACCATATTGAACCGTAGTACACTAGCCATTGGTGCTATGCATAGCACCATAGCCTCACTCATTTTTTTATATTTAAATCATATTAAACAGTTAGATCGATTGTTTGAATTTTGAGGTATTGATTCTTGATACGGATCATTAAGCACTATGCATAGTACCATAGCGGCATAGCCTCAATATTACCACATTGCTTCATTGAAGCATGGTCCATCCACAAATGAGATTATGATCTCAATCTCGGAGGGAAAAAATGATAGCTTGACAAGGCATTCGATCATTTACTACTAAATATATGTCAAAGAGCTCGTCTCTAAAGCTAAAGATGGAAGACTATACAAGAACTGTAACATATAGGAAGCTGCATTTTTTAATTTAAACATTGAGAATTTCCTATAATTGCAGCAGGAATTGGTACAGGAGTGAGATTAAAGTAACAGAAGAAGGTTAAATACAGCTGACTTACAGCATTAGCTTCTAATTTTAGTTGAAATAAATTTAACCTCAGAGGTCAGGTAAATCTCTTTCCAATGCAAAATCTGGACCCCACATTCAGAATTTACCTTCTGTACAACAACTGATTTAGACCCTTGAGATATTTAAAAAAAAAAAAACGAAAAAGAAGAGGTATTGGAGGTCTAAATCTACTTAGTTTGGGCCATGTCATGCACGGTGGAGATAACATTACAGCCTCTATCTTGTTAATACTCACCTATAAATGAAGAAGAATAAAATCAGACATCATAAACAATTCTCTTATGTAAAAACATATAAAAAAAATAGATACGAGAAAAGAAAAATACCAATGAACCAGATGCCAGCAATCGCCCTCCAATGCAGAGTCCATCCAACATTGAAGCAGTTTCTTTTTCATAGTATTTTTTTTCCTTTTCAAATTAGTTACAAAATAAATTAACTCCACAGCTTGTCACTGTTACCTCAGTAACCTCGGGTTGTGTTACCAGGTCTAAGGTCTAGTGATGGGTTCAATTTGATCCTGCGGGACCCAGTATCAGCCACTGATTGGCTGTCATAAGGATCCCGCACATTTCCATGGACCATTTTACCAAAATGGGGGCTAGGTATGTCAGATTCAGATATGATTCTCTCACGAAATGCTGCTGGAGAGCATTGTTGAACTCTAATAGAAGGGACATAGCCATCATTGGCCAAGTAATACGACGACTGATGGCTTAGGTTGTTGAAAGGGACAGCGCCGGTTCCACCTGTAAGAGGGGTGGAGGCACCCGATGTTGTTCTAGGGCTTGATATAGGAGAAGGTGTCATATACCCATTATGGGGTGACCTTGACCTCAGCAGCGGGCTTCGGGTCGGTGAGACGGGGCATGATATGTTGTTCCGTAGGTGGATATCACTGCCAAGAAACAAAGATATTTTGTCAAAACAAACAGTTGCCGGTCAAAGTTTTCATTTACTACATGCAATCCCAAAAATTCAAGTGAGAGATAGGAAATTTCTCTACACCTGCATATCGTTGCATATTTTATGTCCAAACTTAGCATGGTAATACTTAGATTTTCAGCTAATATTATAATTTTTCTTATTGCCAAAAGAAAAACACCAACTACAGCTGTACTTCATGGAATTTGTAGTGCACATTATCTGATGAAATATGAAATTTAGTACGAAACTCGTACAAAATTAGCGTACCTGGAAATGGAAGTAAGTTTGGCGCCTCGTCTTTGTTGAATTGTCTGCCCTTCGGTGCCTAAAGAAGACAGGTGTCTTAAATGACTGCCTCCCTGACCAAAACAAAAGGTACAAAACAACAAGACAATTAAAAACATTTCCTTAACTGATGAAAAAAAAAACATGTACAATTTAAAAGGCTAATTTGAATTTATTCAACTCAATAGAACATACCTTTGGAACAGACACGCTTGGCGCAAGGGCTAGGCGATCTACCAAAGGATCAGAAAAGGTAGTAAACTTCTCCAGTGGCGCAGCAGCTTTGACAAATGGGTGCTGGAGAAGCTCAGCTGCTGTGGGGCGCTTGGCCGGGTCCCGCTGCAAACATTGCCTTATGAAGTCTTTGCCCTCTTCTGAGAGATTGTCTGGTATTGCAGGAAGCTCTTTGCTGTTTCCAATCTTAAACATAGCTGCAATCTGTCCCAAAAATAAAAATAGCAAAAAGAAAATACATAAAATTTGGTAGAAAAAGATCACTAATACTTCTAAAAAGGTAGGTGAACTCTTGTTAGTACTCTTAGAGCATCTACAACAGTATAATAAAGAAGAAATTAAAAACTACTGTCAAGCACTAAGTAGAACTTAAGTTGATTTAAATTTCTAAAGCTCTACACTCATGCAATTAACTTTTAATTTCTTTTAGTGACCACGTCGCAATTATTACTATGGAAGAGAGAACAAGAACCAATAGAAATAGTTAGAAAGCGATTTCATTAAAAGAAACTTTCTAAATTAGAAATTACACTACATCCCAAAAATTACATTAGGAAGTGCCACGTGTACTTTAGAAATAAAAAAAATTCCAATGCAGATGCTCAAACATCTAAATGAACTCCTGGGTAAAATATTTCCTGATGCTAAATATCAAAGATTTATTGATCTAGTACATGTTGGAACTTTGTTGAGCATCTGCTGGGAATTTCGTCAAAACATCAATCAGGAAGGCTTGGTCCAAAACAAACTGTTACCAGTGCCATACTCAAAGTTGTCTAGATTATGAATTAGTGAGAAAAGGCTGATATTGCCAATACTAGTATTTCCCAATACAAAACATCTGATATGGTTATCAGGGGCAGATCTAAAGGTTAGCCAGGGGTTGCTCCACATCCATGATTTTAATTTTTTTTAATAATGTATATTGAAATTTAATTATAATTTTTTCTTCTTCTTTTATAGTTTTTATTTAGTTTAGGGTAAATTTCGCCAGAGGTCACTAAACTCGGTACTTTGTCATGAATTGGTCACTCAATTTTGATTGTCCCTCCGTGGCCACTGAACTTTTCATTTGTTCTAATCAAGTCACTATATAACTTTTCCATCCCAAAAAGCTAATAAAATATAAAGTGATATGGAGATGGAATAGCATATTCCGTTAGTATTTTGGACGGAAAAGTTATAGAGTGACTTGATTGGGACAAACAAAAAGTTCAGTGGCTCCCGAGGGACAAATCAAACTTAAGTGACCAATTCGGGACAAAGGACAAAGTTTAGTGACCTCTGGTGAAATTTACCCTTTAGTTTAGCCCCCCTCAGAAAATGTCAAGCGTGTGCTAGCCTAGTGGTTAGAATTCCACTTTATGGTTGTGGAGACTTGGGTTCAAATTCCAGTGATCACATATTTATATTATTCATTTTACGTTGCCGCCCCCCTATCTAAATTTTCTAGTTCCGCCCCTGATAGTTATCCAAGATATAATAGGGAAATGACCAAAGCAAATTATATTGTAGATACTGACCCCCTCGTATTGGCTCCATGGTGGCTTTGAGGTGGCCATCTCAAGGACAGTGCATCCTAAGCTCCAAATATCGACAGCAAGATTACAACCACTTGCATTTTTAATAACCTATATAAACCATTAAAAGGACAAAAGAATGAGAGAAAAACGAGCAAGAATCATTGATTAAAAATTCCATTAAAGAAATTAGTAAAATTTAATAGTAGTAATTCGAGTTATATGCTTCTGTGGTCTGCCAGCACCCTTGGAACATCAATTTATTTCACATGCGTGGAACTAAGAAAAGTATTTGTGGATATGGTGTCTTTTCTTAGTTCACTAAGGGTGTGGTGTCGGCGGAGCAATCCTTAAATTGTCACCAAATAATTTCTGAAATATATTACCTCAGGAGCCATCCAATAGGGGCTACCCTTGAATGAAAAAGGGCATGATTGCCCAGATATCTGGAAATAATAAGAGTAGAATAAATAAGACATCAAAACTTGATAATGTCAATTAATCTATGAAATGCAGTCATACTCAAAACAAAGAGGCAAATATGGATTCGCCAAAATATGTCATATCAGTATGTCTTCAGTGTTTTAAAATAAATGGAAACTACAACATAGATTTCGCTGATTAATTAATCATATCTCAGTTTCTATCATAGTGACTTACATGTTTAGCCATCCCAAAATCTGCCAGCTTGACACGGCCATTAGGATCTACAAGTATATTTGCACCTTTGATATCCCTGTGAATTTTAAAAATGCATCATCAGTAAATCCTGCTAGAAAGCATATAAAAAATAAACTCAACGAAGAAAAAACAAGTGAAAAATAGAAAAGTTGGATGTCAGTACCGATGCACTGTGTTTTCTGCATGTAAATAGGCCAAACCCGAAAGGATCTGTTGGGTATAGCTACGAATGGCGGGTTCTCCAAACTGCCCGTATTCTTGTAGAAGCTTATGTATAGAACCACCGGAAACATACTCCAAGTATATATAAAGTTTATCCTCAACCTAACCAGGAAAAGAGAAATATTGATCTGACTATATAAGAACAAAGCTCAGGTAGTCGCTGGATGCATATCAAAATTAAAAAAATATTATTACCGTCTCAGAGCCATAGTATTGCACTATATTTGGATGACGCAACTTGCTCAAAAGAAATATTTCCTGTTCCAAAGTTTTCAACCAAAATAAATCGAGAGCATTAATTCAGAATTACATAATAATACTTCTACTTTTTAACACAGCATCACTAAGTTATATTTTATAGTATTAACATTTACCTGGCGCAATTGTTTTTGACTTTCTTTTGACTTAGGATCATCAGAGAAAATGGTCACTTCTTTCATTGCACACATCTCACCACTATCACTGATTCCCACACAAAAAAGAAACAAAAAATGAGAAAAATGGTCATACCAGTACCTCTGAATCTAGATAGTTACGCTTCTCAGTTGCACAAGCAGCATACATTGGTAATTATTACATAATTTGTGGTGTTTGTTGGCATATTGACAATGACATTGGTATATTGCAAGAAACAGCACCAATTCAATCTGAATCGAAAAATAGATGCAAAAAGACATAAAAAAAACAAACCAAATATATACCTATTAAATCCAACATATACATGGCCGAAGGTGCCCCGACCGAGAAGTTTCCCCTTCTTCCAACGAGAACCAGGGCTAGGAGGGTTCTCAGTTCTCCCAGGGCTCTTGGGTATGGTTAAAGGGCTATTAGCCATAGAATTATTTGGCGAAAACGGTGAACTATTACAAATAGTTATTGGTGGTGGAGGAAGCGGCAACTTATGAGTCTGCTTCTTTGTCTCGTCAAGTCTACTACCGTTTGTAGGTGACTCAGGTGCCATGCCCCCAGCCCGTGGATGCAGTGGAGAGACACTGCCACTATGTATCCTACTGCTGGGTCCACTTGTCATTCTTGGGCTAGGTAGCGGTGAGCACTCGGGGCTACCCCGGCTAGGTTGTTGCCACAATAACTGACCTAGCATGTCCCCTCCAACCGAATTATGGCCGGAGGTTTGACCTGATCCGGGACTGGAACACTGACCAGACCCAAGGAAGGTCACTTCATGTGCATTATGCTTAACAGCCCAGAAGGCCGAGGTGGGGATCTGATCGGGGCAAATTCTTCGAGGGCTTCTAGAAGGGCTTGACATCAGGCTGTTTGGGGCACTCTCAAGTGTGCTTGCATGTCGGGCATTGTGAGGTCCAGATTGATAGTTGTCTATGGGAACCCCACTTCTAGGTGATGTTGAGAGGTTACGATTTGCAAGAGATATGTTTGCTGGCCTTGGAAGCTCTCTCGTATATTTTTGAGGGATGCCAAGAGGAATGTCTCTATGTACAGTACTGTACAAAAAAAAAGAAAAAGGATGCTCAATTCATAGAGCTTTTATGTAATACAGTTCAAACAAGTCTAGTACAGTCACAAGAGAACTACATACCAGTGTAAGTATTTTACAACAGTACCACTACTTGGATACCTTCACTGATTTAGTGCCGGTACATAACTACCTATAGTACAATTAAAACTCCACAAAGACTTATATTTAATCGTGTTGGTGCTGTCTTCTGACTGTTTCTTATTGGAGGTGCTTCAATGAGCCTTGTTGGACATTTCACCGGGAAAGTCACCGCAGAGTTGTGGGTACTGCCACTATGTACACCGACAACAACAACACTGGTAGCAACAATTGGTTTTGTACAATCATAAAATGGCAGATATTTGCAGACAATACCTACTGGTAAGTTGGTGTTCAGCATATCCAGCAGATAGCAAAATTTTCACAGAAAAACCAACCTCTTTACTATAATTTATAACATGAAGCTAAAACAAACAAAAAAGGACCACCCTTTTTTTTCCCAAAATAATACAAAAAGACTACTATTTCATTGCAATAATTGAGACATACCTTGCATGGTTCTTTCTAACAGGCCGATGACCATTCTCAACATCGGTCCCCACAGGGCTGTGGAGCTGGGACCCACCCCCTGGATCATCACTGTCCACCGAACAATTGCTAGAGTTAGATGCTGGAGTAGGAAAATCAGTTCCGCAGGCTTCATTTGCCTCGGGCTTCTTTAAAAGACAGTTGGTAGGCGTGGGAAGCGGCAACAGAAGCTGAGGTTTTCCACGCTTCTCCAATAACGGCCGCGAAATGCCAACCTCTGATGCAGTTCGAGTCACAGCTGGGCGGTGTGGGAGAGGGAGCGGCTGTGGCCGGTCTGAGAAACTTTGGCACCTTGAGACATTCTTCGACGGCGAGGTTGCGCGTGACTCAGCCCTGGATTGAGACCCCTTTGCGGATACTATGTTATTGCCTTTTCTCTTGCTCCCCTTTGATTCGGTGGGACTTTTTTGGTCGCTGGGGCTAATGAAACGGTGCAATGTATCTATGAGATTTTCCTTCGATCTTTTCTTTGTGTCTTTTGATGAAGATTTTCCCCACCATGGTGGCATCTCGTCTTACAACAAATTTAAACTTAGTCAATCAAATGTTGAATCTCTAGTATTCAAACGGCAAGTGGAAGATATCAAACTATATCAGCCTCTACATTAGAAAATGGTCCGGAAAAGCAACTACTGATCAAGTTGACTTAGTCGAATAAAGAGCATGCCGAGTACAATTGCCCTTCAAACCTGAAATAAAAGCATGCAACGCCAGCTAAGTTGTAAATCGTTAACCTCCTTTTTATTTGAAGCATAGGTAAACTTTTTATGGTTAGAAAATATGAGTAATAGGATTTTGCATGCAGCCATTTCTTTTTACTTTCTATAGATTGGCACTTGTACAATGAACAGGTAATAGACTATGCAGAAATTAAAAACAAAAAATTAATTTGCAAACAAGTTGGAGAACTTTTCATGAATATTTTAGTGGAATTTGTGCATTTCAGGTTTTATACCCGACCCAGGAACCTCGACAGGTTCAATTCAGAGATGGAAGTAACAAAACGACAAAATTGACAGTTTTACTATAGCTACCAAATAAAAAATGAATTTTTAATTACAACACGGAACAGCTCTAACAAAAAGCAATCAATATATGGTCGCCTCTTCCATGACGGTTACATGACAGTAGGCAGTGGATCCCTATATCACACTAGTCTAACACGTGTCAAATTGGGGTTTAACATGCCATTACCTAACATGTTTTCTTGTGTTTAATGCAATAGTAAGTGAGCTCAAAATGATAGCAAAGCATCGACAAGAAAACAAAAGGTGCTAAAGCAATTATGAAAATACCTATGACTATTTAATTTATAACACGAAGAACTTGGACATGCAATCACTGTTAATAGCTGTTAAAAGTTCACGCCAAGAGGCTAAATTTTTATATTTTAAATTGTACAAAGAAATATGAACAAGCCTGTAGTGGTTGACCGCTTCCTCACCTAAAATGAAAAGGTTAGGCACTAATTATAGCCATTTCCATAAAAAAACCAGGTCAAGTGGATTATGCTTTTCATGGTCACTATCAGAATTAGTCACCTATAATAGTAATTTTAATATACTAAAATAGCAAGAAGTCAAGTAACTTCTATTAACATTACTAGATCAATCCATCAAAACCCGGATGTCTTTTTCAAGTCAATTTTACTTCCACTAACAGTCGTTGACAGCCTTCTCACACTAAACCTAATTTTTCTCTTTGTATAACTCATACATACTATTGTTCCATTATACTTATCATTTTTTGTATTGCCATGGATGGAACCCCAAAAATTTACTCACTGAGCAATCATAATAGGATTATAGATTTATAGCTATTTAAATTAAATTCTTAATATTAGAAGAAAAAAAGGAACTACACAAACATGCTATAAAACATATTAAATACTAACATATCTAACTAGATCCGTCATATTCAAATCAACAGATCTAAAGCGACTCCAAGGAAACACCTTTAGTTGGTCGAACATAAAATCCACCAACGAAAAATTACCGATTAGATTTTCATAGGAGCCATAACAGTCAAATTGAACTAATTTGAAACGAGAGACTAAGACAGAAAACAACTAATACAACTTACCTCTAGCTGAAAACAGATCAGGTCACTCGTTTCCTCCCAACATACACCAAATCTGTGCAATGGTAAGAACCTAGGGATTCTTAAAAAAAAATTGAACCCTAGAATGTCCCAGAACTGTCCGTACGGATCCAATGAGCAGTTGCTCGAGGTCGATCTATCTATAGAAGAGGTATAGTTGGAGAGACTGCAACGAGACGAGTCGTAGGGGTTGACGCTAGCAAGAGAATTCGAAAGAGAGATTGAAAAGGAGAGAAAGAGAGGCGAAAAAGAGGAGAAAGGGTTTGCAAGAAAGAACCTCTGGGGTGAGTGTCCTGAGTTAAGGAGTGAAGATCTTCTGTGGCGATAAAAAGTTAGAACGAATCTCTGTTGTATGCAAAGATCGATTAGAGGGGTACCGATTTCAACAGTACAGTTTTAGCTTCATACAGCGCAAAGACCATAGAATAAATACAGAGCTTGATATGATTCTTGCGCTGTATGAAGCTAAAACTACGCTGTTAAATATCACCCGATCATAGGCTGGCAGTGTGGCTCCCACATGAGAGCACGAGAATGGATAAGTTCTTGGCCCTGTCTGGACTTTGGAGTGTGTCCGTACGCCATGTACCTTTTTCATAATTAACCGAGAGATTTTGTACTGAAAGCAGTATTTTTCTACAAATGATGTTGGAAGTTCTGTTATATTTACAATTTTGTCTATTTGGTTAGAAAGCTTTTGAGATATTTAGATATGGTTTGCATTCGTCAATACACTAGTAAGGGGAATTCTATCCTTTGCATTAACTTAAAATGGAATTTTCTGAGTTAATGCATCTGAACCATCCGATTCACTTTAAAATCCGTGCAAATTAGATCCGTTAAAAACTAGACAGCTGAATTTGGCTCCGTTTAATATCAAATGGCCGAGATATATTAACTCAAAAGATTCTCTTCTGAGTTAATGTAGAGGATACGTTGTTCCTAGTAAGTGTCTGTTCGGCAACAACATTTCTCTTGGGATTTTTTATAAAAATTGACTTTATAAGTAACATCATCAATGTACTTACTGTTCGGGAGCATGGTTAAAATATCTATTCTCAAAATCCCAAGGACTCTTTTTCTATTTGTTATGTTGTTGCTTGTGGGAAAATAACCACCACCTCCAAGGCTCCAACTTCCATTTTTTTTCCCAAAAGCTGGAGCTCACAAAGTTCTTTATTTTTACTTCTGCAAATATTTAGTTTAATATTTTACTTGCAATAATTATTATATCTATGTGATATATGATATGTGATATTTATATAATATTTATATGAAATATAAAAAAAACATAATAATATAAAAAGTTAATTAAACAAGCATAATTAAACTAGAAACACTTAATTTTAATAGATTTAACTAGCAACATAATGTACAATTATACTGATCATGATTAGTGATTAGTTTCAATACATTTTTAATATAGTTTAATTTTAGTATTACATCTTCTCTAAAAAAAAAAAAATCGTATCAAATTTCCTATGCATTTGCCGAACACCTATATTCTAAAATTTTCATGGATTAAATAACTTTAGTATTTACAAATTGAAATTCTCATTCCTATTTTTAAAAATTCCGATTTCCATAAAATTTTTGCAGTGGAGTACATAGTTCATAGCTGGTTACACCCGATGAGGTTAATTATTGTAATCGACCTTGTTCCGGCCAACGACGGTTGTACTGTTAGCGAGTTGTTCTTCATGCCGCACAAGCAACACAAAATCTCGACTGTTGCAAACTATATAAGATTGATATAAATTGTTTAAAAAGTAAGGTCAAAATATCTCGTATCTTCTATGTCCGACATTTTTATTAATATCCAAAGTTTAATACAAATTATTAATTATGTCCAGACTTCCAAACTTTCGCTAAAAATACCCAAACCGGCCAGAAAATGGCCGGTTTACTCCCCCCCGTAAGCCGGCCATTTTCTGGCCGGCTTACTCCCCTCTAAACCGGCCAGAAAATGACCGGTTTAGTCTTTTTTTGTTTTTTTAGAGACATTATGAAGAGAAAAAAAATAATTAAATCTAACACTGAAAATTTGAATTTTGTGTTTAAATTATTTGTTAGATTACTTCTTTTGATTTATAATTAGCATATTTATACTAAAATACACTAGATTATTTGAAATTATGTTGAATTATACTATATTACAATAAATTATGTTGAATTACACTAAATTACGTTAAATTATGCTAAATTACAATAACTTCGCTAATTATGCTGAAATACGGTCTATTACGCTAAAATAAACCGATTCTGTGCCATTTTTCATGAATCATAAAAAATAGTAAAAAAATTCCGAAAATAGTAAAAACTGGTATTCTACAAGTTCATTATGTAACTAATTTACTGAGCTACTTGGATTGAATAATAGAAATGAAAATCTTAATCGGAAACTTCAACTCAAGTTTTGAGGCTCTTCCCTTTGTTTTTTGACGATTCTGAATTTTGAAATCCGGCATCGTTGGCACGGACGCATGCGCATTTTCTCAACCTTTCCGAAAAGTGGTCATTTGCTGAAATCGGACACTCGAGCGCTGTTTTATAACCATTTGAAGTTTCGTCGTCGTTTTTCACCTTTTCAGTGAAGATATCGTCTCTATTCATATGTAATTTACTGTAATTTTACGTATTTTAGCGTAATGTAATGTAATTTTGTGTAATTTAACTTAATATAGTCCAATTCAACATAATTTCAAATAATTTTGCGTATTTTAGTATAAATATACTAATTATATATCAAAATAAGTAATCTAACAAATAATTTAAACAAAAAAATTCAAATTTTCAGTGTTAGATTTCATTATTTTTTCTCTTCATAATGTCTCCAAAAAAAAAAAAAGACTAAACCGGCCATTTTCTGGCCGGTTTGGATATTTTCAGCGAAAGTTTAGAAGTCTGGGCATAATTAATAATTTGTATTAAACTTTGGATATTAATGAAAATGTCGGCTTCTATGTCTCAACTATGCTTTGTATTATTTTTTTATCTCTGTTTCGTATTCTAAATAATTGATCTGAGTCGTTTAAGATGATTTTCATATTAAAATGTATTTAGAGATCAAAATTTATATATTTTTTTAAATCTTTTACTATTGTTTAGCTAGATTGTTTTTGGACGGTCCAAAATCTTCCGAAAAATAATAATATGTACCTATCTAAAAAATATAGTGAAAGATATAATATATATATATATATATATATATATATAGGAAATTTGATTTTTAAGTACATTTTAATATATCTTGAGCGGCTTGAATGAAAAATAAATATAAGAATGTGAAACACAATTGAGACTTAAAAGATGAAACATTTTAACAATACTTTTTTTAAAATATTTTATACTATATGTTTTATCATTCAAACATAATATTAAATGTATTGGTGGAGTTACGACACGAGGAAAATCGGACGCTCCTTCAGATGACGACGATTTATGGAATTTTGAATGGACTAATAGTGTGGGTCATTTTATTTATCCGAAACATCAAATTGGCAAATTCCTTCGTTTATGTGGGTACCGCTTGATATGAATCTTTGTCAGGTGAAAATCTTGAATTTTTTTCGGGAGACGAATCAACAATTGAACATATGCTTGAAGTTATAGATGTCATACTGAAGTTATGACATTATAAACCGTTTCTAACTTGTGATTTTTATCAACGAATTATTTTTTGGTCTAGTGACAAAGGCACATGACTCTCATGTAGAAGGTTATGGATTCGAAACCTACAAAATAGAGAAATCCTCTGCAATATAAACAGGAATTTGAAGAAAGTTAGTAGGCTAGACCCCTACCTTTTATTTCAAAAATAAACTTGTGCTTGATATTGTTTACAATGATGAATTCAGATTCAGTCAAGTTTACTTCAATCGAATCCCAAAACTTCGTACACCTGGAGTAAGTTTGAAATAAAAATTGTTCGATTGTAATTTTCTCATACACTTGAGTACTCGACTCTTACTGTAACTATGAATTAGAATGATAGGAGTGCGGTCATTGTCACCCATGAGGCGAACTGAGAAGGGTAGAATTGGAAGGTTCGGTTTTTTTTTTTCTTGTTGTTGACAAAAGTGGATTGTAAGTCCACCGATTTCATTTTTCAACTAAAACCATACATCAAAAGGATGTTGTTATCAAACCATTGGTAACAAATCCAATGTTCATGCTTTACCTTTAAGTATTACAAACATAAGCAGAGTCAGACTTTCAAATCATGAGAGTCAAATTTAAATTTTGGTCAATCATATAAAATTTTCATGTTAAGAATGAGAATCAATTGTATAATAACATGACATTTTACTCTAGATTTTATCAAAAATCACATATAAATATAAAAATAAATAAATAAATGGGGGTCAATTGACCCCCATTCAATACACATCCTTCCACCCCTGATTACAAAAACAAACATCACATCACAGAAATTAAAAACAACATCCAATGTTCTAAAGCTACAAATTAAAACCTATTACAAAAAACAAACATCACATATTGAAATTTTGCACCATAAGCAAACTACCTACACAAAATCATCTATGTAGCTACTCATCTAGCAAGTCCTCATCCGAGTCGCCTCCATTTATGACCATAGCTGTAGCCCCTCTCATGTCCATCATACCTAAAATTGAAACTATCTCCTTAACATCACATGGGAGAATTAAAATAAGTTTAAAATACATATTATCACCTCTACATTTACACCAATAAGAGGCCCAAGCAACTATATTGGTAGCTATACCAGTTATATGTTTGCGAATAGTGTTATTAAAGCATATTCGATTTCTTTCTAACAATGGCCTATCTTTCGAGGGGATATAAGCATCGAACAACAAAAGGTCTTGAATTGAGACACAATCAAAATGAAATCCATTAAATTGAGCAAGTCAATTCCAAATTTGAGAAATAAATGGACATGTTACAAATAAATGATTTACGAATTCTTCATGACTACAAAAACGCAAGTATTGCCACATTGCCAATCTCCTCTGGCGCCCACTATACCGCCCGCTCTTCAGGTTTATAAACAACGCCATATTTCTGTTGCTTCTCCAGTCCGACCTGCTACTGTTCCCTCCAGTGCCGCATCTTTGCCTCCAGCAAAGGACCCTTTGACTACCCCAGGCCAATAATTGAATCCAATTCTCTCGGGTTCTGCTCATTCGATGACTACACGACAACGTGATAACACTCACCATCTCAAGAAATTTCCTGATCATGAGACATTTTTTACAACAAAACATCTGCTTCCTCCTCTTGATAAGCCTACCTCATTTACCATGGCAATAAGCAACCGGAGTGGCGTGAAGCTATGTCTCACAAATTGAATGCACTTGCGAAGAATGGCACATGGATTCTTGTTCCTTCTACTCCCAACCAACATGTCATTGGATGTAGATGGATTTTTAAAATCAAGAAGAAGGCCGATGGTTCCATTGAGTGCTATAAGACACGCCTAGTTGCTAAGGGTTATAATCAAGATGCGGGCTTTGACTATCATGAGACATTTAGCCCTGTCGTCAAACCTACCACTCGAATAGTGGTTTTCTCTCTTGCCACCTCGAGACATTGGATGATTTGCCAATTATATGTCAACAATGCATTCCTTCATGTTGACCTTCAAGAACAAGTTTTTATGTCTCAACCACCGGGCTTTGCGGATTCATCATTCCCGAATCATGTGTCTTCTCAAAAAGGCACTTTATGGCCTTAAGCAAGCTCCTCGTACGTGGTTTCACAAGTTGGCTTCGGTTCTTACCGATCTTGGATTTAAGGCTTCACAATCAGATTCATCTCTCTTAATACGTGGTGATTCTTCCTCGATTACTATCATATTGATTTACATTGATGATATTATTTTAACCGGATCCGATGCCTCTCTTGTGACATCTCTTGGTTCTCAATTCTCTCTCAAAGATCTTGGTCCTTTATATTTCTTTTTGGAAATCCAAGTAAAATCTCAATCCGATGGTATTCATCTCTCTCAACCTCAATACCTTCGAGATCTTCTCATTCGGTCTAAAATAAATGGCGCCAAATCATGATCCACTCCCTTTTCTCTAGGTGACCCACT
Source organism: Carex myosuroides (assembly GCA_028015225.1). Taxonomy (NCBI): domain Eukaryota; kingdom Viridiplantae; phylum Streptophyta; class Magnoliopsida; order Poales; family Cyperaceae; genus Carex; species Carex myosuroides. Next base: position 13,908,970 of record CM051466.1, read on the forward strand.
TTCTAAGTTTGATGGCAACCCCATGACCGACCCTCACACTTATCACAGCATTGTTGGAGCACTTCAATATGCCACGATCACTCTCCCCGATATCTCTTATGTCGTCAACAGAGCCTCTCAATTCATGCACTCGCCGACCGATGAACATTGGAATGCCGTTAAGCATATCTTGCGGTACTAAAAGGTACCTTATCTCATGGTCTTCATATTAGTGCTCATTCAACTTTTGATCTTCATGCTTATTCCGATGCAGATTGGGCTGGATGTCCGGATGAGCGGCGATCGACTTCAGAATTTTGTGTATTTCTTGGCTCAAATTTGCTTTTGTGGGGTTCTAAGAAACAAATCACTGTCTCTAAGTCGAGCACTGAGGTTGAATATAAGAGTATGGACGGTGCTTGCATCGAGTTGGTGTGGCTTCAACAACTTCTTCGTGATCTTCATGTCCCTCTAACCTCCAATCCGGTGCTTTGGTGTGATAACTTGGGAGCCACGTTTCTTGCTTCCAACCCGGTGTTTCATGCTCGAACAAAGCATATTGAAATTGACTTCCATTTCGTTCGAGAAAAGGTCGCAAGCAAGCAATTGGATGTTCGGTTTATTTCTTCCAAGGATCAGCTTTGATCTTTTTACCAAGGTTTTATCATCTACTCGATTGGAGTTCTTGCGATCCAAGCTGACCCTTCATGATATCTCTGGCTCAGCTTGAGGGGGATATTAGACGCAACAGTCTTCTTAGGGATATAATTGTAATTAGTAGATCACTATAACAGACAGTTAGTTAGATGTTGTTCTATGTTATGTATGTTCTCTTACAGCTGATTGTATTGTAATGCACTGGTTATATAAACCAAGTTGTTGTAACAATAATTGACTAATGAAAACACAATTCATTCTGTCACAATATCTCTCTCTCTTTTAAATCTGATTCTTGTTAAAGGGTCATCTTTAATACGATTATGTCAAAATGTTAAAGGTGTATTTATTAGTGAATTCTTTTCACCTTAAATGATGATGTCGGTCAGGTCATTGATTGGATTTCGGATTCTAATTGAAGTTTGGGTTCTGGTGCATAAACCGCTACCCGACAGCATTACAACTCATTGCATTTCCAAATGGAATCTACTGAATTCTGTTTCATTTCCTCTCCTCTTTTTTTTTGTTTATTCTAATTACAAGCCCATAAGTAATTAAATATATTAATGTCTAAATCCAATTTTATATACCCAATTGATCTCAAATTTAACTAAGCAAAAATAATTCACTAATAAAGCAAGCTTGTTCTATAGAATTCTTACCATTGGATTCATGTCATAAGATGGTGGTTCCAGAATGAACTTTTCATCTCGAGCCTCCCTATTTACAATTAGTTTTCCTTTGTGAACCTGAACGATGAAGAAATGGTAATTTTTAATGGTGAAGTTAGAAAAAAAAAGTGATGAAATATTTGGCGATGAAGAGACGGTAACTCATTTCCGAGTAGTTAGATTAGAGCGTTATAAAGAGACAAAATGACTAGGAGAGAAAGAGAGAGCGAATAGCACAAGAAGGAGGCGATGAAAATTTGACACCATTAGCGCTGAAGGATGTTGAAGCATCTCAAAAGAAAGTTCTTCTAAGATCCTGTTAAAATTTTAATGGACCTCTCCCTTTAATTTTTAAAGGGTACAATGGTCAATTTAACTTTTTAAATAATTAATAAAAGAGGAAACAAATAAAAAGAGATAGAAGAAAGAAAGTTAAATTTTGATGAGGATATTGAATATTATGATAATTTCACCGAAAATTTAGCTATTTCAAAAGTTTTAGATGGGTACATTAGCAACTTACATGGACTTTTTTTTTATTTTTTCCGATTAGTGGATATCTTATATGAAAAGGGACAAAATATCAATAATGAATGATTGAGGCTATGGGAATATGCATATTACGGATTAATTCATACGATGAATTCGTATTTATATTTTTAAAGTTCAAACAATTGATCATAATCGTTAAACATGATGTACTTGAAGAGCAAATTTTACATTTTTTAGAATTTTTTATTATTATTATTAAATAGATAGAAATCACTGTTTTTTTGGATGGTCTAGAATTTTCAATGAAGTGATTTTTATCTATTAAAAAATAGTAAAAAAATTTTAAAAAATATATAAATTTGACATACAAGTACATTTTTATATGAAAATTATATTGAATAGTTCAGATCAACTATTTAAACTTTAAAAACAGAGATATAAATCATACGCGGGCCGATGTGTAATATACATATCACCGTAGCATTACTCATAATGAAAATAATAAAACCATTTGAAGATCTTGATTTTCCAATTTAGGTTTTCTGCGGTTCTGAAAAACTACAATGTAAATAGTGTGTTATCCAAAACGGACCCGAACTATATAACACTAAATTCTGGGCCTAATATATGTTGTTGCGTTATCCAACGCAAACTTTTATGCAAAAGCTCATATTTTTAATTTTTGTTTTCCTTTCGCCCCTTTTTGTGGCGCCTCTCAGTTAAACAACGCCATTTTGATGAATGTTCAAGCCAACGACCATGAAAAATAATGCTACCAGCCTACGGCCTGCCATAGTAGCAAATAATTCAGTACCACAAGGAAGCAAAAAAACAAAAGTTCCAAAAAGACCCCCAATTTTTTTTTCCGCGTTTTATTCACGAATAATTCGTGATTCGCGTTTTATACGTGTTTTATTAGCGAATAAAACGTATTATACGTTTTTTTGCGTTTTATTCGACGTTCAGTTTGGAAACGTCGAAAAAATGAATTAAAAGCGAATTAATCGCGAATTATGTTACTATGCGGCCTACCACAACAGCATTATCGATCATAACAATAATAAATAATTAGGAAATTTCTAATGTACTCATGTAAACTTTCGAAATAGTTAATTTTCTCATCAAATCACCATAATCTCCAAAGTCCCCATTAAATTTTAATATTATTTTTTCTATTCCCTTTTAATTATTTTATTTTTTTATTTAATTATTTAAAAAATTAAATTGACCAATATATCCTTTAATTTTAAATGAAGATATCCTTTTATTTTTAATTGCCTTCTTCCTTCTCAAAACCTCATGTCTGATATTTTTCTGCTCCCTCCTTCTCATCCTCCAATTGCAGTCTCTTCTCCGTCATCTCCTCCAATAACAGTTCTCAACATGATCAGATATTACTTCTTTTGCTTCATCTATTTTGGAGAAGGAAGAGAAAGAGGAAATATCATACATAAAGTTTTGGAGAGGAAGAAGACAATTAGAAATAAAAAGACTTCTTCATTTAAAATTAAAGAACATATTGGTCAATTCAATTTTTAAAATAATTAAATAAAAGGTTAAATAATTAAAAGGAGATAGAAGAAAAAATATTAAGATTTAACGGGAAATTTGAATATTATGATGATTTGATGAGAAAATTAGCTATTTCTACACCAGAAAATTTTCCTAAATAATTATAATAATCCAGCGTCTCATTAATCTGAAGTTTAAGGAATTTTTTTTTTCCTCTTCAATTTTTTTTCCGCTGTTCTCCTATCGATTTTCGGGGTTTTGATACTATTTAGTTAAAATCTGAAAATTTTATTGAAGGATTCTTCCTTAAAAGAAATAAAGCTTTCTTTTTTATCATAATCCAAAATATGTGATGGGACGGGAATTGAATAATCGCATGGTGGATCCATAATCCACTGCTTTGATCTACTTGACTACATCTATCTGCCTCTTATCTAGCTAATGAAAGGATTTTGCATTATTTTTTTATTCTGATCTTGATATTTAAATTATTTTATAGGACATAGAATGACAATGAAAATAATTGTCAAAAAAAATTATAGTAGAGAAAAGATTCGTAGTGAAGTATTTATCCGAAACATTCGAAAAAATAAAAAATGGGGGAGTTTTTTTTTTTTTAAATTCTAGCAGAAGCTGCCAGGGATAATGTATAAAAGAACACACAAGAAACAGTAGATGAGTTTGTCCAGTGCGCCAATTAATGCCTAGCAGTATTTGAGCCACATTTTCATCTCATCCAAGCAAACTCTTAGCAATTATCTTTGGCTGACCCCTTCTTTCACCAAAGACCAGCCTATTTCTTTGCTTCCAGATGAACCACGCCACACACAGAAACCGCACCATCCATTCTTTTTGTTGCATTGTTTTCGTGCTTCTAACCAATTCCCACGAGATAGCCCATATGTCATGCACTGATTTTGTACCTTTTGTGTAACGGTTGTGTAACGGGCTCAATAAATAGTGACAAACAAATAGTTCGGGTTCAATTTGGCAGAGTCAAAAGTTCGTGATTCGGGTATAATTCGGAAATGATTCGGTACAACAAGGAAGAAAAAAAAATCCAAAAAAAACTAATTTTTTTGCATTTTATTCGCGAATAAAACATATTATACGTATTTTTGCGTTTTATTCGGAGTCCGGTTCGGAAACGTCAAAAAAACGAATAAAATATGAATTATTCGCGAATTATACCCATATTGTTACTATGGCTGAATAAAGCTCAACAACGGTTAAACAATATTTTGCAACGGTACAAGGTGCTAATTTATAAATATAATGAGCATTCTAGGATTGCTATTAGTATTTTTTTTTATATAGTAATGTTTGAGATAAAATAATATAGATTTCTTTTGAATTTATTTGATATTGCATGGGTTGTATATTAGTATTTAATTTGTCTGTTATGGTTACTAAAATTTATATATAATACTTCTACATATTATTTGTTTAAATTTTTCTCAGATGATTAATGTTAGGCACATGTATTATTGTATTAATATTTTTCTCTATCGGTATAAACATTTTGTTATATTAAAGCAAATCATTACAAATTTGCTACGACACTGGATCTCATTAGCTCTAGCAGGGCCTGAAAGGGTATGGTATCTTATTTGACCCGAACCGTTAAAAATGATCTCTGTATAAAAGTGTATTTAAAGATTAAATTTTTTATTTTTAAAATTTTTTATTTATTTTTATAGTAAAGTAGAAAATCACTCAATTTAAAAGATTTTGAACCATTTCAGATTCTGAAAGTAGTGATTTTCAATAAATTGAAGAAAATAGTTAAAAATTATAAAAATTATAAAATTTAATCTTGAATCAAGGTACAAATTTATTTAGATTATGTTAAGCAATTCAGATTTACTGTTTAAACTTTGAAAATAAAAATTTGGATCTATAGTATGTACCGTGCAAATATACCACAGCCTCACTCAATATCTTAATATATAAAACTCATACACAAATTTACAAGGCACCATGTGGCTCAGTGAATCAGTTCAAGTCAAAATGCCTTAAAACAATCAGATCTCCAAAAGGCGAGCAATTATGAATTAACCTGAGAGAGACAGTTTGTGAATCAAACCATAGGTTTGTTAGTGTTCGGTGAACAAACTGCATATTGGTCAGATCTTTCAAGCTAATTCGCTCAACAACAAACTGAAAGCACCACAAATCACAATCATATATCTCCATAAAAAATTGACCACACCAAACACATCCCTGAAACAATTAATGTACCATTGAATCTTATTCAATCCAAAATCATGTATTATTCTATATATCAGATGTCTCAGAAGTCTCTGGAATATATATATATATATATATATATGAATATCCATAACAAGTAATTTTTCAGCTGTAGACATCGATCCCATATTTAATTTTTCCTCTTAATTATTTTTTGCACCATAACTAGACCTAGTTTTAATCCCCCCTAGGCCCTCCCCCCTAATAAAACAAAAAACATATATCATTAAAATTAACAGTAATTCCCCTTCCAAATTCCTTAATTAAACTGATCACACCAAACCCTTTTAACGAGTTACTAATTTACTATCTATCTACATTTTGCTCAACCAACTCGCAACAATTCCCCTCCAAGGACCAAGACCCTTAACCTTACAAGATTAAAACAAAACACACACAATTAAATTAAATATATAATCAACTCACGCACATGCACCTTCGACCTCGTCTGAGGCAGCCGCAACTTCCGGCAATGCGGGTTTCATCAATTTTACCGCGGTCATAATCGGATCAAGATCACGAGGGTACACATTCATGAAAAGACCGTACTTCATGAACAATGTAAGAGACATCTTTTGTTCAACCTGGTGGTTAGGTGCCACCGAGAGACGGTGCCTAAGAAGCACACCGGCAGCAACGGACTTCATTTGGAGATATGCCAGGTCTTTTCCGAGACAAATCCTTGGTCCGGCATTAAATGCCACAAATCGAAATGCATCTTTTGATTCAAAGTTCTTGCCATCTTCTGAGAGCCATCGCTCGGGCCGGAATTCGAGGCAATCTTCACCCCACACTGATTTCATTCGGCCGGCTGAGTAGATCGAGTAAGTCACTGAAGATCCTGCCGGTACAAAGGTTCCGTCTGGCAGTACATCGTCAGAAAGAACGTGTTTCGAATCTTCTGGAACGGAAGGGTAGAGGCGGAGTGATTCCGACAAGGCTGCTTTTAGGTAAACAAGCTGGTCAAGTTCTTCAAACGCAAGAGAGGAAGCAAGCCACAATGACTTGTCATCTCCACGTGTCGTGTAGAGCACGGAGCAAAGCTCGGTAAGGATATGTTTCTCTATTTTCGGGTGAGTTGATACGAGCCAGAAAAACCAGCTCAAAGCAACTGAGGATGTGTCACGGCCAGCCAAGATAAAATTGAGTGCCACGTGTTGAAGAAATGTGTCGGAGTAGGCACCCTTTTTCATGAAGCGCGATAATAGATCATCGTGCTCAGATCCTGCCGATTCAAGCTCGAGCTTCCTTGCCTTGATTACGGCCGAGATGTACTTATCAACATGCTCAACACTTTGTGATAATGTCGACTCCATCCCGAGCCTCAACGATTTCTTGAACTTCCAAATAAACTCTGGGAAAATAAACCTCCTCAAACTTGCCTCAGTTGCACGATCAAATGCGCTTGCAAATTCATTTTCGGGCAGACCTACAGAGAGTGTCATTGGGTCTTTACCAAATGCCAAGCCGCAAATGTTGTCGAATGTCAGTCGCAACAGCAAATCTTGCAAATCGACTGGCGATTTTGTCTCCTCAGCCTCAGAGAGGATCGGCAAAAGACGGAGGTGGATAGAGCGGGAGACCCACCGTGACATGGCATGGCGCAACGTGCGGGTGGTAAACTCGAGTGCTGCAGTTTTTCTCTGCATCAGCCACGTTTCACCATCAGAGTTGAAGATACCATTGCCGAGCAAGTCATGAAACACAGCTTGCCATGTGGGACCCTTTGGGTAGTTATCGAATCGGGCCTTGAGCACGTGCTCAAGGTTTTTTGGGTCACATGTTACCGTTATAAGCCCAGCTCGGCGAGCCAGGCCCGGTATGGCGCAGATGCATGTTTGGTACGTACCGCCGGTACTGCGCAAATTCCCGGCAATCCAATCATGCATAACCTCAGCATGTTGGATCAGACCGGGCAAGCTTCCAACCAGCGGCCACACGCGCGGGCCCCGCATTCCCCTTGCCAATTGCCAGAACCACACCAAGTAGGCTACTACGCAAATAAATACAAAGACTCCTGTACCAACATCCATTTTGAAAATTTCTTCTCTTTCTCTTCAGCCTCTGTATAGATTATTATTAGGTAACAAATGGTGGTATAAGAGAGAGATGTGTAACGAGGTGTTAATAGATCACAACTGAGACTGCACTGGTACAAGATAAATAGTGGATCATGTACCGCATGGAGGGAAGAAAAGAAGGAATATATTTGGAAAGAAAGAGAGATGAATATGAATGTGAAATATCGATGTATCTTATGTGATTTATAGAATGGTGGAAAAGGAGATCATATTATACAGCATTTAATGTGCCAGACTGGGTGCTTTTCTATCGTTGCCTTGCTAGCTAGCTAGCTACCACCTCTCTCTCTCTCTATCTCACATGAAGACTATAGTGCACTACTCGGTCAGACAAGAGGCCTCAGCTGAGATTAAATGCCGTCAGGGGCCGTTGAGAGATGAAAACTGAAAAGAGTTTATAACACGGGTCCACAGCTGACAAATTAGCTGATTACACGTGGAGTAAGTTATCCCCGGTGAAAACTTGGAGACTGGTAAGAAATATAAGAGGTGGAGCACCTAACAGGGAAGCAAAGGCGCGGTCTGAATTAAATGTGGGGGAAGGAGCATTAAATGAGCGGGGGAAGAGGGAGGTGGTTTATAAATGGGATTGGGTGGTACTTAAGCCCGGTTTTAAAGATGGGGCACTGGTGCAGTAATGGTGGATGTTTGATGGGTTGAAATTTTTCTTAATGTCTCTCTCTCTCTCTCTTTGTCTCTCTGTTATATGGTAACAAATTATAAATGGAGGGAGATGGAATTGGGTGAGGATGCTGGCCTAATGGTTAAAGAGTTTGTTTAGCGTTGGCTATCTAATTCATCTGGCCTCTTTTTTTTAAGATAGATATGTGATTATGTGCCATGTGTAATATATATTGTTAGAGTTTGTTTACCATTAACCGCGCTTTTACATGTATATCCTCATAAAATGTGACATTAAAACCCCAGCAGCTTTTTTTTTAAATTAAAGGATCTTGATACATATTAAGATTTTTTTTTTTAAGTAAAGGTTGGATCGAGGTCAAGCCACCTAATTATTTAATATTCATAAAAGATTGTTCCTTCCGGATTTAGAACACTCTAAGATTTTTTAAATATTATTCTCGAGAGTTGAACTTACACCTCTCTGAAGAGAGATCGAGATAGCTCGTGCCACTGCACTAAACTCGCGATTCAATCACATGAATTTCTTAGTTTCAATTTTTAAATAAACAATGACAACAACAAAAAATAAATAAATTGTGATCTCCTATATTTTGGGGAATGTCTATTAAAAAATTGTGATTTTTCATGACCGAAAAATGAAAATATTACTGAAAGTAAATTTCTAAAAAATTGTCCACAAACTTAATTATGTGGTCGCTACTTATTAATTACTAATTATGACTGATTTTAAGACTTTGTTTCCGTAACAAGAATATGTACTAAAACAGACAGCTGAACATTTAAATTAAGATAGAGGCTATCCAATCACCAAAATTAATATGTACATAAATTTCCGCAGAGAATTGTACAAAAATAGTTATTCATGTATTGAATGAGGTGGACCCTATATATACAATGATGAAGATCTAAGTATCAAATATTTAATAAAATACAAAATACTCAATACAAAATACTCAAATAAAAATGATCTAAGCTGTAGACAATATCAAACATTAATTTTATAGCTATTCCGTGGAACCTCGCATTATCAACATATATTTTGTATATGTATAGAGTGTAAGTAATAATGAAAAAGTATGACAATAGAATCACAACTGTTCATTCACATTTGCATTCCAAAAAACCACAAAATAATCTACTATTTTTTTTTTCACCAAGTAGATTACTGCAAAATTTAAAATGGATAATAAAAATAACTACATACACTGGGGCCTGGGGGGCATGTAACTTTAGTAATACAAAATGAAGAAATTAGAAGGTCCCCTGAGCAAAATTGCCTTGGTCGTGTGGGTGTGACAGTTTGGAGTTGGTCACCGGCCCACCAGCGGGATCCATATCCTCCCAGGTACCGTAAAAGATTCTCTTTTACAGTTAGCTATTTACGGTTTGAGATTAACTCTCAGCCGGTTTGGGATTCGGGCTAGCGCACGGGGCAGTATTGTTGGGCTTTGAGATGCGTGCCAAGTTAAAAAGAACGGTCCAGATCAAGTAATTGTAAAAGATTCCCTTTTCAGGTACCTGGGAGGATATGGATTCCCCACCAGCGAGCGATTTCAAATGTTTAAAAGCTTATTTATTCGTAAGTCGTAACTAAGACAATAATACAGGTGATGCTATTTACACCCACTAGCCATAACAAATATATATATACAGAGGAGGGTTCAAATGCCTCCATTTTTCATGCCTCCACTTTTAAAAACTTTAATAACTCAAAATTTAAAACTTAAATGTCAAAATAAAACCGTTGGATATGATGTACATCATTTTATCAATATGCTTATAAAAAATTATTACATTTTGATTTTGTTTTTATGTGACTCAATAAGTTGAAAAATCAACGTCTAGAAATTATTCACATTAGTGCGTTTTTTACAAGTTCTTGATGACAACCAAAACAAAATTGAAATGTCATAATTTTTTACACGTGCATAGATAAAATGATTTAGATCATATCCAACGGTTTTATTTTGATTTTTAAGTTTTAAATTTTGAGTTATTAAAGTTTTCAAAAATGGAGGCATGGTGGAGGCATGAAAAATGGAGGCATTTGAACCCTCCTCATATATATATATATATATATATATATATATATATATATAGATAGATAGATAGATAGGCTAATGTCATAACATTATAACTTCGGCTGAAGTTATAACGAGTCGGTTTTTGCAATTTCAAAATTCAAACAACCGATTCAAACCGTTCAACATGTTCTAAATATTGGAATGTGCTTGGAGACTAAATTTTACATTTTTTGGAATTTTTTTACTATTTATTAAGCCACTTTAAAAATCGCTGATCCGGTGGTCCAGAAAATTTTACTGTTTTTTACTGTTCACAATGGATCAGCAATTTCAAAGTGGCTTAATAAATAGTAAAAAAATTTCAAAAAATATAAAATTTAGTCTCCAAGCACATTTTAATATTTAGAAAAAGTTGAACGATTCGGATCGGTTGTTTGGATTTTGAAATTGCAAAAACGACTCGTTATAACTTCGGCCGAAGTTATAACGTTATGACATTAGCCGGTCTCTCTCTCTCTCTCTCTCTATATATATATATATATGAGGAGGGATCAAGTTACAACAAATTTGAGTTACAACAAAGTTACAACAACCATTTTTTTTATTTTCAAAGTCCAAATCGTCGATCCAAACCGTTCAACATGATTATCTAAATAAAATGTGCTTGCAGATTAAATTTTACATTATTTTGAATTTTTTTACTATTTATTAAGATGGGTACAAAATTCAATGGTGTAAGTATGACTATTTTTTGTAAAATACTTAATAAATAGTAAAAAAATTCAAAATAATGTAAAATTTGATCTGCAAGCACATTTTATTGTGGAGATCATGTTGAACTGTTTGGATCGACGATTTGGACTTTGAAAATGAAAAAATAGTTGTTGTAACTCAAATTTGTTGTAACTTGATCCCTCATATATATATATATATATATATATATATATATATATATAGAGAGAGAGAGAGAGAGAGATGAGCTAGGGTGAGACGTAGAGTAAAACAAGTTTGTACTCCACGTCATATTTCCATTTTGAAAATCCAAACAACCGATATGAACCGCTCAACATGATTTCCATATTGAAATGTGCTTGGAGACCAAATTTTACATTTTTTAGAATTTTTTACTATTTATTAAGTCACTTTGAAAATCGCTGATCCACTGTGAACAGTAAAAAACAGTAAAAATTTCTGGACCACCGGATCAACGATTTTCAAAGTGGCTTAATAAATAGTAAAAAAAATTCAAAAAATGTAAAATTTGGTCTCCAAGCACATTTCAATATGGAGATCATGTTGAGCAGTTCGGATCAGTTGTTTGAATTTTCAAAATGAAAATATAGTGCCATGGAGCAAAATCTTGTTTTACTCCACGTCTCATTTTAGCCCAATTCTATATATATATAGGAAATTGCTAATATGTTATGCATAGCATAGAGGCCTCCGTGCTACGACTCAATATTTGAGTTTTCAAAATCCTAACGATCGATCCAAACCATTCAACATGATCTTCATATGAATATGTAGTTGCAAACCAAATTTTACATTTTTTAGAATATTTTTACTATTTTGTTAGATAGGTAGAAAATCACTTGATTTGAAAATTCTGTACCATTCAGATCAAGTGTTTTTCTACCTATCTAAAAAAATAGTAAAAAAATTCTAAAAAATGTAAAATTTGATTTGCAAGTACATATTCATATGAAGTCATGTTGAACGGTTCGGATCGACCGTTAGAATTTTGAAAACTCAAATATTGAGCCGTAGCATGGAGGCCCTCTATACTATGCGTAGCACCGTAGCCAACTCCATATATATGCTATCTAACTTGGTTAAACAACTTTGAACTAACTGGACAGATACCTCAATGATCGACCTCACAAAAAGGAGGACAAAACAAATAATAATTTAATTAGCCAAGTATTTATTTATTTCGGCCAATTAATTACATCTAATCTAATGAGTAAGGTATGAAATATCGTATATATAAATTTTATTGTTCATATTGTGGATGAGTCGATTTACCTTAATCCCTTAATCCTCACATACTAAAAGAACATATTTTTTCATTATACTATATTGTAATTTGAAGAGTAACAAACTAACAACCATTTTTTAAGAGATGCAGACAATCCTTAATCCACTGCAAAACATTTAAAATATTCTTGACATGTATATATTAGCAATTTTGTTGCAACAAACTTGCTAAAAATATGGCAACAAACTTTTAAAATACACACCAAATTCCTTTTTTTTTTCGATATACATAACATACCTTATTTTAATATACAGCTGGTCTTTTTAATGGATCATCTAATTTAATTTCGTCGAACCCATAATTTACAGTTTTGGTCATTTCTTGTTCATTTCGGTCCTCTTTTAAGCAGAGGAATATTATGGCTTATGTGATGTTTATTAGTGGAGTAAGAGGTGGAGTAAATATTTTACTTCATGTTTAAGCTGTTAAATGAGCAGTAATATAGAAAGATAAGATGAAATAAAATGATGAATTTTTTTTTTGAGTAAAAGTTGGAGATTAAGGCACTTAACTATTTAATATTTACAAGGGACGTCTATTTGGATTTCGAGATGTAACATTTTATGTGAAGAGTATTATTTTTGTCAATAGATCAAATGTTAGTTCTTGAATAAATTCTAAATTAATTCGAAGTAAGTTATTCTATCACTGCATACGAATTAACTTACTCCACACTTATTCTACCTACTACAAGGCTCACTGTCATAGTTAGAGAGATTCACATTCCCAACATTTTATTCTTCCAAAAGGATTAATTTAAAGATTCATTTTATTTCAACATTTTGTGCTCCAATCATGTTCCACATAATTATCTCTATTTTTAAAGTCCGAACAGTCGATCCGAACCGCTCAACATGATATTCATATTAAAATTTGCAGGGAGACCAAATTTTATATTTTTTTTAGATATGTACAAAATCACTGTTTTTGATGGTCCATAATCTTATGAAAATAATTATTTTGTTTCTATCTAAAAAGATAGTAAAATGGTTCAAAAAAAATATAAAATTTAATCTCCAAACACATTTTAATATGAAGATCATGTTGAACAGTTTGGATCGACTGTTTGAACTTAATTTGAAAACGGAAAAAAGAATGTGAAGTGTAATTGGAGCACAAAACCAATAGTTAATTTTAACCGTACTCTAATTTAAATTATGATGACAAACAAAAATGTAAAATATGAGAAGTAAAATGAAGTAAGGTACTTAATCCTTTTAAAATTTTAAGTAGCAACCAAATATGACCTATATATATATTTATTGCCACTCGTCGTACATTTATGAACAAATTAAGAAACAATTACTTCTATTTTCAAATACAAGGATCAAAGTACTTACTATGCAAGTATGCATTAACATTACAAGAAACATTAAAACTGTCATTGTTTATGGTACTCACTGTTTCTACTTCTTGGACTTCAATATATGACCCAATAAATTCCCCCATCGACCGCAAAAGCAACCTGTGATTTTTATTAATACCCTCAAAAAAAAAAATATCAAATCTGCTCTCGGTATGTTTTATTTAAAAGGCCCTGACCGCCTCATGATTAGGCGGTCCACTATTTATACCAGACCGCCCCACAGTAGGGCGGTCAGCTGCCTATACCAAATCATTCCATGCTGAGGTGGTTTGCTATTGCCTATATATTGGAGGGTACCCCTCCCGTTTTTCACCCCATTCATTTCAAGTTTTCACTCTCTCTCATCTTTTTCTCTCTTTCTCCAACAAAGCAGCGTTCAGGTAATTTGTTTTATTTGTTTTATTTATATTATTTAAATTATTTTTTAAATTTTAAATTTAATAAATTTGTAAATTTTTTATTCATTTTTTAAAATTAATATATAACTGATAAATATTTATTGGCTAATGTAGTTCCCAAAAGAAAAAATGTTGATTGCACTGTATTGCGTGCGGTTTCACTTCCTCCATTTTGAAGTTCAAGTTTGGGTGCCATAGTAAGATCTAGGGTTTCATCAGACCATGATGGATTAGACAATTTATATTAATTCTAAACAATTTTGGACATTTTCTAACAATTTCTAAAAAAAAAAATTACCTGAAATCGTCTCTCTTCTTCCTCTTTCTCTTTCAGCTAAGTTAGAATAAATTGTGAGTGGGCAGGAGAGAGAAGACCAACTTTATAGAGGTTTTCTTAGCAGACCGCCCTAGCATGAGGCGGTTTGGTACAGGCAGTTGACTGCTCCACTGTGGGGCGGTTTGGTAGGGAGACTGGACCGCCAAACGTGGGGCGATCAGGGCCTTTTAAAAAAAAAACCGAGGGTAGATTTGATATTTTTTTTATTTTTGGAGGGTATTAACAAAAAATCTCAAAAAAGCAACGAACAACCCAAGTTTTGTCAGGATACCCAACATCAGTTACATAGTGACAAATGAATTATTCGGGTTCGGTTCGGCCAGAACAAAAATTCATTATTTGGGAAAATTTCAGGTATAATTCAGAAATAATTCGAAATTATCTGAATCAAATATTTCAGTCCTACAAGGAAGCAAAAAAAAAACAAAGAAAAAAAAAAGTTATGAGAAAAATTTGGGAAAATTTCGTAAAATTCGCAAATTATTCGGTCAAAATTTGGTCAACCGAATAATTCGGCATTTGGTTCGGCATCACCAAAAAAATAAATTATTCACGAATAATTCGCGAATCTTGTAAGTATGTCAGTAGTAGTACCTATAATTTATCATGAAGAATTACACAACGGATTCAATAATTTACTGTTATTAACCTACTCACACTTAATTCCACCTAAAAAAGTGCATATGTACCAAAAAAAAGAGCTTACAGGAGGAATATCAGATTAACTTTAAAAATCATTCAATTTGCTTTTAATGACGAATTAAACGGTTGAATTAAGCGTGTTATGAGTTCTTTTAATCAGATTTTATGTTATGTTGATATATTTGATTTATTTCTTATTTTATGTTTTAACGAGGAAGAATTTCGGCATCATTTCGTCTTATATATATTTTTTTAAATTTAACAAGAGAGAAAGGATATTTTTAAAACTTATGAAACCGACGAGTCGGACAAAAATACTTCAACACTAATTAGTACAACAAAATTGTTAGCTCTTTAAACAATTAATTAGTTTGTATCTTTTAAGAGGACGGTTAAAATACCTTTATTTTATGTGTCTTTATCATGTTTCTATTTTTTACAATTTATATGTCAAAATAAAACTGTTAGATGCAGGGACGGAACCAGACTTTCGAACAATGAGGATAAACAATATGTGGGGGTCAATCATGTAAAATTTTCGTGTAGAGAATGAGAGTCAATTTTACCGAAACATGACATTTTACTCTAAATTATATACAGAATCATGCGTAAATACAATTTTTTTTTTAAAAAAAAGAGATCAATTGACCCCATTGTTGCTTTCCTTACCTCCGCCTCTGGTTAGATGTGATCAATATTTTTTTTCCCTACATGTACATAAAAATTTATCACTTTTCGATTTTGATTTTATATGATTAATAAGTTGGAAAATTAAAGTCCAAAATTTATCCTCATCAATATATTTTTGCCAGCTTTGATACTAATAAAAAACAAAATTGAGAAATGTCTTGATCTTTTACGTATGTATAAAGAAAATAATATAGATTATATCTAACGGTTTTATTTTGATATTTAAGTTTGAAGTTATTGTATTTCTAAAAATAAAGACATAATGAAATCACAAAAAATAAAGATGCTTGAACCTCTCCATCTTTTAATAATTAGTCCGATATTTTTAAAATTTAAATAATTATTGTGGAATATGAATATGCCTACAATTGAACCATGAAAGGGATAGAGATTAAACCTTTTCCTACAAGCTGTCCAAACTGTCAAAATAAGACTTCACCTGGTACTGACAAGTGGCAACGACGAGTTATATCTCCGGAAACATGTTCTTTTCCAATGGCGTATCATTGAAAATGGCGAAAGTCCAATCTTCTATTTATTAGCCTACCGTTTAATTTGTTTGTTTTTAACTGGTAATCGAACTTACTGATAAGAAATTGATAATATTCATGGCACAAAATACCCGCTGGCCCCAAATCAGTATGAACGTAGTCTTATGTTTCAAAGTTGAAGCAATATTTTGTTTTGAGATAATTAACAGAATCTCTCATTTTTCTTAGACCCCAAACATAACAAGACATTTTAGAGAGCCCAATTTTAGTCCAGCATAAGTTAATTTAATAATTTTAGAATACATGAGCATGGTTATCATTTCAATAATATATTCCCAGCAAGACTACAAGAATGAAACAGTATCTGCGAGAGTAAAAAGTGATTATTTACAATAGTACACCGACAAAAACATATTTTTTTCTGAGCGTGTGAGTATTACCGATGGGAGTATCTGCTACAATACTCTCGCGGATACTGTCTCATTCTTGTAGTATATATATATAAGGCTACGGTACTATGTATAGTGCACATTAGTATGTACTATGAAGAGTAGAACTAGGGTGTTCTTAAGCTCACCAAGCCTCTTTGTGAGTTTAATTCAAAAATCTATCGGATTGGCTTCAAACAACACATCCAAATCGTTGAAACCGGTCTACTTCACGAGTGAACTAGTTTAGTATAAAGTCAAGTGGTCAAAAAATAATGAAAAATGAGCTCATTAAAATTAACTTATAAATCATCTTTTTTTTTTACCGCTTGACTTCATACTAAATTAGTCCAAAAATTTAAAAATTTGACATGTAAACGCATCACTCATGAAGTAGATCGGTTATAACGGTTTGGATGCATCGTTTGAAGTCAATCTAATAGATTTTTGAGTTAAGCTCACAAAGGGACTTGGTGAGCTTAAGAACACCTTAGTTCTACTCGTACTATGAATTCATATCTCTATTTGAAAAGTTTAATAAATTGATCTGAACCGTTTAAGATAATTACTGTATGAAAATGTACCTGTAGATCAAATATTTATATTTTTAAAATATTTTTACTATTTTTTAAATAAGTAGAAAATCACTTGATCTCTAAAGATTTAGACCAATTAAAACTCAAAAGTAGTGATTTTTATCTATTTATAAAAAAACAGTAAAAAAATCATAAAAGAATATATAAAATTGTCTCTAACTACATTTTCATACGGAGAGTTGTTGAATGATTCAGATGGCTGTTTGAACTTGAAAACCAAAAATATTGATTCATAGTACTACAGACTAGAGAACGGAATAGGTCCGATGCCCATCGGACCTACTTTTAGGTTCAACGAGCATGATGACCGTCCGATCTAATTTAAGATTTGTGCGCACAAAAGTTGAAACAGACACGCACGAATTTTAAAGCTTTCCGTACGAATTTTAAAGCAAATCAACGGTGATTAAACCCATCGAACCAGAGTAGGTCCGATGCCCATCGGACCTACTCTCAAGTACTACAGACTAATATACACTATACATTATACATAGTACTATTGTAACAAAGATATTTCATTTTTTCTTTTTCCTCAAACATAACAAGACATTTCTTTTAGGGAGCCTTCTTTCTGTCCAGCATATGTTAGCTTAATAATTTAATAATAATGGAGCATGATTATCCTTTCAATTTTAAGGACGTACTTCACAATTAGAAGTGAAGAGGAGGAGAAGAGAGAAGGTGAATTTTCTTTAACTACTATGATTTGACAGAGGTCATTTTAGGATTAGGAATTTTATATAATTCAATTTGCCAGCTCCATTCAATTATGTTATAAAGCAGTAAAGCTTATCATTTTTTCACTTTAATGTCCCTTGATGTTGATTTTATTTAAGTTTTATGTTGTATGATTTTGTTTATAAATCGACTAAGTTCTCTTCTGTACATCAGTGTAGTCAGGATAATTCGTGGTGAAGTAATTTTATCTTATTTTGAATATCAAGTACATTTATATAATAGTTTCGAGAAAATAATATTTTGAAGAAAAAGTTACAAAAATAGGTAAAAATTATAATTTTTTGAAGATGAGGGTTCAAATGCCTCCATTTTTTGTGCCTCTATCATACCTTCATTTTTTAAAACTTTAATAACTCAAAATTTAAAACTTAAAATTCAAAATAAAACCGTTGGATATGAACTACATCATTTTATCTATGCACGTGTAAAAAATTATGGCATTTCAACTTTGTTTTGGTTGTCATCTTGAGCTTGTAAATATGAATACTAATGTGGATAATTTATAGATGTTGATTTTTCAACTTATTGATTCACATCAAAGCAAAATTAAAATGTGATAATTTTTTATGAGCACATAGAGAAAATATCATTGATCACATTTGCGTTATTAAAGTTTTAAAAAATGAAGGCATGGTGGAGGTACAAAAAATAGAGGCATTTGAACCCTCCTCTTTTTTGAAACTCAAGTATATATATTGAAAAAAACACGAAATTAAATTTTTTTTGAACTTTTATTTAAGTCTGGATAGGTAAGTGTCCAGATTCTATAGCATTGTATGCAGAGGCGGAGCCACTTATAATAAATGGGGGTCAATTGACCTCATTTGTTTTCAAAAAAATTGTGTTTATTGGTAAATTTTTATATAATTTAGTAGAAAATGCTATGAAACTGTCAAATTGACTCTCATTCGCAGTATAAAAATTTTGTTGGGGGATCATAAAGGCCAAACAATTACGCCTTATCTAGAGATCAAACAATTACATCTCATGTAGGAGTCAAACACTTAAACCCCGGGGAAGAAGAAACAATCCCCACCTTAAACCTAAGGACCGTCCTATGCCAAAGATACCCGAAAACATAATCTTAAGTGCGGAATTATACCTGATTCCATGCCGTTTGCCATGGAATACCCTAAAGTCTTGAGCAAGCCGTCTCCGTGAGCGCGAGACAAGTCTTTAATCGGCAAGAAGTCCTTCTCGCCTTTGTGGTTGGATTGTGAATTAGATCTTCCAAAGCAACAAGATACGCCCTTGAGAAATCCTCTCCAATTTCCTTATGGATCTCTCCTCTCAATTCTTTAATGGAGGAAGAAGGGAGAAGGCACTCAAAATTCTGTCTAAGAATAACCTCTTTCCAGAAATATGAGTTGAGTTAGTTATCTTGTGCCTTGGGGACCCATCCTTATATAGTATTACACATCTGGCACCGCGAGTGCGGGTGCACTGGGTCGCATTGGGACTCAGTGCGTCCGTACTGGGTTGAGACGCGTCCAAATAACTGCTTTTCTTTCAGCCCCGAATTTTTCCTAAGTCCTGAGTGCGTCCGCATTGGGCTCGGACTTTTCTGGTTTCTCACTGAACTTCATAAAATCGGCTAAGTCCTGAGTGCGTCTGCACTGGGCCGCACTGGGGCTCAGTGCGTCCGCACTGGGCTCGGACTTTTCCAGTTTCTGCACTGCAGTTCCTAAAATTTGGCTAAGTCCTGAGTGCGTCCGCACTGGGGCTCAGTGCGTCCGCACTGGGCTCGGACTTTTCCAGTTTCCTGCACTGCAGTTTCCAAAAAATTGGCTAAGTACTGAGTGCGTCCGCACTGGGGCTCAGTGCGTCCGCATTCAGGGTTCTGAAAGCAGTTTTCTGTATTTGTAAATCTCAGAATCAGTCCATTAATGATTTGATCTTTGCCCAAATTGTTCTACACATTTATGGACCACATCCTATTGAATACATAGATTGTCTAATGTCTTAATTTCATATTAGATCACTTTAATTGTGACAATCATATTGACAGTATACAATTCATAATTATATTACATATATGCTCAACGTTGGATATATGATCCAACAAATTTCATATGTTTGACTCTATTCACGTTTGACCCTTATAGTCTGAAGGTCTAGCTCCGCACAGTTAACTGTATGGTAATTAAAATACAACAATTATAGTTTGCATTCAGTACCGTTTGTAACAGAAATCACTATGATGTGGTTACCAAAGGACCTAATTTTCACCTGTTGAAGCTCGGTATATATCTTACCAAAAGTTTACAATTCCTCTTATAATATCCATACCAGTACTCAACTGCTCTCATTCATAGTTTCTTTGTATAATTTAATTTTCCCCAACAGCTCATGTGCAATCAGTTAAATCAAGACATGCACAACTGATTGTTTGCTTATGCAGTTGCTCATATTTTCTGAAAATTCTCTGATCACCAAACAGAGGACAAATACTTAATTGATCCTTCCAATTTGATAATTAACCGGTACAAAAAATTACCTAATTTCGCACATTTTTAGGTTAGCTAGCACATGTCAGTATCCATTTCTGACAATGCTTTTCTACTGTAAGAAATTAACAAATATTAATTACAACTCCTTGAAAACTTCTGGTAACAATGCGTTTCACTCTGCTCGAGGTTTTGTTGGAGACACAGTGGCACAAAAAACCATTGCAAATGTTGGAAATTGGGAAAATTCTGAGCTGTTCTTCTCCTTTGGTACTCATGTAATCTTGTTCAAGGTCAACTGGTATTCATTTAAATCTATTGAACCGAGGTCAAATAGCAGCAGGTTTCTCGAATGAGCAAATTAATTATGTAGCTACAAACTGCAAAATAGAGGGGAACGAATTATTGATTCAGTCCAGATAAAGTGATCAAATTAACAGTTTAGTTCATCTTTTGTTTACACTTTTACAGAACTCATTTCATAGAAAGTTCGAAATTAAGGGAGGTGATCAACAATTGCGCTTCGGTCCGCCCAAAGATTAAAAAGTTTGAAAGGGAGGTGATTGGTTCGATCCATCTAGAATTTCAAAATCTAAAAGGACTGGACTGAAGCAATGTTCAGTCACTCTTTTTTCAAATCTTTTGTGTCACCAGTCATATAAAGGTTATAAAAGTGTAAACAAAAGTGAACACAATTATTATTTCAGTCTAGTTTAGGTTAAGGTGACTAAATTAATAGTTCGATCTTTATTATTTAAAAAAAATAAACAATCAGCATATTTTCTCACAAACCATTTTTTTTTTAATTTCTAAAAATTAAACAAAATTACAAACTGCACAGGTGCAAATAGCTGTCGGCATAAACAATTTAAAATGTTTCAATGATTATTTACACAATTCTTTGTAAAATATAAAACATCCTACCTTATTTATTAACGCGAAACAAACTTGGGCTTGGTTTTTCTATTAATATCCAACATTAAATAAAAAATAATAGAAATGTCCATGTTTTTTGAAGATTTATAAAAATGCTCAAACCGTCAGGTTTTCTGGCGGTTCTGGATATATTTTTTTTCCTGGAAACAGGCTATATAAGCCCTGTTTCTCTCTCCTCCAACTTACAATTCACTCAAACCCAACAAAAGAGAAAGAGAAAGAGAAAGAGGAAGAGCAGATGCGATTTTGGAGGCGATTTTAGGCGAAAAGGATGAACAGTAACAACCGAGGTAAATCGTCCAATTGTAGCGTAGTGAGAGGAGGGTCAATAAGAGGTTGAGGTAGAAATGAGACAAAATATGCCCTTGTCATATCTGCTTTATGGGTAGCTAGATTTTGTAGGCCGACAATTCGGTATGAAATTTCAAACGGTAACTTTGTAGAACATCCTTATGGCTATGGTTTGAAAAAAAAATATTGATTCAGAGCCGCCAACATCGAACGATGACTTTGTTCCTTGTACTTATACTGGTAAGTCTAACACTTCATCTGCTGTCACTGATCCAGAGCCGCCTACTAAGAAGTAGGATTATTGGTGCTTAAATTATGATTTTAGGGTTTTAAGTTGAATGAATTAGGGTTTTACCATTTTGTACTGGAGTTTTAATTTCATCAATTTAGTGTTTGTGTTGTAGGTTGGATATAATATTGTAAATGAATTTTAATGTATTTTTTAAGTTCATTTTTTCAAAATGACAAATTACCTCTTTTGTCCTGTCTTTGGACAAGCTTTTGATCCAATTAAAAAAATCAATAAATCACGAAAATTGGTATGCATTCAAACTTGTTGTTTCTCTACATTTTTATAAAATAACCATATTTTTGGTTTATTAAAAATTACATAATTAATTTTTGAATATGGTAAAAAACAGTAAAGTTATAAAATATGACTTTCAACTTACTAATAACTTAGTCGAAATCAAGTAGTTCAAACCATACAAATAAAGTTCTCGCAAATTGCAAATAATATAATTCACAAAGCTGTATCTAAATAAATAAGTTCACAACATGCATATAACTTAGTTTAAATCAACTATGTTCGAACCTAATTCAAAGAAACTGACCAGATGCAACAGATAGGGGTCAGCTACTCGATGCCTGTCGGTCACTAGATGACTCTGCTTGCCTACCAGATGCCTCTCCTTGCATACCAATTGCCTCTCCTAGCATATATTCACTGCTCTAAATAACATATGCATCTAAACGGCATGTAGGTGCGCTTCTTTGTGACCCTTGTGACCCAGATGCCTCTGCGATAAATCACTCATTTTCTCTTTCATTGGTTGCGTTTCTGGCCTCTGCGTTGCATTTGTTACTTAGTAAGCTTTGAAAACTGAAATGAAATGTGAATTTTGTTGAATGTTACATATTTGCCCTCCGTCTGTTGGAAGTGGAACAGTGAGCCTGATGTCCCCTTCGCCTATCTTGCATTTCGTCCATGGTCATTACATGACGAGTGTGTTTCCTCCTCCGAACCCTAATTCATGACCTGCAAGGAAGTACTCTAGGATCATCGCAAGGAGAGCAATCCTCTTGATTGTCATAAGGAACAAACATCCCATTTCAAGTACTTAAAAGATAGTTCACACTATATTGATTTGCTACAAATTGATTCTTGTTCCAGTTTCTATGACGACAAACCGCCAAGACATGAACGCACATAATAACAGTTAATTGGATCCCTCTGCATATACATTCCATTTTGTTATCATCCCCGCGTGTCACAATGTATATGAACTCCCTATGAATAACGTCCATAGTTCCATCGGAGCCGCGTTTGACTGGAACGTACTTATTTGGGGAGGAAACTTGGTACACACCTTGACCATGCGAATACGAGACCAATAGGAACTCTCAATACGCCTCTGACTGGAACATACTCAATTCGAACTCTCTTCACATAGAGTTCCATCATCATTCATCCATTCGCCTTTACCCGTCCGTACATGGATTTCCATGCATCCTCTGTTTGTATCGGCAATTTGACAAAGTAACAGTCGGAACCATTTCCTATGTTCATTTGGGTTACCAATTCTAAGTTTCACTTTTCTGGATCATAACCAGTGTATCCGTAAATCATAGACTTCAAGTCCTAAATTGTGGTTTCATCATTAACCAAGAATGAATATGTTGGATCTTTGGTGTAATATACCCCTTGTGCTTCTGTCTTAAACTTTCTATTACAGTGTAGTAAACTGAACATTTTTGGCCAACAAACTACATTTTGGTAAATGGTAAACATCTGTAAGTTATCTACTAATTACAAAATTAAGTTACTAATTTAAATCATTAAATAAAAAAATTACCGAAAATCGCCTCAGAATTGCCTGAAATCGCTTTCAAAATCGCCTTTTCTCTTCCTTTTTCTCTTTTGTTGAGTTTGAGTGAATTATGAGTTGGAAGAGAGAGAAACAGAGCTTATATAGCTTGTTTTCTAGAAAAAAAATTCAAAATTGCCAGAAAACCCAACGGTCCAGAAACATGGTGGACTGCCAGATTTCCTGACGAATTGGGCAATTTTATAATTCCTCAAAAATCATAGGCATTTCTATTATATTTTATTTAATGTTGAATATTAATAAAAAAAATCGGAACTTGGGCCCCTTAAAAATAGTTATTTCCTTTTTTCCGTTCCGGTTTCTTGTTCTGAATTCTTTCAATGTGTTGTCTGTTTCGATTTGGCTAAAACCAAAACGTTGCAACAGAAATTTTTTTTTCACGAACTAAGTTAATTCTTTGTTGAGATCAAGTACAGAGAGCTCTCCATTTTTGCACGAATATATGAAATCAGTATATTCTGGATCATTTTATAGTTTGTTACGAAGTGAAGAACCAATTGTTTTTGTCAAAAGAATCGCTGGAATTGGAAAATTAAATTTATGTAGTTTTGGTTCTTTTTGGGGGAAAAGAATAACTTGCATGCAAGGGAAGAAGCTCTTAAGATGAAAAATTGGGAAAGCATAAAGCAATCATGCAATCGGAACAAAAAACCGGACAAGGAATAACTTTTTTGCTACCGCAAATTAAAGTATAAACCAAAATTACATGTGTTCAAATTAATTTTTAGGTCTTCTTATAACTATTTCAAATTTCACCTTCAATTCCATATAAACAAAAATAAAAATAAAAAGATCACTTTTAACCTCTTTTCGTCGCTTGAAAGTATTCACTGTTTAGCAAGTATTCCAAATCCAAAGCTAGGGAGAACAGAAAGAATTAAAAGGAACAATAAACCAAAAATTATATAAACACAGACAATAATATCATTTCTCAACACAGAATTGGTCTCTAACAGGCTGTTACAGCACTTCACATTACTCAAAGTATCAATCTTCCTTTCTTTAAACCCATCCCAACATAATTTGATTTCTCTCTAAATTCTCTAATTCTCTTAGCAAAACTATAACCATGGCCGGCAGAGCCAGCGTTCCCGGCTTGCCAGGTCCGCGTCCGAGCAGGCTACAGTGCATTGCAATTGCATTGCTTTTCTTGATCGTAATCGTCGGCCTCATTATTCTTATTTTTTGGCTCGTTGTTCGACCAGTGCCGATTGATTATACGATCGAGCACGCTGCCATTCAAAAATTCAATATTTCTTCTGAAAATAAGTTAGATGCAGCATTTAATTTCACACTCCGTGCTCTTAATCCCAATCATAAGGTGGCGGTTTACTATGGTGACTTAACAATTTCCGTGTGGTAATTTTATCACTCTATATATTTCTCATGTTGATATAACTCACTATACTATAATTAATGCAATAAGACATTCTCATCTGATTGTTTACATGTTTATGTTTGATTATTAGGTATGATAACCAGATGATAGCTCTAACAGAGGCTTCGCCGTTCTTCCAACCGCATCGAAATACCACGAGGTTAGACATAGAAGCCGTGGCCAATTCGACACAACTGCAAGACCAAGTGGCAAAGGATCTCAAGCACGATAAATCGACCGGAAATATCGGGTTGGAGGTTCGGGTCCGGGCACGGATCCGATTCAAGGTTGGGGTTGTTAAGTCTTTGCACCACTACAAGTTGAGAGTCTATTGCACACCTGTGAATGTTGGTTTCTCACCAAATTCAGCAACTTCATTTGACCGGGTGTACTGTGATGTTGAAATATGATTTTTACTTTTTTGTTTTGGTTTAATTGGTTCATATTGGGTTTGCAAAGGATGTGATTAGTTTTTTTTTTATTGGGATTGCATATTATTTGATTTTTGAATATCTGTAATTAATTTGATTGGCTTTATTCTTCCTACCAATGCAGGCATAATTGATGCTTTTATATTGAAATTACTGGCTTAATTGATGTTGAAATGCCTTGCCCTTTTTCCATAGAAGGCAAAATACCACTAAATTTTACTAAAACAGGAAAAAAATCACAAAACTAAAGTGGAAAAAAAGAACTGAAATGTAAGGGGAAAAAAAACAAACAAAAAAAAAACAAATAAAAGAACCAGTAGAACAATTAATAGACTCATACAAATAGTAGACCGAAAAATAAACAATAATTGGAGGCCTAATAAATAATAATTGATATCAAGTACTTAAAAGTCGTAATGTTAGTAGTACCCAGAGTTGTTGTCTTAAAAGGCTGTCTGTGGGCCTAATAGATTGTCTTAATTAAGCCTAAAAAGTTTGGTAAAGAAGACAGCTCCATGCTAGGGGGTTTAGATTTGACCTTAATGAACATCAGATTGGACAACACAATATATATATAATAATGATATTCATGCTGTTGACTGGCCGGATGTAGACCGCAAACGATGTGTCATATGCATATCATATGCATATGCATATGAAGTTAAATTTTAATTAAGTCTGGGACCTAATTTTCTAGACTACATTTTTATTGGTTTCTATTTATGTGCAATTCATGTGTGACGACTGACGGTTAATTAAGTCGGCCCCCAACATTTGACAATTGCCATTACATAATAAAATGTCGTAAATTCATGTTGCATCTGTTATCTCATATAGGACATTTGTTTGTTCTATATATTTTATGAATATGAATACGAATTCAAATGCAAATTAAATAATAAATAATTATAAATAGAAACATAATTATATTTCAGATATTAAAAATAAACTTATTTAAATTTTATATAGTACATTCAACTTGGTATGAAATAACATATTTAAGAAATAAACAAGCTAAAATATATTTTCTATATTCAATCATAATGGTAAATAATGTAACTATATTCATAACAAGTTGATAGTTACAAGATATGTACTGTTAATTTGAATATATCGGATATTGGTAACTATATTTATAACATTATTAAATATCTATATCCGTATTTGTACATGCAAAATTACGAATATAACACGGTTAAAAAAATAGATAATATTCAATCCGTGTTCATCCAACGTCCTCCACGACTTTCGGCCTTTTTGTGAACTTGGATCACTCTCAGAACCATAGGTAGGATTATCAAATTCAGACTGTTTTTTTAACTCTGACACAAATTTTAAAACAGACTCCCATATCTATAATAGGCACTAAATTTTTACTGGCCCGGCTGGGGGTAAATCTAGACCGTTGTTTTTTCTACAATTAGATACGGTATCTGATTCCCTTCTCACGGCATAATCACTTACTTTTGGGCTTGGGGTTGCACTATCTTCGTGGGCTCAAGATGTAGCCTATTTAGTGATTCAGGCCATGGCCTAAAATTTTCAAAATCGTTTTGGACCAAATAGGTCTGATTAACAGACAAAAATTACAGATTTCGAGTGGGCCGAATAAGGCCTAATGGCCTCATGTGCAACTGAAATTTGCTGCCAATTTGTGGATCTTGAATGATTTATGTTTTGATGCAAGTTCTTCCCTCAATTAATTTACAAAAGCATTGCTCTCTCTGTTTTAATTGTTTAGTATGCAATAATCTGATCAAACTAATACTTCACAAAAAATGTTAAGCTTTCAAAACTGTTAACGATATCACAATACGTATCTTCTTATATGTCTCTCTTATAGGTGAAGACCACGAACCATGAACCACGAGCTGAATTCCGAGCCGATCCCGAGCGAACCATGAAACATTGAAATGGATGAACCAAATAAATCATAATAGTGTGCTCCAATTCGTTTAATTGAACGAACCACATCAACAAGGCGCGCCATCATCATTTCTAAGACTATTAATTGATGAGCGATGCTAATATGTACTAAGCTTAACTCTAAAATATATTAAATCGAATTAAAACAATGTATTTAAACTGTTGAAACTGATCTACTTTATAAGTCAAACGGTAAAAAATAAAATAAAGCTTTATAAGTTATTTTCAATACATCCATTTTTTTTAACATATTTGACCGTTTTATTTTACTCTAAATAAAATTAAAATTAATATATTTGCATAAAAACGTATTATTAATCAACCATCAAGTAAATTGATTTCAACTACTTAAATTTGTTATTTAAAATTTGATTCAATAAAATTTTAAATAAAACTCACCAACCATCTTGATAAACTTTATTAGTAAATAGTAACTCAACTATTGAGTATTGACTCGTATTTAAAAAAAATGAATCCCTTATAAAAGATTAATCGTGGGGGATACCTGCCAATAATATATGGCAACAGATTGATCAACTGGTGAATTAGAGTACATCAAGTCATCAATTGATAGGCTTTAGGCCTTTCGCAAATAATAAATTAATTAGTGGCAATTGAGGTCAGAATTCACATCCTCTCAGGTACCGTAAAGAGAATCTTTTATAATTATTGGATCTGGACCGTTCTTTTTAACCTGGCACGAATCTCAAAGCCCAATAATACTGTCCCTGTGTAGCCCGAATCTCAAACCGTAAAGTGAAGAGAATCTTTTACCGTAATGGAGAGGATACTTGTCCATTGAGGTCCGGGCCGTCCGGCTATCCAAAGTCCAAACTCCAGAGTGAATAATATCTAAGTTACCTGACCCTGTAGAATATAGAGGTCTTGCTTTAAGATTCGTGCCTGATTAAAATGGACGACTCAGATCTCATTCTATTCGGTCAGGTATTGCACTGGATCTGAATTCATGATACGCTTGTTGGCGGAGATTCCGAATCTGGTAACAAATGCTTGGTCTAGGCTCACGTCGTCGAAGTTTAAAACTTATGGAACATTATTTCCAGTGGAACCGCGAAATAGGTTCTGAAATTCGGTGCATGATCCAGGAGCATCTTGTTAAATCAGATTCAATCTCTCCAAATCATTTCCACGCTTCTCCTCTTTAGCTCAATTTCATTCTCTCTCCCTCGCTCTCTCGCTCCATGCTCGCTTATGGAGTCAACATGCTTACGTCTCCGTCTCTCTCACCTCCGCTCTCTCCGCCTTCCCATCCCCAAATCCCAAATTTCACCTCTCAAACCCCATTCCATCTCATTTCCCTCAACTCTCCATTTCTCTCCTCTCCATTCCGGCCCCTCCATTACCCGTCCGAAGTTACTCCCCAAATCCAATTCAAATCCGAATCCGAACCCAGAAGGTGACCTCGCACCGATCCCTCCATCCGGTCGAACCTTCACTGCATGGAATTTAGCCAGTCTTTGGATTGGCTTAGTCGTAGGGGTCCCCTCGTATTACCTGGCTGGTAGCCTTGTCGACCTCGGCATGTCTTGGTTACAAGGCGTCTCAACTATTTTTCTTGCAAATGCACTCCTCCTTATCCCGCTCCTTCTGACTGCTTATCCTGCCACAGCACTCGGCATCCCGTTTCCCATACTGGCACGTGCATCATTCGGCCCCAGAGGGTCCCACATACCGTCTCTCCTGCGTGCTTTTGTTGCCTGCGGTTGGTTCGGTATCGAGTCGTGGATTGGTGGCCAGACCCTATTTTTATTGCTCTTTAACTCCTCGCCTTCTCCCTCTTCATTCCGTCTTGAATTCGCATGCTTTATGCTCTTTTGGTTGGCTCAGCTAGCAATTGTTCTCAAAGGCAAGCATTTTCTTCAAATTTTAAAATTGGAATTCAATAAAAATAAATAAATAATATGAATTTACCCTTAGATTTAGTAACAAAAGATATTTGATTTAGGTCTAAGTAGTTAATATGATGATCAAACTAGGAATGGATGGTATCAGAGCACTTGAGCAATATGCAGCCCCGATTTTAATAGTTCTTGTCTCGGCGCTCCTTGGTTGGGCTTACTTCATGGCTGGTGGCTTTGGCCCGATGCTCTCTCTCCCGTCCCGTTTGTCCGGTGCGCAATTTTGGGCTGTCTTTTTCCCGTCGCTCACTGCTAACATCAGCTTCTGGGGCACAGTTGCAATCAACATCCCTGACTTCACTCGTTATGCCCGTAGCCAGAAAGACCAAATTCTCGGGCAAATTGGGCTTCCATTTTTCATGGCTGTGTTCACCTTTGCCGGTTTAGCTGTGACCTCTTCTACAGAGGTCATTTTTGGTCAGGTAATCTCTGACCCGATCCAGCTTTTGAGGCGGATCGGTGGGCCATTTACGAAAGTAATTTCCATTTTCGGAATTAGCCTTGCTACTGTCACCACTAACATCGCTGCAAATGTGGTTGCGCCGGCAAATGCCTTGGTTAGTCTTAACCCGAAAATATTTACATTTACTGGAGGTGCTGTTGTTACTGCTCTTCTGGGCATTGCTTTCCAGCCGTGGAGGTTACTGAGTTCCAGTGAGAGCTTTGTGTATACTTGGTTGCTCGGTTATTCCGCTCTAATGGGGCCGATTGGAGGGATAATGCTGTCTGATTACTATTTGGTGAAGCGTATGAAATTAGATTTGGAGGGGTTGTACTCGGATAGTGTCGATGGTCCTTATTACTACCAAAATGGATTCAACATTGCGGCATTGGTGGCACTTGTCGCTGGTGTTTTGCCTATCTTGCCTGGGTTTTTGCACAAGGTGGGCATTTTGTCGAACACCTCGAAGGTGTTTATGACAGCCTACAATAATGCATGGTTCGTCAGCTTCTTTATCTCTGGTTTGGTGTATTGGGTTCTTTCTAGCTCCAGACAGAATGAAAAGAAGCCCCTGTATACTACATGATTTGCCGTAAATGGATTATTGTATACTATAAGTTGCATATAACGGTACAAATATCCCTGATCAGCAAATAAACCCGGTTTACTGCGATTCTTGTTTAGCATTGAAATGGATCTCGATCAGTTAGTAAATAGATTTAAATTTAAAGCATTGAAAATGAACAAAAAGTATATGTTATTGTTGTTTTTTTTTTTTAAGTTAGGAAAG
This sequence comes from Carex myosuroides, assembly GCA_028015225.1. Lineage (NCBI taxonomy): Eukaryota > Viridiplantae > Streptophyta > Magnoliopsida > Poales > Cyperaceae > Carex > Carex myosuroides. The sequence continues at coordinate 13,939,673 of CM051466.1, forward strand.
AGGATGTTGTATTTAGCTTTACCGTCTTCCAAATTCGAAGAAATGTAATTGGCATTTGATCTCTTTGTACATTTCATCAGAATCAATGGAATACAAGAAATATTCATCTTTCCTGAAACATTCATTTCTCTCTCTCTCCGTTTTTTTTTTTTCCAACTTTTGAGTCTGTAAGTCAGTATGCGCATTTTCTTGTGAATTATTACAAGCTTAGGATAAAAAAAATGGTAAGAGTAAATTACTTTAACGATCTTTAAATTACTATTTTTGTTTATTATTTTAACCTTTAAAGTTCTTAATTTGCAATAGTTATTCTTGTAGTCCCAAACGGCACTTAAAGGGTGATTAAAGGGAGTCTTACTGACTTCTAGACGTTTTTCAGTTCGACCCTCTAAACTAAAAAGTCATACAAGCGTGTACAAGTAATGTAAATAGAGAAGAGTTTAGAGACAGTTGACACGGAAGATGATAATGGAGTTCGGCGTAAAATGTCTACGTCTCCGGATAAAGCAACCTCGTCGGCGCCCCTTTCCTATTATCCAGAAAGAAAGAACACAGCACGTGACACGTGAGCCCAACAACGGTTGGAAGTCACGGCCTAACTAGTGTGCAAGTTGAGCCTAAAAGCTCCAGCTGGAGAGTCCCCCGGGATCGTCACACAGCTATAGATATATGCGAGCTGAAAAGCTCTGGCTAGTGTACCCCTTCGCGCCCTACAAGCAGACCACACTAGCAGGGACGTAAAAGCTCTAGAACTAAATCCTAGACACTAAACTATATCTCCTAAAAAATAAGTCAAGTGGATTTGAGTTTGTTGAGAAGATATTGAAGTTAAGTATGCTCAACAATGGAAGCTATCAAGAGTTGCAATAAATGCGTTTTGAAATGTGAGAGGCGACTAGCTTAGCAAACTTGAAGTGATGATAACTCTTTATATAATGGGAGGATCCAGATTTGCTAGATTCACTCTAAAGGGAAGAAACACATTAGGTTGGATTGCACGAATATTCAAGTTAGGATTTCCGCAAAATAATTCAAATTAATATAAACCGTCCAAAACTTTATGCTCGTTTAGTACGGTCAACATAATTTGTTCTCACACAACTTGATAGTCCAATCAAACGGATGTCATCCGTATTGCTCAAAAACCAAATTGGAACTTTCTGACTTATCAATTTTACTTGGTTCTATATTTGTATTGGTCAATACGGATGCTCCATAAATCAACAAGCCTCAAATATACTTTACTTAACTATTTGATTATTACACAAATCTATAGCTTCGTAAAGTCTTGTTGACTTCTCAGGTTCATGTAATCATCCTTTAAATTCAGCACTTTATGAACCTTGGTTCTTCATTATAAATCATGAAATTAAAGCCTTGAACCTATTTAGTTCTTTGCAATAGATCTTTGTACCTAAAGCTTTGAACCTAGAAACTCACTAAATCATGTAATAGGTTAAATTTAATTAGTGTATGTTTTACAAATTTAGTCAAACAAAATATTTAAAAATTGCATACAACCAACAACTCTTATCGTTATTACGGTCAAAATATTAAATGAAGATCTATATTACATTAACGATCTTTAAATTATTTTAATCATTAAAATTCTAAATCTATAATAGTTAATTTTAGTAAAGGTTGAATGTCAAAGATGCCCAATTATTTAATATTCACATGAAATTTTCTTATATGAATTTCAAACCTGCGAACTCTGAAAATTGACTTTTCTCCTTAATTTATAATGGTTATTCCTGTCAATATCAAGATCAGAAAACTAGATGAAAATGTATATTCGCATCCATATTATAATGATATTTATGATATGAAATATGTAAATACTATTTGAATTAGTTTATGACAGCATGGTCATTGTTGCTAGTATCAGCTTTTTTACCTCGGTGTGAAAAGTTTTTCCATGCCCATCTTTTCACGCCTAACATCTTTGACTAAGACTTTGTTGGCAAAAGACGCTGGTTGGGTAAAGTCCCCCCTGAATGAACTTAAGCCGAAAATGCCAGGTCACAATAGTAGGGTCAAATTCTTAATTGATGTTGATGCCATGAATATATTAGCTTCTCTACTATTTTTTGTTTTGTTTGAAGACACTATCCGTACTACCTTGAATGTTTAAAATGGATGTTGGGAGATGGAAATATTATTTTCTTAATGCATGTTAAACACCATTAACTTGGTACGAACTAACTTAATAAAGACTAAAACTATAAACAAATAATATTTTAAGAATCATGTGTACTGGAAAAATTTATTAGAAGCTGGTTCTCTTATTGAACCATTTGATGACCTACTCAATTTTTTGGAAAAGAACAGTAAGACCTGATATTGCTCAGTTAGCAGATTAAATCGTACCAAATTGCTAATCAATCCATGCCATGTTCCATTAAAAACAAACATAAAAAATATCAATCTCACATCTATAAAATGCTTCAATAATTACACCTACCAAAATTCAACTTAAGATAATACACCATGAGCTGTGCTCCAGCATACACCAAAGAAGAGAACATTTTAATCAGATTATTTAAACAGACACCCTCATGGCTTGATATTGAAATAATAAACCCAACTACATTCACCAAATCAGACCTACTAATCATCGCGCTTTTGCTTTGACAAATTTGCCCCTAGAAGCCTTCTTTTCCATTTTCTCCCTCTTTTTGCGTGCCTTCTCATCCTCCGGACCATCCTGAAATACACCAGTAACATTTTTTGTTATTATATCCACAAATGGTATAAAAAAACTATGGAATACATCTGGGATGCAAATATGAAATATGTAATGTACCTCAGAACCACCAAAAAATGTTCCCTTCAAGAGACCATAAGCTTTGTATCCACCAAAAGCTGGTATCTGGAAATTAATAAAAGGACACAAATTTAAATAATCAAACTACATAACAACTGATAATTAAAACTAATAAACATATAAAATAAGACTTACCACCAAATAGGTCCACCAAAACTTGCCAGAAATGATGGATGCAATTTGCACAAATGCTGTTATATAAATAACATCATGCAAATAACTGCAAGAAAGGTTGCAAAGCTTAAGTAGCATTTCATCTAGATGAAAACTAACAAAGACAACATAAATGTCTCATAATCCACAAACAGTTTGAGGGTGGGGTGGGGTGGGGTGCGTACCCACATATACCACCAGTACTCATGTCATAGCCACCATCTAGTAATTCACCGTTGTCAGAGAATGCCGGCTTTGACATACTTTCGAGTTGCTTGTAAGGAAAGAAATATGCAGCAGATGTCACAAGGAGACCGATCCAATGCTTCCATGAGAAACTAGAATACATTATTATCATCCTCACTACTATGTAAATAACCTGTATACAGAAGAAACACACTATTGTAACAAAGTCAAACAAATTTAAGGAGATCACCATTACATCAATTATGGTTGAGTTTCTTATTGATCAAGGAGATAACTCGAAAAGAAGTTATAATGTAAACACACTATTCCATAGTTTGCTCGAGCTCTTTTGCTCCACCCTAATTTTCTTATTGGAATTTTTCAATTTGTCCTTTAAATTTTAATTTTTACAAAAAAATTATACTATTAGCCCTAAAACGAAATTACATAACATTTATTTATCCAGCCCCCAATCTCAATTTTCTGGTTTCGCCCCCTGCATGAACCATTCCAAATTCCAAACAAGATTTGTTTGTTTGTTTAATGTCATTTCAACAGTTTTGCCTTCCTGTGCCAAAGAAAGGGGCAAGAAAAACCCTAATGCAGCATCTAATCTTTGTTGCTTCTAAGTTTCTTTGGATACCTACTGATCTTTGGTTCCAATTTCTGAGTTGTGCAACTGAAGAAAAACCAGATGTTACACAACATAAATTATCTGGCAACATCACAACTACCTTTTGAATCAATAATTCTATTTTACTATGGTTCAATCCACCAACATATCTCATTCAATCCGAGAAAATCATTCCCACGAACAAATTCTCTTTTCTAGTTTACCACTGGAATCCTGCCAAGATCAAATCTTTACTGGATCTACGGAATTGAGCAAATAATAAAGCAAAAAAAGAGGAAAACCGCACATTGGAAGCTAGGATTACGCGGAGTAGAGTGGACATGTGTTTCCTATTTTCCTCCTTCCGCTTCTTCGCACCTTGGTTCGCCATACTGTTCTTCCCTTTTAAGTAGCCGCAGATAATCCGAGGCTTTTGTCCCTAACCTCCCAACCTACGCCGATCGGTAATGTCGACAAAGGAGAAGCTTCAGAGTTGCTGTGCGGCAGGGCTGCTAATGAATGAAAGTCCTGTTCATGACCTTCAGAGTTGGGGTATCCCGATTGAAAGTTGAACGAGGTGTGATCCGACTGAGCCCAATGTTCAGTTCAGTTCAATTTATTTTTTATTTACGAACCGAATCCGAACAGGACCTGAACAAAGTTCGGTTATGTTCATTCATCAGCCCGTTTGAGAAGCCCGTTTGAATATGTTTTGAGCAGCCCGTTTGAAAAGGTTTTGAGCAGCAGCCAGCAGAGTAGCAGACCGACTCGCGATAGTGCGATATCGCCTCTCTCTCTCTCTCTTAGTCCGATCTCTCTCTCTTTCCCCCTTCGCCGCCAGTCTCCCGGCAAAGTGATCTCTCTCTTGGCGACGCCACCTCTCATACGTCGCGCCACCTCTGCTGCGTCTCTTAGCCGCTGCGCAATTTTCACATTTTAAGGTACCGTTTCGCCTTTTCACACATCATACTTAGAAATCAATTTGAAGTTTAGGGTTTTTAGCGTTGTGTGATTTGGTTTAGTATCAATTTGAGTATTTGAGTATTTGAGTTTGATGCAAGTCATTGAATATTCGAGTATTTGAGTATTTGAGTTTCATGCAAGTCATTGAATCAATTTGATAGGGTTGCTCGACAGAATCGATTGAGTATTTGAGTTTGATGCAAGTCATTAAAGATTTATTTTCTGCTATTGTTTTTCAGGGATGCAAGCTCATTGCTAGAATTATACCACTCTCTGGGAGGCTTGCTAAGTGTTAAGGTTATTGTTAGGAATTTATCTATTTGATTTTTAATTTTTTTATTGCATTTCCGTTGTTGCGAAAAGAATATTTTATTTTATTTTTTGCCTTCTGAAAATTGTCTTAAAGGAAAAACAGTTATACTTCTGAAAATTTAATTTTACAACCTTGTATGTATAAGTCAATGCAATCCATGTTGTCAGCACCCAATGTACATGTGATTGTGTTGTTAATCTCAATTTTTTTGGGGTCGAAATTAATAGTGCTAACTGTTAAGAGGTGAAAGTGTAATTAATATATATATATTTTTAATTTATTGCAGCAAAAAAAAATTTATAGAGGTTTTGAAGAAGGATCTGATAAGATTTAGATAAACACAGATACGAAAAGTAACAAGATTGAAGAGATCAAGCATTTTTCTTTTTCTGAGGTATCCCTCGACGTACTATAAAATTGTTTGTAATATTAAATTCTGATTTCTGACTCACAATCTGAGAATATTGAGATTTGGGTGAACTTGGTGACATATATATATTTTTTCTTTTATTTACCATTATTTCATGGCTGTGCACTGAAAAGTTACTAAACTGAACTTTGAAGAACCTATGGGTTATTTTATTTTAGTACCAAGCAATGACTTATACATTGTATATATTTGTAGTTGTGTACTGTTTTACTTTGAAGAACCTATGGCTGTGCAATGACTTGTATGTTTCTGGCAAAGAACCTAAGCCTTCTCATTGAGCTCTACTTTCTTACATTATAATTTATTTTAAATTTTTGTAGGGGACAGATGGTGGGATAAGTTCTTCCAAATATTGTTATATCAGTCAATTTGGTAAAACTAATATAGTTTTTTTTTTTTTAATTTATTGCAGCAAAATTTTGTAGTGAAGCTGTCACTTCATCAGGCCACGGTCGGTACTAGCTATAAGGTGTCCAATTAATGAATCCTCTTGACAGTTTTTACAAGTTCATACATATAAACTATCATAGATAAAAAAATTAGAACTTTGGTTTAATATCTGGTTCCAACTCGGTCAAAGGGTCGATCGACTTGGTTTTTTGCACTGTTTCCAATTAGTTTCACAATTAGTTATAATTCAAAATCTCCTATATTTAGTTGCTGATTCAAAATTTTCATGAATTGAAATGGCTGCATTAAATTAATTGTCCATATATTATTTACAAGTGCCCCAGTTTGAAAACCAAGGCACGATCCAAATACAAGTGCAGTTGTCCATAAGTTGTCCAAAGCAGGGCCCGGTTGGTTGTCCATAGTTCAGCCCTGTTGGCTGAAACGGGCCTGTTTTGAACAGGGCTCAACTCTGAACAGAGCTCAGCTTTGAACAAAACTGAACGGGCTGAGCATGAGCAATTAGTCTTACATTTTGGGCCGATCATGAACCGGGCTTTATATATTTCAATTTCAATCTGGACCGGTCATGAACAGGGCTTTCATTAGCAGCCCTACCCAAAATCTTCTGACCAATTTGTGGCCCAGCGGGTCTGTTACGGGGGGGGGGGGGGGGGGCAATCCTCGTAGTGGGCCGAGTCTTCTTCTCTGGTATATTGGGCCTCTTCAGAGGTTTGGACAGCTCTCGGACTAATTTTACGCCTTCTTCTTTCCACTGGGGAAGATGATGCAAAAAAAAGAGACAGACACGGAGGAGAGCGGGAAAAAGAAAGGGCTGGAAGGAATGGGATTATCTCTACCTAAGAATTTATACGGCAATCTACGTAGTGCTTCCGGCGATGAGCAGTTGATGGAGATCCTCTCTGCAATCAAAGCTTCTAAATCTCCTGTAAGTTCTCTCTGCCTTTCTCTCAACGTCTTTGGTTACTGAGAATTTTTTTTTTTTTTGTATTTTTCATTGATTAATTTTTACAATGACCAGTGTAAATTCCAGATATTTTGTATATAGTTGCAACACAAATTGTTCAATCCCATACATGGTGTTGCTTTTCAATAAATCAGGAAGATAACTAGGAAAAAACTTAGTTTATAGGTTCCTAAAATGAAGCGTTAGGAGGAAAACAAGAAAAACATAAGAACCCAATTCCTATGCCAAGAACCTGATCCACACAAAAAAAAAAAAAACTAGAGAAACATAAATAAGAACTTTTTACGAAACAAGTAGCCTGGAGCTACCAGTTTCGCTGCCATTAAACATTTCTACATCTTACAATATAAATAAAAATTAGTTAAATGATTCCGAAACTTGCGCTTATTTACTGGTATGCTTGTGAAATGGTCAGATCTGAAACTTATTATGCTTTCAATTTGTTCTTGCAAAACCAATTACTCGATGAATTTCTAGAATGAGCATGTTGATGCTAACTTAGCCCTGTCCTGCATCTTTTTCCTCATGAATTTATTTGTTTCATTGGAATAGTATATAGTTGTTTTGTTTAATTCATTTTATTTTCATACAGGCGGTTATCAATTATGGCTCTTCATGGTGAGTTCTAGATTATTTTCAATTGTATTTAGTATCTTCATTTAAATAGTGTACATATCAATTGCTTCTACAAGTTTGTGCTATTTCTGTATTTACTAAGATTTGAATTTGGTTCTTTTAGGTGTCAAGTTTGCAGCCTTATTCTTCCTGCATTTTGCCGATTGAGCAATGATTTCAAAAAGCTTTCGTTTGTGTACGCTGACATAGATGAATGCCCGGAAACAACACAAAACATACGGTATACCCCAACCTTTCAATTCTATCGGGATGGAGAGAAGGTTGATGAGATGTATGGTGCCGGAGAACAGAGGCTTCGTGACCGCTTGTGGTTGCACTCTTGATTTATTCTGTCTTGCTGCTGTGCTTTGCACCTTGATGTTTCTAATGAATGCTTGTTGCCTGTAGGCCTATTTGGAAAAAGAAATTCTGGATATTGAAAGATTTTTAATTTTGAAAAGACAAATGACATTTCTGGTTTAATTGTGCAAAATGACTTGTGACATATTTGTTAAAACAGTTGATTCGACGAGTTACTTTATAACATCTGAAGAAACTTATCCATACAGTCAAATATTTGATGCAGTGCCTGTTCTAAATAACTTTATTGAACAGGACTAAATCACAGGCAACAGATCAGATTCTAGAATAGCAACAAATCATTACATTGCTTCCATTTGCAAAATTAGTGCTCTGTACAGTAGAAAAAAATATATTGACCATCGACCCATGTAAATCTCTCCTAATAAAATTGCAATCTAGTTCAATGAATTGAAATAATGCAACCGGTACATTAACTATCATTATCTTGAGCATTTGTGGGTCCATTCCAGTATGCAACTCGTAAATCCGATTTCTCTCTTTGACGTCATCTTTCTTTCCAGCCATGAGACCAGAAAAGCAAACACTGAAATTTTTTGCTCTTCAACTCAACATACTAGGGTTAGTGCGCCTATTACTCCTCTCAGTCTTGATCGAAGCAATGACTGAATCGGCGGTGGGCCCCAACCCTTTCCGGCCAATTAGCTTAACACCAAGCTTGTTGCACAAATAATTGAGCCTCATCTCATCTCCTCCTCTCACCTCCCGCAACTCCATTGCCTGCTGCCTCGTCAGCAGTGTGTAAACATGCAACTGCTGTTGCTGATTGTAATGCGACTGCAACTGCTGAAACAACACCTTATTTGAATGCTCCCCCCCTTCCCCGATTCCTTTTTTCCTGGCCCCACCTAACAAAACTTTCAGAACAGCCGGTGACTTCGGATCTGACGCCTTCCCACCAAAAATTACCGAAAAAGCCCCAAATTCTAAATCAGGTTCACGGAACAAATCAGCGAGAAGTGCAGCACATGACTCTGTGCTCATAGAGGGGCTTCTATCGATTTTGGATTGCATAGCGCGAGAGGTGGCATGGTAGTCTATGTTTGCAGCTTCACGGAGGCCGGTGATGAAAGCACCATGCATGGTAGCAGGGTAACGGCGTGTGGTAGCCTCACCTGCGAAGAAGAGGCGCCCATCGCCAACGCTCTCAGCAAGGATGTCGTAGTCATCGCCAGAGGCACCAACTGCCACATGGGAGTAAGAGCCGAGGCTGAACGAGTCGGTGCCCCACCGAGTACAGACACTTTGAAGAGGGTCTGGGACTTCAATGCCTTGTGGGTTGTAAATTCCTGTTTATAGAGGTTAAAGTTAAAATTGCTTTTCTTTGAAACTGCAAATGCTCCTTAGGAAAAAAGAAAAAAGAATATGTATTTACTATTTATGAAAGACTACTTATTTGATAAGTGTTACCACAGGACGAGGTGATTATTCTAAAATTATAAAATACAGACTGACAACTTTAGTGAAATAAAAATAAAGAACACAATACTCCCATGAAGCTCCCTGTCCCTCCCAATTTTATTTAATGGAAATATATTTTTGTGAGTAGAACTAGGGTGCTCCTAAGCTCACCAAGCCCTTCGTGAGCGCGACTCTAAAACCTATCAAATTGACTTCAAACGACATTTTCAAACCGTTAGATGTTCAATCTATATTAAAATGTGCTTGGACACCAAATTTTACATTTTTTGGAATTTTTTTACTATTTATTAAGATGGTTTGAAAATCGCTGTTTTTATTAAAATTCTGCACCATTGGAAAACAGCGATTTTCAAACCATCTTAATAAATAGTAAAAAAATTCCAAAAAATGTAAAATTTGGTCTCCAAGCACATTTTAATATAGATTGAACATCTAACGGTTTGGAAATGTCGTTTGAAGTCAATTTGATAGGTTTTAGAGTCGCGCTCACGGAAGGGCTTGGTGAGCTTAGGAGCACCCTAGTTCTACTCATATTTTTGTTACATCATACAATTCCCAATTACTTGGTTTTATAGAACAGAACAGCCTTTATCAATAGGCACATTCTCTCAAGGAAAGAAATATCTCCAGCCACACTTTCCTTCTAGACAAAGACAAAGACAGAAACAAAATAAACTAAACTTGGAAACAAAGGATCTGTATTAATTTCTTGCACAACAGCTCCTTCTTTCCAAGTCCGACGTTGATTGGATTGTGTGTGACGCTACTGTGTGCACTTGTTTCCGTCAACACAGACAATATAAGGACTAATTAGGGATACTTTAAAAAAAAAAAGGCCTACGTTTCCTTTGGTATTCAAACAGTATTCATTGAAAAAAGCAAATTAGCAGAAAAATAAATGTAATACATTGATGCCCCGACAACCTTTCAAAAAAGTAAAAAAAAATATATAAACTAAATTATGAGCACTATGGAAATGAACAAATCCATAAACAAAAGAATCATACCCCTTAATATTTGAAGAACAAGAGCAACAGCATCAGTTGGAGGCATGCTCTCAAAGTTATGTGCTGCCTCCCCAGCAACCAATGCAATCAGCAGGGGTCCACCCGCTACACTCGCATAGCTATAGAACAAAAAGAACTCCCCTCTGCGGATCCGGTCTTCTGACAAATGCCCGAATGTATCGAGATCATTGCTCCAAAATACATATGGGAATAGCATGGCAACTTTATTTAACAAGCCAAAACCAAGCCGTTTAATCCCGTCAAGCTTCCTCTGAGGTAACTCAGGCACAAACTTTATACTTCCGTTTTTTAGTACACCAAGTGGGACAGTGCATAGTGCCATGTCACCTTCGTAGACCTGGCTTCCCGCTATAACCTGCACTCCATCCACTCCATACCTGTGTGAAATCTTAATCAGAAACCATCCATTTTAACTTTATAGCAATGCTTGTTTTATGTGCACAACTGTTTACCTGATTGTATGCACAGTCTTCTCATAAGCAATGGGCACATTCTCTGCCAGAGCCTGGACCAACCGCCCATTGCCACCTGGCAAGAAACAGTGGTCCCCGCCCATGTCATAGGGATCATCCTGGTCCCAGAATGCAAGTGACAGTTTCGAGAGAAGCCCCGCATTTGCATACTCCAAGTTCGCCAGATGCCAATTGAAAAGATTCATCTCTTCATCTGTGACTGCATCTCCATATTCCTCCCTATACGTCTCCAAAGCTGCACCCAGAGAGACATCCATGGCAACCTCTCCCATGTTCTTCCTCAAAAGACTCGCCTTGTCCAACAATTTATTAAATGTACCTTCAACCTTTCTATCTAAATCAGGGTCGACCGGCTGGCCATCTGGCCGGTACAAGGGGCACTTATCTCTGATTTTGTGTAGAGATAACCCTACTTGCTTGGCAATTATACCAAGAGGATTGCCGAGTGTACCGGTTAGAACGCTCCCACCTAAATCAGCTGATGCGGATTTAAGGGAGCCTTCCATTCGTTTGGTGTAAACTCTACCTCCAGACCTTTTTCTTCCCTCCAAGACTGTAACTTTGAACCCAAATGCCATCAATTGTCTAGCAGCAGCCAAACCGGCAAGCCCGGCACCCACTATTATAACATTTGCTTTGGTGGGTTCCGCTGGGATTTTCTCCTTTATGGCCGGCGCCACACCAAAGTTCACGTACCCATGTGAAACAAGGTAGTTGTATGCCGAGTTTAAAAGGGGCTCGCAGTGTGGTGGAATTAGAGATGTGAATGCTTCTTTTTTAACCCAATTGGTCACGTTCTCTCTCCATCGAGAAAAGATGTGGTTGCGAATGAGTATGTAATTTACCTGCATTAGCAGCAAACTTTAGTTTCCCAAGTAAATTACATAGATGGTCCTTGATGTACAATTTGTTTCCCTTCTCAGTTCTCACAAGTCGTAAAAATCCCCAATTTGGCCCTTAAAAAATTGTATTTTATTTTTACATTATTTAGGTGCATTGTGATGATTGTCTCAGAAATTCAAGCATTGGGATTATTGTCTCAGAGACTATTTAGGTGCATTGTATTTTTTTTTTTTTTTGCATCATTTAGGTGCATTGTGATTATTGTCTCAGAGATTCAAGCAAAACCTTACAATATACTATAGGAGTTAATCTTTTCATCGATTTCCACAGTATTGCTTTTATGCAGTAATCTTTTCAAAAAAATTCTGGTGTTAGATGATGATAACCAAAATGGTACAAATCACGATGCTCATTATATTGCAATTGGAAATTCTAATTTTTAAGGTACCAAATGGACTAAATTCCAATGTATCACCATTACTGTTTCCCATTTTTGCATACACATACACACAACCGCACAGTAATAACTGACTAATTAGTTGATAGCTTGTAAAACAGAGAGCATATACCTGCTCGATACCTCCGACATCCGATACAACACCAGCCTCGATCTCTTCGTCAGTGAGGGAATCAGCAGGGAATCCAGCAGATAGTGCGGTGACAGCCTCAGTTGTCGCCTCTTTGTTAATTACAATTATCTCATCTGCTAAATCAGCAGATACCGAAGTAGAAGGATTAGGTCTAGGGTTAGAACTTTCGCCGGACTGAGGGGAAAAAGAAGGGTTAGAGGCTTTGCGATGGAAACCAGTGCGCTTTCGTTTGGCTGGGAATGGAGGTAGTGTGTAGAGGCTGGAACTAGGGTTAGGGTTTTGGTCGGGGTCGGAATTGATGGGGGAGAAAGGAAGGTCGGGAAAGGAGAAGGGAGGCGGAGGGGTCGGCGTCTGCTCTGACATTTCCCTCTTTTCTCAGTTACTGCGAGTTAGCGCTGCTCCATGCTACTTGTTTTCTCTTGTTCTTTCTTATTTGAAAAAAATAAGAATTTATTTCTCTTATTTTAAAATAGTCAATTTTTTTATTTGAATACTATAATATTCAATATTTTAATAAAAAAATAAACATTATTTCTTCTATTTCTTCTATTTTATTTATTATATTAAAAATTGAATTGATAAATATAATTTTTATTTTTTAATTGAAGGTGTTCATTTCTAAATGAAGTTCAAAAACCATTCGAAATTTTTTTAATTACCACCCAATTAAATCTAAATTAAATCAATATCACCCAAATCAATTTTTTTCCATTGATACCACTCACGCGGACTGGGGGAGTGCACCAAATCCATTTGGTACGCAGGAAGGGTATCATTTGATGCTCTAACTAGAGGCGCGCACCAAATGGTACCCTAACCCGGGGATGCGCACCAAATTACTCAGTTTTCTACACCGCTCAGCAGATCAAACCGAATGAACCAAAAAAAAAAGGGTTGGTGCGCACTCTGGGTTAGGGTATCATTTGGTGTGCACCCCGAGTTAGAGCACCAAATGGTACCCTTCCCCAGAGTGCGCACCAACCTAGTTTGATGCGCGGATTGGGGAAGTGTGGGTGGTATTTTTTGAAATAAGTTGATTAGGGTGGTAATTATTTAATTAGAAATTAACCGGGTAACTAAAAAAATTCGGAAAAACCATCTGATCTAAATTTTTTGAACCATTCAAATATAGTGAATTTCAATCTATTTAAAAAATAGTAAAAAAATAAAAAAAAATAAAAAATTTGTTCTACAAGTACATATTATATAGAGATTATGTTGAGCAGTTCGGATCGACGGTTTAAACTTTAAAAATAAAGATATGGATTCGTAGCACAAACTAATCTGCACTTTGCAAAGTACCATAACCTCACTCTCTCTCTATATATATATATTAATTTTTTTCTTTGAAACAGTGTGATTTCTATATATCATGGCTTTTATTAAAATTAAAATGGATAAATTTCATCAGAGGTCACTAAACTGTCTTTTGTCACGAATTGGTCATTAAAGTTTGATTTGTCCCTCTGCAACCATTGAATTTTTCATTTGTCTCAATCAAGTCACTCTATAATTTTTTTGTCTAAAATATTAACGGAATATGCTCATTCCGTCCAAATCACTTTATATTTTATTAGTTTTTGGATGAAAAAATTATAGAGTGACTTGATTGGAACAAATGAAAAATTTATTAGCCAAAAAAAAAAAACAAACCAAACTTAAGTGACCAATTCGTGATAAAGAACAAAATTTAGTAACCTCCTGTAAAATTTACTCAATTAAAATCATTGTTCATAAGACCCTCCCTCCCCAAAATACCCCTCCACCCAAACAAAATCTTCACCCTCCAAAAACAATAAATGTTTCCTAAATTAAATCCTTCTCCGAATTAAGGATCTGAAACTGAGCTGGAAGTAGAGGAACTGCCTATTGTACCAGCAAGGTCATGTTCATTATCAGTCACCTCATCATCCCCCAAGCTCAGGTTTACAACTAAATCTAGAGACTAAAATCACACTATCAGTACCACCTGTCCATAATAAGAAAGAAGAAAAAAATAGAGCAGCTAAACAAGATATATTATTTTTTTCCGAAAAATGTTTAAAATTCTTTAACTATTATTTTATTTCAGAATTTTCATTTCGTCCATAAGGATGTATTTTATCTTATTTTACTCTTTTGTGGAAACTATGAGTGTGAGAAAATATGTACAGAAATTATCCTTTCCCCTATATATTAATTGATTTTCCTAGCATTATTTTGACTCTTAACTCATGCTAAAATTTACTTATTTCAAAATTTTAAGTCCAATCAAAATTTAATTAATTGAGTAATAATTAATGATCCATTACTAAATTGAACTTAATCAACTTATTTACTATCAAGTTTAAAATAAGAACCAAAGGTACCAATAGTGGGGCAAAAACGGAAGTTAAATATTTTTCGTTCACGCATGCTTGAGGATAGAGGCGGAGGCGGAATTTCAATCTATGAGAGTCAATATGCACATAAAGATTTATAGTACTCAATTTTTTTTTTCTTGAAAAGAAATATGGAGGTCAGCTTAATAATTAAAAAAAAAAATGGAGATTAAATATAGCACACATATACCAATTTTATTTTTAATATTACAGTATAAATACAAATTTAAAAGGATTTTTAAAGGATTTTTAGATTAAATGAGGACCAATTGACCTCATTTAGCAGATGTAAATCCACCCCTGCTTGAGAAGTAAGGAAGTTCTCCTGCATTTTTAACTGGAATACAAACCAAAGGCAAACACAATATCTAGCAGTGGGACCTGGTAAATTAGTGCCATATAACCTAGCAATGGGGCTTAGAGTGAGCATTTTTCCCTTCTTGAGGCGAGGGGTTTTTCCCTTCAACACCATCTCTATTATTATAACGGTTCGTATTTCAGTTAATGCGGTATACGTCAGAACTATATATAATTAAATTAGAGTGTAATTATAAACTCTATACCCTCCACCAAATTTAACTGATGTAGTACATAAAAGTTTTTTTTGCTCTTTTTTTTATTAGTATGGAAGGAGATATAATGCAGAAATAAAAAAAAAAATACACTCTAAGCAAAGAAACTAAACATGAATGATAGAGTTTGTACAAAAACCTCAAGTAGGCAGGATGGAGATGATTTTGAGTTGCTTGTATTCTTAACTTCAAGAATGGAACGCCTTTAATAATTGATTAAGTCTACTTTGTGGAATCTAGCACTTGAGTTTGGTGCATGGAAGAAAGTGGTTTGAAAGAATAATATTATAACGGAACATATAGCTAATGACCAAACTATAAAATGGAACAAGGGAAGTAAAAAACAAATTCCTTCAAACAATTTTCTTAATTACCAGTGGAATGCCTTAGAAAATCCTCCCTTAATATATTTCCGAATTAATACATCATCTTAATAAAAAGGAAGGAAATATTACCTAGTTACAAATATTGCCAAATATAAAAATACTTGCACAAATTTAAAGATACATATTGCCAAACAAGTATGATTCCTTGCATGACAAGGATGGAAATATTACCTAATACAAATACTACTAAACATTAAAATATTTGCTAGAACACCTCTTGTCAAACTAGCATGATTGCTTACATTACAAGTTCATTCATTTTTAGCAACCTAATAAAAATTAAAATCACAATGTCAAATAGGTTTATTTCTGTCTCTTTTGGATCGCTTGATTGTATTATCATCTAGATTCTGTTTTATTTCTAATTCGTAATTGGGTCCCGCACCAAAAGCTTCATCTATAAAAATTATGTGCAGGATCTGATTATTCATCGTTTCGTTGCAGTTGCTGTCTCTGCCCTTTTCATTTGAAAGAAGGTAATAAAGCTCTTCGCTATAATTTGCTTTTCAATTAGTATTATATTACTGGCACTTAATTAATTAGAATTATATTTACTGCTATTTAATTCATTTAAAAGTATATCATCCATCTACTTGGAAGAGTTTCTGATACTTGTTTCAAAATGAAAATTTTTATAGTGTTGATTGTTAAGATAGAATATTTAGTGAGTTAATATTGTGGATCATGTGATTACTTCGTATTGGGTTTTCAGATTTCAGTGGAATAAGACATGAGTGTACAATTTTGTACATATATTGTGATTTAGATTAGAAAAGTTCCATGTGATTTGTCTCGTAAGTGTACAATTAATTTTCTTGAGTTTTTGTGTGTATGTTTTTATTTTATTGTTCTAATATATTTGATTACATAGGTTGACGGTCCTAACAAATCAGCTTTTCTACAACAAACATTATCCATCCTAAACCACCATGTCACCGTCTACACAGAATCCTGTTGGTACAGTAGATACCATAGGTTGTACAAGATCAATGGAAAAGGTGATAGTATCACATATGTTTAAGATTATGGGGTACTCCTTAGATAAAGATATGGGCAAAGGGAACTGTATTGAATCGACCATCTTTTATGCTGGTGGGTATGATTGGAGTATCAAGTACTACCCAAATAATTGCTTTGAGACAAAAAATGATGACTTCGATATTTCTTTTGTTGGATTTAGAGACGTCTAATTACAATAATAAAGTTGGACATGCGTGCATTATGATTATGATATCAAATACTGTCGCAAGATTACATTTATGTAATGATTAAAATATGCCAAATAATGTGATTAATTAAGTCATGGCATTATACGTATTTATATAAGGTTTTGGATACAAATACATATAGAACAATGTTAATCGATATAATTGTTAATGGACCGATTATAGTTGATTAAAATAATAGCAGTAATAAATACAGACTAAATAAGGAAATCAGAATTTATTCTGATTTATTTCGGTTTTTTCTGGAAGTTCCTGATTTCCAGATCCTTGAAATCCGAAATCAAGATTTCTTGGAAAACTTGTTTTCCAAGTATTAGCAAATTTCGGCTGCCATAGGTTTGGGGTTTTTGCACTGCTATAAAAGGGCTGAGTCTCCAAGGCTTGCAATCAATCCATCATATTGTCTGCTCCATTGAAAGACAAGATACTTTGTCATAATATTTAGGGTAGCCAGAGAAAAGGATTGCCAGTTCTTGGAAGGACTCGAGAGCCAACAACTCAAGTCAAGACCAGGAGCGTATCAACCCAGAGCCTTGGAAGCTGTCTGATTGATAGCATACGGAGGCCTTTGAAGATGGAAAGTAAGTTCCGCTGTGCATTAAGTTTAATTTCTTACAAAGGAGTAGATCTTGGTTGTGGTTTAAAGTAATTAGGAAAACTCACAAAGTAAAACCAACAAGTGGTATCAGAGCAACCTTATGTAAGAATTGCAGTTTAATTCGGTTTTAATTGCTTTCTATTTTTCATATCGAATTTAATTGTTGCAAAAGGAATTGTTAAAATTTTGCTTTAACCGTTT
Source organism: Carex myosuroides (assembly GCA_028015225.1). Taxonomy (NCBI): domain Eukaryota; kingdom Viridiplantae; phylum Streptophyta; class Magnoliopsida; order Poales; family Cyperaceae; genus Carex; species Carex myosuroides. The sequence goes on from CM051466.1 coordinate 13,957,231, forward strand.
TTCCATGCGGTTTTGAATTAAAATCTTAAATTTGAACCCATCCTTGCGCTTCGTGCGATCTTGGAGAAGTTTTTATTTGAAATTTTAATTTTCAAAATAAGAAAGTATCAATTATGCAACAATTTAAGGTTTTAAATTCGAATTAGAGAAAGTAATTTAGGTTTGAATTTTCAGATCTAGTCATAAACAATTGATTTGAGGTAGTGATCTTAAAACAGATCAAACTTTTGACTCGTAACTCCGATTTGGACGCACGACCACAATTCGGAAACCTTGAAAAAGGATCTAGCCAGCCATTAACAACTTCGTTGTCAAAACTTGCTGTTTAAGCCCTCAAAATGACTGTTTTAGATTTTTCGACCATAAAAAAAAAAAATTCAGTTTTCCCTCAATTCCATATCTGAAAATTTTATTAAGTCTAGATTATTTTTGGGTTACCAAATTTTCAGACTTTAGGAGTAATTGTAAGTAATTGTAATTTAGGTTATAATAATTATAATTGCTATAATTTCTATAATTACTATATATATTATGCTATATTTAGCCTAATTATTGGAATTTAGATATTATTTAAAATTGGTATTAACACCAATTAAAGGCTCTGATTTGATATCAATAATGCTTATTATGGCATAAAATTTATACTAAGTATGGAAGCAATAAAATTATTGAAGCATTTCTAAAAGATGATCATTGTAGAAATTGCTAAAGTTTTGCTAAAACCTAATAATTATTTTGATGAATATAGTTGACATATAAAATTAGTATATTCTAATTTAAAAGTGCTATAAGATACTGTATTCTATTTAGGACGAGTAGATACTATAGGTACGTCCTAGATTAGGTTTTAGGCATAATTTTGAAATCTAACTAAAGGCGTTTTAGGTATACATGTGCTGTTTTCGCATGAGTCAAGCATTGATGTTCGCAAACGAACCGCTCTTTGTAAGACGATTGCAAGGATGACTCATGACAAGTTGAAATGACGTGCTGACAATGGACGTGGGTGTTAGCTTTCCCAAAGGAGGGTTGGCGCCTACTAAGTTGTTTGGTGCATAAGGGTAGTGAATAAAAATAAGTTGCAACACACATGGACTAGCGATGTCTAGAAAAGCATCAGGGGCTTGGAACATAAGTGATCCGTCTGTGATCCTCCTCCCCCTGTTGACTGGCCTGGTCGTTAGTTAATGCATATGTTAATTTGACCCAAAGGTTGATTGACAAAAATGTTACATGTTTGTACTTTATTCACTACGCCAAAGTGCCTGAAGGTAGTGATTGCACCCAAAGGTGTTTTCATTACTGAATGGTGTTTTTTGGCTAAAGATTTAATGGAGAAAATAGTTTTACACAGGCCTTCAGATAGATTTTAGAATTATGATTAAGAATCAAATCGTGAAGCATGTATCTAAATTATTTCTTTGTTCTTGAATTTTCAGATCTAAACATAATGTCAAGTCTAAGTCAGATTAAGCCCCTCATGGGAAAACAAACTATGCCTCTCGCTTTAGTTTGTTCTGAAGTTAATTTAAGTTCTGTATCTAGATACACTTGGTGGATAGATTCAGGTGCAACGTCTAACATCAGTATATCGATGCAGGGTTGCCTAAGCCATCGCAAGCCAAGTGAGGCGGAGCGCTACGTTTACGTAGGAAATGACAACAAAGTAGAAGTGAAAAGCATAGGAAAATTTAGATTATTATGTAGGACAGGATTTTATTTAAGTTTTGATGCTTTAGTGGTTCCATCCTTCAGAAGGAACCTAATTTCTGTATCTTATTTGGACAAAAATGGTTATGTATGTTCATTTAGTAATGGAAATTTTAGTTTGTGTCAAAATTCTAAGCTTCTTGCTTCTGGTATCCTGTCTTCTTATGATAATCTTTATTTTCTAGATATAGATACTTCACATTCAGAGGCACTGCACATAGATAATAGAAAACGTAAATTAACTTGCGAGAAATCTGCAACATTATGGCACAAGCGATTAGGACATATCTCTATGAAAAAGATAGAACGTCTTGTGTCTAATGATATTCTCCAACCTTTAGATTTTACAAACTTAAGTGATTGTGTAAATTGTATAAAAGGAAAACAAACTAATAAACGTAAGTATGATGCAAAAAGGTGTAATGATGTCTTAGAATTGATTCATACGGATATCTGTGGTCTTTTTCCAAAGGCTACAAGAAATGGTCACCGTTACTTTATCACATTCATAGATGATTATTCAAGATATGGTCATATTTACTTAATAAAAGAAAAGGCGGAAGCATTAGACGTGTTCATAAAGTTCAAAACGGAAGTTGAGTTACAACTTAACAAACGTATAAAGTCCATTCGTTCTGATCGTGGTGGTGAATACTACGGTCGTTATGATGGATCAGGAGAACAGCGTCAAGGTCCCTTTGCAAAATACTTAGAGGAATGCGGAATTGTGCCTCAGTATACGTTGCCAGGTTCACCTGCAATGAATGGTGTTGCTGAGCGACGAAATCGCACCCTTAAAGACATGGTGAGAAGTATGATTGCTCGTACAACTCTACCTGAGAATATGTGGGGAGAAGCCTTAAAGACTGCATCATACATACTTAATAGAGTGCCTACTAAAGCAGCTAACAAGACCCCTTACGAGTTATGGGTTGGGCGCAAGCCTAGCTTGAATCATTTGAGAGTTTGGGGATGTCCATGTGAAGCTAGGCCTTATAAGCCAAGCGAAAAGAAACTGGACGAAAGAACCGTTAGTTGTTACTTTATAGGCTATTCTGAACGATCTAGGGGGTACAAATTCTATAATCCAACAGAACATACAGTTTTCGAGTCAGGAAGTGCAAAATTTTTTGAGGATAATGAGTTTGTGGGGGGAGATATGACAAAAGATAGTATTTTTGAAGAAGAAGAAGAGACGAATGCGAATGAGACTATGGACCAAAGTTCTAGTTTTATTCAAATTCCGATTGCATTTAGAAATACATCTTTTGACAATGTGCAAACTTCATCATCCCAAACAACTCAGTTAGAAACTCAACATGGAATAGAGAACACAAATGGACCTGAACCCAACCCAAACCCTGACATTGACATGACAAATGTTGATGGCCTAGGGCCTGTGGGAGATTCAGAAGTTGGTAATGATGTTCCTCCTCTTGTTGAAGATCAAGTTGTAATTGAACCTCAAGAAAATCTAGAGCCTGTGCCAGTTAGGAGATCTACTAGAGAGAAAAGATCTATACAATCGAAGGATTATGCATATCTTCAAGAACATGAGTTTGACATTGGCTTGTTTGAAAATGATCATGTTAATATCAAACAAGCTGTGGAAAGCTCTAACTCTCAATTGTGGATTAATGCCATGAATGAAGAAATGAAATCTATGTACGACAATGACGTTTGGGATATCGTTCCGTTGCCTAAAGGCAAGAAACCCGTTGGTTGCAAATGGATATTTAAGACTAAGCGGGATTCTAAAGGCAATGTTGAAAAATACAAGGCACGTCTTGTTGCGAAAGGTTTCACACAGAAAGAAGGCATTGATTATAAAGAGACTTTCTCTCCAGTTTCATCGAAAGACTCTTTAAGGATTATATTGGCGCTTGTAGCACATTATGATTTAGAACTTCATCAGATGGATGTAAAGACGGCATTTCTCAATGGTGACATTGATGAAACGATCTATATGAAGCAGCCAGAAAACTTTGTATCAGGTGATGCAGGGTCTATGGTCTGCAGACTTAAGAAATCTATCTATGGTCTAAAACAAGCATCTCGACAATGGTATCATAAGTTTCACAAAGTTGTTAGCTCATTTGGTTTTGAGTCTAACATAGTAGATGAATGTATATATCTTAAGTTCTGTGGGAGTAAATTTATTTTCTTGGTTCTATATGTAGATGACATATTGCTTGCCAGTAACGATAATGACATGTTACATCAAACTAAGAATTTTTTATTTAAGAATTTTGAAATGAAAGATCTTGGTGATGCATCATTTGTTCTAGGGATTGAAATACTTAGAGAAAGATCTCAAGGTATTCTAAGGTTATCCCAAAGGAACTATATCGATAAGATTCTAACAAGATTTGGCATGCAAAACAGTAAACCAGGAGATACCCCTGTATCAAAAGGAGATAAGTTTAGTCTAAAACAATGTCCCCAAACTGACTTAGATAAAAACATCATGAAAGATATTCCCTATGCCTCAGCCGTAGGTAGCATCATGTATGCACAAGTATGCACGCGTCCGGATATTGCGTTCATTACTGGAATGCTAGGGAGATATTTAAGTAACCCAGGTATGGAACACTGGAAGGCAGCCAAGCGAGTGTTGAGATACCTAAAGAGAACTAGGGACTATATGCTCACATATCGGAGATCGGAACAGCTCGAAGTCATTGGATATACCGATTCTGATTTTGGAGGATGTGTCGACAGCATGAAGTCAACATCAGGATACATCTTTATGATGGCAGGCGGTGCCGTGTCATGGAAGAGCGCTAAGCAGTCATTGGTAGCCTCCTCCACTATGGCAGCTGAATTTGTCGCATGCTATGAAGCATCTAATCATGGCGTATGGCTGAAGAACTTCGTCACAAGGCTGAAAATTGTGGATTCTATTCAGAAACCACTCAAATTATTATGTGACAACAATTCAGCAGTGTTATACGCCACCAACAACCGAAGTTCGTCAAAGTCGAAGTACATTGACATTAAGTTTTTGGTTGTAAAAGAGAGAGTGGAGAAAAATGAATTATATATAGAACACATAGGTACAGACTCCATGATTGCGGATCCTCTTACTAAAGGACTGCCACCCAAGAAATTTCATCAACATGTTGCTTGTATGGGTGTAATATCTGTTTAGGATAATTAGAAAATGTGGGAGTCTGAATATGTTTTTGAGTTCTGATGTTCTATGTAATGCAATTGTAAACAATTTTGATGATATATATACAAGTTTCATTCAATTTCAGTTTCATTATTTCTTTCTTTAAAGTTTAAATTCTTGGTCTCATACAGTAAAGTGAAGGTGACTCAATTAGAAATAGGCACGTCTAATCACACTTGCGTGTAATTTCTAAACTATATGTCCAAATCAGATTCATGTCATTCAGTTATGTTGGCAGCGTGATTTATGTCGGTTTAGTTGCGAATAAATGTGACAAATGCCGCTTAAGTCCTTTGTTAGCATAATTGATGGACGGAATTGTTTAAGAAATACGATAAGTAAAGACAGAAAAGTTGCATGCAATAAAGTTAAGGATATATAATCAAAAGGTTGCACTTGTCCATGTGGGAGATTGTTGGATTTAGAGACGTCTAATTACAATAATAAAGTTGGACATGCGTGCATTATGATTATGATATCAAATACTGTCGCAAGATTACATTTATGTAATGATTAAAATATGCCAAATAATGTGATTAATTAAGTCATGGCATTATACGTATTTATATAAGGTTTTGGATACAAATACATATAGAACAATGTTAATCGATATAATTGTTAATGGACCGATTATAGTTGATTAAAATAATAGCAGTAATAAATACAGACTAAATAAGGAAATCAGAATTTATTCTGATTTATTTCGGTTTTTTCTGGAAGTTCCTGATTTCCAGATCCTTGAAATCCGAAATCAAGATTTCTTGGAAAACTTGTTTTCCAAGTATTAGCAAATTTCGGCTGCCCTAGGTTTGGGGTTTTTGCACTGCTATAAAAGGGCTGAGTCTCCAAGGCTTGCAATCAATCCATCATATTGTCTGCTCCATTGAAAGACAAGATACTCTGTCATAATATTTAGGGTAGCCAGAGAAAAGGATTGCAAGTTCTTGGAAGGACTCGAGAGCCAACAACTCAAGTCAAGACCAGGAGCGTATCAACCCAGAGCCTTGGAAGCTGTCTGATTGATAGCATACGGAGGCCTTTGAAGATGGAAAGTAAGTTCCGCTGTGCATTAAGTTTAATTTCTTACAAAGGAGTAGATCTTGGTTGTGGTTTAAAGTAATTAGGAAAACTCACAAAGTAAAACCAACATCTTTCCCTCAAAAGCAAATCAGAATGTGTAAAGGCAAATGTTAATTTTACTATTCTAGACCAAAGTGGATGCGCTTTGCCCTTAAGCAAAACAACAGACATTTGCAATTTCAAAAATGGGAATGAAGGTTGTTGGGGATTTAGACCATTCTGTAAAAGAGCAAAGTTGGAGTCACATATCAAGGATGATTGTTTTGTAATTAAAAGTGTTGTTACAGTTTTTAAAGTTCTTCCGGTGGAACCAACTGTACAAATCGTTGTTCCGCCTGGTAACATCCAACATCAACTCGGCCATCTTTTGGAGAATAGAAATGGAGTGGATGTTACATTTGAAGTGGATAAGCAAACTTTTAGTGCTCACAAGTGCATTCTTGCAGCGAGATCTCCGATCTTTTCGGCACAATTTTTTGGTTGGATGAAGGAAAAATCAGATACAATAATTAAAATTGAAGAAATGGAAGCGCCGGTGTTCAAAGCTCTTCTTCATTTCATATATAATGATTCATTTCCTGGATTTCAGGAGATAGAAGGAAGTGTTGAGAAATATGACACTAAATTAATGGCTCGGCATCTGTTTGTTGTGGCTGACAGATACGGTTTGGAGAGATTAAAGATAATATGTGAGAAGATTTTGTGCGGTAGTATTGACACGAGCAATGTGGTTACCTTGTTGTCTTTAGCTGAGAGGCACAATTGCAATCATCTCAAAGCAACATGCTTGAAATTTTTAGCCACTGCTAAAAATCTTCAAGAGGTAGCAGCAACTGAACAATTTCAATTGTTAATTGGACGTTGTCCATTAATTTGAAGGAAACATCAGTGAAACGATAAAATAGTTTCCTCCTTGCAGTTGTAGTTAAGCTTTTCTTTTTCTTTTTTTACTTTTGTTTTTGTTGTTTGTATCAGGCCGGATTCTATGGGAGAATTTATGATATAAACTGGTAACAATCAAACAAGGGGCTATGTGAATTTTGTTATTCAAGAAAAGAAGTTCCTTGCTTTGAATTTGTTTCTGTGTTTTTCAGATGTTCTTTCAATTTCGTTTGTTGGGTGACTGGGTCATGTCAAAAACACACTAGTTGTGAGAGGACTGGAGTAATTATTATCATTATTTGTTTTAATATGTACTGTTTTGGCACTAATTTAGTTTTGTTTAGTTCATCAATTTCTTTATTTGTCATTTTGCTTGCAATATTTGTCATTTCATTGTCTAAATTGGTCATTTTCCTTGAACTATTTTAAATGCGGACCCTGTAAATTAACAGCGTTTCTGAAACAGGTTCAGTTCATATGGAAGTTCATCATTACAAGTCTCTTAGCGTTGCTGAAACCTCTTACAATAGTTCTATTGTAAGATTATCAGAATGGAATTTTCCTCTCCCCGTGTCATATAATTAAAGGCATCTAATTAGGTTCAATCACATATTACGTTATAAAATGTTTTAGCGGTTTCCACATGCAAAGACTAAGGTTTCTATATTTAATTATTTATCCATGCCTGTATTTTTTTTTTTTCATTTGCCCATATTTTTTTTTTTTTGGAGATGGCCATGTGGTTTAGTCAACATTCTCCAACAAACTAAAATTAAACCAAGGGCAATAAGAAATTTACAAATGAAAAGCAAGTACTACTATTGTACCCAACCCAATTAAAGACTTCAAACCTTTACCCAGAGTCTGTTTTGTTGTCCTGTAGGCGGTATTTCTCTTTCTTTTTGTTATTACAAAAAAATGGAATTCCATTATAGAGCTCAGCAGTAATATGATGTTTCACAAGCTTGGGAATAAATTCAATGTCATATGGTGTGCAAAAAAAAAAACACACAGTAAAGAAAGAAACAAGCAAGTTCTTTTGGTAAGTGCTGATTGGAACTTTGCATATTTGCATTAAAACAAACAAAAACAACCATGATAATATGCAGCATCACCAGTATCTTCCCAACAGACCTCAAAAAGATTTGAAAACCACAAAATATTATTACATCGCAGCTGTACTTCCACCCAAAAATTGTCCATGCCGTCGAGGCCACCGCCTCCTTACCACAGTACTAATTTTCGAAGATTTTTCATCATCTTCATTCAAATAATTTGTGTTCGAAAATGAATCAACAAACAAACCAACAAAAGATATCAACGGATCCGCCCGGGCTTCATCTATAATCAACCTCAAAAACCTTGTCTCTACACTAGGAAACCGAAACAACCTCTTGTAACCAATGGTTGTGCCATTAACAATCGTTTTATACTCACCATCTACAATTGCATCCAAATGAAACCTAATGACCCGCTGACCCATTTGAATGGGTTCCTGCACTTGAAGCACATTAAATGAAATAAATTTGCCCAATTCAAGAGATAATACCCATTCCGACCGCCCCTCTTCAGGAGCCCAGTAAGAATATATACTTTCCTCGAGCACATTTGATGCATCAAATCTGGTATCACCGTCACCGCGTACACTACTTGCACACACAGTTGCATTTTCTGCTTGATTTTTTGAGAAAATGGCAGTGCGAATATTTGTAAATTCCTTGAGTACTTGAAAGTCTTCGTCGGATATAAGACCGGAGGTATTGGGGGGTACATTTAATATTAAGAGACAGTTCCTGCCAACCGATTTGTAGTATATGTCAAGTAATGTTGTTGCGCTTTTAGGTTTTTCTGAGCTATGCCAGAACCAGCCGGGCCTTATGGAGACGTCACACTCAGCTGGGACCCAGTCTTTCCCTTTGGGGTCGCCTTGTTTAGAATATCTAGAGTTTAGGGGGAGCGGGCATCAAAGAATTAATTTCAAAAGTTAACAAAAAGTAACTCATTTCTGAAATTCAATTCACAGATCACTGATGGCAGAAATGAGATGAATATAAATATGACATAAGACTCTGCAAACAATGGGGCCACAAAGCTTGTTTTGAATATTACAATATAAATTAGAAATAGGGAATACTAGTTTGCCGAAGTAATTGCCAGTACAAGCCTTACAATGCTATCTCCTATTTTGGTTAAAGCTACCATTTTTTAATCTCTAATTCAACACATCAATACCTCTATACCCTCCTTTTGTTAAAACTACTTTTTATACCTCTAATTCAACACGGTAATACCTCTTTTCAGCCCGTATACATGTTGTCACGTGATTATTTTCTAATTCAACACATCAATACCATTTTTCAGCCTTTACAATGCTAGGCCCTCCTTTTGTTAAAACTACTTTTTATACCTCTAATTCAACACGGTAATACCTCTTTTCAGCCCGTATACATGTTGTCACGTGTTTAGAGTTCTGGCCATTTTTTGGTGATTATTTTCTGTGGTCAACAGTAGCCGTTTAGAATTTTAGAATACTTAAAATTGAAATCTCAAACTGGAATGAAAGACCCAACAAAGAGAGCACAAAATATAATAAAAACTTACTCTTCGACAGTATGTCCTATTTCGACATCGCTGATGTTGAACAGAGACCAACAAGTGGAACCGGCAACTCCTGCCTCATCCCCGACCCATCTGCTGTCGGGCCCATCGTCAGAGAAAATAATCACATTTGGTTGAAGCTGATGGATTAGCTTAAACCATCGGTCAAAGTAATAATCCATGTCTTTTGCCCCCTCCCCTTTTGCTCCATCCAACCAAACCTCCTTTACTTCCCCATACCTAATACAAAGCAACCCAAAATATTAGAATTTTGAATAAAATATTTAATTTTTCTATGGTAATATAAAAACAGCATAAAATGTAATAAAAAATAAACCAGAAGAATCTTTATATAGGAAAGTAGGATTTGCCTAATTCATAATCTTATTAAAATAAAAATGAAAGTTACAGCTTAGTATGCATAGGTAGCATCAAATTGAAGGTGAAAATTGCATTAATCAATGATTTTCCAGAAAAATGAATTCTTATAAATTACAACCCTCAATGCCAGCACCAGAAACCTGATTCATAAAGAAATTAAGCTTTGAATATATAAGGCGATGTCAACTTGAGATTAGTTGTAAAGAAACCTGATTCATAAAGGAATTAAGCTTCTGACCTAAACTCAAATTTAAAATTGATACTTAAAAGGCCACCTTGTGAGTAATTCAGTCATCTGGCCCAGGTAATGCTCGTTGTAGTCCTGGGTGTTGCCGTAGCATGGCTCATAACGGTCCCACGGTGACAGATACAACCCGAGCTCGAGACCGAATTCCTCCGCCGCAGCCGCTAAGTCCCCCACTACATCCCCTTGTCCATCCAGCCACGGGCTCGACTGCACCGAATAGTTTGTATAAGCCGACGGCCAAAGACAGAATCCATCATGGTGCTTAGTTGTTAGCACCATTCTTGCAAAGCCGGTTTCTTTTGCTATGCGAGCCCACTGCCAGGTATCAAGGGAAGCAGGGCAAAAGACAGACGGGTCGGCATGGCCGGTGCCCCACTCGGAGTCGGTGAAGGTGTTGGGTCCGAAGTGGAGAAACATTGCCATCTCGGATTGTTGCCATGTCAGCTGGGAGGCGGTGGGGATCGGTAGAATTGGGAGAGGAGGTGGTATTAACAGGGAAGAAGAAGAGAGACAGAGTGCGTAGATGGTGAGGAGGAGAGAGAGATGGAAACAACAATGGAGTTTGGTGCGCATCTATAAACAAAGAGTTGGAAGAGTTTTTGGTGTGTGATTTTGCTTGATTGTTCGGAGGTAGGTTAGTACAGAAATAGATCAGAGGCAGCAGCTGTTGTTCGTCTGAGAAGAGGTCTTTTACTCTTTTCCGGAGAATTTGCTTGAGAAATAGTGCTAAGACTGTCGAAGTGTCGAGTAATGTTTGATTTAATTTGCTTGTTTACAAGCGTTGACGAGCCTTTGGGCTTATGGTGTCCGATAGGCCCAAGTCCAAACGGGACAACACTCTAATTACATGGACGGGAGAAGAAGGAATTGGATTTCGTTCAAAAGGCTATGGACAAATTTTACCGTCTAATTTGCATCGAGAATCGTACTAACGAATTTATTAAAAAATAAATTTTAACGGTCACGCGAATCTATAGGATCTGTTCGAATTTTGACGCAAATCGTACGGTTCAGATCAGGTTTTGATGAGATCGTCCAAACTCTTTGGACGAAAACCGCACCCAGAGAATAATAAAAGAATAAAAGAAAGAAAAAAGCAATTGGATCGAGGAGAAAAAAAAAACAGAGAGAGAGAAAGAAGTGGTGCGGCTTCCCGCCCGTTGGAACGATGTGGGCCTCAACTTCAACTTCCGGCTGTGCTCGTGCCACGTGCTTTCCGGCTACTCCCTCCGCCATTCGCCCCCGTCGCCGCCCCCTTTTCCGGGCCGAGCTCTCCTCTTCCCATAAAGCCACGCAGCCAAAGAAGGTGGTCGTCGTCGGCGCTGGCTGGGCTGGCCTCGCCTCTGCTCATCACCTCATCAACCAGGTCATTCTCTCTCTCCCTACTCCCTCTCTCACTCGCTCAAATGCACATTTATCCTTATTGCTCTGTCTAGAATTTTATATTGATAAGTGTCTATGTCAGGGATTTGATGTAACACTGCTTCAAGCTGGAAGTAGGCCGACCGAAGAGGTCAGCTTGAGAGGTATGCAATTTTCTATGTAAAACTAGTAGCAATAAATACTAGAAATAAATAGCTTCTGTTAATTGTCTGAAAAAAAAAAAAAGCAAATTGTAGAAGCCGTGAGGGCACTGTGGACAATTAAATTAAGAATTTCCTGTTTACTTATTAAAATAATAAATCAATGTATATGTGCTGACCTTTTGAAAGTAATTTCAATACTAAATCAGCATGGATATTCAAGGTATTATTAATATTGATGTCTACATATATAGGATTTTGGTATCCATATCGTAACATATTCTCTCTAGTAGACGGTTTGGGTATCAAGCCTTTTACAAAGTGGATCAAGGCATCATATTTCTCACCAGAGGGGCTTGAGGTACATATTATCTCCATTTTGTACAACACATCTAGGAATTTGCATCTCCTCTTAATTGGGAAGTATATTTCTAACTAATACATTGTCATTTTATAGGTCAATTTTCCTGTTTTTCGGGATCAGCCTAAATTGCCTGCTCCTCTTGGAGCTCTTGCATATCCCCAAGTACTTTTATTTATTTATTATTAATTTATTATAGCTATTTTTTTTGAAATTTTATTAAATTGTGAGACATTTCTATGATTTATAATTGGTTAGACATGAACTTTTGCAGTTTCCTCGACTTCCATTGTTGGATCGATTGACATCCTTTCCTCTTATTGCTGCTGGTACGCTTGTATACTTATAAAGAGAGATGTTAAACTAAAAATTTCAAAATATAACAGTCTTGATTTGTTTATACTGATGTAGTAATTGACTTCGACAACACTGACACTGCGTGGAGGAAGTATGACACAAGTGAGGGAATTGATTCAATCACACTTATTCAATAAGGCCCCAGAAGTTGGAGATATTCTCAATTTCTGATGTACGAGCTTTTACTGACAGTTACCGCAAGGGAGCTCTTTAAGCAGTATGGGTGCTCTCAGAGGCTTTATCGAGAGGTTTTTGAACCAGCAGTTCAGGCAGGTTTATTTGCACCAGGAGAGCAGTCTAGTGCCGCTGCGACTTTAGGCATGTTATATTATTATATACTTTCCCATCAGGTTAGCATGATTACTTGACCTATAAGTTTTGTGCGTGACTACGATTTGCTTTGGACCCCAAAAATTTTCACTGCATGTCCAACATAAAACCATCCTTTTCCCTGTTTAGACTCAGTCTACCATATATTGCTAGTGTAACTTTCATATATGCTTTCTGTTGAAATATTTGTTCCTTCTTTGATAGTATAAGTGGTCTACCTTTTTGATTTTTTGTGTGAATTGTTTTGTTTAAGTGGTCTACCTACAACAAATTAAGTTATTACATTTTGCCTTTCTTCAGCAAAACTTTGATTTTGTTTTGTGCCGGGGCGAGGTTGGCGTAAAAATCTTCACTCCTTGGATCGATTTCTTGACCTCAAATGGCTTAAAAGTTTGCAAAAACAGCGTAGCAACTGACTTAATCCTAAGCGAAGATACAGGATGTATTTCGCAAGTAGTGTGCGAAGGAGATGTGTATGAGGCAGATGCATTTGTTTTAGCTCTTGGGATCTCTTCCCTGCAATCCATCATTCTGAGCAGGTGTCAATCTTATTGTTTAGAAATCATAAACAAAATCATGCATTCCCCTTCTAGCTGTAAAATTGAAAGAAATTGTGCATGTATAGCTCAACAATATGATCCTGCAACCCTGTAGGTGCCATTTATATGTTTCAAGTGAGTATATGAAATATTTCTTGTTTTGCAGGGGTATAAATGATATTTTGTGGTTTGATAGGGCTGCCCAGTAAAACTTTACAAGCATAAATATTTTGTGAAATATCAGTTACTTTCTGTTCACTTTATTTTAAATTTTAGTTTATAATTTTTATTATTAACTTCCACATAGTCGTGTGTTGCAGTCACGTCAGGAGTTCTTGAATGTTCTTAAGTTGTCTACCTCTGATGTGGTCTATGTTAAACTCTGGTTTGATAAAAAGGTCAGAAAATGTTGATTTTGACAATTTTTTCTCATTTCGTAAAATATTTCTATGTTTAACTTCTCATTTTTTAAATTAAAAAATCAGGTTAAAATTCCAACTGCAGCAAATGTGTGCTGCGGCATCGATGAATCAATTGCATGGAAATTTTATGATCTGAGTTCTGTTTATGATGAATACAAAGATCAACCTAATTCTATCTTGGAGGTTGAGTTTGTAAGTTCTTTGTTTTGCATTTCATCAAAACCCAGGGTTGAAATTTTACATGGTAGTATATAATGACCTCAATGAAGATTCTAGCTTGTTTATTCATTTAAGCCTCATCCGAAAAGTGTACTATAAGAAAAAAAAAATCATTCACTACTGAAAGGCATAGTACTATAACCGTAATTGAATTCACCGCTGAAAGGTTCTTCAACCAAGAGTCAAGAGGTCATATAAAATGAAAAGTGTTATAATTGGTGTATTCCATCAAAAGAGATGTTGTAGCCAATGTGCTATTGTTCAAAGTGGTGTATTTAAGCATATAAAAGCTTCATGAGCAATGCTTAGGTGATCAATAAAGTGGATAACAATACTAATTTACCCTGAAAGATATTTAATGACACTAGCTGCAGTGCTGAACCAGCCAATATAATTAGGGGTGTTCATCGGTGCCGGTTTATTTGGTTTTTAACCGAACCGAAAAAGTTTGGTCTAATTGGTTCGGTTTTTCGGTTTAATTGGTTCGGTTCGGTTCACTTTTCAGTATTATTCGGTTTATCTATATTGGTTCGGTTTATGATTTTTGAAAATCACATTAACCGAACCGACCGAAGTAGTCTTCTCTTTGCGTGAACGTGATTCCCCAAACCCATCGCTTCACTCCCTCTCTATCCTCGTTTTTTCTCTTCCGAATGCCCATGTCTCTCTTGGTTTTATTCTCTCCCACTGTTACTCTCTCTCTCATCCTTCTCTTTTGAACTCCTTCACTCACTCTTTCTCTTTTCCCTTCTCTTTAGTCCTTTCCAGCTCTCAAACCCGGTTAGGGTTTTCTTGTGCTCATGTGGCTTGCCGTTATGCGGATCTCGAGACTGATGCGAAGTGGGGAAGGCTATCGCCGGCCCAGATTTGGTGTCGATCGAGCCATCTGGCACCAATTTGGAGAAAATCCGAATATCAAAGAAACCTCCATTTTTCTGTGCCTTTTCTCTGTTTCGAGTTGCTGTCGTGTGTGGGCTGTCTCCCCTTTTGATTTGTGTTGTAAACTGCTTTATTCTGGGGTTGGTTCTATCTTGTGCGATGTGATTATTTGATTTTTGGTTCTTTACTGTATATGGCCTTGATTTGAAGAACATATTTCTGTTCTTGGTAGTTGGTACCGTGAAATTGTTCAATGTTTTAATTGATTCATTTGCCTTAATTGGCCACTGTTCTTAATTGATTTCTAACTTTTTAGTTGGTACCTGTTCTTTGTAGTTGGTAGTTGACCTTGATTATTTGATTTTTGTCTTAATTAGATTTCACTCTTGAATTGTTAATATCGAGTTAAATTTCAGTTTTGGGATACTTCAGATTGCCCGTATGTGAAATTGAATTGCTGTGGTGATTGTATACTTCGGTTTGATTGGTTTAACCGAACAAACCGAAATTTACTTTGGTTCGGTTTTAATCGGTTGGTAAATTTAATTCGGTCGGTTCGGTTCTATTTTTTAAAACCGAATAAAACTTTGGTTTGCCTATTTTATTTCGGTTTTAACCGAACCGAACCGATGAACACCCCTAAATATAATTACAAAATGCGCATAATGATATCTGTAGATACTATTAACTGGGCTTCTGATATATATATATATATTTTTTTTTAATTTCTGCATTGTAGTCCTGTGCCAGTGACTTGCTACCTTTGAAAGATGAGCAGATTGTTGAAAGTGCTATTGCCAAACTCACCAAATGCATGCAAGAATTTGAAGATGCAGAGGTGGTGCAACATAAAGTTGTTAGATGCCCAAAGTCTGCAACACAGTTTTCTCCAGGTAAAGTAGTTTTAAACTCAGATTCATTTTTCAAGCATCACATTACTGGCCAGCATACTTGGCAAAGTTTCCTTGAAATAATTAGGGGTACCTATAAGCATCACATTACAGTTCTTGATTACTTCTAACTAGTGCATGATTCACAGGTACCTATAAGTACATGATGCGAGGCGCCACTAGCTTTCCAAATTTGTTCATGGCTGGGGATTGGATAGTTAATCGTCATGGATCGTGGTCAAAGGTGGCTAAAGACAGTACTATTAGCTATTTCTTTCAATGCCACAAGTATTTTTTTTTTTTATCAATTTTGAACGGATGATCTGAAAAAGAGTCTAGTTACCATAACATCGGTGCTATTTCAGCATAAATACTACCAATTCCAAAACCTACCGAATCGCCTTCAAACAATGAATCCAAACCGATCAAAT
Organism: Carex myosuroides; assembly: GCA_028015225.1. Lineage (NCBI taxonomy): Eukaryota > Viridiplantae > Streptophyta > Magnoliopsida > Poales > Cyperaceae > Carex > Carex myosuroides. The sequence continues at coordinate 13,973,255 of CM051466.1, forward strand.
GTGAGAGTTTTTTGAGTTAATTTTAATGCACTCAGTTTTCACATTTTTTTACCGCTTGACTTGGTACTAAAATAGTTCAAAAAATTATAAATTTTGCATGCAAACGCATCACTCATAAAGTAAATATGTTTGAACGGTTTGTATTAATTGTTTAATGGCTACAAGTTTTGAAGTTGGTGACACATCGATGTCACTGTAGCCGGTGAAAATAAAAAAATATTCTTTAGTAGCACTGGCTATATTTTCTATCCGGAGACAATCATGATTGTTTTTTTTCCATGGCAGGAGAAAGCATATGTGACAGGGCTCGAAGCTGCGAATAGAGTGGTCGACTACCTTGGTGAGGGGGAATTTGCAAAAATAATATCAGTCGAGGAAGATGAGGCTCATATTGAAGCATTACGCAGCCTGAATAGAAGAGCAAATGAACTATTCACCCAACTCCCTATTTCGGAATTTTTCGTTTAGCTCGAGGAGATGTAATCTTAAATCATAGTTTGTATTCCATGAACAAATAGAGTTGCAAAGCAGAATTGAGATTCTCTAAATCAAACAAATGTTAATATTAAACAAAATAGATTACTAAAAACATTCAGTTTACTGTAAATTGGGTTGGTCTTTCACAAGTAAATTAAAGAGTATATACCAAATTTGTACTCTCCATATTGGTAAATTACATAAGAAACCAAAAAAGGTCCTATACAAAAATGACCTGAAGTGGGATTCAATTACGAATTAATTTTTTGACTAAATTACATAAAACCAAAACACATCTAATTTTAATCCGACTTCTTTTCTTTCTTCGAGACGGGCTTTTGGTAGGTGAGTATCTGGGTCAGCAGAGTGCCATTCATGATTATACCCGTGACGTATCCCATAAGAACTTTCAAGTAGTTAAGGTAACAAAAAATTTAAAACTATCAGGTATCCAAACTACGTGAGATGGCTCCAAAACAAATTTCAATTTTCATTTAAAATAATGCCCATTTTGTGGCCCTTAGATTCCTTGTGTTAAACAAAACATAAAAAGAAAAAGGTAGAAATATTAGTATATTAAACAGTTCAAACATTGATTTAGTTGAAGGATTTGATATGTGCATTTTAAACCTTAATTCCATCTACCTATGGAATTCAGAAATAGTTTTTCGGAAGCACGGAGGCCTTGCAAGTTTATCAGATATTATTTTAGATAAAGTTGTATAAATGTATCTAATGCATGCACCAATGACTTTAAAAAAAAGGATACTGCTTGTAGGAGCTTTCTCTTGAATACTAGTGAAAACTCTAACTGCAAATTATAGAAGATAAAAGAAAGTAGCAAAAACAGCATGTAAATAAAAATTATCACATCCAAAGAACATATACAAGGACTTTGAAATTAAATGATGTAAAGAGTATTACCGAGGGAACCACCAAAGTTCATGAAACAAGTTAAAAAACTAAGCTCCCCTGTGCTCTTATTCTGCATTAACGAAATAAAAGATTAATTTGTAATGTGGAAAGATAACTTTTAATGTTCAGCCAATTTATTAACTCATTTACTTCCAGAATATAAGAACATAGGAACACAAGACACCAAAAATGAAAAAAGAACATAGACTCAAATGACAGAGTTCTTCAACAGTCTCATTGGATGACTTTCATCAAAAGCCAAAATAACAACTCTGCCATCCTGGTAGGGCCATATAATCTGCAATTCTGTATCCTCTGCACCAACATTTCTTTTAATTGTAAATCGACTGCTCATTTGATCCAACTATAGAGGGACTGGGAAATTGGGAACATAATCACATTTTGGACATCTTCTGGACGAAAGATGGATGTCAAGTGGCGCAAATGATACCTCATATCAGATGTCTTCAGAAGTATTAATAATATTTCTTTGTTTTACAACAACAACAAAAATATGTACACAGTAATTGTGTTCTTTTAACATTTACTATGGATACAAAAAGAAAATGTGCCTTAAATGAGTAATGATATGGTAATAATAACACAAACAAACTTACAGAATAGTTCTTCCAAATTTGTGGAACTCTTGCGAAAATAAAGATGGCATGTTGACTTGCCTGCAACATGTGAAAACCACAATGTACCGATATTTATTCAATGGGCATACTGATTGATAAAATAGTAAATAACCACATACTAATTATTAAAAAGTTACAGAAGCTCACATAAAGGGCTTCAAACAGAACAGGATCAATTCGACCTCCCAATATAGTTGGAGCTATAGCACCATATCTATTCACATATTTAAGAAACTTGCATGCATGAACTAAAAACACTCAAAATTCAATTACAACCAATCTGAGAAAATTGGTGCATATCTCATCCTTGTTGCAAATAAGAAAGTTTAGAATTTTTCAAATAACACCTAGATATTTAAAAAAAAATACTTAAAAAAAATCTAAACAAAGATAAAGGAAACTGACAATTTTCCTGGACTTTCTCATGTTAGCACAATTTAAACTGGTTCCAATTTAAGCAAAAAGTTAGTTTATAAGTAGGGCAAAGTTAGTAACATTTAATGGAACACACAAATTGGGACAATAAACATTATCTGCAAACATCACAAATGTTGGATATAGTTTGCAAAAAGTAAAAGATCATAAACCGAAAGGATACAGCAAAACCACGACCCATGTCTTCACTTTAATCGGCCCAGAAAAATAGTGAATGACAGCTACCAAAATTATGGCTGAAACCAGACAGCAAACATAAATTATTAAATTTCACAAAACACCAAATCCAAATGAATGTATTCGGTGAGAAGTATACCAAAGACAAAATCAAACATATATGCATTAAGAGTACTTAACCTTGGATCAAGAGAAAGGCCAATTCACCATATGCTGAGAAAGATAATCCCTTGTGAATGCAATATGCGAGGGAAATAGTGTAGCCGACAACTTCAAGCTCAAATGCTGTCACACTGAGCCCTTGTGCACTTTTGTGCTTCACAATTTTATGAATCTACAACCAAAAAACATAATGACAAGTACGCTTGTGAAATTAAAACAGCTGATCCAACACCTGATCTAGTTAAACTTAATGTAAAAATTAAATTGTTTAAAATATAGAGATCCGGCAACACCTGAGGGAGTTTGACGGTGGTGGAGGCAGCGACGATGCAGTAGCCTAGAAGCTTCGAGATAAGCGGGAGAAGGCAATCCTTCTCAGGGATCCGCTTGTCAGAGAGCGCCGCTAGAACGCACCCGAAATTCATCCCCAATATCTCCATTTCCACCATCTCTCTCTCTCAATTTGCCGATAGCTGGGGACGGTGATACGGTCGAAGATGAATGAGCAGAGCGACCGGAGCGACTTGTGGGACACTACTTAAGTGGGCTGATAGATAGATAGAGGTATCCATGTAAGAGTCTGGTTTTAGATTGTTAGCCCAATTAGGCCTTGATGTGGGTTTGGACTTTAAGCCTCTTTAAAAGTACTCAAACAGGAGTTCACATCCTCTGTTTTAAATCAACTTTTGAGTTAATACATCTCAGCCATCTGATCAGGATCCGAGCTAATTCGGTCCGAGGTGAAATACACAGAGCATCTTTAATATTTGTGCCAATATGGATCGGACGAGCCAGATTTATTCTGCATTAACTCAAAAGTTGAGTTAACGCAGAGGATACGAATTCCTCAAACAGAGTGTCTCGGTGAATCTTGGTCGTCCTTTCAGCTGGTCTGCACTCTCCCTTGCAGATCAGAGAGCCGTCCAGATTATGTGATTAGAGCGTAACACCTGATGATCTATCGGTGTACGTTGTCGGCAAACTTCAAATTAAGTCTCATTTAGAGCTCCTTTAGCTTTCTTTGTCTTTCTTATTCGTTTAATTTTTTTGAACACCGATTTCTTAGTTAAAATTAAGATCATATTTTTCAGCCTTCTTTTATCCGAATCTTAATTTTTTATTCAAGTATTAAGGCACCTCTTCCTCTAGATTAAACCTTGTTAGCTTTTATCAACATATTAAGACAACCGAACATGAGCTTCTTAGTGCAGATTCAGATTTAATCATACTTGTGTTGTTGAACGATTCCATCAGAGTATGTATCCTCTGATATAGGCTTAGATAGATTCTCAAACTCTCTACATGAACAGTTCTTTCTCACTTCTCGCTTCTCTTTTTGTGAAATTTTGGAGACACGAGGGAGAAAGAATTAGGAGATAACAAAGTCTTTGTTTTCCAAATTTATGTCTTTGGGTCTCCGTTTGTTGCAATTTTGAGTCTGATAGAAACGAATCTTACAAATATCAATGACAGAAGACTCAAACAGTCCCGGTAAGTTTAAAAACACACAAATTTTACTGTTTTCTCTCTATTTAAATATAGGAAAAAAATTAGCGTGCTCATATAAACTTTTGAATTAAATAACTAATTTTTCCATCAAAACACCATAATATCCAAAATCCTCACAAAAAGTTGTAACTTTCTTTTCTATCCCCTTTTAATTATTTAAATGAAGGTGTTCTTTACTTCTAAATTCTAATGGTCTTTTTCCTCTCCTATACTTCTAAAGGCCATTAAATTTAAATGGAGGTGCCAGTATAAACTTCTAAAGACCCAAATGGAGGTATCCTTTAATTATTCTAAAGGACGTCATGTGCAAAAGGGGAGGAAGAAGATAATTAGAATAATTAACTGTTTTAGGTTACACCATTTAAAATTAAAGGACATATTAGTCAGTTCAAATTTTAAAATAATTAAATAAGAAGTAAAATAATTAAAAGGGTAATAGAACAAAGAATGTTAAGTTTTTGTAGAGATTTTAGATATTATAGTGTTTTAATTGATAAGAAAATTGAGTATTCAAAAGTTTTTATGGGCACACCGGAAATTTTCCCTCAAATGTATATAAAATTTTCAGCTCATGGAAGAATCAATTGATTCATCATCTTATTGTTTCTATTCCCTTAAATGATGAGACTCCGGAAAACAATTACACAGTAAATATTGTATCTCTTTCTCTGACTGAAAATGAACATGAAAATTTGGACTACAATGACAATGATTTTTCATACAGCTTGTTTTCATCAGACTTTTGATCGGATATTGCAAATGCATATATAGCCTCATCTCCTCATCATATTAACAAATTCTTCGTAACTGATGATGCCATCCTGCCAATCAGTAACAGAGAGAAGGATTCAAAGTTGTAAACTAGCATAATTAATTAATGCATTATCAAATTGTTGTTTCTAATAAGTCAATTAATCATACCTTATCCGTATCGACATCGTCTAGTACTTCGCTTATAGTTGCTTCATCACCCATTCCATATTTTGTCATGGCTTGACTCAGTTCATCTCTTGTAATGTACCTGGTACAGACAATGAAAAGTATAGTATGCAGGTACAATAGGAAAAAAAAATGTTACAAACTTTCCCTTCTACTGACTTGGGCTTTTAATAAAGCTTAATTCCAATATATGGCAATGGTAATAAAATATATAATTTGAAATGCATGAAAGTACAAGTTAAAAATGGCAAATTTCATTGTGCTTACCCATTTCGATCTTTGTCAAAATAATCAAATGCCTTTCTCAGATTCCCCTCCTCGTCAAGCTTATGGCGATGTATCATGGCAGTGATGAACTCAATGTAATCTATGGCCCCACTCCGGTCCACATCAGCCTGAGAAAACAGCACTATATTATATATTCAGCAATAATCTATACTCAAATTAATAACAATAAATGTTGAAAACTCGAATTCGTACAGCATCCAAGAGCTGTCTCACTTCCCCTTCGGCTAGCTGGGAACCTAATCTCGACAAACCAATTTTCAATTCGTCAAATGTAATTGTGCCACTACCATCTGTATCCATGTTATTAAACATTTGTTTCAATCCTTTTGCATCCTCCTCTGAGAGGCTCTCAGCTATCACCTACAGAAATAACAGAATACCGCAAGAATGAGCTCTTGGAAAAATCTAACAAAATAATAATAATAATGGTTTAAAATTAAGTGTGCGTAGCCAACCTTAAGTGCTAGTTTCTTTAATTTGTTCGTTGCCCGGAATTGTCTCATTCTCGCAAGAACCGCGCTATGAATAGGCTTGCTAGAAGCAACTCCACCTTCTCTCAGCCACGGGTGCTCTACGTACCCGTTTAAGCTAAATTAATATTATTCATAATTTATAAATAATAATGGCTATAAGAAAATACAACATTTGAAGTGTGCATCTTATTTTTTTTAATTTCTATGTAATTTTTAAACAATAATTTTTACACAAACTATGGTGAATTTGTTGTATATTAATTCCTATACTAACCAAGAGCTTCCGCAGCGGTAAGTCGTCTCTTCGGATCTTTTGTTAGCATTTTTCTGATGAGATCCTTTGCATAATTTGAAATAGAAGGCCATGGTGTGCTATGTAAATCTACTTCTCCATGTAGGATGGCATCAAAGATCCCTTTCTCTGTGTCTGTTTTGGTTAAACAAATTCAAAACTCACTAGTTATTGTTTGAATTGATTAGTTTTTAGAATTGAAGTTAGGCAAATGACTTTAAGTACCTGCCCAAAAAGGAGGCACACCCGATAGAAGGATGTATAAGATGACTCCAGCGCTCCATACATCAATCTCTTTCCCATATTTTCTTTGTAATACCTCTGGTGCAACATAATAGGCACTACCTACAACATCTCTGTATGTTTTGCCTGAAAATAATCTTAAATATATTTAATATAATCTTCGGCAGTTAAAATTTACATTATACATGTTGCGTCCCAGTAGTAACTATGTGTAGTACCAGTTACAGGTACATATGCCTTGTGCTGCCTGGCTGGTACAGAGCAACTGGCTCAGTAGCTTTCCAAAGTGTTTTTTTATATCATTTTACGAACCGATAATATTATTTTAAAGAAAAGGAAATTATAAAAGAAAATTTATCTTCTAAGTTAACATATATTTACCTTCCTCAATAAAAACAGAGAGCCCAAAATCAGTAGCCTTGAGCTCAGAATCTTCATCTTTGCTCACATGGAGGAAGTTCTCAGGCTTCAGATCACGGTGCATTACCTGTTGTGAAACATTCATGCCAACTCAATGCTTGAGGCTCAATTAACCCCATAATACAGTAAATAATCATAAATAAAACCAAAGATTTTTTAAAACTTCCCATAATACAGTAAATAATCATAAATAAAACCAAAGATTTTTTAAAACTTCTTTTTTCTGGAAATCACCAAAAATTATTGGTCATAATTTTTGTCATGACATATTTTTTGGGAATCATCTTTATTTATAAATGATTGAAGATCATATGAGGTTTATAGAAATTAAACAAAGGAAAGTTGTTTACCCCCATGAAGTGGCAAACGTGCACCACTGTCACAATATCCCGACAAACTGCAGCCGCCTTTTGCTCGGTGTATCCACCTTTCTTGGCTGCTATCCTGTCAAAAAGCTCCCCTCCTGAGCACAATTCCATCACCAGATATACGTTCTCCATATCCTCATATGCTCCCTTGAGTTAATTAAAATTATGTCAATGGAAAATATTTAACAGTATTTACATCTAACATGCATGGTTTGAACTTTGAAAAATTACAAGTGTTTTGCAAAGTTTCTAATTTACACCTTTAAGTCTAAGAAACTTTTTATCTTTTAATTGAAATTGCGGGGTAAAGATATTGACAGAGCTTTTTTTAATTCATGCAGTGCACGACCAATAGAGAAAATGAAGAAGTATATGATTGGTGCGCTGCATGAAACCAAACTAGTTCTGTCAATATATTTACCTGAAATTGTTATGATAAGAAAGTAGAGTATGGTATGCTCCAAATAAAAATGGAAAGTTAAACATCACAATTGCACTGGATATCAAACTGGTCATTTTTTTTTTAATGAAAGGTCTAACAGGTTTCTTTAGTATAAACAAAAGAAAGTAAAAAATGAAATATCAACTATCAAGTCAAACAAGGCAGTAAAACTAACACAATTTGGGATGGTCATATAATGTCAGCCACAAAATAATACCAAAAATATTATTATTTGGTACTTGTAGAAAATTTAATTGCCTTACTAAATAACTAAAACTTTGTTAGATGTACTTGTAGCACCTGGAACTCCACCACATTTGGCTGCCCGCTCAAATGTTGCAATATCATCACTTCCCTTCTCATGTCATCAACGTCTCGTTTGCTTATAAGTTTTCTTTTCGCAACCGATTTGCACGCATACTTCTGCCCGCTTGCCCAATCAGTGCACAGGTATGTGATGCCAAACTGTCCTCGGCCAAGCTCCCTATCTAAGATGAAGAGAGATGAAATATCAACCATTGGCTTTGGGAATATAGATCCTATTCGGCTTGTCAAGGGGGCATTTGAAAATGATGACGAAGAAGGGTTCTGCTTTTGAAAGGAAGAAGGAAGCGGCGGTGGTGCTGCGTGGTCGGGCTTGGAGGGGCCTTCAGTGATTGGTATATCATATGTTGATGATCTTGAGAAACAATGACCCATGATAGATTGATTGAGAGAGAGAGAGAGATCGAGAGACACCTTCCTTTCCTTTTTAGGTGGTTTCTTAAGGTATAAACATTATTTTTCTTTGTGGTATAATATATATATGCATTACTATAAGAGAGGAATTTATTCAAAATCTTTGAGCAGGAAACCTAGCGACAGGATGTAAATGGGGAGAGAAGAAAGGTAACGATTCAAAGTGTGCTGTTGGATAACGCAAAGGCCAATTATTCTCCACTGATGGTGAAAAAGTAGAAATTTGGGGTACCCACTCAAAAAAAGAAAATGCAAATATTTGCTGGTGTTCATCTATGTTTCTTTCATATATATGAGCTTTAAATCATTGTTAATTAGGTTCTTAAGCTACGGTTGACAGATCTTAAGAAATATTTATATTTAGGGTTGGCACTCTAGTAGAATCAATTTATATAATTATATGTGAGCCTTTTGGATTGGCACGTATTTGTTATATATCAGTACATAATTTTGCACAAAGCAATACCTTGTTACTTCTGAAATTCAATATTGTAAATAATTACGCAATTAATCTTTATTGATCGGTCAATCCTTTACATTACAATTTTTTGTTTATGTTAATTAAGACAGTGATTTCTTTTTCGGGGCTGATACGGAAGCAACCAGTAAGACTGAATATGTATCCTCTGAGTTATCTCAATTTTTGCGTGACCAACGTGTCTGGTGCCTATTCGGAGATAGCGCAAGGGGGCAGTATTATTGTGCTTTGAGATTCGTGCAGAACGTATTTGAATGGTTGAGATTTTCCAAAAAAACACGCAAAAGTTGAGATATCTCAGAGGATGCGAATTCCTTGCTGCAGTGGATCAAGTCCTTTTCTATTAAAAATTTAAAATTACTTTTCATAAAATGATAACACTAAATAAAAGTTTCACATAAAATGGTAACCTCTATTGCAGATGTGTCAGTCATTGTAGGTCAACAAACTTCATTCTCTGAAATGAAATGAATAATAGTAACATAACATGCATGTGTTGTCTTTTTCCGTTAACCTCTTTTTCTTCTGTGTTGGAGCCTTTCAGTTCTCATTCATTAAATTGTGATACTTGGGACTCTGGATGCCAATGGAATTCCCTTCAGTATCAACGAGGAAAGCGCAAAAATAAATAAATAAATAATCAGCAATAAAAATTAAATAAAAGCAGAAACAATAGAAAAGAAAAAAAATTAACAAAAAAGGAATGTATGAACAAATTGCGCTGTATATAAGAAAGGAAAATTTGCAGGGCATGTATGCAAAAAAATAATAATAAAAAAACAGAGAATGATTTCCTATTTGGAAAACCTTATTTTTTTTTAGAAGAAATGTGAGTCATGCTCACATTTGATTTCATTAATTTGGAATAAGGTACAAGAGTTTTGTATGCCCATAAAGAAAAGAAAAGGAAAAGGAAAACACAAAATAAAGCTAAGTAAAAGAAACAAAGCTCAAACAGCTGAGCAGATTTTTGAAAGCCTTAAATAACAACCAAAGAAAATAAAATTATGAGGTTGCAAGTGTTGAGCTCGTGTGATTGGCCTGTGCCATGGAAGATCGTTGCATGCGATGTCCCTCGATCCCCGCATATTTCCTTCGTACCAGTATGCGTGTCAGTACCGGTTGTAGCACCAGTAATGGTCCCGATACCAGCCGAGAGTTGTGTGAGATGCCCCGTCTGCCCCCTCTCATGAGAATGATGTGTCCCGGTTTGGTAAGTAGGTGACCCCTTCTTGCGTTGGCTGTCATGTATGATGCCGATAGTATCGCAGCTGGGACGTTACTTCGTCCATGAGTTGTCGAATGCCCTTGCGTGAGTCGGTGAAGCTCCGTGCGCACCTTTCTCTCCATACAATGAATTGCATAATCAGCATTGTACTTTTCTGCACCTTATTCATTGTACCAATTTTGTCCGTATCGGTGATGGCTATCGTTGGGACCGGCGGCCATCCATTGCTCGGCTTGTATGTTTTCAGCAAATTGTAGAGACCCCTTGTGAACGTGCATTCTTCAAATATGTGTGTCACTGACTCCCCCGCCACGCCACACAATAAGCAAGCACTGGCCATTACCCAACCCCGTTTTTGTAGATTGTCATGTGTCAGAATACTGTTTCTAGCCGCAAGCCAAGCAAAGAGCTTCATCCTTGGCGGATCTTTGATTTTCCACAGTGTAGAGATGGCCGGCCTAATTCGTGGCCCTCCTTTGAGTTGTCTATAGGTCGATTTGACTGTAAAATCCCCGGTTGCACTCCACCGCCATGCAATATCGTCTTGCCTACCCTGCTGTAGGCGGATCGTGCCCAAGATGGTACAAAGCTGGTCCAATTCTTCTTGTGCAGTGAGTGAGATGTTAGGTAAGAAGAGACTTCGAAGCTCAACCCCTAAAGCCGCGACTGCCTCCCGTAATGTGGCACCGGTCTGTACAGTGCAGGTGTATAGGTTCGGGAAGGAGGTTTTGATGGCACCTACACCCCAATTGTGTTCCCAGAATGAGATGTTGGACCCGTCGCCCGGTGTCCATCGTGTTGAGGCGTTGAACAGACCTATCAGTTCCAGTGTTAGCGTTTTGAAAACTGTTGTTTGTGGCATACCATGCGCTACAGTCGCCGTTTCCCAAAACAGTGGCTTGCATAGCCTGTGTTGCGGGTGAAACCACCACCATAACCATTTCAAAAGTAATGCCTCGTTGAGCGTTCCTAGGTCAAGCACTTCGAGCCCCCCGATTTGCTTTGGTTCACAAACCGATTCCCAATTAACAAGATTGTATCCTTTTTGCTGATCCGCGGCGCCATGCCATAAGAATCGGCGCCGTATTTTGTCAATTTCCTTAATGACCCATTTGGGCAGCCTTAGGACTGACATGAAGTAGATTGGCAAAGAGGAGAGGACTGAGTTTAGAAGAACAAGCCTACCAGCCATGGACAGAAGTTTAGCCGCCCATCCCGCCAACCTTTTACTAATTCTGTGCAGCAGCTGTACATATGCCGTCTTTGGCAAACATTTGTCCGATAACGGGAGGCCCAAGTAGACGAAAGGGAAAGTCTTTTGTTGACATTGAAATGTTGATGTTAGTTGCTCTGACAAATTTGCTGCCACCCCACTAAGTAGTAACTCAGACTTTTGCAGATTGATTTGCAGCCCCGAAACCCTTTGGAATACCAGCAGTGCAATCTTAATCGCTTGCGCCTGGTTTGCATCTGGTTTGAAGAACAGGAGCGCGTCGTCCGCGTACAGTAGGCAAGGTCGCATTCCTGAAACGGGTAATCTGATGGCCCTGGTCTCCTTTAACTTTTGGAGGTATCTCGCGAGAAAGTCCATTGCTATGATGAATAAAGAGGGGGAAAGCGGGTCACCCTGACGGACACCTCGGCGTAAATTTATTTTCTTCCCCAAAAGACCGTTAATCAGAACTTGTGATGTGCCTTGGAAAACTGTGTTGCGAATCCATAAAATCCAGAGCTCCGGGAACCCCAGGTTTTCCATGGCTTGCACTGTGAAATCCCAACCTACAGTGTCAAACGCCTTCTTAATGTCAACCTTGAGGAGGCCCAAGGGTATCTGCTCCTTATGCACGTAGTGTAGTACTTGTTGCGCATAGATATAGCTCTCTGTGATCTGCCTATTTTGTTGGAAGCCCGTTTGCATGTCGGTTATAATGTCCTTCATTTTTGGCTGTAGTCGGTTTGCCAAGACCTTCGAATAAATTTTCTGCACGCCATGAAGTAGGCTGATTGGCCTAAAGTCGCCCGGCACTTGGGGGTTGTCTGTTTTTGGTATGAGGATGATGAATGAGGAGTTGAGCGGGTGAAGTTGCGTCCCTGTGGTCATGACATGCCGAAACACTTGGAGTAAGTCAGCTGCCACTATGTCCGCAAAAGCTTTGTAGAATTCCCCCGAGAATCCCTCCGGACCCGGGCTCTTGTTATTAGGCCATTGTTGAATCGCAGTTAGGATTTCCTCTTTGGTTACTGGGTCGGTTAGCTGTTGCAGTTGGTGCTGATTTCTGTAAAGATTATTCCAACTAATTGGGGGCGTGGGTGGTGCCATCGTTCCCATAAGACCTTTGAAGAAGTCGAAGAACACCTTTGCCTTGGTGGTGTGGTCCGTGTGTATGTTCGAATTATGTTCAATTTGTGCTATGTTGTTTGCTCTTTTCCTACCGGATGCCACAGCATGAAAGTATTTTGTGGCACGATCACCTTGCAGTTCCCATCTCGTGCGCGCCCTCTGACGCCACACGTCTTCCTCTAACACTGCTAGTTCGGTGTGCCTCTTCTTGATGATGGCAGTTATTAGTTTTTCCAGGCTTGTTGGCTGTCGAAGTTCCTTGACTCTATCGATCCATGTGAGGAAGTCCCTACAAGTGAAAATCTGAATTTTAATATTTCCTATGTTGTGTTTTGCCCATGCCGAGATCTTTTTTTGTAGAGCTGTTAGCTTGGCATCCAACTCCTTCGGATTGGTGGAGACTGGATTGGAGTCCCATTCGGTTCTGACCAGATCGTGCAGTGCCACATTCCTCAACCATGCATTTTCAAATTGGAATAATCTAGATTTTTTGAAGGCTGTGTTTGCCGTTAGGATTATTGGGCAGTGGTCCGAGCTAGTATTCGCTATAGCCCGCTGCCTTGAATTAGGGAAAGACAAGTTCCAATCCTGTGAAAAGAGGAACCGATCCAATCGTGCCATATGTGGCCGGGCTTGGTCATTACTCCAGGTGTACTTCCGTCCTTGCAGAGGCGTATCAATCAATTCTAGTTCCGAGATGAGGTTCCCGAATGCCCTCGTAGCGCGCCATGTATTCTCATTTGTAGTCCGCTCGTCGGGTGTTGCCGTTACATTGAAATCTCCTCCAATAATCCATGGCATCCTTCCTTGTGGTTTGAGTTGCCGTATCTCTTCAAAAAATGTTACTCTGTTCTGGTGGTCTGTTGGGCCATAAACTGCTGTAACTGTAAGGCCTATTCCCTCACTGACATGTTGGAGTTGCACTGTTACTGAGTGTCAGCCAATTTGCGCACTAACCTTAGTGTAGATTCGGTTATTCCATGCCAATAGTATTCCCCCCGTGTATCTTGTGCTGGCAGCTCCTCGAAGGCTGACAGTGTTCGACCACAGATTTCTCTCAACATTGCCTCTTTCAAGGGGCCTAGTTTAGTCTCCTGAAGTGTTAATATTTGGGGTTTTTCTGTCAAAATTGCTTGCCTAACTGCCAATCTTTTTTGTCGTTGATTTAAGCCACGAACGTTCCAAGATAGAAGAGTGACATTGGTTGCTCGGTTCATTTAATAACTAAGAATTCTCCAATTAAAACCCAGAGGGCTGCCTGGTACATGACGGCCACGTCGGCCTTTGAAAGAAAAGCAGAAACTAACTCCCTCCCTCTGCTAACCCGATTACTCCTTCCATCCAACCCAATTGAAAGGCTAAACATTAGCATAATGAAACCTAATTTAGGGAAATGTAATTCAGTAAATAACATTAAAAAACAGAAACTCCTAATGTTGGCAGCCCTGTACCCGGGGCTGGCTCAGCCAATCGCTGGCGTAGCGTGGTCCCCGGCGTCCTTGGCCGTCAGCTCACTGATTTGGTTAAGGAGGGTCCCTTCAAGCTTGACCCCCGCTGCTGCTACCACCGCCTCCGCGTGGGCTCTGGTAAGGGGGGCGAAAGAATTCATGTAATCCAGTGTTGGTTTTGCGGCTGGTTTGGCCTTGATTTTCGGTCTTTGCATGAGGTGGGAGACGTTAATGAAGCCCCTGGTGGCCCTTGCTTTGTCGATCACCGAGACGTAGCGACCTGTGTTTTTGGCGAGTAGGCGGGAGCTGCGGCGGCTGTCCTTCTTGTACTTCGGCGGACCCTCAAAACCCGGTGGCGCAGCAGTCAATTGCGGTTCGTGCTGAGGTGTGGCGATGTTCTGTTGTAACTCAGCCCCTTCAGCTGCACAGGAAGAGATCTGGAGAGCTTGGAAGTCAGCCTGCATATCGAGTAAGGGCTCTGCACCGAGGCCGGGTCGTGTTACAGGTGGCCCATGAGGTATTTCGTGTTACAGGGGCCTGCGTCCAGCGTGATCGCAGGGACTGGGTCGTCGATGAGGCTCGAGTTTAGGCCGATATCGTTGTGCAGCAGTGTGATGGGTCGGGCAAGGCCCAAGCCCAGGTCGTTGTCCCTATGTGGGTCACCGCTTTTAAGAAGCATGACATGTGAGCGACGCCTGTTGTCCGTTTCGCCCGAAGCAGTTCCAAAAGGGAAGAGTGTTAACCCATTTTGCTGGCTGTCAGTAATATAATTCCAAATCCATGTTATAATGGCCACACACAGCCCACTCGGCATGCGTATGAGGTCAGCGGCACAGGGTTCTTCAATTAATGCTTCTTTGTCCCTTGTGGTGCAAGGTTTGGTCAGTGCTCGAGGGCCAGAAAAGGCGGCTGGCTGCATTCCCGTTTCTGGAAAAACATTGCTGTCACCGGTTGTGGTTACTGCACGCGTCAGTTGGACCGGCCTGCCCGTTCTGTCTTTCTCCTTTGGTTGTGAAACGTCTCCAGTGGCAAAGAAACGGTGATCAATGGATGCTCCGTTTGGGGGTCGTGCGGGCTGTCTTGGGGCCGATCTGCGGCCGTAGGGTCCCTGTGGTGGTGGAATCTGATTGCGCTGGCGGTGACGGCCCCGTTGCGGGCCGAAGTTTGAACTCTCCTGGTCGTCGTCATTGTCCATGTTCTGCGGTGGTTGCACAGGTGGCGAGTTGCGGAGCCATCCCTCCATTTGAATGTAGACAACTGTAGAGTCAGGGTCTTTATGTAGCCAGACCGACGGTGGGATGGTTGCCGGGTCATAGCAGGCCACCAGGACACGCAATGTTTCAAAGTTTCCGTTGGCGATTACCGGCGCCATGCAAACGACATACCCGAAGCTCGCTATGAGATGGTTCACCTGGGGTAGATTCCAGTACTGCATCGGTAGGTTGTGCAACAGTAGGCGTGCTTTGTGAGTGGTCGGGTCGCGAGTCATGTTGAGACTTGTGGTCCACTCCTTGAGCTGAACGTCAACACCCTGGGCAATCGTAAATACCCCGACATGAACCGCCAGATTCCTTAGAATCTTGGAAGGGAACTCAACAATGAGATCCCCCATTGACGGGTGTAGTGGGGACACGTTGAAATCTTCCGGTTGACCGCCAAAAGTGTGTGCGATGGCATGAGCAACACGACATCGGAGGTGGGTTATCGCTGCCGCCCGTGGGTCAAGCAAAACAATGGCGGAGCGGTCCAAGAGGGTATTCTCCGAATGAATGTTGTCATTGGGCGGGAAGAACACCCTTAGCTCCGGTGCCCGGGTCTGGATAAGATTCGGACTTAGCATGGGGGTTGCTTCCCAATGCTCAAGATCCATCTTAGTGGTTGGTGACAAAGTGGGTGACTGTGGCGTTATAGTGGATGGTTGTGGGTTGCGGTGCTGGCGAGTGGCATGGTTAGGGGGTGCAGTGGTTGTATTTAAAGAGACCTTCACCTCTGCAGGGCATATCTTGGAGATATGGCCTAGGCCATGGCACTTATGACATCTTACACTATTTCGACACTGAAATTGCGTATGACCGCGGTCGAGGCATCTAAAACATCTTCCCTGGGCCTTCAGTAATGAGATGTATTTGTTAAGCTTCGCCGCAGATTGGCTTTCCTTCTTGGGAGCAGCAACCCTGCGTCTCGTTACCTTAATCCACCCTTCATCATTGTCGCCTGTCAACAGTTGGTTGGGAGCTGCATTGAATGGCTCTGCATTGAATGGCTCTGCATTGAATGGCTCTGCATTGAATGGTCTGGCTTTGGAGGTTAGTGGTTTTGTTGGGTTTTGTTGGGTTGTGGGTTCGGCAGTGGTCTGCCGGGTCTCATAGGAGCGCGGCTGCATATGGCCTTTGACGATCTCCGCAAAGGTTGGTGGTCGGACGACTGTTCCCTTCTGTGTGATGGTCTCCAGAGTTGCGTTTCTAATCGCCAAGCGAAAGCGAAAGGAAAGGCTCGCCATGCGTTCTCTATTTGGAAAACCTTATTAAATCATCAACAAATTAATAACTTGATATCAAGGCCCATGGACGGCTGATACAAACTCTGCCATGTTAAATCTTTACCAAATGTCAATACCAATTTACTGGTCATATCCAAAAGAATGAACTATAATTATATATGAGAATCTTTTTTTTTAAATAAGGCATAACGCCATGTTTCATTAACCTGAAACTTTTGAAGTTACAGTACAAAAAAGGTTGCGTTTTGAACAACCTCCCCCCACTGGGGTGTAAAATCCAGATTCGTATCCTTGCTTCCAGGTACCTGACTCAAGCAAATTGAACAAGACGGGCTCAGATTTACTCGCAGCCATAGCGCAGGGAGCTAGTATTATTTGTGCTTTAAGATTTGTGACAAGTTAAAAGAACGATTCTGATCTGTCTGTTTCAATTGTCCTTAGTCAGGTAACTTGATGGGCAGGGGCGGAGCTATTTATAAGATATGGGGTTAATTGACTCTCATTTTTTCCAAATTTTTTATATTAACATGTGTTTTTCTATCAATACTATAAATACTATCAAATTGATCCCCATTCGCAATATAAAAATTTATATAATTGACTCCCATTGACTAAAAGTATGGCTAATGTGAATTCGTAAAAACCAGCACAACTATATATGAGAATCAACAATAAAATAACAGTCGCACAAGATAGTAAATTAATTTGTTTTACTCACATATGTGTTTGCTTACAAAATTACATGTATAATATCAAAATAGTATATCAGAGTGTTTGATTGGGGAGACATGGATTAGACTGAAGAAGGAGGGTATTATAAGATTGATAAACGCCATTTATTTCAGTAGAAAGTTAATCAAGGTACCAGTAATGAATTAAAAATGTTATTATGGTTTTGCTTTCCGATTTTGAATTTTGATATCTCCACAGTTAAATTGTGTGTAAAGAGGGAAGTAGAAGGTTTTTTTGAGTAAAGGTTGGAGATCAAGCTACTCAATTAATTAATATTCACAAAAAATTGTCTTCTGAATTTCGAACCTGTGACCTCTTACACAGAAAACATTAACTTTGCCACTAGATCAAAGGTTAGTTCTAAGATGAAATAAGGTTTTTAGAAGGTTAGAACCGGGTCTCTAATAAACCCCAAAAGAAATAATCCAAATAGGCTTTCTCAAAAGCCCATTCACATTTTCTGGTTAACCATGTTTTATTTTATGAAATAAGGTTCGTGTTGGACTTGAAATCTCATTTAATGGATCACAATATGATTGAACCCGACATTTTTATTAATATCCAAAGTTAATTACAAATTAATTATTATATCCACGATTCTTAACTTTTGCCAAAAATATTCAAACCGGCCATTTTATGGCCGGTTTCCCCTTTCTTTTTTTTAAGAGACTACGAAGAGCAAGATAGTGAAATCTAACACTGAAATTTTGAATTTTTTGTTGAAATTATTTGTTAGATTACTTCTTTTGATTTATAATTAGCATATTTATACTAAAATACACTAGATTACTTCAAATTATGTTGAATTACACTATATTACATTATTACGCTAAATTATGTTAAATTACGCTAAAATACGGTAAATTACTGTGTGTCTTCATAGTGATGTATAATGAGAAACTATTTTTTGTTTCTCTTTTATCTTTACAGTGATTTATAATTAGAAACTATTTTTTTTTAAGAGACACTATGAAGAGCAAGATAATGAAATCTAACTCTGAAAATTTGAATTTTTTGTTTAAATTTTTGTTAGATTACTTCTTTTGATGTATAATTAGCATATTTATACTAAAATACGCTAAATTACTTGAAATTATGTTGAATTACACTATATTACGTTAAATTACACTAAATTACATTACATTACGCTAAAATATGGTAAATTACGCTAAATTACATATGAATAGGGACGATATCTTCACTAAAAAGGTGAAAAACGACGACGAAACTTCAAACGGCCATAAAACGGCGCTCGAGTGTCCAATTTCAGCAAATGAGCACTTTTCGGAAAGCTTGCGAAAATACGCATGCGTTAGTGATGACTATTGTATTTTTCAAAATTCAGAATTGCCAAAAAACAAAGAGAAGAGCCTCAAACTTGAGTTGAAGTTTCCGATTAAGAATTTTTACTATTTTTGGAATTTTTTTACTATTTTTTATGATTTATGAAAAATGGTACAAAATTGGTCTAATTTTGCGTAATTTATCATATTTCATTATAATTAGCGAAATTAGTGTAATTTAGCGTAATTCAACATAATTTAACATAATTTAGCGTAATATAATGTAATTCAACATAATTTAAAGTAATCTAGTGTATTTTAGTTTAAATATGCTAATTATAAATCAAAAGAAGTAATCTAACAAAAAATTTAAACAAAAAATTTGAATTTTCAGTGTTAGATTTCATTATCTTGCTCTTCGTAGTCTCTAAAAAAAAAAGAGAAAACCAGCCATTTTATGGCCAGTTTCTGGGTTAAAAATCCAAAAGTTGTATTGGATTTTAATAAAAAAGAAAATATTAATTGGGGTTTAAATGCATGTTCTATGTTTCCTTAAATGAAAAGAAAAGACTTAGCTGTGTTCTCTTCCGCAATAAGCCAAGCACGTTTCAAGTTTATAATTGAGTGAGGTTATGGTGCTCTGCATAGTACGGATGGAGTCCGTGCTACGGCCAAAAATTTGACTTTTTAAAATTCTAATGGTCGATCCAATCGTTCAATGTGATAACCATATGAATATGTACTTGCAAACTAAATTTTATATTTTTTGAAATTTTTTTACTATTTTTTTAGATAGGTAGAATTTTTATGGTCCAGAATTTTCAAAAAACACTGATTTTTCTACCTATCTAAAAAAATAGTAAAAAAATTCGAAAAAATATAAAATTTAGTTTGCAAGTACATATTCATATGATTATCACATTGAACGGTTGGATCGACCGTTAGAATTTTAAAAAGTCAAATTTTTGGCCGTAGCACGGATCCCATCCGTGCTATGCATAGCACCATAGGCTCACTCTTTATAATTTATGCGATTAACATGTTGATAGCCACAATAAAAGGAAGGTCAATATCGGAAGGGGGCCCACCATGTCATGTAATGAAAGTCAACATTGGAAAGGGGCCCTCCATGACATTGGAAGGGGCCATGCACCAGGTGCAATCAATAGTGATTATCATATTATTGCAGAAATGTTAGAAAAATAACTATCGTGAATAATTTAGCTATAATAAAAACTACCTTATATAACGTTTTAAAAATAATATTCTATATTTCTACTAATTATTAATATTATCTAAACTTTCATAGAGTAATAAGTAACACCAAATTAATTAAGAAATTATAATATTATATTGAACTAGTACAAAGTCCAATTGCTATACAAAATATCTTTAGTAATACATAAATTATCTATATTTTTCTACTCAAAATAATCTAAATATCATGGCATAAACTATCTATCTTTTTGCGATTCAAAATAACTAAAAATTATGGCATAAATTATATATTTTTTTATATTTAAAAGCAAAAGCAATTTGGGTCTTGAAAAAATTTGATCCTATTCTTAGTAGCTACTACTAAGTTTTTTTTCTTTTTAAAAAAAGAAAAGAAAATTAGTCCTTAAAAGAATTTCATTTTAGACTTTTATTTAAAACCTATGTAGCATAGTGTGCGCTATTTTTGCTACGCACTATAGCAAACTGCTATTATTGTTATAGTTGTCGTAGCTGAATTAATGCACTTTTATTCTATAACTTAACATTTAAGGTTAAAAAATATTATAGCGTGCTATTTAGAACACTGATTCAAATAAAATAGCCCGGGTTTGTAGTTTCATGGTATTGCCACAAATTGATCTATCAATTAGTTAATTAGAAGATTGTTGAGTCATAATTAGGTGATGTGCAGCCTGGCCCTGCTCATATCTGTACTACATTTGCTTTAAATTTGACTCTCTTCTGAAAAATATTTCCTTTGTATGATCCCTTTTATTAAACATAATTTTCATTTAGGGACAACATTTTTTATTCAACAATGCATAGAAAAAACGTAGACCTTAGACATGCATATGAAATTCATTTTAGCTTAAATTTACGAGTAACCAAAATGTAGTCAGGTTCTTGAGTTCAACTCAATAATGTTGATTTTTTTCACCTCAAATAATAAAAATAAAATAATGTTGATTTTTAATATAATACTAAGATAATTTAGCATATATCTAAATTTCATGTAAATATTTTTAAAAAATACTTTCAAATTAAAAAAGTAAAATTATAGATGACAGGCTTGTTTTATTTTGGAGTCAATTTAAAATTTGTTAAAATATAAAATAAAATATGCATGACTTAGAGAGGAAACCGGCTATTTTATGGCTGGTTTGGACATTTTTGGCAAAAGTCGGGAATCTTGGGTATAATAATTAATTTGTAATTAACTTTGGATATTAATAAAAATGTCGGTGTTTGAACCTTATTATGATTGCGCGGATTAAGCATTTAAGCTGCAGAATAAATAAAAAGGACCTTTCTTTAGATAATTTTTTTTATTAATTTATTAGCAAAAGTTACAATTAATATACTTGCAGCTATTATACTACAATTATATTTTTTTGATATGAGGATGAGAGTTTAAAGTAATTAATTATACTGGATTTTAATCCTGCTCAATTACATTTTTTTGATAATTTGATTGGCAGATAAATATATATTAATTGACGATGATATTACGTGCTTGTATTTCTTTGTTGGGATAGTATTTGTAAGTTAACAAATAACTAAAACTAAATAAAAATCATAATAAGTTGTAAACTTGTAATTAAAGATGATTTGCTAAAGTATCAATTAATCCACTAAATGCACACAGATTCAAAAGTGGCGAGTAAACAAAGAATTGACGACGAAAGAGCAGAGTTTAGAATAGAATTAGTTGAATTTACAATGCATAGTTGCATACAAGTGGTTCACCACAGGACAAAAGGCTTTATATTTTTAATGACCTCTTGTTCATTTTTTGTTCCATTTCTTACCCACATAGTCTTTGATCTCTACCTTTTATTATTGTTTTTTCTTCCTTGAAAGCGGCACCAGTAGTTGGCCATCCAGCCTTTGACAAAACTTTTATAAGCCAAATTAAATTAGAGGAATTAGCGGAATACAAATCCTTTATATGCAAATTTTTTTGTTTCGGATTTTCTAGATTATATCTGAAATTGAAATTGTTCCTTGTTGTTATGCTCTCCAAATTTTTTTGATGAATTTAACTTTAAAATTTATCGGATTAACTTTTAAACGACGAATTCAAACTATTGAAACTAATATAAAGTCAAGTGGTAAAAACAATAAAGAATAAATGTATTGAAGTTAACTTATAAACTTTCTTTTTGGATCGTTTGACTTTATACTAAATTAATTTGAAAATTATAAATTTGACATATAAACATTTTATTCGTGAAGTAGACCTGTTTCAATAATTTAGATTCATCATTTGAAGTAGTTATAATATGTTTTGGAGTTAAACTCATTAAAAAAATTAGCGAGCCACATCCTAGTTTTACTCTTATATCTGTTAAAAATTGTAAATAAATTGTAAGAGCATATATATTAATAATTTCATAAATACAACGTTTTTTTAATGAAATTATTTTCAAAACGTCATGTTGATAAAAAATATTAATTCTTAGTTGTTTATCCATTTTAGAAATTAATTTCTGAGATGCATGATAATTTTATTTTCAATTTCTAAACAGTAAAATCAATCAAAATTAATTGCATGAGTACAATACTTTGAAATTAACATTGAATTAATTTCAATTATCTGTTTTAATTTCAGTCTAATGAATTAATTGCATGAGTTTTGTGTCTATTATCTAAGATTCAGTAAGATTCTCAGGGGTTAAAAGGGTCCGACCTGATTGGAATCTTGAAATTGGATCAGAAAATGTTATTGTCAAGTATGATCAGAATTAGTGGTCCAGTGTCTGGCAATTAGTGTAGAAGCCAATTTTTGAGAAATTTGATACGATATGACTTATCTTCAGAAATTATCAAACAAAATACTCCTTTTTTTTTAAATTGACAAAATGTCAATGTGCTCTTCATTTTTTCCCTCCCTCCTCTTTCCTCCTAATTACTCCCTTCCAGAGGTGAAAACGAAGCGAATACGGAGCGAATACGGAGCGGATAGTGGTAAAACCATATTCATACCTTTTTAATTTTGTGAATATGGATACGGATCGGATCGGATTTTTATTAAAATAGTCTTTAAAAAATACCAAAATTCATAATATTTATCTAATTTTAATGGTGAATAACAATATTTTTTATTAATATATATTAAAATATATGATATATATCTACTATTTAGATACTAACAATTGAAACATAAAACCATATCAGTATCCATATCCACACGGATATTTAAGATATCAGATATCCACATTTAATTTTTCAAATACGGATCGGACATCCGAATCGACAGAAATTTATATACAAATTCACATACGGTCGGATAACATTCGATCCGTTTGCACCCCTAATTTGCTACAGTTCATACTATACCATGAAAAAAGAAAATATAACTTCTATACCCTTTTCAAACTTTTTTTTTAATTATAAAAAGTATAAAGCCCCTTGAATTGTGGGTTTAAACGGAAGCACGGATGATTCGGATCGATGTACATGAAATCATTAACCTCTAGTTTATAAATTCTGTGGTAATGGGAATAGAGCCATTAGACCATCATCACCATCCAGTCATAAACAAATCAACATTAACGGAAGAAGGGTAGAAGCAAGTTGGAGATATTTTCATATGGAATTGGTCTATACACCCGTTGTTACTTATCCTTTTATGATTTTTATCATTCATGAGAATTATCTTTTGTTGAAATTAACACACTAATATCTCATTGATTTTGATGTTGCTCCTTAATTCTAGTTGCAAGCACCAAACTTAAATCAAGTTATTCAAATCAATATAACCGATTTCTGTTTTTGAAATTATTTTGACTTGATTCAGAAAAAAATATCAAGTGAAAAAATTGTCAAGCTGAATATGTAATAGAGAAGTTAAAAGGGAAAAAAAATTCTATAGAAGTAGACCATTTGCAAATTTAGGAATTCCTTTTTATTATTTTTCATGATACAGAGTCTTTCAATATCATTTAAATTTTAGTTTTAACAACTATATGTCTAATTTGGATTATAATAAATCTCGTATCTCTATGAAGAGATGTAAGTTTGATTTTCGTAAAAAGAACATAGATCTGTTGTTATCTATGTATCTATTTACTTAATTTTGTTGCATTCCCCCGTAGACCAAGTCTTCCTTGAGTTATCAGAAGCGTAAAACCTGTCGGTCTTGCGCATATTGGTAGAATTTGACTGCTAGGTTTGCTTACTAGATTTATAAAACCGGAAAGATATCCATAACACAAAAGGCAAAACAAAACATCCCAAAGCCTATCCCACAAAGACAAAAATACTTTACAACAAGTGGAGAAACAACAACAACCAACAATGGCCAAGTGCAATGATTCAAACCCATCAAAGGCCTCAAACCAAACACCTGTTACTCCACCACTTCCTCCTCAAAGAAACAGAGCTACAAATAAGCCCGGTCCGAAGAAGCCGGTTGAGGTCACTAGCGTGACAAGGGAGGAGATTGATATATTTTGGAGGAGAAAGAAGATGGTCGAAGAAGAACATCTCATGGCTGCGCAGAAAGCCGCCGCAAGACTCCAGGCCAAGGATTTCAAGGTAAAAATACAAACCATTTGACCCTTTAATCATAGTATCTTTGCAAGATATATTTTTTACAGAAGAATTTAGTGATTTTAGTAGGGTTTCTTTAGCCCCGACAGAATATAATCTTAATCAGAGGTGTATTTGTCTTTTTCCCTTCTCCATGCTCACAAAATATTAAATCATTAGCTGATCCTATTTTCAGGAGGTTTGAAAAACACAAATACTTACTAGTAGACATACAAACACAGCTTATGTTTGATTAATTTTTTACTATACAAGAGAAAGATTTAAAATTTCCATGGTCCACTCTCAATATTCATTTATGATATATTTTTGTTGGTTGAAACTTGAAAGCAATTAAGGAACAAAACATCTTTTTCTGATTTAATAAGTTTATTAATAATGATTGATTTTTTTTAACTATGTGGAGGACAGGAAGAAGACTACAGGCGGTTTGAACAACTGCTGAGAGAGATAATTGATAGTGAAGATGGTTCTGAGAAAGCGAAAGCAAGGAATGGAGGGGCAAAAGAGGAAAAGGCAAAAGTAGGAATCAAAGATTGGTAGGTTACCATATCCAAAATATTAGTCTTACGATTATTATGTTATTATGTTATTATGTTATTTATGCTTACATATTACAAGGGTGATTTATTTGCACTCTCATATTTAAATACTAAACATTGACTACAGATAGGAATTTGGTATAGATTTGACTAATTAAGCCATTAAATGGCATCAATTTGAGATTAAAAACAGACGTTTCTTCCAAGATTAGAATTAGTAAAAGCATTTCTAAAAAGCTAATCAAGTGACAACTTGGAATTGGATGGTGACATCTTAACATAAGCTAGAGTACAAGAATAGATCACCAGAACAGGTCTAATCGGATAAGAACTTAATTTATTTTCCCTCTTGCAATTTACAAAGACTGTGACTCCAATATACTCGTTATTTTTGGATAATTTTTTAGGGAGTGTTATTGGGATTCAATAATATCAACAAACCAATAATTTCCTCTCTTTTTTCTTTTTGGGCTGGCTAAAGTTTAGTAAGGTTTTTTCAAGAAAAAAAGTGGCAAAACGAATCTAAAATTATTGCTTCCACTAAGGCCTCCTTAATTGAACAAAGAATCTATGAACTAGTCTCGTTATAACCTCAGGTCCCCTATCTTCCCCACATCAAGTGCTTTCAATCATTACCGTTGATCTAAAGTTAGTGGTTTTGTCATAAACCGTTCATCTATGATTGTGACTATCACTGTCCCATGTACATCAACACTATTTCCTTTCTTCTTCTTCCCTGTGGGCCCAATAGCACAGCACCAAAATAAAGTAATGGTTATCCAACAGAGTAAGCAACCATCCTTTGGTTCCTTCAAAGTCAAGTCCCACAAACTATTCTGCTATTTAATGTCCTTTTAACCTACTAACAATCAACCAAAGTTTTAAAATCAATTTCACTCATGCTAAACAATAAAATCAATTTAACTATGTATAATCATAATGAATGAGGCTACGGTACTATGCACAGCACAGATTGATCCGTACTAATAAATATTTTCGTTTTCAAAGTCCAAATAGTCAATCTTTAACTGTTCCTCGTAATTTTCATATGAAAATGTGCTTGTAAACCAAATTTTACCATTTTTAGAGCATCTTTACTATTTTTTTTTATAAAGAAAAAATCACTACTTTTGAATGGTTTAGAATTTTTGAATCAAGTGTTTACCCATATAAAAAAATAGTCAAAAAAAGTTTAAAAAAATGTAAAATTTAATTTACAAGTACATTTTCTTATCGAGATCATGTTAAACGGTCTAATCGATTGTTTGAAACTTTAAAAAATAGAGATATCTATAGTACGGACCAATATACGCTATGCATAGTATCGTAGCCTCACTCCAATTATAATTACTATTACACCAGTCCTGCTCGATTTGACATAAATGGAGCTGATTTGTTAAACCCTTTTTGTTATTTTTTTCCTTTTTATTTTGTTGAATGCAGGTGGACAAAAAGTAAATATGCTTACTTAAACCAACCAGCAGTGAAATCCATGATTGGGAGCTACACTTGCGTGCCACAGAAGATCTGCTTCAGCTACTGCCCACCAGCTCCTTACCAGATGTGCACTGCAACTTCTTTTGGAGTTTTCTGAATATTATCTACTAAAACATTACCAGATTGTGGCATAGTTTGGTGAAATTGTTGCAATTCTTGGTAATGCTCTGTAAAAAGCAATTTGAATTATTTGTGTCTAATTAAGATTTGAACTATTGGGAAATTATTCTCTATCAACTATTGTGAACTGTTTATATTAATTTCATTGTGTTGAAATCTGCTTATGAAAAGGGAAGGCTCAGCATTCATTACGCTTTTATAGAAAAAGAAAAAATTATACCAGCTAAACAAGTACACGATTCAACCTCTAACCACGCATGAAAGAGTTACAAATTAACAATGCTTTTTTGAGAATTATTTATTAAATCAAAAGTAAACTTACTGTTCAAAATCATGAATTTGTTTCCTACAAAAAAAAATCATGAATACGTAATAGTTTGCTAAAACAATTAATTGTGACCTGTCATGTCTAACATCTCATCAAGACCTTTCAACCTCTGCAATCCATCACTAATGAAAAACTTAATTTTTTGTTTATCATCGCAGAATCTATTCTTCTCAATTTCACCTCGTATGGTTTCTCTCAGTTCATCTACACATATGATTTTCTGTTAAACAAAAACATATGACTAACTAAATTTTAAAAGAAAATTGTTCAAAATAGTATACCGCGAGTGTGAGGAGGGGCTCGCCGAGAAATACGCAAGGCCTGTCTATAGAACTTTAAAACCCGCGAACGTAGAATGAATGCTTGTAAATCCATGAACCGAGCCATAGTATATTCTGATTTTAAAAGCTGGCATTATTAATTGACATATAAGTATCACTTGGACATTGGATTTCTAGAACCCTGTATGCATTATTGCACAAATAACATAAACAAACAAGAGGAATCCATACTATTCCAACTTTTGTGAAATAATGGAATAGTTGATGAATTCATAATTTATGGAATTTGGAACAACCTACCATGGACAGTTCAATGGAAAATCCGGACAGATATTTCATTGAGGCATTTCAACAAACACCTGATATGCTAGTACAGGAAGAAAAAACAAAGTAGCCGCATGAATTCCCCACAATAAAGGATTCAGTAAACGCAAGAAACCAATTAAGATTCCAGAAACCACTATGAATTCATAAAAGAATTAAAGAAACAAGAACAGAAAGGAAACCCTTACTCAGCTGTAGGTCTTGACCAAAAGGGGGAGCAGGAGAGTACCGCTCGATCAAAGTAGTCGTGAGGAGATGGGGCTCTTTTCTGGGGCTTGATATCATATCCAACAAGGCCTACCTAGATTTTGTAAACCCTATTTTTGGGCTATAATCAGGCCGAGACATTTCGGACCATTTCTTTTAAAGAATCAGCAACCCCTCTGATTTTTTTTTTTTTTTAAAGTAGCACTCGCCATCTGTTTTATACGGAACTGTCTCAAGTTCTCAACTGTCTCAAGTCTCTTAGATTTATGGATCCTTTTAAATTAGTGTCAGATTAAAACACAGAGTTCGGATCTCATTTTATGAGTTACGGTATCTCATTGGATCCGAATTCGTCGGTCAAGACGGTACTCGTCAATATAAAGGTCAAAGTCTTAGAGAGAAAAATCTTTAGATTTTTACTCAATGGTAATTGACACCTTGACCTTGGTATCCACAGTCAACACTAAAATCAACGGACCCTTTAGGTCAAAAAAATTACACCTCAGTCAAACACTTGCACCCGGTGAAGGAGATACAGTTCTCCATCTTAATCCTAAGGACCATCCTATGCCAAATCTGACTCACAAAACATAAATCTTAAGTACGGAACATAATAATTGATTTTATGGATGTTTTCATGGAATAACTCGATCATTTGAGAGATCGCCAACCGTCTCCGTGAGCACGAGACTAGACTCCTCATCTAATGGCAAGAAACCCTTCTTGTTGTTTTATCGTATGGTCATGAATGTCACCATTTAGAAACACTATCTTAATATCCATCTAATTAAGTTCCAATTTAAAATGCATAACTAATGTCAATATAATTTTTAAAGAGTCTTTCAATAATAGAGTATTAATGATTCAATAACATATCAATCAATATGCATTCCTTTGGGCCGATAATATTGATTATATGTAAAACATAATAATCATCACTATACTCTATGCACACATAATTTTAACAATCATCAACATTTTTTTGGGCCGGTTAATACTTGCATTCATTAAATGAAACCAAAGATAAAGTCTTTAAAACCTTTAGCAACAAGACGAGTTTTATATTACTCCTCATTACTTTTCGAATCTCTTTTGCTTTTAAATATTTATTTGCAACCAATGGGTGTCGCAACTTTAGGTAATGGGGTAATTTTTCTAATGTCATTGTCAGCCTTTGATTATATTTTCTTATTTGCACTTCTGAATTTTTTTGAGAAATTTTACCATTGTCTGAAACAATCTGGCATACAATAACATCTTTCAGATATTCTAGAATCTGACTTTGTATTGTTTTATTATGTTGAGTTTGGTTTTCAATAATGTATCCGTTTTCGATACTTGTATTTTGAGTTAAAATGGGCTCTATGTACATAAAACTCTCAACACCTGTGAGAATATTTGCATACTCCTTTTTGAATTCAAATTCATATTTCATTATTGTATCACCCCCGCAAACTCAACATCCTCAAAAAAATTGTATTTTCCGTCTCAAATACTAAATATTCTGTAGGATTATAAAACTTCCTCTTTAACGCTCAACATATCCAATAAAATAACAATGTCTTGTAGGTCTAACAATGTCATGGAGTACCGCACGGGGTCCATTTAGCTTCCGGTTAAGTTTTATACGGAACTCTCTTAGATTTATGGATCCTTTTTAAATTAGTGTCAGATTAAAACAGATAGTTCGGATCTCATTTTATGAGGTGCGGTATCTCATTGGATCCGAATTCGCCAGTGAATATGAAGGTCAAAGTCTTAGAGAGAAAAATCTTAGAGTTTGACTATTTCATAATTGAGACCTTGGTATCCACAGCTAACACTAAAATCAACAGGACCCTTGCATAGTTACATTGTCCAAAGCACGAAGCTCAACGATGGGAAGATGTAAATTAATACACGGTAACTTCATTTCTCTACTACGCACTCAATCTTTTCATTAAAAAAGGTTAAGTTATTTACAATAAATATAGTTTACCTATCACCTCACTATATTAATTACAAAATTGTAAAATGTAACTTGAAATCTAAAGTGGCAATGATCTCCTCTATGCTAATATTTTCTCTAAATATTGCACGACCACAATGCCACATCTATCGTCGCTTCACAAAGAAGAAGACGATGCACCGGTTTCTGTTGGTTTGAAAAGAGCCGCCTATTCCTTTCTCGCCAAAGCGCCCATACTCCTCCTAATATCCTCTCTAAATAATGACTTTTCTTTTGTAATTTTTAGTTTTCCTAATAATTGTATATATGTTGGAGCCATTGGCTACGAACCTTAAAAAAAAAGTAATAATAATTGTGTGTTCAGAATAGGACTATAGCCAGAAATATTATAAATCAGAAAATACCTTTTTTAACACTTAATTATCAATGACAATTAGTAACATCTGACATCTGCATTTTGCTTCAGTACAGTACAAATATTTTTTTTTTACTGTTTATACCTTGGAAACAGGAACTATAACTTTCAATTTTCAAATGAATTGGCCTTGATGTGTGCGTGCAGAAGCTTTGTTTCTAATGAAAAGTCATAGTTGACCAAGTACTTAGATTAAATTACAGTAATCAAACAGTCAAAGATTTGACAGTTGTGGCTTTCCTTCAATCTTCCTCATAGTGCTTCAATGCCTTTTTTAAGTAGAGCAAGGACCTGGGGATACAAAGTTTAGATTTTGTTCTAGTTTCCTAGATTCTAAATTCACATACCAAGATTCTTGGGTTTTGTTAGTCTGTTTAAAAAGGATTTATACTGTAATACTGGTATAAAATTTCAGAAACGAAGACGATTTACAAGGTTCTATAAATACAAATCCAGGTTTCCCACAGAAATAAATAATAAAATTATTGATAAACTATTTTTAGAGGCTTTCTAAATCCTGTAAGGTTCGGCCCGTATCTCTTTTGGGCCCATTTTTATTTTTTTTTACTTAGAAATTTCATGAGACGGCCTGGCAGGAATTGCGCAAGTAGGCGAAATTTAGAAATTTGCGGTAAAAAATATTTTACCAGGAGTCCGTACGTGAAGTTACAGTTTACATGTGATGGCTTTTAGAATTCCTCGTGACAGATTTAGGCGGTCTCTTTGTCTCAGTGGTAATATATTCAGTATTCAGATGTAAATTTAAATATAGCACATCGAAAGTAGGCTCTTTTTCTTTTTATATATTATGTGCCAAAAACTGACAGATAAAAATATCAAATGTTGCAAGAGATAATAGTGTTACTTTTTAATTGAATGCAATTTGGTAACCTATATGATTTTTTTTGTTTCAAAAAAGAATTTTTGAATTCACCAAAGAATTTTTGAAAGAGTAATTTGATTTCTCAATTGGTTGCAAACATTGCAAAACCTAAATTACTCTGCCATTCAAAGAAGAGAAAAATTAGATGTTTGAAAAAATTAAGGAGCTATTTTGTAATGAGAATCATATAAGAAACAGCTTCTAAGGTTCAATTTCACTTCTTTGGAACAAAAATAGATTACAAAGTAAAAAGAAATGGCCACCTTGACAAAATAGAGAGACCCTTTCAGAACAACAAATCACCAAATTCTGTCAGTAGCTCCAAATTGTAAATACAACCGGATCAAAATCAAAATCTTCAAAACCCAACAGCATCTACTCACATTTATCTTACAATTAGCTGTACAATTTAATGCATTTGTTATTCCTCTATTCGATTCGACTCTCCTCTGGAATACTCTGAAGCGCCGGTTGCCACTCCGACAACTGGCCTCCTTTAGCTGCTGCTGCTGCCGCTGCTGCTTCCGCTGCAGCAACTCTCCTCATGTGTCTTTTTCTTAAAACATGCAACATTTGCTCGAACGATTGCTGGTCTCCGGTATTCGGCTTGTTCATCGCCGTCTTTCTCGGGCAATCTGCATTGCCTGTACTACTCTGCCTCAGGCCAAGCGATGCAACCATGTGCTTCAACTCTTTCTTGCTCAAAACTATTTTTACGCGCACTGCGCCGTCGACCTCTTCTCGTGACACAACATGCGCGTCATGAAGCCGTTCGATCGCCTCAGCCTTGGTAGCCAATTGTCTTCTCTTTGGTAGTTTTGTCTCCATCATTTATTTATTTTCTTTCCTTTTTTTGAAACTATGTCCAAATTGATTGTAGGAGGCAATGTGGGGGCTTTCTTGGTGGAAAGATAATAATAAAAGTTGGTATATATAGGAGGTGCAAAATGCCTAGATCTTGATATAGGATTATAGGTAGGAGGAGTTGTGGGAGAAAAGTTATTTACTTGTTTCTGTGTTCTGGCCTCACATGGCCTAAAAGAGAATCTTTTGGAAGTAACATGCTCTCAACTTAATAGAGTTCAAATTGTGTCTCAGCCGTTCATTTTTTCAGTACTGATAATGTGTTCACATAATTGATAATTATACAATCAGGTGTGATGAATCAATTACTTACTCCTACATCAATGGTAAGAAATATTTAGATAGGTGTTTGCTTGACTGTTTTGTTAATGTGCTCATATGTTATTGTGAAACAGTAAGATCAGGGGTTGCTCCTAGCTGAACTAGTGCCTGTAATTATACTATTTTAGAAATGAAATGAACTTTCAGTCTCTTTTAAAAAATATATATATTTAGATAGGTGGCAGGTGTTTGCATTTCCGAATAATGTGTTCGTTTCTCATTAAACTACTCAAAGTAGATGTAGATTTGTTGATCCTTCAAGTTTAATCAATCCCGTTAATATATCTGCATCGACTGTGGAGGCAAATTTTAAGAAATATATTTTTTTTAAATATTTTTTGAGTAGGTAATACTGCAGAATCTAAAAAAAGCTGAATTTTTTTTAATATTTTTTTCTTTAAAATTCATAATATCTTATTTAACCTTCTAATTAAATCATCTTAATTTATTCAATATTATTTTATAATATATCAAATGCATCTGAAACTCAGATTAGTCAAGTTTAAACTAAAATGATAACTTTTATTAATAAATTAATTAGACACTAAATTATCAAGAAAAATGATGTTAAACTTCATATAATTAGACACTAATTATATTAAATTTTGTGTATGAAATTAATATAAAACTTGAATTTTAGCTTAAGATTTGAAGAAAATATTTATTTCTAATCATACATGAAGATTTCCCTGGATATATATGCTCACAAGTTAAACAATGATAATTTGTTAACTAATTACGGTCAATTGAAGTAATGGAGCAAATCTCTTAATTATGAGTTGTTTATTCAACCTCAAATAACGATCAAATCCCAAGTGTCATTTTACAACCAACAGAATTGGTGGGTACTTGTAACTGTGGAGATTGCAATTTGCACCAGCTGTATTAAATTTTTTTTTTTTTTAAATGAAATCAAATCCATGATTGGGCTATAGAATTAGTCAGTAACGTAGACGGTGAACCAACACCTCTATTATTACAATTCAAGCTAGTACGCGGTACGCGGAACGCGGAACCATGACTTCCAATTCCGGTATCAACTAGCTACTAACCAAAACAAACTTTATGTTTTTTTTTTGTTTAAAAAAAGGGAATACCGAATGTGGATATAATTACTTAACAGCGTAAAAAGAAGAGGTGGATATCCGATATTTGAATATCCGTGTGGATATGGATACTGTGGATATGGATACTGATATGATTTTACATTTTAATTATCCGTATCCGAATAGTAATATATATTGTATATTTTAATATATATTACGAAAAAATATTGTTATTCACCATTAAAATTAGATACATATTATGATTGGTATTTTTTAATATTATTTTAATAAATATTTGATCCGATCTGTATCCGTATCTGTATCCGACTGATATCCAATTTGTATCCGTATCTAGAAAATTTAAAAGGAATATGAATATGGTTTTATCACTATCCGCTCAGTATTCGCTCTGTTTTCACACACCTAGTGTAGGTGTTTCATGTTTACGGTAATAATTCTCTCGAAAAATAATCATTACCTAAGAGTATAACTATTTTCTAAGACTTATCCACTACATTAGTCATTCTTTTATCCACATTTATAAAACATATTCCAGTATATATAATTTACTATTTAACTGAATTAGTCTATAATAAATTCTTCAGATTGGTTGAATATTTAAGTACTAACTGAAACTCCATAAGACCTAATTTTTTTTTCTTATTGAAAGTTCGTAGATGATTGTATTAATCCAACGATTTACAAGGTAACTATTATATATATTTTCTTTGTTTAAATTAAGAAGCATGAAAATTTATACATTGAGCTATTTGTAAAATCATCTAATTTGTTATATCTAGAAATAACAGATACGTGAAGTCAGAAAATGTGAATTGTTCTAACAAATAGGTGGGTCTTCCGATTTTCTTCTCTGGAAATGTAGACACAGTAGTAATTTTTTCGAGTTGCATGTCTAGCGGACTATGCCGTATCGAACCCTTCCTCGAGGACGAAACGTCTTCTTCTTTCCAAAAATCAACGCCGCTTAGAGGAATGCGCAACCGAGAGGCACTGAATCAAACTGAAACGGGACAATCACCACTCAGTCGAGAAGGTACTGAATCAAATCGAACCAGGACTGGCACCACTCAGAGAGGAGGAAAAAGTAGGGAAAGAAGAAGAAAGAGAGGAGGAAAGAGACTGTTGTTTCAAGTAATTCTCTTTTAGTCTATTTGACTAATTTGCAAAACATACAATTATTGAATTTTACGATTTTCTCTATTTTAGAAAGCATGCAGACAAGACGATTGGAATTGCAATATAGAGTGCTTGAACCGAAGAAATCATCAAGACATTTATCAAGAGTTTAAATTGTAAAATTATAAACATGGTAAAGTGTTTTTGATGTCGTTTTTACAGGGACAAAAGTTGAGACGTTTGATAAAAAGTTGAGACGTTTTAAATGTCTGAAAAAGTACCTAGAAATCAATTGATCAAAAGTTGAGACGTTTGATCAAAGGTTGAGACGTTTGATAAAAAGTTGAGACATTTTAAATGTCTGAAAAAGTACTTAGAAATCAATTGATCAAAAGTTGAGACATTTGATCAAAAGTTGAGACGTTTTAAATGTCTGAAAAAGTACTTAGAAATTAATCGATCAAAAGCTGAAAAACTCATTAAAACGTTGGAGACGTTTGTCAAAACGTTGGGACGTTTTAATTCATTTCTCAGACTTCAAAATAGCATTTTGATCGATAAATTTCCAAAGGAAAACGTCTGGGAACGTTTGTTAAACGTTGGCAACGTTTTAGAAGATCTCACAAAAATTTAAATTTTTGAACTAAACATTTTCTACGATTGGTAAAACGTTGAGACGTTTTATGGCAGATAACTCATTTGAAAGCTGCCACTATAAATAGAACCTTAGGGTTCTTCTCTTGATAAACAATGGAAGCCGCCCCTAACTTTCAAAAAGCTATTTTTCTGTGAGCTTGAGTTCCTCCATTGTTGTGAGAGCTTAAAACTTCAATATCCCTCAAACAACATCAAATTCACTTCACTAATCTTGAGTTTGATTAGATTAGAGTTTTTGAGTGTTTCTCTTGAGATTTTAAACTTAGAGACCTTGTTCTCTATTTGGACTAGCTGTGTGACTTCCCATTGAGTGTAAGGGCTCACCGGTTTATAAGTTGGCCGTGTGATTTCCCGTTGGTTGTAAGGGCTCACCGGTTCATAAGTTGTAACCTTTCTCTTTTGGGTAATAGAAAGGCGCACCGAGAAGCGGTTGCGACGCCCCGGAGACGTAGGCATTTTAAGCCGAACTCCGTTATCATTCCGTGTGTCAATTTCTCTAAACTCATCTACTTTATTTTTATTTGCAATTATTTTTAGTTTTTGAGATTAATGGTGCCTTAGGGACAACATAGACAACTATTTTCATTTCGTCATCGGCATCAACCATAGAAGCGCGTACCTTATTCACACATATAGTTATAATAGATACCACGGAGTGGAACGAATTCACAACACCCTTAGTCAAACCTGGAGAGTCGAGACAGATGGACGAGGCGACGAGTGACAAAACCCTTGGACAGTGTCATCTGCTTGAATACGGTGAGGTGAAGTGGATCGGGCAGACGGAGGGGTTGAGATAGCGGGACGGAGCAGCCGGACCGGTGTTGCGATACCCTCAAAACAGCAGTCAGATTTTGCACAGAGTTCACGAGAAGACCTAAATTTTAAGTACATACAATAATGGAAAGTATCTACGACGGATACTGTCGATATACCCTCGCGGATACTTTTGTTGCTAATAGAAAAAACACCTTATCAGTATACTCTCGCGGATAGTCACTTTTGAACTCGCGGAAAATATACATTTTGTGATTCGGTCGGAACTAGTAAACAATTTATTATACTATTTTTTTTTTGTTTTTTGCACATCCTATGCTATTAATAAATTAAGCTTAAACTAGATAAATTCTTAAGTGATATTTAACTGAATAATAACTTCATTAAGCTCAAATTCTAAAGATGATCACAGGAATGATAGCAGTAAAAATATCAATATATCAACTTTAAAAAAAAAAGTATTTCAGATTATTGCATGCTAAATCAGGAAAATATTCTCGTTTTTACTAAAAATATATGGGCGGGAGAAGAATATATAGGAAAATGGTTCAAAACACCCCTTATAAATTAAAATTTTGTATTTTTTTCTTTTAAAAGGTAATATTTTTTGCAAAGAATATTACTGGTAGTTATTCTTATAAAATGAAATTACGTAATATTTATTCATTCAGCTTCCTAATTTCAATTTTCTGATTCGGCTCCTAATGAAATATAAGAATTTTATAAATCTCTTCTTATGAATTTCTCCATCTTCTGTTTTGATTATATTCTTTAATTTTTTGAAATATTGGCGAAACAAGTATTTTGCAGCGGTCCGAAACAACAATTGAAATGTCCCTATTTTCTCTTATATGGAACAAGATTCAATTCCAATCAAAGTTCTAAATAGTGCGCTATAGCGTTTTTAGACCATAAAAGCGATGGCGCTATAGCATGCTACAGCGCACTAACAGCGTAATATGACAATAACGTTATTTTTTTAATCATTCCACTTTAAGGCGATAAACGCTATTTAAAAAACCTTTGGTTCCAATATAAAGCCAGGCTCCTCTTCAAAATGAATAACTCTCTTGAAAGGAAGTTTTAAGTGGGCCCCACATGACCGATAGCGAGGGGATTTTCTGTAGCTTGTCAATTGCAAGGTTCCATGATATTGACTGCCTTTTGTCTGGGCATGACATCTGAATTAATGGAACCAGGACATTGATTTTCCACAATGTGTGGTTGTTGACGTAATAAATAGTGAAAATAAGTTTCATTAAAACTGGTATAAAAATAATAATTATATACTGGCATAAAAATAATTATAGGAGATGCGGAGTGCTTTTGACATAGGCTTGCAACTAGAGTGGGAAAAATGTGCCGAGCCGTGACTAACACGTAGTGACTTTGGTCTCGTGCCGTGACCAAGTTAATTTTTCACGTGCCGTGCCGTGCCGTGACTAAAATGTCAAGGGGTGGTCACGGCACGCGAATGGTCACGCCACGTGAGTCACGCCGTGCCTAAACGTGCCGTGACCCACGTGACTCGCGTGACCATTTAATCATAATTTAAGTTAATTTATTCAAGATTCACCATTAAATTAATATCTAATGGTCCTAATTACACGTGACTCGCGTGACTACGTGTCGTGCCGTGCCGTGACTAAATTTTTCACGTGCCGTGCCGTAACCGTGCCGTTCCGTGACGGAGCCGGCTCCGGCGTGCCATTTTTCCCACTCCACTTGCAACATAATATGTTCCACAGAATCAGTAATAGAAAATTTTGGGTTTTAAAAGTAAATTGGTCAACCTTAAAACTGTATTAGTTGCTTTGTTGATGTGACACGTTGGGTAAAAAGTTCCAAAACAAATAATCTATTCTAGTCATATTTATTATTGTTCCATCTATCGAGTAATTGGAATATCTTTTCATTAATGTCCAAGCATAAATTTCAAAACTCAGCATTTACAAAAGTTAATTAAATCCTCACATAAGAAATATAACACAGCTTTTACTGTACTTATACTATTAAAATTTGATATGTCATATAATATATTTTAACAATGATAACTTATATTTTTTGTGTGTAAAAAGTCACAAGTTCAATATCCGTTTAAAAAATATCTTGTGAATACTTAAAATTATTACATGGCTCAATCGGTTCATATATATTTTATTTTCAAGAGAAACATTAATTAAAACGAAAGCATTTATCCCATTGTAAAAAGGATGAAATAATACATAAACGGTTTTGTTACGATCTATGTTAAATTGGAAGGAACGTAATATTTCTATTTACTTAATTTCCTATGTTCTACAATTTGAAAAATTATTGAAGAAGAAGAAAGGCGCTTTGAATACAATTTTCTTATTTTACAATTTGTTATCCATAAAAATAAAATAAAAAATCTTTTGTAGACAATATTAAAAAAAAGCATATTATTTGTTGGCCATCAGATAAATATACGCCAGACATATGTACATGTACTGTTTGATAGGAAAACATGGACAAATCTTAATACAATCCTTTGGCCCAGAAAACATCTCAGACTGCACAAATCATATTATTAAAAAGTTCGAGAGGATAGTTTTCAAAATAAAAAATGTAGGAGGTGATTGTCACAATTTTTGGGGGTGTACCCTGGAAAATGGTAAAGACCTTTTTGACCGTGGTAAGCACTAAGAAACTTGTTTTTTCTTCATGTGAGAATCCATATATTCACTGTAAAAAGCTACCTTTTTTTACGGAGTGGTATTATAGAAATCAACATTGTCATTAACCCATCGGTAGATAATGAATATCTATCTCTCTTTCTAGAGAAAGAGGAAGAATGCTTGGAAATGGCGACTACCTCACATAGTCACATGGGAGAGGAGCGAATTTCTCGGTGAAGGAAGCAGCAGCAACAACAACCCCTGAATTATGGGGAGTTCCCCTCATGACCTGTCTCATTTTATTTAACCGTGTATCATGTATTGTATCTATCCTTCTTCTCAAACAAACAACTGTTTTAATTTGGTTATCATTTTTTATTTCTTCTTAGGTCTGTCACATGTCATGCTATGGTCTTTGCTGCTAAATCCTTCACTTCTGATACTTTGTTGCAACTACCATTGCCAACTGGTGTGGCACTGTGGCTAACATTTTGAGGAACCTAGCTACTTTATAGCAAGGATTGCCATTTCAGCATTTTTTTTTTTTAGATACTCTTGAGGGTATTTTAAGATTTTGAATAGAAATTGACACTAGGAATATATTACTTTATTTTTTTCAGATTTTCAACTACATCTTTCTTACCAAAGATCATTAGGATAAACAATATAAATCCTAATTTAATCAGTTTGAATTTTTTTTATAGGAATTAAATATAGTTAAAATCTTAATAGAAATGTTGCTTTCTTGTATAAGTAGCAATGAGTTGTAAAGTTGACATATATATATTAACATATAACAAGAATAATGTAGTATCAATTGTCAAGATAGAGCTAAAAGTAACACACACAAAATAATAGTGGACTAATTCTTAAAGAAATTGTCTGAAGAAGAGCTCAAAAATTAATAAACTAATGATCTTTGAGCACAAGTTTACCTTTACTAAATACTATATAAATGGTACTATATATTATCATAATCCACAACAATTTGTAATATTTAAATATCTTTATTTGATAGTGCTTCGCATTACATTGTTTGAATTTAATAACAAATTATGAATAAGTATGCCGAGAGTCCTTTTTCTTAAGTAAAACACATTTTATTGTTACACAATGATAAAATAAATTAATTAGAAGTGCTTATAAATTTGTCCACTTAAATTTTAGTAAATTGATTAGGATATTTTTTTTATCAAATAAAAATAAAAAATTTCTAGCACAAGTACCGCTCAATTTAAGACAAAAAATAAACATGATCCAACTCTGAACTCTCAAATCTCAGTTGTCCAATTCTATGAATTGTAACGGTAGTATAATCCAAAAAATTCTTAGGAAATAAAACAAAACAAAAAATCCCTACAAATTTGATGCAAAAAATGTTTTGCCATAATTCTAAATGTCAAACTACGTCAACATTGAACCAAATTACTGTCATTTTAGAAATAATTCATGCAACAGTCTTTGAGACATGTATGCATGCAGAGAAAATCAGAGAGAAGCGAAACAACTCCCATGAAGGCGTGATGTTGTTTGTTGTATCATGTGGAAGTATAATGCATGAAAAATATCATAAGCTTATGACGGGAGCGTGAGGCGATGATGACGCATGAAATTTTTGGAGTGTAAAGGCTAAAGGGTAGCGCCAGTTGTGCATGTGTTGTTAGATATTAGGTGGTTTTGGATGCATCTTATCCTTTACAGTACAGGCGAGATCAGTCCTGACTTGGCCAAGTCACATGCACCAATGAATAGGTTCACAGTATGGTACTATTATTATGAGTAGAACTAGGGTGCTCCTAAGCTCACCAAGCCCTTCCGTGAGTGCGACTCTAAAACCTATTAAATTGACTTCAAACGACATTTTCAAACCGTTAGATGTTCAATCTATATTAAAATGTGCTTGGAGACCAAATTTTACATTTTTTGGAATTTTTTTACTATTTATTAAGATGGTTTGAAAATCGCTGTTTTTCAATGGTGCAGAATTTTAATAAAAACAGCGATTTTCAAACCATCTTAATAAATAGTAAAAAAATTCCAAAAAATGTAAAATTTGGTCTCCAAGCACATTTTAATATAGATTGAACATCTAACGGTTTGAAAATGTCGTTTGAAGTCAATTTGATAGGTTTTAGAGTCGCGCTCACGAATGGCTTGGTGAGCTTAGGAGCACCCTAGTTCTACTCCTATTATTATTATTATTATTATCATATCATTTTGTCATACGGGATTTTAATAAATAAATAAATATAAATATATATATATATATATATATATATATATAGAGGGATGAGCTATGGTGAGACGTGGAGTAAAACCAATTTTTACTCCACGGCACTATATTTTTATTTTGAAAATTCAAACAACTGATCCGAACCGCTCAACATGTTCTCTATATTGAAATATGCTTGGAGACCAAATTTTACATTTTTTGGAATTTGTTTAATATTTATTAAGCCACTTTGAAAATCGCTGATCCGGTGGTCCAGAAATTTTTACTATTTTTTACTGTTCACAGTGGATCAGCGATTTTCAAAGTGGCTTAATAAATAGTAAACAAATTCCAAAAAATGTAAAATTTGGTTTCCAAGCACATTTCAATATAGAGAAAATGTTGGACTGTTCGGATCGGTTGTTTGAATTTTCAAAATAAAAATATAGCGTGGAGTACAAACTTGTTTTACTCCACGTCTCACCATAGCTCATCCCTATATATATATATATATATATATATATATATATATATATATATATATATAATTGTTCTTTAGCCATGCTGAATGCTGCCGATTTTTTTTTAAAAACGTAATTAAAATAATTAATTTTAAAAAAACAACGTGATTACTGTTTTTTTTACAAAAACCATAAAAATCGAACTGCCAATTCGGTATGGACGTTTTTTTTTCTATACCAAATTGCCAATTCGGTATAGGCTTTTTTCACAGTTCCCCACAGGAAACTGTGGGGCCTTGCGTGTAACCCCCCTAAACTGAATTGCCAATTCGGTTTAGGGGCTTTTTTTGCCCAAACCAAATTGCTAATTCCGTTTAGGAGCTTTTTTAATGCTAGATCGAATTGGCAATTCGGTTTAGATGGAATTTTAGCCCAAACCGAATTGGCAATTCGGTCCAGAGTAATTCTCTGAGAACACCTTCTTCTCCTCTCTAGATCATTTCTTCCCGAGACAGAGAGAACTTCATTTCTTCCCGAGACCTTCGTGCTTCTCCAGTGTGCACAGTTCCAGTTTTCCAAATTACATATCAGCCCCTCCATTATGATTCTAGTGTTCGTCTGAAGATTGTAGTAAGTTTATTTTTCAATTACGATCATATTTTTGGTTGTAAAATTAAAAATCGAAAGTTAATTGTGAAAATTTTTGTTCAGGAAATGTCTCAAGTATTAATAAATGTGTACCACAGACGTGAAATTACAGACGCACCGACCTGCACATTTCCTGTTACTAACTCAACTAGTCTTGATGAGCTAAGAAGACAGATATATGTTGGCATTCGTTTGCTCCCTAGCCAGTTCGATCTGACAATCAGCGCACGTTTGAACACGGCACCACCTGACTCAGCAGAAAAATACCAGTTGTTCAACATAGACCACGAAATGATCTGGCATATGGTGCTTGAGAATGCCACTCCTGTACTGAATTTTAAACTTCTTGAATTAGTGGTTGAGTCAGTACCAGTTGTTAGTCAGACCAATTGTGACCCATACCCGGGTAGTGTACCTGGAACTAGCAGAGACATACCGGTGACTGATTCACCCATACATTGTGATGAAACCTCCGAAATACTCCCGGTTGATTTGCATAATTATTTTGACCAGCTGAATAATGATACTGGCTCAGACACAAGCTCTGACCTTGGTGACCCGATTGTCGGGGAAGATGATATGGCCGAAATTGAACACCTGTGAATGAAAAAATTCATCATCACTGTCTTCATTACCGTCATAAACCTCATGTCCCAGGCAATCTTCGATCAATTGTGACCAACTATCATCTGTATGTCCAGAAATTGTCTTTCCTGTTAACATAGATGTTATAGATAAACATATACTTGATATTTATAATACAATTTATTTACACTACAATACACTAAAAAAAAGCTAAATTACTCTAAATATTATGCAATTTATTTACACTAAATTTATTTACACTACATTTTTTTTACACTAATTTTATTTCACTAAATTTATTTACACTAAATTTATTTACACTAATTTTATTTACACTAAATTTATTTACACTAAATTTATTTACACTAAATTTATTTACACTAAATTTTTTTGCACTAAATTTATTTACACTAAATTTATTTACAATTTATTTACACTAATTACTCTAAATTACTCTAAATATTTATAGAATTTACTTACACTAAATTACTTGCATTAAATATAAATTAATAACAAAAGTATAAATTAGTAACAAAAAATATTTATCGCTAACAGGTAAGCCCCACAGACAGCTGACATCTTCCAATGTCACTGTGCACTCCCCCACCGAAAGATGAAAAGTATTCGTCTCGGGTCTCCACCTCTCGACGAGCGTAGTGATCAACCCCTTATCAACATAACAATCATTCACATCTGTCATCTGGTACAAGCCTAAATTCACCAAATCTTGTTTCATCCGAGGTTGATAATTAACGCCCATTTGGCGAGGACCAGGACGCAGTGCATAATCTGGCT
Source organism: Carex myosuroides (assembly GCA_028015225.1). Taxonomy (NCBI): domain Eukaryota; kingdom Viridiplantae; phylum Streptophyta; class Magnoliopsida; order Poales; family Cyperaceae; genus Carex; species Carex myosuroides. Next base: position 14,016,237 of record CM051466.1, read on the forward strand.
GGAATGATAATTTCATGCAAAAAAATGTAAACAACAAAAATTAATCCTAACTTACAAGTTTATTTTGAAATTTAAATCCAAACCAGTATTAAACAAATACCTTCGCATTCGCCATCCATACTTGTGTTGTTCATTAGGCAATTGCAACAAGGGTTGTTCATCAGTCATTTTGCACTGCAATATAAATAAAATTACAACATAAAAAAACTCCAATTAGTTAACAAATAAAAAATTCCATTAGCTAATTTACTTTACATACAAAATTAAAAAAATCTACAATTAGTTAAATTATACTAAAAAAAGCCTAAATTACACTAAAAAAGCTAAATTATTCTACATTTATTTTAAAAATTAATTATGAGCAAGATTACTCTACATGCAAATCAAATCATTCTACAATTACTAAAATTACACTAAATTTATACACTAAATTACTCTAAATATTTATACAATTTATTTACACTAAATATTTATGCAATTTACACTACATTTATTTACACTAAATATTTATTTACACTAAATTTATTTACACTAAATATTTATTTACACTAAATTTATTTACAATTTATTTACACGAAATTACTTTAAATTACTCTAATTACTCTAACTATTTATACAATTTATTTACACTACAATACACTAAAAAAAGCTAATTTACTCTCCATACAAACTAAACTAAATAATTCTACAAAAAAAAAAAATATATAATTCGGATTTTTTTTTCAAATTAAAAATTTACACTACAATACACTAGATTTACACTACAATCCACTAAATTACACTACAATACACTAAAAAAAACTAAATTATTCTACATACAAACTAAACTAAATAATTCTACAAAAAAAAATATAAAATTCGGATTTTTTTTCAAATTAAAAATTTAACCACATACCTAACTTGTAGATCTGAAGTTCTTCTTGTTCTCCTCTCAAAATTATACTAAGATATGTGATTAGAATAAAAATGATGAAGTTTTGAGGGGGTTAAAATTCAATATTTGGTTGGTTGTCTCGGGTAGGGGAAGGAGAAAGAAAGAAAACCGAAGGGGTCTCTAGTAGGGGAAAGAAGAAGAAAGGAAAGAAGCTGTTGTGTTTTATCAGAAATTAAAATAGCTAAACCGAATTGGCAATTCGGTGTGGCTCTTTTTCAGATTTTCTGTGGCGTTGTTCCTACAACTCCCAGAAAATTCTCTAAACCGAATTGGCAATTCGGTATAGAAAAAAAAACGTCCATACCGAATTGGCAGTTCGGTTTTTATAGTTTTGGTAAAAAAAAAACAGTAATCATGTTGTTTTTTTAAAATTAATTATTTTAATTATGTTTTTAAAAAAAAAATCCGAATGCTGATGAACAAGCACAATGTATTAAAATATGCATCTAAAGGAGTCTTATTAATTCACCATTATTATATAAGTCATAAGATAACAAAGTAGGGGTGAAAACGGTATGGATAATATTCGATTTGATTCATATTTGGAAAATTAGATGTGGATATTTGATATCCGAATATCCGTGTGGATATGGATATTGATATGGTTTTATGTTTCAATTATCTGTATTTGAATAGCAGATATATATCATATATTTTAATATATATTATGAAAAAATTATGTTATTCACTATTATAATTAGAGAAATATCATAAATTTTAGTGGTTTTTAAATACTTTTATATTATTTTAATAAATATTGGATCTGATCCGTATCCGTATCCGTATCTGATTGATATCCAATCCATATTTGTATTTGGAAAATGAAAAAGATATATGGATATGATTTTACCACTATCCGCTCCGTATCCGCTCCGTTTTCACCCCTACAAGAAGGGTATCTTAATGAAACTATCTGATCGTATGCGCTCCGTTTTTGTCAAAAATAGTGGCCTGAAAAAATTCAACTACCTTCACTTCCATTCAAAGGCCAAATACAAAATAGTTGTTTCAAAAGTCCTAAACAACAAGCATAAAGAATTTCAAAAGTTAACTTCTCCAAATTTATGTAAAAATATACTTATTTAATAATATTATGTAAAAAAAGTTATTTAATATATTTATCTTATAAGAGGGTTCAAATATCTTTATTTTTTGTCTCCATCATGCCTCCATTTTTTAATTTTCTAATAACAAAATTTTCAAAATTTATATGTCAAAATAAAACTGTTAGACATAATGTATATAATTTTCTCTACATACACATAAAAAATTATTACTTTTCGATTTAGGTTTATATGAATCAATAAGTTGAAAAACCAATGTCCATAATTTATCCACATCGATATATTTTTACAAGCTCTTGATATTATCAAAATCGAAATGTCGTAATCTTTTACGTGGTGTGTATAGAGAAATATATAGATAATATCTAATGGGTTTAGTTTGATATTTAAGTTTTAAAATTTTAAGTTATTGTGGTTCTAAAAATAGAGGTATTATAAAAGCACAAAAATGTAGGCATTTGCATCTCCTCATCTTATAAATATAAATATTTACAAACTGGCATTGGAACCAATTAATCTATGAGGAGAGTTCAAATGTCTTTATTTTTTGTGCTTTCATTATATCATCATTTTTTCTAAGAACAATATTTTATAACGTATATGTCAAAATAAAATCGTTACATGTGATATATATTATTTTCTCTACATGTACATAAAAAATTTATTACTAAGAAAATTTGTTTCTATGTAAATCAATAAGTTTAAAAATCGACGTCCAGAATTTATCCATATCAATGTATTTTTGCAAGCTCTTGATACCGATCAAAACAAAGTCAAAATGTCGTGAATTTTATATGTGCATAGAAAAAATGATATAGATCAAATCTAACTGTTTTATTTTGATATTTGAATTATAAATTTTAAATTATTAATATTTAAAAAATCAAAACATGATAGAGACAAAAAAAAAATAAAGACATTGAAACACTCCTCTTTAATCTATATATCTTAATATTGAACTATGGACCAAAATTAACCACATCGATGTCCAACTCAATTATGATAATATTGAGGCAAAATATTTTTGGAACATGACAAAATGAAACCCCACTTTCTGTTTCCATTTATCTTAATTTGTAGGGGGGCTGGATGGAGCTGCTTAACAGTTCTGGGCCTAGCAGATGCCACTTGTCCCAACCGTCAACATCGCCAAGTAGTTTCTTCTGCTGTAGAGCTCAAATGTTTCCAAACTTACTATAGCATTTTGTGACTTTAACTTTTAATCTGTTGATGGGCCTCCAATAATTAAATAATTCAAACAGCTGTATACATAGAGGAGGGCCCATTGTTTCGTGTCTCAGTCGTATTCCAACATCTTTATATTTAATTTTAAAGTTCAAACAGACGATCTAAATCGCTTAACATAATATCTACGTTAAAATATAATTGGAGAACAAATTTTATATTTTTTGAAATTTTTTTACTATTTTTATAAATAGGTACAAAAAATAGTAAAACAATTCAAAAAAATTCAAAAAATAAAAAATTTGGTCTCCAATCATATTTTAACGTAGATATCATGTTAAGCGGTTCGGATCGTCTGTTTGAACTTTGAAATTGAAGATAAAGATGTTGGAATACGATTGGAGCATGAAGCAATGAGGCATTTGAGCCCTCCTCATATATATAGATAGATGGGCTACGGTGCTTTGCAAAGTAAATGGTCTTTTTTACTTCGCGTCATATTTTCATTTTGAAAATTCAAACAACCGGTCCGAACCATTCAACATTCTAAATATTGAAATGTACTTGGAGGCTAAATTTTACATTTTTTTGAATTTTTTACTATTTATTAAGCCACTTTGAAAATCGCTGATCCACTGTGAACAGTAAAAAACAGTAAAAATTTCTGGACCACCGGATTAGCGATTTTCAAAGTGGCTTGATAAATAGTAAAAAAATTCCAAAAAATGTAAAATTTAGTCTTCAAGCACATTTCAATATTTAGAACATGTTGAACGGTTCGGATCGGTTGTTTGTATTTTCAAAATGAAAATATGACGCGAAGTAAAAAAGACCATTTACTTTGCAAAGCACCGTAGCCCATCTCTCTCTCTCTCTCTCTCTATATATATATATATATATATATATATGTTAAAATTAATTAATTAACAGAAGTTTTGACTGATATTTTCTCAAATTAATTTTGTAATTAAGATCAAGTAGTATACAATCTTTGAAAAGTGGAACAACAAAGTAAATGTTTCAACTCTTGCTTTTCTATTATATGCATGGTCCTATACAAAATAAATTTGAAAAGTAATGATTATACAGCTTAATTAATACATGCATGAGTCACTCAGGAAATAATTAGACATCAATGATTTGAATTTATTATTTGAAATCTGTTGAGCAACAGTAATTTAAATTTTAAAATAATATCTCAAATTTGTCTGGCTCTCTTTATGAACACCTAAGCGCACTATCTTCTCTTTCCTTTATTAATAGACAAAAATTAAACAGATTTATAAATGGTAATTTATAAAGCTACAACTACAAAATGAAGAAAATGGTAGGAAGGAAATTTTCCCATCTAAAAAATTATAATTGAATCAAATTAATTACCGCATTGATGCGGTCTCAACATCCAGCAGAAAAAAAATAATACATAATTAGTTAGCAAACTACTACAAAATACTTAGTTTGCTAACAATTGATTAATATATATATGCAGTAATTAATTAATGTAGCTCCTATACAACTTGGATGAACTAAAAACAGAAAAAGAAAAATCAAATCAAAACCATAGATTAATCTCCTCTTTAAGCATTTACTGAGTCACCTATCACTTCTCCTCCGGGATACTCTGCAAATCGGGTCTCCACCGAACCCGGCGTCCGGTTCGCTCCGTCTCGACCTTCTTTTTAATCGCATGTAACAGCTGTTCTATCGAACTACTCTGAAGTGTATTGCTTCTCAATTTAGTACCATTTGAAGCTGCCATTAGTTGCTTCAACTGCTGTTTGCTCACCACAATCTTTACTCGAACCGCTCCACCAACGTCACAAATCCTCTCTTGTTTACAAGATTCATTTATCGAAGCGATGGTTTTTGCATTCACCTCCAGCCTTGGACACCTTGTGAGCTTTCTTCCATCTCTCCTTAGAGGTGAACTAGGGTTTTCTTCTTTCAAGCACTCCATTGTTGTTTTGATCAACTATATATGTTAATTAATTAGTTGATTGGGGTTTGGGGAGAAGAGGTTTCTATGTGGGTTATATATATATATATATATATATATACTTGTATATATGCAGAGTAAGCCAGCTCATGCGGATCTGTACCAAGGAGCGAACGATTAATTTATTTTCTCTTGTCAACTCGCTACAACAGAATCATTGTATTAAAAATAAAAATAGAACGAGTTTTGGTGGATGTTTATTAAGAGGAAATGCAGTAGATGCAACTGTATTTAGTCTTACAGATCACCAGAAGAGACACTGTTGAGATCATCTGTGGCAGAATAACATTACCATTTGGTGTTTTGAATCACTGACAATAGCAACCAAACGAACTCTTAATTTACCGGGAAAGATGAGACTGATCATTGTCGCGGCTTAGAGGATGTTAATTCCTATTTTGGACCCTCAAACTTCCTACTTTTAAATTACAATATGTAAAAAAAGTTCTTAAAAAATAATGTTGGATACAAATGATTGATTTTGCCGGTACGTACATAGCAGCATCACAGTATGAACTAGGCATGTAAATGAGCTGAGTTTGAGCGAGTTACTCCAACTCGTGTTCAGCTCATTTAGTTAATGAACGAGTCAACTCGAGTTGGAATGGTAATAACGAGTTGTTTTACTTAACGTCATATTTTCATTTTGAAAATCCAAACCGCTCAACATGTTCTCTATATTGAAATGTGCTCGGAGACTAAATTTTACATTTTTTGAAATTTTTTACTATTTATTAAGCCACTTTGAAAATCGCTGATCCGGTGGTCCAGAAATGTTTACAGTTTTTACTGTTCACAGTGGATCAGCGATTTTCAAAGTGGCTTAATAAATAGTAAAAAAATTCCAAAAAATGTAAAATTTGGTCTCCAGCACATTTCAATATGGAGAACATGTTGAGCGGTTCGGATCGGTTGTTTGGATTTTCATAATGAAAATATGACGTGAAGTAAAACGACGTTTTACTTCACAACTCACCATAGTCTATATATATATATATATATATATATATATATATATATATATATATATATATATATATATATATATATATATATCGAGTTCAGCTCATTACAAACTCGAGTTGGCTCACAACTCGTTTATAACTTGTTTGACCAAATCAATTTCTTTAGTTATAGTTATATACTAGTAAGAGTTTATCTAAATACAAATAATTCAAATGGCTTCGTAAAATTTTATCTAAACACAAACAATTCAAACATAATTAACAAAACAAACAATTCAAATAGCAACTTAGGAGTCATTTAAAAGGGCATGGATTTATTGTGATGAATTTTGTGTAATTCGAGTTGTTAATGAGCGAGTTGGGTATGCTCAAATTCAGCTCATTTATTAAACGAGTCAGCCAACTCGAGTTGTAAATGAGCAAGTTAAAGCGAGCAGTTAGCGAGAATTATGACTTATGAGCGAGTTACGAATTTGAGCGATTTTGTACAGCCCTAGTATGAACCATGTATTTACATGGTCCACAACCCCTAAAGTAATTTACTCAAATTTTGATTTTGGATACGGACCGTCTGATCCAAGTCTGGACTAATTCGGTCCAAATTAGAATTCACGAGTTCTGATCCGACGATCCGGATTCAAACTAAAACTTTAAGTTACTTTAAGTAATCCGAATTCGTATTCACAGATCACAGGGATTAATCATTAATGATGCATTTAGATTTGGCAGTTCAGAACGATAGATCTTCTTTAAACAGTTATCCTCTGTAGCGCATATTATGCAACAATACATGCAGCGAGTAAGCATTGATGAGAAATCGTTTGGAGTATACAACAGCTAATACGCCTGCTAATCTCAGTGCCGCACTGAATCTCATATCGTAAATGCGTCGAACCCACATCCCACAAGATGGAGGAATTCGCATCCTCTGAGATATCTCACACTTTGCGTTTTTTTTTTTTTTTGGAAAATCTCAACCGTTCAAATATGGTCTGCACGAATCTCAAAGTATAAATAATATTGGCCCCTACGCTATCTCCGAATAGGCACCGGACATGCCGGTCAGGCAAAATATGATGAGATATTTAAGAGGATACACGTGTGTGGACAATCAAATTATGTGGTTAATTACGAACCCACAAGTTGAATAAATATAAGTTATCAATTTATTAGATAATTATTCATTTTTCGTTCGTTATATGTTAATCTTAATGAATAATGATAAGACTAATATTTAACAGATAAGAGTAGGCAGGGGAGGAACAAAAAAATTAAGATAGTTAAAAAATAAAATGTAGTATAATTTTATTTTAAAAAAGACTGAAAGTATTAATACATACAAAAATTATAAAATTCAATAGATAAAATTTCAAAATTTTAATTTATAGAGATGGCTTACCACCCTTTTGATTGAAAATTATACATTCTGATCTTTACAAGATGGTTTGTAAATTATCATTTGCTTGAAAAAAAATTATCTACTTATAAAAACTTTTACTCTTTTCCATGAAATTTATTTAAGAGATGGACTTGCAGCTCCACATTTTAATAAATCGTGCTTTCAGAGGAAATTTTTTTTATTTTTTTTATGTGTATGACTATGAAAAATATATTTCTAATATTTTTAGTTGATTGCATAGGAAACCAAAAAATATATATTGTTGCTCTGTCTTTAGCTCAATGGATATAAAGCAGTATGATAATTTAAATATTGCATCCTTTTAGTACTGATGACACATTGCTAGGGTGTTAAAGAGAATAAATAACGTGTTTAAAGAGAAAGGCTGGTCAAACAAATGAACGGTCATAGCGATGCACCTAAATTATTTTTTTTTTTGGAGGAAATCAATAAGGGTCACCTAAATATAATTTTTTTTAAAATTAATTAAAAAATTGATTTGTGAAGAAATATATCGATGATTTTTTTTTTCTCTCCACACAATAAGGATTAAATTATTGATTCAGTTCAGATAAGAAGTTAATGATTTAGTCCATTCTTATTCACATCTTCATACGGCCGGCCACACATATTCTATCTCCACTTTGGATCGAACTATTGATTCAGTTCATCTCCTGACCGAATCAATGGTTCACCCCCACCCCTAGAGGAGAGAATGAGAGAAGGATCAAAAAAAGAAAAAGGTGGGAGACCATATTTCAAAATTCTAAGGAGAGTGAAACAATGATTCGGTCATCGAATTGAGATCCGCTGAAATCTCCAATTCCAATTTAAGGATCCTGAAATCCCTCCTCTCTCCTCTCTCTTCTTTCTCTCTCCCGAAAGATTTCGGGAGAGAGAAAGAAGAGAGAGGAGAGAGATAGGGAGAGAGAGGAGGGATTTCAGGATCCTAAAATCGAGGTGAGGATTTCAACAGATTTGAACGCTCGGTCATCACTCCTTGTAAGTTTTTAATGTCACTGGTTGTACGTAAAGCCATGACAAAAGATGAACCAAATGATTGGTTGTATCCAATTAATTTGGTTCAAATTGAGGATGGACAAACCATTTATTCTATTCTTACTATTTTTAATAAAAAAATATCAATTTGTTTTCTGATAAATCAATTTTTTAATTCCTAAAAGAATGCAGTATATATCTCTTTTTACTTACTGACTGACATGCATGTCCCGTATTAATTTTGCCACCTAAGAAATTTATACACCAATTGACATGCGTCATATGTTGCCTTTTGTTGAAAGTTTCTTTCCGCTCGTTAAAAAATAAAATAAAAAATTACTTGCCCAGTACACCTTTATTTGCTAGTCTTGTCGGTGTATATTGGGGTTGATCGAATTAATTAAAATTTAAAATCATTGAAACTAATTTATATCATGGAACCAATGGAGGTTGAGAAGAACTCAAGTGTCATTTTCTTCCCAACTCCATGGTCGCCACTAGAGTGGGAAAAACGTAATGTGCCGTGCCGTGACTAACACGCCGTGACTTTGGTCTCGTGCCGTGCCGTGCCGTGCCGTGATCAAGTTAATTTTTCACATGCCGTGCCGTGCCGTGACTAAAATGTCAATGGGTGGTCACGGCACGTGAATGGTCACGCCACGTGAGTCACGCCGTGCCTAAACGTGCCGTGACCCGCGTGACTCGCGTGACCATTTAATCATAATTTAAGTTAATTTATTCAAGATTCACCATTAAATCAATATCTAATTGTCTAATTACACGTGACTCGCGTGACTACGTGCCCTGCCGTGCCGTGCCTAAATTTTTCACGTGCCGTGCCGTGCCGTGCCGTGTCGTGCCAAAGTTTCAAAAGATGAGCACGGCACGCGAATGGTCACGGCACGAGACACGCGAGTCACGGCACGCGAATGACACTCGTGCCGTGCCGTTCCGTGACGGAGCCGGCTCCGGCGTGCCATTTTTCTCACTCTAGCTAGTCGCCACTCGTGACTCGCCTCATCTAATAATTACATTAAATTTTTGTTTTCTCATTCTGAGTTTCTATCCAACACCTTTTCTGGGCCCCTGCTTTGCTTTGCGGTCCTCAAGACTATTGAAGGGACTTTAAAATCTAAACTGAAATAATAATTTTAATTTATATATTGTAGGGTGAATTTGTCAAAGACGTCATTAACAAAAATTCATGGGGTAAATTATCTCTTTGACATACAAATATTGAGATATTTAATTTGGCCAATAACATAATATAGTCACAGAATGGATCAAGTAATACTTGATTGATTTTTTTTTTTTCTTTTATTTTAGGAGCAATGCTACCAATTTTCTGTAACAGAAAAGAAATACAAGCTATTGATCTTGTTTGAGTCATTTTTTCAGAAAAAAAATAGAAGACAATTTTATAGTACATCTGATTTATATATAAATCGATTTGATATTCTAAAAAATATTATTCAAATTAAAAAAATAAAATTATACATGTGTTATTCATTTTTTAAATAGCATGTAAAATTTTGAGCCGATTCAAAAGATGTTTAGCCTTACATCAATCAAATTCAAATTTGATTCAAATTTGATACACATCATATATAAATAATTGAGAACATATTTACAATTTTAAATATTATAATTCGCTTGATTTTATACTAAATTAATTTGAAAGTTTAAAATGTTCACATGTAAACGCATAACTAGTAAAGTACATGGGTTTCAACAGTTCGGATACGTCGTTTAAAACCAATCCAATAAATTTTACAATTGAGTTCATAAATAGACTTGATAAACTCAATAACACTCTAGTTTTACTCAATAAATTTTAATATACTAAATGCATATACCATGAAATTGGATATATGTTAGAATTACCGAAACAAAATTAATATAAACAAGGTTATCACACCAATTAAATAACATAAAATGACTCCAAATAGTCTACTGTATTGAAAAAAACCGGACGGTCCAGGACTGGACCGGACCACCCGCAGATCCGTCACGGACCGGCCTAGACCGAAGGGAGGGGCCTAGAACGGTTTTTGGTGGGTTTTCTCCACTAGACCCGGATTTACCGGACCGGTTCTAAACCCATGAACCGGACCGGACCATACCCGGACTAATTCGTGGCAACCCGCCCTAGACCCGGACTAACCAAATTTGTATTATTAACCTTAAACCAAATTACTTTACAAAAATAAGAAAACCAAATTACTTTAAAAAAAATAACCGAATTACTTAAAAAAAATGAATTATTTTGATCTTTAAAACCGAATTATTTTAAAATAATAGATTTAAAAAAAAACCGAATTATAATGATACAATTCCGTTTTTTGTAAATCTATTGTTTTTAAAAATTTGGTTTTATAGATCAAAATAATTCATTTTTTAAAGTAATTCGGTTTTTTTAATTTATTAAAGTAATTTGGTTTTTTAAGCAATTGATAAAAAAAAATGGATCGAATTGTTAGTCTGGACCAGGGTTCTTGGCACGGATTTGAGCTATCTCCTCCAAATTTAAACTGTCTAATCCGGACTGTGCGGACCCATGAACCGAAGGAGCCCGGGGGGGGGGGGGGGGTTTGTACCGAACCGGCCCGTTTGCATAACCCTAGAATAGCCTAGGCTAAAATAGGTGAGCATCTAGTCTGAGCATACAGCTAACCTCCTTGAAACTTTGCAGTCTTGTACTGATTTCCAATCGGGAAACAGAACATAGAATTGCCACCTCTAAAGCAGGTCAAAGTTTGACTAATCCAGGATAAATTGTGCAAAACATGCTGAAAATATGAAATTTAGCGTTTCATTCCATAACTCTACTTATACAGCTAAAAAAGTATTGGTTCAGAATTTCTAATTAACAGGGAATATAAATAAATTAACGATCCCTCGAGGCCTCGATGTATGGTAAAACATAAACTAGAACCTGATTAAGTTTAATAAAAGCAGCTCATATGCTTTGTGCTTTAATAAAAGAGAGATAAAGCAAAATCATGCGTGGTGCTACGCCATATGATATTATCCTCAAAGTTGCCATTAATTTTTTGGTCTATGATTAATTCATAAAAATTAATCACCGACTGCCACATGGCAGGGAAGACTCAGGAACAGTGCTATGGGACCTATTTACACGAACTAATTCATCTGAAAGGGCTTTTAATATAAATTCCAAATTATTGATATTGATTATTCTTTGCAGGATAATATAGTGGGACCTACTTTATAATTATATTATTGTCTTTGCTTTAATGAAAGTTTGTGACCTAAAACTGCTGGAGACCAATTGGTTAGATGATCTTAATCAAGTGTTCAAATATTTTCCTCTAATATCAGATATATTGTTTTTTTTTTTTTTCTGTGAACTGGTAAAGAGCAATACTCTGCTCTAAACTGTGAATGTATCATGCAATATTATGCTCTAACATCAAATGTTTAGTAAAAACATCTTCCAATATTCAAATGCAATAGAAGACTAGCATTTGATCTAGTGGCAAATGACAACACTCTCTGTGTGGGAGGTCATGAGTTTGAAACTCGGATGAGGGAGTCCATTATGAACATTAAATTAAATAAAAGCTGGTAGGCTTGACCTTCATTTTTCTATATCAATATATATTTTTTTTTCAAATTCAACAGATTTTCTTACTTCACATTTTTGCCCTCAATTTTTTGGCAAAATATTTTAAATTCAAGCATGTATCATGTATTATAGAAAAATTGCTCAATTTTCTGTTCTCATTGAAAACAAAATTTTAACAAAAAAACAACATACAAATTTTTTATAAACTAGAAAAGAGTTGAAGAATAAAATGCATATTGATGATTTTATTCCTCATCTTATGATAACAAAAAAAGATCAATACATATATCTATAATAATTTACAAGGATAAGTAAAAAGTATGGATATTAATTGGTATTAAAAAAAATGCAATTTACTTTAGTGAAAAGCATATCTTTTATTTTCCATTTTCAAAAAAAAGTAACATGGTTGTCAATTGAATTTGTCTATAGTACATCATAATTCGTTAAAAATTAAACATTTACAACTACGTATTGAAAGAAGTTTTGAACTAAAGAGATTTCTCACTTTACTTTATTAACTTTTTTGAGAAAAATACTGTATTAATTAGAAACAGTCCGATAAAAGTATTTAGTAAACGATTAGCGGAGCCTTATTTTTAACAGCATATTTAATATTTGGGCCTTGATTATGACAAAAAATACAGCCCATGTCGGAATTTATCTCCATATTTATAAGCCCAAGTTATTGTTTGATCAGATAAAATCAATAGGCCCAAAATGGAATCTCATCCAAAGCATTAATGCGGCAGGAAATCAGAGGACTATTTTTGTATTGATAATATTTACTACCATAACTTAAATTGTGCAAATTACAAAATCTATTTCTAATATTCTTATATGTGATGAACACGAGAAATCCGTTCCAACCGTGTAGAATGAGATCTAAGTCGTCGGTTTTAATCTGGCATGAATCTTAAAGTAGACTCCTTATATTTTAAAAAGATACCGAATTAATTTTGATGCAACTATGAGGAGTAGATCTACGGTGTTCCTAAGTTCACCAACTCTCTTTGTGAACTCAACTCTAAAACCTATATGAATGGTTTCAAATGACGAATCTGAACCGTTGAAACTCATCTACCTTACAAGTGATGCGTCTACATGAAAAAAAAAAATCGAATTAATTTGGTATCAAGTCATGCGGTCAAAATTAAAAGATTTATAAATTAATTTTAATACATTTATTTTTTGAAAAAAACTACCACTTTACTCTATACAAAATTAATTCTAAAATTTGAAATTTTCACGTGCAGACGCATCACTCGTAAGGTAGATGAATTTTAACGGTTCGGATTCGTCATTTGAAACCAATACGATATATTTTTGGATTGAGTTCACAAAGAAAAATTTGATGAACTTACGAACACCGTAGTTGCACAGTGGTACCTTAATGTAGTAAGTACCAAAGCATCGCTAAATAAAATATATAAGCTTACTCCAAGCTCTTGGATTGCAACAAAATATTCAATTTATTTTTCTTAGATTATTATCACTTTCTATTTAAGAAATCATAGGTTCGATTGAAGAACTTTTTTATAAAATTTAAAATTAAAATAGTTGATCTCATTTATTTTACAAAAAAATAAGAAATATCTTTCATAGCCATTTTATCATAATAAAAAATATGCCCAAACAATCCTTCATAATGATAATTTATCATGACTTGAATAAAAAAGAAGAGGGTATTTACGATATCTCAAAAGAAATAATTATGAGATAATAGTCATATAAAGCCGAAATTTTTATTTATATCATATTCCAAAAGAAAAAAAATCATGTTTTGTGCGGAATTCAAAAAATATCAGGGCCTCCAAATCAATCTGTGGCCTCATTCTTAGAGAGCCGGATATCCCCAAAAACTCAAATAACGACTACAATATTAAATATATTTAGATTTTTGAGGGGCCTCCAAGCTAATTTACGGCCCTCTAAGAATGAGACTGCATATTAATTTGGAGGCCCTGGTATTTTTGAAATTTCTCACAATTTGAGATGTTTTGTTTTTTTTTAAAGAGTATAAATAAAAAATTTGGCATATAAAGTTGTAGTTAAGTTAACTCATCATTATAGGGTCGCTTGAGAAATTGGTCTATTGTTTTTTGATAAGCCGGTCGGCCATGGAAATGTTCCAAATTAAAAAAAAAAAATTCACACACTTTTCTTTGTTCCTAAAAAAGGATCCATTCTCCACTTTTGCCCTCTTTTCTGAAAGGCACGAAAGAACCTCCTGATCTTATATACATTTTTTTATGCTTTCTTTAATTCCTTACCTTGACAAGCAATTATCTGATGGCATTGGCGTAGGGGTGAAAACGGATAGGATACGGAGTATACGGTGGTAAAATCATATCCGTATTTATTTTTATTTTTGAGATACGAAAATGAATTGGATCGGATATTTATTAAAAAAAATATATAAATATTATTAAAGAATACTAAAGTTCATTATATTTATCAAATTATAATGATGAATAAAATATATTAAATTATATGGTATATATTTACTATTTCAGATAATAAAAACTTTAAATCATATACATATTCATGCGGATATTCAGATATAGAGATCCGTATCTAATTTTTCAAATATGGATCAAATAATATCTTATCCGTTTTCACCCTTGCATTGACGTCACATACACCAAATCCACGGACCTTTACCTTTGATAATTGTGTTAGCCTGTTAGGGAATTTTTCTCTTCTTTTGAATTAAATAGTTCGGTTTGTGTTGATTCATGTGCGTAACTAAAAAATTGAAATTGGAAGACTAAATAAGTTACTGTAAATCTCATAAAATAAATTAGTGTAATATAATTTTTCCTTTCTATTGCTGGTTTCTGGTGCCTCATATGGCATTTTGGAGTTATAGTGGGGTTATCTTGCTGTGAGATATACCTAAGTTTTTTTTCTGTAATTTAACAATTTTCAGTAATGAAAATGGACTTAGGCCTTTTTACTCAAAAGTGTAATATAATTTTATTTTATAAAAAATTTAACAGATATATATATATACTCATGAAAATTATAAAATATAAGAATAGAACTATAAATTTGTAGCCACCTCTAATTACTACCTAGATCGTCCTTTTTATTTTTATCATTAAAAAAAATCACAAAATCTGAAAAATTTCTTTTTTTGACACTGCAACTTCAAATTGCGGACAATAACTATTTTTTTTCCAGCAACTTGGACCAAACTTTTTTGCTTGTTGACCGAAATGGGATGTTCTGATTGGCCGAAAAAATTGAGAGTCCACAAATTATAAATGCCGGACCTTCAAATTATTGTTATAGATAAAAAAATATGGAGAATGTATACTAAATAAATATTCTAAATTTCTTCATAAAAATAAGAAGTTGGATTTCCACGCAAGACCTTACGAATCAATACCTGAATTTGTCTCATATCATTCAAGTCATTCATGTGGCGAAACAGTTGGGTGATGAAAATCATGAAACAATGAAAATATAATATATATATATATATATATATATATATATATATATATATATATTGCATTGATATAGCATATCTGCCAGTAAAATATGCGACGGTTACTAATATTCTTTTTTATTTTTTTAGGATTGACTGTTACTAAATTTGATGGGTGGAGTTTTTATTCAAAAGATTTTGTACGAACAGTTTAGATTTATAGGATATTTAAATTTATTAAGCTTGATTTTTGCACGAATCTCAACACAAATCGAACCGTTTAAATCCGACTTTGAGTTTTGTCGAAAATCCTTTGGACAAAACCCAATTTCAACAAATTGATAGCATATCTGCGAGTAAATTAACCTCTTATAATAAGCAAAGTTAAAAAAATAAAAATAAAATAATGCGATACACCGGAATAACTTAGTTGAAAATATTATTTTAATTCCCCTTTTGTCTTGGCATGAAAAGCTAGGGGCATCGGTATGTATATGCGGATACCAATCTGCTCTTATTCCAATAGAAAAACAGATCTTGTTTTTTCCATCTCAACTATTAAATTCATTGAGATTCGTGCATAAAAAAATTTTATTTATTGAGATACGTAAATGAAAATTTTTGAATGATTGAGATCGAAAAAGCAGAACTCTGCTTTTCTATTGAAATAACAGCAGAGTTCATTCCTGTATGCACCGTCAACCGTTTTTTTTTCATATAACATTCCAATGTACACTTGTCACTGGTCACTGGTGTGAGTGCCTTTATTTGCGTTATTTGTGTGTGAGAAGAGAGAAAAATTAATTAGAGATGAAGGAGCTTAGAGGGTTAAGCCATCTCTTTGTTTGCTCTTTTCTCTTTGCTTTCTCCAATCGCATGGTGCTTCCTGCCATGACCGACATAACCCTAGAGGCCGTCTGCCCCGGCAACGATCACTGCTCGCTCGTCATCTATCTCTCTGGATTCCAACAAGCCGTGAGATCAATTTTCTTTTCTTTCCTTTCCATTTTTTTTTTCTTTCAAAAATATGAAGAACAACCAACATTCAATGCAATAATACGAAGTGAATATTTCAATTAGTGTTCTTTTTCTTTTTTTTTTGGGGCAAATACTTCAATTATGTTTTTATCTTATTATTGTTGCAGATAGTAGGATTGGGGGCACTTGTTGTTACTCCTCTTGTGGGGAACTTATCAGATAAATTTGGTCGGAAGGCGTTGCTCTGTATACCGGTAACCGTGGTTATTCCACCCGCAGGTATCCATCCTTTCTTCTTTTTTTGAGCTAATTGATAGAGTGTTGATAAGTATTTGTTTTATATTATACTATAATTTTTGTATATCCATAAACAGAGTTGACAGTGGCATAATTAGTTGGAGTCAGAGGAGACACTTGTCAACCTCGACCCCAATTTTTGTTTTTTTTTTTCAAAAAAATGTGCTTCTTTCATCATGTTGTTTTTTTAGAAAAAAAAATATAAAAATATATTTGTGTTTAAAATAATTATATAAATATATTTTTATCCTGAAAATTTTGTCCTATTTTATTCTTTTATCTTGTTCTGTCCTATAAATTGATCTACATGTTGTTATTTATTTAGACAAAGTAATGGAAATAACAAGAAGAGAGAGAATAATAAATTTCATAGCTGATCTTGTTTTAATTTGTTGAATATTTTAATAATTTTTCCGAAGTAAGATAATGAAGATTATTTTTAATTATCTATAACTTTATAAATTTTTAGACATTGTTATTCTCCAAACTAAGATCTATCTGAAAGAATTATAAATATATATATATATATATATATATATATATATATATATATATATATATATATATATAGGACAGTGCTACGGTGCTACGCGTATATAAGGGCCCTCCGTGCTACGGCTCACTTTTTGAGTTTTCAAAATTCTAACGGTCGATCCGAACCGTTCAACATGATCTCCATATGAATATGTACTTGCAAACCAAATTTTACATTTTTTAGAATTTTTTTACTATTTATTAAGCCACTTTGAAAAAACATTAATTTGTACACAACAGTAAACTTTTCTGGACCATTGGATCAGCGATTTTCAAAGTGGCTTAATAAATAGTAAAAAAATTCTAAAAAATGTAAAATTTGGTTTGCAAGTACATATTTATATGGAGATCATGTTGAACGGTTCGGATCGACCGTTAGGATTTTGAAAACTCAAAAAGTGAGCCGTAGCACGGAGGGGCCCTTATATACGCGTAGCATATTAGCCAGATTCTATATATATATATATATATATATATATATATATATATAGAGGACAGTGCTACGGTGCTATCTACGGAATTTATGTGCCATCTACTATGTAGCTTTTGTGTTACAAGCGTGCATCTAATTATTCTGCTAGATTTGATAAATAAAATATACTAGTTGATAATGAATTCACTATAGAATTGAAACATTATTATTTATTGTTGAAGGTATAAAATCAATAATTATTTGTAAATTGGCAAATGAGACTTCACATTGGCATGTTATCTGTAGTAACTAGGAAAAAAAAACAGAGATTTCCGATCACAAGTTCACAGTCACACCTATGCATTATGCACACCGAATGTCCATTGATTGTATGTAACAAAAGATCTATAGCAGGCAGTTTTGTTTGGTGCAAAGTTATTATTGTTCTTATAATCTTATTGCCATTTTTTTATGGAACATAGCGGGTATATATAATTTATTAGGGTTTTCTAAACCTCTCATGTAAATTACATTTTAGTAATACAATTTTTTTGGTGACGAACTGGCGATTGCAAGGATTCTTCCAACTAGATATTTTTCAGGGTAAATTTTGCTGGAGGTCACTGAATTTTGTTTTTTGTCACAAATTAGTCACTCAAGTTTAATTTATTTTTCTATGGACACTCAACTTTTCATTTATTCTAATCAAGTCACTCTATAACTATTTCTTCCAATATACTAACGGAATATGCTTATTCCATCCAAAATGCTAACAAAATATATTCATTCCGTCCAAAATACTAACGAAATATGTTCATTCTGTTCAAAATGCTACTTATTTTATTAGTTTTTGGATGAAAAAAATTATAGAGTGACTTGATTAGGACAAATGAAAAATTGAGTGGCTACAGCGGGACAAATCAAACTTGAGTGACCAGTTCGTGACAAATGACAAAGTTTAGTGACCTTTAGCGAAATTTACCCTATTTCTAGCTTATCTTTTCATATTATATTTAAAATATATGCATAAGTAGAATAAAACTAATTTACATTAAAAAAAATTAATTTCAAACTACAAATTTGAACAGTTAGTATTGATCCATTTGGTGAGCTAAGCATTTATGTCATAATTTATTTTGGGGAATTTGTTTTGCATCGGTTTGGGAAGTTGAATAATAAATTGTTTTAGTGTGCTACCCTTTTACTTTTAATAATTTTCAGTTTATTGATCTTATAGAAAACAATTTTGAAAAGTAAAATAAATTACAACATGAATGTCTGATCAAGACAACAAACTAATATCTAGCATGTATTTGTCCATAATCTTTTTTATTATTAATGCAAATGTTATTTATATATTTTTTTTAACTTTTGCTCTTATGTTACTACATTTAATTCCTAGCAATTATTGCTTACAAATGAAATACATAAACCTAATCTTTGCCTTAGGAAAAGATCTTAAGTATAATATAACTGTTCTATTGATATTAATTAATTTTGTACATTTCAAAGCTAAGATTTTCAAATAAATGATAAGTTTACAAATAAGCTAAGCACAAACAATAAAAAAAAAATTATAACTACACAAAGGAGAAAATTTCTTTTGACTTTTGTGAACTATTAAAGCTGTTAATTGTTTACTCGTTAAATTTTTTTCATATAATGATATCTTAATTTATGTATATATAACGAACCACATATTGCTGACTATATTTTTTTTTAAATAATTTGTTATGACAGTTATACTGGCATATAGTCAATCAACGGTGTACTTCTATGCAGCTTATGTCATCCAAATATTTGCCGGGATGTTTTGTGAGGGTAGCGTGGATTCACTTTCTCTTGCCTATATGGTAAATTGTTCTTAAATTCTTAAATTATCTCTAGACAAATGATATGAGAGGAGCGATTCACTTACAATATTTAAAAGTTACAACATCTTACAACAATTTGGCTTTGTGATTTTCAAAGTCCAAATAGTCGTATCCAAATCATTAAACATGACTTCTATATTAAAATATGCTTGAAGATCAAATTTTACATATTTTTGAATCTTTTTTATCATTTATTAAGTATTTTCCAAAAATGTTGTTTTTAGACAATTCTGGACCACTGAAAACAACAGTTTTGTAAAATACTTAATAAATAGTAAAAAAATTTAAAAAAATGTAAAATTTGATCTCCAAGCACATTTTAAATATAGATATCATGTTGAACGGTTTGGATAGACTGTTTGGACTTTGAAAATCGCAAAATCGAATTATTGTAAGATGTTGTAACTTTCAAATATTATAAGTGGATCCCTCCTCATGATATAATTATATAAATATGGATGAGTCATATAAATGCTTATTTTGACAAAAGAATATGATAATGTGACATAATAACAATTCATTTTTAAGTTAGAAAGTGCAAATAGTATATTTTTTTATGAGAGGACTAACAGTATATTTTTTTTATTATAAAATTTAGATATTTTAAAGAACAAAAATGAAAAGTTTCAAATTTTATAGAGTGTGCTTAGTGTTCCTTGGTCTCTACCTTCATCTGCTCATGGTTATATATTATCACAGTTTAGCAATGCAAAATTTGAATTCCGTGCTAACTAGAATTATATTGTTAAAACGGAAATAATAAAATACTAGGTTGATTATGAAATGGTTAAGCTACAATATGCTTGCTTGCTTAGTCTTGACCATTACTTTTATTCTTTAAATTATAATGTACAGAAAGTATGTTATTTGATATTTAGTATCATCGTTTAGTTTGCACCGTGCTAGTCACAAAATTCATATTACAGAAGACCCAGAGATAATTTGTCAATTTTAGGCACTGCCAACAGTCAACAGAGTCCAAATAAAATCTGGGGTAAATATTTTAACAGAGCAGTTTTGACTTTATGCAGTGCAGAACTATAGAATCAAAACAGCATTGTATATTTGTATGTATGAAGTTGAAAACTACTTTGTTAAAATCTTTTACCCGAAAATCTGAAGAAAATCCGGACTCTAGACCCAACTTTGACTTTTTATAATTTTTGACATTTTGACTGTAACGAGAAGGAAAATCTTACAGCTACTACAATTCCCTGAAATAACTCAAATTTTGTGTTTTGATACGACCGTCCGATCAGAATTCGAGACAATGACAAAATCTGATCCAAACGGTTTAATAGTGCCAAAGAAGATTGAACGGTTCAGATCCAAACACAAAATTTAAGATACCTTAGGTGATCTCAATTCTGAGCGAGCCACCTCGTTTTTCTTCCCAACTGAACCATGACCGATGACTTGTTGTTGACAGGCTGACAAGGTCGACGAGCGGCGGCGCGCGTCGGTTTTTGGCGCCTTCACTGGCATTTGCACCGCCGGAGTTGTCTCCGGAATACTAGCAGCTCGCTTCCTCCCCACCTCTTCGATTTTTCAGGTCTCTTCTTCTCTCTTCTCTCTTCTCTCTTCTCTCTTCTCTCTTCTCTCTCGTACGATTGTCACTTCTAATTGTCTAGATCAGAGAAATGTACGCCTGGTCTCTGTCTGTCACCTGTGTACTGTAATATTACAGGTTTCAGCGGTGTTCAAAGTGATTACAGCCATCTATCTAAGAGCATTTTTACCAGAATCAGGAAATGGAATTGCCATCTCCGACGAGGAGATCAACAGTCCCCTCTGTTCTCCTTCTACTGGCACCGAGCCATCTCCGAATCTGCCGGTCTTTCGCAAGATCCCTTCTATTTCTGACATGACCAATCTCCTCACTAGCAGGTCATTAATTTATTAATTATAAGGTGCTAATTCAAATGAGTGAGGCTACAGTACTATGTGTAGCGCATATTAGTTTGTACTATGAACTAATATTTACATTTTCAAAGTCCTAACAATCCATCTGAACCATTCAACATTAACTCCATATGAAAATGTATTTGTAAATTAAATTTTACATTTTTTAGAATTTTTTTACTATTTGTTAGATAGGTAGAAAATCACTTAATTTAAAGATTTTAGACCATTAAAAAATAGTGATTTTCAACCTAATCACGTTGAATGGTTTAGATCAACTATTTGGACTTTGGTCTGTAGTACGGACCAATCTGCGTTATGTATACTACCATAGCCTCACTCAATTGAAATAATTAAGTATATAACATAGAATCAGGTTAGTCAAATTGCATTGTTGTTCTGAGTTGTCTGTTCTCTGTCTTTCTTGCTGACAGTTCTACCATGTCTAAAGCAGCAATAATTACCTTCTTTAGTGGCATCGGTGAATCTGGTCTTTCGACTGCTTTACTGGTATTATTACTGAATCTTATGTGTATGTTTAACTACTTGAGTTACTATCTAATTAAACAGTTGATGTTATCCATGATTTTTTTTTTTTTCAGTATTATCTAAAGGTGCAATTTCACTTCAGCAAGAACCAATTTGCCGATTTGTTGCTAACTAGTAATGCCGCAGCAACCATATCCCAGGTATACATCTAAGACTTGCAGCTGCTCTATTACTAAAATAAACACTGATTCTTTAATTTATAATTTTTTTCAGAAAAGAGGCAAAGGCCCATTGTATTACCAGATAATCAGTATTTACAAAAATTAAGCCTAAGTAGTTCCCTCTGCTCCCAGAATAAAATCCCAAAACAGTGCAGATGGTCTTAGCAACTCAACACTTGATTCACTGATAGAACTATCAGCTACTAGCATACCAGAGACTGGTACAGGATTCAAGAGTTAACAGTTCTTGTCTCATCCCACACATTTTGCATCATGGACCTTACCTGCTTTGATTTATAAAATTGTATTGTCTGAAGTGAGTCCTATCATAATCAATGCAGCTTACGCTGATGCCATTTTTGGCTCCAAGACTAGGTGAGGAGAAACTACTTATTATTGGGCTCTTAGGATGTTGTGGATATGTAAGCTACCTTTTGCTTTTGCAGTTGTTTTTATTGCTCCTATTAATGCATCGACTTCACAGTTATTGATTGAACTTCTTGAACTATTGACACATGTCGCAGGTTTTCTTCTTCAGTATTGCTTGGTCCTATTGGGTGAGTTTTATGCATTATTTATCAGCTATCATTTGTTATATATATATTTTTTTAATTTTATTGTATGCAAGGCTTTCAGTTGTTCATTATCAAATCATCAATTTTTTTGTCTTACAAATCATATATTTATGTATTTAGTTGTGTAACGGTATTTCAGGTTCAGTCCTTCAAGTCCCACACAGGGTGGGTGCCCACAAGAACAAGAACCAATTTTGCACAATTTGAATTTATTATGCGGGTTGGGTTATTTGAAAAAAAAATATTATAACCAAGAAAAAGTATGCTGCTGAACCTTGATTTTATTAAATTCAAGACAAAATACTCTACTATATGCCCTGAGAAAAATGCTCTCTGTATCTAAAGACACTTCTATATAATTTTTTTTACTTAATGTTGCATTTGTTTATTTGACTTAATAGGTGCCTTATTTCTCAGCATCACTTGTTGTCCTCACCGTATTTATCTACCCATCTGTAAGTACCCCCCCCCCCCCCCCCCCCCCCCCCCCCCCCCCCAACACACACACACACAAATAAAAATAAAATAATAAATAGATAAATAAAATTAGCATAAACTATGCATAATACACCAAAATTTAACAAGTTCGTCATGTTCTTAATTTATAGATCAGGAGCATCGTTTCCAGAGAGGCTGGATCCACTGAACAGGTACTATAGTTTGCAAACAATTTAAATATCAGCAGTAGTTTAGATTTATCAAACAACATTTTTGAAAATTAGGGATTAGCTCAAGGTTGCATTACTGGAATAAGCTTGTTTGCCAGTATGGTAGCTCCAATTGCATTCACTCCTCTGACAGGTATCTCTTCAACAAATATATATACTAAATAGCAGATATCTCATAATTGTTCACATGATTTAAAATTTGACTAGAAAATTATAATATTTTTCTTTTTAGCCTTGTTTTTGTCTGACGAAGCTCCTTTTGAGTTCAAAGGCTTCAGTATTCTGTGTGCTGGATTTGCAACGGTAAGAACTTGTACACTGTGAGTATATACAACATGACAATTGTTTATATTCTCTGAAATTTGATCATTATGCACCTGTTTCAAAAATGCAGCTAGCAGCTTTTGCAGTGAGTATTTCAATGAGTACTTTGCCTTCTTTAGCAAGTTAGATAAAGAAAAGATAGCTAAAGGTGTAAACAGTTGACACAATTTGTGTGTAACAACTGATAGAAATACCAACTATCCTTCATGGATCATAATCTCAACAATTCAAAAGGTTCATTTCTTGAGTAGTGACTCTTGTAAAGGAAAAGAAAAGAACTGATTTCAATTTAGGTAATGAAAATGTTTTGTTCATCTTGAAGAATTATTAACTTATGGGCCCCCGGAAACAAGTCAATGGGTTTGATTTACATTAGCCTCAAAAGTAAAAAAATGCTATCTGAAATCTAAATACACAGCCAATGAGCTAACGATAAAATGTTAGTAGCATAGTCGATCCATAATGGAGATTTAGGGATCATGTCATCAGGAGGTGGGTTGGAACTTTCATTTGGACGGCTTGTACTTACAAAAAAAAAAAAAAAAAAAACATTGATACGCGGACCTGTCCGGACAAATAAAAGAGCTCGTCACGCTCTGATCCGACATATCATGTTATATCATGTTATGACACGGTTTTGGCAAAACATGTGTCAGTCGCGTGAACATGTCGTGTATCGTGATCATTTTTCAGAATAAATGACAAGACGACATAATACGCGAACTAGTATGGCCACAGCACGTGACCAAAATAACATTAACTTGTGTCATTATTTATTTCAAATAATAATTTGAATTACGAACGATATATTTGTTTTTATATATAATTTTTTTACAACATTGTTTCTTTAATTTGCTATGCTATTATATATTTTTTTTATTATTTTATTTTTTTTCTTACTTAAACTAACATAAAATTTGAAAAAGAAAATAGTTGAATATGATCAAACATGACCGGTTATATCACATTTAATTACGACGTGACTAATATATCGTTATCATTTTTATAATTTTAATTACGATACAACACATATTCACATCCCGTGAACCTTTACTTTAAAAGAGGCATAAAAGCCCATTTCATTGCTGAAATATATAATTACAAAAACCAAGTTAACTAGCCAGAAGCTAGACTAAGCCATCCAGATTCAAAGCAAAGATAGAAATATAGCAAAAACAACAGCCAGAAAACTCATAGCTGGCTGAACAAACAAAAACATAGAAATGTGAATCTGGCCATACTCCAAAATAAGAACTAAGTAAAGATACTACTGGATGAAATGGCAGCACTGAGTAAACTTCATGCAGGAGGCATCCCATCACCAGGGGCCTGGTAAACCACCATTTCCTGAGGCATATAGCTGGCTAAAGGTATAGCATCTTCTAGTACTGGAAGCCAGTCCCCAACAGCAGTCTGGATATTAGAGTTTAAATGACCTGTCCAATAAAGCACCATAGATTTGATTAATAGTATTAGTGATCTAGCAGTGTGAGGAGGTTTATTGTTGAAGCAAAGATCATTTCTATGCTTCCATACAATCCAACATAGTGCACTAAGAACAATTAAAAATCCAGTTCTTTGGACAGCAGATAGCTGACAAGCAAAGTCTATAATATCATGAAAATGTTCCCAAGTATGCATTATGTTTTGGCTTTGTCCTAACCAGAACCAAATCTGTTGTGTCAGAGAGCATTTTAGGAACAGGTGTGTGACAGTTTCATTTTCAGGGCATAATAGGCACTGTTGATCTCATGTCCATCCTTTGCTAACTAAGTTACTTTTGGTGAGAATTTTATTATGCTGTGAAAGCCACATGAATATCCTAAGTTTAGGTGGTATGGGCAAATGCCACCATAGCATGGGTAATATAGGTATGGTTCCTCTGAAATTAAGAAACTTATATAAAGATTGGGTAGAGAACTGCCCTGATGTCTCCCATCTCCATGTAATGTTAGCACTATCATGAGTGAAAGAAGTAACACTAATTATTTGCAGGATTTCTAACCATTCCTTGAGATTTGTCCCTGTTAGAGTGTTGGAAAATTGTATTCTGGTCCCCTGAGATTGAATAACTTCTTCTAACAGTATATTTTTATTCCTACAGAGTTGATATACAAATGGAAATCTAGTAGCTAAAGAGCAATTAAGGTACCAGATGTCAGACCAAAATTTAACTGTTAATCCTGGAGAATATGTCACACTAATACTTCCTATATGATCTAATTTTACAATGCTATTCCAGAAAGGGGATAAAGGAGAAACAGGGTAAGTATCATACTTAAACTTTATCATTGTTTTCCACATCCCTTGGTATTGATCATTTTTATATTTCCACCACCACTTTAAGAGTAAAGCTATATTCATTTCATTGAGATCTAAAACCCCAAGTCCCCCAAAATGTTTGGCTACACAGATAGTTTCCCAATTCATCAATGCATATTTAAATTTTTTTTCAGAACCTTGCCAAAGAAACCTACGTCTAATTTTATCAATGTCTTTAAGGACAGTAGCTGGTACCCTAAATACTGACAATGCATAGAGAGGAATTGAAGTTAATACTGAATTTAGTAGAGTAACCCTACCTCCTATAGATAATAGTTGGCCTTGCCAATTTGGTAATCTAGATTCTATTTTGTCTATTAAAAAATGCCAGTCTGCCACTGTAAGTTTAGTTTGATGTAAGGGGAGCCCTAAGTATTTTATTGGGAATTGACCTTGTTGACATCTGAATAGCTGATGTATGTTGTCATTTTCAGGATTATTTAATGTGTATAGTTCAGTTTTATCATAGTTCATTTTGATACCAGACAATACTTCAAAAGCAAGCATAGCCCACCAAGCATTTTCTATATTTGTGTCATTGGCTGTGAGGAATAGAATGGTATCATCTGCATAATGGCAATTTGTGACAGCTAAATTATCTATGCATGCTGGTCCTAATCCTTTAATAACCTGTGACTTCCTACCTTTGTAGAAAATTTTACTAAGTGTGTCAGCTGCTAAAATGTATAAGAAAGGGGACAATGGATCTCCCTGTCTAACCCCTCTCTTACAATAAAAATACTCTGTAAGTTCACCATTTATGATTAGACAAGATTGAGAACTGGTCAACCAAAGAGTTCCCGTGAACCTTTAAAGTCATGCGTATATTACTGGAGTCTGCATCGTCTGAGTTAATACATCTCGATAGTCTGATTTTAAATGGAGCCAATCTGGCATCCGCCTATAAAACAAGGAGCTCTTTAATATTAATACAATCTAATTGACACGTATTTTAAAGCTGATCGGACAGTACAGATGCATTAATTCAAAAGATTCTTTTTTGAGTTAATGCAGAGGATACGAATTCATATTACTGTTGCGTTCTCTTCAGATATTTGCTCAGGCAGCTCAGCCTAACATTTGGTACGTCGTATATACAAATTTAATGACAATAAAGCTAATTAACAACTCTATGGGCTCTTATTCCCACAGTAAGCCCACAAGTCTGTCCAATTGTTGCCTTGATGGCCACTGTATCAAAAACGATATAGATTTCTTAACTACACGCAATTTTTTCAACTATCGGAAAAAGAAATTGGTAGGAGCGAAAGGTCTATCATTTATTTAAAACATAGGAAAATTTCGTTATTACTATAAAGGACATATAACAGGAGCTAGAAAAAACAATGCTTTATGCTTTATAGCCTATCCTATATTCACAAATCACAAGATGATATTTCAAGGCGTTTATCAGAAAAGGTAATGGTTTTATTTTGTTGATATTTCATGGATAATTACATGATTCTCATAATGTATTAGATCTGAATATCTGATACAAAACATATCAACATTGTAAGATAACATACCTATAATTTTTTTTTTTATTATTTTGACAATTATTTTGTCAAATGTATTTGGTTGCCGATATATTTTTATCTATCGTTGAATACGTCTATGGAGTATTTAAGAAAATACAAATTTGACTAAAAGTGTGAGATTCATGATGTAATTACAACCCATGTTTTTATGTGATTTGTTATTGATATAAATATTTAATGTTGTACTTCTTTCCATCTAAAAGTTTTCTGGCTTCGATTCTTGGTTCTCACAAATTTATTTAGGCAAGATCCGAGAATTAATCACCAGAGGGTAGGAGCAATTTGAAAGAGCAGAAAATGCGTCCTCAATTGTGATAAAGAGAATATACAGGGGCAAATACACAAATGTAAAATGAAATGGAGTAAAAAAGAAGTGACAACTGACATATATAGGAACCAGGATCAACCGCAAGTCCTTATCCTCTGAGGTAACAGAATATTTGTCTTTAGAAATAGACCGTTCGATCAGAATCCTGGTCAATCCGGTCTGAGTTGGAATGCAGTTCGGATCTCCTAAAGTAACCCAACTTTTGAGTTTAGATCTGGACCGTCAGATTCAAATCGGACTGTTAGATTGAAGGGCCCTGTGCGCTCACCACGGGCCGGATTGGCCCGGATTGGAATCGGACGGTCTGGATCTAAAATAAAAAATTGGGTTACTTTAGGGCATCTCTTACGGCGGAATATGATCGAACGGTTCCGATCTAAACAGAAATATTCTGTTACCCTAGGTGAATGAATTGATCACCATCGCCGTGGTCCCGCTCCCGCCAAGGACCTGAAAAAGACGCTGTTTTTTAGGCTGTTGGTGCTGCTTTGTAGCAAGAAAGGAACCCAATTCTTCCTTCATACTCTCTCTTTTTGAAAATCCTTCTTTCATACTCTCTCAATGGAAGAAAACCTCCTACTTTACTCCTGCAACAACAGCCTCCTCTCCCTTCCCCAGATTCTCCACCAATGGCGTTTAGCCATGACGACGCGGTCCTCCTACACGGCGATCTCGACCTCCACATCATCGCCGCCCGTAACCTCCCCAACCTCGACCTCTTCTCCGAGCACCTCCGTGGTTGCTTCTCCTATTGCGTGCCTCCTCCCACTACTACTCGCTCGCCTCCTCCCTCTGACGACGAACAACACCATCATCCACACAAACACCACCACCACCACAACCACCATCACAGGGTACTGTACACTGATTAATTCGTTAGTATCTTTTTAATCAAAATTTTAGCGATACAGTCTCTACTCTCTACCCAATGGTGAACAGTTTCACTTAATTTTTTAGGTTCTGACAGTCCACAATGAACTTAATTGAGCTCCTCGTAATACTTTTACTGGCACTAAAACATATACTTTGGTGGTTATATTTATGAGAAATAGGCTTATTGAACTACTATATTTATCTGTAATTTAGATGGCATTGATATTTGTTGGTGAGTATATATAAATTGCCCAAAGAGCTTGCTGGTACAGTAAATAGATGACAACATAATATGGGCCAAATCAGTCCATAGCAAGAGCACGTGTTAGAAGAGTTGAAAACTATGTGAATTTTGCCAGCAGGGACTAATTTGTGGCGGTTGTTCTTGTTAAAACCAGGGAATAACCAGTGACCCATATGTGAAAGTTTGCGTCGCTGAAACCACAGTTGCACGCACCAGTGTCATCCACAACTGCGATGAACCCAATTGGGACGAGCACTTCAGGATTCCGCTCGCGCACTATGCCTCCATGCTGGAGTTCGTAATCAAGGATGAAGACACATTTGGTGCTCAGATCATCGGTACTGCCACCGTCCCCGTCTCATTCATCACCTCCGGTGAGCCTTTTGATAAGTGGCTTTATGTGGTGGACCCCTCTGGCCAGTCGGACGATCCCAAACCACAAATCCATGTCGCTTTTAAATTCACTCCAGTTGATGATAACCCAGTGTATAAGGATGGGATCACTGGTGACCGCTTGAGTCGCGGGGTGGAGGATGCGTACTTCCCGATGAGGAAAGGTGGACAAGTGACATTGTACCAAGATGCCCATGTGAGAGATGGGGAGTTGCCGGAGATACGGTTGGATGGCGATAGAGTATTTGCACATGAGAAATGTTGGGAGGATATCTGTCATGCTATATTGGAGGCACGGCATTTGATATATATCGTAGGATGGTCAATTTACACAGAGGTTAGGCTTGTCAGGGAGTCGACTAGGCCCCTGCCTGAGGGTGTGAAAACACTCGGAGAATTGTTGAAGTACAAGTCAGAGGAAGGGGTGAGGGTCTGTTTGCTTGTTTGGGATGACAAGACTTCAAATGAAACTCTCATTATAAATATGGTGAGAAATACATACAAACATAAAAATGAATGTTTCAACTTGAATTTACAGCGCTTGATGTAGTGAATGGAAGTGTAAGAGTAATACATAAAGTGTTTAGTTGTGAACTAATGAATGTTGTTTTACTGTATCATGATTGATTGATTGATTGATTTTTTTTTTTTATGTAGGGAGGATTGATGCAAACTCATGATGAGGAGACGAGACGGTATTTTAAGCATTCAACAGTTATTTGTGTGCTTTCACCGCGGTATCCAAGTAGCAAGCTTAGCATAATGAAGCAACAGGTAGTCATTTCCAAAAAAATTCTTTTTTTTCTTTAATTTATTTCGACATGCAACAATAGTGGTGATAAATGTAGTTGTCTCTGGCCTGTAATTGAATCATGAATCTATCTATTTCAGCTTAGTTCGTCTTTATTACAATTCCCATTACTCATACCCTGTTTGTACCCCCACAACGCTATACATGCTGCATGGAAATTTCTTTCTTTTGAAATTTCACATCACATACTCCTTTGCAACACTAGCATTTATAAGAAAGAAACCAAGCTTAAAAATGTCTGTGTTGCACTGTATATCTCAAAGTATATGATTGTGATAATGCCTTTTTTTTTCATGTAACCTTTTGTTAATCAAGGTTGTGGGGTCAATTTACACGCATCATCAGAAATGTTTGATACTGGATACAGCGGCGCCTCAAGGCAATAGAAAGATCACGGCTTTTATTGGAGGACTTGATCTTTGCGATGGCCGATATGATACACCACAACACAGGCTATTTCATGACCTTGACACTGTCTTTGCAGGCGATATTCATAATCCCACTTTTAATGTATGGAATCTATTCAATTGCCAATTTTGTTCATGTTATGAATATTGACTATAGTAGTTCAGTAGCAAATGAATTTAGCTGAATGTTAGTTTATGATCGTATGTTAAGACGTACACCATCTATACTACTAACATTTACAAATACCAAATTTCATTAATGTACATGTTATGCTATGACATGTTTGGTATTGGAGTGCCATGGTCATGACTAAGTTTCCATTAGGTTACCTGGTTTTTTAAATGAATCAAGGAAAATTTGCTTGTTTTGAAATCTATTTTTTGGGCGAATTTTGTGTGTACTATTCAAAAACCTCAAAATTACGTATTTCTCCTCCTAAAGTTCATAATATCATATTTATCCTTCTAAAATTCAAAAACTCGCACATTTACCCAATTTATTGTCTTTTCTATTAAAATTTATATTACATTTATAAAGTTTCCATTTTACCCTCTATGCAATGAAAAATATGTAGCATGTGTCAAAGAAAGGTTCAATCTTCTAATTGGCCCGTTTTTTAGGACAAATGGTTCATTTTCTTACTTGTAATGCATAGACAAGCGTATGCTAAATGCCACTTCGTGCGTGTCACAAGTATGTAAATAAATTGTTTGTCCTCACAAACCAGCCAATTAAAAGATTGGACCTTTATCTTACACATGCTTACATATTTTCATTGTTTAATATAGGGTAAATGGGAACTTCACCAATATATAGCAAGTTTAAAATAGAAAAGACAGTAAATTAGGTAAATGTGAGTTTTTGAAATTTTAGAAGGATAATATGATATTATAAATTTTAGAAGGGGAAATACGTGATTTTGAGGTTTTTGAAGGGTATACATGAAATTTGCCTTTTTCTTAACACATGCCATTAAAAGATAATCATTGCCGGTCTGTGTTTTTATCCGGTGTATACCTTTTCATGAAAGAATTGTTTTATATAGCTGTACTTTTGGTGTAATTTGACGACTAAAAAAAAGATAAAACACTAGTGCACTGAATAAGTTCTGAATTCTATCATTTCTGATTTTTTTTAAGGCTCAAAACAAAGGTCCCAGACAGCCATGGCATGACCTACACTGCAAAATAGAAGGGCCTGCGGCATATGATGTACTTATAAATTTCGAGCAACGCTGGAGAAAAGCAACAAAGGTAAAGCTACGGAGATTACTCAATTGGTTTAGCAAAAAGTCACTCTGGCGTGATGACGCGCTAATTAAAATTGACCGCATCTCATGGATACTTGGTCCCAATGCCTCTTCAACTGACCCATACGGTGATCCTGACTTGTGGGTCTCCGGAGAGGAAGATCCTGAGAACTGGCATATTCAGGTTAGAGTTTAATTTTTGAAAGGAAAAATTATTTACTGCCTAAAATAAGCATTAACAAATGTCTTAATGCGCCTTACTGATCTAGTATTTGCTTTTTTTTATCTGTTGTAGCTAAACCTATTTTTATCTAGTGTGCCATTTTTCATCTTCTTCTTTTATGATGAAGCATAGTATTTTTTTCAGAGACAAAGAGTTTGTAACATAAATAAATTATCATTTATGTTGAAGTTAATTTCTGTTATATAAACCTGTCAGATCTTTCGTTCTATTGACTCTGGATCATTGAAAGGAGTTCCTGAATTTTCTCATCGAGCTGAGACTAAGGTGATATTGTTGTTTATAATTCTCTGAAATCAAGTAAATTACTATTTCATGTTTCTGGATTTTTATAGTTGTCTTGTGCTTTGTTTATGTTGTTAGTCTCACAAGCTTGTTCGTGGCAAAAACATAATAATTGATCAAAGTATCCACACAGCATATGTGAAAGCTATCAGGTCTGCAAAGCACTTCATATACATTGAGAATCAGTATTTTATTGGCTCCTCCTATGGCTGGCCGTCTAAACATACAGGTAGACATGACGCCCCGACGTCTTAATGTAAAATTGATGAGTGAGGCTATGGTACTATGCATAGCGCCTGAATATCTAGATTTCAAAGTCGTAACAATCGATCTGAACTGTTCAACATGATCTCCATATGTAAATGTACTTGGAGACTAAATTTTATATTTTTGAGAATTTTGTTACTATTACTTAGATATGTAGAAAATCACTACTTATGAATGGTCTAGAATCTGTAGATCAAGTGATTTTCTACCTATCTAAAATAATAGTAAAAAAATTCTAAAAAAATGTAAAATTTGATTCACAAGTACATTTTCATAAGGTGTTCATTTCGAACAGTTCAGATCGACTGTTTGAACTTTGAAATGGAGATATGGATCCATAGTACAAACCAATCTGTGCTATGCATAATACCATAGCCTCACTCAAAGTTGATTGCAAATTTTGACTGCAGCTGGAAATTGTTGATCTAACCAACAGGTCGACCTAGCCCATTCATAGCTGACCTGGTGAATTAATTGGGCTGCTCCAGGTTGCTACTGGATCGGCTCTGACCTGACCTTTTTAGTCAATATCTTAACAATCAAAGGCCAATGTTTCCAATTATCCTTTTTTTTAAACAATAAAAATAAAAATATAATGAATAACAGCATTTATACAAAACTAACAAGTCCAATAATTTGATCATGCCAATCCAATTAGTCAACTAGACCCGATTGATCATCAGATTCAAAGAAATACTGCTTGGCCTACTACGGTAGTTGGGTTGGATAAAACATAATTCATTATTTTAATTAAAAATGCAAACCCTTGTAGTTTTAATATACCTAATTAATTTCAGGAGCTAACAATCTGATACCTATGGAGCTTGCTTTGAAGATTGTAGAGAAAATCAGAAAAAGTGAGCGCTTTTCTGTTTACATAGTCATACCAATGTGGCCCGAGGGGAACCCCACTTCCACTTCTATGCAAGAGATTCTCTTCTGGCAGGTAATCAAATTGTGGCCGCAGAGGCGGAACTAGAAAATTTAGATAGGGGGCGCTGAAACGTAAAATGCAAAAATCTTTAATCTGTGATAGGTAGGATTTGAACTCAAGTATTCACAACCAGTGTTGTAAAAAATGGCCATTTAGCCCGACTAATCGGCCTATTAGTCGTTGGCGGTGACCAAACCGTTATGAATCATCCGTTTCCGTTTATATGGCCAGTTGGTCATTTTTATTATTCCTTTTTTTTCTGCATTTATTTGTTACATGTATTATACTTTATCTTGTCTTATCTGAGTTTTTCTAAATGATAATTTCATAAAAATTTATTATTAACAATGAAATTAAGTTAAAATAAGTTTATTTTGATAAGTTTGACGAGTTAAATTAATCATTTTTAATAATTACCAGTATATGCACATAATTTTAATGAAAACGCAAAATTATCCGTTAAATTCCTATTGCTGCATACCGATTAATCACTTAACGGTACTCCGTCCGTCCAACGAGCGCAAACCATTGTTTACAACACTGTCCACAACCACAATGTGGAATTTTAACCACTAGGTTACAGGCACACATTTGATATTTCACGAGGGAGGCTGAATCATATAAAAACTTTAAAAAAAAATTAATTAAATTTCAATATAAATAATTAAAAAAATTAAAATTATAGGGGTGGCTAAGCACCCTTTGGGTTGCATTAAGATCCGCCCTGATTGCGGGGCTTATGTTATCCAACAACTTTTACATGCACCTTGATATTTTGGATCAATTTGTATTGCAGGGGCAAACAATAATGATGATGTATGCTATCATAGGTCGAGAGCTTAGTTCGTCGGGGCATGAAAATGAACACCCACAATATTATCTGAACTTTTACTGCCTCGGAAACCGTGAATCAAATAATTCACAATATGGAGATCATATTTCAGAAAATAACCCTGCGGTAAGTAGTTGTATGACATATCTTTGTATGAGATCATCTTTAAAAAGATTTTAGATTTATCTTGTAACTATTGGAGCTTTAAACAGGCTGCTTCGGCAAGAAAGCATAAGCGGTTCATGATATACGTGCATGCCAAAGGCATGATTGTCGATGATGAATATGTGATCATTGGTTCAGCGAACATAAACCAGAGATCTCTAGATGGTTCAAGAGACACTGAAATAGCCATGGGTGCGTATCAACCGCACCACACTTGGGCTAGCAATAATGGCCACCCTCATGGCCAGGTAATAAATATCCAAATACACACCTACACATATTTAATTTAATTTAAAAAAGGGGTTGTAAGAATTGTTGAGCACCTTATTTTGGAAACCACCCTCCAAAAGCTCTAAAAATTTCGATAGTTGTACTGGCTGAAACAATGCATAACAATTATGTTGGATGATAAAAAGGCATATGATTGGCATGGTTATATATAGTTTGATTTTGAATATAGAAAAGGGTGCACTGGACCGGAAAACTGTGCTGCAGTAGTATCTAACAATGATGCTTTGTGCATAGGTCTACGGGTACAGGAAATCACTATGGGCAGAGCACCTGGGTTCTTTGGACTCACCAGTGCTGGAGGAGCCACAGAGTCTTGATTGCGTGAAGTATGTGAATAAAATTGCAGATGACAACTGGGCTAGATACACAACTGATCAAAACATGTCCTTGATAGGACACCTATTGAAGTACCCCATCCACGTGGAGAAAAATGGAGTTGTTGGTGCCCTGCCAGGTCATGAAAAATTTCCTGATGTGGGTGGCAAGGTCTTAGGAGATAACGGCGCTCTTCCTGACGAGTTAACCATGTAAATATATCGTATGAGCTCTATGTGGTAGAGCCTCTTCCTTTCTGGTGTCTCTGACTTGTTTCTATATCAATGGCAAAGGTAAAGGAGGGGAAGTAGTTATCTAATGTTTGTTAAAAATATTAATCTAAATTAGTTTGATATTGTTCTGCCCCTTAATTGTCCTAGTGTTAAGTTGTAAGGATGGGAACCAGGTGTGTAAAAAAGCACAGAAAAAAAATAGATGATTATGATCTGTAATTATGTACATGTGTTCAACTATTAATTTCAGCAATTTTAATTGAATAATTTATTTTATCGATATATCTCATCAATCAATAAATCAATATAATGTTCATTAGAGAATTGATATGATACATGAGTCTATAGAGCCGTCGCACTAGAATCCTAAAATGGAAAGAAATGTAACGGAACAATTTACAGCAAGGGAAAAGATAAGCTAGTGGTACAATCTGCAATGAAATGTCTTGGGGCGGTTTGTTTTTTACCAAGGATTTCCAATATCAACTAACAGCGTCAAATAAAATGAACTATTTATGTTTTTGTTTGCATTCTTTTTTTTTTTTGTTGTTGTCTTTTTGTTATTAACTTGGTCAATCGTACTTTAAGAAAAAACATGCCCAAAGGTTAACTAGTTCATCGAATTGCTAAAATGAGTGTATTGTCAATGTAGATATTGCATATTTGCATGTGAACATTTCTGAAGCAAACAGGACCCCTGGGGTCTACTATGTTCTGCCACTGGCAAACACAATAATGCTGACTTTTGGGGCAGTAGACTTGTTTAATACGGAACGGAACCATTATTGCGAAGAAATTTTGCGCATATTTCTCTTTGATTTTGACCTTTTTTATCAGCTAAAATCATCAAAACCAAGATTTGCTCGGCCAGACCAATTAGTTGGAAGAGAATAGTCAAGTCTGCTTGGGGTAAAATACTTTAACAGAGCAGTTTTCTCTTCATACAGCCTAAGAAGCCTATGTAGTGCTGTTTTAATTCTACAGTCTGTGTGCTGGATGAATCCAAAGCTGCTCTGTTAAATCTTTTGGCCTGCAATGCATGCATGGTCTCTATCGGAGCCGTCACACTAATCCATGCCATACGAAATCGGAGCCGTCACACTAATCCAATACTCGGACAAACAGGCCACATCTGCCAGGAGCTCCATGCTCCCCCTTTCAAGAAATGTGGTAGTGAGCCCCACCAATGAGTCTGACGAGAATTGTGCCCCACAGTCAGAGACCGAGTCCAACACCAACACCCCTACCAAGTCCGAGTCGACCCCGACCAACGCCTATTCCCAATTTCCAACAGGAGAGCCGAGAGCGTATGGCTGAGAATTAAATTATTGCCGAATCCAACATTGGGTCCCAGCTAGGAACCGAAATTTTTATTAATAGAAAAAAGAATAAATTAATGTCGACATAGAATAAAGAATTCGTCAGATTTTGAAATCTAACAAAGACGTTACGGTTCGTAACGTCCAGGGGGACGTTACGAACCGTAACAGCCAGCTTAACAACCTACCATCGCTAATCAAAGCAGCTTAAGAGCTGACCGTTCAGAACAATAACGGCCAGCGATAGAAGGAAAAAAAAATCGGAGGTTTGACCATTGGGAACGATGACGTCCCGGGAGAAGAAAAAAATAAAAATAAAAAGGTGTGGCCGTTCCGAAGAATAACGGCCAAACCCTTTATATTAAAACACCTAAAAAGAATAACGGTCAACATTCAAACACCTAAAAAGAGTTTTGGATAGCTCCGTACGCTCAACTATTTTATATTAAAATTGGTAGTTAGCAATCTAAAGCTACATATATGTGACACCTAGATAAAGACAATCTATATATAAACTAAAATACCAATAAATTATTTGGTTTGAATTTTTTCGAAATTAATTCGACACACATTGTCAAAATTATCAAATAATATAATTTTATTTTCAGGAAATCTCGTCTGTTGTAAACCCTTGTAGCATGTCAAATACTAATTATTTATTGATTTGAGTTAAAAGTAAGTTTCTTTATAACAAAACAAAAATACTCGGTCTTTTTCTTGGTCATACTTAGGGCTGCACAAAAAATTCGTAGTTCGTAATTCGATTTGAGTTTGATTCGAAAAAGTTCGTAAAAGTTTCGATTCGAAATTGAGTTCGTTCGAAATTAATTCAAACCAAACTCAAACTGGAAACATCAGACTAATATTCATCTTCAAATTTTAATTTAAATATGACTAGGGCTGCAAACGAACCGAACCGAACTTATCTCCAGTTTGAGTTTGGATTAGTTTCGAACGAACTCAATTTCGAAAAAATTCAAACCAAATAATTTGTTGGTGTTTTAGTTTATACATAGGTTGTCTTTATCTAGGTGTCACATATATGTAGCTTTGGATTGCTAACTACCAATTTTAATATAAAATAGTTGAGCGTACGGAGCTATCCAAAACTCTTTTTAGATGTTTGAATGTTGACCGTTATTCTTTTTAGGTGTTTTAATATAAAAGGTCTGGTCATTATTTTTCGGAACGGCCGCATCTTTTTTTTTTTTTTCTTTTCTTCCGGGACGTCATTGTTTCCAACGGTCAAACCTCCGATTTTTTTTTTCCTTCTATCGCTGGCCGTTATTGTTCTGAACGGCCGCCCTTAAGCTGCTTTGATTAGCGATGGTAGGCTGTTAAGCTGGCCGTTACGGTTCGTAACGTCCCCTGGACGTTAGGAACCGTAACGTCTTTGTTAGATTTCAAAATATGACGAATTTTTTATTCTATGTCGACATTAATTTAATATTTTTCTATTAATAAAAATTTCGGAGCTAGGAATCACCCGGTCCCAGTTACAAAAGTATTCTCGGATAAAAATGATAAGATCTCACCTCTTGTTTCAAAAAATTTAATGGACACGCTTTCTTTTCTGAGTTATGTCGAAACCATGAAATTTATTCGTACTAATGGAGAAGGATACATGTGAAATAGAATACTCCGAAAGATTCGAATTTAGAAGGATCACTAGTTTCTTCCCGTGATGTATGATAGTAAAATAGTTTCTATTTCAGCCGAAATCGAGAGAGGACTTCCAATTTTAAACTGCACAGCTGTTGTAGCTCATCCAAGGTAACCGCAAGCAATGGGGATTTTCAAAATTTGCACCAGATATTGTAGCAATACTCTCATCAATTTTTATATTAATTTGTTGGAAGCTGATATGAGTACCCGCAGTTGAGTACCCGCACCTAAACTGTCATAAATGTTTTTGGGGACCGCACCTAAACTGTCATAACTGTTTTTGGGGACCGCACTTAAATTAATTCACATATAAAATGGAAAGTATTTATACCTAAATTATCAAGTATTCATATATAATTCATCAAGTATTTATACCTAAGATATCAAGTATTTAAAAAAAAACTGGACACAATACCTACTCATCTTTACACGTTTTTCAAGGTGGTTTTTTTTTTCTCCGTTCAATCTAACCAATTTTTGGGACGATCTATGAGGAATTTTACAAATTTAAAATCACGAACGCGTTCTACACAATTTTATCTTTCAAATGAGATCCATGATGACATACTTTTACACGTTTTTCAAAGTATCAAATATTCAAATATGAAAAGTATTCATACAAAATAGAAAGTATTCATACCTAAGATATCAAATATTAATAGTAATTCATCAAGTATTTATACTTAAGATATCAAGTATTTAAAACCAATTTTTTTTTTTGTCGGCACTTGTAATTTTATTTTACAAGTATTAATAGTAACATTGTGAAGTATTTATATCTATACAAGACAAGTATTTATATCTATACAACGAACTACATATATGATATATGAATTTTCCTTAAATAACTGTACCCGCACTTTTTTTGAAAAATTCTCGCGTCGTACCCGCATTAGGGGACCACACAACCGTTCCAAAGCTGTAATTTTGTTTTACAAGTATTAATAGTAACATTGTGAAGTATTTATACATATACAAGACAAGTATTTATATCTATACAATGAACTACATATATGATATATGAATTTTCCTTAAATAACCGTACCCGCACCTTTTTTTGAAAAATTCTCGCGTCGTACCCGCACTAGGGGACCACACAACCGTTCTAAAACTATAATTTTATTTTACAAGTATTAATAGTAACATTGTGAAGTATTTATATCTATACAATGAACTACATATATGAAAAATTCTCGCGTCGTACCCGCATTAGGGGACCACAGAACCGTTCCAACACTGTAATTTTATTTAACAAGTATTAATAGTAAACATTGTGAAGTATTTATACCTATACAATAGAAGTATTTATATCTATACAATGAACTACATATATGATATATGAATTTTCCTTAAATAACCGTACCCGCACTTTTTTTTGAAAAATCCCCACTTCCAGTTTCGAAATCGCTAGACGATCGTCTCCAAATCGCCTTGAAATCGCCTCAAAATCACGGAAGCTTCGAAAAAGGAAGAAACAGAGAGAAAGGGAAATTTAAAATTCAAACTGGAAAGTATGTAAATTAGTTAATTGGTAGTTGTGGGGACCGCTTACAGTTATGGCAGTTAATTGAGAATGAATTAAGTGCGGGTACGATGCGGGTACTCAACTGTGGGTACTAAAATAAGTATTCTAATTTGTTATCACCAGATATTGTATCAATTTCTATCTTTTTTGTTTTTCTTTTGGCAACAACAAGCAGCGTTGCAGAGCAAGAGACTTACTTTTTTTTTGAAAATATGTTAAAAATAATGAAGATTAGGATCCAATAACCTCAGACCCGTTAGGGATTTACATCATTGGTTATTTTAGAAATAAAGGGAGCAACAATTACCTCCACCTTTATTTCTATTTTTAGCATATTACCGTTGTATAGGCACCCGTTAAAGATTAGAAGTAGGCACCTTTACTTTAAGATAAATAGTGCTACAGTGTAACAATAGGAACAACAGAAATAATCAAAATTTCAGTTTTCTTCAATCTCTCTGTAACTCAGAAAAAACATCATGGTATCAGAGCGGAATTAGAATCCAAATCAAAAACCAAGTGCCAAAAAACAAGGCCACCCAAGTGCTGTTAAAACAGTCACCCAAAATCTCAAAGAGTCACTGTAACAGCCACCACAAAAATCTCAACAGCCAACAAAAGATCAGAATTCAACATGTCTCAACAAAACGAAAAACTTACTGGAGTAATGCTCAATGGCAAAAACTACCTCTCATGGGCCAGATCTGTTATAACCCGTATAAAATAATTTAGATAACTAACCTAATAATTAGAATTTGCAACTAATTATAAATTAAAAATTTATTAGTTATGTTAATTGAAGGATAATTAGTTATTTTAAGTAAATTAAGTGATTAGATTAAACAAGAAGTTAAAAATAAATTTATTTATGAACTGTCGTATATGAATATAATTAATTATTTAATCAAATTATTGTTTTAGAAAAATTACTAAATTAACGAACCAAATTATAATAAATTCGATGACATCCGAATAATTTCGTACGAATTTTATATATGTCATTTTTCGATTTCTAAAATCAATTGACCATTAAAGAATTTCAATTTGATCGAAGACTTTGACTAATTAACGTATTTTGCAAACCCTTTTTATTTTATTTTATTTTTATCGGATAATTAAGGAATGGACGTATAAAAATTAGAAAATGAATTCGATAATGTTCGGTAAATCTGTATAAAATTCTAAACTGTTATGAATATAATAGTGGATGGTCCATTTATTTTGTAACTCTCAATATTAATCCTCATTCACTTCTCCACTACCCTACTACCATTGGAATTCATATCCCACTACTATTTGGAATTCAATTTCTTATTTATTATTGTAGTGGCTTTTCATTTACAATTTGTAGCCTATAAATAGAGGCTTTGTAATATTGTATTGTACATATGTAAGACACATGAGAAATATATGAATAAAGAGATTGTCATCTTGTGTTCTCTCTATCTTGTTTATTGTTTGTTTATCTTTATTTTATAACACGTTATCAGCACGAGTTCTACTAGTTGAAGATTTGAGGTAACTTTGACATCTTTTATTTCAATTCTATTTAAATACATAATACTTCCAATAAGTAATTGCTAAATGGAATAAGTTATCAATTTATGTACATTTATTTTAAGATTTTTCGTATGGTTCATATAATTTTATATGAAGTGCAAATTTTATTTTAATCTTCCGGAAGAAGATTTAAAGAGACCTTCTTGAAGAAGATATATATATATGATATAGAAAAATTAATCTAAGAAGATTTTAATAAATCTTTCTGAAGAAGATTTATATGATGTACAAATTTTGTATGATGTTCATTTTGTTATTTTTTTTTCAATAATTTAATCTTCTCGAAGAAGATTTCAAAATATATTAAGGTCTTCCTGAAGAAGATTTCAAAAGATATTAAGAAGTTCTTCTTGAAGAAGATTTCAAGAAATTTTATATGATGTCCGTGTCAATTT
This sequence comes from Carex myosuroides, assembly GCA_028015225.1. Lineage (NCBI taxonomy): Eukaryota > Viridiplantae > Streptophyta > Magnoliopsida > Poales > Cyperaceae > Carex > Carex myosuroides. Next base: position 14,058,271 of record CM051466.1, read on the forward strand.
TATTTTTCAATAATCATCTTCCTAAAGAAGGTTTCAAGAAATATAATTTGTTCAAGAAGATTTTAAGAAATTTTCCTGAAGAAAATTCCAAGGAAATTTATATGAAGCAAAAAATTTAAATGATGTTCATACTATGTTTTTCAATAATTTAATTTTCTTGAAGAAGATTTTTAGAAATATTTTAGATTTCTTGTATCCTTATGGTTGAATAAAATAAAGTTGCTGATGATCATGAATTTTGTCCAATTAGTTATGTAGCAACACATAATAATAATAACAATAATTTCAGGACAAACTCGTCGATATGGGCGTGATAATAAAGAAAATAGACATCTTTCCACCGGAAGTGGAGAAATAATGAGAAAGAGAAAAATAGACATAATAGCTAATGAGAGAATTCATGTTATTGTTGTGGTGATAAATGTCATTAGTCACGTACCTGTTGTACGTCAAAATATTTTGTTGACATATATCAAGCACCACTAATAATAATAAGAAGAAAAAGATCGAGACAAATTTTGTTTAGGTGATCTCGATCTTATTTTATTTGATGTTGCTCATTTGAATTTTCTTCATAGTAATTACAGAAAATAAAACTAATCACTTGATTAGTCATGATAGTATCCAAAAAAAAAAAAAAAAAATTAATAAAAATAGTTTTGTTATTGTTATTGTATTTCTTATTTTTTTTTTTTTATTACAAACTATTCACATATAAATTCAATATGCATCGAATTGTACAGTGGCTATATAGTTAGAGCCAAGTGTCGGCTTGAAAATTGCTTCATCCCGCAGTGCAGAGGTATTTCCTAGCTAAGTTTCTTATTGTGATTTCTGGACTCTTTATTTTGAACTAAAAAGTGGCAAGTTTGTGCCTTGCACATAGTTGTAATTTTATTTACATCAAATCATTATATGTATAAAAATAAAAGCATTTTTCGGAATTACTTTATCACCCAAACTAGTCTAGTTTGAATTGGATTTGTCCAAATTTTTTTGGTGATTTTGATAAACAAATAAATTATTTGCATTATATGATGCATCAAATATATACTGGCACTATATGATGACTAATATATTGAAATTTTAAACCATTGCATCATACTGGAGCTATAGGTTCATTATATATTGTATTCAACCAAGTTATTTCCAAATAATTTTATCTTGCCTTACCTCAATTTTATATCTCTTTGCTTCATGCCTTTATCCTAAAATTAGAATTATAATCAACTCTGAATCATCTTTAAAATTATTTGCTTTTACTGGGAAATTGTTGAAAAATATATTTAATATATTTTAGTCGAATAATGCATGTTAGTTGACGTATTTTTATAAGAGATTGTAATTGTTGGAAGTACAAGTTATGCACCTTGATAATTATATATTGTTTATATAAAAGAGATGATTTTCTTAAAACCATGTATATATATATTTTTTAAATGGACAATTATATACTTATTTTATGAATGTATGTATTCAGAATTATATTTAAAAACATATATTTATTTACGAGATTGTAATTGTTGTTAATAAAAAAAAAAATTTTAAAGGCTCTGGAAGAGCTACTTTATTGTTACATGGAGGAACACAAATTTATATTGGTGATGCATTATGTTCTTCTAAGTCTCAAATAATTTTGTTATGTTTTAAGGATATCCGCCGAAATGGATATCATGTTGAGACAATATGTTCATAGTTTGGCATGACCGGTTGGGCCATTCCGGATCAATAATGATGCGAAAAATAATAGATAATTAATGTGGACATTCATTAAAGAATCAGAAAATTCTTTAATCTTATGAATTTTTATTTGTTGATTTCATTTCTAGAACGTATACAAGATGATATTTGTAGACCAATATATCCACCATGTGAACCATTTAGATATTTTATGGTTATAATTGATGCATCAATAGTATGGTCACATTATCAACTCACAACCTGACGTTTGTAAGATTATTTGCTCAATTGATTTGATTAAGAGCATAATTTTATGATTATTCAATTAAGAAAATACGTCTAGACAATGTTGATGAATTTATTTCTCAACAATGCATGTCTAATTAGAATTGATGTTGTATATCATGTAGCTTGTGTTCATACACAAAAATGAGAACTTGTTATTTCGCATGCAACAACACTAATTCGCATCATGCCAACAAGTTATTATAAAACTTCCCCTTTATAATTGGTTTTTGGTCACATACCTAATATTTCCCATATAAGAATTTTTAAATGTGCGATATATGTTATAATTGCTCCACCACAACGCACTAAAATGGGACATTAAAGAAAGTTGGGAATTTATATTGAATTTGAATCTCCATATGTAATAAAGTATCTAGAACCATTGATGGTAGATTTATTCACGGCTAGTTTTGCCGACTATCATTTTGATGAATTAATATTCCCAACCTTAGGGGGAGAAAAACAATGAGCTGGAAAAATATATAAGTTGGAATGAATTATCATTGTCTAATTTAGATCCTCATAAATAATGTGAACTATATGTTTAAAAAATAATTCATTTAGAAATATTAGTTAATCAATCGCCAGACGCATTTACAAAGAAAGTGACCAAATCATATGTACCAGCTGCTAATGCTCCAATTAAAGTCGATGTCCCTGTTGGACAGACTAATAAAATTATAACACGCATGAAGCGTGGAAGACCAATCGGTTCCAAAGATAATAATCCTCGAAAAAGAAAAGGAGCAAAGAATGAAAATGGTCAAGTCGAGGATATGATAATTTCAGATAAAACTCTAGAAGAGAATCAAATTATAAGTAATATTGGAGTTCTAGCAGAAACTCAGGTATCTGAAATTCATGAAAATAAAGAGATCTCGATAAATTATATTATAAATGGAATAAGATGGAACCGAGATAAAATTGATATCAATGATATTTGCATATAATATAGCGCTATATATAATGAATAATGAGGATCATGACTCGAAGTCTATTAAAGAATGTCGACAAAGAAATGATTGGCTAAAATGGAAATGTGCAATTGAGGCAGAGTTAAACTCTCTCGAAAAACGAAAAGTTTTTTGGCCTGTAGTTCCAATACCTGAAGGTGTAAAACGAGTAGGATATAAATGAATATTTATGCGAAAATAAAACAGGAAAGGTGAAATTTTGGGATATACTCATCTGTGGTGGATGCAACAATTTTTCTGTACGTAATTAGTCTGGCAGTCCATGAATGACTTGATTTTCGCCTAATGGATGTTTTTACAGTCTATTTATATGGCTCGCTTGGTAATGATATATATATGAAAATTCCTGAATAATTTAAGATGCCTGAAGCATAATTTAGGTTCTCGAGAACATTATTCAATTAAATTGAATAAAATCTTTATATGAATTAAAGAAATTTGGACGCATATGGTATAATCGTCTAAGTGAATATTTATTGAAATATGGATATAATAATGATACGATCTGTCCATGAAAAGATATGGAAATGATTTTGTTATAATTGCAGTTTTTGTTAACGATCTAAGTATCATTGGACCTCCTGAAGAGCTTCCAAAAGCAATAAATTATTTAAAGAAAGAATTTGAGATAAAAGATCTTGAGAGGAAAAAATTTTTTTGCTTTGGATTGCAAATTGAACATTTAAAAATAACATTTTTATGCATCAAGAAAATTATATTGCAAGAGTGTTGAAATAATTTTATATGGATAAAATCATATCCATTAAGCACTCTGATAGTTGTAAGATTATTAGATATGAATAAAGATCTTTTTAAACATTGAGAAAGTGATGAAAAACTACTTGGTCCTGAAGTACCATATATTTATGCAATAGTGGAATTTATGTATCTTGCTCGACATACAAGATCTGATACATCATTTGCTATAAATTTATTAGCAAGATATATTTTTTCTCCCATGCGAAGACATTGTATTGAAATTAAACATATATTTCGCGAAGCAAGCCGAGAATTTATTTGGTTAAGATCTGTGATTTAACACATTTATCAGACATGTGGTTTGTATTCTGGAGAAATGATCCTGACGATCGTATATGAAGATAATATTGCATAAATTACTCAATTAAAGGAAGAATACATTAAAGGAGATAGAACAAAACATATTTCATCAAAGTTTTTTTTCACACATGATCTCCAAAAGAATAATGTTATTAATGTTCAGCAAATCCGTTTGAGTGAGAATCTAGCAGATTTATTCACTAAGACACTCCATACTTTAATATTTGAAAATGTGATCCGTAATATTGGAGTTGGTCGACTTAAAGATCTTGATTAATGTTGTCATGAGGGGGAGTTAATATGCATTACATTTTCCTTTACCATGGTTTTTCCCACAGGGTTTTCCTGGTGAGGTTGTAGTTGCGTATTAAAAGAATAATGTACTATTTTTCCTTCACTAGGTTTTTATCCCATAGGGTTTTTCCTAGTAAGGTTTTAATGAGGCATATTCTTATGAAATGGACATCCAAGGGGGAGTGTTATGAATATAATAGTGGATGGTCCATTTATTTTGTAACTCTCAATATTAATCCTCATTCACTTCTCCACTACCCTACTACCATTGGAATTCATATCCCACTACTATTTGGAATTCAATTTCTTATTTATTATTGTAGTGGCTTTTCATTTACAATTTGTAGCCTATAAATAGAGGCTTTGTAATATTGTATTGTACATATGTAAGACACATGAGAAATATATGAATAAAGAGATTGTCATCTTGTGTTCTCTCTATCTTGTTTATTGTTTGTTTATCTTTATTTTATAACATAAACTTAATTGTCGCAAAAATTTGATTAAATTAAGCTTGCTTCTCTAAGTTGTAACTCAAATCAATTCTGGATTTATCTCGGCCCTCTGATTTTGATTGCTGCACGGATCTTAAAGCTGGACCTTTAATTATCCCTTCCCTCTTCCTTTCCTCTCTCTCTCTGGCATATGGGGCCGCTGTTTTTCAAAACCCCTTTGGCTCTCTCCCTTTTTCGCGATTTTGGAGAAGCTTAGGGCTTCCTTTTTCCTTCTCCCGCGCGGCTGATGAGCGAACTGCCCCCGTCCCATCTCTCTGCTGGCGACGACTAAATTGCGCTTAGTCGCGCGATTAGCGCACCTGCTCTCTGAGAGCTTTGACCCTTGGTACCGACCCTCGTACGTTGCTGGATCGACCGGGTTCTATATATACCTCTTTCTCTCTTTCGTTTTCGGTTTCACTTCTCTTTTCTTTCGCTCATGTGCTGAGAAAAATCTCTCTCTCGCTCTTTCTGTTTGCCTTGTCACTGTGATAACCGAAACCCTAAAATTTCGGTTTTTGTGTGCTTGTCTTGCGACTTGTTGCCTTTGGTGCTTTGCTTGGCGGTTCTGGCGCCTAGCGGAGCCTGCTCTGTGGTTTGCTTGCTGTTCTCGTTTGAAGGTCGGGAGTGAGGCAGTGCCTTGGAGCCGACTGATTTCCTTGCCTCTTTGCGATTTCTACTTTCGGGTAATGAAAGCACACCCTTCTATTTTGATGTTTGTGAGATTGTTGTTTTGATTTGGGAAGATTAATTTGTCTCACGCGAGTTGTTGATTTTCTCGGTGAGACGGTGACATTGGGGCTTTGATCAATCGAGTGCGGGTTGTTGATTTTCCCGACTCAATTAAGAGATGAATTTGGGACTTGCGGGTTTGCGATTTGGTTATCTAGTGCAACAGCACTTTTGCTATTTTCTCCTTTGATCCGATGGTTCGTATTGTGTTTTCGTTGCTTGACTGTGCCGGTTCCTTTTTGCTTGCTTCGCGGTTGAGATTTTCTGGCACCACTGGTACGCCAGTACCAGTACTGTGACTGGTTGTTTTTGCTCCTTTTCTGCCCAGCCTTGGTACTGCCTCTTTTGTTCTTGCGACTAGGCTGATTCTTACTGGTACGGGCCATTTCTATTTCGGTGCTGGTTGGTTATGTTGTGGTGTGCCCTTTTCTGTTCCTGGTTCATGTTCTGTGTTATTGTGCTGCGATGTATTTGTGTGACTGGTATCAGCGGTACCAGCCCAGTGTTGCCACTGGTACCGAACTTGAACTGACAGGGACCTTGTTGTGATGTTTTAAAAATTTGAGGGGCAATCGAGTAAAATTTAGGCCCTTGTGTAAATTATTTTAATAAGAGGACTTAAATGGAAATGTGGTAAGAAGTGGGCCGGCCCTATATGTTATTAATTTAAATGAGACTTTGGGCCTTTGTTACTGCTGGCCATGACTGTTGTGATTAGTTAATGGATTTGGGCTTTTAAATTTCTGTTGGGCCTTAATATGAATTTATTAATAAATTCAAGGAGGCTTGGGCCTTTATCTATTGGGCTTGGCAGATTTTTAAATAGAGAGGAATAAATGTTGCCTCGGATTGACGGAATAAAATGACGGCTTTTAAAAAATTTAGGTTTTAATAATGTAACCGAGTAAAACCGGATGCTTATGTAAACTTGGATTAAATTCGGGAGATGATTATACCGTCCAGGGTCTTGATGCCTCAGTGAGAGTTCATAACATAATTTGAACAGATACTATACAACCCGAATTGGACTCCTGTATGATCCCGAAACACACCCAATTAAAATAGTTTAACACATTTAAATTAATTAGGATTTTAAATAAATTAATAAATTAAGTAGTTAGATTTTTAAATAAATAGTTAAATATTTAGATGTTTAAAATTTAGTAATAAGAATTTTATAAATTTAGTAATTAGAATTTTTACATAACGAAAATAATTTGTAAAGAAAATATGTTGTTAATTGGTAAAGGACAATTAAATTGACAACATATTAATATTCTCACATCATTCGATTTCAAATTTCGTTAAGTAGGATAATTAGATAATCACGTGTTATTTTACATTTATAAATTTATCGATTTCTATAAATTATTAAAAATAATTCGTACGACTTTAGAAATATTATCATTTAAATAATTGACGCTTATAAACTACGTACTTAGGATTTAAAAAATTATGGTAGCTTAATTAGTTGAGAAAAACACGTCATTTTACAAGTGAGTGGGAAATTAATAATAGCAAATTAAATCACGTGAATTATACCTTACGTATTTTATCGTAAAAATATGCAATAACTTAAGTTAAAAGTCACGACTTATTAGTTCAACAGTTTATCTTCGCATTAAAATATAATAAATATTTAAATTACGATAGATTAAATTAAACCAACTTGACCTAATTTTACGCTCAATCGGAATCGAATAAAATCGATCGAACCGATTGAGCATAACTTAAATAGTAGAGGAGTAGATTAAATTCGAACCATAGCTAATTAATTAATTAAATACGAACACTTAGTGAAATTAATCAAATGAGATAATAAGGGTTACGAGTACTTAGTTTAGACTCTAATTAAGTTACGACTAAATTACAGGTCAGCCGACCTACGTAGATTCCGATCCGTGGATCGATCCCGCTGACGCTTGTACAGGAGCAGGCGAGGATTACGTGGATCCCGAAGGCTATTAGCGCGTTCTACCCCTACAGCCATCAGGTGTGGGATATCTGAATTATCTTTTTGTGGCGTACTCTTACCAGTCAACCACTTGACCTGACATCCGCACTTTTAATTTTGTAGTTGCATTAGAGCATGTTAATCCTTTCTGAACTGTAATTAGGAAATTGCATAACCCCTTCTAAATCAGAATTTACTGTTTTGTAGGAGTAGAGTAAATTAATTAATATATATTAATTTAGGATATTAGTTGTCCTCTTCTCGTAGAGGACAACATATTACCGTAGTTAAGCATGTGCATTGGTGAGTGTGAGATAGAAGACCGAATGATTGCTTTCCGTCCTCGTAGAGTGGGCTGCGAGGTGGTTCGCGGGTCATTGGGCTGAGGGATCACTTGACCCCTCAGAGGTCTTATTAGGATTATTATTATTACATGCATTGAGTTGTTACTATATCATTTTCGTTCATTTTACCATTACGTGCGGGCCGGACTCGAGCCCCGAGGCACGGAGACGATTCGGGAGTTATCCCCCCTACATTAGGAGCTACTGGCCTAGAACGGCTGCCGAGGTTGCGGTGGCAGATATTTACTTTTATTGCACGGGCCGGATACGAGCCCTTGCTTGTAGTTTTCTCCTATTGGATATGTTTGGATGAAGAATCGTCTAGAGTAAGGAAATACACGAATTTTTGGATATAACCATCGGCTAGCGTGCCTTGCCTACGGGTTGAAGTCTTTGGGGCAAAGCTCGATGCTATTAGGCATCAAGTATCTTTGCATCCACTGATCGCAGTCCTTGTGTTATGTCGCATTGAGATATAAATTCAATTTGGTTGAATTTGGCACGGCACGGGGTGACAAAATTATCCGTATTACTACTATACCAACTTGTACACACAGTACCTATTGTATTGGACTCCGATTGATTATAATACTCTCTCTGCTTCTATTTTATTTTGGGAAATTTCATCATATTGGCATAATAGGATAATCATATCATGTCATCTATTATATATGTATTTTTCTTTTGTAGTTATTATGATAGGTTTTAAATTCCGCAACATGTGCATTAAAAGTTGATAATTACCGACTTTACGTAGATTTCAAATTAAAACGTGCTTTGACTTAAGAGGATCCCTGAAGGGATAATACTGGGTCACATACTGGGCGATCATTCGCTCATCCCCTCCTTTTTATGGATGTGGGCAGGTACAGAGTCTGACGGTCCGCAGCAGGAGACGTCAGGAGCTGTCCCCGATGGCCACGCCGCTTGATTAGTTGATTAGGACTTTTGCTAGGTTTACGAGTCCAATGCTTTTGATATGTACATTGGACTCGATAGATTATGTATCCCTTTGACTAGTTGGTGTTTATCTTATCCTGATGTGGACTGTATGGATATTGTGTATGTATTTATGTTTATTTGATATTTATGACTATTGCTGTTTGTTTTATTCTGTTTCCGCTGTGCATTATTATTTATATTTGTTTAGCCTTGCGTGTTTATTAATTATTAGACACGAGGTGAGAATTGATCACACCTTAATCCGAATATTCTGGTTTGGGGTGTGACAAGATCAATCACCTTTGCTCTCAGCGGAAGATCAAAACTCGAATATATCACTGGAGCGAAGAAGAAACCACAACCAGCAGAGGCAGCTAGACCGACTGAAATTGAAAAAGAGATAACAGAATGGCAAGCAAACGACCACCTTATCATGAGTTGGTTGCTGTCATCCATGGAACAAACCACTGCCGATCTATTCTACTGCACAAACTCGGCCAAAGAACTATGGGACAAAGCCGAAAAGCTATATGGGCATAAGAACAACTATGCACATATTTTTCAGCTCCAACAAGATCTCCATCAAATAAAACAACAAAATCAACCCTTTACCGAGATTCTTAGCCAACTCCAAAAATTAAAAGACGAACTCAGAATTTACCGACCCCCCACAACCGACCTTTCAGAAATTCAAAAAAGGGTGGAACAAGATGAAACCTTCCAACTCCTGGCTTGTCTAGACCCGAGTTATGAGGCCGTGAGAGCACAAATCCTACTCTCGGCACCACTACCTTCTTATGACGAGGTGGCTGCCATGATTCAAAGGGAAGAATCACGCCGGAGTGTCATGGCGGGTCCACAAGCCAACGGCGAGGGACACGACAACCATGCACTCGCGGCCCGAGCTCCCTTCCCAAATTCTCAAAATCGATTCCAAAACCCTAACTCCAAATCGGAGGGAGAGAGGTGTACCCACTGCAAGAAACCCGGTCATACTCAGAGAGATGTTGGTTCAAACACCCTCACCTCAGACCGAAGAAGAAGGGATCGGAGAATGGGGGAGTTTGGGAAGACAGAGCCGGTGGAAAGAAAACAGAAGAGATGGAGAAGGGTTTAATACCCAGGGGGCGTTCTCTCCAATCCAGACGAGAATGGAGGCGTCCAGTGCCGCTGGTTCAAGTGGGATTGGCCAGGATCAAATGCAACACTTGTTTCAGCAATTTTCTGTGTGGTATGCTAAAAACAACATGGATGGTATGGCTTTAAACTCTATTAAACCAAATTTATTTGATCAAATAATTTTAGATAGCGGTGCGACTAATCATATGTTTGGAAATAAAATATTTCTAACCAATTTAAGAATTAATAATAATGGTCAACAAGTTCAAATAGCAAACGGTATGAAAGTCCAAATTAATGGTAGTGGTACATTCAACCTATTTTCAAAACAAATTAGGGGTATATTATATTTAGAAGCCTTTTCGAGTAATTTAATATCAATTAAAAGGCTAACAAATGAACTAAATTGTAATGCGATTTTTCCCCTACAAATGTCCAATTTCAGGACCGGAAAACCGAGAAGACGATTGGTGAAGGATTTTTAGAAAATGGGCTTTATATTCTAAAAAATCAAGAATTAATTTTTAGTGCAACAAAGGAGTCATTAGATCAAGAACTTTGGCACAAGAGACTTGGGCATCCCTCCGATCAAACTTTGAACAAGATATTTAATTTTTCTTCAAAAAATTGTATTAATTGTGATGCTTGTAAGCTAGCTAAACAAACAAGACTTCCTTTTTCTTTGTCAATTAGTAAAAGTGAAGCACATTTTGAATTAATCCATTCCGATGTATGGGGTCCGGCCCCAATTATCTCTTACAATGGTTTTAAATATTTTGTATTATTCATTGATGATTTCTCACGAACCACATGGCTTTACTTAAATCAAAAGATGAAGTGTTTTATTGTTTTCTAGAATTTATAAATCGTGTTGAAAATCAATTTAATGCCAAAATCAAAATATTTAGATCGGATAATGGTACGGAATTTGTAAATAATAATTTTGCGAGTTTATTCAAACAAAGAGGTATAATTCACCAAACAACTTGTATAAATACTCCCGAACAAATGGTGTATCGGAAAGGAAAAATAGACATTTATTAGAAGTAACAAGAGCACTTTTATTTCAATCAAATGTTCCAAAAAAATTTTGGTCGGATGCCATTCTTAGTGCCACATACTTGATCAATAGATTACCTAGCACTAAATTAGAAAACAAATGCCCACTAGAAATCATTTGCCAACGAAAGTCTAATATTGATCATTTAAAAGTATTTGGTTGTACTTGCTTTGCACATATCAAAAGAAAGGATAAACTTGACCATACATCTACCAAAATAATTTTTTTAGGATATTCATCTACAAAAAAGGGATACAAATGCTATGACCCTATTAATAAAAAACTATATATTTCTAGGGATGTTATTTTTTGTGAAAAAGAACCATATTTTAAAATTAGAGATGAGAGTCTTAATTCCCATGACAATGGTAGAAGCATTATGATTTTACCCCAAATAAATGCTCAAGAAAATGTATCAAGTGATAATTATGAAAATGAGCCCAACAATCAAATAGAAGAGATAGGAGGAAATGAGGATAATCATGAAAGTGAAGAAGAGGAAGAACGTGTTGTTAGAAGATCATCACGAATAAGCCAACCATCTACAAAACTTAGAGACTACATAACATACTCGGTATTGTACCCTATACAAAATTTTATTTCCTATGAAAATGTCTCTTCAAGTCATAAGGCCTTTATTACATCTCTTCAAAAGGAATTAGAGCCAAACAATTATCATGAGGCCATAAGTGTCCAAAAATGGTGTGAAGCCATGAAAGAAGAGCTAAAAGCTCTAGAAAAAAATAAAACTTGGGTAATTGTTCCATTACCAAAAAATAAAAAACCGGTTGGATGCAAATGGGTATATAAAATCAAATACAATAGTGATGGTACCGTAGAACGGTACAAGGCAATATTAGTTGCCAAAGGTTACACCAAAACATACGGTATCGATTATCATGAAACCTTTGCTCCGGTAGCAAAAATGAATACCGTTAGAATTTTATTTTCTATTGCGGTAAACAATGGTTGGGATCTTTATCAAATGGATGTCAAAAATGCCTTTCTTCAAGGAACACTTGAAGAAGAGGTATATATGACACTACCACCCGGCCATAAATTGGAAAAGAATTCTAATTTAGCTTGTAGGTTAAAAAAATCAATTTATGGATTAAAGCAATCTCCACGGGCATGGTATGGCAAACTTAGTTCCTATTTAAATTCTTGTAATTTCAAAATTAGCAATGCCGACCATTCATTGTTTACTAAAAGTAACGGTATAGACATCACCATCGTATTAGTCTATGTAGATGACATAATATTACCGGAAACAATTTAGAAGAGATAAAGAAAATTAAACTTCAATTAAAAGAAAAATTTGAAATTAAGGATCTTGGATATTTAAAATATTTTCTAGGAATTGAAGTAGCATATTCTAAAAGGGGACTTTTCTTATCTCAAAGGAAATATATTTTAGATTTGTTACAAGAAACCTGCAAGTTAGCATGTAAACCGGCCTCTACCCCGATAGATAACAAATGTAAATTAAATAGTGAAGATGGTGAACCATTAAATGACATAAACCAATTTCAAAGAATTGTAGGAAAATTAATTTATCTTACGGTGACATGTCCGGATATTGCATTTTCCGTAAGCCAAATAAGCAAATTTATGCACTCTCCAAGAACTTCACACTTAGAGGCTATTAATAGAATATTGAGATACTTAAAGAAAACCCCCGGAAAAGGAATTTGGATGAAAAACAATAATTCTAATACTCTATGTGGCTATTCCGATGCAGATTGGGCCGGAAGCTTCGATAGAAAATCGACAACCGGTTTTTGCACATTTGTAGGCGGAAATCTAGTCACATGAAAGAGCAAGAAGCAAAGTGTCGTGGCACGATCAAGTGCCGAAGCGGAGTATCGTGCCATGGCATCAACCACAAGTGAATTAACATGGATAAAGCAACTCCTTGAGGATATGGAGATTAAAATTCCAGATCCAATTCAAATGTTTTGTGATAACCAAGCGGCTCGACATATAGCATCTAATCCGGTGTTTCATGAGCGAACTAAGCACATTGAAGTGGATTGTCATTTTATCCGAGAAAAAAATTCAATCCAAAGAAATTGAGACACCATACGTAAAAAGCAAAGATCAATTGGCGGATATTTTTACGAAGGGCTTAGAACCGAGATTGTTTAATGAAAATGTAACCAAGTTAGGGTTGATTAACATCTACACGCCTAACTTGAGGGGGAGTGTTAAAAATAATGAAGATTAGGATCCAATAACCTCAGACCCGTTAGGGATTTACATCATTGGTTATTTTAGAAATAAAGGGAGCAACAATTACCTCCACCTTTATTTCTATTTTTAGCATATTACCGTTGTATAGGCACCCGTTAAAGATTAGAAGTAGGCACCTTTACTTTAAGATAAATAGTGCTACAGTGTAACAATAGGAACAACAGAAATAATCAAAATTTCAGTTTTCTTCAATCTCTCTGTAACTCAGAAAAAACATCAAAATACTTTCTTGAGTTGATATAGAGTAAAGCCAGAGTGTGATGTGCTCACCAAGAGAGTTTGGTGAACACAACTCTAAAAGTATATCGGCTTCAAACGACGAATCCAAACCGTTAAAATCCATGTACTTCATAAGTGATGCATGTACATGCAAAATTTTGAAAGTTTCGAATTCATTTGCTATAAGGTCAAGTGGTCAAAAAAATGAACCTTTTATAAGTTGTTTTATATATTCATTTTTCATCATTTCTTTGACCACTTGACCTTGTAGCAAATAAATTCGAAACTTTCAAAATTTTGCATGTACATGCATTACTTTTGAAGTACATGGATTTCAATGGTTTTGATTCGCCGTTTGAAACCGATCCGATATACTTTTGGAGTTGTGTTCACCAAAAGCTCTTGGTGAGCACATCACACCATAGCTTTGCGCTCTCTATATCTATATATAAAAGGGGATGTTGATCATCCACGTGGCCACTATCCAAGGGTTTAGATATAACCTTTCATACAACTCACACTAATTACTTTTTTACCACTTCCCAAATTCCCCTCATAAGTCATAACCATCTTTTCCTTTCTGAAGAGCTAGCAATGGAGATGAACAAGAAGCTGAAGAGAGTTTCTATTGTAGGAGCCGGCATAAGCGGCTTGGTTGCATGCAAGCATGTATTAGAAAAGGGCTTTCAACCGATGGTCTTTGAAGCCGATTCCAGCATCGGGGGAGTGTGGGCCCACACACTCGATTCCACCAGGCTTCAGTCACCACGGCTGACATATCAGTTCACCGACTTCCCTTGGCCAGCTGATGTAACCGACGCACATCCTGATCACAATCAAGTCATGGACTATATGTGGTCATATGCACGCCATTTTGATCTGATTAGATATATTGAATTTAATAGTCAGGTATTGGGAATTGAGTATGTGGGTGTGTCGGAGAAGGAAATAATGGCATGGGAGCATTGGTCGGGTAACGGCGAGGCCTTCGGAGATGGCGCTGATGTAATGCGAGAATGGCATGTTACTGTTCAGCATACCGGATCACATCCTTCTACTAAGGTATGTTGATCCTTTTTAGAAAAACAAATGTTGTATAAAGAGTTGCCTTTTGCATGTCAACATTTGGATGATTTTCGAGTAAATATTTAAAATATCGATCTGCAATAGAATTTTGCAACAAATAGCTTGGAGTCATGCACCCACTAGTAGAAGATACAATCAGTGTGAGTTCTTGTAAAGAACAGACACTATAATCTCTGGTCGCAAACATGTAAATAATGTGTACATATCAGTGTTGGCTTTTTTTAAATAAATTGATGAACAATATCATCAGTGTCGGTCTCACATCCGACACTGATGACTCATTAAAATCGGCACTGATTAGGTATTATGTACTAGTGACCGCATGCATGCAGAATTTATATTAACCAGTAAGGGTCAAGGTCAATTTATATGCAGAATTTACTTGCTCAGAGAACAACTGGTGTCTCTGGCCAACAATCAACTACTTGTACTTGTACAGCTTGAGATTTATTGCTTCCAGTTTACTACCTTGACTAGTATCAATAGCAGTGGGACCATTTGACCCATTTAGTGGTTCCTGCAATGACTGATTAATGCATTTCATTTCTAACCACTGTACTGTGTACTGAACAAAGCTCACCAGTGCACCAGAATTCATATCATCTAGAGTATCCCAAATTTTGAGTGTAGATCCAGACCATCAAATCTGTTTTGGGCCTTTTGGCACAAATATTAAAGGGACCCTGTGCATTCCACCTCAGACCAGATTTGCCTGGATTCTAATCGGGCGGTTCAGATCTAAACTCAAAATTTTAGTCAGTTCAGAGGATCTGGGCTCAAGTGCATCAGGCACCTGCTACAATCCCTCCTTAAATTTATTCTTCCCAGTTTTTCATTTTGAAAGTAAAGAGTTGTGGGCCTGTATCACATTATAATTACTTGCACTGAGTAATGAAGGTCTCAATTCAGTAAAAAGTAGTATGAATCCTTTTGTTACACTTCTCTCAAATTGAAATCCTCTCTTACAAGTTCTCTAGAACTGGTCAAATTGCAATCCACTGACAGACAGAGAATGCTAACATGAGTGCAGAGTTGATTCTAAGCCAAGTTTATTCACTGAACTAATATCCAGGATGAGATTCTAAAATAATAGAATTTTGTGAGGTGACTAGTTAAGAAAATCTGCATTAGAGAATTTGAAATAGAGAATCCAGACTTTCTTTTAAAACCTCTGTTACAGAAGAACAAATGCGCTCTCTGAAGTCCCATCCAGTACTATGACTTAATTTAGGTTCAGAAGCTGTGATCTTTATTATAACGGTTTTCTTTTGAAAACACCATATAATTTTATCCAAGAGGTCCCAATAAATGGCACACTGCTACCTTTATGAAATTAGTAGCAGCCAACACATACTAATATACT
Organism: Carex myosuroides; assembly: GCA_028015225.1. NCBI lineage: Eukaryota > Viridiplantae > Streptophyta > Magnoliopsida > Poales > Cyperaceae > Carex > Carex myosuroides. The sequence goes on from CM051466.1 coordinate 14,074,132, forward strand.
ATCCACATAAGAGTCATATGCTAATAAAAGCATTAGGAATTTAAGATTTACATTTATCAAGACCAAATATTCTGACCTACTTAAATTGGTCATATATTTCGGCTACATCTTTTTCATTTGTTTCCCTGAAAAAGGTGCTAAATGAGTGTGTTAGTTAGCCAAATCAAGTAGCAATCAATATAATTGAGTGATTAGAATTAACTTTGGTAACGTACAGTCAAGTGAATTTTCTCCTTTCTTTAAAAAAAACAAAAAATTAGGCTCGAATGAAATCTGCAATAAAGCAATCAGTTAAACACAAAAGGAAGCTTATAGACTTTTTATTTATTTAATTAAAAAAGAATAACCACTGGCTGTGTGGTCTTGTAAAAACAAAGATAATAATTGATGGCAATATATGGAAGCAGAGATGTTATTAGAGAATAAATCAAAACAACTAACTCGACTGTTATTTGACAGACGTATCATGTGGATTTTGTAATCCTTTGCATCGGCCGATTTAGTGGCATCCCAAACATCCCTTCGTTTCCAAAAGACAACGGTCCAGATGTGTTCCAAGGAAAGGTGATCCATGCCATGGATTACACTCAAATGGGAACAGCCAAAGCGACTGAACTAATCAAAGGGAGACGAGTTATTGTCGTAGGCTTCCAAAAGTCAGCTTTAGATATAGCTGCAGAGTGTGCATTGATAAATGGTGAGAACTGTCAAGCTTCTATATATACTTTTAGCATTGATTAATTAGTTTGATTAGATATTGAAACTGACATTTAATGTTTCAGGGCCTCAATATCCGTGCACAGTTATATTCCGAACAAAGCGTTGGATATTACCGCATTTTCAAATTTGGGGTGTTTCTCTTGGCTTTCTTTACCTCAACCGCTTTTCGGAGCTTTTATTTCACAAGCCCGGTGAAGGATTTATATTGAGCTTGATTGCCATTATGTTAACGCCTTTGGTAATATGTTATAAAGTTCTTTTTGAATATTCACAATAGAAAATGTTGTTAAAAAGATATACATACTGCTAATAAATTCAATCTAGCATTGTACCTGTCAATTATTATTTTCTTGTTAAACTTGTTGCTCAAAAGAAAAGATATATAGCTTAATTAGCATTTAAATATACTGAAATGTTACTTAAAAATTGCAGAGATGGTTTATCTCTAGGTTCACAGAGAGTTACCTCAAGTGGGCAACTCCAATAGAGAAATTTGACATGGTACCAGAATACAGCTTCTTTCAAGGAATAACCTCTGGCCTGATTGCCATTATGCCCCTGAAATTTTACGAATATGCGGCCGAAGGCAGCATTATTTTGAAAAAAGCTAAAAATTTTATGTTTTGTAAGAATGGTGTGATTCTTGAAGGGTCGAATCAACTGATAGAGGCAGACAGTGTGATACTTGCCACTGGATTCAAGGGTGATAAGAAGCTCCGAGATATATTTCAATCACCATTGTTCGCAAATATAGTTGCCGGCTCGACATCAACCACTGTACCCCTTTATAGGTACTGAAAATGTGTATGTTACATAGCATTATACATATATTACTACAATTCATTTAACAACAATTAGGCATGTTGCATTTTAAACAGGGAAATAGTCCATCCAAGAATTCCACAACTAGCGGTAATTGGCTACTCAGAGAGTCTATCTAACTTGTACGTCTCTGAGCTGAGGTCCAAGTGGGTAGCGGAATTTCTCAATGGCGGTTTTCAGTTGCCAACAATTAAACAGATGGAAGAGAATGTGATTGAATGGGATAAGTTCATGAAGCGTTACGCGAAGGAGTACTACAGAAGATCGTGCCTTTCGACTGTAAACACGTGGTACAATGATCAGTTGTGCCGAGATATGGGGTGCAATCCAAGGAGGAAGAATGGATTTCTTGCTGATTTGTGCCTTCCTTACGGTCCCGAAGATTATGCAAATCTCGAGCCTAAGAAATCATGATATTATTCTTGATACGCAATAATCTAATTTTTCTTTTATTAGCAATTAAATGCTTTTCTTAGTGATCGTGATGACGGAACTTTCATTCGTCAACATTTGATAAAAATAAACGGGTTCGTTGAACTATGTTTTCCAAATTTTACAGGAAAATTATTTTTGTTGTGCAGAACATTAAACTAGCTTCTTCACTTACAAATTTGACTTAAAGAGTCATATAGATTTTATGCTATACTGAGATACACAGAGCAAACAATACAAGAAGTATTCTACTTTAGGGAAAAAAAATGGACAAAAAAGAAGGGAATAGTCCATGATTCCATGTATATTGGAAAAGGTGCGGTAAGCCGGTAACAGTGTATCAATTGGAGGTTCTCTGATTTTCGATCCGGTTCAGGTACGCCTCGCCGTGCCTCCAGAATATCTCTGTATTCGACTATAGTACCAACACTGAAAAATTCAAACTGATATGCTTCTATTCAAGCCTTGATACAAGCAGAGATTTCCGTTCTTAGGTGGTTAAAATATAGTTATAACGACTGTATTCTTTAAATAGCATCCAGCGCTCCTGCCACATTCTCCTATTCTTGTTTAAAAGAAGGAAATAGAAAAAAAAAAATGCCTTCTCTTAAATTTGATACAGAATTTTCCAGTTTCGTAGAAATCTGTTTTATCAAAAGGTTTCGCTCTTCACTTGTGCCAAGATGGGTCAATGCTCATCGAGGAAAAGAAGACGAGAAGAGAGCAGTGATGAAGAAAGAGCTCCTGAGAAAACCGAATGCGTATCATTGGCTACGGAGTATCAGTCACGGCTTTATATTTTCTGGAGATGTGTGTTGATACTACTGCGTTGGCGAAAACATAAAAAAGATTTGGATTATATCAAGCCTTCATGAAGAACAACTGTAGAGGCATCAGATTTTATCTGTATTGAATAGTTCTTCTTGATATGTAATCTATAGGTTTCAGTAAATTAGGAATATGTAATTATGCTTCTAGTTACCAGTTTCTTGATATGATTATTGGTATTTAGTGAGATCTCCTAATTTTAACTTCATTTATATATGAAGAAATTTTACTTGATGCCATAAATTAAGAAAACAACAAAAGACAGACATATGTCTACTGTATCATACATGTCCGCTAAAATCTTATTCCTTAAAAAAAAAAAATTGAAGCTTGGTGAACTGTATAATTGGTCAGAAATATTAACATTAGATTAATTTCTATTTAATACCTGACAATTCCACCAACACTAGATTAAGGTTATGGTCTGAAAGGGTGTGGATTCAAATACTACTCCTACAGTTTGAACCATTTTATGCATTTTATTTTTGTATTTTTCTGTTAGGTTTCTTTAGTCCATCTGAGGAAAACCATAAATATGCTTATTTATTTATTTTTGAGAAAAAGGATAAACGCTATCATTTAAACATTCTTTCTATTAATAGTTTAGTTTGACAAGGGAAGGCCTGGTCAAAGTATACTATCTCTTACACTATCCGGCCCTAAATGCTTATTGGGCCTCTCGATCTGCGCTGTATTTCATGAATTGTTTTTGCGAGCAATATATTGCCGACATTTTTATTAATATCTAAAGTTTAATACAAATTATAATTATACCCGGAACTCAACTCAATATCGATATATACCCAAGCCGGCCATTTTCTGGCCGGCTATGTTCATTCCCTAAGCCGGTCAGAAAATGGCCGGCCATGTACCTTTTTTTTTTTTTAAGAGAGAGACTGAAGATCAAAATATTGAAATCTAACTCTGAAATACGATAAATTTTTGTTTAAATTATTTGTTATATTACTTCTTTGAGGAGGGATCAAATTACAACAATTATTTTTTTATTTTCAAAGTCCAAATCGTCGATCCAAACCGTTCAACATGATTTCCACAATAAACTGTGCTTGCAGATCAAATTTTACATTTTTTTGAATTTGTTTACTATTTATTAAGTATTTTACAAAAAATAGTCATATTCAGACTATTGAATTTTGTACCCATCTTAATAAATAGTAAACAAATTCAAAAAAATGTAAAATTTGATCTGCAAGCACATTTTATTTAGATAATCATGTTGAACGGTTTGGATCGACGATTTGGACTTTGAAAATGAAAAAAATAGTTGTTGTAACTTGATCCGTCCTCTACTTCTTTTGATGTATAATTAGCATATTTATACTAAAATACGCTAGAATACTTGAAATTATGTTGAATTACACTATATTATAATAAATTATGTTCAATTATACTAAATTACGTTAAATTACAATAACTTCGCTAATTATGCTGAAATACCGTAAAAAAAACACTAAACTACACAAAATTACGCTATAGTAGACTGATTTTGCTCATCTTTCATGAATCATAAAAAATAGTAACAAAATTCCAAAAATAGTAAAAATTGGTAATCTGCAAGTTCATTATGTAACTAATTTACTGAGCTACTTGGATTGAATGATAGAAATGAAAATCTTAATCGGAAACTTCAACTCAAGTTTTGAGGCTCTTCTCTTTGTTTTTTGGCGATTCTGAATTTCGGAATCCGGCATAGCAGGCACAGACGCATGCGCATTTTCGCAAGCTTTCCGAAAAGTGCTCATTTGCTGAAATCGGACACTCGAGCGCCGTTTTATGACCGTTTGAAGTTTCATCGTTGTTTTTCTCCTTTTCAGTGAAGATATCGTCCTTATTCATATCGTATTTTAGCGTAATTTACCGTATTTTAACGTAATTTAATGTAATTTAACGTAATTTAACATAATTTAGTGTTATTCAACATAATTTCAATTAATCTATCGTATTTTAGTATAAATATGCTAATTATACATCAAAGAAGTAATATAACAAATAATTTAAACAAAAATTTATCGTATTTCAGAGTTAGATTTCAATATTTTGATCTTCATAGTCTCTTTCTAAAAAAAAAAAAAAAAAAAAGGTACATGGCCGGCCATTTTCTGGCCGGCTTAGGGAAGGAACATAGCCGGCCAGAAAATGGCCGGCTTGGGTATATATCGATATTGAGTTGAGTTCCGGGTATAATTAATAATTTGTATTAAACTTTGGATATTAATAAAAATGTCGGAATATATTGAGTGTTCAACAAATATCCCTTATAATTTAAGAGAAATAAAAAGGATGCAGAGAACGCTGCACAATGCAGTAGTGCCCGACATTTTTGTTAATATCCAAAGTTAATTACAAATTAATTATTATACACAGAATTCTCCAGTTTCGCCAAAAATATCCAAACCGGCCATAAAATGACCGGTTTCCTCTCCACAGAAGCCGGCCATAAATTCCTTTTTTTTTTTACACAAATTATTTTCTTCTTGTATATAGTGTAATTTTATTTTCTCATTGTATTGTAATATTATTTTCTTGACATATTTTTCTGGGTACTTGTGTCACTCACACTGACAATTTATTCGAGATGCGCCAATTGGTGTGCATTTTTAATTTTTAAAGTACTTATTTTGTTGTTTAAAGCACTTATTCAATTATTTTTAATATTTTATGTGTATTTTTTATGTTGTACTATTATTTTTGTTGTAATATTTTCTGTTTAGCATTATCATGATAATTTATTTTATTAAAAAAATATAAAAATAGTATCATAAAAGCACACATACAAAAGAACCGAAATATAGGATAATCCAAATATACCAAATATAAATACCTAAAACATGCTACAATAGGTTACAATACCCTAATTTCGGTAAAATATGCTAAAAAGGACCAAAATAGGCTTAATTCTGCTTAAACATGCTAAAATAGGTCAATTGCGCGGTTATAATAACCTAAAACAGGCTACAATAACCTAATTTCGGTAAAATATGCTAAAAATGACCAAAATAGGCTTAATTTTGCTTAAACATGCTAAAATAGGTAAATTGCGGTTCTAATAACCTAAAATATGCTACGATATCCTAATTTCGGTAAAATATGCTAAACATGACCAAAATAGGCTTAATTATGCTTAAACATGCTAAAATAGGTCAATTGCGGTTATAATAACCTAAAATATGCTACAATAGGCTACAATATCCTAATTCCGGTAAAATATGCTAAAAAGGACCAGAATAGACTTAATTCTGCTTAAACATACTAAAATGGGTCAATTGCAGTTATAATAACCTAAAATATGCTACAATAGGCTACAATACCCTAATTTTTGTAAAATATGCTAAAAATGACCAAAATAGACTTAATTCTGCTTAAACATGCTAAAATGGGTCAATTGCGGTTACAATAACCTAAAATATGCTACAATAGGCTGCAATAGCCTAATTTCGGTAAAATATACTAAAAATGGCCAAAATAGTTCTTTAACTCTGCTTAAACATGCTAAAAGGGGTCCAATTGCGCCTAAAATAACCTAATTGCGGTTAAAATAACATAAAATATGCTACAATAGCCTAATTTCGGTAAAATATGCTCAAATGATCTAATTTTCCTAATTATGCTAAATTTGGCTAAATTACTCTTAATTAGCCTAATTATGTTCAAAAAGGCCAAAATACCCTAAAATACGGGCAACTGTGCTAATTACACTAAATTACAACAAATTATCCTAAACCCTACACCCTAAACCCTAAACTATAAACCCTAAATTAAATTAAATAAAATTTAAATTAAATAAAAAAAAAATTATCTTAAAGAAGAGAGGAAATTCGGTTAAGAGATGAGTGAGTTGTGAGGAGGAGAGAGAAAAAAGGGGTATATATAGGGTAAATTACGGGTAAAAAAAAATAGGAAGCCGGCCATTTTATGGTCGGCTTCTGAGGAGAGGAAACCGATCATTTTATGGCCGGTTTGGACATTTTGGGCGAAACCCGGTGAACCGGGGTATAATTATTAATTTCTAATTAACTTTGGATATTAATAACAATGTCGGCAGTAGTGCACACCTATATCAACATTCCTTATTTACACCTCAAAATATTCTCGCTTCCAAATTCTTCTTTTATTCTTCTATACAAAATATTTATATCTAATTGATGTTTATATTTGTGTTACAAAATATCCATACCTAATTATCTGAAATCAGTGAGGAATATCTCACTTTTGTCAAAAAAGAAATCTATACCTAATTATTTACTGAACAAAAATATATAAATATATCTTGATAAAGGTACGCATGTAGTTTTCAATTTATTTATACATAAATTTCGCTTACCAAATGAACAAAAGGTTGAACAAGCATACAATCACTTACAAAAATATTTAAACTAAATATAAAATTTATTTTAATACTATAAGAATGGAAGTACAAACAAAATCTGAAAAGTATTTATAATTCCTTTTAAAAAAAAAATATACCTGATACATGAAAAGATTACAACTACATCCAACCAGTATCTGAAAATATCATAAATTGATAACGATATGCAATAATTCGCATTTAGTGGAATCATTATTAGGCCGTAATGCATGAAAAATGTGCGAAAAGCTTAATTTAATGTTATCTTAAAATGTAGTGTGTTAAGATCACCATCTTCCTTTTTCTTCTTTCACTTTCATTTCAAATGAGCTTAGTTTATTTATTTTTGTACCATTCTTTTAAAAATTTTAATATCCCATCAGAGTATAAAATATATAATTCTCCCATTTCTTACCTCCCCATTTATTAATTTAATCTGAAAAAGGTTGGAGTCTAATTCATCATTTATCTTTTATTACAATGTCAAATTGTTTAATTTGCTCTTCTTTCAAATGAACGTGTTTATTATATTATTGCCCCTGTAGATCCACTAAGCTAAGGTTAAATCCAGATCCATCAAGATCCACTAAATTCATTGAAAGGTCTCTTAGTACAAATTGGAGGGACCCAATTATTGGAAATTATGATATAATAAAGTGCAACTTTTCTGGTACCGGCGCTGCAAGAGGCCTCGAGACAGATGGCACTCTTCTATTCGTTTTGATTGAACGGCGCCAAAACAGAGAATATGATCAGGACTGTGATATTTGACTGTACGTCTGTGCTGCTGCTGAGAAGGAACCAATTTATTTACCCGTTATCAGAACTTATTAATAGTGTCGTAAAAAACGTCCGTTTAAACCGACTAATTTGCTAATTATTCATTAGCGGTAATCAAACCGTTATGGATTTCCCGACTAATAATATCATTAAATATAGAAGTTCAAATTATTCAATCCGTTATTTCTAAAAATAAATAAAATGACATAAAATGTTGCATAAATCAGTTTTGACATAATTACTAGTGACAAATTAATATAAAATATTGGAGGGAGTGAGGGATCCATAGAAGATCAGCGTCACCTTATTGGAAATATTCATGATATGAAGTCCAAATTTTTCTGGCACCGGGGCATGCAAGAGGCATTGATCCAGATGGCATTTTTCTATTGGTTTTGTTTGAACGCCTCCACAGAGATGATGATCAGGTTTTCAGGAAGGTGATTTTTTACTATACAGCTCATAAGCAGCTCATACGTACCAATCAACCCGTTATCAGTACTTTTGGTTCTGATACTGATATATATATATAGTCAACACAAGCGACATTATTATTATTTATTAAGCAAGACGCCAAGACCTTCTGATTACATCTTAAAAACTAAGCAACACAGTTGCAAACTGAAAATGAAAAACTAAGATGCTTTCATTGGGGAATAATTCAGATCCAGTGCAATACCTGACTGATGCACTTGACTGAGCACAATGTGATCGGAGTCGTCAGTTTTAATCTGACACAAATCTCAAAACGAACCTTCTATATCTAAATAGGCACCGTATTACTTTGACCCGGTTGAGAGTATTGTACTCAGTTCGACATCTGAGGGGATGCGGACTCTTATATAGTTATATGTACAAATAAAAAATTATATATATGTAAAATGTTGTCATCAATTACTAAAAAATACATAAAATGGTGAATAAATATGTTTTTCATAAATTATCAAATAAAAAATTATATAAAATGTTGTTAAATCATTCTAGTCATAATAATAAAAATTATATAGTTATATGTACAAATAAAAAATTATTATATATATAATTTTATATTTATCAATTATATATAGAGTGACAGGTATTAAATAACTCTGCACATACCTACCATTAAGTTAACAAATAAAAAAATTCTTACACGTATCCGCCTTACCGAATAATAGAGTTTCATAGACAGCCTTAAGAGCAAGCCTCTTTAGTGACTAGTGAGAGAGATGGATCATCTCTCAGTTCTTTACTTTTCCTTGTCACTTCTATCATAATTTAGTGAGAGAGATAAGAAAAGACTTCTATTTTTAAAAGCAAATTGGATATTTTGTTATTTTAATGTGGATATTGAAAATGTTTAATGTTTTAATGAATATGCCAACAATCACCTCTTTTTTGTGATTGACATGCACTTACTATGCCAATTAGATATGATAAGAGAGAGATTAGGACAGCTTAGATCCCATGTTTAGCAAAATTCTCAATATTTTTGACATTGTCTTTACTGGTAATGTTGATTTATTGGCTTAGATCCCCATGTTTAGCAGAACTTTCAATATTTTTTACATTGTCTTTGCTGGTAATATTGATTTATTGAGAGCTTTTATGAAATGTTCTGTTTTTCGAAAATATTAAACAAATTGCTCTTTCAAATATATTAACAAAATATTAATATGGAATCCAACTTTTTCTCTCCCTTTCCTCCGTTTCGTTTAACAATAGATCTAGACAACATATTACACAACAGTGAAAAATAATCAGAAATAATTAAAAATTAATATGCAAAACAAGATTAAAAGTTCAAAATCAAAAGCGCTTTTATTTCTCACAAGAGGAATGAGAGGCCATGACGGTCCGAATTCCGCATTTTCTGCACTAACACATTGTTGGAGTTTAGCTTCAGACCGCCCGATCAGAATCTGTGTTAATCCGGCCCACTCCGGTGATGCACAGGGTCCCATTAAGATTTGTGCTAATAAATAACGAACGGATTAGATTTAAACTCAAACAGTGTGTTAATGCAGGGAATATGAATTCTCCGTGTGGGTCTCCCTTCTTCCCTCAATATTAATATCACAAATGAGCACATCAGTATAAATTGCCAGATAAGGAGACGACAATTACAAATATTACTGTGTTTTGTTACCAGACCAACATTAAACTGTTTTTATGAGCAAACTTTTGTAATCGGAAATAAATATGTTGTTATTCTAAAGGAATAACAGGAAACTATTATTCCGATTCCAGCTGTTTAAAGTTTTTCATGTGCGAATTTCAATGAAAAAAAAAAATTCATGCGTGAATTGCAATGTGGATCAACGGTTGGAATCAGAATAACATATGAATAACAGCAGATTTATTTCCCTCATCATATGTTTTATAAGACTCAACAATGAACAGCAGATCCAAGAGATGCATGAAAATTTTCTTTGCCCGTCTTAAAGTGTACTATTTCTTCCTTCCTCTACATTCAATTCAATAAGTATATAAAAAGTTGAGTGAGTCTATGGTACTATGCATAGCACAGATTAGTCCGCACTACGGAGCTATGTTTTCATTTTGAAAATTCTAATAGTCGATTCGAGCCATTCAACGTGATCCGAACCGTACTTGCCAACTAAATTTTATATTTTTTTTGAACTTTTACTATATTTTAAGATAGGTAGAAAATCACTTGATCTGAAAATTCTGAACCATCCAAAAACAGTAATTTTCTACCTATCTAAAAAAATAGTAAAAAAATTCTAAAAAAATAAAAAAATTTAGTCCACAAGAATATTCTCATATGGAAATCATGTTGAACGGTTCGGATCGACTGTTAGGATTTTGAAAACGAAAATATTGATCCGTAGTACGGACCAATCCGTGCTATGCATAGTAACATAGACTCACTCTTTTATTTTTACAATAAGGTTATCTATATATGATGATGAACACAGTTAGGTTAATCAATACCAAAGCTAATAACGGACAGATGTGCAGGCGCTAGGCATAACCACAGTGAAAGGAACAAAATGCTGCAAAATAAAATGGAGGTATCTATTTAAAAATAGTTGAAAATAGATATTTCAACTATATATAGAACTAAATGATTAATAAAATTTTAAATTTTCAAATTTAAAGAACATAAAGAAAAACAGACAATTTAAAATAATTTGTCCATTGAATTTAAATTTTGAGCTTGAGTAAAAAAGGAGCATGAGAGCCAAGGCGATATCTCTAGGAGATGGGTGGTTCCATGTCCAACGCCGCAGACAACACCTTCCACCTCGTCAGCATGGTCGTCCCAGGCGCCCCAGGCAGCAGAGACGTCCACCCCTGCACTTTAACGGTGGGCAGCGGCTGTCTCCCCCAACAGGTAACTCCTTTAACTTCTCCTTGGGGAACGGGTATGCAGAGGGACAACATCATCGTTACGGTACACGGCAGGTTAGAAACAGGTACAAACAGTTCACATCCCCCATTAATGCAGCCCACTCACCTCCCCATGCTCACCCTAGTACTGTAGACAACCTATTCCCGTACTACCACCCTAAGCCATCACCTCCCATTAATGCAAGCAACATCAATGGCATCCCAAGCTCTATTCCATCTACAAAACAGAACCATCTTGGCAGCATTCCACCCACCACCATTAACTCCTCTCCTTGCATTAACTCCTATCCTTGCAATAACTCCTTCCAACCAGCAACTACCACCATGCCTAAAAGACGTAATACACCACCTACTCACCCCCCTCCTCCACATAACGCCGCCAAACCCAGCAGCCCTTTAAACCCCAATGCTAGGAACTATGCTCAAATCACCACTCCTCCTCCAAACATCCAACAACCACTCTACCCCCCAACAGTCCAAAGATATCAGAGCCCCCCATGGCAGCATTTTCTTGACCATAACCCATGGCAGTTTTCCCACATTCAGCACCCATCACCCCAGCTCGAACTCCCACAGAGCCCCTCACCACTTCCTCTGCCACCCGATCCAAGTCATCGGCTGTGGAGGGGAAGATGCTACAACTGTTTAAAATTTGGTCACGACCAAAATGAATGCCGCGAGACCGACAGGGTCTGTGCAAACTGTTGGTTAACGGGTCATGAGGCGAAAAATTGTACACAACCGCCGGCAGCAGCTAAAGCTCGCTTCGACCCCTTACAACCACGAGGGAACATGGGCGAAGCAAATCTCACGCCTAACCGACCACAACAAGCGGTGGTGTTCATCCCGGAAACGAATCTCATGAAGACGGATGCCCTTGAATTCGACCGAGCCATTGTTATCGACGCTCGCCTAAAGGCCAAGCACTCAAACGAAACCGTCCAACTAGTGCTTATGAATGTGTGTAAATCAGATTTCCCATTCCCTATTACACACATGTCGGGGAGTCAGTACTTGCTATTGCTCCCGGCTGGTTCTGACCGCCACCTTTTCCTTTTGAGCTATGAGAAACCTCTCCAGGACCTCGGGTTCGTCACATATCCATGGAGCCCAGCCATTAACGGCTACCCCATGCGCCTCAAATTCAAGGTTTGGGTTGAATTGCGACATATGTCCCCTCAAGCTTGGACTATCGACCATCTCGTGGCGGCTGCAAGTGCATTCGGCATAGTCCTTGAACATGCGTCCATGACTCGTGCAACCTCGCTGGACCGCATGCTCGCGGTGGTGGCTGTCCCCGACCTTACCAAAATTCCTCACACACTTATAGTTTGGCTAAAAGGCATAGGTCGTGACGTGGAGGTGCGAGTTCTTAGTTGGTTAGAAGACCCATTGCCGCTCAACCCTCCGATCGATCCTACCCCAAGCGATGAATTCTTTCAAATGGTTCACAAAGAAAACACCAACACCGTCACAGTCTACAGAGGTGGTGACCAAGGCGAGCCCGCCTTATCCATTGACTTCCATACTCTACTCACTGTTTGGAAGAGCTTGCCAATGGGCAAGGAAAAAGAAAAAATTGAAGCGACATTGAAAGGCTCCCCCCTCTTCGCTGCCCACATACCGTCACCTCTGCCAAACCGAGAGGTTGAGGGGAAGGGTAAGAAAATTCAGACAACGCAACAGGACACCTCCAGTGCCTCGGACTTGAGGGGATCTCAACTGGATATCTCCAGTTCCTCGGGTAAGAGAGGGCACCCAAACCTGCCAAGTAATGAGTTAGTACAGTACACCACAGCTACTCTCAATGAAAATACAGCTGACATGACCCAAACTAGAGGGAGAACGGTTCAAAATTCGGACCCCAAATATTTCACAACTCCAACACATACCAGCTCCTCAAACTATCAACTCCAGGGTCTAAAAGATATGGCACAGGCCTTGATCAAAAGCCCAGTACCACCAAAGCATAATCCCTCCCCTTTAGTTGACAGGGCCATCGGCCTCTCTTCTGCTCCCAGCCCATCTCCGAAAAACTCAACCACACAACTGACAATCACAAGCCCAACTCTGGAAAATACGAATCCAACTCCTCTCCAGCTGAAAACTACGGCTCCTAGCCCACCTCTGAAAATTACTACTACTGCTCCTAGCCCACCCCTGCATATTACTCTACCAATGCACACTCTGGAAAACACGAGCCCAACTCCTCTACAGATGCACACTCACACTCACAATGCTACTAAAGACCCGCTAACCCAGCTATCAGATGCAGCTGATCCGCACACCCAAATATCCACCCTACGCCCGAGCACTCAGCCATCCACTACCCTAGACCCGAACACTCAACTCACCCCAAGAACTTATGCTCATCCCCTTCTCCCCACCCCTTCGCTACCTGCTGCCACTGGCGACCCATCAGGGATCGAGCCTCTGCACCCTTCGCTACCTGCTGCTGCTGCAGCTGGCGACCCAACAGAGACCGCACCACAAACTGAGCCTCTATGGCCTTCGCTACCTGCTGCTGCTGCAGCTGGCGACCCAACAGAAACCGCACCACCTCAAATTGAGCCAGTGGAGACAGAGCCAATGGATATCGAACCTACCCAGATCGGCTTAGAAGACATTGAGCGCGAGTTGTTCGACGAAATGGAAGCACAGTACCAAGCTGACATAAGCGCTTTACAAAATTAGGATCCACCGTTTGACGATGGCTCGCCAATCGGTAGCTACCACTCCCTCACCTACTCCGAGTTACAGGTTTTAGAACTAGAGGCGGAATTCGGTATTAACCAGCAGCCCCCTCAAAGTCCGCCTATACCACAACCACCCGCACCGACCCAACAGGGAACGAGCAACATAGCCACCCCAACGGACCTTGCTGATGACGCGCAGTCCCTCCGCCGCAGCGCTCGAATATCAGTAAGAGGTTTTACCAAGAAATACTCACCAAAGAAAACAAGGAAGAAAAAAGCCACTGCCAAAAACAAGAGTAATGTCCCCAAACCGACCTTCACTGAAGAGGACCTGTTACGGGCACTCTAAACAGAAACAGCTAACGCCAATCCGTTAGATGAAGGTAAAGAAGCTGAAATTGACCGCTACTGTGGGATTCAAACCCGGGGGAGCTTCGTGGCCCATGGGGAATCAAGCAACATGGTTCGAGAGACCCAAGGAACAAATGATGGGGACTATGGTGAATCAATTCTAGGTGAACTTGAATTCAACAGTGACGACGATAAGCTCACCGACGACGAGGAAGCGTCGGATGAGGACGGCCGTTAGGGCCTCTTATCAGGAAACATAGCAAAGCAGCATGTTTTTGTGTTCTAATTGTGATCTATTAGCTGAGTGCTATCTTTTAATTATGTTTTTATGTTTCTGTTACAATGGCTGTTCTACCACCTTTTGTGTAATCATTTCTATGAATGATCAAACCTTAACTATTAATTATCCTATTTGTGCTTTAAACTGGAATGTGAGAGGATTGGGGGACCAGCAAAAATGCGATGTCATTAAGGACGTTGCCATTGATGCTAACCCTGACTTAATTGGTTTTCAAGAGACTAAGTGGAGCGAATGCTCGATCTTCCGTGTGCGGCGAGTATGCCCCGCGAAGTTCACCAATTTCTTAACTTTAGATGCGATAGGCACCAGAGGGGGAATATTGCTCTCGTGGAGCTCTAAATTCAACCTCTTGCACTCATACACATTTAGTTTCTCTATTTCAGTTGTGCTGCAAACAAACAATTTCCAGTTCATGTTCTCAGTGGTATACGGGCCGCAAGATAACAGAACTAAAATTGAGTTTTTGCAAGAATTGCGTTCAGTAAGAGCTTTAAATAACCTCCCATGGCTGCTCATGGGAGACTTTAACTTATATCGAAACATTGAGGATACCACGAGCAATACTCATAATCTGGGTTTGATATCTGCTTTCAATAGTTTTATTTCAAATGCCAATTTACTTGAAGTTCCCCTTCAAGGTAGAGAGTTCACATGGTCTAATAGGAGACCAAACCCGACATTTTCAAAATTAGATAGGATATTTATATCTGCGCACTGGAACGCACTAGGAACCACAACCTCTTTACATGACTTGCCAACAAGTGCATCCGACCACGCCCCCTTGATCCTCAACATTAAACCGCATATAAATCCCAGGAGAAAGCAATTCAAATTCGAAACCTTTTGGCTAAAGCACCACGAAATTCAGGACGTAGTCGCCTCGGCTTGGTTATCCCCGACGGCTTCAACAAACCCGGTTCGCAACTTCAATCAGAAATTGATGAAGGTGCAAAAAGAACTCAACCGCTGGGCGCGCCAGAAATTTTGCAAAAAGGAGACATATCTGCGGAGATCAAAATGGGTTCTCAGACAGTTGGATAGAGTGGAGGAAATGAGAGTGCTCAACTCTGTTGAATTCAGGCTCAGGATACGATTAAGACAGCACATCTTTACCCTTGCCCGCGACAAAGAATTGCGATGGAAGCAATGTTCAGGGTGCACGTGGCTCAAAGCAGGTGACAAAAACACAAAATACTTTCATGCGGTGGCGAACGGTAGGAAGAACAGGAATTCGGTGGCAAGCCTGACCAGGGAAGATGGAACTCCAGTTCCGGAGTCCGATCTACACCAGCATACCTACGACCACTTCTCAGCCTTGTTGGGAGGTGGTCCCATCAACAGATGACCGTTTAACCTTACCGGCAAGGTGGGGCCGAACCTGACACGGGAGCTGGCAGACTTAGATGCGCGGATAACGGACACGGAGGTCCTCCAGGCAATAAATGAGATGCCTAACGATAAGGCCAGTGGCCCTGATGGGCTTCCGATAGAATTTTACAAATCCTTCTGGCATATCATCAAAGGCGACTTCATGTCATTAATACAGGATTTTCACAACTCCAACCGCAACCTTAAACCGATAAATAGAGCCTCCATATCCCTCATTCCGAAGAAAGCGACACTGATACCTCGCATATTTAGTCTATTTTAGGCCTGTTTTAGTACCAGATTCGTGCCATAATTTACCAGAATCATGTGCATCTCATTGTTATATCTTTAGAATTTGGTACTGCTGAGTGTTTGTTTGTTTTCTGCAGGTTTGGAGCAAAACACACGAAGAAATGGCGATTCACATGATGAGGTACGGCCCTTACCAGGCTTGGTACGGGTCGGACCTTACTTAGCCATTTTCAGCTCTTCACGCCTGGTACGGCCAGGCCGTACCAAATTGGTACGGGCCGTACATGAAGGCGTCCTGACAGATTCAAATTTGGGCAGAGGCTATTTAAGGCGGGGAACTCTCCAGATTTGGTATCCAATTCATTCCAGATAGATCTGAGAGCTCAGTAGGAGAGAGAAAGAAGGCTAAGGAGCTGAAAGCAAGAAGGAAAGAAGAGGAAGAGGCGAAACTCGACGGATCTAGCTTCCTCCTCCATCTCCCTTCAATCCATGGCTATCTCTCTTCCTCTTATTGTATTTTTAGACATTGCTATGTGCTGTGAGTAGATCATTTTAGTTTCTAGGGTTAGAGATCGAATCTTGATTTGTTTTGACTTTCTTTGACTTTTACTTTGTATGAACTCTTTAGTTTGATTGATTGTGATTTTCATTGTTATATCTTGCTTTGCTTGCTGTGATTGTTGTATGATGTCCCTTTAGGTTTAGATCGAACCTATCAAGGTCATGTGATCATCTCAATCTCTCATCCAATTCAAGTACATAGGGTAGAATAGTTCGAATTGAAGCCGAAAGGTTGAATTCTCCTCTAATCGACAGATTAGAGGGTGCCTTAGACATCTAATCAATCAGCTAGGGTAGATCTGTACCAACATACGATGGTTGAGGTGTAGAAACCCTAAAAGGCTCTCAATCGCATTCCAACCTAGATCTTGATCCAACAAACGACGGTTGAGGGTTAGGAACCTTAGGTATGGTCAATTGAACCTTTCTAAAGAGTTTAGCACAAGGTACCAGCAAGGAAATGCATTTACTCGAACTGGTAGGTTCTGTTCTGGGAAGCCGGTACGGGTCTTACCAGAGTGGTACGGCCTAGCCTTACCAAGTGAGGTACGGCCTAGCCGTACCTACTTAGTACGGGCCGTACCACTAGAGGCAGATCAGAGATGAAGTCTTAAACCCTGGAAACACCTTTTATCCATAATCAAAACACAATTTACATTTGTTCTAAACATTTTGTTACATCTTCTTCAATTGTCGGAACAGTTTGATTTGATACCTTAGGAAATTAAATACCAAACAAAACCTTTTCAACTTCTAGTTTTCAATCAAGTTTAGATAGAACTTAACCGAGTGATTAGCCGTCTCTGAGGATCGATACCCGATTATACTACACGGCAGAGGTTGTGCACTTGCATCCTTTACTCGTGGAGTGTTAACGAGGTTTAAAAGGTACGCTTTCAAGCGTGCCGAAACTTGCGTTGCGCTTTGCTGCGAACAGACACCGATAACCATATCGGATTATCGACCAATCAGCGTCATCAACACCTCTGTTAAAATAGTAACAAAAATCTTGGCTAATAGATTACAACACCATCTGCCGGATCTGATAGCACAGAACCAAACGGCTTTTATCAGAGGTCGCTCAATGATGGAATCGTTCCTCGTGGCAAGAGAGTTTCTGACCTTCTGCAGTACAAGGAAGCTACCTGCTATCCTGTACAAGGTAGACTTTGAAAAAGCATTTGACACTGTAGACTGGTGTTTCCTTACCAATCTCCTCGTCGAAAGGGGCTTCCCACCCAAATGGATAGGCTCAGTTTTAGCTACCCTCCAGTCTGCTACTTCGTCGGTCAGGATAAATGGGGCCCTCACTCGATTTTTCAAGCATGGTCGAGGGCTGAGACAAGGGGACCCATTATCACCAATGCTCTTCATTCTAGTGGCGGATTCCTTAACGAGATTCCTACAAAATGCGGAACAAGCCATGCCCCCATTTGTACATCTACCTCCTAAAACCATCCAATTTGCAGATGATACAGTAATTATCTCTGAGGCAAACCCCTTGTCGCTCAAAGTGATTACAAAGGTTCTCGACACATTTGCAGAACTTACGGGCCTGAGAATAAATAGAGCTAAGAGTGCTTTTGTCACTATAGCAATCCCACAAAATCTTATCGCGACGATCCGTAACATTTTGTCCTCCCCACATGAATCACTACCAATCAAATACCTCGGCCTCCCGCTTTCTGTGAAAAAACCACGCATTATTGATTTTCAGCAAGTGATTCAATCCGTACAGACAAGAATGGAGGGATGGAAATCTAATTTCCTCTCTTACGGTGGAAGAATCACCCTGGTCAAAGCTGTTCTCTCCGCCATTCCAATTCACTACATGCAGGCAATGACACTACCGAAAGGGGTTGTCAAACAAATTGATAAAATAAGGAGGAACTTCTTATGGAGAGGGCATGGGCCCTGCAGGGGTATTAACTGCCTAACAAATTGGGAATCAGTTTGTTCGCTAAAGGAAAATGGAGGCATGGGAGTCATCTCGCTGGACGGCCAAAACCGAGCCCTGCTGGTAAAATGGCTATGGCGGATTCACCATGACAGGGAAGGACTCTGGGCTACCACATTAAGGCAGCTGTACAACATCTCCGACGCATCGCAACTTAGTGCCACCCAACAACCGTCTTTCTTTCTTAAAGAGCTGTCATCACTAGTTCCATTCTTCAGTTGCTCTGTAACAATAGACAACTATACACGGGAAGTGAAATGGAAATGGACGGCTGGCGAAACTTTTACGTGTGCATCGGCTTACCGGATGATGCAAGATAGCGGAATAAGATCAATACACTACAAGGTTCTCTGGAAGCTAAAGGTGCCGATCAAAGTTCGAATCTTCCTATGGTTGATGTTTTCAGATAAAATTCTAACCCAGGAAATATTGACGGTCAGGGGATGCGCCGTCACACCGGGGTGCAAGTTATGTGGTACCGATACCTTGGAAACAAGAGACCACTTGATGTGGAGCTGCTCCTACTCGGCCAGATTCTGGCGCGGTTTAAGGGCACAACTGAACTTGCCCCCCATGGCGGGTACTGACCCGTTTCAAATTCGGTGGGACGGCCGGCAACATCTCACAGGTCAAACCAAAACCCGATGGGATACCGCATGGGCGGCAGGAACATGGGCCGTCTGGAAGGAAAGGAACAGGCGCGTGTTCTCGCAGGAAAGGAAACCCGAGCACTTCTTAATCAATGCAGCGGCAATGGATATACACAACTGGACGTTATTCGTCTAGTAATCAGACTCACAGAAGTGGCTTACTTATTGCCATGGCGTTTTTAATTCAGTTAGCGAACCTTTGTAACAACTAAACTGTTTCAGTACGGGTAGGTAGAGTGTGTGTAGGTTAAAATTCCTTTTCGTTCTTCTTCTTATGAGTCATTATTAGCTCCTTTGAACAAATAATGAGCTTTGTGTATAATTTTTTTAGTATCAATATATTTCTTAGTGGAATATTTCCACTAACCCTCAAAAAAAAAATATTTCATATACTAACAATTTTCCTTTTTTATTTATCTATTTTTTTCCTATTATCTCAAGAAACTGCTAATGATGAGATGATTGTGCAATATGATGCAATCAATGCTCTTGATAGTTGATAGCTGAAAGGACCTACAAAGTGTGATCAATGATATATGATTCTACAAATAACAAAAACTATAGGTGGGGAATTATTCCTACAAAATTTTATTAAGTAGCATCAAAATTATCTTCCAGAGAAACCCTTTCTACTTCTTCATTCATGCAAATTAGCACACTAGCTTCCAAGGTATTACCACATTATCTTAAGTGTACCATTTCTTCAGTCTATACTTTGCTTTTGAACTTTTAATCTTGTTTTATATATTAATTTTTAATTATTTCTAATTTTTCTCGGTACAACCGGAGTTGGTACAAAGAGTTGAGAAAGATCTGTTATGTATTATGTGAGGAACCGTTGCTTGTATTGTTAATAAATCTGAAGGAAGAATATTTTGTTTAATGTTTTTGAAATCAGGATTTTTCATAAAATTTCGCTTGATTTATTATCTGTTGTTATTTGCAATAATTGTTCCTTTTGTTAATAAATTAAAAAATAGTTTGTTCGATGTTTAAAAAAAGCATGGCATTTAATGAAAAAAAAGTTCTTTGATTTATTCTTTGCTGTCATGTGCACGATTTTCCTGTTTTCATAAATATAAAATTAGTTAATGAATATTGATCTTTTCTAAAAAAAAAATCATCGTCAGCAACACACGGATATAAAATAAAATTACTAAACAATATTTGATTTTTTTTTTCCTAAAATAAACTATCCATAGGCCATAGCAACACACAAGACAACCAAATTGCTAGTATTGACATTACAAAAGTTGTAGGATAATTTGATTGTCTTATTCAAAATTTAATATTTGTAAAAATTAAAAGTTCGAAAACATAGTTCTCACAAGTCAATAATCTAGAGGTCTCATCATTACACTACCCATTTTAAGCTTTAGCTTTTTATGTGAATGAAGTATATAAAAACATCAATATTATATTATATACAAAGAATTCAAAGTAGGAACATGCAGTGTCCGAGGCCTACTGATAAAAAGCGATCATGCGTTCATGTGTTGTAAGTTGTAACGCTGTCTTACGCCTCACGAGACCACCTTTGATCTTCTAGTTGGTCAATCCTCCACAACTCCAGATTCTTCTAAGCCACTTATTGCGTTCCGATTCAATTTTAAAAACCTATCTCCGGAACTGGAAAGAAGTTTTGGTCACGTCGGGATCTTCTGTGCTACAAACGGTACTACCGTATAAGTGATCATCTACCGTATAAATGAATCTGCCTTTGCAAAATGCAAATTCTTGGTTACACTTCCTGACCTGTTGTCAGTCACATAGGATACTTGGGTCTGTTAATATGTGCCACAAAACATCTGACATCAATTTAAGGCAATAAAAAGTTGCTCAATACAATAACAACACCAATTCCACCCGCAACAGTGAATCATCTCGGTACGCCACGTACCCCACTAGTGACACTCCTTCCAAAAAACCAACCCACTGTTTCCATTCTTTATCGCCATTTTCGACTTGATATGGCCACCTGGATACAGCCGACATTTTTTTAAGGAAGCTGTTATAAGTATCCACAATTCGGTTGGATTGTGTCCGCATCTTAACTATTATATTTTTAACGAGTTTTGAGAAATTTTGCGAATCTAAAATCACGAACATTTTCTACGTAATTTTCTCTTTCAAATGAGATCTATGATGACGTACTCTCAGGCTCGTCATCACGCAAGTATTTATACATATATTTGCAAGTATTTTTTTTACATATGACACTGGGTTACATCTGAAAGTATTAATATCAAGTATTGTAAATATTTATACTTATAAGGTCAATTATTTTTGTTAGAGGAAGATTGACGCGGAGACTATTAGAGAATATTGATGGGAGGATACGGGGTCCTTACTACTTCATTAGAGGAAGGTTGACGTGGGAACAATTATGAGACTGGAAAAGGGGATGATCATATCGAGTTACGCTTGCAAATATTTATATCAAAATAAGTATTAATATTTTATGTTCTAAGTATATATATCTATGAAAGTTGACATGGAGATGAGTGTGGAGACTGGGAAATGGTGACCATAATACAACATTTCTCTAATTAGTGGGGACCGTAGTACAACATTCATATTGTTGCTACAGGTACAATACGGGTACTGGAGTGGGGGGATTGAAATAATTTTTATTAACATCCAAAGTTAATTACAAATTAATAAATATACCCACGTTAGCTGGGTATTTTTAAAAATGTCTAAACCGGCTATTTAATAGCCGGTCCACTTTTTTTCTCAACCGGCCATTAAATGGCCGGTTCTCAAATTTTTTTTGCTATTTAAATGGTCATTAAATGGTCTTTATTAGTGTACAATTAAATAGTTGGTGAGTTTTATACGGATGCAGTGGTATTTAATGTCATTGAATGCTGTGGCAACCAATAAAAACTCATTTCTACACAGAATCTGTTAATGCATAAATAGTTTTTTTTTTAATACGAGTCAATACTCAATAGATGGTTGGTGAGTTTTATTTAAAATTTTATTGAATCAAATTTTAATAGTTAAAATCAATTTACTTGATGGTTGATTAATAATACGTTTTATTATGCAAATTTATTAATTTTAATTTTATTTAGAGTAAAATAAAACGGTCAAATATGATAAAAAATGAATGTATTGAAAATAACTTATAAACCTTTATTTTTTTTTTACCGTTTAACTTATAAAGTAGATCAGTTTCAACAGTTTAAATACATTGTTTTAATTCGATTTAAATACATGATGGCGCGCCTTTTCGATGTGGTTCGTTCAATTAAACGAATCGGAGCACACTATTATGATTTATAGGAGGTTTTTTTACAGTTTCGGTGTTAATTTGGTTCATCCATTTCAAATCTCACAAATATGTTTTTTGAGTAAAAAGGCACAAGAACCGGTTTCATATAAAGTTGAAACAAACATTTTTTTATATACAAAGGTGAAGATTATGGTATTTTGCATAACACTGTTCAAATAAATAAAGTTTTTTTTTATAAAGATGAAGATTAAGGTACAACATCTTTAATTTGATTTAATGACCATTTAATTGTACGCTAATAAAGATCATTTAATAACCATTTAAACAGCAAAAAAAAATTTGAGAACCGGTAATTTAATGGCCGGTTGAGAAAAAAATTGGACCGGCCATTAATGACGGGTTTGGACATTTTTAAAAATAGCTAAGGTGGGTATATTTATTAATTTGTAATTAACTTTAGATATTAATAAAAATATCGGTGGATACAGTGAGTCACCGACCCAAAATAAACAAGGCCGCAATTTAGCAATATATCATTTATGTGCCAAAAGAGGAGTAGAACTAGGGTGCTCCTAAGCTCACCAAGCCCTTCGTGAGCGCGACTCTAAAACCTATCAAATTGACTTCAAACGACATTTTCAAACCGTTAGATGTTCAATCTATATTAAAATGTGCTTGGAGACCAAATTTTACATTTTTTGGAATTTGTTTACTATTTATTAAGATGGTTTGAAAATCGCTGTTTTTATTAAAATTCTGCACCATTGGAAAACAGCGATTTTCAAACTATCTTAATAAATAGTAAAAGAATTTCAAAAAATGTAAAATTTGGTCTCCAAGCACATTTTAATATAGATTGAACATCTAACGGTTTGGAAATGTCGTTTGAAATCAATTTGATAGGTTTTAGAGTCGCGCTCACGGAAGGGCTTGGTGAGCTTAGGAGCACCCTAGTTCTACTCCCAAAAGAGCTCACTTCCAAAACCCTGCAGACTGCAGCACCCTTCTTTCCTTTCTGTTCCTTCTTTCTCTCTTTTAAAACTTTTCATCTCCATTCTCCACCTTTTCTCTCTCGTGTGCTACTACATTGTACTAAAACTTCTCGCCATGGATACATTGCGCACATCGGGGAAACCGAAACCGTACGATCGCCAGCAGGAGAAGCTTCCGATCCTTCCCGAGCACGATCGACACGAGGTGGTCGTGAAGATAGATGGCAACAGCCAGAACCCCGTCGAGACCACCTCAGCCACCGCCTCTTCTCCGAAATCCCGAGTGTGGAGAGAAGGCAGCTATGACTTCTCGCAAGAAGTCGGAGCTGGCAATGGCGGGTTCAACTTTGGCAGTGGCCCCACTGAGGACCCGCCCTCTCGGCTAATTAGTTCGTTTTTACGCAAGAGAGACGCCACCGGCGGTACAATGTCGCCAGCGGTGGACCTCGAGATGGACTTCATGAACAATGGTTCTTCTCTAGGTTCTGAATCAAAGGAGCATCGCATTTCGTTCCAAGACGCCTTGGAACAGTCTTTTCCCCGCGAATCCAATGATAGCTCTTCCTCTTCATCTGATGAGAAGAAAAAGAACCGTCATTGTGCCGGCGGCGGTGATGGTGAAGTTATCCGTTGCACATCCAATTCATCAGTCAACCGATCATCATCTCTGCTTCGGGCCAAGACCCGGTCTCGTTTAATGGATCCATCACCACCGAACCCACCATCACCGGTTAAAAAATCCAACCCGGACAGGAGATCGGGCAGGCCACCAATGCCCAGGTCTGGGCAACTCAAATCAGAGGCGATGGGCGGGAAATCAGGCCCTGCTGATGAGGATGATGATGACCCCCTCATGGATTCTGACATACCCGATGAATTGAAGAAAACAACATTTGACACGTGGACCATCTTACAATCACTTAGTCTGATCCTGATAATTGCCGCATTGGTGTGCAGCTTAGTGATTCCACGGCTGACGCGGCAAACTGTTTGGAGTCTCCATCTGTGGAAATGGGATGTGCTAGTCTTGACTCTTATATGCGGCCGGCTCGTCTCTGGCTGGTTTGTTCGTGTGGCTGTGTTCCTCATTGAACGAAATTTCCTACTGAGGAAGAAAGTGCTGTACTTTGTTTACGGTGTCAAGAGTGCTGTACAGAATTGTCTTTGGCTCGGCCTTGTTCTCATTTCATGGCGCTATTTGTTCGATCGGAAAACCTCGCACAGCCCCGTCTTGCCTTATGTTAGCAAGATCCTTCTCTGCCTCCTTGTTGCCACTATCCTACGCCTTATCAAAACACTGCTTCTCAAAGTATAATTTCTCAGTAATTTAAATTCTTTAGTTGTTATTTTTGTCAGCTTCATTAGTGAGATTAAGTAATTTACTAAAATATCTTTTTTTAGAAACTAAAGTAAGCCAGAAAATTTTATCTAATCACAAAGAATGTAGTTTGGTTGTACATATGAACCACCTATTAATCATTATTTTTTCTAGTCTGAGGTAAATACAACTCCAATTGATCATTAGAAAGCAATTCATATCTTATATTTTACTACTAACAACTGATTTTGTGGTTATTAAATTAGGTACTGGCCGCCTCCTTTCATGTCAGCACATACTTTGATCGGATCCAAGAAGCCCTTTTCAACCAATACGTGGTAGAGACGCTTTCGGGGCCACCTGTTTATGAAGATAACCAGACAATGGTTGAAGTTCAGAGGCTCCAAAAGGCCGGTGCAACAATGCCGAGCGATCTCCAGGCAACAGCGTTACCTGCTAAGAACAGTGGCCAAATAGGTAAAGGCATCCGCCTCTCAAGGGCTTTATCGGGAAACAAAAGAGAAGAAGGTATCACCATTGACCAGCTTCATAAGATGAACCAGAGGAACATATCTGCGTGGAACATGAAACGATTAATTAGGATTGTGAGGTATGGGGCATTGACTACACTCGACGAGAGGATCCCGCTAATAGCTGCAGAAACTGAGGAGGATTCCTCTACGCATATACTCAGTGAGCGAGAGGCCAAAATTGCTGCCAGGAAGATTTTTACTAATGTGGCCAAACCTGGTGCCAAGTGAGTTTTAAAATTTTAAATTCTTTTGATTATCACATGTCTCATACCCAAAACGGTGGAGGTAGCAAATAGGTCTAGTTCGGTTTAGATCATCAAGGGTTTGGGTGTTTAGTCTTTTGATTGGGTCAATATGTGAGTTTGTTATATTGGGCCTTGGGGCATCCAAATTAGGGGTGAATATTTTGACAGAGCAGTTTTTACTTTTTAATTCATGCAGCGCACGGACAATAGAGTAAAAAAAGCGCTGAATATGACGTGTGCGATGCATGAATCAAAACCTGCTCGGTCAAAATGTTTACCCAAATTCGGTCATCTTTGAATTTTGTTTTGGGGCAAGTTGTATTCTCAGCTTTTGGTCGGATTTGCAATTGGGTCAATTGGTCAATTTCTTCTCTTACTGGCATCAGTTAGTTTGTCGGGTCTGATGCTGTTTCGGTTCCACTCAACAGGCTTGTTGAGTCTCCTGTTGATTTCGGTTTCTGTTAGATTAGTTTTAGTTGGTGGTTATTGAATTTCAGAAAAACTTTAGCCTGGGTGAGTTTGTTTTCAGGTGGGTTTGTGAGATTATTCAGGTTAGCAGAGAGCTTGATCACTGTACCTTACAAGGATGTGATCGTACCTGCATTCAAGACTTAATTGCCTCTGTTCTTGCCTTGCTATTGTCGAATTGCTTATGCTTCCCAAATCAATGGAAAATAGCATGTTTGGTATATGGGGAAGCCACTAACCAAATACTTGTAGGATTCTTGGTTTAGTTTCTCCATGTGTCACTTGACTAGGCCCGCATTTCAGTTTTAGTACTCAGCGTTTTGTCCCCTCACTTGAGTCACTGACTACACAACTATCATTTTTCTAAATTAAGGGCTCTCGTGCATTAAACTCGAAATAAATAGAAAACAGGAAATTTTTGAAGGTGATGAATATGTCTTTCAATTTCTTATTTTACTATTTTCCACCTTTTGCATTCCTCCATTCTATATTAGAGTGGCTTAATTTTGGAAAATTTGAAAGTTGTGCTAGATGATAGGAATTAATTGAATTTTTATATAACCAAATTGGAAATTTATGTTTAGTTGAAGCCCAGTAATTTCACTTGCATTTTGAGTTTAAAATGGAGATAGTGGCTTAATTTCAGTAAAATTCAAATTTGAAGTCAATGTTTGAGTCCTTGTACAATCAGGATAATGCTGGTGTTGACCAAATTACGTATTGTTTATTTACTAATAGATAGCATGTTGTGCTGCTAGGTACATTTACCTCCACGATCTCTTGCGCTTTATGAGGCAAGAAGAAGCAACAAAAACAATGAATCTTTTCGAAGGAGCGCATGAACACAAACGAATTAGCAAAAGGGCACTGAAAAACTGGGCGGTAATGGCTTCTTCTAAAAAAATTATCAAACTATCTCTTAGCAGTTACTTTTATTTAAGACCAATTTGCTTGTACGTACTGCAGGTGAATGCATTTAGAGAGCGCAAGGCTCTTGCCTTGACACTTAACGACACAAAAACAGCTGTGAATAAACTTCACCAGATTGCAAATGTGGTCGTGGGCGTAATCGTCTTTGCAATCTGGCTTCTGATTTTGGGAATAGCTACAACACACTTCTTTGTTTTCCTTAGCTCTCAGCTTCTCCTCGCAGTGTTCATTTTTGGGAACACTTTGAAGACATTATTTGAAGCACTTATATTTTTGTTTGTGATGCATCCCTTTGATGTCGGTGACCGATGTGAGATTGAAGGAGTTCAGGTAAAAAGATTATTATATTTGGCAACTTTTTCTCAGCTTCTTGTTATAGCCGCTCAAGTATCCTAAAGGTCAGGGTCAAAACTAGAAAATTAAGATTGGGGGGACTACAAAAACAAGTGTAGTGTAATTTCATTTTATAAGGGGGGGCTAAAAGTATTGATGCAATACAAAAATTACAAATTTTCATGGACAAAATTACAAATTTTCAATTTATAGGGGGGCCTTAGCACTCTTTTCAATGCATTACCATCCGCCCCTGCTAAAGGTTATGCATAACTCTAATTCCAGTAACCAGTTGTTCTTAATACAGGGCATTTTAGTTAGAAGCCTTAAAAGGGGGGAATATGTGTAGCTTTGTGTAGCAATTGCTTTTGTCTTGATATTTGACTCTTTAGACTGAAAGAAAAGCCTTTTCTTATTAAATATTTATTTATGTATCTTTTTATGATTTTATTGTTGTTGTTATTATTATTATTATTATTTATTGCATGTCTTGGCTGTTTCTATCTAGAAGGAATTACAGAATGGACATGTTCTGTTAAAACTAGCACATTTTTTTGGAGCGCATTTTGGGAGACTTACCTTCAAATATATTAATGAATTTTCGTGGTTATTCTGATTTCAGGTTGTTGTTGAGGAGATGAATATCATGTCAACAGTCTTTCTGAGATATGATAACTTAAAGATCTACTATCCTAACAGCATTCTTGCCACCAAACCAATAAGCAACTACTACCGAAGCCCTGACATGGGAGATTCTATCGACTTCGCCATTCACGTTGCCACACCATTAGAGAAGATTGCAAAGATGAAGGAGAGAATAATCCAGTTAAGTATTTTTTTTATTTTACCTTTCATTTAACAAATTCCATCACTTGTTTTCATTTTAGTTTGTCATGCTTGAGTTGGTAAATAATTTTAACCTGAAATTATATAGTTTCATGGAGAACAAAAAGGACCATTGGTATCCGGGCCCGATGGTTGTATTGAGAGATGTTGAAGACAGTAATAAATTGACCGTATCAATTTGGATGCGGCAACGAATCAACTACCAAGACATGGGAATGAGGTTTCAGAGGAGAGAGCTAGTGGTACAAGAGATGATTCGGGTTCTTCGAGAATTTGATATCGAGTACCGCATGATACCTGTTGATGTGAATGTTCGCAATTTGCCCCCTGTGAACTCAGCACGGTTACCTTCCACTTGGTCATCCGTTAACTAATTATATCATTAACTAAAAAGGAGGTTCAGGTATTAAAGAATAGTTTTGTTCATGCTCTAAATCTAGGCTTGCTGCTGATGATACTTGGTAATTTTCATTGTAAATATTAATTGAGGTAATTAATTTGGGTTTGAGCTTAAATTACGTTTGCTGAGTTGTATTGCGTGACCCTTGATCTCTACAGAGCTCTTTGATTTTTTTTGCATTCTTGTCTGGTACATAATTAGATTTGATTATCAGATGTGACATGATATTAGAAATTATATATAGAGGGTGAGGGATCTGAAAACTCTCTGACCGGTTCTTCTCTGACAAAGAGACAACCTTAAAAATTTCGGATCCTTATTCAAACTGCCTTTGTTGCTTAATATTAAGTTCAACAGAAAGCGCAAAGGAAATGGTTTAATTACAGGAATCCGTTTTCTCAGAAGTTGTGCATTGACATATCAAATCTCTGGCGACAGCACCAGGGGCCAGAAGTATAGTTCTCCTGTATTTTTTTTAGAAAGAACCACAGCCAAATTTCTGAGTTCCTCTGAACAAAACATGCATGAACAGAGTGACAATCATAGATTACCATCATGTGTGCACATCCCCTTGCCTTGTCTTGGAGTTTCACAAGGCCTTTTATTGCGTGAGACGCCCGTCTTTCCTACATATACAACACCGAATACTGATTGGCAAGTAATTTTTTTTTTTTTTTACCACAAGCCCGGAAAAAGAGTAAATTTCATCAGGTTCTTGATAGAGATTTGCCCGTCTGCATTCTTGGTACTATTATTTTATGAAAAGAAAGCTGATACCATCGCAAGTGAAAGTTACGAGTTTACATATATTTTCTGGCAGCTGCTGGTTAAAAGTAGAAATAGTGGGATTGACGGTTCGGATGAAAATGAGAAAAAAGAGAGATTAAAGTTATAATATGCAAAAGGGTGGAGAGGTCAATGGCAAAAATAGAAAGGCCTGATTAAATGTCTAAACCTTTTATAGAAGTGCTGTTGCCTGTTGGAGATCATTAAAAAAAGAGTCAAAAAGGGTAAAAGCATGATCAGAGTTTGCAACACAGAGAGATTAATTAAGGGAAATAGTTGAAGTAATTATGCACATATGAACTTGTACTATCCTCTATGAAACATACTAATAATCATGATAAAAAGGTAAAAGTAATATTCGAAGTGATTGTGGAACATATGAAAACTATTTTTAATTGTGTAAGATATTTACACAAAGCATAAAGACGTTTGGAAAAAAAAAATCAAGCAAAAAATGATAGGCAAGATAATGGGAAAAAAAAACAGGAGTTACAAAAAAAAAATTTAAAAATAAAAAAGGGCAGGATAGGAGAGGTAAAAAGAGAAGCACAAGTCCGTGATAAGTAGTTGCGGTGAAGACTCTGGTGAAGACTCTACGGAGATAATACTTTCTAAACTTTCTTTGTTCTAGGTGCACTTTTCTTTGCAAGAACTTAGAAGTCTTGCAAGGACAGGTTGCCATGAAAGGAAACAAAAAAATTTGCAGAGTATTTCCAAATACAAAGTTTTATAACTTATTTGTACTGTTTGCGTAAACATATAGAAGAGCAGTACGAAAAAATAACATACATGATGGCCTCTGAAGTATATGATCCAATTGTCATAGCTGCTGCCGCCACCTCAGGAGAAGAGAAAAAAAAATTTGAACAGCAACCCACATCCTGATAGCTGCTGCCGCCACCTCAGGAGAAGAGAAAAAAAATTTCAAACAGCAACCCACATCCTGGATTCATCTCTGACGATACCACCAACTTCTACTTAAGCAATTACACCCACTTCAAATTACTGAGGTCGTGTTCGAGTCCTTATATCCCCAGTGTCAGCAACTGGCATGGAGTGACACAAAGCCACATTGTTGGTTTTGCGATCATCAGCTCATCTGATAACACTTCCCGGAGATCTGATGCCGCACATGTAATTAAAATCATCTATTCCTTTTCGGATTCAACTTCTTCATTTGAACTAAGTATTGTACATGATATTGCTACGCTCTGGCACACATACCCACACCCACACATCACACATGTACACTCACTCTTCTAAAATTAGACCAACCAGACAAAGGTGCTTTGTCAACACAATAATTTGTCTACTATAAAGAGTAGCCAACATGGCAGGATGAACATGAGAGAGAAGCTGAATTCCTTGGAAACATTTTTATCAAATTTATAGCACCTTACATTTTTATATGAGTAGAACTAGAGTGTTCTTAAGCTCACCAAAGGATTGATAAGCTTAACTCCAAAAGCTATCGGAATGACAACTTGGTCATATTTGAGTTTGAATATATTAGTTGTTGAACCCTTGAAGTATACTTATAAATCTGAAACCCTACAAGGTAGGAGATTAGTAACTTTTTCTCAGAAACTCCGAGCTCATACTTAATTTATTTGATGACAACTTGGTCAGACTCAACTAAATAATAATCTGCTAATATACATTGGTAAGCAAAATTCATGAACATTTAACACCCAAAAATACTGATAACATAAGTACAAGATTATGATACAATGTAGTACTCAAAAGACAGTTTTGACCTGATCCAGTAATAAGCTGAGCTAACAATATCTGAACAAACACCAAATGTAGCAAGCAGTTCAATCAAATCCGCGAGCAAATCCGAAAAATCACAACACATTTACTCCTAACTACTAGCAGCAGCAATTGTGGCCCCTGCCACCGCCACACCTTCCTCTCCACCTTCCACCATAAAGCCTCTCTCAACGGCGTAATCTACAAAGCTATAAAGCGGTAGAACCCGATCCCCGTATTGATCCCCAAATCTCTGCAACTCAAGTTTCGCCTTATCCCTGAGCTGTTCCACAAGCTCAAGTGCTCTTCCCATGCCAAGTGTTCTAACCACACTTGCATTGCTCCGCATCTTATCGGCCCGCCCGTTTGACTCCATGAGCACATCATCTACTAACTCATACAGCACACCAACAGTTCGGCCATACCGTCTAAGCGCTGCTTGGTCATCCTCCCCGGCCCCACCCAACATCCCACCACACACTGCTGAGCACTCGGCCAGTTCCCCAAATTTCTTCTCCAGAACAAGCAATACCTCCACCTCTCCACTGGCAGCAGCTCCGGTCAGATCTAGAAGCTGCCCGGCTGCCATACCGGTGCATCCAACTGTTCGAGCAATCTCTTTGAGCACTGATAGGAGAGCTTGACGGGGAACGAGGTCGGCAGGCGTTTTGGCGACCACGTGAGTGAACCCTAGCGGGAAGAGCGCGTCTCCGACAAGCACCGCAACGTCATCACCGTACTGCGCATGGGTTGAAGGCCTGCCACGGCGGAGGGGAGCCGCGTCCATGCAGGGGAGGTCGTCGTGGACATGTGAGGCGGCATGGATCATCTCGAGCGCGGCTGCAGTGGGAAGAGCGGCGGCGAGAGGGGTGCCAAAGAGTTCGCACGAGGCAATGCACATGACGGGTGGGGCCCGCTTGGCACCGCCGCAGAAGACGGAGTAGCGCATGGCCTCATACATTTTCTCGGGATAGCGCACGGTGAGAGCAGTGTCGAGCTCGGAATCGATGACTGGGATGAGGGAGGTCCAGTAGGAGCGGAGGTCGAAGGAGGTAGAGACGGGGGTGGGTGTTGAAGCAGAGGAAGAACGGGGAGGCATGGAGAGGGGGTGGAGGTGGTGAGAATTGGAGAGGAGGTGAGGAGATGTAGGGGTTTTGGGGATAAGGAGGTGGGTGGAGAGGAGAGAGGAAATAGAGAGAGCCATGGCAAGATGGGGATTGGGACTGGGAACAGGCGCTGAAGGAGATGATAGGGCCGAGATAAGCAGGCCTTCTAGCCTAGCTCAAGCTCATTGCAAATTCAGTATACACGTTTTTTCCAATTTCAATGGTAAAACCCCCAAATCAACTTAGAACCGTTGATTAAAAGTCTGAATCTGTACTGGACATTTGTGACCAGACCTTTAGTATCATATAAACTCCAATTCATATGACCCGACTTAAGTTACAACTTTAGATTAGATCATGACCGTCCAATCTGCTAAGTAGATGCATGGTTACTTGGGCAGGCAGGGTTTGTTTTTCAGGAATCAAAAGTCGATGATGTCAAATTGTTGTTGAGATGGCAACTTCTAGCTTCTCTACAGTACTGGTACAGCTGAGTAATGTTGAGAAATAAGAAAATAAACTCTGTATAGACTATAGAATCATAGGTTGTTTAGGAAGGAAATCCAATTAGCATAAAAATTGTAGCTGTCAGGGCAAATTAGGCACCTAGCTTAATTCCCTCAATTAGGCAAAATACAGAATTTATATTTTAGGCAAGCCACCAACGGCTACAAGAGAATTTAGGCTATATAGAGCCATGTAATACCTTTGTACAAAAATAACTTCAATAAGAAAATTGTGTTTCAGTTCATCATTTTTGTTCTTTCATCACATCACAAAATTTATTATGGTATCAGAGCAGGAGTAACTCCTGTAAATCAAGCATCAAACTAACAGAGGGTTTAGAGCCGACAGAGCCAAAACACCCCAGATTCAAACATTCATTTACCAGCAAACCCAGAAAACCCCAGAAATCATGTCTCTATCAACCGATAACACTAAAATTACCTCAATCATACTCAGCGGCAACACAGATTATGTTCCATGGTCAAGATCAGTAATAATAGGCCTTAGTGGCAGAGGCAAATTAGGGTTCATTGATGGAACCATAAAAAAACCAAAACCAGCAAAATCAAATGAGACAACTCAAGAAGAACAGGCGAAAATAACAGAATGGCAAACAACAGACCACTTGGTCATGTCCTGGCTCATCAACACCATGGAGCCAAAAATTGCACGCCTATGCATGCTTCTGAACTCATCCAAAGGAGTGTGGGATAAGGTAAAAAAATTATACGGTCAACAACAAAATTTCGCTCATATTTTCAATCTTAAACAGGAACTATCACAAATCAAGCAAGGAAGCAAAAATAGTTCTCAATACGGAACCGAGGTACTGACGAGATGGGAGGAGCTCCAACTCTACCTCCCACCTACAACAGACCCTGAAGAAATCCAAAAAAGGGCAGAACAAGAATTAGTGTACACTTATCTTGGAGGCCTCGACCCGAGTTTTGAAGCCATTAGATCTCAAATTCTCTACTCCTCCGAGTTGTCGTCAATAGACTCGGTAATGGCCACCATACAGAGAGAAGAGACACGGCGCACTACCATGAATGCCCAAAACGAGGCCGACACTGCAGAAACCAAAGCTTATTCTGCTCGAAACCCTAACCTTAATCTCCGAGAAGGGGCAAAACCGAGGGGAGCACCCACTAGCACCGACAAGTGCGACCACTGCAAGAAGCATGGTCACACCCGCGACGCTTGTTGGAACCTCCATCCCCATCTGAGACCCAACCGAGAGAAAGGGAACAACGCTGGCGGCGGGCGAAAGTGGGAGAAAGAGAGAAAATTTGGAGGAAACGCTGGAAGAGATAAGGGGTCAGAAGAGGAGACGGATCCAGTCGCTAGGGAGAACAATTCATTGGGTTTTTCTGTGGCGAGTAATGGACAGCTAATTCAACTACTATCTCAATTGAATAATATGCTGCAGAGTAATTCCAACAGTAGCAAAGGTTTGTCTACAAACTCCTTTATTTTAAATTTATCACATATTGTACAAAAAATTAAACAACCGAATAGCTTAGTAAATAAAAAAATCAACCGAGACAATCAAAGCTGTTCAAAATTAGATAATAACACTTGTAAATATGACAAACTTGCAAATCATGTACCAAACCGAGCCAATATTTGTCAAAATTCAAACAATTGGATTATAGATTCTGGTGCCACCGATCATATGACCTTTGACCAAAATAAATTACAAAATTTCAAGAAGGTGAAAGACTCTCAACATGTAACTGTTGCAAATGGAAATAAAGTTCAAATTTGCGGTTTTGGTACTACCAAATTTTTTACAAAAGATGTAAAAAATATTTTGTGCTTACCAGACTTTCATTCAAATTTATTATCTGTTGGTAAAATAACTCAAGATTTAAATTGCGATGTAATATTCTCACCAAATAAAGTGATATTTCAGGACCGAGTATCAGGGAAGAAGATTGGTGAGGGAAAGTTAAAAAATGGTTTATATTATCTTGAAGATAATATTAATAAGTGTTTTGTATCATTAAGTCCAATAAACCGTGACAAGTTGTTGCATTGGAGATTTGGCCATCCGTCTGATCAAGTTTTAAATAAACTTTTTTGTCATAATTTAGACTCAAGTAATTGTAATGTTTGTAAGTTTGCAAAACAAACGAGGTTACCTTTCCCTTTATCTACAAGTGTATCAGATAAATGTTTCGATTTAATTCACTCGGATGTTTGGGGACCAGCCCCAATTGATTCTTATAATAATTTTAAATATTTTGTTACATTTATTGATGATTATTCTCGCACTACTTGGATTTATCTTTTAAAAGCAAAAAGTGAAGTATTTTCTCGTTTTCAAGAATTTATTAATTTTATTGAAAATCAATATAGTGCCAAAATCAAGATTTTTAGATCAGATAATGGTACAGAATATGTGAACAAAATTTTTTTAGAATTTTTCAAACAAAAAGGAATTTTACATCAAACCACATGTATTAATACACCAGAACAAAATGGAATTTCAGAAAGAAAAAATCGACACCTTCTTGAAGTCACTAGATCACTTCTTTTTCAAAGCAATGTTCCAAAAATTTATTGGTCAGATGCGGTGTTAACTGCAACGTATATTATAAATAGGTTGCCAAGCCCAAGGTTAAAAAATATGAGTCCTTTAGAAATTCTAAAAAATAGAAAAATAGACCTTGACCATATCCGAGTATTTGAGTGTACATGTTTTGTACATATCAAAAGGCATGACAAGTTGGATACAAATTCGGTTAAAACCATGTTTCTAGGGTACTCTTCTGAAAAAAAAGGGTATAAATGTTATGATCCAAAAAATCATAAACTTTATATCTCAAGAAATGTGTCGTTTGTTGAGAATGAACCATATTTTCAAAAAGAAAACCATCTCAATGAACAAGGTCAACCAATCATATTACTTCCAAATAGCTTTGTTTTTCCTGAAGAAACAGATCAAGAACAGGTTGAACATGTGGAAGAAGAACACTTAAGTGAATCAATAGCAAGTTCTTCAGGGGGAGAAGACGAGGAAAATGAGTCAAGTGAAGAGAATGAGTCAAGTGAAGAACCTGCTCAAGAAGGAATTGCCTTGAGGAGATCAATACGAGAAACTCAGCCTTCCATCCGGTTAAGGGATTATGTATCCCATCAGGTGATGTATCCAATTCAAGATTTTATTTCTTACAACAATATATCTCCTAAATACCAAGTTTATTTAAGTAAAATAACCAAACAAACTGAACCAACCAAGTTTGATGAAGCCAATAAGGACCTGATTTGGTGTAAGGCTATGAAAGAGGAGCTTCAGGCCTTAGAAAAAAATGACACATGGGATATTGTTTGTTTACCAAAAAATAAAAAACCAGTAGGTTGCAAATGGGTATATAAGATAAAATACAACAGTGATGGCACAGTTGAAAGGTATAAGGCAAGGTTAGTGGCCAAAGGCTTTACACAAACCTATGGTATTGACTACCAAGAGACCTTTGCACCAGTGGCTAAAATGAACACTGTTAGAATTCTGTTATCGGTGGCTACCAACTTAGGGTGGAATATGTTTCAAATGGATGTAAAAAATGCATTCCTTCAAGGAACTCTGAAAGAAGAAGTCTACATGACTCTCCCTCCAGGTTACAAAAGTACATCAGAGCCTTCATCGGTATGTAAGTTAAAAAAAGCAATTTATGGTCTAAAACAATCTCCAAGAGCATGGTATGCCAGGCTAAGTCTTTCTCTTTTAAAAATTAATTTTGTCAAAAGCACAGCAGACTCTACTATGTTTGTCAAACATTCACAAAATTCTACCACTATTATCCTTGTTTATGTAGATGATATTATTGTCACTGGAAACAATAATGAGGAAATCAAACGAGTTAAGGAATATTTAAAAAGGGAATTTGATATCA
Organism: Carex myosuroides; assembly: GCA_028015225.1. Lineage (NCBI taxonomy): Eukaryota > Viridiplantae > Streptophyta > Magnoliopsida > Poales > Cyperaceae > Carex > Carex myosuroides. The sequence continues at coordinate 14,110,929 of CM051466.1, forward strand.
AAGATCTTGGAAATCTTTCATATTTTCTTGGAATAGAAATAGCTCACTCAAGCAAGGGCTTATTTTTATCTCAAAGAAAATATACCCTTGACCTATTGAAAGAGACTGGTAAGTTAGGAGCTAAACCAGCCGGCACCCCAATGGAAACCAATATTAAACTTGGATTAGAAGATGGTGAACCACTAACTGATATAGGACAAATATCAAAGGTTGGTGGGCAAATTAATCTATCTTACTGTTACCAGACCTGATATTGCATATGCAGTTAGTGCAGTTAGTCAATTTATGCATGCTCCACGTACCAGTCACTTGAGTGCAATTGATAGGATATTGAGATATCTTAAAGGCACTCCAGGTCAAGGAATATGGATGAGGAAAAATAATTCTAATGATGTGGTTGGTTTTTCGGATGCAGATTGGGCCGGGAGCTGCGACAGAAAATCAACCACAGGCTTTTGTACTTTTGTAGGTGGCAATTTGGTTACTTGGAAAAGCAAGAAGCAGAATGTTGTGGCAAGATCGAGTGCAGAAGCAGAGTATCGGGCCATGGCATCCACAGCAAGTGAGCTCATTTGGATCAAGCACCTACTTCGCGACATGAAGATAGATTATAGAGAAACCATGAAGATGTACTGTGACAATCATGCAGCGCGACACATCGCATCTAATCCTGTCTTTCATGAGAGGACGAAGCACATTGAAGTTGACTGCCACTTTATCAGAGAAAAAGTACAGTCAGGAGAAATAGAAACACCATTTGTCAGAAGCCGAGAGCAATTAGCAGATATCTTCACAAAGGCGCTTGACAAAGCTAGCCATCAAAACATTTTGGACAAGTTGGGTTCAATCAATTTATTCGAACCCAACTTGAAGGGGAGTGTTGAGAAATAAGAAAATAAACTCTGTATAGAATCATAGGTTGTTTAGGAAGGAAATCCAATTAGCATAAAAATTGTAGCTGTTAGGGCAAATTAGGCACCTAGCTTAATTCCCTCAATTAGGTAAAATACAGAATCCATATTTTAGGCAAGCCACCAACGGCTACAAGAGAATTTAGGCTATATAGAGCCATGTAATACCTTTGTACAAAAATAACTTCAATAAGAAAATTGTGTTTCAGTTCATCATTTTTGTTCTTTCATCACATCACAAAATTTATTAGTAGTTACCATGCTTTGTCGATGAGCATAGTATAAGGTATTGAGACTAGGGGTGAGTAAATTGCTCATAACTCGTGATTCGTTCGTAACTCGCTCGCTAAAAGCTCACTAATAACTTGTTCATGATCAACTCGCTCGTTAATTTAGCTGAGTATAAGCATACTCCCAACTCGCTCATAACTCGCTCATTAAGAACTGAGTTACATGAAATCATGTCACATCCAATTCCTTGAAATCCAAATAAATCACGAAAGTTGGTTTTGTCACCGAAAGTTTTAGGTAAATGGAAAACGCGCCAATTTATTTATTTTGTTTAACATTAAATTTCTATTATTGTTGAAGATGCATTTTTATTATTGTTTTGATAATGCAAATTTGTAGGTATGTGATAAGGAGATAGCTGTATGTGACATGTAGAGTCGTGAGAATCGACAAGAAAATAACTGTTTGATTTTGTTAAATTTGCTTATGGACAATTTTTTGTTAAATTATGTACTGTTTATAATTTATTAAATTCTATAAAAATTAGTTTTTGAATGATGTATCTTACAAAAAAACACTCAAAACAAATTTCAAATTGCCTACAAATTTGATTTCTTAACGAGCCGCTTAATGAGAACGAGTCAACTCAAGCATTTAACGAGCCGAGCATGAGCACAGCTGTCAACTCAGTATTGTCTTCTCAACTCGAGTCAACTCGCTCATTAAGCTAATGAATCAAGCATAAGCATACTCCAACTCGCTCAAACTCGCTCATTAATTGAGACAATGGGTTTATTATAATAGGAGGGATTTTTGTTTTCTTTTAAATTTTCGTGAACAGTTCTAAGAATTACCTTTGTTACGTAATAAATTGGGCTTTATTGCCTTTTTCATAAAAAAAAAAAAAAGAATATTAAAGTTTGAGTTCATATCCCAACCGTCCAATCTGCTTAAGTACGAATATTAAATGAACCCGTCCATTTCACCAACCAATCCAAGGTACGATCCGGGTCGTCAGATGAGTCCGCATCTCCTGCATTAACTCAAAAAGTAATCTTTTGAGTTCATTGCATCTCGGCTGTCTGATCAGAGGATTGGAGCCAATCCGGCCCACACTTATAACACGAGGAGTCCTTTAATATTAGTGCACATCGACAGATCCATTAACGTACGTTCAGATCTGCTCAAGCACAAAATATTAAAGGAACCGCTGTATAAAATTTCGATTTTAACTCAAATTTAATGATTTTTAATATAAAATATTAAAGGAACCCGGGTTCAGATGTATAGAATCAAAATTTGAGTTAACTTCGGAGAATCCGGACTAGATAAAACTCAAGCGAGCTTCCAAAAATAAGAAATAAATAAAAGTAAATTAAAAATGTTGAGAAATTAATAATTGTAGGGCTTTACCCGAAGGAAGCCCTTCCAAAAATTCTCAACGGCATCAGGATAAACCCGGCCGAAGAGGGGGTTTGGAAATAGTTTTCAACCAGCAATTGACGCGCTTCGGTATGACCTCACTAGCTGCGTCATTGCCCCAAGCGCAAAGATGCTTAAACTCCTCTTAGCGCTTCGGTTTTATAACCCATCGTCCTCGATGGAAGTTTTATCTGTTACTAGTGGGACTAATAAAACTTCGCATCCGGAGAGCTGTTCGCTTCCGGTTTCTTTCATACAACTTTGTCCAAATTTTGGGCTTTTGCAGTTGGGCTTTAAAGTTATTTTTCTTCTTTTCTTTTCTCATTAGTTCCAACTTCCAAGCCATAGTTGTATAAATAAAAATTATTTCAAAAGTGTTTATATTTATAATAAAAATTATTTATATATAAATTTTACACTACTTATATCAAATATACAAAGTGTTTATTAAGTTTTCTTTTCTAAATGATCATACGAAAATTCAAATTAAAACTTGATTGAACGAAATAAATATACAGTTTTTGAAGTTTTTACTCTGAATAATATTATATACCGAAATTTTTATTAATATCCTAAAAAAAAAAATAGCAAATCTACCTTCCACATTGAATTTTTTTCAAAAATAACCTAACAGCCCCACGTTGGGGCGGTTTGCTATTTTTTTTTTTTTTACAGATGTTCACCAAACCGCCCCACAGTGAGGCGGTTTGGTATAAATATATATATATATATATTAGAGATCTTAATATTTCCATCTAATCTGTATATTATATGACACATATCCTAGATGAGTATATATGATACGTAATCAATTTATAAAAATATAAACGATCGACAAGAGCTAAGACGATTATTACAGATAATGATCGTCTGATTCTTTGCAAGAATCAGATTCTATGTTGTTACATCGATCAGATTTTGTGATGGAATGTGCGGTGCCCCACAAGATCCTGTCACATTAGATTACTTCGAAGAGGCATTCTAATTTGCAATCTCAACTTGTTATAGCCTTATAGGTCTCATAAATAATTGACACATCAAGATATAATAACCCGAATACCATGTTGGAGCATCATATATACTTTTTATAAAGAGTATGACTACAAAACTACTATAAATATTAGATAAAATATTAGTACTCAACTAATTAACAACATCAGAAAAACACTCACTTGAGATGAGACTATACAGTACATAAAATATTACCCTACATATAGACAATTTCCACAAGAAATTGTTTTTTTAAACAACTTAATATCTTTCAGGCCACATATTACAAGCAAAGATAGTGAAACAGTGTAGCTACGCTAATATAGCCCGAAACATCAAGTACCACCTCCCATTGAACAACACACTAAACAAATCCAAAAGAGATATTCGAACAAATTGCTTCACCATAAATAATCCTAAATCAAATGATACTTCAATTAAAAAATAATTTCCCACAATTTTTAACACTTAAACTTAAATTTAACTTGGATCAATCTAACAAAACTATATATTACCTGGATCCGTGCAATATTCAATTGGCACACCTTGTTGGATCCAGCAGAGATCCAACGGTAATTATGCAAATACTTAAATAGCCACCGGGCACCAATTGGAGACGTAAAATTGACAAATACCCCACTAAACATCTCTAAAACAAATTGACAAATTCTATACACACTAAACAAATCTAAAATAAATTATAGAAACCGTCCCACTATGGAGCGGTCAGCTATACATCTCTAAAAAAAAAATTAAAAATAAATAGCAAACCGCTTTAACGTGGGGCGGTTAGGTTATTTTTGAAATTTTTTCAATGTAGAGGGTATATTTGTTTTTTTTTCGGAGGGTATTAATAAAAATTTCGGTATTATATATAAACATTTTTGCGCTCAACTACGAAATTGAAAGAAGTATGAACATATTTGAAATGATACATATAGAGTCCTGTCTCCTGTGTGCCTCTTTCAAAAAAAGTCCCGTGTGCATAAGCCAGAGAGGAGAACAATTTTCCATAACCAATGTTTTTGTCAAATTGAGAATCGGTTTTTGGTCTGGTGACAAAGGCAGCCCTCCGTGTTTGTTGATTTTTCCACACAAGATCACATTGAACTTAATAGTTTGTCAATTATATTCGTCCTTAATTTTCTTGATTATCAATTTATTATGAAAAAAAATGTTGAGTTTAAAAAGGGAATAAATTTAGGTAAGAAGACGAAGGAATCTAATTTCAACACTTAATCCCATAATTTCACCAAGCTGAAGAATTATTACATAGATAAGCAAAGACAATCCAATACCAATTAGCGAATCATACATGAAAGCTTACATTTACACGGTACGAACTAGCTGATAAAGATAACAAATTGTACCAGCTTCTATATTTCATAATTTCATCTTTTACAAACCATCCCATGTACTCCGCTGTTACCTCCACATATAACTATTGGCAGATCATCAACTAACTCAAGTCCGTCAGGTTTCGACCCGAATCTCGACACGGCACAGTCTGTTGAAAACAAATGAGAGGAAGAGAACTTGTCATTGCCACCCATGATGGGCATTGGTGCACCCATCTTGACCCGTGTACGGTATCCCGGTGCGTAAGTCTGACCCAAAACCCCATTGACCGACGAACTAAGAGAGCTAAACTTGAATCCTAGCTCAAGGTGCGCAAAACAATCGTCAGTTGTTATATCATACCCATGAATGTTTGATTCTTCCTGTGTTATCGGTACAACCCTTGCTCTAACTTTGAACAACCCCGCTACCTCTAACACGATGGCATTGGCTGGTCCGACACGTGTTATGCTCATGCCTGTTTCAGAGGAGAGCCAAGTTTCACCACTCCCCAATGGGACGGTTACATCGTAGCCACTGAGTTGTATGTGCATGTAGTCGGTCGAGTCGTGCCAGTCTGAGACCTTACTGGCACCAATGTATAACTGATTCGGCCCGAATAAGATACCAATTGATTGGACCCAAGTGAAATCCCTTCCCTTGCTGCTCATCTTTCCAATGAAATGACCGTTTATGTGGAGATCTGGGTCTGACAGAAGGCAGAATTCCTTGTCTTTTTTTCCATGGAAGTAGAACATGACACCGTCGCCTCCTACGAATCGTGGGTCTTGGCACACTGCGCCGGGTCTGTCACAATCTATTGATTGAAAGTGATCCAATATTTCTCGTTAGAAAGCAGTGAAATAACGATCGCACGTGATTTGAAAAAAATGTAAATGTGGGGGGGGAAATAAAAAATAAAACACATACCGCAATAAGGTTTGCACGTCTTACAGTCGACCTCGCACAGTTTGGGACAGCCCGGGGGACATTTGAGTGGGATGCCATAGCAGTATCCATAGTACGGATCTTGGCATTTGACTTTCCCTGCACTTACATGTCCACAAAATAAGCAACTAAAACTGATTGTTAGCAAAAATTTCCAGAGTAGTCTCATTTTTTCCTCTCCCAAAAGAAGATGAGCAGATCATGTAGAATGGTTTCTTTAAATCATGCAGGATTTTTAAGTCTGTGTTTGGTAAAAGTTGATGATGAAGACAATGGGTTAGGTTTTTAGCTTCCTAATTTGTGCCAAAAAAATTTGCACCATGTCAACAGAGGAGGCAGGATTCCATTGCATGATTTTAATTTTTCCGAGTTTAATATGTGTGCAGTTATTTGGAGAATATTTGTTAAGAAAAGTTCTGGTTTGGATTATGTCATTTTCGGATTAGGTTTGGAAAAAACAAATATATATGGTATTGACCAACAACTAATTTTTTGACATATGGGCTGTGTTTTGCTTTTTGTAAAAATATGGGTTCTTATATAGGCCCAAAGATTTTTGTGAGAAGAAACTCCAGGATTGCTGAATTATTGTGATGATTCAAATTGTAAAATTTGGGCTCTGAATTTGTTAGAAATTACAAATACTAAAAAGAGATATAATCACAATATTTATTTTGATAATCGTGACAATCAGTCAAATAAAAAAGTTTAATTTTAAATATATTCATACCACCTACAAAATTCAATATAGATAATATACAAATTTATTTTGTAATTATTTTGATTTCCCTCTGATATATACTTATCTCGTGTCAAATACACAGCCACATGTTATATTATTATAGCCTGCATCACTCGTATGTTGTCAAATAATACAAGTACACTTGTATGTTGCATAATGCACAAACTCACTTGCAATTTCTCTAAAAAATATTCTAATTGTTATAATAAAATAAATATAAACAAACAATAAACAAGATAGAGAGAACACAAAAAAGATGACAATTTCTTTATTCATATATTTCTCATGTGTGTACAATACAAGATTACAAAGCTCTATTTATAGGCTACAAATTGTAAATGAAAAGTCATCTAAAATAATAAATAGAGAATGAATTCCAATAGTAGTGAAGTAGTGGGAATGAATTGAGGATTAATATTGAGAGTTACAAAATGAATAGTATCCACACATTTATAATATATTCATAACACTTTTCCTTGGATATCATTACATAAGAATATGCCTCATTAAAATCTTACTAGGAAAAACCCTACGGGATAAAAATCTAGCGAAGGAAAAAGAGTACATTATTCTTTTAATATGCAACTAAAACCTTACCAGGAAAATCCAGTGGGAAAAACCATGGTTAAGGAAAATATAGTGCATATTAACTCTCCCTCATGACAACAACAATCAAGATCTTTAAGTCGACGAACTCTAATATTACAAACTAACTTTTCGAATATTGCAGTAGTTAGAGAGCACCTTAGTGAATAAATCTACTGGATTTTCACTTGAACAGATTTGTTGAACATTAATAACATTATCTTTTTCAAAATCATGTGTGAAAAAAAATTTTGGTGAAATATGTTTTGTTCTATCTCCTTTAATGTATCATTCTTTTAATTGAGCAATACATGCAGTATTATCTTCATATATAATCGTCGTGATCATTTCTCCAGAAGACAAGCCACATGTATGACGAATGTATTGAATCACATATCTTAACCAAACACATTCTCGACTTGCTTCGTGTATTACTATAATTAATAATAGAATAATAAATATATCAGGTCTTGTATGTCCAACAAGATATATAAGAGCTCATATTGCACTAAGATATGGTACTTCAGGACCAAATAGTTCTTCATCAATTGTTCTTTCAACACACATGCAATATACTTTTCTAGATATATAAAAATGTTACTTCTCAAATGTTCAATTTTGAATCCAACACAAAATTTTGTCCTCCCAAGATCTTGAAGGGATTTTAAGCTGGCTTAAAAGAAGAATTTCAAAAAAATTCTAAAGCAACCAAGGACTGAATCTTATTTAGATGTATCTAAACCTACTCTATAGCATTAACTAGAGATTTCATACCTCCCTTGATATCGTAATCAAAGGTGAAGAATCTCCAATGGATTAGTCGGCCTTCTTGTTTCTTGATCTACCTCCTAGCAACAGATAGATGATACCTCTCTTAGTATCCACCTAGGATTAATTAAAAGAACAAATTTCTTCTTGCTAGAGAATACTATTTGTTGTTGCTCCTTAATCAAGGTTTCTACCCTTCAATAAAACACTTTTATTATAGTAGAAATTGTACTCAACACATGAGAAATAAGTGGATTAAGAGGAGAAAATTTTTGCGGCTTCAAGAGGAAGAAAAGGAAAAGCCACAACTTGGAGATGAAAGAATGAGTATTTAAGGACCATTCTTAGGGTTTCCATTAATTGAGGACTAGAATGTTCCTTAATTAATTTTCTACCTCTTCATTTTCTCCATTTCATTTAATTTCGAATTTTAAAAGAATTAATTGACAATTATGGCTGCCAACTTTCTTTCCCACTTATTCAAAATTAATCCACTACAATTAATCCAATTAATTGCACATTGCATCATATAATTATTTTAATAGTAAATATATTTCTCATGTTTTTGTTGATAATAAAATTATATGACATGTCAACACATGATATAATTTATTTTTGACTAAGGTTGTCATCTCCATGACATTTATTTTAGTATCATATGATAAATAGAATAAATTAAATTATAACTATTATAATTAATTATTCAACCACCATATTCATATCACATATGACATACTAAGATAATTTATCTAATTAAGAGCCTATTTTAGTGTGACCCAAGATGATCTATGTCATGTTGGCAATAGAATTAAAACTATTTTAACTATATAAATCACAAGCGACATCTAGCAAAACATTGTGATTATCCAATTGACACAGATGATACGTACAATACAATACCACGATCTAATATAAAATAAATGTATATTCGTGTTAATTCTTATGTTTCATGATATCATGAATAAATTAAAGGTAGGAATATATCATCCTTTAGAATTTATTCATTTCTTGATTCAAAGCAGATTGTTTATGATTAACTCTTAATCACTCGTACTTCATCAAGGGACCCGGTGATATCATCACTCATCAAACATGAGGGACAATAGTAATCTTAATGAACAACTTCCCTCTACACAAGTCATGCATATTGAAATATCATTTGTATAACTACCGGTTAAGGCTAGGGTTGGACAATACTCACAATATACATTTCTCATGTAGGAAAGATGAACATCTCATACTTTAAAATTCAGCACATATGAAACAATTGATGACACGTAACACAATCCATTCAATGTTTCATTTAGGGTCAAGTCTAATGTCATGTTTTCCAACATGTATTTATGTGATTAAAATGGTAACTCCCTGCCTATGATTTGTAGAACATAATCATCATTTAACTCACATACAAATATTTTATAGTCAATTAGTGTTCCATGCTAATTGCTAAGATTAGAAACTATTTTAGAGCTTTACTATTTAAGTCATCAACTCAGATAATCTATAATACAACAAATACTCAAGGAATAAAATGATATAAATCATCCAAATCACGAACAAAATAAAAACTATCATATAATTGGATTCTAGACCATAACACTAACAGATCTGTCATTTCAAAATTTTCCTTTATACAATTTACTGCTTTTGAAAACTCTTCAAGAGTTCCAATGATATTTGGATCATCAACATAAACTGCAATTACATCAAACTAATTTTCATATCTTTTCATAAAAATACATGGACAAATTGTATCATTTTTATATCCATGTTTCAACAAATATTCATTGAGACGGTTATACCACATGCGTCCAGATTGCTTTAATCCATATAAAGATTTATTCAATTTAATTAAATAATATTCTCGATAACCTAAATTACATGCTTCGGGCATCTTAAATTTTTCAGGGATTTTTATATAAATATCATTATCAAGCGAGCCATATAAATAGGTTGTAACAACATCTATTAGACACAAATTAAGTCATTCATGTATTGTCAGATTAATTAATTATCAAAAAAATTATTGCATTCACCACAGGTGAGTATATCTCAAAATTTCACCTTTCTCATTTAGTTTTCGTGTAAATATCAATTTTTATCATTCAGACTTTATGCCTTCATGTATTGGGACTACATGCCCAAATTTTTTTTATTTTTCAAGAGAGTTTCACTCTACCTCAATTGGGTCTTTTTATTTTTGGCCAATCATTTCCTTGTCAGCATTCTTTTATAGACTTCGGGTCATGATCTTCATTATTCATTATATTTAGCACTATATTATATGCAAAAACATCATTGATATCAATTTTATCTCGGTTTCATCTTATTCCATTCATGATATAATTTATCGAGATCTCTTTATTTTCATGAATTCAGATACTTGAGTTTCTGCTAGAATTCCAATATTATTTATAATTTGATTCTCTTCTGAAGTTTTATCTGAAATTATCATATCCTTGACTTAGCCATTTTCATTTTGTGCTCCTTTTCTTTTTCGAGGATTTTTATCTTTGGAACCGATTGGTTTTTTACGCTTCATGCGTGTCATAATTTTATTAGTTTGTCCAACAGGGACATCGACTTTAATTAGAGCATTAACGACTGGTATATGTGATTTGGTCACTTTCTTTGAGTATGTAAATGTGCTAGCAATTGATTAGATAATCTTTGCTAATAAATTATCTTTTGAATATTTAATTCATACTCTTTAGTACGAGGATCAAAATGAGACAATGATAATTCATACTTATATATTTTTCCAGCTTATTGTTTTCTCCCCCTAAGGTTAGAAATTTTGATTCATCAAAATGATAATCGGCAAACCTAGCCGTGAATAAATTTTCTGTCATGGTTCTAGATACTTTATTATAGATGGGAATTCAAATCCAACATAAATTCCCAACCTTTTTTGAGGTCCCATTTTAGTGTGTTGTGGTGGAGCAATTGGAACATATACCGCACATCCAAAAATTCTTATATGGGAAATATTAGGTATGTGACCAAAAACCAATTGTAAAGGAGAAGTTTTATTATAACTAGTTGGCCTGATGCGAATTAGTGTTGTTGCATGCAAAATAACATGTTCTCATTTTGTTCATAAACATAAGCTACATGATGTTCAACGTCAATTGTAATAAACATGCATTGTCTGAGAAGTAAATTCACCAGCATTGTCTAGATATATTTTCTTAATTTGATAGTCATAAAATTTTGCTCTTAATAAAATCAATTGAGCAAATAATCTCGCAAACGCCAGGTTGCGAGTTGATAATAAGCATACATGTGACCATATTGTTAATGCATCAATTCAAAACCATATCTAAATGGTCCACATGAATTCTCTATTATTTTTCGCATTATTATTGATCTGGAATGGCCCAACCGGTCATGGCAAACTATAAACATATTATTGTATGTAAACTTCTGGTTTACAATAACATGTGTTTTAATTGTACTAATATATGTGTAGTACAAGACAGAGAATAACACAATCATTTTTTCCAATATGCATTATTTTTATCTGAGATTATGATAGTAATACAAATGTATTCAACTTTTTCTTCATTAGTTTTCTCAACATGATATCCATTTCGGCAGATATCCTTAAAACTTAACAAATTTCTTTAAGACTTAGAAGAATAAAATGCATCATCAATATAAATTTATGTTCTTCTATGTACAAAAAGATTGCTCTTTCGGAACCTAGTTTCAATAAATTTTACACTACCCAAAATAGTACTAATATTTGCTTCTTATATTTCTAAATAAGAGAAATATTTTTTTTTATCTTTGGAGATGAATAAAAAAATCAATTACAAATAAAAAATAAATAAGTAGTTAAACTTTTATTGTCTTAGGTAACTTTTATAATATTGGTCAATGAAACAAATAAAATTGTATATGCATTTTCTACCATTAATATTTCATGCATTAAAAATATGATACAATCAAGGAATTGTATAGCCATCTACCAGTAATATGAAATTTCAACGGTTTTCAGAATTTGTTAGGGCATGATCATATAATTGTCAAATTACAAAAAAAAATGACAAGCAACGTAAATAGGGTGATGCAAACATATCGACAATTATTTTATCTTTATTAGAAGAAATAACTACGCAAACATGGTAGCTATAATTGCAATTAAATAAATTATGTTTATCTGCATATTTTGGTTCCTAAACCGCAATGTATTTTTTTTCCATCAAATTACTCATGACAATAACTGCAAATTAAGAATAATAATAACAAAATAAATTTTTATTTATTAATTTTTTTTAATACTATCATGACTAATCAAGTGATGAGCTTTTATTTTCTTCAAATTATTCAAATGAGCAACATCAATTTGAATAAGATCAAGATGACCTTCACAAAAAAGATTGTCCCGATCTTTTTGTTTATTATTAGTAATGCTTGATATATGTCAATAAAATATTTCGGCATACGACAGGTACGTTACCAATAACATTTATCACCACAATGATAATATGAATTATCTTATTTGCTATTGTGTCTATTTTTCTCTTTCTCATTATTTCTCCACCTCCGGTGGAAAAATGTGTCTTTTCTTCATTATTACGTCCACATCTACGAGTTTGTCAAGAAATTATTATTATTATTATTATTATTATTATTATTATTATTATTATTATGTGTTGATGCATTCACTCCAGGGAATGAAGCATAACTAACTAGACGGAATTCATGATTTTTCATCAACAACTCGATATTTTTATTCAACCATAAGGAGACAAGAAATTTACTTAAAATATTTTCTTGAAATCTTCTTCAGGAGAATTAAATTATAGATAAAAATAATATAAGCATCATGTAAAATTTGCGCATCACATAAATTTTCTTAGAATTTTCTTCAGGAAAAGTTCTTATAATCTTCTTGAACAAATTATATTTCTTGAAATCTTCTTCAAGAAGACTTTCTTAATATCTTTTGAAATCTTCTTCAAGAAGATTAAATTATTAAAAAATAATAATAATATTCAATTCAAAAAAATACAGTACACAAAAAAATATTAATATGAGTCAAATTAATATTGAATGGTTAAGAAATGGCTTCGGGCCATACGATAAAATTGAGAATTTATCTAACTAATAGACATATTAATATGATGCCATATTTATTCAGATTGATACCTCACATTTTTTGTTATTTGGTAACAATCGAGAAATTACTAACAAATGACTTCGGGTCATTAGATGAAGTTAAGAATTTATAATTAACATATGACTTTGAGCCATTTGAAAAGTAATTATTAACAAATGACTTCGGGCCATTTAATATTAATATAATATACATATAACATTAACTTTGATACACATTATTCATATGGCTTCAGGACATTTCATTAACATAATATAATGTAAGAAGGTAACATATAAATATTTTTTTGTGTGCATCATATAAACCTTGTTGAAATCTTCTTCAAGAAGATTTATTGAAATACTCTCAATATAAAATTTGTATATCATATAAATCTTCTTCAGAAATATTTTTTTTTCAAATCTTCTTATATTAATTTTGTACATCATATAAATCTTCTTCAGGAAGATTTTTTGAAATCTTCTTCTAGAAGATAAAATTATAAAAAAAAAATTGCACTTCATATAAAATTATATGAACCATATTAAACATCTTAAAATAAATATACATAAACTGATAACTTATTCCATTTAGTAATTACTTATTAGAAGTATTATTTATTTAAATGGAATTGAAATAAAAGATATCAAGTTACCTCGAATCTTCAACAAGTAGAGCTCTCGTGCTAATAACGTGTTATAAAATAAATATAAACAAATAATAAACAAGATAGTGAGAACACATAAAAGATGACAATCTCTTTATCCATATGTTTCTCATGTGTGTACAATACAAGATTACAAAATAGAGGCTACAAATTGTAAATGAAAAGTCATCTAAAATAATAAATAGATAATGAATTCCAATAGTAGTGGGGTAGTGGTAATGAATTGAGGATTAATATTGAGAGTTACAAAATGAATGGCATCCACACATTTATAATATATTCATAATACTAATCTCTCTTTATCAATTTTTGCGGAAAAATATTATAATCTCTCTTTATTATTATTTTTATTAAAGAGCTACGCTACATCCAGTATCTTTTTAGATGTTTTTTTCGTGCCACTGCATTAAGCCTGTGGTTCTTAATTGTTATATTATAATACATATAATAAATGTTTATACATATAAATAAAAAGTTCGTAAATTATATATAATATGGAAAATAATTGTTATTTAAATAATTTATTTAATTTGTTATTATATTATAGAGATTGGCTAAGGTCATGTGACCAAGGCCTATATACTACTAAGTCAATTTTGTGATTTTCAAAGTTCAAAAGTCGATCTGAAATGCTCAACGTGTTTTTTATATTAAAATGTGCTTGACGACCAAATTTTACATTTTTTGAAACCTTTTTACATTTTTTTAGGATTTTTAAAAGTCACTGTTTTAATAAAAAAAAAAACTGAAAAAAACACAAAATCCTAAAAAAATTGTAAAATTTGATCTCCAAACACATTTTAATAGAAAGAACACGTTAAGCATTTCAGATCGACTATTTAAACTTTGAAATAAAAAAAACAAACAGATAGTATATAGGCATTGGTCATACGACTATGACCTTAACCAATTTCTTATATTATGTACATAATACATGCATTATTCGAACTAATACATAATTGTTACTATAGTTATTTTTAATAACAGCGAAGAAAAATCTGAACATGACGATGAAGGGCTATCGGTGCTCCACGTTTCATCAAATCCGTCAAAATTAAAATCTAACGGCTGAAAGCTGCAAGTTGCAAGCAAGGCATTTACGGTGATTCCCCCGAACGCGCGCCGAACTGTAACCGCCACATAAATACGTGGCACGGGGATGGACCATTTGACACGTGACAACCCTGGTTGCACTCCGCGCCAATCTCCGTTACCTCCAGAAACGGAGATGCTTGAGAATATTCTCATCCTCTCATGGAATGGAAACCAACTGTTGGCCTCTGCCTCATCCCACTCACACAAGTAACCCTCCTTTCCACTTCTATCCCCACGCTTTCAATATTCCCAGCTTAAAATTTGAGATATACCTACTGCCTACAGATTATTATTATTCTAAAACCCATGTATTCAATTATATTATTTTGACGTCAATATTGTGGTCAAAATATTAAACAATAAAATTGGTTTACTGGTTGAAAATTTGAGATATATCCTTGGATTTAGTTATATTATTTTGAGGTCAATATTGTGGTAAAAAATATTAAACAAATAAATTGGATTGGTCATTGAGTCATTGAGTCACGAAAATGTCTTGTTTAATTTTTAAAAAAATAATCACAATTCACAACTTGAATTATTAAATAAATAGATCATTGCTATGCTATCACACTGACACCACGCTATCAGAAGGATGAAAAATTTCGAAGACCCAAGGACATGAGACAAAAGCATGTGTCTTTGTCTTGGCTAACTCTTGACTTTAAAGAATTGTTATATGGTTGATTGTCCTTGTTTGCGCTGCCATAGTGTGCTCTGAATCTCTGATAGCAGCACGTCATTGAGAAATATAATTTCTCCTCAAATTTTCCATTTAGTTTGAACCGTTTTTATTTATTGCTCTGATAGCAGAGTCCTGCCAATTTGCCATTGTTTGGGTGTTTGAGAATATATTTTCCTTTTTCTTGTCAGAAAAACACTGATCATCTTCTGCTCTCTGGATAATTTTATGATCTTTATCTGCAAATATTAAGAGTCACAATTCTTCTTTTAAGGTTCTAAGATCGATACTTCTTAAATCCTTATCTCCTTGCAAGCATAAACTATTCATGAATTGTCCTAAATACCCTTATATGATGTTCTCTGTATAAAGCACCGTATCTCCTTTTCCTCTTCCCACCAAGCCACCACAGAAATCTTGAAGTTATAAAAAAAAAACCAAGAAGAAGCATGACTTGCCCTGAGGATGCTTTCCCTGTTTCTCCACTTACTGCAAATGAGCTCCTCCTGGAGAATTCAGAGGTGATCAAGATACAAGGACCCGATAAAAAGGGTCGTCCGATCCTCCGCATTGTGGGCAAGTATTTTCCCGGTACGTATGACCCTACCACATCATATTGATAATATAATATTTCTTGATCTGATTTTCATGCAAAACAAATTGCAGCAAACATATTGAAAGGAGAATCAGCTGAGGCAGCGCTCAAGGGGTACTTGTGGAAGCGAATTTTGCCAGAGCTACAGAAAAAAACCTTTGCAATAGTATACATCCATACACGGGTGAACCGTCATGACAACTTTCCTGGCTTGTCTGTGCTTCGCTCTGTACTTGAATCTGTGCCTGACGCCATACGTGAATCTATTCGTAAGCTGTTCTTCATTCATCCCGGTTTACAGTCCCGCATCTTCTTTTTCACCTTTGGGAGCATCTTTTTCGGCCCATGGTACTCATTCAAACTCAATTCGATAATTTTGCAGAACTACTCAATTCCACAAACAACTGAATTAATGTAGTTTGAATTATAGGTTGTATGCAAAGCTGAAGTACATCGGTCGGGTGGAGTATCTGAAGCCATACATGACAGCAGAGCAACTCAAGATTCCAGATTTTGTAAGAGAGCATGACGGGACACTGGAGATCCACCCGCTTTGGGATTACGGAATTATCAAACCGGTGAGTGTTGAGATGGAGATGAACTCGAGAAGGTGGAACCTTTTAGACGATTTCTACGACAATCTCCTCCTTCACGGTGCCAAACAGCCGAGATTGCCCGTTGCCTTCTAGGAAGTGTGTTAGCTTATTTTAGATGTGTTTTGTTGCAATTAGTCTTCTCTTTGGTACATGTAAAGGTACCGCATGATGACCCATTTCAAAGAAGCTTCTGTGTGGTAACCATGTTTAGATAAAGAAAGTAATGATAGTATTGAAATTAGTGGTTAGTTTCCACTGTTTTGGAAGATAGTGAGCAAGAAAAGATGTCTAAAAGACGGATGTTTAACAGCCCTCCATTGGTCTCAAAGAAATTATTGTGTTAATTAGAACTTATAGTTTGCTACTCCGGGTCTTAGCATTCTAATGTTTATAAACTGGGCCTGTTCCCATTGAGTAAATGGAGGGATGCTAGTTTGGACTCTAAGACCCTGCAGCAGGGGTGTTCATCGGTTCGGTTCGGTTGAAACCGAACCGAACTAGGCAAACCAAAGTTATAATTCGGTTTCAAAAATAAAACCGAACCGAACCGATTTAGCATTGCAACTGAACCGAACCGAACCAAAGTTTTATTTCGGTTTGTTCGGTTCAAACCGAAATATATTAATTTTTTTTATTTAAAGCAATTGATTTATAATAAACCGAAATATATTAAGAAATAAACCGAGGTATTAAGAAATAAATCGGGATATTAAGAAATAAACCGAAGTATTTAAAGCAATTGATTAAGAAATAAATCGGAGTATTAAGAAATAAACCAGGGCGGTCCGGACCAAATTCATAATATATAAAATTTCGGTCAGTTCGGTTATTTCAGTTTTCAAACCGAACCGAACCAAAATTATAATTCGGTTTTAAAAATCAAACCGAACCGAACCATTAAACCAAAAAAACCGAACCATTTAGTCCAAACTAATTCGGTTCGGTTCAAAACCGACTAAACCGGACCCAATGAACACCCCTAACCCTGCTCGCTCCAGCTCCACAACCGGAAATCGGATCCCCTAAAGTAACTCAAATTTTGAGTTTGTATTAGACCGTCTGATCTGATCTGATCTAGCACAAGTATTGATCGGACCCATGTATTTCACTTTGGAGTTTGGACCGGATTAGTTCGGATTCTGATTGGACAATCTGGATTCAAACTCAAAATTTGAGTTTACGAGATTCGAACCCCCACATGCGGTGCAAGTAATCAGAGTCCGTCAAGTGCGGACAACCGCACTTCCCTCCACTCTTCCTCCTCTCCTCTCCTTTAATGCAGACGTTCGAACAGACTGATTAGAGCACAGTCTAATCAGACCAGTACAGACTACATAACTCTTTAGTGAGTAAGATAATTATAGCACATTGAAACATATGTTGTGAAACTTTCATCCTAAATTAAATATTTAGTGAATTTTGAAATGACAAGGTCAAAGTGCAAATTTTAAGCATCATCTATGAGCTTTTATGTAATACAAGATGAAAAACATTCAGTTCTAACAACAAAGCCAGTCATATAAAAAGGGTCCCACAAAAAATCGTGGAAACTTAAATACAATACCGGATGCATAATCACTGACCCGAATTCACTTCCTTCAATTCTTCTTCACCCAATTTCTCTTCCTTTATTTCTTCTTCGTCGAGATTTAGTTTCTCAGATTCTTTCTGACCCAAATTCTCTTCTTTCAATTCTTCATTTCTCAAACTCTCCTGTTTTGTTTCTTCTTCACCCACACTCTTGCCATTTGTTTCCAAGAAATTGAAATCGGGGTAATTTCTTTGGTTTAGAGAGTGAAGCCACAGTGCAACAGCTCCCTCCTTATGCTCCATCGATGCAATGTGAGAATAAATGAACTTCAACTTGAACTCCTCAGCCTCCTTCTCGTAATCCTTCATCGACACCTCTTCATGTGAACTATTCCACTTTTTATTGTAAGAGCTGAAAAAGCATTCGTCTAGAAACAAGCCAACCTCCGGTGCAGTCGGCACATTTATGTTCACATCTCTGCACCGAAAATATCACAATGTAAATATTCCGGACATGTTTCTATTTATATTACATAAAAAGAAAATCATTTTGGACATGTTTCTATTTATATTACTGAAAAGAAAATCATCTCTTCCTCAAGGATATTCTAACCAAATAAGTAGATGTTATCGGAGTAAAAAGTAAAAATTGAACAATTTAGTTGGTAATTAAACATTGAAAACCGGACATTTCATGGCTTGACAATAATTTTGACCTTTCATGGGTTGAATAGAATGAGAAGATAACTTACTTTCGTAATGCAACCTCCATTATCGACTCGGGAGCACAATTTCTCATCATCGCAACGGCAAGGCCAATCATTTTTCGAATCTGATGCAACATAAAACTCTGACCGACAACCTCACACTTTACAAAATCAATCCCTTCTAGAGTAACCATGCTATCAGCATTGAAGGAGATGATGTATCTCTTGGCAGAGGGATCCTCTGCTTTGGTCCTTGTCGTAAAATTGTGAAAATTGTGGGTGCCCTCATAATTTTTCAAAATTCTATTAAACCTTTGTTTCTCTGCATCACCATAGGAGAACTCGCTCTTTTTAGTATTCACGCCAGCTGCACCTTCTACCTTTTCTGTACTTCTTTCTGCTTCGACCTTTAATGCATCATCGTTGACTGATTGTAATTTCTCATTATCACCTTGTTTCACAACTTCATGATTCAAATCAGAATTCATGGATTTCAAATCAGAACCATTGCCTTCACATTGAGCCAATGCTTCATCCCCGTTCATTCTGACTGGGTCCTGCCCCATCAGTCCTGGTACCTTCCTTCCTCTCTCCGAGCACTCTACACACTTAGCAAGCTCATTCCCACTGCCAATACTCGCCGCGACAGCTTCTCTATCAGGATGCACACTTGGATCAAGAGCAAATACAGGAAGGAGGTATATGTACCTTCTCCTATCACAAAACTTCTTTGCATTAAATGCGTTTGTCACCCTCTTGTACCCATATATGTGAATCTGATCAGGTAATTGCTCATTGAGGCGATCTACAAAGCCCGGTGGGTCGACATAAAACCGACCTGAGACAACCTGGGCAGCTGCACTGACGCCTTTGTCGGTCCGGGCTGCACGAGCCCAATCGAACCGGCGAGGGGCACCCCTGTCAGCTTCTGGCACACCACCAGCATAGAAGAGCGCCTCCTCTAGGTCTCCTTCAATGCTTTTCGCGCCAGGGTTCTTTTGCATCCCTTGGTAGCCGTGACCGCAATACCCAAGTAAGATCGCGACTTTTCGGCGCTTGTACCGGTGGCGAGGTTCGGCTGGTACGGCCGATGGGATGGCAGAGGGATCCGGGTTGGATTCGGTTTCGTTGTCAGGCTCCTGTTCGGTATCAGAGGTGCTCGTCGACATCTTGGGTTTTTTAGCAAGAGGGGGCGAGGAAGGAGGAGACGCCATGGGATTCTTTCCAAAAGTAAGAAGGGGAGTGCTAAACCCTAGAAACTAGAAAGTGGAACGGAGAGATGCTGGCAGTTATCGAAAGAGAGTATCAACTATTAAGTCGGCCGATTCAAATTACGATCAGTGCAAATTCATGGGAAACTGAAATTATGAGAAAGTAACAAGGCCCGTTTAGAAGGCCCAAATTATATTATTATATGTGGGCTTTAAAAGCCTGTGCCTGCTTATTCATTTGTCAAAAGAGAGAACAATCTCAAAACAAAGAGATGTTCTAACGAGCTTTATAAAGCACGAATATTTCCAAGTTTTCTATTTAAATTATGATTTTCAAAGTTTAAACAATCCAGAAGAAAATTATTGAGTTAACAATTTTGAATCATCCAATAACAATTATTTTTTATCTATTAAAAAATTAGTAAAAACAATCTACGTAGTCGGGTATTTTTGCACTCATGATCACATTCCATTCCAGTGTAGAAAATATCATGATCCGAATGAGCATGCTTTACGTAGTCAGATTTAATTGAACTCTGTGTGGCAATTACAAAAAAAAAAAAAAAAATTAGGGAGAAGGTCGAATGTACATTTTTACCTTCCTCTGCATTTCAATTTGGATATTTATATATAATTGTTTATATAATTTAAAGTAAAATATCACATATACGATAAATTGATTTCATTTTCAGCATGAAAATTACATATGATTGATCATTATTTACATTTAATTCTCATAATTTGAAAGTTTGACTCTACTCTTGATTCAGACGATAGTTAAATGAACATTTTATATATAAATTTCCTTTTATGCTTTTCAAATTTTAATACTGTAGTGCTATAAAATAATTAAAACTTCGCTCTCCTGCCGACTAAACTTCACTCTCTTCACGACCCACCATTAGGGGTAAAGATTTTGCTTTATACAGCGCATGGACTCTTGCATAAAAAAGTGCTGCATATGGTTTTTGACTTTGTGCGTCGCATAAAGGCAAAATTGCTCTGTTAATATATTTACCCGGGATTAGGCTCAGGTCCATTTGTTTATTTAACTTTTGGAATCCTGTACGACGTTTCTTCCCGTTTTTTTTATTATACCAAAAAAAAAACAAATTAGCAAATCTGCCCTCACCTCAATTTTTTTATTAAAACTACTTTAACCGCCCCACTGTGGGGTGGTCCACTGTTTATAGCAGACCGCCCCCTAGTGGGGCGGTTTGCTAATTTTTTATTTTACTGTTCATACCAAACCGCCCCACTGTGGGGCGGTCTGCTATGAATAGTAAATTTTTTTTTTAGAGACAATATGAATATCAAGATGCTGAATTCTAACGCTAAAAATTCAGATTTTTTTAATATTTGTTATATTATTTCTTTCGATGTATAATTAGCATAGTTATACTAAAATATGTTAAATTACTTGAAATTGTGTTAAATTACGTTGAATTACACTAAATTACGTTAAATTACGCTAAACTCTAAATCCTAAACTCTTATTTTGGACAATTTCTAAAACCCTAAAAATTACCGTGCATTAAATGATTTAATTTTCACATAACATATTTATAAAAATTAGTGATATTTAAAAGAAACCTAAACCCTAAACCCTAATTCCTAAACCCTAGTTTCCAACATTTTTATTAATAAATATACCCACGTTAGCTGGGTTTTTTGTTAGATTATTTTTTTTGATGTATAATGAGCATATTTATACTAAAATCTGTTAAATTACTTGAAATTATGTTAAATTATGTTGAATTACACTAAATTACGTTAAATTACGCTAAACTCTAAACCCTAAACTCTTATTTTGGATAATTTTTAAAACCCTAAACCTTAAACCCTAAACCCTAAAAATTACCGTACAAGTTAGGGTTTAGGGTTTAGAAAGAAATTGTCCAAAATAAGAGTTTAGGGTTTAGAGTTTAGCGTAATTTAACATAATTTAGTGTAATTCAACGTAATTTAACATAATTTCAAGTAATTTAGCGTATTTTAGTATAAATATGCTAATTATACATAAAAAGATGTAATCTAACAAATATTTAAAAAAAATCCGAATTTTTAGCGTTAGAATTCAGCATCTTGATATTCATATTATCTCTAAAATTAAAAAAATTAAAAAAAATACTGTTCATATCAGTGGGGCGGTTTGTTATGAACAGTAAAAAAAAGAAAAAAGAAAATTAGCAAACTGCCCCACTGGAGGGGTCTGCTATGAACAGTGGAGCAGTTAGGTAGTTTTAATTAAAAATTTTGATTTAAGGGCAGATTTGCTAATTTTTTTTTTTTTTGGGTATTAATAAAAAACGGCGCTTCTTCGCCAAGAAATTAAAGACACGAGAGATCCTGCATTCAGACGAACTATTTCCCTGACCTGCTTGTCAGCTCTTCTTTCTTCCATTTGCATAGCTGAGAGTTGCTGATTTGGTAAAAAATGTTATTTTTCTCAGTTTGATTGGATATGATCTCATCCATTAACTAGTTTGTTCATGACGTGCTTCTTCTAATGCAGGGTTCGTTTGCTAACTATACCTAATTGTTGTGTCTTTCTAGAATTTAGTCAAATATGGAACAGCCGAATAGTGGAAGCAGTGCTTCTTCCATCAACGATTCAAGTTTCGAAGAATCAAGTCCTCAAACTGGTAAATTTAAGCACCAACCAATAAATTATAATTTGCCATTACAAATAGTACCAAGCTGAGTGTTGTTTATTTTATTCATTACGTTATTGTGCCAGGAGAGATAATTAAACATGGAAGAGAGATTATTTTCCAGGTGAATTATCTCCAACTCATGCTATACAAATTATTTTTTTTTTCTTTTCTAATGCTATAAATTTGGATTAATTGTTACCCATATTTCCCATAGGGTTTCAATTGGGAGTCCAAGAAAAGCAATTGGTGGGAATTTCTTCCCAATAAATTCCCAGATATTGCCGAATTAGGATTCACCTCCGTATGGTTGCCTCCACCAATTCAATCGCTATCGCCAGAGGGTAAACTTATTTTAATCAAAAATATTTATTCAAACAAAAAGTTTCACAAGTACAAGTGCTTGTTTTCATTGGTTAATTGGTACTTTATTAATTTTCAGGGTATTTACCCCAGAACATGTACTCTCTCGACTCCTGTTATGGGTCCCATGACCAGCTCAGTGCCTTGTTGGTTATGCTGAGTCAGCATAAGATTAGAGCAATGGCAGATGTGGTAATTAACCACAGACTAGGAACCACTCAAGGCCATGGCGGAGTGTACAATAGGTATGACGGCGTCCCATTGCCGTGGGATGAGTATGCTGTTACTTCTTGCTCAGGGGGATTGGTAATTTCTATCATCTTTTTAGAAGCAAAACTATTTCAAATTAGTTCAAATTACTGTTTTTTTGGTGATATATTATCCATTTGAAGATGAAAAGTACCTTTTATAACCAAAGTATGTTACAAATTTTCCAATTCAGCCCCCCAACATCTATTTTTTTATTTAAGAGGCTGGTATTTGAGAAAAGTTTACTGGTGTGTATAAGAGTCCCCTTGAAGAATTAGTGGTTCTTATGTGCACACACCAAGTAATATTACCTTCTGTAAAATAGTAGACTAGACTACCTCTATAGTCTATTACATGTAGATAGGGTTTTAAGGGGTCATATTCCTACAGGTGCATGATTAAATCTCTGACGGGAGATGCGATCTTACCGTCTTAGTCACGGAAACATACATTAAAAGCTAAGTTGTTGGCCAAAATTATCACTCTTAATTTTCTAGGCATTTTATTTTAAGTTTTTTAAGGTCAGACCCTGCATGCATTTAAAGCTCGAGTACTCATGTCTGTGTTATGTTTAATTGGTTCTGCTTATGCTCAGGGAAACAAAAGCACCGGGAAGAATTTTGATGGGGTACCCAACATAGACCACACCCAATCATTTGTTAGAAAAGATATAACACAATGGTTGATATGGCTACGCAAAGATGTGGGTTTTCAAGACTTCCGTTTTGATTTTGCTAAAGGGTAATAAATATAAAGTATACTGAGATGTACACTTATGTGGTGCTTGGTCTACTTTTTGTTTCGCATTTTAAGAACATGTTTATTTGAATTAATTGCAGGTATTCACCCAAGTATGTAAAGGAGTATATAGAGGGGTCTAAACCTATGTTCTCTGTTGGTGAATACTGGGATAACTGTGAGTATAGTCCCACCGACTACAGCTTGAACTACAACCAAGGTAGTGAAAATTGTAATAAGGAAAAAAGCATAGCACAACGTACAATATTATTCTTTTCTCATGTAATGTGAAGAACTTCTAGAATCGAGAATGAACTAATTCAAATTTAGCACTGTTTCGTGGTCCTCCTTAATAATATATCAAACATTTATCAAACAGACAATCACAGACAAAGGATAATAAACTGGATAGACAGCACCGGAGGGCTTTGTGCCGCCTTTGATTTCACCACTAAGGGTATTCTTCAGGTTTGCAGACTAGATTTTTCCTTATTTATTTATTTTTTATTTTACTAAAGGGCCCTGGTACACCCTAGCATTTTTTAGATGATATTCTAGAGATTGAACTTGCGTCTCTCCGAAGAGAGACAGTGGCTTGTGCCACTGCACTAAGATAGTAGTTATATGGATTTTTCCTTATAACTAGTACCTTCGCTCCCACCTCTATTTGGTATTAACCTAGAGCCCATTTGATTGAGAAATAGGAAGCAGTGAAAGGGCAGATGTGGCGACTGCGAGATGAGCAAGGGAAGCCGCCTGGCGTCATGGGATGGTGGCCATCGAGAGCTGTTACATTTATTGAGAACCATGACACCGGTTCAACTCAGGTACTAAGTCTTGGTTGGGGTAATTGTTACATGCATCTCCAGTATTTTTTGTCCTTCTTATATAATAATATTAATAATTTTTTCAGAGTCACTGGCCTTTCCCATCTGAGCACATTATGGAGGCAAGTTTTTGTAATTTTATCTAGTGTCTGACAGTGTGCTATCATTAAAATTTATCAGTTGCGGCAATTTGCGAGTAATTAAGATTATATCTTTGCCAGGGATATGCGTATATACTCACCCACCCTGGTATTCCGACTGTATTCTACGACCACCTTTACGACTGGGGCGACTCCATCCATGGCCAAATTGCTAAACTGGTAAATACCACCTTTCTGTTTTTCCTTTCTGACGCAGGGAAGCATTTATAATTTCTAAATTTTTCATGTTTTTTTTAAGATGGAAATCAGGAAAAGCCAAGATATCCACAGCCGTTCAACCATAATAATTATTGAGGCGCAACCAGATTTATATTCTGCAATAATTGGAGATAAATTGTGTATGAAAATCGGGGAGAGCTCGTGGTCGCCAAGTGGTGAAGAGTGGAAGCTGGCTACCTGTGGGATTCGATATGCAGTTTGGCACAAGTAAAGATTCAGGTAGTAATTATAAAATATATCATATTCAATTTTGGTGGCTGCTTCTGGAAAATGCATGTATATTTGATGGTTAATAATAGGTACAAACTAAAAGCCAGTTAGTATCAGAAAGTACAGGAAAACTTTCTGGGCAATTGTACTAAGATATAAAATATGATTGACATTCTATGAATATTAAAAAAGCAAAGCAAGTATATATTGTCTGCAGCTGCTGTTGCTTCTGTGGGAGGAGAGGATTAGAACCTATAACCCTTCATCTGGATCCTTAATAATGTACAATACTTTGTTGTGGATACTGATTGCGTGAAAAATTATGGCTGCTCTTGCGGTAATACTAACCGTAAGCAACATTATTTAACTGGCTGGGAACAGTTCACTGATTATAAACTCAGTTTATCAGAAAAATGACAGAGAAAAAGGTCAAAAGGTTGTATAAAAGTCAGTCCATAAGAGATAACAGGTCCCCGGATAAGCACACCAAACGCTAAGAAAAAATGAGATTAACATAGAACTGGTGCTATACTGGTGGCCAGGGGGGTTGTTGAGTCTGTTTCCTCTACGGTACCACAGGGGGTTCAATGAGCTGAGATTAACTTCAGCCGAGCGAATTCAGAGGGTGTTGCTGTGTTGGGTTGGAGTGAATTTTTAAAATGGAATGTGGGCCGGGAAGGGGGTGCTTAATTAATTTTGTAAATTCCTGCATTTTCTAAATATTTCTCCCAAGCCGCATCCAAACAGAAACAACATTTCTTGAAACTTCTTAATGTTTTTTTTAGATATTTGATAGTTTCGGGAAGATGCATTTTGCAAATCCAATTTCTTAGAAATTTAAGTTACCAAACTTGTAAATTACATTTGATCCAAAAGAAGCCCATCTACGTGGCACTGGCAATATTTATTGCATCGGAATTTATTCTACTATGAAAGTCCATAGTATTCCGAGTGCTACCTTTAAAAACTATTTATCTCTGTAATGTAAAGGACTCGTGCTGATCATTCCAAAATATTTGACATTTTTCCTTTCGATACAGTTCACTCAAACGAGAGAACTTGTTTTTCATTGTAATAGGTTAAAAAAACCATCAAATACATATTATTCATCTTGTAAAACAAAGGAGGCTAGATTGTTTCGAGCAAATATCACTTTGCATATGAACTTATTTACTAGGTCGATTGTGTCGTCTCTCTTAATTTTTTTTTTTTGTAGTGTAAAGTTCTTAGGCGGTTGTATTAATTTAAAGAATTACAAGCTAGTTGTTACATGAGATTAGACAATGAGTGTCTTTGAAAATATTCAATTGTGAACAAATAAAAACACACAGGGGATATGTGAATTATGTGAACACAAAATTGATCATTCTGCCTTGATTGTAATGATAGGAGTCTATTGATTGTTTTCTTTGTGCGCATATTTATCTTGTTCCTTCTGACAGACTACGCCGTATCAAACCCTTCCTCGCTTAGAGGTAGGTGCAACGGAGAAGGCACTAAATCAAATCAGACCAGGAACAAAATCAACCGGACCAGGACAATCACCACTCAGAAGTCCTAATGGATGCACTGAATCAAACCGGACCAGAAACTGAATCAACTGGACCGGAATAGTCACCACTCAGAGGTCTCAGTAGAGAGCCGCAAGTGTGGGAGCCAGAAAAGAAGCTTGTCAACATGAGATGAGGAGGAGGGGAAAGATAGCAAAAAAAACCAGAAAGACACTACCAAACAAGCCAACAACAAACAACACACAAACATATAAAATAATAACTATATG
Source organism: Carex myosuroides (assembly GCA_028015225.1). NCBI lineage: Eukaryota > Viridiplantae > Streptophyta > Magnoliopsida > Poales > Cyperaceae > Carex > Carex myosuroides. The sequence continues at coordinate 14,138,252 of CM051466.1, forward strand.
TACAGCTACTTCCACCCACTATTCCATTACCAAAGAGAGAAAGGAGAGCTCAGGAGAGGAGAAGAAGAAGAAAGCGAACCGCTTGTCTTGAAGAATAAGGGCCTCCAAAATGGAGAGCGATGGCCAGATCCACTTAGCGGAAGCACCAAAAACAGTGGCCAGATCCACTAGACGGAAGCACTTGCCCAAACAAAAGCGGAGCAAAGAGCGGTGTAACGCCTCTAAATACTGGTATGATTAAATTTATACAGAATTCTATTTAGGAATAATAAGATATATTAAATCGGAAATTAACAATTAATAGAAGTCAATAAATAACAGATGATAAAATTTAGGAGAACGAATAATTGAAATTTAGTCAAATTATATTAATAGGTTTATTCATATGTTAAGCAAACTCAAAAATTAGAAGAAAAACTAATCTAATTTCAGCCACACCTCCCCAATTAATATATCCCTCTCCCCTCTCCCTCCACAGACAATCATTCTCTCCTCATAACTGTAAAAATCTCTTTCTCCCTTTCTCTCTTTCTCTCCTTCTCTCTTTTTCGCTTTTTCTCTTTTCTCTCACTAGCCGCCGGCCACAAGGCCCCTCCCTTTGGCTACTGCCGCCGGCCACCACCCCTGCCCCCGCTGAGAACCCTCCCAGCCGACCCCTGCCCCGCGCGCCGAAACCCCAGCCGGCCCTGCACCCGTGGCCGAACCCCCCTGCCGCCAGCCCCTGGCCGAACCCCCCTGCCGCCAGCCGAACCCCCACCCGTGCTCTCCCTTCCCCTCTTCCCTGCCGGCCGAACCACCTAGACCCGAACCCAAAACCCTAGACCCGAACCCCTAAAACCAAACCCTAAACCCGAATCCATTAACCCCAAACCCGAAACCCAATAACCCAATATTCAATTCAAACTTTCTTATCTCTTAAAAACAAGTAATTTGTACAAGAATCGAGGTTAATTTCCAAGAATTATGCCAAATTGAAATTGTGGGAAGAATCGAGGGTGGTAGTTTATTTAATTAAGTTTAATTGTGGGGAAATGGATTAAGAGTCATAGGTATTGTGATTTATATTGGAATTGGTGTGAATTAGGTGACAATTGCCATAAATACAAATAGAATCGTGAGTAGAACCATATCATGCGAGATTTAGGGTATTAAATTTATTATGAATCCTTTGGATTAAATGGAAAATAGGAATCTAATTAAATGTGTTAAAAACTTAGGAGCAAACCGCGAGATTTTAGGAGACGCTGCGAATACGCGAGATACCGACACACGCTCAAACGAAGTCAGTGAGAATACAGGTGCGGGTTCCTGGTCTTTTTACAAATAATATAAAAATGCATGGATTAAGGTAAGTGATCCTTTTTCCCAATCTGGTAGATAAACTGCATCTTGTGAATATCGAACATTCGTTTGATTTTGTTTAGAATTGCATGGCAGGAATTTCTTGAGACATGAAACTGAATTGACAGGAATTAAATGTGAATTTGGGAATGGGGAACTTGGATGAATTGTTTTTAAATTGGGGCCGTCCGTGTGAGGCGGCTCTGCATGTGTTTTTTTTTAAAAGCGGGCTGTCCACGTGTGGCAGCTCAGTGTGAGAACAGAACAGAGCAGAACAGAACAGAACGGGTCGCCAAATTCGCGGCGGTTCGCCGGATGGGTCCCCGAAATGGCCCATCTAGAGTGTGATATTCGGGTCGTCCTTGCGTGGCGATTCGCCGGGTTTTCGTGTACGGGCATGGATTCCCAGAGTGTGGAATTTCAACACCTTTTGAAATAAGTTAAAAGGGGGCGGGAATAAAACTGGTTATTTAAAAGTGATTGCATATCCGAATTGATAGGGACATGGGGGTAATTTCAAAAACCTTCTTTTTATGTTATTTGGGGAATTAAATGCATTGATTTGTAAAAGCACCGGGCTGGAACTAAATCCCGCACTGAGAGTTAGTTCGATCTCTCACCGTACCACCTGTTATGTGGGTTCCAGGAAACGAAGAAGAAAGCATGGAGGAAGGCCGCGAGTGAAGAATTAGTGGAAGTTGTTAAGATAGCCACTATCTGTTTATCTTTATATTTGTATGAACAATAGATTGTGTGGACATGGCAGTGACTGTTTGACTAGCCATGTCTGACATGTTATCCCTTTTCTATTTGTTTGTGAACTCCATTTACTTTTAAATAAAGTGGCTTGTTGGATGTTTTCATTGATGATGTATGTGATGTGCTTAACGCCTTGCGCATAAATGCGCGGCGGGTTGTCCGGGGGTGTGACAAGCGGTGACCAGATCCAGTAGGTGGAAGCACCAAAATCAATGGTCAGATCCATCAGTTGGAACCACCTACTCAGAGATGAATGGCTAGACGAAGGGTGGAAGCGGAGAAAAAGGGGAGTTGTTGCGGTGGAGGGGGGGTGGGAGATGGTTATTGGGCAAAGGAAATCGCCATGGGCGATTCCTCTTTCCTCTCATCGCATAAGCGGCTAAGGCCGTTCTTTTTTCCTAGACCTTTTTCCCTGAAATTTATATTAATTTTCAAAAAAAATTAAAATTTAACAATCTGCACCTATTTGCAGAATATTCCAGATTATGCTCAATCCGAAGAATAATTCTTCGGATCCGGGCTTACTTTCCGGAGAATTATTCTCCGGATCCAGCCGAACTCTTTCTGGAAAATAATTTTACGGATTTGGACTTTTCTGACCAACATTTTATTCAAATAATTTCATAATTAATATAGTTTGAATGTTTTATATTCTAATTTGTAAATTATTTTTTCTAATTGTTTGTTTTTTAGATGTTTTAATTGTTTTGTTTTTAGTTATGTAAAATTTTATTTGACAATTATTTTTTTATAAGAATATGTTGTCAAATGAGAATTAGAAATATTGAAATTCAAATTATTTCAATGTAAAAATTAGAATTAAAATTACTAAATAAAAACTGTAATTGTCACTACAAATTAAAATTACAACAACATAAAAAATAAAATTACTAAATAAAAACCACAATTGTCAGTACAAATTACAATTACAACAACATAAAAATTAAGAAACATCAACGTTGGTGTCTGTTTGAAGAAGATTCTTTGGCAGAAGAAGATCCTCTTACTGCTCTTCTTAAGGAAGATGTTTATGCTTCTGCTTGTCTTGTTGCTTCCTCTACATTACAAGTAAAACATATATAAGTTAATGAGTATTTGTTCAAGAGAGAACCAAAATTAGTATATGTAAATAATTAAATCATGCATTTTACCTGCTGTATTTCTATCAATAGTCTCACGATGAGCCTGAGGTCCGAGTCTCCGACCTTGAAAACCTTACACTCAAAATTGCTACCCTCAGAATCGCTTTTGACTCAAACACTTTGTCTATCACCAATGGGTATCAAACGTTCTCTCTATGCCGAAAAAACAGACATCCGCTACCAAAAAGCTGATGTGTCATTGAAACTATCAACCGGGTGTCTCATATCTGCCTGACCAGTGATTAGGTACTGTAATTGGCAGGACAATGACTGGCAGGACTGTGACCAAGACTGTGAATGTCTGGTCGGTCGGACTGCATTGTCAAAATCTGATGACTTATCTGAGAGCATCTCATCCCGCTCTCCAAACTGTTATCATCAATTACATCCACCGGTACATGCGAATAATCAGGGACTGGCACCGATTTTTGGACCCGAGCAGGGATCTGACTACTATTGGATAAATGGGCTGTTCATATCCAATTGGGAATTGAAACCGACATGATTCGGTTCCAATTCTATATACAACTCCAGAACCGGTAACCTTTGTGGGAAGGAAGTCACAATTCCTAAAATCATTTGGAACAATCCCTGGTCTATTATCGGTTCCAATCGGTAGTTCCGTTGGCCATCAGTAGACATATTGATGGGGGCTTGAATTTCCAGATTTTATTGACTACGATATACCTAATTCGTGAATATCTCTCTCTGGAGATATATAGTCAAATGTATGGTTCACGGTTAATGGCAATGAGTATCTTGGACGGGTACTGTAAAAGACACCAACATCACAGTACTGGTTTTTCCCGCCAACAAACAATTTCACATAGATAATTTTTTGTTTTGATTGGTCTAGATAACAAACTACAATTTTAAAAATAATAACCCTATAAGCATTTTAATTATAAATTAAAAAATTAAATAATTTACAATCAAAGAAATAAAAGAAACTTACAAAAAACCCAAATAGCAAGTCTCTCTCTTCTTACTGTTTTTTCTCTTTCTCTGCTTTCTCTCTCTTCTCTTCTGAAACTGACCCAGATTTATAAAATCTAAGCCCGAATCTGGAAAATTATTTTCTGAATTCGCAGATTCGGAAAATAAATCAGCTGGATCCGGAAAATAATTCTCCGAAAAGTAAGTCCGGATCCGGAGAATTATTCTTCGAATTAGGCAGAATCGGAAATAATCATACAGTTTGTTAAATTTTGATTTTTTTTTAATATAATAAAAATTTCGGCCCTTTTACTCTCTTAAAATTTTAGCCAGTTGTAAGATCAGGGGAGGATCGAGGATTTTCGTCAGGGGGGCAAAAAAATATCAAATCGGGTTTAAATCCATTAACCAATTGGGTACTCAACAAAAAACAATGCTTTAACTAATACTTTCCAATGCTTTGACTTGTAATTTATGATGCTCTGACTTATAATTCTAATTACCAATCAAAATTCAACAAATTTATTTTAATTTTAACTCTAAATTTAACTCGAATTACAAATTAAACGTCCAGAGGGGGCAAAAAAAATTTGAGAAGGGACAAAGTCAGTCGGAACCGATAAATCTCCACTAAAACTCAAAATCCAGGGGGACAGCTGCCCCCCTGGAACACAATGAGTCCGCTCCTGTGTAAGATTATATACATGCACGGAACAACAGGTAAGGAAAAAGAAGTAATTTAATTTACAAATTAATATTGGATCGATAATATTAAACCAGGCTGTGATATTGGATTTTTTGTTTTTAAAAGGGTGATATTACCTTTTCAATACTGTCATTAGAGAGGCAAGAGATCATGAATCATAATTGGCTTATTAATAAACCAATCGTTGATAACAAAAACATAATTTTTTCTAACAAATAAAAAAAATCTTTATGAGTTATTTTTTTTAATAAACTGTAAAGATAAAATGATGTTGCTATTTTTCAAATTATTCGCTAATTGCTGATGGGGCGGTAATTTTGAGATTTGGAAAATTAAACTAAAAAAGGTATTGTTTTTACCGAAATTAAACTAATAAATTTCCAACCAGAGAAATATATTTATTTTTAAGAAAGAAAGTATTGTTTTGACCGAGGGCACTCGAATTGATTCCCACGTGGAACGGTGGGTCCCATTTAAAAGCATAGAGAGAGAGAGAGAGAGAGAGAGCGAGAGAGAGAAAGAAAAGTCAGAGGGACGCGTGATTCCTGCTGCATGCTCATCATGACATGAGACTTGTAATCAAATCTCACCGTGCCACACTTTTTTTTAACAATTATGTCTCATCCGCCTCTATTTATTGTGTCTGCTCTCCACACTGGACACTGTTGCACTGTTTATGGAGTCCAAATGATGCATATCATATACCCTTATTCTTTCATCGGTTTTGTTTTATATTAAATTGTTAATTGAAAATTATGACAAAAGAATATTCAACCAGGTAATTTGCAGAATTAGAACAATACTGAAAAAAAATATAAGAGCAAACGCTCCTTATAGAACAATTTTTTCTATGGAGACTGGAGTCCCCACTTGCTCCTATTATATTGATGACAACGGATGTGTCATTGCACGGTATCTTTTTTAAATTTGTATTAGTATATAACGCAAGGACCGGATTCGAACTTGAAAATTGAAGTATCTTAGGTGATTTGAATTCATGGGACACCTATGTGGCTATGTTGTAAAAGAAACTCTGCCTTTTCCCAAAAATTTCGCCATTAATAACGACCGAGAAAGGTACGGCTTCTAATCTTGCCACTTAAAAAAGGTGCCGATATTAACACAATAATTTTCAATTTTTCAAATTTTATAGACAATTTTGCCCTCCATATATAGTTCTATTAAGTGCTATTTTTGATACAGGTGATTATGTAATATTCTATCATGAGGATCATTTATAAATTACTATACATTCTTCATTGTTAGATCTTCATCTAATTTGAAATAACAACAAAAAAGGAATATTAACCCATACATCTCTGTTGTACTGGGCATTAATGATTTTAACATTCGTTAAACATGTTTGTCGGTCCTTTTTGTTTCAATATATTTAGTTGGTATGAGAAATATAAAAACAAATTTTACTACATGATATATTATTTTTTGTTTATCAAATTCAAATTGATTTGTTTATTTTTAATAACCGCATATACAAATTCAAAATAACACACCACTTAAAAAGTTACGATAAAGGCATAAAATTATTCTTTCTAAACAAATCTTATGCTTTAATAACATAGAGAGAAAAAATTATAATTTATTCTTTTCTCAACTCAACAATGGAGCTAATTATATTCAAAATTATGTTGAGAGTAGTAGAATGGACTCTTTAGTTCCTTCGTTTATGTTGAGGTAAAAAAATAATTATTTCTAGTATTAACACAATTTAATTAATTTAAAATATTCGTTTATATCACCGTGTTTTTTATTAATATGGTCATATATTCTCTATTGTCATGTATTTAATAATAGGTTTTATTTTTCTCTAAAAATCAAGACAAATAATAAATTAATATCAGACATAAAAATATTTAAATTAATTTCAATTCAAATAAAAAATCACATAAAATAAAAATTTATTTTAATAAACTAAGCATGCGAGGAAATAAAGATAAACAATTATTAATGAAAGAATTTGTGGAAGTAAATAGTAAAGAAGGGCCAAATTGTATACGATGGTCAACCAATAAAATACATATTTATTTCTTCATATTAATGACTATTTGTTATTTGTTTTATTCATAACTAAAACTTACCCTAAAACATTTCAATTTCAAAAAATTGAAAATAATAAATTAAAAAGCTCATTCTTTACAAATGGAAATATCATTCCATCAAACAACTCCGTTACGTAATACTTTGTGTCAGTGTGAAGTGTATTTTCAGTTAATAGAGTTTCTAGTATCTTTTTTATTGAATCATAATAAAACATCATGGATGTAGTTTGTTCTATTTTTTGTTCTAAATTCAACAATGGAAAATTTGTACATAACATCTAATGCATAATCAATAAAAATGAGAAAAATAAAACGACATGTGATGTAAGAAATGAAGTATATATTTAATATTACAAATTCGACTAAGTCCACTAAAGTCACTAAAAAGAAAACTTGTTTTTATCTATTCTTTTTTACTACAAGAAATGATTGCTTAAATTTTTGTTGCTATACTTCTCAAATTTGAAAAATGAAACATTGCCTTAAAGATTTTACTAAAGTACTAGACGTTTAGTTATGGAAATAAAATAAATAATCAGTGATATTTAATATAAAGAAAGTTGATCCTAAAATAGATATGGTATCTAGAGAGAATTGAAATAAGGACATATTTGTCCAAACAAATAAAAAATTTAAATTTGTTGTGTTAATAAAAAAATTTATTGTGTCAATATCATCACCCAAAAATGGCAACTGCTATCATTCGTAGCTCTTTCATGATCTCGGAAAATATATCATTCTTTTTATACACACTAGTACACTACATCAGAGAATTTATTGCAGTTTAAACTTTAAAGGAAGTAATCAAATATTTAACTTATTAAAGACCGCTTTAAATAACTCGCCTGGTTTACGGACGGGAGATGTCCATTACATCTTTTGATATCATATATACCGCTGTATCACTGTATGCTAGAAAACCGCATGACAGTATAAAATTAGGGTTCAAATGCCTCCATTTTTTGTGCCTCCACCGTGCCTCTATTTTTAAAAACTTAAAAAGTCAAAATAAAACCGTTAGATATGATCTATGTTATTTTCTCTATGTGCTCATAAAAAATTATCATATTTCAATTTTGTTTTTATGTGAATCAATAAGTTGAAAAATCAACGTCTAAAAATTATTCAAATTAGTACATTTTTTACAAGCTTTTGATGACAACCAAAATAAAATTAAAATGCCATAATTTTTTACATGTGCATAGATAAAATGATGTAGATCATATTCAATGTTTTATTTTGACTTTTAAGTTTTAAATTTTGATTTATTAAAGTTTTTAAAAATAAAGACATGATGGAGGCACAAAAAATGAAGATATTTGAATCCTCCTCGTAAAAATATGGGTTTAATATTCTGCCAGAAATAAATGGAGGGAATGTCATAAATGAAGGGTTGCTCACTTGCTCTGTAATTATACTGATTAAATTTTTAACTCAGTTCCGTACAATACGCTGCATGTACCGTGTTTATTTGTGTACTAAATATACCTTTTTGCACCCATTGTGATGTACATTATTTGTGTTTCTTACCTTTAATTAAAACACTGACATGCAATCAGTAACCGTGATTTTTATTAATACCCTAAAAAAATAAAAAATAGCAAATCTACTATTGATTTGAAAATATTTTAAAAAACACTCTGAGTGTCTCACATTTGAACGGTCCACTCTCCCTACCAAACCACCCCACGTTTGAGCGGTTTGGTTATTATTTTTTTTTTAAAACCAGGCTGCGCCCCCCCCCCCCTTCTCCCAAACAGATCCGCCCCTCACCCCTCACCCCTCCCCCGTCCCCCTCCCTTTTCTCACTGCCAAAACCCTCCCCCGTTCCCCTCTCCTTCCCTTTTTGCTTCCAAACCCCTCCCCCTCCCCATTCCCCTCCCCTTTCTCTTCCTCTTTCGCCGAAACTCTTTCTCGCCACAAAATCCGATACTAGCCAATTAATAGGAAAGCGAGGCATTAGAGAGGCGAGACGAAGCGAGGCGAGGCATTGGAGCCAAACTCCTCCCTATACGAAGCACAAATTGATTATTTCCGGTTAACCTGACACAACTCCTTTTATTTATGTTTTGTGTCTTGTGATGGCATTGGAGTCGAGCTCCTTCCTGTTGAAATGTTGCTTTGTTGTGTGATTGGGTCGATTTAGGATTAGGGTTTACGGTTTAGGGTTTTTGGTTTGGTTACGTCGTACCGAGTCGTAGAAATTGAATTGTTAAATATCGTGTGCGGGATTGTTCGTTTTCCCGATGCGAATGATTTATAAGCATATGTTTTTAGAAATTATTAAGAATTGTTTAGCATATACCGAAATTAATTTTTTTTAAATTTAGTTTGCAATAATAATTCTTATTAATTATTGTAAATTTTAAAAATATGTTATTTGAATTGAGAAAAGATCACTTGTCAATTATTTGAATTTTGAAAACATTTTCTTAAAATAAAGTAAATATTTGAATTTTTAATCTATTAATATGTACGGTAATTTAGTGTACGGTATTTTTTTTAAATTTCACTAATTTTATAAATATGTTATGTGAATAATATAAATTATGCCTATAATGTTTAATTACCGTACATTAGGGTCTAGGGTTTAAGGTTTTTTAGAGTTTAGAGTTTTTTTAGGGTTTAGGGTTTAGTGTTTTAATGAATGAATTGTGTCTTTTATTTTTTAGAGTTTTTTTTAGGGTTTAGGGTTTTAAAAATTTCCTGACATATTTAGAAATTGTTAGGAATTGTTTAGCATATGTAGAAATTATCCAAAATTATTTAGAAATTGATTGCAATAATAATTTTTATTAATTAATGTAAATTGTAAAAATATGTTAGAAATTAGTAACCGGCTCTTTTCAAATATAGTATTGCCAGACTTAAACGGAGACGATCACGAGATACTCTGGAGACCGGGGAGAATTCACATGCTCCCGCTGGAGAGGCTCCGGCTCCTGGTGTAGAGTATCCCGCTCATGATGCTGACACATTTAGTCATCTTCTGTGGATCTCACATATTGAGCACCGTGTCGCATACGCATCTATGGAGGTACGTTGGTTTTTTATATGTAATTCAAATAGCATTATTTAATTTGACATTTAGTCAGTTGTTTAAATTGAAATCATTGTTAAATGCAGGACGAAAAGATGTTGATAGTGAGACATCGCACCCCTGAGATACCGTACGTCCCTCATATATTGATGGAGCGGTGCATCATGAACCTCGGTTTACATATCAGATGGGGCTCCTACCTAGCAGGCCAACCCCGAGTTCACTACGACTGATCTTACTGGAGATGATACCGGGTATGAGGTACAGAGTCTCCACATACCACGATACGTAGACACCAGAGATCACGACCACGAGGCCAGTGGGAGTGGGGGCGCAGGCTGTAGAAGCCTTTGCCTTTGCTATATTTGGCACACCACCTCCGACCACATATATTTCTACCTGGGAGGCCGATCCATGAGAGATGCGTACACAGGCGGTGATCCAGGAGGATCTCCCATAGGTCCGCCGTACACAATTATCTTTGCAGGAGGAGGATCCCTGGGCGACCTGCTAGGTTGTATCTCTCTGGTCGTCGCCGTCGTTGTCGTTAGGGTTTTTATTTTTTATTTAGTTGGATGGATTTGTTGGATTTTATGTTTGGATTGTTATATTTTATGTTGTAGACTTACTATTTAAATTATTTAGTTTTATTGTTTATCTAGTCGAAAAAAATCAATTTATAACATTAAACAAAATTATAACAAATAAAGGTACAATAAATATATAACATATTATAAAACATTACAACAAATAAAATTATAATCGTCAATTATAAAAATATAACTATAAATTATTATAAAAATTATAACAAATAAAACTACATTGAAACATTATAACAAATAAAATTATAATCGTCAATTATAACAAATTATAACCATAAATCATTATAAAAATAGAATTGTAAATTACAAAATTAAAAAATAGCACAGCATTTAAAAAAAAAAAAACCAAACCGCCTCACAGTGGGGTGGTCTGGCATGAAGAGGTGACCGCCCCACTGTGGGGCAGTTTGGTACTGAAATTGGACTGTCCAAACATGAGGCGGTCAGGGTGGTTTTGAAAAAAAATTCATACTGATGACAGATTTGTTATTTTTTCTTTTTTTGAGGGTATTAATAAAAATTTCGGAATCAGTAATCTCCTGTAGATATACCGCGCATTATAATATCCGTCCAGTGAAAAGCAAATTACTTGCCCCAGTAAATATATATCGTAAAAGACCGTGCTTATTTGGTCTGAATTGTCTGATCTAAAAATAATACGTGTTATATTAGATAGTATGAACCGAATTAAAACGACTCACGTGATGAGCAATGGACATTTGACTCGAACAAGTCAGTAAAAATAGCTTTAACTGATGAGGTTGGTCAGGTTCCCTACTGTTACTCGACGAGTAGCAGTCTAGCAGATAAATGTTTCAGCTGTATATGATCCTCTCCATTAGTCCATCCTACTGTTACTGTACGCACATATCTGCACAGGTTACCACCACAAACGCAGAGAATCCAAACTCGAAAACTAGTGGTCATGGATCATGCTTTACAGTATTTGAAAGAATTGCAGAGGATCCTGTGGAATGTGTAATCGTGATAAAAGAGGTGGAATGTGTAATCATGATGATATGTTAATGTACATCAGCGGACAAAAGGGGAGAAAATTCAATGCCTTTTTATGTGCTTTTGATTCCTTTTTGTTTTTGTTTCAAGTTCATCTTTTTCAATGTGTATTATTATTATCAGAGGTGTCCCCACTTGAGAGAAATCACAATTACCAACTGTGAAACCAATTTACGATGATTTGCCGTTTACTGAGCCAGTACTAGTAGTGGGCATCTGTTATTTCAAAATCTTCGCCTTTGCAATACTTCAAAAGGCTTTATTCAGTGCTACTGCTACGTGATAAAAGCAATACTTTGCGGTATTGTCAATTTCAGAAAAGCATCTGTTCGTCCTTTAGTGAAATTTTTTCAAAAGAAAATATATAAAAACCCTCGCAATCATGGAAGGAAAATATTGCGGCAGCTATCTTCATTATTATTATTATCAGTATCATCGTATCATAGTAATAATTCCTGCAGAATTTGTTTTCATCATAGTTTCAGTAAATAGACAAACTACAAAACAGTTTGAGCGACGGGAACGGAAGCTTTCTAAAAAATCCAGGCTTGATGTATGGTAATTAAGTTTGCTTTGGCCCTCATTCTCAAAACAGTTAAATGGCCGTAACTGTTAAAGTTTGAAAACATATTGTCTAAGCCTGTTTCCTCAGTGGAATCAAATAATTTAAAGTAAAATTAATAATTACTTAGTAAATAAAATGCACGGAGGACTAGGTAGAAGGGGGTATTTAATGCTAGGAGCACACATTTTTATTGTCTCCTCGGTGCGAAAGCTCATCATTGTTCCAATTTGTAGGCCAGACGGAGACTGTACAAGCCCATTAAATTTGAAGGTCGAGCCATAACCCCACAAAACCCCTTTGTTTGTGTTGATTTAAATGGTTAAATTTGAACTGAAATTGACACGTGGCCGTGGTTCTAATATATATTGCTTTTCTCTTGAAGCTTACATCTTATTCTTAATATATTAAGGTAAAATTTATATAAAAATTAATGACTTGTAGTGAGTTTGAAATTTGCATCTCTTATATAAAAAGGTAATTTTTTCATTTTTCTAGTATGTTTGGACTTTGTGGATAATAATCCTATTTTCGAAGAGTAGGATTAAAATGCTCTAATTTTTGTGCTCTAATAATGTTCTCCATTATTATCTTTGTTTTGAAAGTCCATTCAAGCTGTTTAATATGATCTCCATAAACCATATTGAAATGTACTATATTTATTTTACTTATAATTCAGACGTTAAATCAATGGTTAGAATTAGTACTATATATTTACACTTCATTTCTTTCAAGAAATTTTCTAACTATACGACCAAATAACATTTGCACTGTTCGAATCAACACAGTATTAACATTCTTCTCGTACTATTCAAATTGAGGAGGGATCCACTTACAACATTTGTAAGTTACAACATCTTACAACAATTCAGTTTTGCAATTTTAAAAGTCCAAACAGTCGATCCAAATCATTCAATACGATCTCTATATTAAAATGTGCTTGGTGATTAAATTTGACATTTTTTTGAATTATTTAACTATTTATTAAGTATTTTACAAAATTGTTGTTTTTTAGTGATCCAGAATTGTCTAAATTTTTTTTCTCCTTATTTATCAACTAGTATCCCTCAAATTCATTTTTTTTCTCCTTATTTATCTTAACCAGATGACTTGTATATTACGTTTGTCTATCTGCATTCAAAAATGTTGTGTGTTTATTTGATATACGTGAGATATAATTCATAAAATAATTCAATTTTTTGTGTTAATTAGTATGAATTACTATATGACAATTAAGTTCTGTTTGTTGTTTATCATATCATACCCGTCTTTAGTGGTTTAATTAAACATATTTTTAGCCAAAAAATTATGAAATACAAAGTTATTACAAAATTTATTTTCTTTAATTTTTTTAAATATATAATTATTATACGGTACAATACTCGAAAAACAACTCAAAATTAATTAATCGGTATACATGTCATTGACTCCCATACGTTGTGCACTTCTTTCACTATTAATATAATAAAATATTTGTCGTTTCTAAAGAAAATAGAACCGCTCACCATTTTTTTTAAAGATTGATGAATGTCTAAGATTATAAATTCCACACTTTTGTTACAATAACAATGAACTTTTCTATCCGGTTTTCAAACCATGATCTCTAAATCAGAAGACAGAGATATTTATCACTGGATTAAATGCTAGTTCATTAGAATTACTTAACATAATATTCACATTAAAATGTGTTTGAACTTTGAAGACCAAATTTATATTTTTTATAAGTTTTTAACTAATTTTTTAGATGGCCTTAAAACCATAATTTTGTCAGAAGATCTGAACCATTCAAATAATATTAATTTTGTACCCATCTAAAAATGTTGGTGAAAAAATTAAAGGTCTCCAAACATATTTTAATATGAAGATCACGTTGAGCAAGTCAAATCACTAATTTTAAAAAACAAACATAAGAATGTGAGATATAATTGTGGTACAAAAACAACGAGACATTTTAATCTAATAATTGAAGTGTCTGTGCCCCCCTAGGTACCTAAGGTGCAATTTAATAAAACGGACGATCCAGATTAATCTCAGTCGGATCAAACTTAATACGGTGCCTATTGAAACTATAAAGAGTCTGCTTTGAGATTTGTGTCAAGTTAAAAGAACGGTCTGAATTTATCACTTGCACCCATAGTGATAAATGAATTATTTAGATTCGGTTTGGCTAAGTCAAAAATTCGTAATTCGGGAATGATTCAGTACTACAAAGAAGAAGAAAAAATCCAAACAAAAAATTTCATGTTTTTTTGCGCATTTTTTTCGAGAATATTTTGTGATTTGCGAATAAAACATAATATGTTTTTTCACATTTTATGTAATTTAGTATTAAAAAAAACGTATGCTTGCACCTCAGGTACGGATTCGTAATTAAACATTACACCAACTTAATGAAAAATTGCATAGTAGTTTTTACTTTACGCATGGCATGCACCATAGAATTAAAAGAGAGAACGGAGTAGGTTCGATGCCCGGACCTACTTTTAGGTTCAACGAGCACGATGATCGTTTGAACTAATTTAAGATTTGTAAATTAAAACAGACATGCACGAATTTTAAAATAAATTGACGGTAATTAAACTCATATAACCAAAGTAGATCCGATGCCCATCGAACCTACTCTCAAGTAATTAAAAGACATTGTGTATAGTTCGAACCCTGAAGAATAAACAATTCTATTAAAATCTTTATCTTTACCCAAGAAATGTCCTCTTCGGCGAGGATAATAACAGATATGGATATCTACACCCGGAGGGCTGCATTAAATCCCTGCTTTATTTCATCAATCCAGTTCCAAACCCTAGCAATAGCACCTTTTTTTCTGAACTCCCAGACAATCCAATCTGCACCCCCAGGAATCGCCTCAAGATAGCTGGGGTTTGGGGTTACTAAAAGCGCATTTAAGCCCCCTCAAACCCGGATCCGACTCCGCTGCTCGCCTAATAGGTGAGCAGGACTCTGCTTTTCAAAATCACACCATTAAATTTTTTTCATGCACGGATCTCAACACAGATGAACGGTTCGATTTAAAATAGCAGGGTCCTCCTCGCTTATTTGGCGAGCAGCGGAGTTGGTTCCCTCAAACCCAGAGCAGATTATACGAGAGAGAGAGAGAGAGATGAGAAGAGGTGCCCTTTGTGATTGGGTTTCAGGCTAATTAATTAATGATTAAAGGATTTCATGCGGTCGCATCGCATCGCATCCTCTCTTTGTCAGGAGTTGAGATTTGGGAAAGAAAAGCGTACATGGTTGCGTTTGCGTCAAGATCGAGGTAGGAAAGGATTGTTCTGTAATTTTTGGTAAAAACAAAGAAAAAATTGCGATACCTCTCTTTTATTCTATAAGTACACAGAGAGGCAACAAACAACAATCCCATCTCTCAATCCATTATACAATGAAAGAACCGTGCACAGAGAGAAACTAACCGAAGATCATATTGTGTCATGTGGATTTATCAAAGGGTTTCTAACAGAGTTCTTTGGCATTCTGTCCACCTCCCCTACTTTAAAAGAAAGAAAAAACCTAGTTTCTAGCTAGCAATGGAGGTGGGCATACTGCCAATAGTGTTCTGTTGGTTTCTCTTTGTTAGATCTCCATGGCAATTTCTCTTCAAGAAATTAAGCTACTCTGCAAACCATATAAAGGTACTAAAGGTTTAATCTTTTCTAAAGGAAGGCAGAAATTTTCATCTAGTTATGCTTTTCTGAGTTCCATATATAGGTTTAATCTTTTGTAAAGGAAGGTAGAAATTTTCTTCTAGTTATGCTTTTCTGGGTTCTATTTATATACCTCTCAAGTTTTCATCTGAGGTTTTTTAATAAATCATCATGAGAAGGTAAAAATAGTTGAGTGCTTTTAAATATGTGCATCATAAATCAACCAACTTGTCTCTTCATGAAGGTGAAATTTCCTTTTAGTTAGGCTTTTCTGAATTCAGCACTCATTAACTGCTGTAAATATAATGAATCACCATGAGAAATAAATATGTTCATCATAAATGAACCACTTGTCTCTTCTGTGGTTTTTAATCTATGTCCTTTTAGTTAGGCTTTTCTGAATTCTATTTGTATAGCTCTCATGTTTTCTTCTGTGGTTTTTAATCTATTTCAGCACTCATTAGCTGCTGTAAATATAATGAATCACCATGAGAAATAAATATGTTCATCATAAATGAACCACTTGTCTCTTCATGATGGTTTGATTCATCTTTTTTAAAACCCTTCTCTGACAAATAAATAGTCACTATATAAAGGCATGCATGCATTCTTTTTTCTAGGGAGTACGAATCTAACCTCAGAAAAAAGATATTAAGGTAACAGATTGTTCTATGCGTTTCTGGTCTTTGTTGGCTTAATTTAGGTTTTCTTTTGTTCATTTTATTGAAATTGGTAGAGTGGTTCCTGTCAGGAGATTATAGCTTTTGTTCACATTATTATTCCTAGGTTCAGCTATCAAGAAAATTTATGTGCTCATATATATTTTATTTTGCTACTTATCTCAAAATATATCATTATAAAGAAGATGCAAAATATATATTCATATTGCACAATGAAGTAATCAAAGAAGTAATATATGTAATATGCAGTTTTTTTTCTCTGTTTTTGAAACAATAATAGTCCGCTGTTAGTTCTACAATTTCTTGATTGTTTGATTCCATATAGTATTGATTGAAGATGAACAATTTTCTTTCTTGATGGAATAAGATAACACTTTTTTTCATATAACCAGACGATGAGAATTGAGATCATAATACTTAATTCTTTGGTTTTAGTTGAGGTGGATGTATATTATTTTGGATGATTTGATGATGATTTATTAGTGATGATACGGTCAGAACTAAAAAAAAAAAGTAATACTTAAAAATATTTTTTATTATCTCCATGATATTAAGATTTTAATCTTTACTTCTGTCCTGCTGTTTGAGTAAGTACTGAAGTAATGTTTTGTAGGGAAAAGATGAAAAAAAATAAATAAGAACAAATTGTTTCTTTCAAGTGAGAAATTAAAGAGTAGTTATTCTTTTGGTAGAAGGATAAGGTGAAATGATAATACTAGGATAAAGTGATATATATAATTCTTATTCCGTGGGTTGTGATAAGAGTTATCTACGTTTAATCATGATCAGATAAAGTATACACAGAAGATAAGTTTTATCATCGAATAGATAAATTATCCTCTTATATTTTCAATTTATCTCATTTAAAAACATGACCTGTTTATTTCCCTCTTTTATATATTAGCTTAGTTATTTCTTGTAAGAATATCAACGAGAACTGTTATGTTATGTTATCATAGACCTTAAACGTGGTCTTACGAGATTTTTTTTTTTTCGTTCTTAATAAAATAATCTGATTCCAAGTATATATATATATAATAACAAAATATGTAAAAGACCATTTTTGGATATAATAAAAGTAATATTTTTCGAACGAAAAAATTTAAACAGTTGATTATATTTTGCATTTGATACTTGTGCACTAGTGAATGCATCAATTTTAGCTCGTTGTCATCAAGATTAATTAGGGTTTGTATGAACTACCCATGCATAACTCTCAATATTCGTATCTAACTCGAAATCTATTAGGCTTTGAACTCGTTATTTCCGTTAAATCACTTGAGCTCGACTGGAAATCGTTCGATCTATAATAATATATATTTTTTTTCTTTCTAATTTGGAGTAATTAGTCATTAATATCACAAAATATGCTTAATTTTTAAATATAAACGCAAGTTTTTCCTTCAAATATTGATATGAAATTAATATAAAAAATGACCTTGTTTACACTTTAATTCTTTGAAATATGAGGAAATTTAAATGCTAGAAGGTCCTAAAAATTAAGCTTTATCTATAGCTCGAGTTCAAATTTAAGTTTAAATTCTTTCACTTTGTTAGCTTGATTAATTGTTTTGAAGTTCAAGTGCAATTTGACTCAACTTTGAATTGATTTTTACTACAATTAGAGTCAGTTTGTTTGAACTCATTTGCAACCCTAAAAATTAATCTATAATTTAATCACTTTATCAACTAAAGTGGAAAAAATCAGACTGAAGTTTTTATACATACTTCAGAACAAATCCATATCATCTATATATAATTAGCAAATAAATCTGTTGTTATTCCAAAGAAATAACAGGAACCTGTTATTCCTATCCCAACTGTTGATCTTTGTTTAAATTTGTGCATGGAAAAATTTGAACAGATGAATCGGAATAACAGGTTACTCTTATTCCAGGCAGATTTATTTCCCTATAATTACTGGTTTCATCCTATCTCTCTCTAAGTTTTTTTTTTTTGAAAAACTTGGCAGATGCTGCACTAAATACTGATCAAGCGCCAATCACTATACAAGCTATGCTGATCTGTTATTCTCTCTCTGAAATATTGGTAGCAGCACCCCTCTTTCTTAGAATTTTTTTTAGAAACCATAATTAAAAAAAAGAATTTATCAATTAAACCAACTTGATTAGTTTCGTTTTTAAAAAACCTATAAGAACGGAACTGTTATTTCGGTCTGAAGTTTTTTTTTTTTATTGTTCCGAATTGCCATTTCGGTATGAAGTGTTTTCATACAAAAAGTTAATTTATTCTACATGAAAACCTGTAAAAACATCTCGTACCGAAATGACAATTCGGTACATTAAAAAATAAAAATTCTTCAGACCGAAATAGCAATTTGGTTTTTATGATTTTTGTAAAAACAAAACTAATCAAGTTGGTTTGGTAAATTCATTTTTTTTAATTATGGTTTCTAAAAAAATCCCTTTTTCTCTCTGTAAAAACTTGGGCAGATGCTGTACTTTTTTTAAAAATTAATTTCATCTCTCTCCTATACTGATATCATGATATGTTGTGCAATGCTTGAACATGAATGATATTGAGTAAAAGGATAAAAGCAATGATGAGGTAGGATTTCTTTTTGTTAGTCTTTACATCTTTCAATAAATGCGGAGTATATATATATCAAAAGAGAATAAATGCATGAGTCCACCTCGTAGCAGACCTGGTCATGCGTTTCATGATTTCGGTCAGAGACCTCCTGCTGTGCCATCTACAGTCTGTACTGTATCTTGGAGAGCTGCGATCGATGTGTGGAGAGAGAGGGGGGTCCATTAGATCTGTATTTTGGTCATCTCAACTGAATGCAGAAACCATCACAAAGTTTGATTTATTTTCCATGTAACTAAATTAATAATACACGTAGAAATATTATATATAAAGCTTGGTCTCTTGTCTTTCGCTTCTTTATCTATGTTTTAAAGTTCAAAGAGCCCATTTGAACCGTTCAATATGATCTTTATATTCATATGTATTTAGTGATTAAATTTTACGTTT
The DNA here is from genome assembly GCA_028015225.1 of Carex myosuroides. Classification (NCBI taxonomy): domain Eukaryota; kingdom Viridiplantae; phylum Streptophyta; class Magnoliopsida; order Poales; family Cyperaceae; genus Carex; species Carex myosuroides. The sequence goes on from CM051466.1 coordinate 14,157,744, forward strand.
TTTTTAGGGTGCATTTGGATCTAAAAATAGCATGGAGTTAGCACTGTTTCTGGGTTAGTGCACTATTCTTTTGCTCTATTCTACGTTTGGATCGCTAAATAATAAGGCTATTTCTGAAGTTAGCGCTATTCTTACTAACCCGTCCAAACGATAGAATAGCGCTAATTTGGAGTTAGCGCTGTTTTTGCTATTTCTAGAGTTGCATCCAAACACACCTTTACTATTTTGTTAGAAAGGTACAAAATTAGTATTTTTTTAAATATTCAAGATCATCCAAAAACAACGATTTTGTACCTATCTAAAAAATATTAAATTTGGTTTTCAATTACATTTTAATATAAAGATCGTGTTGAACTCTTCAGATGACTGTCTAGACTTTATAATATACATGTAAGTATTATTTAGTGGACATTGGGAACATGTTAGACAGACACAGACAAAATGTCAAGTTTACAAAAATACCTGCATGGTTCATAAATCGAATGGACAGAAACAAATTCTGATATATAGTAAATTGTTAGAAAGAAAATGATAAGTGATCCTTTCTTCAGTTGAACACGAGTATTTATAGTTTTGGTATATGATAACAGTAAAATGATCGATCGTATTATTTCTTATGAAATGAAACCTTAATTTTGTAATATGTTCTATAGCGTACTACTTTTGTATTTTTTTTTTAAAAGGATAAAATTGTTGTTGATGTATCTATTTATGATCTATTATGAGCAATCACTTTAGATATTAGTCCATATTATTTGCTTCTAACTCAAAAAACCTTTGATAAAATATGTAATTTTATGTTTTTTCGGTGGTGTTTGATTGTGGACTAATTAAAACTGACCTAAATTATTCACGTTTAGTTGATGCGTAAAGTTATATCTTGACTTGAGTTATTTCTTGTTTGACAAGAATTTGGTGGTTTAAAGTATGATTTGATATTACAAATTATTTTGTCTTACAAAAATTGTAATATCAATAATAAAACTATTCTTAGTATTTTTTTCATTTTGATTGAAAGAAATTGTACAAGAAAATGAGTGATGTACAAATTAATTATATATCTTAGAGATGCACATTGCATTTAGTGAATCTTGTTATACCAATTTATTTTGTCAAAACCATGTTGGGTTGTTGAAAAAATATATATTTATTTGTAGTACAATTTTAGAAAAAATTTATTTTATTATTTTCTAGATTGCGTATTTTGTTAATTTAGATTTGAGAAGTTGTGTCATTTAAAAAAAATTGTTGATTTTATAATTGATATAAGTTATAAGTTCTTTTATGCTTTAATGGAAACAAAAATAATTGTTACTTTACATTCCTTAAAAGTAATTGAAAATAATAACAATAAATAAAAGATATGCCTCATACCTAAGTAAAATTCAACCATCTGGATTGATGATTTTTGCAAATTCAAGTTATGCACGAAGTCTAACGGTCTTTCAGAATTTTAAATTATTAGCAAACAATCAATCTCTCATGCATGCAAAACCCTCAAGAAGAGATCCAACCACCTAACAAGGTTTCGGCCTAAAGAAGAGAGAAAGAGTAATTTTTAGATTTTAGAAAAATTGACTGCTGCTGGAATTTTCGGCCAAGGAAGAGGAGCAGAATTTTTCTTTCAAATTTCCTTAATTACATCACTTTAAATAGGCAAGAGGTTAGGGCTACTATTTATGTGAAATTTAAACTATTTACACAAATACCACTAGCCTTATTTAGCCATTTTATCATCTCTATAATCTCATCTTGTGATTTGTTTTAATAAATTAATTTATGAACAAATAATATTAATCATATTATTCTGTTATGTAATATTCTTATTATTCTTATAATGCATGCAAACATTATACCAAATAATATTTGCATAACTTTACAAATTTATTTATGATCTAAGCATGTCATATTATGACATTTTATTTTAGTATTTCATCTCATGTATTTTATCTAATATATCATTATGAAATATAAAATACTTGTTGTTTCTCTTCAGTTGGTGTGACCGTACAGAGGATCTATGTCATCTTGGCAATAATATAAAACTTTATATTATTGACTATAAGAGGTTCTATCATTACATTATAGTTATCCAAACGACATAGTAATCATTTACTCAATCCACTAATTTCGTGTCTATCATTGTCACATGATATTATGAATAATATGCAAAATAGGATCGTGTCATTCTTGCGTTATATTCATTTTCTTGGTCTCTCAAGTGAATTATAATTATAACTACATCAGTTATATTGCATGCGATATAATTTCACTTTACCAAGGAGGCCAGTAATATCATAACTCAAATTGAGGGACAATGATAATATTAACGTATAGATTTCTCCCGCACAAGTTGTACACAACGAACTACTATTTTATTTCTATCATAATATAATATTTAAATAGCAATCACATTATATACTTCTCATGTGAAAAATCTACACATCTCATATCTAAGATACCAAAGACACAACAGAAACATCAATGACACAAAACACAATCCATATAATGTTCCATTCATTTAGGTCATGTTCAATATATAAAATGCACACACACACACACACACACACACACACACACACACACACACACACACATATATGGATTTTGCTAATATGCTACGCGTAGCATAGAGCCCCTCCGTGCTATGGCTCAATTTTTGAGTTTTCAAAATCCTAACGGTCGATCCAAACCGTTCAACATGATCTCCATATGAATATGTACTTGCAAACCAAATTTTACATTTTTTAGAATTTTTTACTATTTATTAAGCCACTTTGAAAATCGCTGATCCAATGGTCCAGAAAAGTTTACTGTTGTGTACAAATTAGTGTTTTTTCAAAGTGGCTTAAAAAATAGTAAAAAAATTCTAAAAAATGTAAAATTTGGTTTGCAAGTACATATTCATATGGAGATCATTTGAACGGTTCAGATCGACCGTTAGGATTTTGAAAACTCAAAAATTGAGCCGTAGCACGGAGGCCTCTATGCTACGCGTAGCACCGTAGCACCGTAGCACTGCCCTATATATAAAGATGGTGAGTTGTGAAGTAAGATGTCATTTTTACTTCTTGCTCATATTTTTATTTTGAAAATCCAAACAACCGATCCGAACCGTTCAACATGTTCTCTATATTGAAATGTGCTTGGAGAACAAATTTTACATTTTTTGGAATTTTTTTACTATTTATTAAGCAACTTTGAAAATCGTTGATCCGGTGGTCCAGAAAATTTTACTGTTTTTTACTGTTCACAGTGGATCAGCAATTTCAAAGTGGCTTAATAAATAGTAAAAACATTCCAAAAAATGTAAAATTTAGTCTCCAAGCACATTTCAATATTTAGAAAAAGTTGAACGGTTCGGATCGGTTGTTTGGATTTTCAAAATGAAAATATGGCGTGAAGTAAAACGACATTTTACTTCACAACTCACCGTAGCCTATCTCTCTCTCTATATATATATATATATATATATCCATGTTATTAAATGATAATGCTTTATCAACATTTATATAACTTCAATGTACTTTAATCGACATGACAATCTTCCTCGGTAATTAATGTTCGTACTTAATTACCACGATTGTGAACATATTTAGTGATTAAATGTTTCTCAACTTTGGAGTTCTATGGTTCAAGACCAAGAGCATCTTCTTGAATACTTCCAAAGATATAACATATAAATCTCAAGGAGCATGAATAATAACATTTGTAATAAAATCATGAACAACATATAAATTATTATTAAAAAGATAACTTTCAAAACACACATCCTTCAATTCTAAACCATTTTGGAATTTCTAAATTATTTGGACAATATTGTAAACAATTTTGACATATCCTAAACTACTTTACTATTTTGTAAATTAAATAGTAAATCAAAAAAATTAAAAATACCTGAACCGAAGTGCTGATCGATCAGAGAGTCGGAGAGACGAGAAGAGAGAAAGGGAGAAAGGTAGAAAGGGAGAGATGAGAAATGAGGTTTGAGGGAGAGAGGGCTGTGATGCGCAGTTTAAATAGGTAAACTCCGACACCGCAAGTTAAATTCCTGGTTTCTAGAACTGCAATTTTTTTTCTGATTCTAGGTCCGAAACCGCAGTTTAAATTGCGGAGAGGTAGCTGAAAACTGGGAAAAAAATTTACGGTTTAATCATTTTTGAAATTCCGGCGCAAAGAGGAGTTTTTGAAATTAATTAATGATTTTGGATATTAATAAAAATTTCGGCAATTGCTAGATAATTTAATTGATGGCTTAAATTATTCATTTTCTCAAGGAAGAAAAAGGTTTAAGGCTTCCTCTCTTGGGTCTTGGGCTCTTGGCCTTCGAGCCTAATGATTAAACCATAGACATTTGCGTAAGTACAGAGGTAAGATTGCTTTGGAACCGTAAAGATTCACTGATAATACAGCTCAGTCAATTTTTAAATGTTAATGTAAGGAAGCATAGAAGAGAACTAGTTACAAATGCTACAATGTAGGCCACTGTTCTTTACCCTAAATAGGAGTGTTAAGGGGAGGCTATCCTATATTATCCATTCATATTTTGATATGTATTTCATATTCAGCGAATAAGAACTCGGATACAGAGTATTTGATGAATATGAATATTTTTTTAGGTACGGATGTGATTTTTGATTCGGAAGCAGATAGAAATACAAATACAAATAATTATATTACTTTAATTTTGAACTTTAAAGTATGATATATATATATATATATATATATATGGGCTATGGTGAGCTGCGAAATAAGAATCTTGTTTTACTTTACATTCATATCTCTGTTTTCAAAGATTAAACAATCGATCCGATCCGCTCAACATGGTATTCATATTGAAATGTGTTTCGAGACCAAATTTTATATATTTTGAAATTTTTTTACTATTGTTTTAGATAGGTAGAAAATTATTGTTTTTGAATGGATTCTGGACCATAAAAAACAATGATTTTGAAATATTCTAAGAAATTAGTAAACAATTTTCAAAAAAATGTAAAATTTGGTGTCCTAGCACATTTCAATATAAAGATCATGTTGAGCGGTTCGGATCGTCTCTTTAATGTTTCAATATAGAAAATATGAACGTGAAGTAAAACAAAGTCCTTACTTCGCAACTCACCATAACCCAACTCTCTCTCTCTTTCTCTCTCTCTCTCTCTAAATAGTTGGGCTAATGTCATAACGTTATAATTTTAGTTTAAGTTATAACGAGTCTATTTTTGCGATTTCAAAGTACGAACAGTCGATCAGAACCGCTCATAATGTTCTCCATATTAAAATGTGCTTAGAGACCAAATTTTATATTTTTTGACATTGATCAGAGTCAAAATAATAATGATTTACGTAAAATTTTGGCTTAGATTTTGCATATTTTCTCACACTTATGTTTAATTTATTAGAGAAAAAGGCTACTGTCACCCTTCTTTATGTTTTATTGTAGAAAACAGGTTTTGAGACTATTTTACACCAAATGGAGCTAGAATCGGGTCAATCGGATCAGCGACGTTTATTGACGAAGTCTCTGTTACGGCCTGTATTGCCTAATACAGACCAAACCTAGCACAGACCAGAAGATAGCGTGAGAAACACTAAAACCCTCAGCGACAAGGTCCTAATACAGACCGTATCACCTGATACGGACCGTAACCGAAGGCGCCACTTGGGAAATAACTGCCGACAGCTGTATCCGGATCAATTCCTTTGCCCCTACTCAATCTCCAGACGTCCCTCCACTCCTATATAAGGCCCCTGGGCAGAAGAATAACTTATCTTTGTAATTAGGGTTAGATTTGATTAAAGTGAGAAGAGATGAGTGCTTGTAACAATGATGTTTCGCGGCTAAGTTCCTTTTCTTAGGGCTAGGCAGTAAACTTTGTTACTTTTGATGTTTTGATATATATATTTTCTGTTGATTATGATTTCTTGTTGTTGAATCGAAATGCTTTTGTGACTTACTATCTCTTCATCTAACTTCAATGATCTAATTTAGTCTATTAGGGTAGTGACAGTGCTTTAATGGTAAGAGAAACTATTTGTATGAATTAGCCTCGTTGAGATCTATTAGGTTTATGTGAAGAAAACCTTAGCGGAAAAACCATAAACCAGACCAACAAAACGCGAACCAAGTTCCATCACTTGCGTAAGGAAAATCGCAGTGATCTGTGTAGTAACTTGTGTATTTAAGAGATCAGTCATTTGCGTAAGAAAACTCGAAGTGTCCTATGTAGAATCTCGATGAAAGATCTGTCATTCTTGCGTAACATAAATCGCAGTGACCTATGTGGTGTCTTTCATAAAACAACAACAGGAAATCAGACGCAACATGAATATATTATCAAGGCGGATTGAGTAGCAATGGTGTGCCGAAACCCTAGAAATTCTCATCTCTATCTTTATTTTAATTACTTTTAATTGCTTCCTAATTTACATTGATCACAACAACATCTCTCAATTTTCATATTTCGTCTAGCCTTTTGAAAGATTGTGATTCGATCGCTCAAAACTCTGAACCAATATTCCCTGTGGATCGACCTCGAATATACTACTCGATAGGATTGTGCGTTTGCAATCTTCGAGTTTATAAATATTAAAAGAAACATTGCTCTCTTTTGAGTGATCAGACATTTGTTTACTATTTTGTCTAGATAGGTACAAAATCACTGTTTTGGATGGTCCAGAATTATCTGTAAACATTGATTTTGTACCTATCTAAAAAAATAGTAAACAAATGTAAAAAAATATAAAATTTGGTCTCTAAGCACATTTTAATATGAAGAACATTATGAGCGGTTCGGATATTGTTCGTACTTTGAAATCGCAAAAACCGACTCGTTATAACTTAAACTAAAATTATAACGTTATGACATTAGCCCAACTATATATATATATATATATATATATATATATATATATATATATCTCCATTCCATTATTAAGCATGTTGGGTGTCTAATCCGCCAACGGCTACGATTGAAAGATGAATTTTCAGATTAAATATCAGCCCTCCAATCAAATAATCTGTCTTCTTTTGATTAAATACATATTTTTTATGTGTAAAGGTCTAAATTTAGTTAAAATTGTACCCGTCACACGTACTGCCACACAATGTTATAATTAAATTAAAAAAACTGTCTTCCAGCGACATCTCCCTACGGCCTACCATTCTGATCAGAAACATATGTTACAATTGAAATTTAAGAAACTGCTTCTAGCGACTTCTCCCTACTCCCTAGCGCTCTGATCGGAATGACGATTCTCTTCGTCCACAACAAGAAAGTAGGCACTTATCGCGAGGGTACTCCGTCGCGAAAAGTCACTTTTTCTTTTCACGACGGTACTTTTCGCGACGGAGTACCCTCGCGATAAGTGCCTACTTTCTTGTTGTGGTCGGAACGACTTCTCCCTACTCCCTTGTGCCCTTCCTTCTCGTCGTTTAAAACTGGTAGCGATTTCGTCTTCTCCTCCTTCTCAGTAGTGATTTCGTTCAAAAAGGTGGTCAATCAGGCATTTTCATCTCCCCGTGAAATATGAGGTCTCATTTCCCTTAATCTTACATGTGAAATCTGAGGTCTGATTTCCCTTAATCTTCTTAATTAAAATTTGAGAGTATTTTCCCAAGTCAATTGTTTAGTACGTTCTCAAAATAAAGAAGTCAATTGTGCATTTCTCAATTTGATTTGTTAATTGGTATTTTCACATGAAATCTGGGGATATTTTCTCAATCATATATGTTAATTGTGCATTTCTCGAAAAAACAAGTCAATTGGTATTTTCTCATACAAAATGCACGATCGACCACCTTCATCTTTTTTAAATCTGATTGAGAAAATACCTCCAGATTACACGTGAATTCTGAGATCTGATTTCCCTTATTTTTATACTGCAAAATTGAAAAAGACAACAATTAGAATTTTAGTTGTATGGTATATCAATTTATGAGATACCAAATTAGACAAACTAAAATTACCTGGTCAATTTTAACCAGAGATTACAGAATATGTTAGGTTCTCCATTATGTGTAAAGCATGATATAATTTAGAGATTTTCGGTCCTCAGATTTATTTGCAATCATTTACTTGATACTGTAATGCACAAGAATGGAGATATGACTGTTGTTTACCCAGTATCCGAGCAATTAAGAAGAATTAAGGAGCAACAGACTTTTCTTATAGTTGATTTCTTCACCATTTTGGTTATATTTTCATAGTTGAGATCGTGTTTGGGTTTTGGATTTGACTCATGTTTCGATTTGAGGTTTTGGATTCAATTTAGCAGTTTTGGTACTCAAAGTTGTCGATTTAAGATTCTGACATGGTTAGTGTATGAATTTCTCTTGGATTTTGTTTGGCTTCTTTTAGTTTGGGTGCATGGATTCAGTTTTAACACTATTTGAAGTATGTTTGAGCTTTTGATTTGGATTGGATTGGATTGACCTGAGGTGTAAAAAAAATACCCATAGCACAACACTGACTGTGCTATGGCTTTTTGCTCATCCCTTTCTGATGAGTTCTCAGGTTCTTTGTACACGTCATGATACTTATTTCATGTAGCTATATTCTAAAATGGATTTCCTACATGTTTCATATTTTTTTTATGATTTTATGCATATTTAATTCATTGTTTTTGGCTTTAGGACTTTGTTCATTGTTTTTGCACAATTTTCACCATCTTACCTACTTCACAATTTTAATACAACAAATTGGTTCTTTGTTTTCGAATGAAACTTCACAGATTTAACTTTAGTATCAAGTCTACCATGTAGCCAAATATCAATATTTAATTCTATCTAACACTTGGCTTAACACCAATGCAAAATTTATAACAGCAGAGATGTCAATGCACACTTCACAGAATTTGGATTTTTAAAGTATGAATTTCAACAAGCCACCATTTTCAATAGGAATGTCCAAATGAGATGATTATTTTTTTTTCTCATCTTGATCTTGTTTATCTACTGTTAAGTTGGCTTGACCAAATTTGGTTTGGTTTGAGACCTTTCAGCAAGGATGTGTCTCATTTCAGTAGAAAGTAATTTTTTTGTTCCAACTTATTCTGGTAACATGGCATGTGCTGTTACAATGGATTCAAGGTAAGAAGAGGATGAACAAATGCTATACTTTTTTTATTAATGTTTCGTAGTGTTGCCATTTAAAGCTAGGCTGGTACAAACATCTCTGTTACTAGGCACCATTAAATTTACTTGTTTAGAAGATAGATATAGGAGAAAGGAAATGCATTTTGTAAGATCAGAGAACAAGTTAAGTAGAACACTTAAAGTAGAATTAGCTTGGAAGAAATATTTGCAGTATATTGCTTTGTTTTTTTTAATTTAACTTCATTTTAACTGACATAGTTTTAAAGGGCATATGTTATTATGAAGATGCATTGTTCTTTGTGACAGTTAATTCTTCGTATGTTGTACATCTCTCTTACTTAATTTACTTAATAGCCTTAATGTAATGCATAATTGTTGAAAGCTTTTTGTTACAATCAGATCTGAAAGTTCCTGTCACTTTGACATTTTTTTATGGTTTATTTCAGATCTGAAAATTGGAAGGAGAAGTTGAATATCCCAACAGCTGATACAAGATTCAAGACTGAGGTGATTTATTTCTTATCTCTTGATACACTTTTTTGAAGATGAAACATTAAGGGCATTTTGGGCACAGTCAAAATTAAATGTTGATGGGGGCATGGATAATTTTTTATTGTTTGAAGGAATTTTTATTGTTTTATTTTATCTATAAAAAAAAACGCAATGCTGAAACTTTTCAATGTATGTACATGAGAAGTTGTTTAAGCACTTGGAGATGCAAGCCTTACAACAGGAGCAAGTATGGTTTCTTTTTTAAATTTATATTGTTAGGTTTATATTAGTCAAAATGTGGAGAATTTGTATGGTTTACCTGTTTGACTTTGTTTATATTATATAAAGTTCTATTTAATTATTTATTTGATTTTTTAAATTTAGGAAAAATGAAGTTAAATTAAAAGTCCAACGAAAGAAGGTGCCTGGATTGAGCTAATTTAACTTCATTATTGAATAATTATTCTTTTTATTGGTCCATTTTTTATGAAAATATGTCATTTTTTATGAGAATATCTTTTTGTTCTCTTATAAAAGTCCCCGTTGCAACGCACGGGTACGATACTAGTATATATATATATATATAGTGGCTAATATCAAAATGTTTGCACCAAGGCCCTCGTGCAACCAAGTCGTTTTTGGATTTTCAAAGTCCAAACAATCGATACAAACCGTTAGATGTTCAATCTATATTAAAATCTGCTTGGAGACCAAATTTTACATTTTTTGGAATTTTTTTACTACTTATTAAGCCACTTTGAAAATTGCTGATCACATGGTCCAGAATTTGGTTGCACTGTTTTACTGTTCACCTGGATCAGTAATTTTCAAAGTGGCTTAATAAATAGTAGAAAAATTTCAAAAAATATAAAATTTGGTCTCCAAACAGATTTTAATATAGATTGAACTTCTACGGTTTGGATCGACTGTTTGGACTTTGAAAATCCGAAAACGACTTGGTTGCACGAGGACCTTGGTGCAAACGTTTTAATATTAGCCCCTCTCTCTCTATATATATATATATTGCAAAATTAACAAGTTTTAAGTTTAATTACTCAATTATACATTCTCATATGAGTGAGGGTTATGGTACATTGTAATGCGCACATCAAACCGTATTATGAATTTTTTTTTCATTTTTAAAGTCTAAAATGCTGATTCAAACTACTCAATATGATTTTCATCTGAAAATTAACTTCAAGATCAAATTTATATTTTTTTTATTTTTTCTATGTTTTTAGATATGTAGAAAATCAGCTGATCCTAAAGAATCCTGGAACATCCAAAGTAGTGATTTTTTATCTATCTAAAAATAGTAAAATAATTTGAAAAATATAAAATTTGATCTCCAAATACACTTTCATATTGAAATTATATTAAGCAGTTCAGATAGATTATTTGAACTTTAAAAATAAAGATATGTATCCACAATACGACTTTATCTACGCATTGCAACATACTATAGCCTCACTCTACTTATATTTCAACTTTATTAAAATTTATAATATCTTGGTTTCTTTTGATTAACAACATGACAATAATTAGTGATTAATTTGCAATTTTTGTAACTAACAATTTTGTTATAAAAATATTATTGTGTGTTATGCTATTGATTTTTACGAACGGACATTATTGTGTGTATTAATCCATATTTTATATTCATATCCGGAACAATATGTATTGGAATCTATATTCGAAAATTAAAAATGATTCTAACACAATTTAACTATTAGCCGTAAATATCTGATTATGACATTATTTACTGAGATAACTGTTAATAATTGTTTGAGAACATTTACTGCAAGAAAAAGCTAACGTGTCACGTCATCGCGTACTAATTACATGTTGTATTTGTGTGTCGCATATTGTGATCATCTTTTAATAAAAATAATACAATACAACACAAATACGTGATATGATATTAGCACGACACATGTCGAAAATAATATAAAATTTAACTCATTATTTAAGAAACAATTCAAATTCTAAATAATAGATGCATTCTTGTTATACATATTTTTTGTACAACATTGTTTCTAATTCGTTGGTAATTTTGACATTAAGGTATCTTACCCAATTTCTTGGGAAAAAAAAAATTCATAGTGCACAGTGTTTTGGCCACGCGCACAGTATTTTAGCGATTCAAATTGGATCCGAACCCAAACTCATTCCCGTTCCCACGTGGCAGCCGAACATGCCCTAAGGCTACGTATAGGGGAATTCGTATGCTCTGAGTCAACTCAAATTTTGAGTTTACATCTGGACCGTCTAATATAAATCTACACGAATATTAATGGGTTCGATGTATTACAGATGTGGACCGGATTAGTTCAGATTTTTATCTGACAGTCCGGAACTAAAACAATACGCTAATTCAGAGAATGCGGACTCCGTATAGGATATATTGAAGTTAACCATTTTTTTTTTTTTTTTGAAGAAATGCCCCTAGGCTGAAGTCAACCATTGTTGTCCCTGAAAAGAGAGGCAAAAAGAAAAAGGAAGAAAAAAGCCCATTCCAGACCTGTTTCTACAACCAAGTCCTTCTCTAAACAAACTGTTTCATCTTTAACTTTTCTTTGTGTTGAATTATTGATCAGGCTCGCTCAACTCCAACTTTCCCTTCAGACTTCCTTAAAGGCGACCTTTTTCTTTGTTCTTTCAATTTCTTTGTATTTCTTCTCAAGTTCTAATTGATTTTTATGTTGTGATATCCTGCGGAAAGTAGGACAATTTTGCTACTATATCCTAATTAATGCCAACAACACAAAAAGAAACTGACTGAACTAATTATTTTTTTTAAAAGAATTAAATTCGGTATTGAATTTTGAACATGCGACATGTCACACGAAATAAAGAAGATGTGATCCTCGAACGAGTTAAATTTTTATTGATGAGAGCACCTATACAGAACTTCACTACGGATCTATATTTTCATTTTCAAAATTTATATTGCCAATCTGACCATTTAACATGATTTTTATATTCATACAGAGATCAAAACGCATGAGTTTGTAATACTTCTAATACTACTTTACAACACATTAGTTTGTAATTTTGAATGATTAAATTCAAACGTAGATGGACATAAACATGAATATTGGTTATGCAATAGTACTTGTAGCCTTGATCTCCAACTAATAAAAATTTTGCTCTAAATTTCTTTTCAGCATAATTATAGCCTAACAATTGTGTAATAACTCGCGACTCTTTTTTCATCTGCATAAGAAACTTTAGAATAAAAAAGGGACTGAATGAGGCTACAATAATATGAATATTATAGACCGATCCGTGTCATGAATTTATATCTCTACTAATAAATTTCAAACAGTTGATCGAAACTGTTAAACATAATTTCTATATGAAAATGTATTTAGAGACCAAATTTATATATTTTTTACTATTTTTTAGATAGGTGAAAACATGGACGGACTTCAATTATGAGGGTCATTATATACAATTTTTATGTTGCTAAGGGAGGTCAATTTCATAGTATATATAGCATTTTACTCTAAACTATATAAAAAGTTTTGTATAAATTTTTCTCAAAAAAAATCTTGTATAAATACCTAAATTTTGAAAAAAAAACAATGGGTGTCAATTGACCCCCATTCAATGATGGTGACTCGGCCTTCTGAGTAGAAAATTACTTGATCTAAAAATTCTGAACAAGTCTGGGTGCTGTAAATCTAATTAGACCAACTAAAAGACGAGCTCCTAATATAGTAATATAGAATACAGCAACCATTGCAACACTGTTACACATTCTTTCTATTTTTTCCCTGTAAATTTGAGTTAATTCTCTCTTAATTATGCTGCTTCAGTCCAAGTCAGACCTACATCATCAGCAACCAATTTACAGATGCAACTCCCCATTGAGTGCGTATCCTCTGAGATATCTCATATTTTGCGTGACCGACGTGTCCGGTGCCTATTTGGGGATGGCGCAGGGCAGTATTATTTGAGCTTTGAGATTCGTGCAGGACGTATTTGAACGGTTGAGTTTTTTCAAAAAAGTCATGCAACATATGAGATATCTCGGAGGATGCGAATTCCTCCCCATTTGGGGTACCACAATTTCGTCATGATGAATCTATTGTACCCACTTTAAACATGCATGAGATGTATATTTCAGCTCTGCAACCTAATATCGATCCTATGCTGTTATTAATTTGTTTAAAAAAAGCTACATTAGTAATTTACCAAAACAAAATGTATCTTGTAATTGTCCAAATGAAACATTAGAACACATGTTTACCTAGGATGAGTACGCCCAAGATCACCATGCACAAATTCTTTAATATATGTCCCTGCCTAAACACACCATAGGAAATAACAGATAAATAAAGAATACATTATTTTTCTTTTAAAAAGTAACAAGTACAAGACTTAAAAAATTTATGTGAAAGGACTCTAATTGGGGCGTTCCAGAGAGCTTCGTCTATGAAGAACTCTAATTGGGGTCTTCTGTGAGACGTCCTACAAACCCAAAGAGAGAGATGTACAAATAAAAAAAGGAAAAGCAATCTGTTAAATTGAAATAGAGTGAGGTAGGGTGTTCATTGGTTCGGTTCGTTTAAAACCAAAATAAAATAGACAAACTAAAATTTTATTTGGTTTACAAAAATAGAACTGAACGACCGAATTAAACTTATCAACCGATTAAAACCCAACCAAAGTAAATTTCGGTTTGTTCGGTTGAACCGAACAAACCATACTACTTCAATCATAATTCAAAGACTAAAATTTTAAAAGGTTTGTCTTTACTCTTTAGTGTATCCATCAGAATTTTTTTATATTTCCAATCTACAAAATATAAAAATATTTTATTTACCTATTAAAACTAAGAATAGAATCCTTTCTTTTATTTTAAATATTTTGTAACTGGGCTTCATCTAAGCCCAAGTTTTTCTTTCTCATTTCAAAGAACTTTAAATATGAAGTCTGTCAAAACGACTACACCAATGTATATACAAATAATAATTGATATATGACACATAAAATCAATAGATAAAACAACGTAGGTTGTGGCCTTGTGGGTTACAGTGAAGAGAGAGAAAGAGAGAGATGAAGACACTGATCGGCTGATGCGACAATAAAAGAGAGATGAGATGCGAAGTGCGGTCCAAAATCTTCCGTGGGTTCGGTTAAAATGAGTTTTAGAAATATAAAACCGAACCAAATCAGGAAAACCGAATAACACTAAAATTTGAACCGAATCGGACCAATTAAACCATAAAACTGAACCATTTGAACCGAATTTTTCCGGTTCGGTTAAAAACCAAATAAACCGGACCCGATGAACACCTCTAGAGTGAGGCCATGGTACTATACATAGTGCATATTGGTCCTTACTATGGATCGATATCTCTATATTCAAAGACCAAATAGTCTATCTGAATCCTTCAACATGTTCTCCATGTGAAAATGTACTTGAAGATCAAATTTTACATTTTTTAGAATTTTTTTATCGTATTTTTAGATAGGTAAAATATCACTTGATCTAAACTATCTAGACCATTCGAAAGTAGTGATTTTCTACCTATCTAAAAAATTCTAAAAAAATATAGACTTTAGTCTGCAGGTACATTTTCACAAGGAGATCGTGTTGAACGGTTCAGATCGACTGTTTGGACCTGAAAAACAAAAATATTGATCCATAGTACGGACGAATATGCACTATGCATAGTACCATAGCATCACTCATTGAAATACAGCAATATAAACAGACTTACCAAATCCTTCAGAGAAGTAAGATTGCGCACATCATCATCTGTCAATGGCCGTGAAATCCATACAAGAGCAGCATATTCCTTCTATTAATATGATAGTGATATTAAGGTCATTTGCATAAGATTCTCATAGTTTATAAAACCAAACGATAGTAGAATAATATTACCTGCTTTTCTGCCTCTCCTTCACGCATCATGTTCCACGCTTCAGCGCCAACTAATTTGAGGTTTCCAACTCCAACCTAAAGTTAAAAAAAAATGAAAACACAACTTATTTATTTCGTACAAATTCCAGAACTGCGGGAGGTTTCTAACCTTAGTTTATGGGGTTTTACAAGTGATGCAAACAGATCAGATATTATCTGTCGGATCCGTATTTGAAACTTGTGCGGATTCAAATATTCGAATATGGGTAGTTTGCGGATACGGATTATTATTCGTATCTATTTTTTTAATTTTTCAAATATCTGTTTGCGCAGATACCAATACGAATAATTATCCGTATCCGTATTTTTTTATTTTTCAGATATCCAGTTGTTTTAGAATCATATATGTTCAGAGAGAAAAATATTATTTTTGTTGGTATCTTATAATTAAAAATAGGGGGAATCGGTTATATACCCATCAAAAGTTTAGAATTTGGATATTTACCCATATTGTATTAGAAATTTGGGCCCAATTTGAAGATTTGATGGGCAAATATCCAAATTCTAAACTTTTGATGGGTATATAACCGATTCTTCCTTAAAAATATGGTTATGTTGGTTATTTAATTTTTTGTTACCGAGATATATATTTTGTAATGACGTAACAAGTTTAACATGAGAAAATTTATTTTGCTCACCATAATGATTGAATATCCGAATCATATCAATATTTTATGCTATTCTTATTTTCTAAAGAGAAAAATAATTTATTGAATAATATGTTAATTTTCTAAAAATATTTAAATTAGGGATCTGAATTATATCCGTCTTTCTATTGGTATCCAATCGTAAAGTATCTGATTCCTATCTGTATCCGAAAATAATAAAACGATACAGATATGATTTTACCACTATCCGATCCATTTGCATCCCTAGGTTTTACCCAAAGAGATATGGTTTTGGTTCCAGCAGGACTACATATTGTAAAAGGGAGCATTGCAACTTACAAAATGTTAAACTTCGTTTAGAAACCTTACAAGTTTCTTGTCTGAATTGTTAATATTGTCTGCAATTCGCTCAATTTCGGTGTAAGATGGTAGAATGCGAGAATTTTAAACTTCAACTAAAAAAGGCCGGCCAGATCCCAGCATTCGCACCTGAATTTAAAGCAAAAGATGCCAATTTATACATATAGAATAAAATCATTTCATTACGAACCACAGAAGGTAAAATTTGCATAGCTGTACATCAATATCTTCTCTTCCCGCTGAGTGGAACTTGTAGCCATCCCCTCGACATACTTGAAGTACGTTTTCACCAATTAGTTCCTACACAAATGGCACAAAATATGATATATATATAGAGAGAGAGAGAGAGAGAGAGAGACTCCACAAGCAATTTTAAGTATTAAATATACCTCGACAGATGCTTCTCCCATTCTCTCATCATCAATTATCCAACGTGACTGGCTTACATTCCTGGAGTACTATCAGAATAATAAGAAATGAATGCATTAATACATGCAAAAAATCTAACTGAATTTTTTTTCTTAAAATAAAATGAATTTTCACAATATACCTTTAAATATCTCCCAGCAATGTAAATGGGTGTTCTATGACAAGCTACTACAAGCTGGCATGGTTTATCAGCCTAACAACACAAATAATAAGTCACAACAGCAAAATAAATAAATAAAAATTAAATGCACATTAATCTCAATAAATCAACCTTTCCGGGAGGAACCAGAAATCGAGTGCAAAAATCATGATCTCCAATCAAATCAAGCGCTCTGTAAATTGATGCAACAGATTCAGATTCGTTAGAAGCTTTCTTACTGCTTCCATTCTCTCCTGACCCTGCTAACACTACTTTATCAGATATAATTTTACTTCAAATTTTTCTGACGCGAAAAAAATATATTACCAGCATTACCTCTTTCTCTTTTCTTTGAATCACGACAACTTAAGACCAAACTCTGAAGCTTTTGTGATGTTTCAAATTGAGAATAGTCAACCTGATATGAAATGGGGAGCTGAGAGATTCAACACTCTGCAACCTATTTAAATTAGCAGAACAGTATAATTTAGATAAAAGTTATAAACTTGTGCTGAAAACTTTGTTAAAAGAAAAAAAATACAAATTTGAGAACCTTAAAGCACGCTCATTGGCAGCAATAACAGGTGGTACTGACACTTCTAAAGAGAAACCATCAATCTGGTACTCCCTCTTTATCATGTCAGATATGAACAAAACAAAATCATTAACAGAGCTTATCTCCTTGAAAGCTGCTCCAGTTTTTTCTTGTACGCAGCACACAGAGCACAACACACCCAAACAGATACAACAGTAAGTGATCGTGGTAAAATTAGATTTGATCTCATTCTGTTCCTCCAAAAATAAGATCAAATCTGATTCATCAAGTGGTGAAGTGTAGCAATCGCGGTTGTCGATCCCGGAGAGACGAAAGATGCATCTGATGCAGACCTGAATTAGCGAACAAACAGAACAGATATAAATTTGGGAAATCACCAACGGTTAATTAATTTTACTGGAACTATCACTTACCCCAGTGGAGAGTAAGTCGTGGATGACATAGCACGGAGGAAGGAAAGGTTTCGCCTTGATTAGAGCGGTTCCCGAATCCGGCGCAGGTCCTGATGAGCCATATCAGCGCCAGCGCGAGATCGACAGCGGCGATGGATATTGAAAAGGGAGGGAGAAAGGGGTTCAGGGTTTACGGTTGGATGTTCCGGTCGAATTATTACGTAATAGCGAAGATCCGATCCAACTAGTTCCAGGCTTCGACGCATTACTAATTGGGCCTTGAAAGTTAATGGGCCAGTAAGAGAATATGTTAGATAAAAAGGTGATGCGGAGACGATTCAATATCAAAAGATTTCATTTTATACGGATCGGACATGTGTTCTTTTTTTAGTTTTCAGATACGAATCCGATATTAAACCAATACAATAAAGATACGAATACGGACATAATTCGGAGAATTTTTTTTAAAAAACTTAATTAAAATAATTAATTTTAAAAGAACAACTTGATTACTTATTATTTTACAAAAGCCGTAAAAACCGAAATGTCATTTCGGTTTGAAGATTTTTTTTTGCTGCACCGAAATGATATATTTAATTTCAGGATTCGCTATGGCTGAAACAGTACTCAGGATTCGGATTTTTCAAAGACCAGTCAAAGGAACTACGCTGCCTTCCAACCGCGTCCCAGCCAAAGACTTAGACCATGGATTTTGTCAAACATTCCTTGAACCTGGTCTAACTATTTATTACAACAGAATATGAGATTGAGATGTCATTATGTCATACCTTACTGTAAACTAATACGGTTATGATCAGTTCATCTACGGTGGAACATGTCCACCGATAATTTCGTAAAGTCCCCTGATTTATAGGACAAGATAATTCGTGTTCGCTTAATACGCTTGTGGGACCCACGAGTAAGTGAATTGGTGTATGCAATTTCCCTCAAAAGAGGTTTACATATAGCTAGACTGAAATGCCATTTCGGTGTAGCCTAAAAAAACGAAATGCCAATTCAGTTTAGTCAAAAAAAAAAGATTTTTTGTGGCATTGTTCCTGCAACCCATGAAAATTATATAAACCGAATTGCCAATTCGGTGCAGCAAAAAAAAAACTAGTAAATCGAAATGGCATTTCGGTCTTTACGGTTTTTGTAAAAAAATCAGTAATCAAGTAATCAAGTTGTTTTTTTTAAATTAATTATTTTAATTACGTTTTTAAAAAAAAATCTTATTCGGATCTCTAGTTTATATGTAACAAAATTAACATATTATTAAACAAATTATTTTTCTCATTAAAAAATAAAAATAACTTAAAATACGAATATAATTTGAATATTATTGAATAATATTTACTGTTATGCTAATTATTTTTTTTAGTAAAGGTCGAAGGTCAAGCTACCTAACTATTTAATGTCCACAGTCTGATGCTAAAATTTATTATGTCATCACAAAATATACATCAAGTTATTAGAATAAAAACGGTTTGATTTTAATGTCATCTGCTTTTTGGACCAATTGTTATGTTTACTGGTCTACTTTGCTTTGTTATTTTGCAACAGAAAAAATATTAATTTTGAGGTAATTTTTAATTCCATTAAATAAGGAATAGCTAATACTGCATTTAAACAACTTCTTTCATAGAAAAATATGAACTGCATCAATTCTTAAGAGTACAATCAAAATCAACTTTGTTGATCCTCTACCAACTGCCTGAAATTTACAGGCGCTGCAAACTGTAGCGAACCATTGTACATCGCCTGAGCAGCAAGCTTAGCAACGCCATGAGTTGGATGTAACATATCCCAAAACAAGAAATTGTGACGGTTTGAACAAATCGTTGAATTCGGCATGCATGCAGATTGTCCATTAAACTTGCCAGAACCACAACATGCTGTTTTGATCTCCTTTATTCCTGAAAAAAATAATTACAAATAATAAGCAAACTTTTCTTGAATATGGAACTGATAAATATTAGAAATTACAAAATTAGTAAGGCCTTGCCAGTTAAGGAACCAACCGAGTGCTTGAGGATTTTTAATGATATTCTGCACAACCGCATATGAACTCCCGATGGAGTACTTGAAACCTCCTGAAGTAAGACTCAGACCATGCATCAAATTCTTAACTGCCTGGTTGAACCCTTGCGCCAATTCATTCAATGTGTCAATGCAACCTCCTAACGGGTTCAGGCTTCTTGGATACGGGCAACAACCGATTGGAGGAACGTCTACCACGCCAAACTTCCTTGCTCCTAGATTGTACAATGCCTGTCCCAATCGAAAACGACTCAGAGTCCGCAAGATTTTTCTTAAATAACTTTCAATAATGTTAATTTAATTCGAGTGCTCATTTTTGCTATGTGCAGTATTTTGTGTTTAACAGTACAAAAACTAACCCAAAATTTTTTGTTAGTGGTAAACCGTAAATACAATGCGAAGATTTATGTATATTAACGGGATTTATTTCTTTTAAATTACTTAAAGGAAACAAAATTATATACCTTTATATGGCCCTTGAATTCCCAAACTATGGAATCAATAAACGAGGCTCTTTCACTTGGTGTAGGTGTATTATTTCGCGAGAAAAAGGCGAAAATATCATTTCCACCAGTGCTTATGATAAAAACAGATTTTAAAATAGCATCATTGGCCGCTTCTCTGGTAATTGTTGCTGTGATGTTTGCTTTTACGCTGGCAAAAAGTTTAACCTGTTTTCTCAAAGTAATAGTGCTGCCCTGCATAAACAAAAATAAGGTCACACATAATGAAATGTATATGAAGAATTTAAAGGTAGGAAAATGAAGACAAGGTACTTACAGTTGAATCCAAAATTCCTGATCCAGCAGAGGCGAAGTTAGCTCCTCGCGATCCTCGCAAAATCTGATGACTTGACTTGCCAGAAATGGAAAGAGATGGAGGTGGGCTCCGCTTGAAACCCATGTGCATAGCTGTCCAGAAATACAAAACAAATCAGTTCAATAGAAAACGTGTGAGTGTATACTGATTATCAAGTTGCATCATATAATTTCTATTGTCTAAGTCCGCTTCAAATGTTGTATATTACCAGTACAGTAAATATGCGTTAATTCTTTTGCGACATACATATTTATAACTTTAATTTGAAACTTTACGGGGTTGTGATGAGCCCATATAAGTATTGTATAACTGCACAGAGGGACAGAGGTATATGCTATGCGGGCATGAAGGTCTTCATCAATAGTATTGCTCCACATCCGATGCCTTGATGTTCACCGTATGATCAACATCATGAAATATATCTGCTAAATAATCAAGGTGTAAACATGACCATTTGAATTTGATCGGACAATTTCTGTAATAACAACATTTCTGCTGACAATATGGTGATGGCAGCAGATTAAGATTCCATCGAACATGTCAGATAAAAACGAAACCGAGGACCGACATCGGGTGAAAGAGAAAAAGGAAAGAAAAAACAGTCATATATGTTGTAAATTAGAAAGAATAAAGAAGATAATACAAGGAAATATGGGCCATTTTTAGTCACAAATTTATCATACATCATACATGCTTACAAAGCGTCTTTGTTATAGGGTAAAATAAAAATAAACAATCTCATTCAATGCTATTCAAGTATTATTGTGAATGTGGAGATGACATAGAGTTAAGGATTTCTATTCGTGGAAATAAGGAGAAAGAATTGAAGAACTAAATAACTTACGAAATTTGCAATGGATCTCCTATGGGAGAAACTCACCATTTGATGGTCCAAATCTGAATCTTACAGGTCCACCTCTATATGGGTATAAGAAGCCTCTTTTTAGGCCATCAAGGCCCACCATTAACATCTCAACACATCATGAATCATGATGGAGGGTTGACATCGTGCCAGAATAAAACATACTTCTCAAATCTCATTCTACATGGTCCGGTACCGTATTGGATTGCTACGTTCCTACTTCCTAGTATGGACTATGGACTATGGAAAGGGAGATGTGCGGTGAACTCAGATCCCTAAACTAACTCAAAATTTGCGTTTTAATCCGGTTCGTCCAATCAAAATTCACACGAATATTGAAGGATTCTCATGATAGTACTTTTGGGGGATCCGGACCGACATACGGTACTGGATCTAGCTACAAGTACAAGAAACCTTTGGAAACTATACGATCTACCTTCTTTCTGTTAAAAGATACTTAATTATATAACCATTATTAGTTAATTGTGATTTATATTATTAATTGACTTTATTGTTCTAACATGCTGGATCTCTGGTCTCGTGCTCCGGTACACTGTACAGTTTCGTGTGTCAGAGTAATAATGCACTGAAATTTGTACCGTTGCTACACAAGTCAGATAAAGTAAAAAAGAGTTTCTTTTTTGGAACAAGTCAAAGAAACGGACACTTCCTAAACGACAAGATTTTCCATTGTTTGTTTCAAGCAATTTCCATTTTTTAAGAATTAAATTGGTATATATCATTCAAAAAAAAAAAGAATTAAATTGGTATCTTACGAACACTTTAAACTTCTGAATAATATTATAGTAACAAAAACAACGACCATTTTCTATTTTCATGGACTTGTTGGAAAATCCTCAACATCAACTGAAAAGTAGAGACGGAATTAAAAAATTTGAGATTGAAAACGCTGAATATGTTATGTAATTTTATTTTAAGAGAAATATTAATAATATATTTTTTTAAAAGATTAAATTTTTTATAAGACAACATTGAAGAAAAAAATTGAAATTATTGGAGAACTTAGCAGAGTTGGAGAAAGTACCCAAGAAGTCGATGCCATTGTAGCCGTTACTGAACCGGCCGGTCGGCCGCCCCGTTGGAAAATCGACACCATTATGCGGAAAATTGGCCTTGGCCACTTTACTGCCGGTCAAGTAATTATTATTTCCAACATCGGCCGTGGAATCGCCGAACACGTAAATAGCCGGCACTCGACGGGTTTCGGCTCTACAACAAGCACTTAGAGAATTCAAAATGAAGAGAAGGAAAATGGAAAGGAAGGAAGCCATTTCTTTCAAGTGAAGAGAAGATAATGGCAGGCTTTCAAGTGACCAAAAGGAAAGTAAATCAAGGCGGCATGGCCTCTCAAAGTGTGATTATAAAATAGAGCGAAAGAGGTGGCGATGCGGTGTAAACAAAAGGCTATGAAAAAAGAGAGCAGAAGCGGCTTTTTGTGAGTGGATTGTGGGGACGAGAGGGATGAGGCTAAGAAAGTATATATGCATTTGGATCATCTCCAATTTTAAGAACAAAGTTGAGTGAGGGTCGCAAGAAAATCGAGGCGTTAATTCTACATGCATGCAGCGCGATCAAAGCAATCCTTTCTACCGGAAAATTTTGATATTAGTTTTGAAAATCTATCGGATTCAAAGAACGAATGCTAGCGGTTGAAACCGATGTATTTTCACTAGTAATATATTTGCACATAAAATTTATAAATTTAAAATTCATTTAATACAACCTTGATTGGTCAAAAAATAACAAAAAATAAATAAATCAAGTAAACTTATAAATCTTCATTATTGACATTTGACTTTACACTAAATGATTTTATAAATTTATAAATGTTATATATAAATATATCACTCAAGAAATAGACATATTCAATGATTTAGATTCATCACTAAAAATTTATCTAATAGATTTTTAAAGCGACAGAACGTGACATCTTATACTATCGATAGCATGCCAGTCCAACTCTTAGTTTCTGTGGTGTTTATTAAATGAGTTAAAAAAAATTTAATAAGGTTAATGGACATCGACAACAGTAGAAAAAAATAAAAATATAAAATTATATATAATTTCATACAGAACCAATCAAGGCTAACAATCAACAAAATGGCTTTTAATTTTGATAAAATTATTTTTTGGAAAAAATATAGTTGAAATATCGGTTTGGCCCATACTTCCAGGTCGATATTTGTTTAGATTAAACAATAGAAATGATATTTCTTTATGAAAAGATGGTGGTCACGGATCTACTCATAGTATGATTAGAGTAAAAGTAAAAGTAACAACAGATTTTTTTAAAGAGGATAAAATATTTCACCAAGATAATCTACCTGGCCTTTGTAGCATACCTAAACCATGTCAATTAATAGATCTCTCATTAAAAAAATAAAGTGGAACATTAAAGCTTAGCTTTGCAAAAGGCCACCAAATATTCCCCAAGTAATAATAACCCAGATATGTTAATGTATTGTTTCCATTTAAATATATTCAGGTGGATCAATTGATGTCTGCAACATAATCAAATATCAGATTTTCACATAATTTAACACATTTCTCAATTATTATTATCAATATTGTTTGTTGTACATCATATATTGCAACAACTATTTCAAAGGTATGAACTTAGCAGCATCTGCTAAGATATTTCAAAAAAAAACTATTTCAAAGGTATGATGTCTTCCCGGTTGCACGGCCGCAAAGTAAGGCGTTATCTGGCATGGGAAGCTCATCTCTTGTAGAATTTGATGGAGTATAGACTCTCAAGTAGAACTGTTGCCCGAGGTACCTGCGGGACCAGTACTCACTTCTTAAATTCCACATTCCCACGTTGTCAAGCGCCACGTAAACCGCCGTCCAAGATTGGGGATACACCTGCATTCGGGTTCAGTACAAGTTGCACAAGTCTTGTTTAGTAAAATAAGAACATGTATCTTACAATTTAGGTTTACTCTGGTATGATTCTGTCTGCAATATCCGGTACATAAACATGAAAAGGTACATGTCTGTGTAATAATAGTTTTATTATTGAGGTTTTAATGTCTGGTTAATGCTTGATTAAGGAAAATTTATATAGTTGTGGTCATAAATTAATTGAATTGAACCGGTACTCTGTGGCCATGTCTAATACCAGCATGTACAGGCTTTCTTCAGATTTGGCACAGACAGTGCAGTCATCCTTAATTTGTCAAATCAACGTTATGTTCAATGAAAATTGTAATTATATATGTATACCAAATGATCAGTCTCTTAGTTGAAGCCTAATTGATCATACCCAATTAATAAAATATGTTAAAAGGTTTCAGTTTTTACGGTTTTTCTTTTATGAATCTCGGATCTTACTTGTACTGTGCAACGCGGTACAGCATCTAGTAGATTGTAGTTTTTTCTACTGTTACTACTCCATTGATCTCTGTCCATCCTGAAACAAGAAAAAAAAGCGATCAGAACAAGTGCTAACATGTGTCGTGCAACACATCACAGTTCAAACAAATTAAGTCCAATAAAACAATGCTAACACACATTACCCGACAACAAACATGCTATATCCATCAAGATGCCAGCTATGGAGAAAACTCTCGCTGTTCTCAAATACAAGTTCAACAAACGCATGAAAATCAGAATCCATCACCGGTGTTTCCATACGCAATGTTGCACCTGTCGGGTAGTCGGTGATGCTACCGAGGGTAAAAACGCCATCAATTTGGTAGTGATCGGCTAGCTTTAGGGGAGTGTCAGGATCAACAAAGGAGATACTGTTCACCGCATATCGCAGTTTGCCATCCACTCTTGCTGCTGAGCTGGCAAGTCTGATGGTACGGGTCACATTGATCGATCCGTAGTGGTATGAGCCCTGTGGGTTCGGCCGGGGTCCACTTGCTGTCAGGTTGGTCCTGTCATAGATGTTTTGTTAAACTTTTTTCTTTCCCAAAATTATGGTGATTTCGATTTTCGAACTCAATGGTTAAAAATAGGCAAATTAAAACTCGGTACAAAGAGTTACGTACTGAAAAGAATGGGCTTGATTGAGAGACCAATTGATATCATCTGTGGGCCCACCGGGAGGCGGTCCCAATGCCGGCTGTTTTGAGTTGTTGTAATGGAGTACTGCAGTTGTTGTCAGCACTTGTTCCGTAAATCTTGTCGACACGGCAACGTAATAGTCCTTAACCGGCTGATCAGCGGTAACTAAAACTGACAAAGACTGTCCCACATGTACATCTAATGAATCATAAACATTTTGCACAGTGTGGGTTCCTTCAACCTCAACCAACTTCATCTTATGGCCATCGATCCGAATATTTAGTGAGCTCTCTAAACCGACATTGGAAATCCGTAGCCGGTACGTCTTCCCTGCATTTTTAATAAAATAAACTAAATGAACTACATTTTTTTCTCTTAATATTTTACTGTGTCCTCTTGATTTGATTGATAACTACCTTGATCAACAGTGAAAGAAACACCGTTTGATCCACGTCCATTGATGAGAATGCCATTAGGTGGAGGTAGCCTTCTTCCGCGATCAAGTCTGGCTTGTAGGTTCTTGCAAAATAAAAGGGGCACTTGGCAAGCGTGAGAATTAAAATGGATTGGGCCTGGTTCTGGGCCCAATGGAAACTTTGTTTGCAGACATTTCTGTGCATTTTTTTTTTAAATTAAACCTGGCAATATACCGGTAAGGGACATGCCATCACCGTTTATAGAGCGAGGACATGGTAATATATGCATAGGTCACATTAGTTTGTACTTTGTACATTGAATTAATATCTTGATTTTTTTAAACTCGAACAGTTCATCTGTTAAACATGATTTTATATAAAAATGCACTTGCAAATTAAATTTTATGTTTTTAAGATTTTTTTAAAATGTTTTTAAATAAGTAGAAAATCACTACTTTATAATCTTTAGATCAAGTGGTATTCTATCTATCTAAAAAAATAGTTAAACAAATATTCTAAAATATAAAATATGATCTAGAAGTACATTTTCATATGTAATATGTTAAAGGGTACAGATCGATTATTCAGACTTTATAAACGGAGATATTGATTTAAAGTGCCGACCAACATGCACAATGTACAACACGATAGCCTCACTCACCGTTTATACATGTATACTCCTCAAAAACTTGGAAATTACTTATTTCCCCCTCAAAAACATTAAAAACTCACAAATTTATCCATTTTTATTGTCTTTTTTATTTAAACTAATTACAAATTTATGAAGTACGAATTTCATCCTTCATTAAAAATTAAAAATTAATAGTATGTTTTAGAAAAATTACAGTCTTCTGATTGGTCGATTTCCGAGGACAAATTGGTCATTTTTTCACTTCTAACTCCTACACAAGCATATACCTAAATGTCGCCGTGTAAGCGTCAGAAGTGCGAAATGACTCATTTGTTCTCGGAAACCGTCTAAGTAAAAAACTAACATTTTTCTAAACATTCTACATATTCTTTTTTAATGAAGGGAAAAATGGATACTTCATAAATTTAAAATGAGTTTTAATAGAAAAGATATTAAAATAGGTAAATTTGTGAGTTTTTGAGATTTAGAAGGGTATATATGATAATATGAGGGGGAAATACGTGATTCCCAAGTTTTTTGAGGGCTATACATGAAATTCCCCTTTATATATAGTATTAACTTTACCCTTCTGTTGCCATTATGTGATTTGTTACCTCTTATTCTCTTAACATGTACCAAACAAATATTTCCAGCTTGTTGCAATTTATGCATGTTAGGTCAGGTGGTACTCTGTGGTCTGCAAATTCAAAATTACCTTGTGGTTGGCCTTGTACCAGTCCCCGATTAATACAGTAAAATCTCCGGCCGGTTCGGGAAATGGAACGGGAATCATAGGTCGGCTCAGGATGCGAATTGCACCGAATCCACCGGCAGCCTTATGAAAAGCAAGAGAAGGAAAGTAAAAGTAGCTGCCAATCTGGTCTTTGAGATGAAGGTGGTACGTAAAATTCTTCCCGGGAGGAATCGGGCAGTTCGTCCCGTAAACTCCATCTTGCCATGAATTCTTCCTTTGTTGCACTCCATTCCTAATATATTTTGTTAAAAATGGATATACACAAGGAAAAATATTTTCTTTATAAAGTGTAACTACCAAAAAGAGGAAACTAATTCAAGTACTGAGTTAGTTCTCCAATGACATCACGCACTTCACATTTATGCGATGACATACCTTCCATTTCATATTCAATGTTTTATTTTGTCTATTTATAAAGAAGAATTGCAAAAATTGGGGAAAAAATAATCAGGAATTGAAGACTTGCCATGAAATTAGGAAAGGCTCTGGCAAATTGTTATGCACATTGATAATTAAATTGTCGTTTGTCTGTGAGTAGATGTCTGGTCCTGGAAATTTCCCATTGATCAATATCCCCTGATAAATCAATAAACGCAAAAAACAAAAAGAATAAAAAACACATATTACATCTTCCTCAGGCATCAGACAAGCCCGGTATCAAAAGGTCATAGAGATAGCTAAAAGTTTGCTAGAGGTGGTAATCAGGTTATTACAAAAAAATTTAAAGAAGGGCTCAAGTTAATTAGTACACTTTGTGAAATGCACACAGATGTTAATTATATACTTGTTTCAGATTTATTTACCTGTTGTTTTGTGCCGAGAGGATTGATATCGCCATAGGTGATGGTCCAGTCAAAGAACCTGTATGGATCTTCTCCTATTGCACATTTTAACAATAACAATAAACATATTAATGCAAGTGTACTAGCATGCATCTCTAGCTATATGAGAGAATTGAAGGGAAAAGAAAAAATAAAATCTATGGTGGTTTTGGAGAGGGCTGCAATGTGAGCGTAAATATATAATGAAGTATAGAAAGGAAAGGTGTGCATTAAATTTTAGGGTAGTGTCATACTGTTATGGAAGCCAGGAAGCAATCAAGCAAGTGGAGCAACCTTGATAAACACAAGTAAGATGCTTTGGTGTAAAGTGTAATTTCCCCAAAACTTAAGCAAAATTGATGTATTGTTTTCTTAGAAAAAAAAAGTAAATAATAAAATGATAATAGGAAATAAATCTATTGTTATTCTAAAGAAATAACACGAACCTGTTATTCAGATTTCAACTGTTGATCTTTGTTGAGACTTTACGTACGAAAATAATTCTTCATCAATATTCGTGCATATAAAAATTTGAACGATTAGAATCGGAATAATAGGTTTTCTGTTATTCCTTTGGAATAACAGCAGATTTATTTCCAGTATCCCGGGGTCTGTAAATTATAAATGGAGGATATATGTACATGCACTAATTCAATAAAATTGATTGTATGTATATTTACAAATATTGCTTAAAAATTATACAAACTCAGCTACGTACTTACATTATGACACTATAACTAATAGCTCATAATTATAATCTATTTTTTTGGTCAATTATTTTAATTTCTAAAATTCGGTTTGGTGTAAGTATTTATATTTTGCGAATTTTTAGTAAAGATTGGAGGTCAAGCCACTAAACTATTTAATATTCACAAATGATTGCTCCTATCGAGTTTCGAACTTGCGACCTCCTACACAGAGAGCATTGCATATGCCACTAGATCAAAGACTAATTTTTTATTTATACTTTGCGATTTAAAAAACCTCACTTTTTTTTTCAAAATTGGCACAAAAAGAAAATGGTCTAAAGCTTGGATAAAAGCTAAAACTTATTAATATCCAATAATCTATGATTTTGTCTTGAGTTGTCACACCTCTCATTAGTGCGGATGTTTTTCTCCGAGCTTCAAAATGAGCTTCGAAAAATCACTGTTTTTGAATAGTTCAGAATTTTCAAATCAAGTGATTTTTTACTATTTAAAAAAAATAAAAATTTCTAAAAAAAAATGTAAAATTAAGTTTACAAGTACATATTCATATTAAAACCATGTTGAATAGTTTGAATCAACTGTTAGGACTTTCAAACAAAAATTTAAGTCCATAACGCGAGCCAATATACGCTATGCATAATACCATAGCCTCACTCTTTTCTCTTTATTAAATTGTTGCACTGTCAAACTCTCTTGATTGTTGTCCGAGTTGAGCATCCATCTATTCCTCTTCTAATCACTCTCAATATTTTCTTTGAAATTTTTACTTTAATTTATTACCAAATCAATTATCATTTTTTTTTTTCAAATTGTATGTTTTTCTAGTGAAATCAGTTACCAATCACTTTTTCAAATTATATCTTTCGAAGTTGACGAGTTGTCGGTTTTGCAAAAGGGAAAATCACTTGAATTCACATCACCTCATATTACTTGACTGAGTACAATTGAAATGGATAGTCTAGAATTATCCTTTTAACTTGGCACGAATCTCAAAACACAATTAATACTGCCCAGCGCTATTCTGAATAGGCACCGGCTGAGAGTAAATCTGGACCGTCTTTTGCAATTGTCTTGAGTCAGGTACCTAGGAGGATACGGATCTAGGGCCTGTTCGGACGGCTCTTTCTTAATGGGAATACGTGGGGTTTCGACCGACTGGGATTTTTAATCTCAAACTCCATTCGGATGACTTATTCGCTCCCCAAAATATCCCAATTTTTCTTTCTAACTTTTCCCCGCATAGGCTAAAATCGTGGGAACAAAAATATCGAGAGCATCTACATTCCTGGTATTATTAGAGTTTTTAATCTGATGTGGCAGTTTCTAATTCGATTTCAGGGATGTGAGAGAGTTTCTTATTTAGAACTATGCATTAAAGTTTCTTATTAAGAAACTGTTTATAAACTCTATGCTGGCCAAATTTTTTTTTTTTTTAATTTATTGCTGATGTGGCTTAATAGAAACTCTAAAATTAATTTTAGAGATGTAGAGTTTAGAAACTTTTGAAACCTTAATTTTTAAAAGGTAGTTGACAGTTATTTAAAAACTTATTTGAGTTACTGGGATCTAGATGCTCCGAGTCTGACTGAATTTTTATTTTCACATCTTCGTGCGGTGCTGCTTATTCTCTCTCTTCAGTCGCTTATCATGAAGTTACCAGCTGTTGCGGCATCATTTCTCTGAGTACTTGTGTAAGCAGCAAACAAGATTGAATAATCAAGACAATTCTAATGTTTAAGGTGAAACTTTGACCTATAGTTTCGATTTCATTAATTTTTTACCATTATATTTACCTTTAGATTTTTATCGTTTATCATATGTAGGGTCCAAATTAACAATTGGATGGAGATTTCAAACTCTGTTTAAGTGTCTAATTGCTCAGAGAAAGTAAGAGATGATTTTGTTTACTTTTGAACAAGTGTTCTAATTCAAGTCGGTGATTTAGGAATTTCATATTAATTACTTTAATTTTACTCATTTCAGTGTTTGTTTCCGAAGAAAGAATAACCTCATTTCGACAAAGACATGTAGAAGAGATTACACTCTTAATTTAACTATGAAATTTTTTAGAATGAAGAACGCCGGTACTGACAATGTTGTAGCAAAGAAAAAACATGCAAGGAAAACATAGAAAAGGAATGCAAGGACCTGACTTTGAATAATTTTGAACAAAAGAAAGACGATCAGTTACACCATACCGAAGAAAAAAAATAAAAATTTAAAAATTAGTGGCATAATTCTAAGTTCCTTTTTATTAAGAACAACAAATAAAAATGTAAGAATTTTGGAAAATTGAAGGAACAGAAAGGTGGTTTTCATGTAATTCTCACTAGTACCAATCAATACCAGCCAGTTATGTGCATTCTGAAAATAAAATTTCTCACAACTAATCCAATGATACAACCGAACACTCTTTCAGCACATTCCCGTAATCAATCCCATTCGTACCTATCAGCATGGGTTCCCGCAAATTAAATAGTGGGTTCCTGAATCCATAAAATCCCATTCTGTACAATCTCGTGACAAACGAACAGGCCCTTAGAGAGAAAATCAATCTGATTATGTTTCCCATCTGCTTATTTTTATTAGTTCTATTAATATGTTACACAATATTAATTGTTTTTTATGTCAAATAGTTTTTGAAATTGGCGCGACCATCTTTATCTAAAACCCGATTCTTGTACAATTACTTCTATAATGCGTGAATTTATATTATGAATTGCAATAACGGCATATATTCGAGAGTTATTAAATAAATTATATATAATGCAAATTGTTTGGTAGCAGGAGCAGATTCAAGTAGAATGAATGGAGTCAATTGACTCTATTTTTTATTAAATTTTTATATTTATATATGATTTTGTATATAATTTAGAATAAAATGTCATGATACAGTAAAATTAACTTCTATTTTCAATATAAATTTTTGTATAATTGACTCTCAATGTATATTTGACCCTCATAGTTTGATAGACTAGCTCTGTCCCTATTTGATACCATAAATTTTGTTAAAGTTGTGACGGTCTGTATATATAATCCCAACAAACATCTCATCATTATGGACCGTTGATCATTGTTTAGAACATAATGCTTTCATTGCCACTGCTTTTATCGAAATTTTTATTAATATCCAAAAAAAATATTAAATTTCGAATTCTACATCTTGTTTGACAAGATTTCGAAAAATATCAAAACCACATAACAAATCTACAGTTTCGGAAAACCGAAAAAAAAATTGCGGTTTCAGGTTAAAACCGTGAATTAAATTCACGGTTTTAAAAACCCCAATCTCAATTCATCTGACAAAATTATTATTTTTCCAAAAATAGAATGACCACAATATTTTATGTATTTATCTAGAAGTGACTTTTGAACCGGGATGAATAACTCAGATTCAAAACATTTTTTTTTCCAATAACACATAAAGAAATATTTTAATTTTTCTTACAACCGCAAAAAATTCGACCTGAAAAATGTTGATCCGGGTTATTTGTCGCAGTCTTTATAATAAATCAAATTATATAGTATTCCAAGAAATATATAAAATATTTCTAATATTTCAATAAAAAATAAAAAAATTATAATATTTTCTGTTTAATTAAAAAAAACCTAAAACCGTGAACTTTATTTCCAGTTTTATGAAAAAAAAATCTATTTTGAGATCTAAACTGCAATTTTAATTTTTGGTTTTACAAAACCGTGAATTTGTTCTGCGGTTTTGAGAGGGTTAAAACTGTAAATTAAATTTGCAGTTTTGGAGCCTAAAACCGTGAATTAAAACTGTTGTTTAGGTATTTTTCGAAATCTTGTCAAACCAGGAGTTCGAATTTGAATTTTTTTTCTTTTTTTGGATATTAATAAAAATTTCGGCTGATTTTATCTTACATCTCGAAATAATAGTACTTACAAGTTACAACACGATATTAGAAAGTACATGTGAATTTCAAAAAATAGGGAACAACTACTCCACTTGTCTCCCTAAAAAAAAAAATATCTCCACTTATCTGCTCTCTATTTTTTTATTCTGGAGTTCTCTAAAATAAAACGACATTTTACCATGGTGGTTTCGTCTCTTCTCCTCCAAGATCAAATCGAATTAAGAAACTACCAACCATTTTACCCACCGCCCGAAGCTGTCTATTTCGTCTAAGTGTTACATAAATAGTATTTATCGTGTCATATCGGAACGGCTAAAAAAATAACGTTATTGTCATATAGCGTCGCTATAGCGTCGCTATAGCGTCGCTATAGCGTGCTATAGTGTCAATAGCGTCATACCTTTAATGGTCCGATAACGTTATAGCGTCGCTATTTAGAACTCTTTTCAATAATATAAACACTATATTCGGCCCATTCAACACTAAAAATAATTTTATTTGAAAGTTTAAAAAAAAAAAATGACTACTGATCATTAAGAGGACATGAATGATGAATCACATGATCTAGCTTATCAACAATATAAAATATAAATAAATAAATCGAAGAGAGATTAAAATGCTGTTATTTTTGTGCCTTCAATATATTGCCACTTTTAAAACTTCAATAATATAAATTTTAAAATTTGAATAAAAAAAATAAAACTATTAAATAAAATCTATATCATTTTCTCCATGCAAATGAAAGAGTATGAAATTTCAACTTTGATTGTTAATCGCTGGTAAAACTACACTAATGTAGATAATTTCGGAGTATGGATTTCTTTTTAACTTACAAATTTAGATAAAAACAAAATAAAAAATTAGTAATTTTTAACATGTATATATAAAATAAAATATAAATCATATCTAATAATTTTCTTCTAACGTATAAGTTTTCGAAATTTTATTATAAAAAAATAAAAAAAATGTACACGTGACAAAGACACAACAAATGAAACCATTCAAATCATTCTCAAATAAATATTGCAGTGTGTATACTCTTCTAATAATTGCAAGCTAGAAAAAAAATCAACATGTTAACCGCATCAAGCCTACGGGCATATTGCCTCCCCAAAAAAAAAAAACATGTTACCGCATAAAAAATATTCAATTTTGTCGGTTTTCATCTTTTATTATTTGTTAGACTTTATATTTTATATATGTTGGATCATAATATTATGGTATTAGTCGCTATAGTTTTACTTATTGTAGGACGGACATAAGCATAACCAACATAATGACATGATATATTTTAGAAGATTATAAGAGTAGACATGAAATAGCTTTAGTAATTAAAACTGTTTTGATATATTTTTGAAATATTAAATAAATTAGCTATGATGTATGGTCGGATAGAACTAAAAGTTAAGATCAAATATAATTTTATAATTATTTAAATGACAAACATCGACTTAGAATTATTTTTATATTATAAATGTAATTATACATACATGCATGTATACAAAGTTTGGGCAAGAGCAAGGGCCACCATCAATACAGGTCTCTGCTTAGAGAGATGTATGTTATAGTCTAAAATTTTTAATTTATTAATTAACTAATAATTTATAAATTACGGCTAATTAAAATTTTTAGTTAATTAAATAGTGAGTTAAATTATATAAAGAAATTTATTAAACTAACCTAGAATTTGCACTGATTCAAAACTTTGCATTTAAATGAAATAAAAATTTACGAAACAAAATTAGAATATAAGGAGTTGAGGACGTCCAAAACAAGATTAGTTAATAATAAATTATAAGATGAATTCCAAGACGTTGCAATTTTATTTTATTTAACAACTTTTAAGAGCAAATTAAATAAAAGATGAATTCGGATTCAATGAAGTAACTCAATTTTTGAGTTTTGATCTAAACTGTCCGAAATACTCTAACACGAATCTTAAAGAGTCTGAACCCTTCAAATAATACTGGCCCCTGCGTTATCTCCAAATAGGCACCGGACACGTCTAAACTCAAAAATTAAATTACTTTAGGGAATCCGGACCCATAAAAAAATACTTTATTGGATAACGGGAGCACTGGACAATTGTGAAAGCATCGAAATTTTTATTTCTACCATAAAAAAAAGAAATAAACCAAAATACTCCAGTTTTGGAGAAATTCAAAATTTACCCAGGCCGCTCAGGCATTCTGCGGCCTCAAAGACTGGGGTCTGCACAATACCGCTGCGGCCCAAGTTAGGGGGTCGCTCAATACCCTTGCAGTTCTCATTTTTTTTTTTAGCACAAAAATTCCAAAGCAATTACAAAATTCCCCACCTAATGTACAAAGTTCAAAGCACTTTTTGTCCGCTCAATGCCTAACAAATGCACAAATTCCAAAACTCTTACAAAAAAAACAATGGAATGCCGGAGCGGCCTGGGTAGAAATCGAATTTCCCAAAAACAAGAGTGTTTTGATTTATTTTTATGTTTTAAATAAAATTTTCGAGTGAAAGCACACTGTCCTCCATGCGCAAATCAATTTCATATTTTTCCATTAAATGTACTACATAACTTACATAGGAAGTCGCGCACAAAAAACCCTTCTTCCTTCTTTCCTAATCCGACTCTGCTGCTATTCTAAGAAGAGGGTAAGGACGCGCCATTCTAAACCCTAAACCCTAAACCCTAAACCCTAATCTGATACACCGTGTATCTGATAAGGACGCGCCAGCTAATCTGATACGTCAATTGGTGTACCTGATACGTATCGTGACCGTATCGGAGGTGTGTCAGTGTTAGATACGTGTCAAATACGAACACGGAACCTTCCCAGAAGTATAAGAGTAACATAACACCTACACCTCAAAACAACAAGAATATCTCGGATGTAGATATTAACAGTGCTATTTTTCCTTTACTCAGCTTATTACAAGTGGAAATAAAATATAAATGTATACCACTAATGTGCTGCATGAAGTTAAAATAGTTCTATTAATGTCTTCACCAAATATATTTCAAGGCCGGATCCTCTGAAGTGATTCAAATTTTAAGTTCAGTTCCGGGCCGTCCAATCAGAATCCGGACCAATTTGATTCGAGATAGAATGCACAAAGATTCTTTAATAGTCGTGCTTAGCAGATCAGACGGTCCGGATCTGTACTCAAAATTTGAGTTGACTCCAATGATAAGAATTCATATCTTTCCCAGTTCCAGCAAAACATGCGTGGAGGTCACTTTATTCGGAAAGTTTAGTTGGAAATTCCCTGCACAGTTTAGTTGATGAGTGATGCGTTTACATGCAAATTTTTTATAGTTTTGAATTATTTTAGTATCAAATTAAGTGGTAAAAAATATTAAATAATGAATGTATTAAAATTAATTTAAAAACTCACACATTTGATCGTTTGACTTGATACTAAATAAATTCGAAAAATTATAAATTTTGTATGTAAACGCACAACTAATGAAGTAGATCAGTTTGAACGGTTTGGATTCATTGTTTAAAGTTGATTCGATAGATTTTGGAGTTGGTGTTATATATGTTGAAATGACGCTGATATTATCTAGACTCATTTTTTAATGAGTCCGGCTAGTATGACATTGGTGTCATTTCACACTAACTTTAAAATTGATTGAATAGACTTCAAACGACTAATTCAAACCGTTCAAACCAATTTACTTTATGAGTGATGCGTTTACATGCATTTTTTTTATATTTTCGAGTTATTTTAGTATCAAATCAAGCGGTAACAAATATTGAAAAATGAATGTATTAAAATTAACTTAAAAACTCACACATTTGATCGTTTGACTTGATATTAAATAAATTTAAAAAATTATAAATTTTGTATATAAACGCACAACTAATAAAGTATATCAGTTTGAACTGTTTAGA
Organism: Carex myosuroides; assembly: GCA_028015225.1. NCBI lineage: Eukaryota > Viridiplantae > Streptophyta > Magnoliopsida > Poales > Cyperaceae > Carex > Carex myosuroides. Next base: position 14,194,593 of record CM051466.1, read on the forward strand.
TTCATCGTTTAAAGTCAATTCGATAAGTTTTAAAATTAGTATTACATAGGTTGAAATGGCGGTGACGTTATACTTAGCTGGACTCTTTTTTAATGCAAGAGAGAAATTCAAAACCTTCCCCAGCTCGCTGAATTCGTATCCTCTGCATTAACTCAAAATAGAATCTTTTGAGTTAATGAATCTCAACCGTCTAATCTATTTTAAGATTCGTGCAGGCTAAATCTGTACAAATATTGAAAGCCCCCTATGTTATAGGCAGAAGCCGGATTGTCTTCGTTTAAAATCAAACGGTTGAGATTCATTAACTCAAAAATTCTCTTTTGAGTTAATGCAGAGGATACGCATTCCAGCTCGCTCTCACTCGTTATCCCAGTGAGGTAGTGACAAAAGAGAGAGAGAGAGAGAGAGAAACCTTCCCACAGTTCCCTCCTAAAACAAAAAAGAACGAAGAAACAAAAAGAGAGCCTCAAGCATAAAAAAGAAGAATATGCATCATGCGAAAACAGACTCGGATGTGACGAGCCTAGCGGCCTCCTCGCCGCCGCGCTCGCCACGGCGGCCGGCGTACTACGTAATGAGTCCCTCTCCCGCCGATCCCGAGAAGTTCTCCCTTGCAGGGTCCACCCCCGGTGGATCCCCCATACACCACTTCCATAAGTCACGCTACCTCAACTCGCCGATCCACCACTCCCGCGAGTCAACCACGGGTATCTCTTTCTCCCTCAAGCACAGCGCCGGTCCATGGCGCAAGCTGAGCCAAGGCGCGGAGTCCGGAAGCCTTGGGGGAGAGGAGATGGAGGAGGAGGGGATGAAGAGGAAGGAGGCCAGCACTGTGCGGTGCTACGCGTTTGCTCTGCTCTGCTTCGTGCTGTTTTTCACTCTGTTTTCTCTTATTTTGTGGGGCGCTAGCAAGGCGTATAAGCCTGTTGTCTTGGTCAAGGTGATCAGTTCGCTCTTCTCACATTCTTTGCTCCTCCACTCCATTGTTGGAACTTTTGCATTGGTATCCTTGAAATTTACATAATTACACGACATGTTTTAGTCTTTCCTCCCTAAAACGCGCATGGTTTTTCATCATTATTTTTTCTCTGACACTGTACCTCTTTTCCTCAAAAGTCGTGCCTAGAAGATAGGAATGTTACCCCTCCTTATAATACTGTTTATTAACACCGTGATTAATCAACTAAAATAATGGTTTTTGAACAGAGCGTGATTTTCGAGAGCTATAACATCCAGGCGGGGATGGATTACACCGGGGTGCCAACTAAGATGATGACCATAAATTCCACGGTCAAGATCGTGTTTTACAACCGAGGTACCTTTTTCGGCGTCCACGTCATCTCTACCCCTCTCGACCTAGCCTTCTACGACCTTAAGGTGGCCTCTGGTTATGTGAGTACATTTTTCATGCACACCCTTCTGTCCTTTTATTTACTTTTTCCCGTACCTTGTCTGTGGTTTTTGTGTGGGCCTTTTGACTGATTCAATGGTACCGTTTCAGTGAATTTCATTGGGTGAGAAATGTGAACAGAGCCAATCAGGCAAAAGAGTAACCGAGTTGCTATTTCTCTTTTTGAGCAAAAAGGTGATGGGTTCACGTGGCCTATGACAGGTCTGGAATTTGTAATAGTGAAATAAAATAGAAACCTACTATCATTAGCTTTTCTATCAAAGAAAATGATATTTTGTAAAATTTGCACATTAAGACCTGTCACTGAGCCAATCAGGCAAAAGAGTAACTGAGTACCTTCGTTTTTTTATCTAAGCACTGGAAAAGGTTAAACTTAGATCTGAACAAGTTTTTTATTTTCATAACGTTAAACTGTTTTTGAATACAGAAGAGATTAATGAAAAAGGTCTAAAAACAATAAATGTTGGATTCATTGGACATTTCATTGTCTCTGGCATCTTGCTCAAGTTTATAAATCCTCCATTTTGTTGCTCAAATTTTTAATTACCTTCCTTCTTCTCTTAGTATCTTTTGATTCAATTTCTACTGTGAGGTTCTACCAAAATCATGGAAATTAAACAGAGTCCATAGTACATAAATTCTGAAATTTTCGTCCTTCCCAGCTAATATTTATATTTTTGTTGAAATTGAATTGTATCCAGCTAGCATTATTATCCTTAGTATACTTCCTTCTATGTATATTGGTTTACTGGGACCTGTGACATACCTTGTACACTGAACCATATTTATATATGTATATATAGAGAGAGAGAATGGCTAATATACAAACGTTTGTTCCTGGATTCAGAAACAAACTGTTCGGTTATCCGATTTTCAAACTCCAAACAGTCGATCCAAACCGTTAGATATTCAATCTATATTAAAATGTGCTTGGAGACCAAATTTTACATTTTATAGAATTTTTTTTACTATTTATTAAGCTGGTTTGAAAACCGCTGTTTTTCAATGGTGCATAAGTTTAATAAAATCAGCGGTTTTCAAACCAGCTTAATAAATAGTAAAAAAATTCAAAAAAATGTAAAATTTGGTCTCCAAGCACATTTTAATATAGATTGAATATCTAACGGTTTGGATCGACAGTTTGGAATTTGAAAATCGGAGAACCGAACCGTTTGTTCCTGAGTCCAGGAACAAACGTTTGTATATTAGCCATTCTCTCTCTCTCTCTATATATAGTCTCTATATATATAAATATATATATATATAGTCTCTATATATATAAATATATATATATATATATATATAGAGTTGGGCTACGGTGCTTCGTGAAGTAAAGCGAGTGTTTTACTTCACACTCATATTTTGCGATTTCAAAGTTTAAAATGTGATCCGAACCTTTCAAATTGATCTGCATATTAAATTGTGCTTGGAGATCAAATTTTACATTTTTTGGAAATTTTTTACTATTAATTTAGAATTTTTGAAAATTGTTGTATTTGATGGTTCAGGATTTTTTGAAAAACAGTGATTTTAAAAAATTCTAAAAATATAATAAACAATTTCCAAAAAAATGTAAAATTTGGTCTCCAAACACAATTTAATATGGAGATCAACTTGAACTATTCGGATCGACATTTTGAAGTTTCAAATTGAAGATTTAGACGTGAAGTACCGTAGCCCAGCTCTTTCTCTATATATATATGTTTTGGCTGTACATTAATTTATATTTAATGCCAATTCCTTTTCTAGCCATACCCTATCTCTAAGGCTCTGACAGCAAATTTAAGTTAATTGCATCAACGTGGAAATATATTGACAGCCAGTGTTGTCTGTCTATATTGAATGGTAAAAGTCCAAAAGAGAAAGGGACCTGCTTTTTTTACTGACACCACGAGAAGAACCCTATGCAACTCAGTTTAGAGATGAGATAAGGACCAAATAGCAAATCAACAAGGATGAAATGTAAATAATATCTGATGAGAATATAAGCAAAATGTACCGACACCTTTTGCATGCAGTTTGCTAAGATGCTTCTTTACGTTTAACACGAGATGGAGACGTGCCATTATGGTCTTTATAATCTAGGCACATCATACAGATACCAAGTGGCATACTGGCATTTGTACCAAGTTGATACCATCAGGACTTCTGTATGTTCATTTTTGTCAGATGTTTGGTTAATAGGCAAATCATTTAGGATAGAGACATAGGTTCCTCTATGGTTTAAACCCTAAACAACAACACCGAACCCACCTGCAATTTACCCCAAGAGTTGCGGTTCAGGAGTCCCACCGGCTCGCAAATTGGGCAAGACAGTCTAAGAACTCTTTCACGGGGTACCCAAGTGTCAGCTTCCAGCACCGGATGGCAATTGAAACAACAATCAGCGCACACAGGTTCACATGTGCACACAACCAGTAACGAAATGTTATTGGCAACGGAAATGGGTTAGACCATAGCAAGAATAGTCACTAGTTTTCTTTTCTTTTCAGTTATTTTAAGCTAGATTTACATTCCTGTTCTCATTTTAATTTCGGTAGGATAGTAGATCAGTTAATTCCCCTTCCAATGTAATGTACTTTTTATATATTAATGCATGCCTACGGGTTTCAAATCAAAAAAAAAAAAAAAAAAAGTGACAAGGTGTTTGACCAGGACATGATGCATGGACCAGCACACCTATACCAGCTGCTGTGGTCCTTTTTCATCTGTGCCATTCATTTGATCTATTCAGAATTATATCATGATCGGTATGGGATGTGCATCAGTGTGCTTAGTCAGTGACATTTTGGTACTACTGCATAGTTTTATATGTAAGGTGACAGTGTCTTGTAGTTGTATTTCCCATGTCCACTGTGTATGGTGGGTCCTTCATGCCATAAACCCTAGGGAACTGAAATTGTCTTGTTGTGTACATATCCAAACATATGTACTGTATTTAATTTGCATCTTATCAGGATGATATTACTAGAGAATATGGTAGCAATCAGAAATTATTTACTATGGACTGTGACAGAATGAAGAGCTGTCTCCAGTATGCTCTAATTTAAATATGAATGTGTGATAACAGATCAGAGAATTCTACCAATCACGAAAGAGTGGCCGAGTGCTGAAGATTGCAGTGGCTGGGAAACAGGTCCCACTATATGGGGGTGGCTCTACCTTGATGAGCCGATCGAATGGCCTGGGCCCCACTGTGGTGCCACTGAATCTGACCTTTGTGATCCGTGCACGGGCCCACGTGTTGGGCTACTTGGTGGAGTCCAAGTTCTACCGCCGTGTCCAATGCAGCCTCTTCCTTCGAGAGACCCGGATTGGCAAGCCGGTACGAAATCTTGCCACAGGTTGTGAGTACCATGATAGTAGGAAATGAGAAGACTGACAAGTGGGTCGCACTATATATGGAATGGTCCTGTCAAGTTGAAAATGGTCAAAAGGCTGATTAGTTGGTACAGGAGGCATGTGATTGTTAGATTATCCACAATATGGCATCGCTTACATAACAGAGGTAGTGCACTCGTTTTGATTTTTTATCTTGATTTAATTATGACCTTTATTTTGAAGACTTAATGCCGAATTCTTGGTCATGTAGTCTAATACTAGTTGTGAGTTGTGACCAGGAACTATTTTATATTTAGATAATACTAAGAGATATCTTACAACATTTATGTCTAGAAACGAAAAGAAAGACGGGTTACAGGTTAAATATAACTTTAATGGGCAAGTAATGGTTTATTTGAAAACAAACTTTTATCATAATAGACAACTAATAAGCTACTTGAATAATTTGGAACTAATAAAATTATTCATATAAATAAACTACTCTTTTTAAGCCCACAGAATAATATCACAAGTTGCTCATGTTGCATATGATCCGGACATTTATATTGCATGGATCTTCTAGATAAAGCCCAGAGAACTAAAAGGAAGCATTTTTGGGCCTTATCTTTCATTGCACTTTTAGGTACACAAGTAAAAGTGAAATTTATACCGAATTTTACCGTTATTGGTTTTCACTTTCGAGTCTATTCACAAAAAAATGAAAGAGGAAAAGAACAAAACAGAAGAATTCTTAAGGGTGTCCTTTTCTTTCTTTTTTGTTGTGTGAATGAATCCTCTTTACCTTTTTACAAGGCGTGGTCCTTGGTACGAAATTTCATGATTTGGTTCCCTGGATGTACAATAATTACTAAGAACCGCGACTTCATAATTTTTGAACAAAAGAATTAGGCAATGCAAGCTCACTATTTCTTTGACAGGCCGAAAGTTTATAACACTGGAGAGTGGACCCTACATTGTTGGTTACAATAGACTACAGATATTTCTAGATGAAAGCATTAAATCATGTTCGAATCAAATGTAATTATCGATCTGGCGATATGGTTCTTATGGGACTTGTAACAGATAGTGATTCATTCATTGTGTTGACGCATTTTTTATATATGAAAAGCATTAAGAAATATTTAGCTGCAAGCCAAAGTCGGTAGATTCGACATTTAACTAAGAACTAGAAAAGAGAATTATATAAACACGAAGGATTTTAACATACAAATTTCATTAATAGGCATTTATATGCACAGGGTATAAACAAGCACACATATATAACCTATTAGCACGACAACCTTTCTAACACCGAAAGGCACATAAATAACCAATTCAAAGCAAACTTACACACCGAATTTATAACTTAAACACAAAGCAAGATCATCCAAACAAACAAAACAACCCCAATATAAAGACTAAATCAACCAAGCAGCAAAATAAATTGAAGCCGATCCATCGATGAATGGCTTAATGAGATTCACCGGTTTTCTCTCCATCCTTCTGCTCTGACCCTTTAATTTTCTCTCCATCTTTGTGCTCTGGCCCTTTAATTTTCTCCATGATCTTACCAAAAATGCCCTTTTTCTCCTTGTCATCTGGACTGTTAACTTCCTCAGAACCAATAGGAATAGGCGGTGTTACATGTACCTCCTCGGTCGGTTTCTTCTGACCAGGGAGTTTATCTTTGATCTTCTCCAAGAAACCCTTTTTCTCTTCACCATGAGGTGACACTTCTTCAAGCTTGATCGCCTCATCGACTTTTTCGACCTTGATGGAGGTATCATCACTGTGGCCTGGAGGAGGGGCCGGACTGTGGCCTGGAGGAGGGGCCGGTGGACTAAACACGTGTGCTTGCCCGGAAGCTACGTGCGCTTCTTTGCTCGGCTTGTACTCTTCCTTCTTTTCGCCTCCAATTTTCTCATGGATCTTCTCTTTGAGACCTTTCTTCTTTTTCTTCTTCTCTCCATCTGGTCCCACCTCCTCTTCATCAGACTGCATTCATATGAGATGCAATTATACATTAATTTTACATAGTAAATTTGTTTTAAACATTAGCTAAATAATTTATTACATATTTTTTCCATGAAAGAGAAAAAAATCCGAAGGTAACATACTAAAGGTAAATCCTAAATTTAAATTAGGGTCTGTTGATGTATGTAGTAGCACTATTAAATATATATATTTCATTTGTAAATAAACTAATTTAATCTGAAAATTGAACAGACAGGTATTAATTAGAGAAACGATAAAATGACATGAAAAAAGATATTAGCTTAAAAAGGTTAAAACCAAAACCAAACAATCATTTAAAATTTTAAACCCCAGTTAATCAAAAACAAATTAAGACATAATATCATCTAGTATATTATTTGGACTACATAATATTTCATCTTAATTTGATAATAAAAAATAAATTTCTATAAAACTTACCGAGCTTGAACTTGAGCTGTCAGAGCGGTGAAGCTTGGCAGATAACCCCTCTTTCTTCTCTTGATCCTTCTTGTCCATGTCCATCTTTTCCAACTGTGTCACATGCACGTTCTCCATACCTGACACAATCAGCTCCTCTTCTTTCTGCTCCTCTTCTTTCTTCTCCTCTTTCTCTGTCTTCTCTTCGTTCTTTTTCATGAAATCAAACAACCCTCTGCTTTTAACCTCCTTATCTTGCTCACCAGTCACACCTTGGTATTGATTCTTCTCCACCTCCTTATCTTGCTCACCAGTCACACCTTGGTATTGATTCTTCTCCCCCTCCATACTATTTCTTCTTTAATTAATTATTCAAGGCAAAAGAAACCAAGAACGAATATAAGGCTAACTTTACAGGTTTTGTGTGCTTTTTCTTTGAGTGTGTATGGATGTAGAGATGAGATGAGATGAGATGGAAAGGGGGAAGGGGCACATTATATAGGATGACATGAAGGATTTGTGTGGGGCCATGCGTTATCAAAGTGATAAATTAAACGCGCGACCGACGCGCCAGGTTATGTGAAAAATTAAAGGGAAAGAGATAATATTAAAGGGGAAAGATAAAATGGTCGGTATCCTCTCCAATGCTTTCCAAAAAGAATCAAAGACTTTGGGGCCATATTTGGTTTATGACCGAAGTTCATTAATTTGATTTGATTATTGAGTGCAGCCACGTATTATGCATACCGAATACTACGAATTTATATTTTTATTTTTAAAATTCAAACAGTCAGTATAAATTGTTTAACATGATATTTATATAAAAATATATTTAAAAATCAAAATTTAATCTTAGATGATTTTACTATTTTTTAAATAAATAAAAATTATTATTATAAAAATAGTTTAGACTATTCAAAATAGAATTATTTTACATATCTTAAAAAATAAAGAAAAATAGAAAGAACGTAAAATTTGATCTACATATATATTTTCATATGAAATATTTTTTGAAGGACTTAAAAAATAAATATATTGATTCCAGTGGTGGAACATAATAGAGAGTAAAGGGGACTAAGCCACCTCTATAAATTAAAATTTTATACTTTAGTTCATTAAATTTTGTAATTCTCGTATGTTTTAATACTTTTTAGCCTCCTTATAAAATGAAATTACATTATATTTAATTTTTCAACTTCCTCAATCTCTAATTCCTAGTTCCGTTGCTGATTGATTCGTAACGTAACATCTGCATGGGTCCCTCTAATTTGATTATGTATATTATATTTCTTAATTAGTGGCACAGTAAGATTGATAATTGATTTTTTTTATTGAGTATTTGAATTGAAGTTGGATACGGATACAATTTAAATTTGGAAAGGGTTTGGAGAATCGCAGAGGACGCAATAAAAGGTCTGAACAGCCGACTTGATTCTTGTTTGACATTAGCCAGTAGATGAATGACACGTGGTCGTAGTACGTCGGTCAGGGGTGTCGCTGTCAGTATCCGTATGGACTGATGGGGAGGTCGGTGGAGACACGGTGGCATCGCCTAATGGCATTCCATGTGTAACGCTTTCCTAGGCCCGACGTTTTGTCTTACTCTTCCCTCCATTTCTTGTAAATTGGAGACGTCCATTCTTGTAAGTTCAAAAACCAAAACATCGGAGGAAAACATGCTTTTATTTAATAATCATTATAGCACATCATCCATATATCTATGCAAAAAAAATTATATTTTAAATTGAAGATGGTTCCATTATCAGGAAATATAATAATATAGATTTAACCAAGAAGAGTCGTTTAATGCTTAATTCTGTCCATTCAATATCAATGGAGAGGAACTAATAAACGAAAGTTCCGTTTATGCTGTCCCGCGGCGTAACATAGGAAGCTCCATTCAAATCTGCGACTTCCACGTGTCGGGCATCGATGGAGGTTCTATGTCGACGGACTGTGACACTGACAACAAATTTTTGTTTTTGGATCCAGATATTTTGAAAAATAATATGGATCGAGACGTATGGGGGAGTAATATATCTACCATTCCCAATTATTTTAGTTTTTAGAAAATAAAAAATTAATTTTTTAGCAAATAGATTAATTGTTTTTTTTTTCCCAAAAATTTCAACAACCGAACAAAGTTCAGCCTAGGCACAGGTTCATCGTAACTTTGGTCCAGTCTCCTCTCTTTTCCACCACCTCACCACGGACTATACATGATTTTACAAACTGAGTGGATCAAACTATAAATATTCGCTCATCCCTCATATCTGAGTTTCAAAAATCAATGAACCGAACCAAAATTTCGATTATCAACATATACAAATTTAAAAATAAAAAACTAGGTGGATCCAATCAAAGTTTGAGTCACCCCACATATTCGAAATTTATGTGGTCTAGAACGTGTGTTGGTGTAAAAGAAGGAAGACTGAACCGAAATTTTGATTCGTTCAAATCAATTTGTTTTTGACAAATTATTTTTTATTTTTAAAAATATACCATTCTAATTTAAAATAAAAAAAAATTAAAAGCATAACCCCCCCCCCCCCCCCCCACCAAAAAAAAATAAAAATAAATAAGAGACAGATGTCGGTTGCATGCAGGTTTTAATTTATCATATCTCTGTCTTCTTCACAATTAATTTTGAGCATAATGCATCTATTTAACCGAATTTTTATTAATATTAAAAAAATATTAAATTTTAAAATCTACATCTTTTTGACAAAATTTCGAAAACTGTTCAAACCGCAGATTTATTTTCCGGTTTCCGAATTCTAGAACTGAAAAATAAATTTTTGGTTTTGGTAAACGGAAATAAAATTTCCAGTTTTAATTTTTTTTTTTTTTAAAACAGAAGTGTCACAAAAGAACTGAAACATTGCAATAACCCACCTGTTGACGACAAACTTTCTACAAGCAGTTATCCACCCAATCGGGTACGGTGTTCAGTCTTAGCTGGAATCTCGCTAATTAATTCAAGTCCATCATGACCGTCTATGACAGATATCTCTTTACATCGCACGGTGTAGGGCACTTCTACATGACACAAGTACCACATGGGTAACACCTTTAGAAAATCCTATATGCTCCTGGAATTAAACTACGAATCGTTACGAAGAAAATGAAATGTGGGTCCCACTACGTTATAAAGCAAAACTTAAAACCGAAAATTTTATTTTCGATTTTGGAATTCTAAAATCAAAAGCGGAAATTTATTTTCCGGTTCTAGAATTCAAAAACTGGAAAAATAAATTTCTGATTTTAAGATCTAAAATTGAAAAATAAATTTTGAAACTCTTATTCAATTGTTTTGATCGGTAAAATTCAGACCGATACAAACAATAAGAATATTTTAATTAAATATCATGTTTTCTCCTCTCATATAAAGAAAAATAAAAAAATGCTTCAAAGTTAAGATCGGTAAGAAAATTACCAATCTAAACTCAAACTTTCCTATTCCTTAATCAAGTCTGTAGCAATTCGCGTTGCCTTTAAAATTTTTTATAAATGTGAGTTAGAATGGGTGGAATTCATACCGTTTCAATTTCTTTTGATTTTTAAGATCAGTAAAATTGCTACCGATCTTACCACCAATATAAATATTGTTGTACTTTTACTATTTTTCTCACTTCTTTTCTATCAATTACCGCCAAATTTTTTTTTCCCAAAGCGTTGTGGCCTCGTGAGATGTTGGTACGGTTGAGTCTCTCTTTCATCATGCTGATGGTTCTACAGTTATTATTTGTACGGTATTAATTAATTGGGGATTGGAGTTCATTTTGATGCAGTACCTCTTATATATCCGAATAAGCTGCAAGTCTGATCCGAACCCACTAAATTTGTAAAGAGGAGATTCAAATGCCTCTATTTTACATGTCTCCATCGTATCTCTATTTTTAAAAACTTTAATAACTTAAAATTTAAAACTTAAAAGTAAAAAATAAAACCGTTAGATATGATCTACATCATTTTATCTTTGCAAGTGTAAAAAATTATGACATTTCAATTTTATTTTGTTTGTCATCAAGAGCTTGTAAAAAACGTACTAATGTGGATAATTTCTAGACATTGATTTTTTAACTTATTGATTCACATAAAAACAAAATCAAAATGTGATAATTTTTTATGAGCACATAGATAAAATGATATAGATCATATCTAACGGTTTTATTTTGAATTTTAAGTTTTAAATTTTGAGTTATTAAAGTTTTTAAAAATGAAGGTATGGTGGAGGCACAAAAAATAAAGGCATTTGAAACCTCCTCAATTATATATGTGCATGGACACCAAATTAAAAGAGAGAAAGCTCTAAGATTATTTGTATTGAGATTTTTTATTTATTTTCAAAAGTACGGTTAATATTTTCTATTTTACCTTTTGAGATCTAACGTAATTTTTAATTTAGAAATATTACTTTGTTTTTTAAGTGTTTTTTTTTTACTTTAGTTCTCTATTTCGAGCAAAGCTAGAGTGTGATGTGCTCACCAAGAGGGATTGGTGAACACAACACCAAAAGTCTATTGGATTGTCTTCAAACGACGAATACAAACCGTTGAAATTCATCTAATTTATGGTGATGCATGTACGTGAAATTTTTTGGAAGTTTTGAATTCGTTCAGTATAAAGTCAAGCGGTAAAAAAATGAATTTTTTATAAGTCTTATGTATTCATTTTTCATCATTTTTTTTACCGTTTGATCTTGTACTAAATGAATTCGAAACTTTTTAAATTTTGTATGTACATGCATCACTAATGAAGTAGATGAATTTCAACGGTTTGAATTTGTCATTTGAAGCTAAACCGATAGACTTTTGGATAGTGCACACCAACCTTTCTTGGTGAGCACATCACACCCTAGCTTTGCTCCTCTATTCCATATTCTATAATAATAATTACTGACGTAACCACTAAAAAATAATTAATTATGCCAGTGTGGATATTTAGAAATTAAAAATTAACTTAATTTTTATTTAGTATTTGACATTTTTTTAAATTTTTTTTCTCTAATCTACAGATGTAGATGTTCGAAAAAACTATAATAGACTACGTAAAGTTCCCTCAAATTTTTTTAAGATTTAAAAACAATTATAATACATTATTAGATATCTAACATAGATATAATCAGATGAAATCAAGATCCGTAGTTCAGCACCAAAAGAAGCTTTAAAAAAAATAAGAAAAATGGAACTGGCACCACCTCTGCTCTGCAAATGATCACATGAATCCTTGTATCGAGTATTCGATTTTGATGTAAACAAAAGTTTGGGCTTTCGAAAATGCAGTACAAATTCGTGTCCTAAGATGAGAACAAGGTTACACAAAATGCTCGATTGCTGTGTCCAGTCACATGCTTCATCACCACAATTAGTCCGTAAAAGCATCATCTTGTGCTTTTAAAACAGCCATCATATTTGGGGCCACCAATTTGAAATTCAGATCCAGTGCAGTGCCTGACCGTGTAGAATGAGATTTTAGTCGTTCGTTTCAATCTAGCATGAACTTCATTTAGACAATTGAAAACAAGTGTTTACCAATGGAGGAAAAACAAAGTATAAACGTAGTCAAGTGCCAACTATAATTAATTTAAATTCTTAATATGACTTGGAACAATTAATTTAAATTCAATTGAAACGTGAACTTTTTTTTGCCAATTATTATAGACCTTTTGCTCAGAGATTTATTGAGGGGAAGAAGAAAGGAGCAAGAAAAAAGAGAGGGAAGAGTAACTAGGAGCGATGGTGAAGGGAGAAAAAAATATTAGTCTATGAGGACATTTTGCTAATAATTATAAAGAATAATTATTTAGTACCCGCGCTGCAGTATTCGCACTGTACCCGTGCTACAGTACCCACACTTAGAGGAATAATGTACTATGTTTCCCACTAATTATTATTCTAAAATTCCAGCAACACCCTTCCTCTATGATCCGCGTCAACATTCCTCTAATGAAGTAGTGGGGACCCCGTATCACCGCATCAACCTTACCCAATCATCACCGCGTCAACCTTCCTCTAACAAAAATAGTTGACCACATAGGTAAAAATACTTTAATGCAGAGGTATAAATACTTGCAGTACTTGATATTAATACTTTCAGACGTCATCTAGTGTCATATGTAAAAAATATTTGAGTGGTCCCCTAATGCGGGTATGACGCGAGGATTTTTCAAGAAAAGATGCGGGTACAGTTATTTAAGAAAAATTCATATATCATATATGTAGTTCATTGTATGGATATAAATACTTATCTTGTTTGAGCTATATACTTCATAATGTTACTATTAATATTTGTAAAATAAAATTACAGTTTTGGAACGGTTGTGTGGTCCCCTAATGCGGGTACGACGCGAGAATTTTTCAAAAAAAGGTGCGGGTACGGTTATTTAAGAAAAATTCATATATCATATATGTAGTTCATTGTATAAATATAAATACTTGTCTTGTATACATATAAATACTTCACAGTGTTATTATTAATATTTGTAAAACAAAATTACAGTTTTGGAACGGTTGTGTGGTCCCTAATGCGGGTACGACACGATGATTTTTCAAAAAAAAGTGCGGGTACGGTTATTTAAGGAAAATTGATATATCATATATGTAGTTCATTGTATAGATATAAATACTTGTCTTGTATAGATATAAATACTTCACAATGTTACTATTAATATTTGTAAAACAAAATTACAGTTTTGAAACGGCTGTGTGGTCCCCTAATGAGGGTACGACGCGAGAATTTTTCAAAAAAATGTGCGGGTACAGTTATTTAAGGAAAATTCATATATCATATATGTAGTTCATTGTATAGATATAAATACTTGTCTTGTATAGATATAAATACTTCACAATGGTTGCGGTCCCCACAAACAGTTATGACAGTTTAGGTGCGGGTACAGTGCGAGTACTCAACTGCGGGTACTCATATCAGCTTCCAATTATAAAAAAAAAAAGTATTTTGTTTGATAAGTTTTAAGACAAGAATATTTTATAAAATTATCTTTAAAATACTTGATGTTGCATCAAGATAAACACTAAGATTCATAATTTGAAATATCAAAAATGACTTGGATGACATTCATCACCACCATTCGTCACCTACAAGAACCTCTATTCAATTTAATATAGGGAGAATTTCTAGTGTGCCCATCTAAACTTCTAAAATAGCCAATTTCTCCATGAAAGTGTCATTATATCCAATATCCCCACACCAATTTAAAATTATATCTAATATCCCAATGATTTATTTAACCTTAAATTTAATTATTTTAAAAATTAAAATGACAAATATATCCTTTTCTTTCCAACTCTATTCTCACTTTGCATCTTCTCCAGCGACGATTCCAAATTCTCGTCTCCCCTTCGTACTATTGGATTCATATGATCCGATTATTAATGGATGAAAATTTCTAGGAGCATTTGATTGAAGTTCTGAAAGCGGGGAAATTTTGCAAGTATTTGATTCATTTTTTTATTGAGAGGAATACAAATATTTAATGAATCAAAAATTGATTGCACGCACAGTTGGGACTCGTTGGTTTACCTACTAAATTGTTGTTCAAATCTTTATCACAAGAGATGAAATAGTATTTATTCGCAGATAACTTTGGCAGAAGTATTTGATCTACCAAGAGATCCAAAGCTTTCACATTAATGTAGTTTTGGCGTAGGAGAAGGGGTGAAATAATATTTGTCATTTTAATTATTAAAATAATTAAATTGAAAGATAAATAAATCAATGGGAATATTGGATAAAATTTTAAGTTGTTATGGGGATATTTGGATATTATGACATTTTTATAGGGAAATTGGCTATTTTGAAAGTTTAGATGGGCATAACAGAAATTCTCCCTTTAATATATAATCTAAACTTAAAAAATATATATATATAAATATCATCTTAAAATGGAAGGAAGTAATGGAGTCATTTATTTCCAGTAAAAACTAGTATGTGTTGTAAAATTAAAATGAAGTTGCAACAAAAGTAAAGTAAATGACAAGAGAGATAGAGAGCAATAACATAATTTTATTCTCTTCTAATTGTATGTCCATTCTTGCTTTTACAAAGCCTCTATTTATAGGCTAGAAAGAGATGTTACAATAATAAAGAAGAAAATAAATATCCATAGTGTGGAGTAGTGGAGTAGTGGAAGAAGTGGGGCAATGAATTGAACATCCACATAAATCATATTAAATTTGATTTACAACAGTATGTATTATGTGAATGCAAATGCACATGTGACACGTGTAATTAATCAGAGTTCCATTTGGCTCTCTCTATTTTCCTAGTGAGGTGCCAAATATATGACATAATGATCAGAAGAAAAATATGATAACCTACTATCCAAGTATATCTGGCAAATTTATTACTATTGAATCTGGAAAGGTCCAGATAAACAATCTTAAGCCTAATAATTAGGCCGATTGGAGTCTGCATGCTGCAATCTCTAAAATGAATTACTAGTAATAAATTGAAATTTAAAGATGATTTGACGAGATATGAAGTCAGTCATTGAACACAAAATTTAATAATAAATTTGTAATTTTGAATATTTTGTTTTTTCTATAATATAAATAAGGGTAAATTTTGCCGGAAGTCTCTAAACTTTGTCCTTTGTCACAAATTGGTCACTCAAATTTGATTTGTTCCTCTATAGCCGCTGAAATTTTAATTTGTTACAATCAAGTCACTTTATAACTTTCCATCCACAAAATCAATAAATATAATTTTTTCATAAATATTTTGAATGAAATGAGCATATTCCGTTGAAATTTTGAATGGAATGAGCATAACCGTTGATATTTTGAAAGGAAAAGTTATACAGTGACTTAATTGGAATAAATGAAAAGTTTAGTGGCTAAAAGAGACAAATCAAACTTGAGTGACCAATTCGTGACAAATAACAAAGTTTAGTAATCTCCAACAAAATTTACCTATAAAATATAACTTAAAATATTGATGTTTTTAAAAACAGCCCAACAAATTATGAATTCATGAATAATTCTAGTATAATTATTTATAATATTTTTGAAAATCCAAATTGCAATTTGCAAATTCGAATCTCCTCTCTTTCTTTCGGTTCTCTCCCTTCGGAGTCACCATCTCTCCTTTCTCATTCTTTGCTCATCAAGATCATGTAAGAGTTTCGTACAAAGAACTCTCCTATTTCATCTTTCTTTGGGGAACTAACACTAACCGGATCTAGACGATGGTTTTTTTCTCTCTTTTTTTACAAATGACATCACATTTTTTTACTGCACAATATTGGGCTAATTATATTTTTTTTTACAATTTTTTCTTATTTTAATTATATTAGAAAATTTAAAATAAAAATACATATTTTTAAAATAAATTAAGATTTTTCACAACTATAATTCTACAGTACACCTGAACATTCATTTAATATATTCTCATATATTCATTTCCGTGTACGTACCATATCCATAGGTCCCTGTAAATTCAATAGCGGGTTCTTATATATCCATGTCAAGTGGTATTCATCCGTGTAATTTCGTGACAAATGAACATGCGCTCTTAGAGAATCTCTTTTAGATATTCAAAATTAAAAGTCCTAATCTATTTTTATTTAAATTCATGAATAATTGTATATCTGAATATTATTCATAATTTTGCCAACATCCAAAAATAATAATAATAAATAATATAAAATAATGGATATTATCTGAAAACTTTGGTCAGAACTTTCTCACGCGAATTGGACATGTAAGCTAGTCACTAACAAGGAGTAAAACTAAGGTGTTCTTAAGCTCACTAAGCTCTTTTGTGAGCATAACTCAAAAACCTATCGGATTGACATCAAACGACGCATCCAAACCGTTGAAACCGATCTACTTCATGAGTGATGCGTTTACATGTCAAATTTTTAAATTTTTGAACTAATTTAGTATGAAGTCAAGCGGTAAAAAAAAAAGATAATTTATAAGTTTATTTTAATGAGTTTATTTTTCATTATTTTTTTACCGCTTGACTTTATACTAAGCTAGTTCGAAAAATTATAAATTTGACATGTAAATACATCACTCGTGAAGTAAATCAGTTTTAACGGTTTGGATGTGTTGTTTGACGCCAATCCGAATAATTTTTGAGTTAAGATCACAAAGAGGCTTGGTGAGCTTAAGAACACCCTAGTTCTACTCCACTAATAAGTGCTAATTTATAGAAGACAAATTGAACATTCGACATTTTTTTTGTGACTTGTAATTAATTTCTCTTTTGTTTATAAACTTTCTTCTTTACAGATGTAACAAGTCCACCTTGAAATGATACTAATGTCTGCTTAATTGGCACGTCACATGATTGTAATGTGGTTTAGGTGGAGGAATAAAAGTTGCTTCAGAGAAAAAACAGAGACTTACGTGTAGTAAAATAAATTAGTCATGTCGTTATGAGTTTTATTATGTCACGTCATGTGGATTGGTCACGTGATATCTGACGTATCTCATATGATGTATATTCGTTTGCGTGATGTGTCTCCCTTTGATCAAAATTACACGTTATATCACATTAAGAAAGCTAACTCGGTCACGTACATCACGTCATTTAGCATGATCAATTTTTTCAACATTATTTCTTTATTATAATATATTTTATACTGGTCTCTTATGTTTTAACATTTTTTGTTATTATTTCTGAATTAACTTAGAATCTGAAGAAAATAATTAAACATGATTAGTCACGTCACGTGTGTTCATGACATGACCACACGTAACGTGATTGTCCTCCACCATATATATTTAGTTATTTTGCGTCACGTCACATGAAAGAAAATTTGATCACTTGATACAATGTGACCAAGTCGTGTACGACATATTAGTCATATCATGTCAAGTTCTTTCTTCATTACTTAGAATGATCTAAGAGAGAAAAACAAATAGGTTGTCTTGCAAATGCGCTAACCTTGTGTTAAAGGAAGCTGGATATTTGAGCGGGTTGAAAATTTGAGATCGGAAACAGGCTCAATTTATGTTAATCTGAATGGTGGGGTGGCTCTAGCCTCTGGAAGGAGTGTAGGTCCGATGGGCATCGGACCTACCTCAGTTCGACGGGTTTAATCACCATTGATTTTCTTTTAGATTCGTGCGAAATACTTTAAAACCCGTGCATTTATATTTCAATTTTCGTGCGCACAAATCACTGTGTTATTCTACGGTAGATCTGCCCATCGGAACCAAACTAGGTCCGATGGGCATCGGACCTACACCTTTCTCCTAGCCTCTAGGTCATGGAATGCAGGGTTCTTCGTTTCTATATTTTTAGTATTTATGTAAACATGAATTAATATAGCAATTAGCTATACAGTACAAACAGGACGGAATTAGAAAATTTAATTAGGAGGACCGAGTTTAAAAATGTATAATTATTAATTTGTAGTTATTGAGATTTAAATTTAAAATTTTCCGAACACAAAATAAAGTCTTAACCACTAGATGTCTTTTAAAGAAATTGCTTTTTAACAGTTCGTATTGATTCTCATTCTTTTTTCCATAATAATGAATTACTAACGTGGCCACTAAAAAAATAAAAATTAAATGGACAAGTGTAGAGATTTGAAATTAAAATTAACTTAACTTTTATTTAGTACATGACAACTATTTTAATTGTTCTTAATTTTACATATGTCATCTCCCACAAAATTTGTTTAAGATCTAACACCTATTATAATAGATTATTAGATATCTAACATAATATAATCAGATGACATCAAGATCCGTAGTTCAGCACCAAAATAAGCTTTTAAAAAAGAAAAAAAGAAAAAAGGATCTGGCACCACCTCTGCTCTGCAAATGATCACATGAATCCTAGTCTGTACCGTCTAGTCTCTAGTATTCGATTTTGATGGGAACAAAAGCTTGGGTTTTTGAAAATGCTGTACAAATTCGTGTCCTAAATTAAATGAGAACAAGGTTCCACAAAATGCTCGATTGCTTTGTCCAGTCAAAATTCTTCATCAGCATAATTACTCCGTAAAAGCATCAATCTTGTGCTTTTAAAACAGCCATAATATTTGGGGCCATCAATTTGGGGAGTGACCATCCCCTTAGGTACTGACTGTGTAGAATACTCACAGTTAAATCAAAATTAATTTACAATTAATTTAAAATATGAGAATCTACTTTGAGATGCACGTCAGATTAAAACGGACGACTCAGATCTTAATCTACAATTCCATCTAGCAGCTTCTGCCACGATTTCTCACAAAAAAAAAAAAAAAAATCTACAGTTCCAAATTCCAAATCCGAAATTAAATTAACTAGATAATTTGAAAATGGACCAAGTCTAAAATTTATTTGGCCTAAGTATGGATAACATCAAAATTGTTTCGATACCCAAACTAAATTACTCCAAAGCTTCTTTGCAACAAATCTAGAGAAGAAAAATTGATACGAAGTAAGAGAGAAATGAATAGGGAAGAAAATCAGGTAAAGATATTAACGGATCTGATTTGGTTTCATGCAGCATATCAGTAATATATTTTTTCATTTATTTTCATTTTTAGAAACTTTAATAACTCAAAATTTAAATTATAAACGTCAAAATAAAACTGTTAGATATGATCTATGTTATTTTCTCTATGTGCTCATAAAAAATTATCACATTTCAATTTTGTTTTTATGTTAATCAATAAGTTGTAAAATCAATGTCTAGAAATTATCTACATTAGTACATTTTTTTAAAAGCTCTTGATGACAACCAAATCAAAGTTGAAAATGTCGTAATTTTTTAAATGTGCATAGATAAATGATGTAAATCATATCCAACGGTTTTATTTTGACTTTTAAGTTTCAAATTTTGAGTTATTAAAGTTTTTAAAAATGGAGGCAAAAAAAATAGAGGCATTTGAACCCCCTCTTAAATAATATGATTAGAACTAAATATTCTTGACCAGTGATATAGCATTAATATAAAATAGATAATTGAGTATCGTCATTACATGTTAGTTGGTTAGAGGCATCTCATTTTTCATAATACAAAATATATTATAAATTTTAAAATATTTGAGTATTTTTTTAAACTCGATGGACATCAAACTTACCATTACAAGAATGACAACTACTAATCCCTTTTTAAGGAAAAGAAAATATAATTATTAGGAAATAACTATAGGGACGAGTTCACAACTTGTAAAAATTCCAGTGAAATTGAATTGATAATTTGATATAATCCGTACACATTTTGGCAGATTTTCTGTTACCTATTTTTTTATATGTTGTTAATGAAGTGCTGTTTGTGGTTTTTTTTTTATGCGGTTCTTGTTTATTGGAGCATTTTCATTCTACTTGTAAAATAATTGATGCTGATGTGGTAATTATAATTTAAACTCTAATAACTAATAGAGTAGCAATCGATGCTAACGTGGTAATTATAATTTTAATTGTAAAAATATAGAGCAATTTGCTAATTTAGTAATCTTAATATATTAGATATATATCTAGAAATCTCACGTCAACTTCCAATTGACATTTACAAATATTCAAAGCATTAAATTGTACAATTAATAATTACAACTAAAATGGTATGAATAAATATGACATGAAATTTATTGAGAAATATTTCTAAAACTGTTGACCTGAAAAATAGTTAATAGTTGATACTTTATAATTTTGTAAATAAATACACCTTCATTGGGAAAAATGTGTATGATGTAATAATTTCATCTTTATTGGAATAAAAAGATCGTAACAATTTCAGCGCAGCAAAATATTTCTTTTCGCTTGACATTACACATCAACTAGTTATGGGTAGATTTTTTTTAAAAATATAATTAAAAAAAATATTTTTACCAAACTAACATGATTATTTTTTTTTTACAAAAACCATAAGAACCGAGTTGCCAATTCGATCTGCTTGATTTTTTTTTTTGAGACCAAATTGGCAATTCGGTCCCTGCTGATTTCACAAATCCCGCAGAACATAATGCCTAGGGACCGAATTGCCAATTCGGTCCATAGTTTTTTTTAGCCCGGACCAAATAGGCAATTCGGTCCCAATAAAGGCATGACAGAAATGGACCGTGATTTTTATTTTTACCAAAAAATAAATATATTTTAATATAAATAACCAGGTTTTTAAAAGATTTTTATTTCTACTCAAACCGCTAGGAATATTTGCGGTTTGAATTAACAATTCAAACCGCAAGGAATATATGCGGCTTGAATTATTAATTCAAACCGCAAATATTCCTAGCGGCTTGAATTAATAATTCAAACCGCAGATAATCTTGAATTAACAATCACCAAAAAATTTATTTATTATTTTATTAAATGATAATTTTTCAACGATAACCCTAAAGTTATTTTTATTACAAAGAATTATATTATAAAAACTTATCAATAATATAAAATTTCGTTTATTATTTTATTAAATGGTAATTTTTCACCGATAACTCTAGAAATTTATTCACCGATAACCCTAAAGTTATTTTTATTACAAATAATTATATTATAAAAACTTATCAATAATATAAAATTTCATTTATTATTTTATTAAATGGTAATTTTTCACCGATAACCCTAGAAATTTATTCACCGATAACCCTAAAGTTATTTTTATTACAAAGAATTATATTATAAAAACTTATCAATAATATAAAATTTCATTTATTATTTTATTAAATGGTAATTTTTCACCGATAACCCTAAAGTTATTTTTATTACAAAGAATTATATTATAAAAACTTATCAATAATATAAAATTTTATTTATTATTTTATTAAATGGTAATTTTTCACCAATAACCCTAGAAATTTATTCACCGATAACCCTAAAGTTATTTTTATTACAAAGAATTATATTATAAAAACTTATCAATAATATAAAATTTCGTTTATTATTTTATTAAATGGTAATTTTTCACCGATAACCCTAGAAATTTATTCACCGATAACCCTAAAGTTATTTTTATTACAAAGAATTATATTATAAAAACTTATCAATAATATAAAATAATAAATGAAATTTTATTATAAATGAAAGTTATTTTTATTACAAAGAATTATATTATTAAAGTTACCATTTAATAAAATAATAAATGAAATTTTATATTATTGATAAGTTTTTATAATATAATTCTTTGTAATAAAAATAACTTTAGGGTTATCGGTGAATAAATTTCTAGGGTTATCGGTGAAAAATTACCATTTAATAAAATAATAAACGAAATTTTATATTATTGATAAGTTTTTATAATATAATTTTTTGTAATAAAAATAACTTTAGGGTTATCGGTGAATAAATTTCTAGGGTTATCGGTGAAAAATTACCATTTAATAAAATAATAAACGAAATTTTATATTATTGATAAGTTTTTATAATATAATTCTTTGTAATAAAAATAACTTTAGGGTTATCGGTGAATAAATTTCTAGAGTTATCGGTGAAAAATTACCATTTAATAAAATAATAAACGAAATTTTATATTATTGATAAGTTTTTATAATATAATTCTTTGTAATAAAAATAACTTTAGGGTTATCGGTGAATAAATTTCTAGGGTTATCGGTGAAAAATTACCATTTAATAAAATAATAAATGAAATTTTATATTATTGATAAGTTTTTATAATATAATTCTTTGTAATAAAACTAACTTTAGGGTTATCGGTGAATAAATTTCTAGGGTTATCGGTGAAAAATTACCATTTAACAAAATAATAAACGAAATTTTATATTATTGATAAGTTTTTATAATATAATTCTTTGTAATAAAAATAACTTTAGGGTTATCGGTGAAAAATTATCATTTAATAAAATAATAAATAACTTTTTTGGTGATTGGTTAATTCAAGATTATCTGCGGTTTGAATTATTAATTCAAGCCGCTAGGAATATTTGCGGTTTGAATTAATAATTCAAGCCGCATATATTCTTTGCGGTTTGAATTGTTAATTCAAACCGCAAATATTCCTAGCGGTTTGAGTAGAAATAATTTTTTTTTAAAAACCTGGTTATTTATATTACAATATATTTTTTTTTGGGTAAAAATAAAAATCACGGGAAATGGAATAGTGAAAGACATCAAAAGGAATTAATATATAGGCCGAAGTGTAGATTCTTTTTAATTTGACATTGTAGTGATCCTGTTGCGGGTTATTTCTAAATTTATACGTATTTTACAACTAATTTTAGCAAGTATTTTACATTGAAATTTTAGGCAATTGAACGAAGAGCCTTCATAGCTTAATTAAAAGAATAAATTAAAATAATTACTCCAATAATATTATACAAAATTCTATGAACAAAATATAAATGAGAAATTAAAAATCAATCTGATATGTATATATTCAAGAGATTCACCAATCAATCAATATATAAATAAGAACTTAAAATTCTTATTTTTTTTTCTCCAAGAAAACATATATATCCAAAAATGAGAAGAACTTACCAGATTAATTATTTTAAATCAAGTTGAAAGGATATTTATAGTATGGAGACACCTCTTAGTTTTTTTTATTCACTAGTAACTAGTAAGTCCTTCAATGGCTAATTAGTTGGTCCCTCCAAATTTTTGGTTCTAGGGGTGATTTATTGTCGTAATCAAGACTATGTTACACAAAGATTATAAAGATGGATAAAAATATTATAAAAAATAATAAGCATTGGACTTCGGGAAATCAGGGACCTGGAAGTTTCAGATTTTCAATCGATAAGCATTGGACTACGGGACTTGGAAGTTTTAGAAAAAAAAATGATAAAAAAACCAAGGACCGAGTTGGCAACTCGGTCTGGCCCATTTTCGGATTTTTTGTGGCGTTGTTCATGAAACGCTGTGAAATCAGCAGAGACCGAATTGCCAATTCGGTTCAAAAAAAAAAAAATCAAGCAGGCTGAATTGGCAATTTGATTCTTATGATTTTTGTAAAAAAAAAAAGTAATCATGTTGATTTGGTATTAATATTTTTTTTAATTATGTTTTTCAAAAAAATCCTAAATATTGCCATATTGGGGTACAATAAAATTAAATTAAAATAAAATTTTAAAGATTTGAGGATCCAATGTGTACCGTCAGGCTGAACCCATGATAAATTTAGCAAACTAATGCACCGAATCATCGACCAGACACTTCTTCGTTGTTTGTACTTTGTAATTTCAAACTGCAATAATAATTGTTTTCAATTTTATTTTTCCAATTGGCTTTCTTAAACTCGACATGATTTTTGATAAATTTAAATATTGGCATTTCCGGTTCGTAATACATCAATGGCCACTTCTTTTTGTCAATCTTAGTGAATTTGCGTTTATATTTGGTTTTTAGCATGAGACAGAAATCAGATATCTTTAATTTTTATTTTATGCTATTGATTGTTGCAATTATCTATTAAATTTAGTTGTTGTTTGGATAGAATTAGAAAATTGAGATTAAATACTGAAAATTTAGTATAATATGATTTTATTTTATAAGAAGAGCTAAAAAATATTGATACATACAAAAATTACAAAAAAATAATGGACAAAGTTACAAACTTTTAATTTATAGAGATGACTTAATCTATCTCTGTTTCTTTTCTTTTTTAAAGGTTAGTTTAAAGATTAGTGATTTTTAAGTGCCAATTAACAATTTTATTGTTAAAAAACGAAATTACAATAAGTTACAATAAGTCAAATGACTCAAATCTTAAATCTACTCTTTTATTCTCACAAAATTATCCAAACTACTCTAAATAACTCTAATATTCTAATCTCACTTATATACACTCATAATTACTCTTTCACTTTAATCTCTATCACTCTCTACGACCGGATCTGCTCTTTCAACCGCTGCCGCGCTCCGAATAACGGTAACCTATCTCTGGTTACCGTTATGTTCATTTTCCATTGACATTATCAAATCATGTTGACAGTTGGGCATTTATTATTTGTAACTAAGTAGAAAAGTTAAAATATATCCGTCCAGTAAGCATTCAAAAATGCTTCAAATCAATTTGATTTGAACACTAAGATTCATAGTTGGGAACACACAAAAAAGTTGGATGACTCTTATCACCACAGTCGTCACCTAAAAGACCTCTCTATTCAATTATCATAATATAAACTTGAAATGGAATAACTTCAACAATTATTATGTGAATGCAAATGAAAATATGACCTCATTGATTATGAACTTAAGCTATAAAAATACCAGTGTTGTAAAAAACGGCCTTAACGGCCGTTTAAACGTCCGTTTAATCGTTAATGACAATCAAACCGTTACGAATACACTAATCAGAGGTCTGTTAACCGATTTTTTCAATTAATCGACCGATTATTCTGTTTATTCACGTTTAATCGCCTGTTTATTCCCGTTTATTTCAGTGAATATTTATTTTCACATTGTTTTTTTTTCTGTCACTGTGTGTAATAACAAGTTTCATAAATCCTGTATTGTAGTTTTATTTGTGCTTGGATATACATCCAATATTTTTTATATATAATTTTTCTTCTTATTTACTTTGAAATTGATTAATTCTTCTATTATTTATATAGCATATATTTTTCTTACTTACTAATGTAATTTTTCAATTAGGATGATATGTTGATATATGAAATTTAGTTGTTATCATAAACTAAATTTAATAATTTTATGTTGGAATGTTTGATTCTTTTAAATAATATGTTATTAGTATTTGAAAAATCTTAATTTTTGAATTTATTTTTTATTAAATAAATGTGTTACTTACACATGTTAAGTGCGTATGTGTTGTTAGGAAGAAATAAGCGTAGTGTTATGTTATAATAATATAACTAAGTTAAATTAAATTTATTTGATAAGTTTGATAAGTTAAATAAATCAGTTTTAATAAATTATGAATATATACACATCATTTTAATAAAAACGATTAATTGGCCGTATAATTCCGATTAATTGCTTGACGGTAACCCGTTCGTACCGTTATTTACAACACTGGAAAATACATATATGACACGTGTAATCAATCAGGGTTCTATTAGGCGCTTTGTCAATTTTAATTTCTAGTTAGGTGTCAAATATATGAAAATGATAAGAAGAAAAAATATGATAATTTATAAGTCATAACAGACAAACTTATTGAATCTGGAAAGGTCCAGAGAAACAATCTTAAGCCCAATAATTGGGCCTATTGGAGGAGGAATACCGCTTCAATATATCACTAAAATGATTAGTAGTATAATTAATTAGAAGTTTGAAGAGAAATAAAATTTAATATGTTGATATATTTAGAATACATCCAAAAGAATTATAAATTTATGAATAATTATAGTACAAATCAAATATTATTTATAATAATTCTGAAATTTAAGTTTTTATAAATATTTAAGTTAAAATACTATTTTTTTAAAGAAAAATAGAGATCTAACCGATTAACTTTCATTTAATGTTTTTAAAAGACCTCCATTTGAATTCCTCCCACACAACAAGTTATCTTCTGTCACTAAATTAAAAACTAATTCTTAAATAAAAGTTATAACTTCATCTTTATCCAAATTCACAAATAATTATGATACAATATGAATATTATTCATAAATTTTTCCAGGACCAAAAAAAGTTGAAAATAAAATAATATAAAATAATGTATAGATATTATCTGAAAACTTTGTTCCTGTACGTATTCGCCAGAAATTTCTCATGCGAATTGGACATGTAAGCTTGTCTTTTTTTCTTTTTTTTTCCTTTTTTTTTTTTGAGGAAAGCTTGTCAAGAGTGAGTAGCCATCTTGTAGAAGACAAAAGGAAACTTCTACATTCATGCTGTGACCTGTAATTAATTTATATATGTTTATAAAGTTTCTTCTTTACATACCTATACCTAACAAGCTAGTAAGTCCACCTGGAATTATACAAATTAATGTCTGCTTGGTACACGTCGCATGACTGTAATGTGGTTTAGGTGAAGGAATAGAAGTTGCTTTAGAAAATGACAAAAAAATAGTAGATTTAAAAAAATCACGTCGTGAGCGGATGCAACACATTACAATCAGCAGACAATTAGTACAAGGCAGTATAAAAATATTAAAGACAATAATTACAAAATCAAAGACAACTAGAATATGATGAATGACTACTAGAAAAATATAAAAAATAATCAGTAACATGAAAGACAATTAGTACAAGATGAAAAATAACAAAAATAAAATAAAATACAACTAGAACAAAGTGAAATACAACTTCTAGTAGACAAAAGACAACTAGAAAATATTAAATACAACATGTAGTAGACGAAAGACAACTAGAAGAAGAAGAAAAAGAACTAGTAGAAGGTGAAAGACAACTAGAAGAAGATGAAAGACAACTAGAAGAATATGAAAGACAACCAATAAATTAATGGAGTTAATGTCATAGAGCAAATGTTGGTGCTTGTTTGTTCATATATTGATTGATATGATCAACTTGTTCCTTGAGTTTAACATTACTTATAGTATTTGAATAAGATTCAGATTGTGAGAAATTATCTCGTAACAAGTAATAAACTCTAGATATCCATAATCTTTGTAATTAGCAAGGAACACTAATTAAATACAAGATTAGCGTGATGATTAAATGTTGATTGAGTTTCACGAATCAATCGATAGGAGATTAGTTTAATATGACGAATACATATAAGAGTATATAGCATTGGAGTGACCTTATGTTGAACATTATCAAAGGAGTTTGTGTATATATGTCATTAATGTTTACATGGTGTATATGTCTGAAGTCTGAGATGATTCAATTTTCTCATTTGAGAGTTGTACATGTGATACTATTACAATGTGTTCTCTTGCATAGAGATTACAAAGGATAGCTACTCCGTGTATATATATCTCACTTGGAGAATTTCGTGAATATCAATAAGACAAATATCCCTCATAACAATATGTAATATTGTGATGAGTAATGATATCTTTGGACCCTTGATTGATCAAGATTGTATATGCGCATTACAATCAATTGCTGATTGTAAATATAATAAACCTCTTGAGTCAAGAAACATAATAGATAAGTAAGCAAGATGACATGTTCCTGACTTGCGCTTATCATTATAGATATTATGCGATATTGGATATTACACCGGTAGTATACGATACTGTCTATATATTGGATTATGATGCTGTTAGAGAACATATCATCTGTATTGATTGGATAACCATATTGCTTTATACTAGAGACATTTTATGATCAATGAAATATGATTTCATTGCCAACATAAATATAGATCCAAAACAATCACACCCTATAAGGTACCTGTTGAGATATCGTATTATGATATGATACTTAATGTTGTTATGTGATCAGACTAAGTCAAATCTTAGAATGTAACATGTGATGTGGGATATTACATATGGCATTCAATCAACACATATAAGTGTGGATCAATAGTCGAGTTAATTTGGTACATGTGATGTACAAATTAATCGAGAAACTGTTTAATATGATTAAACAAAGAAAGAGGTTGATTGAACTTATTCATTAGGTCAATTTGATTGTACCAATGGATAGAGCTTGATTCAACGATCGTGTGGATATATGGAACACGCAAAACGGACTAACAGTTTAGGTTTTATGGCCAAAACAAGTTTGATTTGACATCGGTCAACAAAAGTCAACTGCGGGAATGACTGATCTGGTTGGGAGTAAATGTTGACTGGTCAACATTTGATGGTGTGAGGAGTAGACTTGGAGAAGGGGTTTGGTCCACTTGGTCTATAGATATTTATATGAGGTTTTTAAATAGAGTGTTGGTCCGATAGACCAAAGAATTGTCTTATTACCAATATGTCCACATGAAGATCAATCTCATGCATTGATTTGTTGGACAAAATGGTAATTTCACAATTAGATGAGAGCCTTCATTTAAATAGCTTCATCCTACCCTTCTCTCTCTTTCATCCCTCTCATTCTCTCTTTTCCCTTTGGCCAAACCACCCCAAGGACGCCATCTAGAGGCCGCCGCTCCGCCTCAGGCTGCCACCCCAGCTGGGTGGCGCCGCCTCTCCCCGCCGCTGGCCGACAACCACCCCTCTAGGCCGCTGCCACTACCACTTGAAGCCGATTGGCCTCGTTGAGCCGATCGCTTCGGTTTTGGCTTCTTTCTTCTCCTCTTCTCGTGCTCTTTTTAGATCTACTTTTATATCTTTGTTTGAGATTCGATTTGATCATCTTTTGCTCATTTGATTGTTCTCATTTGAGTTGCTTATGTGTTGAGCCTTTGCTTGTTCTTTTGATTCGATTATTTGTGAAAATTGTGAATCTACAAGTAAAGTTAGTAAAGATTTGATTTTGAAGAGATTGTAGTACATCTGGTATTGAAATCATCTCCCTCAGTCAAATCTTGGATGGATCAAGTTTTCTTATCTTTACATCTTGGGTGGCAATTGTCGTTTCCTTATCTTTACATCTTCCATCTTATAAATTTTTTGCTACATCTTTTTGCTGCTTAATGGATTGAATTATGGGTCAAATTATAAGGCCCAATATAGACCAATAACAAATTGGCAGTCCATCTTATCTAAATAAGGATTTGCTACATATTTTGGATAATTGTTGAAGCCCTTTGTAGGAATACAAAATCCCAGTTTGCAATTGAGATTAATGGGTTTGTTTGATTGCTACCCGGACCCGAGAATTCTCTAGTGTTGTAGAGTCTCTTTATGAAGATTCGAACAGTTGGTCTGATCTGCTTTGTTATTTCATTAAATACTGGATTAGAAGCAATTAATGTGCCTTGTCGTGTTATTGTCACAGTACATTTTCACTGGTTGCTCACAGTGGAAATTGAAGCAAAACATTTTATCCAAATAATACAATTAAAGCTCAGGTTAGTTGTTTATTTGAAGCAAAACAAATCATCAATGAAAAAAGGTTGCAAACAGCGACCACACGCAAGTGCTTACGATGTTTTCCTTTATAATGGTCCAATTATTTGGGATCAGAATATTAATATTATTAATTTTTTATTAACACAACATTATCTATATATTTCATTATATAAACAACTATACCTTTTATTAATTTTTTTAAAAGCCACTTCTCTCTCAAATATTGTTATACGATTTTATTTTCCTTAAAAGTTATATTTATAAAATAAATTATTCTTTTTAAAAGTTATTTTTCTCGCATGACTTATTATACGATTTTCTTTTCTTAAAAGTTAGATTTACAAAATAAATCAATATTTTTCCGTATTCATTATTTGTATCTCGTCGCATCTTTTAGATTTTTAAAGGCATTAAATTTTATTATATTATTGAAAATCTATCAACTTTGTATATTAATTTATTTTACCCACCTCCACAAGTTTTATTGACAATCTACTTTAAAAAATTATTTTCACAAAAATCAAATTGACATGTTACATATTTAATGCCAAAACAAAGAAAAAGAGAAAAATCATCTAGTAATTATAGAAATAAATAAATAAATAATAAATGATCACAACTTCAATAACATTATGGAATGATATGACAGTTGAAAAAACTTTTAAAAAAGATTAAATCTATCCATACTCCACACATTAAATTTTGTGAAAAAGTTGAGTTAATAAAATTCTTCATGCTTGTTAATAAATCATGCAATTTATGCCTTGCCAAGTGTAAGCTACAGGTCAGGCTCTTTAGGTCGATAATTTTGGTAGGTAAATAAGTTGATTGGACGCCGAAATTTTTAAATTTACCATCAAAAAAATATAAACCAACAACAACACAAAATGTTATTTATATATAAACAAAAAATTGAAAAATCTTTAATAAAATTATATAGAGTAGTTAAACACAAATAGTAAAATATGATACAAAAAAAAAGTTATTGCAAATAACATCTTAATTTCTTACTTCAGACATAAAATTCTCTCCAGCTTTAACTTCTTCGAACTCTTTTCTCCCTGTTTCTTTTCTCTTTAAGATGTGAAGTTGAAATTGTGGAGAATAAAATGTGATGAAGAGATATTATTGATACCAGTTGACAGTTTGAATTTGAATTACGGTGAGAGTAACTAAAGAAAATGAAAATTTGTCCACATACATACTTAATTGTTGATAGTTCACAACTTGTTCGTTTATATATGTTGTATACACATAAATTCATTAATTTTATTAGTTAGAATAAATATTATATTTATTTTTATTTACACCAATATCTTATAATAATAATAACTTCCTAAACATTGAATAGACCAATGGTAATGCTAATTATCGATATAATGTAGCTGAACCAACAAATAAGTCTTTTAAAAATAGTATCACCCCCAACCACTAAACAAAATGAAATAGCTTGTTCGCATCATATATATATAATAATTGGTAGATCTCACAATTTGTCCATTGATAGTCATGTATATATTGTGTAAACATTAACATATCATTTTGAGATAGTTGGTATGTTAAAATTTGAAACACATATACTGTGGGGTCAAGTTTATTCAAAGGTCATCCAATTTAGTTACTAAAATAATGTCATTCACATTCCGATTTATTTGTGTTACTACTGGTTCAATTAAGACTTAAATCTGGTGCAGTTGTATGACACGTAAAATTTGTGTTTTTGAGATAACAATATATAAAATTTTAAAAATAAATCTAATCACAGTTTCTAACGTGTTAGTGATTTTATTGACAATATCAATTCAATAACAATATATTTGTCAGCCCTCCCTCAGAGAGCACGCCATACTGTGCTCCACTAGTCAAGTTTTGTTGTAGAAATCCTGATAGTAATGTTAAGACCCTTGCTTTATGTTTATGTTATTTTCTTTTGCTATATATTCATGTAGCTAATGTAAAATTATGTATGAGATTTAGGATCCATATTGTTTTCTTTTTAATGAGAGGGTTGGGGTCAAGTTACTCAACACTCTTTTCAAATTCTTGTTATTAAAACAAAATATTTTTTCAATCCAAATTTCGAACTCATAACCTCTCACATCAGAATACCTGTGCCGTTTCCATTAAACTAAAAGCTTATTCTTCAAGAAGCCATATTGTTAATACGGATTTAAATAGAAAAAAAAACAAAAATTATAAGTGCCCCATATTAATGCCATTCATATGTCTCAACTATAACTAACAAAATTGTAGGGATGTCAATGGATACGATACGGGTCGGATGAAAATATTCTCATACCCTTATCTATATAAAATTAGTCTTACTCATATCCAACTCTCATGAGCGTGCCTTTAAGTATTATCGGATAAATTGACATTTTATATAATTTAGTTAGAAATTAGGTAATGTTGACTTTAATGAGGAAGTTCAAATACCTCCATCACACATACAATTATTTATTTTTTAATAATAAAAAAATTAAAGTTTATATGTCAAAATAAAAGATCGTTAGGTGATTGATTTTATTTTCTCCACCACATAAAAATTATCACTTTTTGATTTGTTCTTGTATGATCCTGAAAAATTAACATATAGTGTATTTCTGGATAACAATCAAAATAAAGTTCAAATGTCAAAATTATTTATATACTCATATAGAAAATTAGGGGCGGGGTAAGACTTTTAAGCTATGGGGTTTAAATATGAATGTAGGTCAACCATATAAAATTTTTATGTTGTGTATGAGGTCAATTTTTACAGTACACATTGTATTTTACTCTAAACTATATAGAAAATCATATGTAAGTACAAAATTTCTGAAAATAAATGGAATCAATTGTCCCCTATCTCTTAACATGGATCCACTCCTATAGAAAATGATATATATAGATTATATCTGACGGTTTTAATATCTTCATTTTTATATCATTACTACAGAAAATGCTACTATACACGGAAAAAAAAAAATCAAGTTTTACACAGTTTTGCAACCGTGTCCGCGGGAATCGTGTATAATAGGCTCGTTAAATTGTACACGGTTCTAGAACCGTATATGTTTTCCCAAAAATTCACCGACTTTTTTTTTGACAAAACACATCATACACGGTTTTTAAGTAAAATCGTGTATGAAAACCCTTATTGTACACAGTTTTTTTATTATTAAAAACCGTGTTTAAGTCATATATTTTTTCGCCAATTTTTTGCCGAAACTACATCATACACGGTTTTTAAAGTAAAACCGTGTATGAAAAATCTTATCCTACACGTGTATGAAAACTCTTATCATATTTAAAACAAAAATCCAATGAAACCCTAAATCTAAATTCAAAATAAACTCTAGATCTAAATTTCGAAAAACTATGAATTTAAACACCACATACCAAAAACACTACATTTATCAATATAAACAACATTTACAATTACATCACATATTATTAGTTCCATGAATAATATTCTAACTAAAAAGAATGAAAATACGACAAAAAAAACCATAGATGTGAAACTTTATACATTTTCATTAGAGTGAGGTTATGGTGCTATGCATAGCACGGATGGCTAGTGTACTACGGCTCAATATGGTACTTTTTAAAATACTAACGGTCGATCCGAACCGTTCAATGTGATAACCATATGAATATGTACTTGCAAACTAAATTTTATATTTTTTCGAATTTTTTTACTATTCTTTTAGATAGGTAGAATTTTGATGGTCCAGAATTTTCAGAAAACACTATTTTTTCTACCTATCTAAAAAAATAGTAAAAAAATTCAAAAAAAATATAAAATTTAGTTTGCAAGTACATATTCATATGGATATTACATTGAACGGTTCGGATCGACCGTTAGGATTTTAAAAAGTACCATATTGAGCCGTAGTACACTAGCCATCCGTGCTATGCATAGCACCATAGCCTCACTCTTTTCATTAACAATGTCTAAGAAAAAATATGTTTTTAAAATTAAATTTGAGTGAGGCTATGGTGCTATGCATATCACGGATGGCTAGTGTACTACGGCTCAATATGGTACTTTTTAAAATCCTAACGGTCGATCCGAACAGTTCAATGTGATATCCATATGAATATGTACTTGCAAACTAAATTTTATATTTTTTCGAATTTTTTTACTATTTTTTTAGATAGGTAGAAAAATCAGTGTTTTCTGAAATCTGGACCATCAAAATTCTACCTATCTAAAAAAATAGTAAAAAAATTCGAAAAAATATAAAATTTAGTTTGCAAGTACATATTCATATGGTTATCACATTGAACGGTTCGGATTGACCGTTAGAATTTTAAAAAGTACCATATTGAGCCGTAGTACACAATCCATCCGTGCTATGCATAGCACCATAGCCTCACTCATTAAATTTTATATCTCACTGTAGTTACAAAATCACTGTTTTTGTACTTCTATGTTTTAAAAACAGTGATTTTATACCTATCTTAAATGTTAGTAAAAAAAAAAAAATACAAAATTTGTCCTCAAAGCACATTTGAATATATATAGAGATCATTTAACAGGATCCTCATGCACCAATTACCGACATTTTTATTAATATCCAAAGTTTAATACAAATTAATAAATATACCCAGAACTCAACTCAATATCGAAATATACCCAAGCCGGCCATTTTCTGGCCGGCTATGTTCCTTCCCTAAGCCGGCCAGAAAATGGCCGGCTATGTACTTTTTTTTTAATTTTATTTTAGAGAGAGACACTATGAAGATCAAAATATTGAAATCTAACTCTGAAAATTTGAAATTTTTGTAACATGATACGTTTCGAAAATAAAATGATAAATAATTTATAACATGATACGTTTCGAAAATAAAATGATAGATAAAGGGTGAATTTTGACTTAATTGCATTATTTTCATATTTTATTTATTTTTACAAAATTTCAGCCTTTTTTTTTGGTTAATTACAACCAAGGAGTGATCACATTTTCATATTCGAACTTTTGAAACCCCATATGATGGTTTTCTGACTAAGCTCAAACACAAGAACCGAAATATAGGATAATCCAAATATACCAAACATAAATAGTATATCAAATATAAATAATACAAAACTAGTAAAAATACAACTAAAACGGAGAGGGGGAATATCGCTGAGGCGGTACTCCGGCGTTCGCCCGGCGCCAGCGCGGCCAGCCTCCGTCTCTCTCGGGCTCATCTGGGGCATCGGCAGACCTCAGTATCTGCTCGGCAGTATCCCATCTGGCATCGCCCGTGGAGACTGTCGGTACTGGCGGAGGTGTAGCGAAGATAGATGCGGCAAACCCAGTCCCAAAGGCAGGCTGAGTATGAGACCCGCTACCACTAGCCTCTCCATCATGCGGCATCTCTGTGCCATATCGGGGCCATGCCGGTGCCGACATGAAACTCTCATCGAACTCATGGAGACTGCACGAGAGGGACTCGTACTCAGAAGTATCGGTCTCCGCAGGTGGTGGCTGTGGTGGCATCTCTGCTGGACCCTGCAATCATACACATAAATTATTAAATTTGATCTGAATGAAGAAATTTATTAAAACCTGACAGATACTGAAGTATGACATACATATGGCTGCACCGGACGTCCATGCTCGTCGTACCATGCCGTCCACCCAATGTCGGACAATACCCAACGATGGTAGTCCCACTCTGGATGTGAATCGGGGGAAGATGGCATATCATCTAACAGAACCGGGCTCGAATCGGGCTCCTGCGGATCTATCTCACGCCAATTGATGTTCTCTCTGGCGTCTCGCAGCATACCGATGATCTTTCCACCGTGCCTGGCATCCTCAACCACATTCGCATTCTTCTTGAGGGTGCGGTACCCAAGCCGTCTCCAGTTCTTCTTTCCCAGCATGCGGATCCCATGCCCGCACTCCTTGATCGCGGCCAAAAGCTGAAAAAAATTTAGCATGTCAGATCAAACCTTGATTTACTACTAAATTAGACCAAAACTAAGTGGTTTTAGGTGCTTTACCTGGCGAGCCCATGCACGACCGTTGGGATGGTAACCATCATCCGTTTTGATCCTGTCGCGGAGATGGGCACCGTAATCACCCTGCAGATAGACACTCGCCATGCAGACCTGCATGTACCATACATCGTACCTCAACTGGGGATCCCCCTGGGTCTGCTGAATCGCCTCTGGCTCGTGATAGAAGTCTATATACTGAGGATCCTGGGCTGTCCCGTAGTATGCATCGTAATGGGTGCTCCAGTCCTTATCCAGTCGCCCTCGGTGGGTAACGCTGTAAAGAAGACGTTAGTTGCAATAAAAAACTATCAAGTAGTATGATTTATTTAATAAATACAATAGACTACGACTTACCGGTGTAGGTCTCTGTGCGTGTAACTCGGCAAAGATGGGTCTATGGGAATCAACGCCGCTCGTCCAAACTGGCGGAGCACCTGATCTGGGTAGTGGTGCTCCACTATCCAGAAATGTATGAGTGGACCTCGATAGAACCACATCTCCCGCTCGTGCTCGTCAGTCACACTGCCCGGCAAGAGGAACTCCTCGTACAACTGATCGTACGGCGTCCACTCAACAAGAGGCTCAGGCAAACTCTGAAGCTCTGACCGGACTGGCCTGATCCCAACGGTAGCACCGTGGGTCCGATCCTGGTAGTTGTGGAAACCGTACCACTTCTTGGCGTATGCCGGGCAGTGAAACACATCTGGCTCTCCCCAATCCGGCGCCTCATTGGGGATAGGACGGCCCACCGGTAGCCGTGACCACGACCAATGCTGAAGCAGGAGTACCGGCCCGTACATCTGCTTCGCCGTCGGCTTCATTTTCAAGAACATTACACGTCAGTGTATTTTGATGGATTGATTGATTAAATAATTTATTATAACATAAGAGTTGGTGACTTACCTCACTACTACGACACAGGTGGTAGTACAGATGCGCCAGGACAGCTCCACCCCAGTTGTACGACGACGGCCGCTCAATGTCCATCAGCAACGGGAGATACATCATCGGCATCTGATCACCGCTGGAATCAGGAAACATGACAGAACCAAAAAGGTCCATCACGTAGCCCCGTGTATATCTGCAATACAAAACATATAAAAATTCTAATAGAATCATCATATTATAAATTAATTAGTAGATATTAATAAAAATTTACCTCTGAATCTCCAGCTCGGTGGAATTTGCCGAGAGACCCGCGATGAAGTGCTGCCGTAACCTCGTCATCCGAAAATGGAACTTCGACCTCCCATGTTCCCCAATGATATAGGAAGGATCAACTCCCAATAACTCATCGACATAACCTGCGAATCTGGTGCTGTCAGAGACGCCGCCGACGGGTGTGCCACGGATAGACAAACCCCAGAGAGCACTCACATCCTGGAGAGTCACTGTCATCTCTCCGAATGGCATGTGAAACGTGTGCGTCTCGGGACGCCATCGCTCCACCAGTCCAGCGATGAGAGATGCATTGATGATGCTCTTCTCTGTCCGTACGATGTCCACAACCTGGTAGAGACCCAGGTTGACGAGGTATGACTCCATCACCTCGTAGTACCTCATGTGAACGCACCTCAACTTCACATCTAGAAGATCCGTGTCCTGCGTTGAAAAATGTAATCCGCATGGTGACAACATAATAAAATTTAAATCCAACAAAATTTAATGAAAATATAAGAAAAGGAACGTACCTCACGAGAAGCCAGTGAGACTCGGTGCTCGCTGTGGGGAATCCACAGGAGAGGACTGATGTGCTCCGTGCTGCTAGTACTGATCGGCTCGTCCACTACTGGACGCTGGGTAGGCCGTGCTCTAGGCATCCTGATATCTAAAATAACCTAAATTCGGTGAAATTACGCTTGATCAGCATAATTATGGTAAAAAAGGCCAAAATACCCTAAAAATTGGTTATCTGTGCTAATTACACTAAATTACGCTTAATCAGTCTAATTAGGGTAAAAAGACCAAAATACCCTAAAAATAGGTCAAACGTGCTAATTTCGGTAAAATTACGCTTAATCAGCATAACTATGGTAAAAAAGACCAAAATACCCTAAATATTGGTCAAACGTGCTAATTTCGGTAAAATTACGCTTAATCAGCATAACTATGGTAAAAAAGACCAAAATACCCTAAATATTGGTCAAACGTGCTAATTTCGGTAAAATTACGCTTAATAAGCATGACTATGGTAAAAAAGACCAAAATACCCTAATTATTGGTTATCGGTGCTAATTACACTAATTGCGCTTAATTAGCCTAATTATGGTAAAAAAGACCAAAATATCCTAAATATTGGCCAAACGTGCTAATTTCGGTAAAATTACGCTTAATCAGCATAATTATGGTAAAAAAGGCCAAAATACCCTAAATATTGGTCAATTGTGCTAATTAAACTAAATATTGGTTAACTTAGCTAATTACACTAAATTACAACAACATAATCTAAATTATAACACCTAAAACTTAAATCCTAAACTCTAAAATAAATAAATTAAAAATTAAATTAGATAAAAAAATAATTTACCTCAAAGAAGAAGAGAGAATTCGGAATTCGGTTGGGATGAGAGAATTGTGAGAGGAGAGAGAGAAAAAAGGGTATATATAGGGGTTAATGCGGGGAAAAAAAAAAAGGTACATAGCCGGCCATTTTCTGGCCGGCTTAGGGAGGGTACATAGCCGGCCAGAAAATGGCCGTCTTGGGTATATATCGATATTGGGCCGGATTCTGGATATATTTATTAATTTGTATTAAACTTTGGATATTAATAAAAATGTCGGCACCAATTAGAAGCACATAAGAAATCAAAATCAGGGTCGCCCTTTTTTTCATCGAGGGAAGTTACAAATTACAATTGAAACAAATTTAATTGGTACATCATATTATTGGTTAGTGCATACAAGCAATATTGTTTGTCTTTTTTTCTATTATTCGTTTGTTGCTTCAAAATTTGACATGTATACCATTTTTATAAATTGGATTTTCTGTACTCAGATGTGGTGAAATAAATTGGAGAGCCTCTTTCACTAGTACAGAAAACACTACTAACCACAGTTAAAAAACACACTTTTACACAGTTTTCGAACCATGTCCACGGAAGTCGTGTACAATTTTTCGCTAAAATTTACACAATTTTCGAACCATGTACAATCCAAATTTTTTTTCACCGATTTTTTTGCCAAAAGTTATCATACACGGTTTTTAAAGTCAAACCGTGTATAAAACCACACATCCTACTTGGTTTTTAATAAAAAACCGTGTATAATTCAAGAATTATTTTAAAATAAAATCACATGAAACCCTAGATCTGAATTCAAATCAAACTCTAGATCTGAATTCAAATTAAACCCTAGATCTATATACGAAAAACACTAAACTAAATTTCAAATATAAACACTACAACACTACATTTACTAATATATAAACAACAATTACAATTACATCACATATTATTAGTTACATAAATAACATTCTAACTAAAAAAAGAAGTATGGTAAAAAAAAATAAAAAAATAGAAATGAAAAACTTAATTGGAAATTTCAACTCAAGTTTTGAGGCTGTTCCCTTGGAAAATTTTGGATTTTCTATGACCAACGCATGCATCTTCTCGCAAGCTTTCCGAAAAGTGGTCATTTGCTAAAATTGGACACTCGAGCGTTGTTTTATGGCTGTTTGAAATTTCGTTATTGGAAATTGTTTTTTCGGTGAAGATATCACCTCTCTTGCCTTATCCCTCACTTTATCCTCGTATGTTTAGATTTACTTGACTCAGAGAACAACCATGTAAAACCTACAGGGAAGAGATGCTTAAGAAATAATTTAGAAAGAATAGAGAGGGATGCATTATAACAGGAAGACACAGATAGATAACGTGGAAAAATTTGTATTTCTTTCATCACACATGGACTATACAGTAAAACCATGTAGAATTGTTGAAGCATCTGAAAATACCCTTTCAAAAATGCGCTCCAGAACTTCTGAAAATACCATTCAACATTCATACACGGTTTTACTATTTACAACTATGTATGAATGTTGGAGCATATTTATACACGGTTTTACTGTTTACAACTATGTATAAATGTTGGAGCATATTTATACACGGTTTTACTGTTTACAACTATGTATAAATGTTGGAGCATATTTATACACGACTGTAAACAGTAAAACTATGTACAATATGACCATATTGTTTTAGCAAATTTTCGGAACAATGTTTTTCTGCTTTGGAGATGGATTTAGTGGGAATTTTGAGCAAACGTGTATAGTATGCAGTGTATGCTTTGCGTTTCTGTACTAGTGTTCGTCACTGAAAACTAGAAAATGGTTGTCGTGGAAGGGGTTAGTCTCTTCTTTGTCACCGTTGGAATTACCGCCATCTAAGCCACAATAGAAGTCATCGCGGTCTTGTAAAGAGGTTTTTATGTTATTTAAACTTATGTTTTTGGTTAACTAATTTTTATGAAAAAAGTGGAACTTTATTATTTTTTGTATTTGATTGATTCTTTAAGTGGAGACGAAATAAATGGCAAAATCATAATAGTCACAATTTGCTATCTTTATCATATCTTCTATTTATTCGACAAATGATGTATTTATATACCATAATGAATACAGTGGGTTTAGTTTTGTCATAA
The DNA here is from genome assembly GCA_028015225.1 of Carex myosuroides. NCBI lineage: Eukaryota > Viridiplantae > Streptophyta > Magnoliopsida > Poales > Cyperaceae > Carex > Carex myosuroides. The sequence goes on from CM051466.1 coordinate 14,235,120, forward strand.
AAGTGTGATTTCTATTGAGAATTCTATATTATAGTTAATGGATCCTTCAGTTTCTTTCTAAGAACAATTTTTTTTTTCTATTTATGAAAAAATGTTTCATCCTACACGCTCAAGACGCTATTGGAGTTGTTCGACAAGTTGTCTCAACTCATTCACCTATATGTCTCGCAGATCTCGGTCTTCTTGTTTAGGCCGGTTGGGGTTGACGCGTGGTCTAATCTGGTGAATACTCATGAGGATACAATAAGTTCAACTATAAATTACTCAAAGAAGATTAAGCTCAACTCAAAGAGACAAAAGAGGAGATAAACTCAAATGATAAAGTTCGTATTAATTTATAAGCTGACTACCCTCCTAGAGACCCCAAAACTACCATTTCTCCTCCAAAGACACTAACTACCCTCCTAGAGACCCCAAAACACCACTTAAAAAGACATAAAACAGACACCTTTTTACTCTATTTTAAACACACTAAAAGCTCACACCTAATTTTATTAATTTCAGAAATATTCAAAAGCTGCCACCTAATTATCATGCTATTTTGACCAGGTTGCATTTGTAGTTTTGCAATAATGTATCCCGTGAAAGTTGTAGAGCATGTTTTCAGCTTTTCACATAATTTTGAATCACATTATTTTGAGCTCCTATGGAGAAGTTATGACCAAAACACTGAAGTGTGTCAAACAATGGTGGTTTGTCACTTTTGACGGTTTTGGACATTTAACTGCCACTGTTGGTAAGGGTGTAAACGGATCGGATATTATCCGCATTCATCCGGATCCGAATCCGAAAAATTCCGGATTCGAATATTCGGATACGGATCCGGATTCGGATAATTTTTTATCGGATACGGATGCGGATACGGTTCTGGATATTGAATCGGATCCGGATACGGATAATTATCCGTATCCGACAACTTATTTAATTCGGATATCTGAATTTCACTCTGACTCTGTCGCGGTCTTCATTCATATCACCTATAGTATCGCAAATTCGGTGTTTTGATCAAGACCGTCAGATTTGTCTTCATTCATATCACCTCCGGTGATAGGTGTATTTTATATACACCGTCGATCTAGTTTTTATCATAAAATAACACCAAATATCTTGTATTTTGGATATAAAGCGAATATAATACACCAAGAATCAAGTTACTGCGTTCGCTCGATGTTTCAATGCAGGAAACAGTGCAAAATGAAGAAAAACTGCCCAGTGCGGACGCATTCTCCACCAGTGCGGACGCACTAGGTACTTAGCCGATTTTCCAGCAGCGCAGACCTCACAGACGAAAAGTCCGAGCGTAATGCGGACGCATTCACCTTCAGTGCGGACGCATTCACTACTTAGCCGATTTTTGCGACTTTCAGAATCTTCCAGAAAAACAGAAGTTCAAGGCCAGTGCGGACGCACTCACAGCCAGTGCGGACGCACTCAGTACTTAGACTATTTTTGAAATCTTCAGATTCTTTGGAAAACAGAAAACAACATGCCAGTGCGGACGCACTAAGATCCAGTGCGGACACACTCAGGAAATTTTGCAGAAAATCCAGAAAAGGAAACTTGGAACCAAAGGGGATTTGTAGTCGGTGCGACCAAGACCACCCGCACTCAACTCCAGTGCGGACGCACTGGACTCGCAGACAGCCAGAAATTCGCATTTTCAGGAGGTTTTCTATTTTTGGCCAACAAGGAACACGATTTAGAATGCCAAAAATAGCCATAGCAGTCTGAGGAGTGCACCCACTAACCCCACTACTATCCTCTAAATTGGGCAAGGCCTTTGGCTATAAAAGGAGAAGAATTTCATCTCTCTAGGCATCCATTATTATATCCATCTTTCCACGAATTGAGAGAGAGAGATCCTGCAGAAATTCTTGAAGTTTCAAGGAAGGAGAAGAAGAAGATTCAAGCAAGGAGTCGGCAAGATCGAGGTTTTAGATCTAAGAAAGGGTGTAATCATTTCTTTATCTTATTTCTTATTGTTTTTGCCAATCTTTGTTATGGATCTCTCCAAGAGAGAGTAGTTCTCTTTCCAGGGGTTTAGGTCAATGCATGAACTTGTTTAATTCTAGATTATTCGGATATTTGTTTTTATTATGATTGTGTTATCGGATTTGATTGTTAATTTCTGTGATTTATTCTTTATGAATTTCATTAGTACTCGTTCCTTTGAGTTCACCTGGTTAGGGTTTATTGAATTGAAGTAGTTTTGAAATCGCGTTGATCGTGTTTTTCCGCTTTAAATTTATTAAATTCCGGCATTGGTCATGAGGAGACTACTAATTGAAACCATAAAGACACACCTTAGGGTTGGGTTAGAAGCGACCGTACTTTGATATCCAATCCGGAACTATAGAAATTAAGGTTAGGATTTTGGTGAAGGACCGAAAGGCGAAGGCAAATCCTAATTAGGACACCTTAGAACAAATATCGATATATGCTTTGAAGCATGAGATTAAATATCCCTCTAGGTTAGTGACAGCCCTAGAATTCGAGGCACATTAATCCATAAAGCGCAAAGTATTTGTATTAATATTTGTTCCAAAGGCTAACATAGGTTAGAAACCTCATCAAATCAAACATGAATTTAAACAAACCGAATAAATAGAATTAGCAAGGAATTGTAGACCAAATACCCCTAGATCTCCTTAAACTTGAAAACAAACCAATCTTTCTTTCCTTTATTTTATTTACATTTATTGTTTGAAACTCCTCTCTTTCGGGTATTGAACCCAACCTTAGGATTTTAGAACAAAACCCCCCCTTTACTTTTATTGTTTAGTTTTAATAGTAGTTTTTCTTATTAAAAATTAGTGTTTCCCTCTCTTCCTGCGGATCGACACCTAAATACTACAATCGATAGGTTGTGCGCTTGCAACTAACCTATTCATTGAGTACGAAGGTTTTATAAATATTAAAGGCAAAAAGAGTACCAAATTCCTATATCTAAAATACTCAATATCCGGCACGGATTCTGATCAGACGGTACTAATATAAACTCAGAATTTGAGTCTTCAGAGGATGTGGGACCCAATTTCAGAATAGCAAATTTTGCAGTCGCCTCCCTGTTTTTCTTTATTTTTTCATTTCAGTATTTATTATAAAATATAAAGCGAGATTCGCTCGCTTTAACTTTCCACAGGCGTTACGCATGATCGTCTTATTCTTAATAGCCCCTGGTAATAAAATATTTATAGTTTTGTCATGATAAATATTGACAATGCACGCAAAGAGGATTAATGGATTATCTTATATTTTTATCTTATCCCTGCTGTATAGATTGTATGTATGTTTTATTTGTACTTACAAATTAAAAATATATATATATATATATATATATATATATATATATCAATATATTTGTTATCAAGTATAAATATTATCAAAAATTATACCTGTTATTAAAAATCAATGGCTTTCTTTCCAAATATTATTAATTTTTTGGCGCAAAATACCAATAAATATATTGATAAAAAAGAAGGTTTATTTACAAGCCAACTATTATTAATTAGAAAAAGAGAAAATGATATCATTGAAGGTCAAAGAAGGTTTATTTTTAATTATCCGAATTATATTCATATTCGTATCCGTTTCCGTCCGATATCCGATCCGTATCCGTATCCGAGACTATCCGTATTCGTATCCGTATCCGAAAAATTATAACGGATGCGGATACAGTAAGACCACTATCCGATCCGTATCCGACCGTTTACACCCTAACTGTTGGAGCCTATTCTTCATCTGACTCATCTTGGGGGGTGTCAATTAATAAAGAGCTTAATTTCAGAAAATGTCCATTCAGAGGAGTCATGAGAAGAAAGCAGTTTGATTTGTCAGTGGTGTGGATGAATTGCCAACTTAACCTGTTTGGCCTGTTATTCGAGAAATATTGTAAGATAGAAAGAACATAGCACATTATGTTCATAAATATTGTAAGATAGAAAGAACATTGCACATTCCGTTCTAGTTATTGCTTACAAGTAGGGGTGTTCATTGGGTCCGGTTTAGTCAGTTTTGAACCGAACTAAATTAGTTTGGACCAAACGGTTCGGTTTTTTCGGTTTAATGGTTCGGTTCGGTTTGCTTTTTAAAACCGAATTATAATTTCGGTTCGGTTCGGTTTGAAAATTTTCAAAACCAAAATAACCGAACCGACTGAAATTTTATATATTATGAATTTGGTCCGGACCGCCCCGGTTTATTTCTTAATACTCTGATTTATTTCTTAATCAATTGCTTTAAATACTTCGGTTTATTTCTTAATATCCCGGTTTATTTCTTAATACCTCGGTTTATTTCTTAATATACTTCGATTTATTATAAATCAATTGCTTTAAGTAAAAAAATTAATATATTTCGGTTTGAACCGAACAAACCGAAATAAAACTTTGGTTCGGTTCGGTTCGGTTGCAATGCTAAATCGGTTCGGTTCGGTTTTATTTTTGAAACAGAATTATAACTTTAGTTTGCCTAGTTCGATTCAGTTTCAACCGAACCGAACCGATGAATACCCCTACTTACAAGAATTATCCAAATCACTATGGAAGGTTTCGAAATTTTCCTCTACTTCATCTCTTTCTTCTTCATTCTTCCAGTGAGCAGCCTAGCTATTTAATATAAATGTGTGAACCCATACACGCAATCAGAGATCATGTTATGTGCATATGGTGCTACAAGACACATATTATAATAAGCACTTTGACTTTCTTTGACCTTCGGACGCGACTTGTTATGCTAACTTGTCATGATATGAACTGTTGACTTGCGTTGACCTTTGGCCGTAACTATTAAACTTGTACATATTCTCAAACAACAATACTGTAAAATTTAATGATTATATGTTTTGCAAATTAGTCTAACAACATAGAGGAATGCTTACAACAACAACCACTATTGGTCTGCCCGATTAATTCATATTTTGAATTCTAGCTATGCAACGGCTAGAATCAGGCAGTCACAACCTTAGATCTCCTTTACCATATTTTTAGACATAAATAAAAATTACAACACAAAAGGTAAAGTATGATCTTCATAATTTTCATGATCTTGATCTTCATATGATCCTCCATAATCTTCATGATTCAGCATCCCATCAATATTCGACATCCCAAATAGCTTGTGTGAATCTTCCGTCAGATTAAATCATTCCTTGTAGCTCGAGGAGATCATGTAACATATTATCTTGTGTAGCTGGTCATGTCCTGACTTGTCACAATATACACTTTGACCTTCGGACGGGACTTGTTATGCCAACTTGTCATAAAAATGAATTGTTGACTGCGTTGACCCTTGGCCGTGAATATTAAACATGCACATATCTCTGATGGGTCAAAATCAGAGCTAATAATATTTATAACCCTAATTGTCTACTTTATAATTAATTCACAAGCGCATGAACCTATCGTATAGTATACAACGGGGTGTTGATTGATGAGTCCAAATTGGACTACTACTTTTAGTATAACTTAATATACCTTTTAACCCTAATGTCTACTTACGTTCAAATCCACAAGCGCATGATCCTACCGTATAGTATAATTGGGGTGTCGATCCACAGGGATAATGTATTAGATTATAAACACTTTTCACTAGTCTAGGTGCTCCGGTTGGTTGAAAATAGTTTAGAAAATAATTTTGTAATAGTTTTGAAAATAGTTTGTTGGGTTCAATACCCTAAATTATAGGCGGAGGCGCTAATTGTGCTAAGGTTTGAGTTAAACAATTAAATAGAGATTCTCTAGGGTTCATGTTTTCTCTTTCTAAATTATGCAAAATATATATTTCTGACGTCTTTCTACCCCACATGTGGCCTGTCACCCGTATGCGATATAGAATTGTCCCACAACTACCCCACACACGGCACTATCACTACCTCGCAGGACCTGCTGGGTTTATGTATACTTGATTTGAAAGGTTTTTCGATCTTGCGATCGGTCTTTGGGCTAACAGTTCAGAGTATTATAAGTATGCAATTAACTTTCTCACACAAACCTAATTGTTCATATCCTATTCTACCCCTCAATTAATTATCCTAAAAACCCTACCTAAATTAAGTATCTACTAATAAAACCTAAATTTTTAATCTACGCTATCCTGCCAAGGGAGCCCCCTGGGTGCTAACCCTAGTATTTGAACTGCTGTCAGGCCTCGTTAGCCGAAGTGTTACATATACTTACATGCAATCCCACTCACACCGGGATGCAATGAAATCATATACCTATTGGTATGTGGAGGGTCACTGACATATAGTAGACAGAACTATGTATGCAAAGACTTAATAAAAAGAAATTTAAATAATAAAGCAAACACAAATCAACATACACAAAACATAAATATATATTAAAACACAACAAAGAATTCAATTACAAACCCTCACCCTAGAGATGAGGAGTTTAGTTCATCATAGCCATGGCAAAATAAAAGAAATAAAATAAAGAGAACATAGACTACAACCCTCTTGAAGATTGAAGAACCCTAACCTCCTTAGATGACGCCTTCTTCTCTTGCTCGGCTTCCGATGACTACTCTCATCTCTCTAAGTAACTCTCTAACCTAATCTAGCATGAGGATGCTAATCGATTCTATGGACTTAACACAATTAAACACGCACACTAAATTCTATTACAAAAGAGACTTTTATAGCCTTCATAAATGAGAGGTGAAGTAGTGAGAGTAGTGGAGAAGGTGGAGACTTGGAGTGCACTCCAAGTTTGCTAAAAATAGCATTCTAAACTTGGCCCAAAAGCAATCACCCCGAAATTTTTATTTTTAACATTTTAATAAAATAAATTAATAAAATAACCATCGTTTTTGGTCAATTCTAATTCTAGCACGGCCGCACCGGCATTCTGCGGACCCATATGGGGGTGGCCGCAGAATGCCGGAGCGGACCCCCATATGGGGCCGCAGAACCATTCTGCGGACCCCCCTTTTTTTTTCTTTTCTGTTGTTTTACCGAGGCATCCCTGCGGTCAAAAGTCTTACCGCCCAAATTAATTTTTTTTTCCTACATTTGATTTATAGGGATGCGTGCAGCTGAGGTGTGAAACCGGATTTAAAAAAAAAACAAACAAGGGTCCGCAGAATGGTTCTGCGGCCCCATATGGGGGTCCGCTCCGGCATTCTGCGGCCACCCCCATATGGGTCCGCAGAATGCCGGTGCGGCCGTGCTAGAATTAGAATTGACCAAAAACGATGGTTATTTTATTAATTTATTTTATTAAAATGTTAAAAATAAAAATACCGGGCAATCACGCCCTTCTAGAAGAATTCTGCCAAAATTAGCATCAACGGTGGACATTTGATCAGAATCTGAACAGTCCACGGATCGTGCGGCATAGATGTATGCCGCATGCAACATAGAATGACCTCGCACGACCTCCTGACTTAGCATATTTTCTGTAATTTTGCCATTTCGCATGTTTTGCACTTCGTGTGAGGTGTTGCATGCTAGGGGATTTGGTGCTAACTCCAGAAATCGCCTAAATTTGACACTTTTGCTCCATTTTTTGCCTTAATACACAACTTACTCCAAAACCTGCCAAAATAGCCTAAAAACACATTTGCGGTAAATAAATTGGGAAAATGGCTACTTCGCATTCGCATTTGGCCATTTTCCACAATAAAAGATATGGATTTTCGCTATATGTTTTAGCCCGATCACCTCTTTAAAGGTTTAAACAGAAGACGGAGATTTTATTTAAATGATTATAATATTTTTTTTTATTTGGGAGCCCAAAAAACATTTGATTTGTTATTTCCCCTCCTAAATCTGCAGTTTAGTGAAATGTGTCCAGTTCTATGACAATAATCACAAAAGGTTGGATAGTTTTTGTGGGGAGTTGTTCAAAAATAAGGTTATTTTGTGGTCGATCTCTCAATCCCTGATCTTGAGTCCTTGGTCTCCACATAGTCTGGTTCATGTTTCCATATAACATATTTTTAATTCTATGATTATGAGATTCATAGATCTTGGGATGTTGGGGAACATCTCTGAGTACTCCAATTGTTTGGGTACTAGTTTGACCAATACAATTTGTTTTATAAATATTATTATTGTAGGACTTATAGTACCATACATTATTTGAAAAAAAATTCTTATTAAATCGTACTCGATTATACTATGCATTTTAAAAGACGTGTTAGTATTATTATATTTTAGTTCTACATAATTTTGTTTAAACATTTGAGTATATATGCTCCCTTTTTCTACTGTTGGGCCTAGTGAGAATATGGATTCAAATAAGGATTTACCCTTCTTGCATCCATTATATACATGATTCCTCACACAATTAGAGTTTAAACTTCCATTATGAGATTCAAATAAGGATTTACCCTTCTTGCCCTAATGTTATTCTTGGTTTCATTGGGTGATCCTAAGGCCTCCTTTTCAGTCTCCAGAGTTTAAACTTTTGACTTTAACTCCTTAATTTCTTCTAAGTGTGATTTACAGTTTTTATTTTTAATTTGGACTTTTAATTCTTCAATTTTAGATTCATACTTTACTAATTTAAACTCTAAAACTTTGCTTAAAACTTTTATTCCTTTTAAATTTGCATTTTGATTTTGTGTGTGGTTATTTTTTGGTTCAGTGACTTTATTTTATCTACATGTGACTGACTACTGTATGACTCTTGTGGTATTGACTCAAGAACCTTAGATCTTAATTTTGTAATGTGTTCATCTCTTCTGACTACAGCAGTGGTGGAATCATTTAGAAGAGATCTCAACCTAATAATATTTTGGTGTACAAGATTCTTGTTAAACAAAATGCTTGACTCATTGGTTTGTCTGTCTAGATTGTTCAGGTCCAATTCAGTATCAACAGTCATGTTTTGATATTTAATCACTTCATACTTATTTTTACTGCATTCTAAACTGGGAGCTAGGTTTACCTTATTAGAGAAGCTTGTCAAAACATCATCTTTCTCATAGTTGATGACTTTCTCCATACTTTTGAGGAATTCAATCGTCGGCTTGTCGGAGATGTTCTGATTGGCAATGATATCATCTATGTTGGCCTTTGCCATCAAAGCAAGGTTGGCTACTTGTTCATCATCTGATTCAGACTCTTCACCCTTATCTTCATCATCACTTATCTCTTCACCCCAAAGGCTTATCATAGCCTTTGCCTTTTTTTTGTCTTTGAACTCTTCTCGCCTTTGTCTTGGTCGATTTTACTGACTATCTCCATATTTGTTTCTTAGGTTTGGAAAAATCCTCCAGCAGGTGTGTATTGAGTGCCCCTCTCTCTATAACACATGAAACACACCTCCTTTTTGCTTTCACATTCTCGTCCTTTATTAAATTTTCTTTCTAAACTGAGTATTCCTTGCAGCATTTTGGAAAATATCTTGCTTTTTGTTTGGGAATCATCCTCAGGTTTCTTAAAATTATTACTGTTTGATTTTGAGGAACTGAGATTATTTGATAGTTGTTGTTGGTTTTGTGCTTGAAAGGCTATGGTTTTCGTTTTCATCTCTTGTTCCCTGAGTTGTTTAAGTTTTTCTTTAAAGCTTCTCAGATGTGCATAGACTTCATCTGGTGTATATGTTCGTATCCCAACAAGAGCTTCTAAGGCACCCACCAGTGATCCCCATCCATCTTCCCTATGCATAATACGTATAAGTTTTCCTGCAATCTTTTCATCAGCTAATGGTTCTCCAAGTTCAATAAATTCACTTTGCAAATGTATTTTCCTATTATACATATCATCTATAGACTCTTTATGACCAATTCTAAAGGTTTCAAACCGAGTTTCAAGTCTGGTTAATTCGGTACGTTTCATTTGAGGGGTACCCTCATACCTGTTTACAAGATAGTCCCACATTACTTTTGCAGTTTAGAAGAAGATGAAAGAAAACAAGTAGAATATAAAAGACAACCAGTACAAAGTGAAAGACAACGAGAAGAAGATGAAATACAACTAGAAAAATATTAAATGCAACTATAAGAAGATGAAAACAACCTCCAGTAGGCGAAAGAAAACTAGTAGACTACTAGTACGTGGTACTAGAAGAAGATGAAAGACAACCAGTAGACAACGAGAAAGATGATACACAGCTAGAAGATGATGAAAGACAACTTGAAGATGATAAAAACAACTAGAAGAAGAAGAAAGACACAGTAGAGGATGATAGACAACTGAAGAAGATGAAAGACAACTAGTAGAAGGTGAAAGACAACTAGAAGAAGATGTAAGACAACATGTAAAACATAGAAGACAACCAGTACAAGATGAAAGACAACTAGAAGGCGATGAAATACAACTAGTAGTATATGAAAGATAAACAAAAGAAAGCAAAAGACAACTATAAGAAGATGAAAGACAAGAAGTACAAGATGAATGACAAATAGAAGAATATGAAATACAGCGAGAGAATATGAAAGACAACTAGTGGACAACGAGTAGAACATGAATGACAACTAGAAGAAGACGAATAAGAACCAGTAGAATATGAAAAACAATCATTACAAGGTGAAATACAACTAGAAGAAGATGAAATACAAGCTTAAGTAGAAGAAACACAACCAGTAGAAAATGAAAGACAACCAATACAAGGTGAAAGACAACTAGTAGAGGATGATAGACAACTAGAAGAAGATGAAAAGACAGCCGGTATAATATGAAAGACAACTAGAAGAAGATCCAAGACAACTAATAGAAGTTGAAAGACAACTAGAATGAGATATAAGACAACTAGTAAAACATGAAAGACAACCAGTACAAGATGAAAAACAACTAGAAGGTGATGAAATACAACTAGTACAAGATGAAGGGCAACTAGTAGAATATGAAATACAACTAGTAGAATATGAAAGACCACTAGTATAACATGAAAGACAACCAATAGAGCATGAAAGACAACTACAACAAGATGAAAGACAACTAGTAAAAGGTGGAAGACAACTAGTACAAGATGTAAGACAACGAGAAGAACATGAAATACAACTAGAAAAAGATGAAAAACAACATCTAGACAACTAGTAGAAGATGAAAGATAACTAGAACTAGATGAAAGACAAAGTAGAACAAGAAGGACAACCAGTAAAAGGTGATAGACACCTAGAAGGAGATGAAAGACAACTTGAAGACAATGAAAAACAACTAGAAGAAAAAGAAAAACAACAAGTAGAGGATGATAGACAACTAGAAGAAGATGAAAGACAACCGGTATAACATGAAAGACAACTAGTAGAAGGTGAAAGACAATTAGAATAAGATGTAAGCCAACCAGTAAAACATAAAAAACAACTAGTAAAAGATGAAAGACAACTAGAAGGCGATGAAATACAACTAGTAGTAGATTAAAGATAAACAGAAGAAGGTAAAAGACAACTATAAAACGATGAAAGACAAGAAGTACAAGATGAAGGACAAATAGAAGAATACGAAATATAGCAAGAAGAAGGTGAAAGACAACCTATAAAACATAAAAGACAACTAGTAAATGATGAAAGACAACTAGAAGGTGATGAAATACAACTAGTAGTAAATGAAAGATAAACAGAAGAACATGGAAGACAACTATAAGAAGATGAAAGACAAGAAGTACAAGATGAATGACAAATATATGAATATGAAACATAGCGAGAAGAAGATGAAAGACAACTAGTGGACAACTAGTTGAACATGAATGACAACTAGAAAAACACGAATAACAACCAGTAGAACAAGAAAGACAACCATTACAAGGTGAAATACAACTAGAAGAAAAAGAAATACAAGCTGTAGTAGACGAAAGACAACTAGTAGAATATGAAAGACAACTACTACAAGGTGAAAAACAACTAGAAGAAAATGAAATACAACTAGAAGAACATGAAAGACAACTAGAAGAAGATCAAAGACAACTAGTAGAAGGTGAAAGACAACTAGAAGAGATGTAAGACAACCCGTACAAGATGTATGACAACTAAAAAAATTTGAAATACAACTATCCGATGATAAAAAACAACCTGTAAACAACTACTAGTAGAAGAATATGAAAGACAACCAGTAGAATAATGAAAGACAATCAAGACAAGGTGATAAACAGCTAGAAGAAGATGAAAGACGATGAAAAATAACAAGAAGAAGAATAAAGACAACTAGTAGAGGACGATAGACAACATGAAGAAGATGAAAGACTACCCGTAGAATATGAAAAACAACTAGAAGAAGATCAAAGACAACTTGTAGAAGGTGAAAGATGACTAGAAGAAGATGTAAGACAACAAGTAAAACATGAAAGAAGATGATGAAAGACAACTAGTAGAAAATGAGAAAGATGATACACAATAAGAACAAGATGAAAGACAACGTGAAGACGATGAAAAACAATTTAAAGAAGAAGAAAGACAACTAGTGGATGATGATGGACAACTAGAAGACGATTAAAAACAGATGGAGGAAGATCAAATACAACTAGTAGAAGGTAAAGGACCGTTAGAAGAACATGTAAGACAACTAGTACAAGATTTTTGACAACTAGAAGAATTTGAAATACAATTATAAGATGATAAAAAACAACCTGAAGACAACTATAATAGAAGATGAATGACAAGTAGAAGAAGATGAAAGACAACTAGAATGAGATATAAGACAACTAGTAAAACATGAAAGACAACTAGAAGGTGATGAAATACAACTAGTACAAGATGAAGGACAACTAGTAGAAAATGAAATACAACTAGTAGAATATGAAAGACCACTAGTATAACATGAAAGACAACCAATAGAGCATGAAAGACAACTACAACAAGATGAAAGACAACTAGTAAAAGGTGGAAGACAACTAGTACAAGATGTAAGACAACGAGAAGAACATGAAATACAACTAGAAAAAGATGAAAAACAACATCTAGACAACTAGTAGAAGATGAAAGATAACTAGAACTAGATGAAAGACAAAGTAGAACAAGAAGGACAACCAGTAAAAGGTGATAGACAACTAGAAGGAGATGAAAGACAACTTGAAGACAATGAAAAACAACTAGAAGAAAAAGAAAAACAACCAGTAGAGGATGATAGACAACTAGAAGAAGATGAAAGACAACCGGTATAACATGAAAGACAACTAGTAGAAGGTGAAAGACAATTAGAATAAGATGTAAGCCAACCAGTAAAACATAAAAAACAACTAGTAAAAGATGAAAGACAAGAATATGAAATACAACTAGTAGTAGTAAGATAAACATAAGAAGGTAAAAGACAACTATAAAACGATAAAAGACAAGAAGTACAAGATGAAGGACAAATAGAAGAATATGAAATATAGCGAGAAGAAGGTGAAAGACTACCTGTAAAACATAAAAGACAACTAGTAAAAGATGAAAGACAACTAGAAGGTGATGAAATACAACTAGTGGTAGATGAAAGATTAACAGAAGAACGTGAAAGACAACTATAAGAAGATGAAAGACAAGAAGTACAAGATGAAGGACAAATATATGAATATGAAATATAGCGAGAAGAAGATGAAAGACAACTAGTGGACAACTAGTTGAACATGAATGACAACTAGAAAAGCACGAATAACAACTAGTAAAACATGAAAGACAACCATTACAAGGTGAAATACAACTAGAAGAAGATGAAATACAAGCTGTAGTAGACGAAAGACAACCAGTAGAATATGAAAGACAACTAATACAAGGTGAAAGACAACTAGAAGAAAATGAAATACAACTAGAAGAATATGAAATACAACTAGAAGAACATGAAAGACAACTAGAAGAAGATCAAAGACAACTAGTAGAAGGTGAAAGACTACTATAAAAAGATGTAAGACAACCTATACAAGATGTATGACAACTAAAAGAATTTGAAATACAACTATCCGATGAAAAAAAAGAACCTCTAGACAACTACTAGTAGAAGAATATGAAAAACAACCAGTAGAATAATGAAAGGCAATCAGTACAAGGTGATAAACGGCTAGAAGAAGATGAAAGACAACTTGAAGACGATAAAAGACAACTTGAAGACGATGAAAAACAACTAGAAGAAGAACAAAGACAACTAGTAGAGGACGATAGACAACTAGAAGAAGATGAAAGACTACCAGTAAAATATAATAGACAACTAGAAGAAGATCAAAGACAACTAGTAGAAGGTGAAATACGACTAGAAGAAGATGTAAGACAACAAGTAAAACATGAAAGAAGATGATGAAAGACGACTAGTAAACAATGAGAAAGATGATACACAATAAGAAGAAGATGAAAGACTACTTGAAGACGATGAAAAACAATTTAAGGAAGAAGAAAGACAACCAGTAGATGATGATAGACAACTAGAAGATGATTAAAAACAGCTAGAAGAAGATCAAATACAACTAGTACAGGATTTTTGACAACTAGAAGAATTTGAAATACAATTATAAGATGATAAAAAACAACCTGAAGACAACTAGTAGAAGATGAATGGCAAGTAGAAGAAGATGAAAGACAACCAGTAGAATAATGAACGACAACCAGTACAAGGTGATAGACAGCTAGAAGAAGATGAAAGACAACTAGAAGACGATGAAAAATAACTAAAAGAAGAAGAAAGACAACCAGTAAAGGATGATGGACAACTAGAAAAAGATGAAAGACAACCTGTAGAACATGAAAGATAACCAATAGAACATGAAAGACAACTAGAACAAGATGAAAGACAACTAGTAGAAGGTGTAAGACAACTAGTACAAGATGTAAGACAACTAGAAGAAATTAAATACAATTAGAAGAAGATGAAAATCAACCAGTAGACAACTATTAGAATATGAAACACAACTAGTAGAAGATAAAAGACAACCAATACAATGTGATAAACAGCTAGAAGAAGATGAATGACAACTTGAAGACGATAAAAAACAACTAGAAGAAGAAGAAGAAGAAAGACAACCAGTATAACATGAAAGACAATTAGAACAAGATCAAAGACAACTATTATAAGGTGAAAGACAATTAGAATGAGATGTAAGCCAACCAGTGAAACATAAAAAACAACTAGTAAAAGATGAAAGACAACTAGAAGGCGATGAAATACAACTAGTAGTAGATGAATGATAAACAGAAGAGGGTGAAAGACAACTATAAGAAGATAAAAGACAAGAAGTACAATATGAAGGACAATTAGAAGAATATGAAATACAGCGAGAAGAAGATGAAAGACAACTATTAGACAACTAGTAGAACATGAATGACAACTAGAAGAAGACGAATAACAACCAGTAGAATATGAAAGACAGCCATTACAAGGTGAAATACAACTAGAAGAAGATGAAATACAAGTGATAGACGAAAGACAACTAGTAGAATATGAAAAACAACCAATAAAAGGTGAAAGACAACTAGAAGAAAAAGAAATAGAACTAGAAGAAGATGAAATACAACTTGTAGTTGACGAAAGACAACCAGTAGAACATGAAAAACAACCAATAGATCATGAAAGACAACTAGAAGAAGATGAAAGACAAGCTGGTAGAAGATGAAAGACAACTAGAAGTAATTGAAAGACAACTAGAACAGGGTGAAAGACAACTAGAAGAATATCAAATACAACTAGAAGAAAATGAAAAAACAACAAGTAGACAACTAGTAGAAAATGAAAGACAACTACAAGAAAATGAAAGACAGCTATAAGAAGATTAAATACAACTAGAAGAAGATGAATTACAACTAGAAGAAGACAAATACAACTTGTATTAGATGAAAGACATCTAGTAGAATGTGAAATACAATTAGAAGAAGAGCAGAGACAACTAGTATAATGTTAAACACAACCATTAAAACATGAAAGACAACCAGTAGAATGTGAAAGACAACCAGTATAACATGAAAGACAACTAGAAGAAGATGAAAGATAACTAGTAGGAGGTGAAATACAACCATTAGAAGGTGAAAGGCAGAGTAGAAGATGAAAGACGACGGTAGAAGGTGAAAGAAAACCAGTAGAATATGAAATACAACTAGAATAAAGATGAATGACAACTAGTAGAAGATGAAGGATAACCAAAAGATGATGAAAGACAATCAATAGAACATGAAAGATAACTAGAAGAAGATCAGAGACAATTAGTACAACATAAAAGATAATTAGAAGAAGATGAAAGACAACCAATTATACAAGAAAGACAATTAGAAGGAGATGAATAACAACTTGTAGAAGCTGAAAGACCACTCGAAGAAGATGAAAATCCAATTGAACATGAAACACGAACCAGTACAAGATGAAAGACAACTAGTATGAAATACCTCTAGAAGAATATGAAATACAATTAGATGATGATGAAATACAACTTGTAGACGAAAGAAGTCTAGTAGAACATGAAAAACAACCAGTTCGAGAGACAACTGGAAGAATATGAAATACAAATAGAAGAAGATGAAATACAACAAGTAGACAACCAGTAGAACATAAAAGACAACAAGTACAAGGTGAAAGACAACTAGAAGAAAAATAAAGACAACCAGTTCAAGATGAGAGACAACTAGAAGAAAATGAAAGACAACAAGTACAAGATGAATGACAACTAGAAGAATGTGAAGAAGAAGATGAAGAACAACAAGTACACAACTCGTAGAAAACGAAAGACAACTAAAAGAAGATGAAATTCAACCAGTACACAACTAGTAGAAGATGAAAGACAACTAAAAGAAGATGAAAGAAAACTAGTAGAACATGAAAGACAACCAGGACAAGGTCAAAAAACAGCTAGAAGAAGATGAAATACAACCTCTCGTAGGCGAAAGACAACCACTAGACTACTAGTACATGGTACTAGAAGAATATGAAAGACAACTAGTAGACAACGAGAAAGATAATACACATCTTGAAGAAGATGAAAGACAACTTGAAAACGATGAATAAGAATTAAAAGAAGAAGAAAGACAACCAGTAGAAGATGATAGACAACTAGAAGAAGATGAAAAACAACTAGAAGAAGATCAAAGACAACTAGTAGAAGGTGAAATACAACTAGAAGAAGACGTAAGACAACCAGTACAAGATGTATGACAACTAGAAGAATTTGAAATACAATTATAAGATGATAAAAAACAATTTGTAGACAACTAGTAGAAGATGAATGGCAAGTAGAAGAAGATGAAAGTAACCAGTAGAATAATGAAAGACAACCAGTACAAGGTGATAGACAGCTAGAAGAAGATGAAAGACAACTTGAAGACGATAAAAAACAACTAAAAGAAGAAGATAGACAACTAGAAGAAGATGAAAGACAACCAGTAGAACATGAAAGACAACCAATAGAACATGAAAGACAGCCAATAGAACATGAAAGACTAGAAGGTGGAAGACAACTAGTATAAGATGTAAGACAACTAGAAGAACATTAAATACAACTAGAAAAAGATGAAAAACAACATGTACACAACCAGTAGAAGATGAAGGACAAAGTAGAACAAGAAAGACAACAAGTAAAAGGTGATAGACACCTAGAAGGAGATGAAAGACAACTTGAAGACAATGAAAAGCAACTAGAAGAAGAAGAAGACAACCAGTAGAGGATGATAGACAACTTGAAGAAGATGAAAAATAACCAGTATAACATGAAAGACAACTAGTAGAAGGTGAAAGACAATTAGAATAAGATGTAAGACAACTAGTAAAACATAAAACAATGAGTAAAAGATGAAAGACAACTAGAAGACGATGAAATACAACTAGTACTAGATGAAAGATAAACAGAAGAACGTGAAAGACAACTATAAGAAAATGAAAGACAAGAAGTACAAGATGAAGGACAAATATATGAATATGAAATATAGCGAGAGGAAGATGAAAGACAACTAGTTGAACATGAATGACAACTAGAAAAACACGAATAACAACTAGTAGAACATGAAAGACAACCATTACAAGGTGAAATACAACTAGAAGAAGATGAAATACAAGCTGTAGTAGACGAAAGACAACCGGTAGAATATGAAAGACAACTAGAAGAAAATGAAATACAATTAGAAGAATATGAAATACAACTAGAAGAAGATGAAAAATAACTAGAAGAAGATCAAAGACAAATACTAGAAGGTGAAAGACAACTAGAAGAAGATGTAAGACAACCAGGACAAGATGTATGACAACTAGAAGAATTTGAAATACAATTATAAGATGATAAAAAACAACTTGTAGACAACTAGTACAAGATGAATGACAAGTAGAAGAAGATGAAACAGTAAAATAATGAAAGACAACTAGTACAAGGTGATCGACAACTAGAAGAAGATGAAAGACAACTTCAAGACGATGGAAAACTACTAGAAGAAGAAGAAAGACAACCAATATAGGATGATAGACAACTAGAAAAAGATGAAAGACTACAACATGAATGACAACCAATAGAACTTGAAAGACAACTAGAACAAGATGAAAGAAAACAAGAAAAATGTGAAACACAACCCGTATAAGATGAAACAAAATAGAACATGAAAGACGAAAGACAAAAGTAAAACATGAAATACAACCAATAGAACATGAAAGTCAACTAGAAGAAGATAAAAGACAACTAGAAGAAGATAAAAGACAACTAGTAGAAGGTGAAAGACAATTAGTAGAACATGAAAGACAACCAGCACAAGGTGAAATGCAACTAGAAAAAGATGATAATTTATTATTAGAAATACATAAAATATGTGAAAGTGAATTTCATGTATCTTCTTTGTGTCAAGATGCTTGTATGCGCCTTATGCTCCAACCTGGCAGCTTCACAAAACATTCACTGATGATTTTGTTTTAACTAGAAGAACATGAAAGACAACCAGTACAAGGTGAAAGACAACTAGAAAAACATGAAATATAACTAGAAGAATATGAAATACAACTAGAAGAAGATAAAATATGTATTAGACGAAAGACATCTAGTAGAACATGAAAGACAGCCAATAGAACATGAAAGACAACTAGAAAAAGAGGAAAGACAACAAGTAGAACTAGAAAGACAACAAGTAGAACTAGAAAGACAACCAGTATAAGGTCAAATTCAACTAGAAGAAAATGGAATACAACTAGACGAAGATGAAATACAACCTGTTGTAGACAGAAGACAACCGGTTGAACGTGAAAGACAACTATTACAAGGTACTAGAAGAAGATGAAAGACAACTAGTAGAGCCAGCCTTTTAAATTTAAAGGTAAGTTATTTTAACTAACGTGTGTATGTGTTATTCTTGGCGGAAACTAGAATAAACTTAAACTAAGCAAGTGTGCATAAAATAAATAGAAGAGTAAAGAGACAGTTGACACGAGAGTTGTTTATGGAGTTCGGCACTAACGCTTACATCTCCGGGGCTTCGCGACATTCGATATGGTGCGCCTTTCTTTACCTACTGAGAAAGACAACTAGAAGTTGTAAAAAACCTGTAAAACATGAAAAACAACCAGAAAAAAATGAAATAATATGAAATACAAATAAATGAAAGTGAAATACAACCTGTAGTAGATGAAAGACAACTAGTAGAACATGAAAGACAACCAATAGAACATGAAAAATAATTAGAAAAAGATAAAAGACAACTAGTAGAAGGTGGAAGACAACTATTAAGAAGATTAAAGACAAGAAGTACAAGATGAAGGACAACTAGAAGAAGATGAAGGACAACTAGTAGAACATGAATGACAACTACAAGAATATGAATAACAACCAGTAGAACATGAAAGACAACCATTACAAGGTGAAAGGCAACTAGAAAAAGTTGAAATATAAGTTGTAGTAGACGAAAGACAACTAGTAGAATATGAAAGACCACCAATACAAGGTGAAAGACAACTACAAGAAAATGAAATACAACTAGAAGAACATGAAATACAACCTGTAGTAGACGAAAGACAACGAGCAGAACATGAAAGACAATAAATACAACATGAAAGACAATAAATACAACATGAAAGACAACTAGAAGAAGATGAAAGACAACTAGTAGAAGGTGAAAGACAACTAGAATAGATGAAAGAGAACCAGAAAAAGAAGAACGACAACTAGATGAATATGAAATACAACTAGAAAAGATGAAAAACAACGAGTAGACAACTAGTAGAAAATGAAAGACAACTCGAAGAAAATGAAAGACAGATAGAAGAAGATCAAATACAACTAGAAGAAGATGAAATACCTATATTAGACGAAAGACATCTAGTAGAACATGAAAGACAATGAAAGACAATTAGAAGAAGAGCAAAGACAACTAGTAGAAAGTTAAACACAACCAGTAAAACATGAAAGACAATCAGAAGAATATGAAAGACAACCAGTAGAATGTGAAAGACAGCTAGAAGAAGATGAAAGACAACTAGTAGAATGTGAATTACAACTAGTAGAAGGTGAAAGACAAATAGAAGAAGATGAAAGACAACCAGTATAAGGTGAAAGAAAACCAGAAGAATATGAAATACAAATAGAAGAAGATGAAATACAACATGTTGTAGATGAAATATAACCAGTAGAACATGAATGACATACCACTAGAAGAAAGATGAATGACAACCAATAGAAGATGAAAGAGAACCACAAGAAGATGAAAGACAACTTGAAGGCGATGAAAGACAATTAAAAGAAGATGAAAAAAGACAACCAGTAGAAGATGACAACTAGAAGAAGATTAAAGACAACCACTACAGCATGAAAGACAACTAGAAGATGGTGAAATACAACTAGAAGAAGATGAAATGCAACTAGAAGAAGATAAAATACATCTGTAGTAGACGAAAGACAACCAGTAGAACGTGAAAGACAACTAGTAGAAAGTACTAGAAGAAGATGAAATACAACCAGTAGACAACGCGAAAGATGATAGACAACTAAAAGAAGATGAAAGACAACTTGAAGGCGATGAAAGACAATTAAAAGAAGACAAAAAAAGACAACCAGTAGAAGATGAGACAACTAGAAGAAGATGAAAGAAAACCACTACAACATGAAAGACAACTAGAAGAGGATGAAATGCAACTAGAAGAAGATGAAATGCAACTAGAAGAAGATAAAATACAACCTGTAGTAGACGAAAGACAACCAGTAGAACGTGAAAGACAACTAGTAGAAAGTACTAGAAGAAGATGAAATACAACCAGTAGACAACGCGAAAGATGATAGACAACTAAAAGAAGATGAAAGACAACTTGAAGGCGATGAAAGACAATTAAAAGAAGACAAAAAAAGACAACCAGTAGAATATGAGACAACTAGAAGAAGATGAAAGAAAACCACTACAACATGAAAGACAACTAGAAGAGGATGAAATGCAACTAGAAGAAGATGAAATGCAACTAGAAGAAGATAAAATACAACCTGTAGTAGACGAAAGACAACCAGTAGAACGTGAAAGACAACCAGTAGACAACTAGAAGAAGGTACTAGCAGAAAATGAAAGACAACCAGTAGACAACGAGAAAGATTATAGACAACAAGAAGAAGATGAAAGACAACTTGAATACAATGAAAAACAATTGGAAGAAGAAGAAGAAGAAGAAGAAGAAGAAGAAGAAGAAGAAGAAGAAGAAGAAGAAGAAGAAGAAGAAGAAGAAGAAGAAGAAGAAGAAGAAGAAGAAGAAGAAGAAGAAGAAGAAGAAGAAGAAGAAGAAGAAGAAGAAGAAGAAGAAGAAGAAGAAGAAGAAGAAGAAGAAGAAGAAGAAGAAGAAGAAGAAGAAGAAGAAGAAGAAGAAGAAGAAGAAGAAGAAGAAGAAGAAGAAGAAGAAGAAGAAGAAGAAGAAGAAGAAGAAGAAGAAGAAGAAGAAGAAGAAGAAGAAGAAGAAGAAGAAGAAGAAGAAGAAGAAGAGGAGGAGGAGGAAGAGAAGACATCCAGTGGAAGATGAAAGACAACAATACAACATGAAAGACAACTAGAATAAGATCAAAGACAACTAGTAGAAAGTGAAATACAACTGGAAAAAGATGTTAGAAAACCAATAAAACTTGGAAGACAACCAACAGAACATGAAAACAACTAGAAGAAGATGAAAGACTTCTTGTAGAAGGTGAAAGACAACTAGAAGAAGATGAAAGACAACTACTTCAAGATGAAAGACAATTAGAAGAATATTAAATACAACAAGAAGAAGATGAAAAACTAGTAGAAGATGGAAGACAACAAGAAGAAGATGAAAGACAACCATTCGAACATGAAAGACTTGTACAAGGTGATAGACAACTAGAAAATAAGATGCAAATACAACTAAAAAAATATGAAATACAACTAGAAAAAGATGAAATAAAACATGTAGTAGACAAACAGATAAACATGAAAGACAACCAATAAAACCTGAAAGACAACTAGAAGAAGATTAAAGACAACTAGTAGAAGGTGAAAGACAACTAAAAGAAAATGAAAGATAACCAGTATAAAATGAAGGACAACAAGAAGAAAATGGAAGACAAGTAGTGGAGGGTGAAATACAACTAGAAGAAGATGAAATACAATAATTAGAACATGAAAGACAACCAGTACAAGGTGAAAGACAACTAGAAGAAGATGAAATACAACTAGAAGAATATGAAATGCAACTAGAAGAAGATGAAATACAACATGTAGTAGACGAAAGACAACCAGCAGATAACTAGTACAATGTACTAAAAGATTATGAAAGACATAGTAGACAATGAGAAAGATGATAGACAACTAGAAGAAGATGAAAGACAACTTAAAAATAATCAAAGACAACTAGAAGAAGATGATTGACAACTAGAAGATGATGAAAGACAACCTGTAGAACATGAAAAACAATTAGAGGAAGTTGAAATATAACTAGTAGAAGGTTAAAGACAACTAGAAGAAGATAAAAGACAACCAGTAAAATATGAAAGATAACCAGTACAAGATGAAAAGACAACTAAAAGGCGATGCTATACAACTAGTAGATGAAAGATAACCAGAAGAAGATGAAAGACAACTAGTAGAAGGTGAAATACAACTAGAAGAATATGAAATATAACTAGGAGATGAAATACAATATGTAGTAGACGAAAGATAACTCGTAGAACATGAAAAACAACTAGTACAAGGTGAAAGATAACTAGAAGAAGATGAAATACAACTAGAAGAATATGAAATGCAACTTGAAAAAGATGAAATACAACTACAAATATATGAAATGTAACTAGACGATGATGAAATACAACATGTAGTAGACGAAAGACAACCAGTAGACAACAAGTACAAGGTAGTAGAAGAAGATTAAAGACAACCAGTAGACGATGAGAGAGACAACTAGAAGAAGATGAAAGACAACTTAAAGATGATGAAAGACAACTAGAAGAACATGAAAGACAACCAGTACAAGGTGAAAAAAAACTAGAAGAAGATGACAACCTGTAGTACATGAAAGACATCCAGTGGACTACTAGTACATGGTACTAGAAGAAGATGAAATACAACCCTAGTATGCGAAAGACAACCAGTAGACTACTAGTACATGGTACTAGAAGAAGATAAAAGACAACCAGTAGACAATGTGAAAGATGATACACAGCTAGAAAAAGATGAAAAGTAATTGGAAGACAATGAAAAACAATTAAAAGAAGAAGAAAGACAACCAGTAGAAGATGATAGACAACTAGAAGAAGATGAAAGACAACTAGGAGAAGATCAAAGACAACTAGAAGAAGATGTAAACAACCTGTGAAAGACGAAAGACAACCAGAAGAAAATGAAATACAACTAGAAATATGAAATACAAATAGATGAAGGTGAAATGCAACCTGTAGTAGACGAAAGATAACCAGTAGAACATGAAAGACAACAAATAGAACAAGAAAGATAATTAGAAGAAAATGAAAGACAACTAGTAGAAAGTGAAAGACAACTAGAAGAAGATGAAAGACAACTAATACAAGATATAAGACCACTAGAAGAATATGAAATATAATTAGAAGATGATGAAAAACAACTAGTAGAAGATGAAAGACAACTAAAAAAAGATGAAAAACAACTAGTAGAACATGAAAGACAACCAGTCAAGGTGATAGACAGCTTGAAGAAAATGAAAGACAACTTGAAGACGATGAAAAACAACTAAAAAATTAAGAAAGACAAGCAGTAGAGGATGATAGACAACTGGAAGAAGATGAAAGACAATCAGTAGAACATGAAAGACAACTAATAGAAGGTGAAAGACAACTACAACAAGATGTAAGACAACCAGTACAAGATGTATGACAACTAGAATAATTTGAAATACAATTATAAGATGATAAAAAAACAACCTATAGACAACTAGTTAAATATGAAAGATAAGTAGAAGAAGATGAAAGACAACCAGTAGAATAATGAAAGACAACCAGTACAAGGTGATAGACAGCTAGAATAAGATGAAAGACAACTTAAAGATGATGAAAAACAACTAGAAGAAGAAGAAAGACAACTAGTAGAGCTTGAAGATGATAAATGACAATCAGTAGAACATGAAAGACAACCAGTACAAGGTGAAATGCATTTAGAACCAGTAGAAAATAAAAGACAACTAGAAGAAGAGGAAAGACAACAAGTAGAACATGAAAGACAACCAGTACAAGGTGAAATGCATTTGGAAGAAGATGAAATACAACTAGAAGTAGATAAAATACAACCTATAGTAGAAAAAAGACAACCAGTAGAACGTGAAAGAAAACTAGTACAAGGTTCTAGAAGAAGATGAAAGACAACTAGTAGAAGATGAAAGATAACCATAAAATAAAAGACAACCAGAAGGTGAAAGACAACTAGAAGAAGAGCAAAAATAATTAGTGGAAGGTGAAAGACAAATAGAAGAATATGTGAGACAATCAGTAGACAACTAGTAGAAGATCAAAGACAACCAGTAGACAACTAGTAGAAGAGGAAAGACAACCAGTACAACGTGAAAGATAATTAGAAAAATATGAAATACAACCTGTAGCAGACAAAAGACATCCAATAGAACTTGAAAGAGAACCAGTAGAACATAAAAGACAACTGGAAGAAGATCAAAGACAACTAGAAGAAGATGAAAGACAACCAGTAAAACATTAAAGACAACCAGTATATGTTGGATGACAACTAAAAGGCGATGAAATACAACTAGTAGTAGATGAAAGACAAGTAGTGGAGGGTGAAATATAACTAGAAGAAGATGAAATACAATAAGTAGAACATGAAAGACAATCAATACAAGGTGAAAGACAACTAGAAGCAGATGAAATCCAACTAGAAGAATAAGAAATGCAACTAGAAGAAGATGAAATACATCATGTAGTAGACGAAAGACAACTAGAAGAAGATGAAATACAACTAGAAGAATATGAAATGCAACTAGAAGAAGATGAAATACAACATGTAGTAGACGAAAGACAACTAGAAGAAGATGAAATACAACTAGAAGAATATGAAATGCAACTAGAAGAAGATGAAATACAACATGTAGTAGACGAAAGACAACCAGTAGCTAACTAGTACAATATACTAAAAGATTATGAAAGACATAGTAGACAACGAGAAAGATGATAGACAATTAGAAGAAGATGAAAGATAACTTGAAGATGATCAAAGACAACTAGTAAAAGATGAAAGATAAGTACAAGAAGATGAAACACAATCAGTAAAATAATGAAAGACAACCAGTACAAGGTGATAGACAGCTAGAAGAAGAAAAAATACTAGTAGAGGACGATAGACAACTAGAAGATGATAAAAGACTATCAGTGGAACATGAAAGACAATTAAAAGAAGATCAAAGAAAACTAGTAGAAGGTGAACGACAACTAGTAGAAAATGAAAGACAACTAGAAGAAGAGGAAAGACAACAAGTAGAACATAAAAGACAACCAGTACAAGGTGAAATGCATTTAGAAGAAGATGAAATACAACCTGTAGTAGACAAAAGACAACCAGTAGAACGTGAAAGACAACTAGTACAAGGTTCTAGAAGAAGATGAAAGATAACTAGTAGAAGGTGAAAGACAACTAGTAGAAGATGTAAGATAACCAGAAAATAAAAGACAACTAGAAGGTGAAAGACAACTGGAAGAAGATGAAAATCAACCAGTAAAACATGAAATACAACAGGTATAAGGTGAAAGACAACTATAAGAAGATAAAATACAACTTGTATTAGACGAAAGACATCCTGTTGAACAAGAAAGACAGCCAGTAGAACACGAAAAACAACTAGATGAAGAGCAAAGACAATTAGTAGAAGGTGAAAGACAAATAGAAGAATATGTGAGACAACCAGTAAAACAATAAATACAACCAGAAGAAGATGAAACACAACCAACAGAATGTGAAAGACAACCAGTTGAACATGAAAGACATCTAATAGAAGATCAAAGACAACTACTAGAAGGTGAAAGACAACTTGAAAATAATGTAAGACATAAAGTAAAACATGAAACACAACCAATACATGATGAAAGACAACCAATAGAACATGAAAGACGAAAGACAACCACTAGAAGGTGAAAGACAACTAGAAGAAGATGAATACCAACCAATTGTACAAAGTGGAAGACAACTAGAAGAACATGAAATACAACTAGAAGAATATGAAATACAATTAGAAGAAGATAAAATACAACTTGTATTAGACAAAAGACATCTAGTTGAACATGAAAGATAACCAGTAGAACATGAAAGACAACTATAAGAAGAGTAGAAACAATTAGTAGAAGGTGAGAGACAACTAGAAGAAGAAGTAAGACAACGAGTAAAATAAGAAATACAACCAGAAGAAGATGAAACACAACCAGCATAATGTGAAAGACAACTAGTTGAACATGAAAGACAACTAGAAGAAAATCAAAGACAACTCGTAGAACATGAATGACAACTAGAAGAAGAGGAAAGACAACCAACTAGAAGAAGATTAAATACAATTAGAAGAATATGAAATACAACATGTAATAGACAAAAGACAACCTGTAGAACGTGAAAGACAACTAGTACAAGGTACTAGAAGAAGATGAAAGACAACCAGTAGACAACGTGAAAGATGATAGACAACTAGAAGAAGATGAAAGACAACTTGAAGGTGATGAAAGACAATTAAAAGAAGACAAAAAAAGACAACCAGTAGAAGATGATAGACAACTAGAAGAAAATGAAAAACAACCACTACAACATGAAAGACAACTAGAAGATGATGAAATACAACTAGAAGAAGATGAAATGCAACAAGAAGAAAATAAAATACAACCTGTAGTAGACGAAAGACAACCAGTAGACAACTAGAAGAAGGTACTAGAAGAAGATGAAAGACAACCAATAGACAATGAGAAAAATTATAAACAAGATGAAGAAGATGAAAGACAATTGGAAGACAATTGGAAGGAGAAGAAGAAGAAGAAAAACAACCAGTGGAAGATAATAGACAACTAGAAAAAGATGAAAGACAACAATACAACATGAAAGACAACTAGAAGATCAAAGACAACTGGAAGAAGATGTAAGACAACCAGTAAAACATTAAAGACAATCAATAGAACATGAAAAACAACTAGAAAAAGATGAAAGACATCTTGTAGAAGGTAAAAGACAACTAGAAGAAGATGAAAGACATCTAGTTCAAGATGAAAGACAACTAGAAGAATATTAAATATAACAAGAAGAAGATGAAAAACAACTAGTAGAAGATGAAAGACAACAAGAAGAAATGAAAGACAACCATTCGAACATGAAAGACTTATACAAGGTGAAAGACAACTAGAAGAATAAGATGAAATACAACTAGAAGAATATGAAATACAACTAGAAGAAGATGAAATAAAACCTGTAGTAGACAAAAGACAACCAGTTAAACATGAAAGACAACCAATATAACATGAAAGACAACTAGAAGAAGATTAAAGACAACTAGTAGAAGGTGAAAGACAACTAGAAGAAAATGAAAGATAACCAGTAGAAAATGAAAGACAACTAGAAGAAAATGGAAGACAACTAATATAAGATGAAAGACAACTCGAAGAATATGCAATACAACTAGAAGAAGATGAAAGACAATTAGTAGACAACTAGTAGAAAATGAAAGACAACCAGTAGAACATGAAAGACAACCAGTACAAGGTGAAAGATAATTAGAAAAATATGAAACACAACTTGAAGAAATACAACTTGTAGTAGACAAAAGACATCCAGTAGAACTTGAAAGAGAACCAGTAGAACATGAAAGACAACTGGAAGAAGATCAAAGACAGCTAGAAGAAGATTAAAGACAACCAGTAAAACATTAAAGACAACCAGTATAAGTTGGAAGACAACTAGAACGCGATTAAATACAACTAGTAGTAGATGAAAAGTAATTAGAAGAAGATGAAAGGTAACTAGAAGATAAAAGACAAGTATAAGTAGAACATGAAAGACAACCAGTACAAGGTGAAGGACAACTAGAAGAAGATGAATACAACTAGAAGAATATGAAATGCAACTAGAAAAAGATGAAATACAACATGTAGTAGATGAAAAACAACTAGATGAACATGAAACACAACTAGAAGAAGATGAAATACAATATATTGTAGACGAAAGACAACCATTAGATAACTAGTACAATGTACTAAAAGATTATGAAAGACATATTACACAACGAGAAAGATGATAGACAACTAGATGAAGATGACAGATAACTTGAAGACGATCAAAGACAACTAGAAGAAGAAGGAAGACAACTATTAGAAGATGATAGACAACTAGAAGAAGATGAAAGACAACCAGTTGAACATGAAAGACAACTTGAAAAAGTTGAAATACGACTAGTAGAAGGTTAGAGACAACTAGAAGAAGATGAAAGACAACCAGTAAAACATGAAAGACAACCAGTACAAGATGAAAAGATAACTAGAAGGCGATGATATACAACTAGTAGTAGATGAAAGATAATCAGAAGAAAATGAAAGACAACTAGTAGAAGATGAAATACAACGAGAATAATATGAAATACAACTAGAAGAAGATGAAATGCAACCTGTAGTAGACGAAAGACAACTCATAGAACATGAAAAACAACTAGTACAAGGTGAAAGATAACTAAAAGAAGATGAAATACAACTAGAAGAATATGAAATGCAACTTGAAAAAAATGAAATACTACTAGAAAAATATGAAATGTAACTAGAAGATGATGAAATACAACCTGTAGTAGACGAAAGACAAACAGTAGACAACTAGTACAAGGTAGTAGAAGAAGATTAAAGACAATCAGTAGACGATGAGAGAGACAACTAGAAGAAGATGAAAGACAACTTAAAGATGATGAAAGACAACTAGAAAAATATGAAAGACAACCAACCAGCACAAGATGAAAGAAAACTAGAAGAAGATGAAATACAACATGTAGTACATGAAAGACATCCAATAGATCATGAAAGACAACCAGTAGAAGATCGAAGACAACAAGTAGAAGGTGAAATACAACTAGTAGAAGATGAAAGACAACAAGTAGAAGGTGAAAGACAACTAGTGGAAGATGAACGATAACCAGAAGAAGATGAACGACAACTAGTAGAAGGTGAAATACAACCAGTAGAAGGTGAAAGACAACTAGTAGAAGATGAAAGTCAACCAGTAAAACATGAAATACAACCAGTACAAGGTGAATGACAACCAGAAGTTTATGAAATACAACTAGAAGAAGATGAACTACAACATGTAGTAGATGAAAAATAACCAGTAGAACATGAAAGACAATTAGAAGAAGATCGAAGATAACTAGTAGATGATGAAATATAATTAGAAGAAGATGAAAGACAACCAATAGAAAATGAAAGACAACTAGAAAAAGAATAAAGACAACTATTTGAACGTAAAAGACAACTAAGACAACTTGTATAACATGAAAGACAACTAGTTGAAGGTGAAAGATAACTAGAAGAAGTAGTAAGAAACCAGTAAAACATGAAAAGTACAAGATAAAATATCACTAGAAGAATTTGAAATACAACTAGAAGAAGATGAAATACAACATGTTGTAGATGAAAGACATCCATATGAACATGAAAGACAACCAATGAAACGTGAAAGACAACTAGAAGGTGTTGTCCCTAACGACACCTAAAGGGGAGGGGGCGCGCGGGGGGGGGGGGGGTGAATAGGGTTGTTTAAAATTTAACACCTACAACTTGTGACTATCGGTCGGATAGACAAGTTTCAAAGTCATTTTTGTATTTAACTAATTCAACTAACCTATAAGTTTCAAAGTCGTTTCAAATATTGAAACAATTGATATTAGTTTATTCTGTTAAGAAGTTTTTTTGTCATGTTTTGAGAGCATGAATTATTTATATTGCCTTAAATTGCAAGTATCATATTATTCTCCCAAAATTAAAGAACCCCCATATTTTCTAGTCTCCCATCTTTCCCATTAGTATTTCGTGTTGCTTATGAAATAATATTTAACTCTAAATTAGGGAAAATAACCACAATTAGTTTTCCTTTGAAGTACGATAACCAAAATTGCATGCTGCCCCACAAATGCTGTGGATATATTATCTATTAAAATCAGTGAGGAGCTTTGTACAAGAGAAAACTTTCTGCCTTTTAATTACATTATTTTTATTGTTATCATTATTATATTAATTAATTTTATGGATATGTAAAATTAGATATTGATGAGTAATGATGTTCTTATTTTGTTCAAATTTTTATCTTATTTTCTTTCTGATTTTTTTTTTCATATGTTTGCTTGATGTAATTTGCAAACTTTTGATCCGTAGGTATGCAAGATGCAATGATGGATTTTTAATATGCAAAGCTTTTTAATATGTTGTTGTAACCATTTTGAAATTCTTTTCTTATAAATTTGTTCTTACCATTTTCAATTTTGTGGTGCAAGTTTACAATGTGTACTAATATACTGCTCAATTATGCTATTTTAAACTTTCTAGGATGTAAATAGTAAAATTGATTTTTTCCTTGTCAGAGTAAAAGAGTCAGTAAGAAAAAGAAAATTCTGAAACAAAATATTTTAAGCATCTGTGGATAAAAGGATCTTAAAAAAATCATATGATATTTTAGCTTCATTTGTTTTGAACTACATGTTATTTCTGATGTTTCCAAATTGTTACTGGTACGAGTTGTACCTGTTTTGTTTGTATGACTACATGCTATTTCTTACTAAATATGCCATGCCATGAGCTTATTAACTTATTTTATCTTATCATTTTCCTTATTTTGCTACTGGAGCTTTTTTCCTTATTTTATCATAGTTTCAAACAAAACACAATCTTGCTAGTATTGTCACTTTGTAATTTCTCTAAAACACAACACAAGCTGATGTTATTTAACATACAAATTAATAGACCAAAGTAACACAGAGTATGAATTTAAGCAATTAAGTACCTAGTTCATACTGTCACTCAAAAAAGAAAATTACAACCCTAGTTCATATTTGCCAAAAATGGTACATAAATTCAAAATATGCTGTCATCTTCACTCTCAAAATCAATGTCCTCTTTGTCATTGTGAACTATAGAAACTCATGCTCGACCTTTGCTTGAAATTCCATCGCTGATTCTGTACAATTGAAAAATGAGATAAAATTAATCAATTAAATAATCAACAATGTACAAAGAGAGGCTAACCGGTGTACAAATATGTCATGCAACAATGAGTAAAATCTGAAATAGAAAGAGCAAAACAGAGCTCTTAACTTTGCAACAATAACTAAGGTCCCTACAGTCCAACTAATTAAGCAAAGAACAAGGAAATGAGGTAGAGACCAACATATTCTTAATCTGGCTGTTAGATGCATACCAGTATGGGCTAGTACAGACCATATAGGTTTTAATTTTGCAACAATTGATGAGCTCCCAATTATGCAAATAAATCTTACTAATCTCAACTAATTTGATTTGAAATTGAACTAAAGAGGAAAACCACATCTAGGTTTTTCACAAGCTTTGATTAATTACTGAGAGAGATTGAGATAGAGTGTGTGAGAGAGACGCTAACCAGGAGAGGAGCGATAAGGTGTTAAATTTGTAAGAGAGAATAGATGTAAGAAAACAATTTTATTATTGCAATCTTAATTTCAGATTTTACATATATGTCTATTTATAAAGAAGAACAAAAACTAGCCGTTATACTATTAATTACAACTACCAACCACTAACCACTAACTCCTAGTCTATTAATTACTAACTAGCCGTTATTTACAAATTTGAATTGTAGCCGTTATTTTTAACACTCCCCCTCAAGCTAGGAATGTATATATCGTACAATCCTAGCTTGCTTGTAATTTTCTCGAATGGACCCGGATATAAGCCTTTAGTGAAGATATCCGCGAGTTGATCTTCACTTTTAACGTATGGTGTTTCAATTTCTTTTGCTTGAACTTTTTCTCTAATAAAGTGGCAATCCACTTCTATGTGTTTTGTTCGTTCATGAAACACGGGATTTGAAGCTATGTGTCTTGCCGAATTATTGTCGCAATATATTTTCATCGGTTCTTGAATTTTAAATCCCATGTCCAATAGGAGTTGCTTGATCCATGTTAGTTCACTTGCGGTTGATGCCATGGCACGATATTCGGCTTCGGCGCTTGATCGTGCTACAACATTTTGTTTCTTGTTTTTCCATGTGACTAGATTTCCGCCTACAAATATGCAAAAACCGGTTGTCGACTTTCTATCGAAGCTTCCGGCCCAATCTGCATCGGAATAGCCACATATATCATTAGAATTATTATTTTTCATCCAAATACCCTTGCCGGGATTATTTTTTAAAAATCTCAAAATTCTATTTACGGCTTCTAAATGTGGTGTTCTTGGTGAATGCATGAATTTACTAATTTGACTTACGGAAAAAGAAATATCCGGACGTGTAACCGTTAGATATATCAATTTTCCTACAAGTTTTTGAAATTGATTTATGTCTTTTAAAGGTTCACCATCTTCACTATTTAATTTGCATTTGTTGTCAATTGGGGTAGAGGCCGGTTTACATCCTAACTTACCGGTTTCTTTTAACAAGTCAAGTGTATATTTTCTTTGAGAAATAAAAAGTCCTTTATCCGAAGTGGCTACCTCTATTCCTAGAAAATATTTAAGATATCCTAAATCTTTTATGTCAAATTTTTCTTTTAGTTGTTTCTTAATGTTTTGAATTTGTTCAAAATTATTTCCGGTAATTATGATGTCATCTACATATACTAAAATGAGAGTAGTATTGATACCGTCACATTTTGTAAATAAAGAATGATCGGCATTACTAATTTTAAAATTACAAAAAATTAAATAAGAGCTAAGCTTGCCATACCATGCCCGTGGAGATTGCTTCAATCCATAAATTGATTTATTAAGCCTACAAGCCAAGTTAGAATTTGTTTCCAATTTATGACCGGGTGGTAATGTCATATACACCTCTTCTTCAAGTGTTCCTTGAAGAAATGCATTTTTAACATCCATTTGGTAGAGGTCCCAACCATTGTTTACGGCAATAGAAAACAAAATTCTTACGGTATTCATTTTTGCAACCGGTGCAAAGGTTTCGTTATAGTCTATGCCATAGGTTTGGGTGAATCCTTTAGCTACAAGTCTTGCTTTATACCTTTCTATGGTTCCATCACTATTATATTTGGTTTTATACACTCATTTACAACCAACCGGTTTTTTATTTTTTGGTAGAGAAACAATATTCCAAGTTTTATTTTGTTCTAAGGCTTTTAATTCCTCATCCATAACCTTACACCATATTGGACATTTAATTGCTTCTTGGTAATTTTTTGGTTCTAATACTTTTTCAATACTAGTGAGAAATGTATGGTATTCGGTTGAGATGTTGTCATATGAAACAAAATTTTCAATTGGATATTGTACCGAATATGTCACATAATCTCTAAGTCTAGTTGATGGTTGTCGTTCTCTAGATGATATTCTTCTAATCGGTAAACTTTCTTCCGTTTCATTTTCATTTATGTCATCATTAGTTTCATTTTCTTGCTTATTTTCAACTTGATGATTATTTCTAGGAATAAAACTCAAATCATCTAAGTAAGGTAAAACTATATTGTCATTTAAATGTGTTTGATGAAATATTTCTTTTTCTTTGAAATATGGTTCATTTTCAAAAAATGAAACGTTTCTAGAAAGATATATTTTTTTATTAATTGGATCATAGCATTTATAACCCTTTTTATAAGATGAGTATCCTAAGAAAATAGTTTTTTGTGATACAAAATCAAGCTTGTCATTTCTTTTGATATGTACGAAACTTGTACAACCAAATACTCTAATATGGTCATAAGTGATTTTTTGTTGATAAAGAATTTCTAATGGACTTTTGTTTTCTAAAATAACACTAGGTAATCTATTGATTAAATGGGTGGCACAAAGTACGGCATCCGACCAATAAATTTTAGGAACATTATTTTGAAATAATAAAGATCGTGTCATTTCTAATAAATGTCTATTTTTCCTTTCCGATACACCATTTTGTTCGGGAGTATTGATACAAGTTGTTTGATGTATAATACCCTTTTCTCTAAAGAGACTTGAAAACTTCCTATTTATAAACTCGGTTCCATTATCCGATCTAAAGATTTTTAATTTTGCATTAAATTGTGTTTCTATGAGACATAAAAATTCATAAAAACAATCAAACACTTCATCTTTGGATTTAAGTAAAAATAACCAAGTTGCTTTTGTAAAATCATCAATAAATAAAAGAAAATATTTGAATCCATTATATGAATCTATTGGGGCCGGTCCCCATACATCGGAATGTACTAAATCAAAAGGAGCTTTACTTTTGCTCGTAGAAAGAGAAAAAGGAAGCTTTGTTTGTTTTGCTAATTTGCAAATTTCACAAGTAGTACAATTTAAACTTTTAAAATCTAAAATACTATTTAAAATCTTGTCGGAAGGATGCCCAAGTCTCTTATGCCAAATATCAGAATTAACGACTTTTGCGGAAGCACAAAAATTTAATTTGGAGTTCAAAAGATAATGTCCATTTTCTAGAAATCCTTCACCAATCTTGACCCCGGTTTCCCGGTCCTGAAATACAACGTTTTTACAAGAAAATATTGCATTACAATTTAATTCTTGTGTTAATTTATTTACAGAAATTAAGTTTACGGGAAATGTTTCTAAATATAAAACATTTTTAATTTGTTTATTGCATAGATTAATTTCTCCTACGCCATTTATTTTTGCCTTCATACCATTTGCAACCAATACAAAATTATTACCATTGGTCGGGTTGAGGTTTGACAGTAGTTGTTTATTCCCAAACATATGATCTGTTGCACCACTATCTATAATAATTTGATTAAAAAAGAAATTTTTTGAGTTAGAAGCAATACCACATATGCTGGGATTGTTTTGATTGTTCATTATCGCACAGAACTGCTGAAAATACTGCTGCATTTGATCTCCAGGCCTTGACCCGCTTGAAAATGACCCATTTGCGCCAAAATTAGCCTCTGACCCGTTCCAGGATGACCCGCCAGCGCCTGACCCGTTCCAGAGTGACCCGCCAGCGCCTGACCCGTTCCAGAGTGACCCGCCAGCGCCTGACCCGTTCCAGGATGACCCGCCAGCGCCTGGAATGGAGGGTCCATTTGGTGTCTCCTTATTGGGTCCGCCAGGGTTGGAATTGAATCCATTAGTAGTTTGGCTAGTGTTATTGGGTCCGAATCCATTTCCAGACGAACCCACTAGCCCATTAAGTCCTTTCTCTTCAACAGAAGCTACATAACTTCTGTTTTTTTCACCATTTTTTTCCCAATTTCGATTCTGATCATTTCCCTTCCATTTTTTTGGTCTAAGATGGGGATAGAGGTGCCAACATCTATCTTGAGTGTGGCCATCTTTTTTACAGTGGTTACATTTTTCATTTTTTGATTGATTTGGGCGATTTTGAAAGCTAGGGTTTTGATTAAAATTGAAATTTTTTACGGTTAAGCCATGGGTCTCGTGTCCCTCATGGCTTACAATCTGACCATTCATGACAATTCTCCTACTTTCCTCTTGTTGAATTAAACTTTTAATTTGAGAATAAGATGGAAGAGGTACCGTGGTCATGATTTGAGATCTTACGGCTTCATAACTCGGGTTTAGACCCGCGAGGTACTGAAAAATATCGTCCTCCTCAGCTCGTTTCTGAAGTGTGGCCAAATCTGTTGTAAACGGCCGGTAAGATTGAAGTTCATTATTTTTTTTCTCAAGAGCACTAAGGTAGTCAGTGTGACTTCTTGACCCTTGTTTTTCTTGTTGAATCTCCTGCATAAGTTGATAAATGTGAGAAAAATTATTTTGTTGACCATACATACTTTTTACCGCTTCCCATAGTTCATGTGCCGCTTCGGCCAACGTGAAGAGTTCGGATACGGCCGGTTCCATGGAGTTGAGTAGTAAGGTAACAATTCTGTCATTCGTAGTTCTCCATTTTTTTGTTGCTATTGTTTCTTCGGGTGTTATCTTGCTTGTGTTTGCAATTTCTGGTTTTTTCTCTTCACCCGTAATGAATTCTAACATCTCTCGACCACTCAGGGCTCTGGATGCTGCCCTTGCCCATGACACATAATTTTTTCCATTGAGCAAGGTATTTGTTAGCTTCGAGAAGTTCGCTGCTTCTTCTTGAGCCATTTTCTTTTTGCTGAAATTTGTCACGCGTTTTCGATTTTTCGGTCACAGAGAACCTGGCTCTGATACCATGTTAAATTTGTAAGAGAGAATAGATGTAAGAAAACAATTTTATTATTGCAATCTTAATTTCAGATTTTACATATATGTCTATTTATAAAGAAGAACAAAAACTAGCCGTTATACTATTAATTACAACTACCAACCACTAACCACTAACTCCTAGTCTATTAATTACTAACTAGCCGTTATTTACAAATTTGAATTGTAGCCGTTATTTTTAACATAAGGTGTGGCCCAACAGTGGAATCTGAGATATGAGCGGGAAGTAAAACACCATTTTTATTTCCCAAAGCACCGTAGCATCACTCTCTCTCTCTCTCTATATATATATATATTCTATAATTCATTAATTCAGATAAAAACAGAGTATAGAAAACAGTAATTATACCATGATCTACTGTGTAAATACTGTCCAGCTGGTAACTTACTTTTTGCTCAATCAAACATGCAACAACGGATTTGCTGTTGTTATATTCTAAATCTCATCAATAACATTCAATTGACAGCACGCTGTGGTGTTGTGCAAGTACGTACTTAGATCACTGCTAAGGTATCTGAATTAATTTCCTAGGGATTATATATATTTGTTGGTTGATTCCAATCATAAATATAAGGTAACATTATATCTTGTAGCAGAATACTTTTAAATCAAAATGGTTGTGTTTATATTTATTTTTTTTGAAGGTTGACAGTAAAGCTGCCAACAATATATTGATAAATAAAATGTTTAATTACAAAGCAAAGCAAGTATGCTAAGGTATCATCTTGACATTATTTTAACATAAGGTAAAACCCGCTAAACCAGTTCCCACCCGGAAGCTCTCATATGCTGCTGAATTCTCGTGCCCCTACCCGAGCTGAGACCAGAATTGAATTTCCAGAGTTGTAGCATTAATTAAAAGCTGCACCGGTTTAGCCTGATTAGAAAAGAACCGCCTGTTCCGTTCTCGCCAAAGCGCCCATACTCCTGCCGCCCAAACTCTATTCCATTGCGATCTTATCTTCGCGGAGCCTTGGGGACAGTTGAGATCCCATCTGTCGACAATTTTACCACCCTGTTGGATATTCATGTTGTAATGCGCGAAGAGGCCTGTCCAGAACCTAGTTGCGTACCGACATCGCCACATGATATGATCCCTTGTTTCCAGTAACTGAGAGTCGCAAAGCTGGCACCCTGGATGGACCGTGCATCCTCGAAACCAGAGTACTGACTGTGTAAGGATTTTATTTGCCAGCATGAGCCAAACGAAGAGCCTGACCTTCATTGGGATTTTGATTTCCCATAACGGTCTGTGATAGCTGGAAATTACCCCTTTCTGATGTAACATTCGGTAGGCAGAAGCGCAGGTGAAGGATCCGGATGGTTCCCAATTCCACCGGAGCTCGTGATCCATTCGAGTTGAGCATGAGTAAAAAGGAATCAAGGAAGATAAAACCTGGAGAAAAGGTGAGTCGGTGGCGTATGTATGAATGTGGGATGAGTTGGATACGCCATGCAGCCTATTAATTGTGGATGCCCATAAACTGTTCGGTTTTGATTCCAAACGCCAAATCCATTTTGTCAGCAGCGCCTCATTCTGACAATTAAGATCGATTATTCCCAGACCCCCGTTTTCCTTCAGAGTGCACACCTTTTCCCAATTGACGAGACAGTTGATGCTTTTGCAGGGGTCATTAGCCTTCCATAGAAAATTCCGCCGCATCTTGTCTATATGTTTGATGACTCCCTTTGGAACCTTCAAGGCCTGCATGTAATGCAGTGGCATGGCCGAAAGCACTGCTTTGACTAGGGTGACTCTACCTCCGTATGACAGGAAGTTCGATGTCCAACTCTCCAGTCGGTCCTGAACTGCTTCCAACATAGGCTGAAAATCCATCTTTCTTGGTTTCCTGACCATCAATGGTAATCCTAGGTATCTGATTGGTAGCTCAGCTCTTGTTGCCGGTAGGATTTGCTGTATCGGTGCGATAAGGTCGGAAGGAATTGCGATTGGAACGAAGGATGACTTAGCCGGGTTGATGCGCAATCCCGAGAGCTTGGAGAAAACCAAAAGGACCTGAGAGATTACCCTCAATGTAGTTGGGTTTGCCTCAGTAATTATGAGGGTGTCGTCCGCGTATTGGATAGTTTCTGGTGGAAGTATCAGATGCGGCGGCATAAGCTGCTGTGCATTCTTCAGAAAACTGGTTAGGGCATCCGCCACTAGAATAAATAGCATCGGGGATAGGGGGTCACCTTGTCGAAGGCCTCGCTTGTGAGGGAAGGAGGGTGTGTGTGAGCCATTAACCTTTATTGAAGAGGAGGATGACTGGAGGATGTTCAAGACAGAAGAGATCCAGGCAGGCGGAAAACCCCTCTCAATCAGAAGGTTTACCAAAAAACACCAGTTCACCGTGTCAAAGGCTTTCTCGAAATCCACTTTGAAGATAACCGAAGGAATCTTTCTTGTGGAGAGGAACCCTAGGAATTCTCTGGCGGAGAGGAATGATTCCATAAGGGACCTTTCTTTGACAAAAGCAGTCTGACTTGGGGAGATAAGCTTTGAGAGCAGCGGTTGGAGTCTGTTGGCAAGGATTTTAGGAAAGAGTTTTGCAATGGTGTTGATAACGCTGATGGCCTGTAGTCCGAGATGTGGATCGGGTTCTTCTTTTTCGGGAGCAAAGTTATGGAGGCCTTATTAATGCATCGTAATGAGGTACGGTTTTGGTGGAAATCCATGACGAGATTAACGATATCCGTCTTGACCGTATCCCAGAAGAAGAGGAAGAATTCCACCGGAATGCCATCCGGACCGCTAGCCTTCCCTCGTGGCATGCCCTTCAATGCCGACAGGATTTCTGGTTCCGTAATGGGGTCGTCGAGGCAACGGAGATCCGCTGTTAATGCCGGACCGACTTTCCCCCTTAGATCGAAGTGACCCGCATGTGGTGGTGTGCACCCTAGAATTCCTTTGAAGTGGTTGAGAAGTAGGATAGGTAGATCTGGACTGCTGACCCCCACTGGGTGCAACGAGCCATTGTCAGCATTTTGGGAAACTGTGATTATTTGGTTCTTGTTCTTTCTACCGTTGGCCACTGCATGAAAAAACTTAGTGTTTTTATCCCCCAGTTTGAGCCATGTACAGCCTGAGCGCTGTCTCCATTTCTCCTCCTTGTCAGCCGCCAGCTGATAAATATGTTCCCGTAATCGGATCCGCAGGGCGAATTCCATGGAGTTGAGTTGCCGCTTCTCCTCTACCCTATCAAGCTGTTGCAAAACCCATTTGGAGCGGGTGAGGTATGTATCTCTGTTAGCGAACTTCATCTGGGCCCAAATGCGTAATTCCCTCTGAACCTACATACCCACTAACTCGAAACACATCTTTCCTAGATTATCGTTCGGAGGTAGAGTACGGTTTGTTGAGTCTATTCCTTTATTCCACAATCTAGACGTCCAACGGCTGAACTTAATTCTCTAGAGTAGAAAAATTAGATTTAATATGTAAAAAATACAATATTAAATTTATAATAAAAAGAATCTCTCTAATAACATATAATTAAAATTCTACATCTTTTCAGGATTCCAACCGTCAATTCTATAAGCAAAATTGATGTAATGGCATAAAATTGTGCAGGAAGCAGTTCTGAGTTATGACCATAACCTCACTCATCCACGTGCGTGCGGGTCAAGAATGTGATCCATTTTGGCCACGTTCTCTAACCCGCCATTGCCCAAAACATGGTGGTTTGGGATCCGGTACAACCCAGAAGTATGCTGACAGGTCCTCTGTTATGCTTATGCAATTCTTATTATAGTCATATCTTGTCTGTTTTTTTAGTCTGATTTGATCCGTTTTCGAGTTATATCGATGTATTCTTGTAGAAAAGAAAATAAAAATACATTTCATTATTTGAAAATATCATTTTCACAAATTTATTTTAATTTATTCCAATAGAATTGATATTGTTGAATTTATGCTACAAGAGGATTTGGTGTAGAGATTTTGACATAGCAGTTTTTTATTCATCCGGCGTATAAACAATAAAGTTAAAATAATACTGCATAAACTAAAAACTGCTCTGTCAAAAACTGCACGAATTAAAAACAAATGCTCTAAGACTGTTGAAAGTGCTGAAAATTTTATACAAGTACCGAAATATTTAGTGTCATGCATTTAACCTACTTATTCAGTACTTAAAAAAAAACATTTTTTAGTTGATTGAACGTACGTACATAATTAAAATTGTCAAACTTATTAATTGTGTTGTACAAACTTTTTATAATCAAAGTAGACTAAAAAAGAATTCGAATAATAGTTCTATCATGTTTCGGAATTTCCTGCCTCTAAAGTCACTAACACGTGAATTTGGAGTGGGTTTTTAACATTTAAATATTAAATATAATTTTACCTCAAAACTCACATCGGACTCACGTGTCAGTGACTTTAGAGACAAAAATGTTCTGGATTCAGTTCTCTTTAAGAAACCACTTTCCTTAGAGTCTCTTTAGACCTTTCTGGGTTTTTTATTGACAACTTTGCTCCTGCACATTAAGGAACTTTCTTTTTATAACATTTTCTTTTTTCTTTTTTCTCTTTCTTACCTGCACGGAACCTAGGTTCGAAAAAGCACACTGCCTCCTCCTTTTGACCAAAATCAATAGTCCTTCGACAGCTAGCTCGTAAATCTAACGCCATCAATAACTTCGCACTGAGACGCTCTATCTTTTAACATCCATTTTGATGGGTGCTAAACGTAACGTATCTTTCCTAGGACTGCAAACGGATTAATTATGGCTTTAGCCCTTCCCTTTAGCCCTTAGCTTTAGCCCTTTTCCCGGCCATCTCCACCACAACACCACCGTCTTCCCGATGATCACCTAACCCCTTCCTCATACATGGATTCCGACTATTCTCCGTTGCTCCAAATTCCGACTCAATACTGCTTTCTACCAACGCTGGACATGCACGGTGGCATAGTACAAGACCTCAATAACTCCGTTCTTCTCTATTCCGCGGAGGAGGTGCCTACACTTACCACGTCACAGCTCACCGGCCTGCTCATAACCCGTTATGGTGGTACGTCTTTTGATTGGCGAATCAGATCTGTTCACCGAGGTTACCTAATCTACATCCCCACTTGGCTCTATCAAGATGAACTCCAACTTGATTCCCATTTCTGGGAACGCCATTCCTTCTTCCCCCACCCATGGCAGGCTCTCAATGGGTCCATCTCGCTACCCCCAATGCATCGGGTACACCTGACCATTCTCGACTTTCCGATAGATTTCTAGAATCCCTTCTATGTCCGACATGCAATGGCCCCAATTGGGTTGCTTACAGGCATTCGGAGGGAATGTGTAAATGGGAATGACTCAACGGCCCTCCGTCTTTCACTTGATACCCCCGACTCCAAATTGGTCCCGCATAACATTCGAGTAGCTCACCAGGGCCAATGGACCGATTGCCTGGTCTTCATGGAGGGGCGACCCAACCCATTTAGCAGTCACCCTCCGCCGCCCCCGAATCCGCCTGAAGAGGATCGGTCACCTGCAAATCATCCAGAGTCTCAAATCGCAGCTCCGCTTCAGCCCAATTATATCCCGCCATGGAGACGACGCACACTCAATGTGCAGCTTCCCCCAAATGACCCCTCTCGAAGAGGCGCACCGGCTGCACTGGATTCTGATCATGGGTTTAGGCTCACGGTCCAAACCTGTGAACCGAGTCCTATCAAGAAAACCACAAAACGATATCCTGACACTGGAACAAAACAGCTGAGTCGGTCAGACCTGCCTCAACAACAGAGTACGGCTCAACCGCTCACTCTTCTACATCACCTTCCCCCCGATCATTACAGACAATCTGGTGCATACACGTGCCCCCCCACCTCTAATCTAAGGGCGCCAGAAAATATCATTTGGGACACCCCGCCTGCACCTCACTGCCACAAACGACTCACCCTACCTCTATCACACTACCCCCAGGTACTCGTTCCCCACAAAAAGACACAATCTGGAACCTTCTACCCTCTCACAAACCAATTATACACCAATACATCACCCCCTCTCATAATCCCAAAGACAATTCATAACCGATTCACCTCACGTGCCTCTCCTCCCCTGAGAATCATCCCATTCGTACAAATCCCACTTCACCAAATTCACTTTTTCATATTACTATTACCCACACTAACTCTCTCTACCATCTCCCTCTATCTATCTCCTCTCTGTTACCTCACAACTCCCGCAAATCCAATGTCTACCTTGACGGAGGAAGATGAAGCGCTTATTCAGCGCTTCATTGGCCTTCACACCGATGAGCAACAAGCCTCCCCCCTACGTTTACCAGCCAGAGCTACGGCTAGCACGGACTGGTCGCTCTGTCTTCTCACTCGCATCCTTTCAGACCGCAATGCCATTGAAGCCCAGTTTCAACTAGATATGATGAAAGCCTGGAACTCTCACCCTAGCACCTGCTTCAGAACAGTGGAAAAAAACTGCTTCCTCATCGAATTCCAAGAGCTACATGAACTGCAACTGGCCTTACAGGGTGGACCTTGGACATTTCGGGGAGACCTCATTGCGATAAAGAAACTCTTATCGGGCCAAGACCTCAAGTCCTCTGCCATCACCCATGCCCATCTGTGGGTTCAACTATTCAATTTCCCCCTTAAGGCTTTTACCGAAGAGGGTATTTTACTGGTGGCTAAGGAGGTTGGGCTTCCCGTGTCGGCCCCAATCGAAGGCTATGTCAGTGGTAGACGGTTCTATAAGGTTAAGCTCAGGATTGATCTATCGCAATCTCTCCGTGACAGGGTCAGAGTCACCCAC
Source organism: Carex myosuroides (assembly GCA_028015225.1). Lineage (NCBI taxonomy): Eukaryota > Viridiplantae > Streptophyta > Magnoliopsida > Poales > Cyperaceae > Carex > Carex myosuroides. The sequence continues at coordinate 14,278,500 of CM051466.1, forward strand.
CCATCGCTTGGAGACCTCATTATATACTGCGTCTTTGAAAAAGTACATCGAATTTGTACTTTCTGTGGTCAACTGGGCCATATTCTTACAACTTGTCCAGATCACAGCAGGTTATCTGCTATCCTTGCAAGTCCGGAAGGGGAAGAACGCCTCTCGGCAAAACAGATCCTAAACCCAACAAGAGGTCCATGGATTACTAATGTCACTCTTATCCCCCGAAATCACCCCATGGACACAAGGGGAAGCCTTAAAAGACAATTTTCTCATACTCACCCCCAAAGCCCTGAGGAAAGCTTCGGCCCAAATGAAGCCCAGAACAATGACAACGAGCATTTAAACTACACGGTCGCTGTTTTAGGGGGGGAAGCAGCGTCAGGTCCTTCGTCCTCTCACGAATCTTTCAAAAGGCCAAAGCCGGCGGGGCAGGAACCGCTGGCAGGATATATATGAGTGTTTTGGCCTGGAACTGTCGGGGCAGTGGAGGCTCGACAGTTCCGACGCTTAGCAGGTACCTCCAATGCACAGGAGCAAAACTGGCTTTCATATCGGAGACTCGGTGTGGCTCCCACCGGGCTTCTCAGCGTATTAAACGGCTGCCTCTGAACAACTCAATTGTGGTGCCATCCCGTGGCCGATCGGGGGATTATGGATGCTTTGGGATAGTGAGAATCAAGTGTCCCTTATCTCCAAATCTAGCAGCATGATTGCTGTAATGGTTAAAGGCAAAGGGCGTTCTCATGACTGGAAACTCATCGCGATTTATGGTGACCCCAAACGGGCCACCAATCCGCTATTATGGCAGGAGATTGATGGTATACTTGCGGATGATAACACACCGGCTATAGTAATAGGGGACTTCAACGCGATTGCTGCTATGAATGAAAAATGGGGGGGCTTGGAAGTTTTCAAATCGGGCAATATGGCATTCCGCAATTGGATGCACGAATCGGGCCTAGTTGACTTGGGTCATCGGGGACCCGCATACACCTGGTCAAACAAAAAGGGTGGGCATCTCAACATCAGCGAAAGGTTGGACCGGGCACTAGGCAATCTCAATTGGACTCTTCAGAATCCAAATTCAGCGGTATTCCACCTTCCTAGGTTCAATAGCGATCATCTCCCGATCTTATTGAGACCAGATAAGCAAAGAAAACCGGTCAGACCCCCTTTTCGGTGCGAGAATTGGTGGCTTCTCCGCCCGAATTTCCATCAGGTCTGTGAGGCCTCAGTCGAACAACAACCGAGATCATGGAGGGACTTCCAGAATCAATTCAAGAAGGAGGCACAAAAATGGGTCAAGAAGAATAAAACCCCAAATCAAATGCTTAAGGTGGTCGAGCACAAAATGCTGCTTTGCAACTCTTCACAGCCAGATAGAGTATCACAACAGGAGGAGAAAAATTTGCAGCTCGAACACGAACGGTGCCTACTTATGCAAGAGATGCACTGGCACCAGCGGTCTCGGATAAAGTGGGCAATGTTCGGCGATAGAAATTCATCCTTCTTCCATGCTTCTGCCGTCACTAGAGGGAGAAGGAACTCTATCGGGTCCCTCTTCTTACCGGGTTCTGGCTGGATAACGGGTGAGCAGCAAATTAAGAGGGCTTTCGTTGCACATTTCCGAGATATCTTCAAAAAAGATATCCGAACTCCTGTGATGGAAGCATACGGCCCAAATTTATTATATCATCTCCCACAGATCCCTGCCTTCATTGGGCCGACCCTAGATCAAATCCCAACTGAGGCAGAAATTAGGAAAGTGGCAATGGACCTCGGCCCGCATAAGGCTGCTGGGCCGGATGGCTTCAACGCCTACCTCCTCCAACAACAGTGGCAGCTGCTGGGTCCGATAGTTACCTCTGAAGTCCGCCAGTTCTTCCTCTCTGGGGTAATGCCAGAGTATGTCTCCAGAACAAACCTCGTCCTTATCCCAAAAACTCCAGACCCTGCCAGAGTGACTGACTTTCGCCCGATTTCAGTGTGCAACGTCGTCTACAAGATAATTTCCAAGATCCTCACAGCCCGACTTCGGCCGTATGTGGCTGCCTGCATTTCCCCTTCTCAATCCGCCTTTGTCCCTGGTCGGGAAATCTCCGACAATGTCATCTTGATTAGGGAAATACTTCACTCCTTTAAATCATCTTCTTACTCAAACCGGGATTTTTGCTTGAAAGTTGACCTATCAAAGGCCTTCGACCGTATGGACTGGAACTATTTGGAATCCGTTCTACCACTGTACGGTGTCCCCCAGCGAATGACCACATGGATCATGGCATGTGTTAGATCGGCCACATTCTCAATCGTTCTAAATGGAATGGGAGGGGGTGGATCTTTCAAGCCGCAATGTGGTCTTCGCCAGGGATGCTCTCTATCCCGTACCTCTTCATCTTTGGTATGGACCTCTTGTCACGCCACCTCTCGGCATTGGTATCTCAGGGGCTTTTGTTGGGAGTTCGGATGGCACCCACTTGTCCACCTTTAACAAACATACTCTATGTGGACGACTTATTACTCCTGGGAAAGGCCAGCATCCAAGAAGCGCAACAAATCAGACAGGCATTACAAGTTTTCTCATCAGTGTCGGGTCAGCAAATTGGGCCCCATAAAAGTTCCATTTGGTTCAGCTGCAAAACCCCACCTCAAGATAAACAAAGCATAGCGACTATCTTTCAGGTTAGTCAGGAGGCGGTATCTGCCAAGTATCTCGGTGCTCTGGTTACAACAAAAGCCCAGGCATTTGATTTTCTGATAGAATCTTTCTCCTCCCGACTCAATTCGTGGAAATCCAAATTGCTAACTCAAGCCGGCCGCCTCGTGCTCATCAAGAGTGTCTTACTGGCAATCCCTATCTATTTCATGGCCACAACCATCATTCCGCAAAGAATTCTAGATAAGTTAACCTCTCTCATTAAGAAATTCTTTTGGGGAAAGACTGACAAACAGAGGTATATGGCACTACTTGCTTGGGATAAGGTGGAGGCTCCGACTCTCAATGGGGGTTTGAACCTGAGAAATCTCAATCTCATGAATCGGGCATTGCTCATGAAAATGCTCTGGAAAATGGCATCGGCCTCTGAGGCAATGTGGACTCAGCAATTAAAGGGCAAGTATCTACCTAGAAGTGATCTCTGGCACAGTAAAAGAGGCTCCAAATGCACAGCTTTTTGGCGGGGTATTCTGTCTTTAAGAGATGATTTGGCTCCGATAATCAACTGGAAAATTGGCGATGGAGATACCTGCACAATATACGCACAACCGTGGTTCCCCGGTTCTCTCTTGCACATGCCACAGACTCAAGCAGACCGACACTACATGGTAAACCAGTTGGTGGATGAGGAGTCAGGCACCTGGAATGTGGATATGATTTCTGGGAGATTTGGGTATTCGGTGGCATTGCATATAGTGGCCAACATTCGACCACCAACACCACAAGGGGGTCCAGATAGGCTTATTTGCTCCCTAAATCAACATGGTGGGTTCTCAGTTAAAAAGGCCTATGCACGATTGAGAGAGAAAACAACACCACCAGAGGCTGACAGTCAGGCCGGACCTCATCCCAGCTTGCTGACAATGTGGAAGCACATCTGGCAAAGAAATGATTTGCCTCCTAGAATTCGCCTTTTCGTCTGGAAACTGGCACATGGAGCTATCCCGCTCGGCAAAATTATGGCAACCAGATTGCGCAGGGGAGACCCAACGTGCTAATTATGTGGTCAGGCGGAAGAAGATGTTAACCACATGGCATTCCACTGTCACTTTGCGCGAGCCTGTTGGCTGGTAGGGCCCCTGGCAATCCGTACAGACGGGCTCCAACTACCGTTCAGGGAACTACTACAATACTTAATAGACCAGGTCCCGCCGGAGCTCTGGTTCGAGGTACCAATTTCCCTGTGGTCTATCTGGCGATGTCGGAATGACCTCGTTTTCCAGGGGAAACCAGCAACATTGCAAGCTTTCAACACATATGGGTCTCTAATCCGAACCGAGATGCTAATAGCAAACTCTGCAGGTACCCCAAAACGAACACCTCAAAACAGCAGCTCTCCTCAACCTGACAAAAGCTCACTTACCTGTCATGTAGATGGTTCCTGGCTCTGGGGTTGGTTGGGAGGGACTGGGTTCATAATCCAACAGGGGGGCTTGCTCGAGGCATACGGAACAGCAAGGGTTACAGCCTGCTGCCCTCTACAGGCCGAAGCAATGGCCCTATTGCAGGCGGTCCAATATGTCATCTCCCAAAATCACTCCCAATGTGCCTTTCTATCCGATTGCAAAACTTTGGTGGATAGCTGCACAGATCTCGGACCCCCTACCGACGTTGATTGGAGGGCTCACAGAGAAATATTTCAAATCTGGAAAACTCTAAAGGTTTACCGGGGACTTTCTTGTGTTTATGTCAACAGACTTCAGAACGAGCAAGCTGATATGCTGGCAAAGAGGGGGACAAAAACTGGGGACTCCTATTTGGGGTACACTTACCCACTCTTCCCGGAATAGATGTGCTTAGTTCATTACTTAGTTTAGAGAATTGAGAAAAAGGATGCATGTTTATCCTATTTTATCTTTATGATTACTAGTTCAGTTAGCTTATCAGGAATGACTTGTACTTGACAGCCTACGGGCAGGAATTAATCAAAAAAAAAAAAAAAAAATTTTGATGGGTGCTCCTCCGCGACTTCTCTTTGTGAATTCTCTAACGGCATGTTCTTTTTAGTTTTTGGATTTCGTCCAATTTTTTGGATTTCTTTTAATTTCTCTTGTGCTTATTACGATCAAAGATCTGATTTACAGATGTTTCTTTTCAAATGTTTAGGTCCTTTTTTTGTTTCTTCGTGAATTTTCTAATTACAGCCATATTTTTTGTTTTGTTCTAAATCAATATGCTAAAGTTAAATTACTTGCTAATATCGGTTTGGTGATCTCGTGCTGGAATTTGCTATGAATTTCTTGATTTGCTGGAACAATGGACATCTAGCATGTATTAATTGGTATGTTAGGCTATACTTCAGAATTAGAGAGTGAAACCTCATTAATGGAAGGGGAAGGGAAGAAGACGGGTGGTGAGTCTCATCTCCGCACAATGATCTTACATTCCGATTTGAGGGTGAAAGATTTCCTCAAAAATCTACACATTCCTCACCTCGTCTCCCCTCTGCACAATAACTGCTCCCCTCCATTCCCTCTCCGATTCTCTCTTTCTGGAGCAGGTGAAGTCGCACCTAATCGGGCGGGCTGGCGACGTCTCTCCTCCGCACAGTGATTTCTCCTTCCCCTCTCTCCGTGTACCCTCTTGTGGAGCTGAGTCTTATTATACAATATCAATTTGATCGATCCCTTAATATAAGGTGTATATGGTCTTTCTTTATTTTCAATAAATTTAAAGCAGTTTAATTTTTGTAAGTGTGATTGTGTAGATTTGATTCTTCAATGTTAAAATTTATTATCTTATATCTTGTTTTTTTTTCATTCCAGTTTGAAAGCTATTCACTAGTACATATCAGTTGGTATGGGTACAAATCAGTCGGGACGGATACCGACCAACTGGTACTGGTACAAACCAGTTCATATTGGTACGACTAATTGGTGCTCGTAAATTGTAATGGTTAAGCTGCTAAGGTATCATTTTGAAAATTATAATTACTAATAAGACTGAAATTAAGTATTCTTCTTTTGATGTGTTTTCCAAACTGTAATATTACGTAGGATTTTTTTGTTTACAACTTCTGTTTTATATTAATAGAGTTACTGTCTTAGCCAGTCAAAGTTAGTTAGCTAGTCAACGGTAGTTAGCTAGTCAAAGTTAGTTAGGCAGTAATGATTGTAATTAGCATTAATGGGCTGTTATAAGGTTGTTACAGAAGTAGTTAAGAACATTGTTAGTTAACTAAACAGGCAATGTAACAGCTTATATAAACAGACCCTCTTGTAATGATTCATTCAAGCAATACAAAATAATTCTTTCTTTTCACTTCTATCTCATACCAGTATGCTTTACATGGTATCAGAGCACTTCTATCCCTAATCTTTCTTCTCATTGTAGTCACAGTAAGACACAATGTCTACTGATGATTCTCCAGCTTCCGCTATCATCACAAATTTCTCAGTCTCTGATTCTGTTACCCATATCACAGTTCCTATTTCAATCAAACTTGATAGAAACAACTTTCTCACCTGAAAATCGCAAATCGAACCAATCATAGATGGATTTGATCTCACAAATCATCTTAATGAGCTTTTCACAGTACCAAATCGCCAAATTACGAGTGGAAGTGGTCAATCGGTAGAGAATCCGGCTTATCACCGATGGCGCAAGCAAGACCGGTTGCTTTTGGGATGGCTTCGGTCAACTATCTCAGGAGCGGGATTATCACAGTATGTAGCTTGTCAAACAGCAGCATCACTTTGGAGTGCCTTAGAGCAGATTTACTCCGCCGTCTCCTCCGCACGTGTCATGGAGCTTCGCCGGAAATTACAAACATCATCTCGTGGTTGACATCCTGCAATGAGTTCTTTGAGAAGATGAGGAGCCTCGCCGATCAGTTGGCAGCAGCTGGTGATCCGGTATCAGACTCCGATCTGGTCTGATTGATCCTCTCAGGCTTAGGGGCGGAGTTCAATTCATTTGTCGTCGCTATCACCACCAGGGAGAAACCGGTTACCATTGACAACCTTCGAGCCTTCCTTTTTGCTCATGAGTCACTCCTATCCACTCAATCGGGTATACCCTCCTCTTCTCTACCTTCTCTTCAAAACCCTGCCGCTTTTCTCTCCCATTCTCGCCCGAAGTCCAGATCTTACCGAGGCGGGTATAACTCTCGTCCGAACTACAACCCGAATCACAACCCGCGCCCGAGTTACAATCAATCAGCTCCCAGGCCAACTTACACACAGTCAGCTTCCAGGCCAAGCTATAGGCCCAATAACTCTCCCTCTTTTTCTCATCAGCCTACTGGTCTACAGCCTTCTGGGCCCCAATCTTTTTCTAATTCTCAGCCTTATAATCCTGATAGGGCTGAAATCTGTCAGCTATGCACAAAAAGGGGTCATGTAGCCCGAAACTGTTGGTATATAGCAGATTTTGTTCCTAAGCAGTCTCAAACCGATTTCCAGTCTCACCTGGTTCATACTGCGCAACCACCAGTTCAAGCACTTGCAGCCCAGCATGCTCAACCCTACTCGGGCGCATCTCACCATGTGACAAATGACCTCAATTCTCTTTCTTCTTACATGCCGTATGACGGGTTCGATGCATTGCACATCGGCAACATTTCGGGTATGAAAATTTGTCACATTGGTACATCTCAATTAAGAACTTCTCATTTCACGTATGTGCTTCGTGAGGTTTTACATGTTCCTTCCTTCACCAAAAATTTATTGAGCCTCTCTAAACTTTTACGTGATAATGACATTCTTATTGAGTTTTGTTCTTCTTTTTGTGTGATAAAGGAGCGCCACACCTTGAGAACACTCCTTCAAGCTCGTCTTCTTACTGGACGCTACATCATTCCATTTTCTCCTTCTTTTCCTCATGCTTACCTTGGTGAAAGACTCGGCCGATCTATGGCATACACGGCTTGGTCATCCTTCTCCCGCTACTACTCTCAAAATTTTAAGGGAACATAGTTTACCTTGTTTTTCACATAAGATGTCTTTATGCCATTCTTGTTGTGAGGCTAAAGCACATAAATTGCCTTTCTCTATTTCTTTTTCTTCTACATCACATCCGTTAGAGCTTGTTCATTCGGATGTTTGGGGTCCCGTATCCGTTTTATCGAATAATGGATTTCACTTTTATGTGATTTTTGTGGATGATTTTACCCGATACACTTGGATTTATTTTTTGCATTCCAAGGATGAAGTAGCCAAAGTTTTTGCCTCCTTTAAGTCTCAAATTGAGACTTTACTCTCTCATTCGATTAAAACCCTTCGCACGGATGGAGGGTCGGAATATTTTCAAATTGTCAAGCTTTTTCCTTCGATCTCGTTTCAAAAAACTTGTCCTTACACCCCTCAACAAAACGAAGTTTCGGAAAGGAAACATCGTCACATTGTTGAGCTTACTCTTTCAATCATGGCTCATGCTTCATTTCCTACCAAATATTGGGACGACATTTTCTCTAGTGTCGTGTATCTCATCAATAGACTCCCTCCAACAAATAATTCCCCTTCTCATTTCTTCTCCTTGTTTCACAAACGGCCCGATTACACTTTTTTGCGGGTCTTGGGGTGCTTATGTTTTTCCTATATTCGACCCTACAACAACCATAAACTTTAACCACATTCTTTGCCTTGTGTGTTTCTTGGCTACTCACTTTCACAAAAAGGGTATAAATGTCTTCATTTGGACACAAATCGGGTCTTCATTTCCAGGCATGTTACCTTTGATGAATCTAATTTTCCATTTAAGCAACTTTCTGTTTCAGATAGTGCTTCGGTTTCTACTCCAGGCTTCACTTCCTGGCTGCCAGTTTTACCCGCTGCTATACTGCCTTCGCCTTGCAGTTCGGGTCCTTCCTTCTCTGCAGCGGATCCGAGCTCTGCCACCTCTTTGTCCAACCGATCGGGTGCAACCCCTATTGCATCTTATCCCGCCCCCACCCATGCAGCATCATCCTCCCATGCGAGTACTTCCCCCATTGCACTCGATCCGACTTCCACTCATGCCGCAAATTCTACACTGCTGCCTACTTCTCTTGTTGCAGCGGATCGCTCTCAACATGGTGCCGCATCCAGTCAACCTTTGCTTACTACACCAGATGCCATCCGATCCCAATCAATTGGCTCTGTGCATCCAATGACCACTAGAACCCGAGACCACACCCGAAAAAAGAAAATTTTCCCAGACCATGTTGCGCTTATTACCCAATCATACATTGACACCGAACCTACTACTTATAGTCAAGCTAAAACTCAATCTCATTGGGTTGAAGCTATGGCTAAGGAATATGATGCACTTATTGCTAATAACACATGGGAGCTCGTTCCTTTGTCTCCTAATCATCATGTTATCGGGTGTAAATTGGTGTACAAAATCAAGCGTCATGCTAACGGATCCATTGAGCGCTATAAAGCCCGTTTAGTTACTAAAAGTTTTCACCAAGAGGGAGGGGTTGATTTCTTTGAAACCTTTAGCCCGGTGGTTCGTCCCACGACTATTCGAATAGTACTCACTCTTGCCATCTCTCATGGTTGGTCACTTCGACAACTTGATGTTCAAAATGCATTTTTGCATGGTGATCTTCATGAAACGGTGTTCATGCAACAACCGCCCGGTTTCGTCGATCCTTCTCGCCCTCATCATGTTTGCCGTTTAACCAAAGCTCTCTATGGTCTTAAACAATCACCAAGAGCTTGGTTCACACTTTAAGTGCCGCTCTTATTGCTTATGGCTTCTCTTCCTCCCATTATGATCTATCTCTCTTTATTCTTTCTTCTCATGACATGTTCATTATTGTGCTCGTCTATGTTGACGACATCATTGTGACGGGTTCCAACCCTTGCCATGTCACTTCTTTCATCTCCACCATTCAACAAAAGTTCGATCTCAAAGACCTTGGCCCGCTTCATTTCTTTCTTGGAATTGAAGTCTCTTCTACTCCTCACGGGCTCTTTCTTTCTCAGTCTCGATACATTCAGGATTTGCTTATTCGGTCAAAGATGGATCGTGCTAAAACCTGTCCCTCACCCATGGTTCCCAATACTTATCTTTCTCTTCATGATGGTGATCCTTTTGATGATCCTCATATGTATCGCTCCATTGTTGGTACGTTACAATACGCCACCATTACTCGACCCGACATCTCTTATGCGGTGAACAAGGTGTCCCAATTCATGCAATCTCCTACAACTTCACATTGGGCGGCGGTGAAAAGGATTTTGCGCTATCTAAATGGCTCGTTTTCTCATGGGTTAGCTCTCAAACCGGCCACCTCCTTCTCACTTCACGCTTATTGCGATGCGGATTGGGTTGGCAATCCTAATGATCGCAAATCCACCTCGGGCTATTGTGTTTTTCTTGGACCTAACCTCATCTCATGGGGTTCAAAGAAGCAGCCAACCGTTGCTCGCTCGAGCACGGAAGCGGAATATCGAAGTTTGGCGGTTACGAGTGCTGAACTAGCTTGGGTCCAATTTCTTCTTGCCGAGCTCAAGGTTCCTTTGGCATCCGCTCCCTCCCTTTGGTGTGACAACATCGGGGCTTCTTTTCTTGCCTCGAACCCTATGTTTCATGCTCGAACCAAACATGTGGAGATTGATTTTCACTTCGTACGTGAGCGTGTGGTCAACAAAACCTTGCACATTCAATTTATTTCTTCACGGGATCAGATTGCGGATGTGCTTACCAAACCGCTTGCGGCTCCAAGATTTCTTCATCTCAAAGCCAAGCTGACCGTAACTGAGTTACCTTCCGCTTGAGGGGGGCTAATAGAGTTACTGCCTTAGCCAGTCAAAGTTAGTTAGCTAGTCAAAGTTAGTTAGGCAGTAATTATTGTAATTAGCATTAATGGGCTATTATAAGGTTGTTATAGAAGTAGTTAAGAACATTGTTAGTTAACTAAACAGGCAATGTAACAGCTTATATAAACAGACCCTCTTGTAATGATTCATTCAAGCAATACAAAATAATTCTTTCTTTTCACTTCTATCTCATACCAGTATGCTTTACATATATTAAACTGTATTTTTAAGTGATTTAATTAAGAAATTGGAATATAATAAATGATTGAGTTTTAATGGAAAAGTAATTATTTTTTAAGTTACGTTGAAGAAATTTTTAAAATGACAAGTTATGATGCGTTTATATATAAATTTTTCATAATTTTATTAGATGACAAGAAAAATGTGAAGAAGTGCTTCTTATAACAATTTATAATTTTTCATAATTTTATTAGGACTTTGCATATAACAATTTATATTTAATTGTGCTAAGTCTTCATTCTTAATCTAACTATCTTACTGAGCAAGTGCTTGTTAAGGAGGATTAAATTTTGAATCCTTACTCTCTCAAGGAGGGCTGCCGAACACCCTCTTTTGATTTTAGAGCAGGTAAACATCTCTGGTCAGACACGGTTAGAGGCTTATTCCTTTCCTTTCCATACTCTTCCCTTCGTTCTTCTTGTCTGGAGATAACTCAAATTTGAGTTTGAATAAAAACATACCAAATTAGTCTAACCGGACGGTCCTCATCCAAACTCAAATGTTAGTTGCTTTGGAGAATCGAATTCATATCCTCCCGCGGTACCGTAAAAGATAATCTTTTAGAATTAGAATTAGTGGATTCACACTGTTGTTTTAACCTTACACGAATCTCAAAGTCCAAATAATACTGCTCATGCACTAATCCGGATCTCAAAACAGCTGAAAGAAAATCTCAAACCGTAAGGTAAAGAGAATTTTTTACACATTGAATCTGGACTCCCAGACTCCAGAGGCTGAGATCTATCGAGACTTTGCCACAATCCGCTGTAGTGGGACATTGATTTCAACATAGCAACGAATAGCGAACTCCATCTTTTGCTTAATTATTCGTCACTTCAAAGTGGGACCCGCAAAGATAATCCTAATCCAAAACCATTTTTGCGTGGTTTCATATAGCAGATCTACCTTACCTAGCTTTCAACGGGGTCGAGGAAAATTAGACGTGCGCAGTGTGAATTCATATCACCTAAGGTAACAAAATATTTCCTTTTAGATCTGGACCGTCCGATCAGAATCCGCACGAATATAAAGTAACACGTGCATTTAACCTCGGGCCGGATTGGCTCGGATTCTGATCGGACGGCCAGATCTAAACTCAATGTATGCGGTAAGTTGGACTCCCGGAGCAACGAACTAACCCCGTTCTTCTCCTTACTTCTCCTCTTCCTTTTTCTTCCCTTTTCTCTTTTTGGCGCCCTTTCTCTTCCTCTTTCTTTTTTTGTTCTCTATGCTCCGGTTTTGATGGCGGCCGCAGATGATCTATGCGTGCGAATCCGTGACACGCATGACAGGTTCTCCGATCGATGTTCTGAAATGTCCGATCGAGGTTCGGATCGATTCTAGCTTTCTTCTATCTCTCTCCAGCTTTGGATCTTTTTTTTTCCCTGTTGATAAAGTTTCTTTCTTTGGTGAATTTGGGGTTAATTTCAGAGAAGAAATCTAAATGGAGCGCCAAAGTGATGCTGGTCTTGCTTCATGTAATATTTGTGGGTTTGATTTTTGTACTGGATCCGGATTTGCTATGGAAAAACAATGGCATGCCATGGTACTATCATGTTCTCTTCTGTTGGTCGTTTAATTTTATTGTTATTTTAATTTCGGTAGGTCGTTTAATTTTGTCTATAAGCATGAATTGTGCAACTTAGTAGAAATTTTAGAGTTGAGCTCAAATTGAAATGCATTTGGAATTTATCTATGAAATATTGCGATATAAGTGAATTTTTTATTTTTTTATTTTTTTATGAACTGCATACGCCCTGTCTCATTAACATAGTCTTACAAATTAACTATATGAGATGAGCTCATCTCAGATCAAAAGCAGATCAGGTCTTCCCTCAAATTACATCAACCGTAATATAATCCTACTTATGGCTGAAAGAGCCCTAGTACTAAGGAAGCAAAAACATAGTAGCTAATATCATTGTTTATGGAATACATGCATTTCAAAAAAAGAACACTCTCTCTAAATTCCTTTACTCTTCTTCTGCCACAGATGCTCCACCAGTGTAAGGAACAATCTGGGTGTCTTTCAGCTAGAAAAAATATATATATAATGAATCATCAGCTAGAAAAAAAATAACATAAAGCTTTTTGAAGTGAGGTTTTGTTCATTTTTTCAATTACAAACAGTGAGATTTCGGGTTTTAAATAAATTCTGGTATTTTCTTTACTGATATGTATTCATAGTAGACTTCATTTTCACATCAATCTTTTGTTTTCTATTGATTATCCTCAATGGCAGATGCATGCATGATTTTGATGTTACTCATTCAATATTAATTTTACAATTACAGGTGGACTATAATATATCTGGCACTTCTTTTAGCAACCATTGTCCAATATTTCTATACAGCCTACTCTCAACCAGGGTTAGTTTCTCTTATGATTTCTAAGGCCTATATATTTTCTTTTCTCTGGCGGTACACAGAACAGGGCTTGACATGATCGATAGTAGGAAAAGTGCAGTAAAAGATCGGTTGTTGACACTTGGCAGGGTGCTATTGGTAACAGTGCTTAGTGTGTTTGGGCAACATGGAATATCACTGGAAAAGAGTGTCCTTTCTCTCAGGGCGGAACTACAAAATTGAGATCTGGGTTGGGGGGGGGAGGGGGAGGGTTGAATAAGTTATTGTAGTGTAAATTTATTTTATTAAGGAGGGTTGAATAAGTTATTGTGTTTGGCAACTCCTTTCACGCAGAATAGCACCTGTATTCAGAACAGTTTTACATAATATCAAGGTGGGTTCTATTTTGTAGTTTGTTTACTTGAACTTGGTTATCTTTATATTTCTTATTATATAGGTATGTAATTGATGCAATACGAGATGGTAATGAAATGCATGCCACCTTTGTTAACACACGCACAATCTCCAAGTACAGTGGCATCTCTCTCATTTCTTTTTACTTATTCTATAAGAATAGATATCTAAAACCAAGTATTACTGCAGCAATTTGCCTAGCTAGATTTTTATGCTATTTTTTATGTCTATTTTTGATGGTTAAGAAAAGACAATCATCATCAAGAGGAGGAAATTTAGGTCAATCCGAGAATCCAAACTCAAATTCTTCTCACTGGTTTAAAATAGTGTCAGATCTGTACCCTCCTGGCTCATCCGAAAGGTTTTCTTTTGTATACTTGTTTAACATGTCAATTTTTTTTTTTTTTATGTATTAAGGTTTATTCTGTTTGAAATATGACTGTATTGCTGTTCTTCTCTTATCTTATAGGGAGTGGACTTGTCCATACTGCAATATCTATCAGGTGAAACTTAAATGGTTTAATGTGGTTTTATGGTTCAACATTATATTGATCTTTTCTATACCAATACAAGAAATGAGGCTAACTTTAAGTTCACCTCTCTAAAATGATGTAATCCCAAGTATACCACTGGAAAACATACATGTAAAATTCCATATGCCCTAGAAAAGATCTAATAATTCTCAACAATATTGATAATTATTCAAGTTAGAGCAACTCCATACATACATACACAGGTTGATTAAGTGCATAGGACATGTTAGGTGTTTTGTAGTTCTATGATGAGTAGATAGGTATGTAAGTGTATATGTTAAATGAAATGATGATGAATTACTCTTTAGCTTTTATCATACGAGACTCTACTGCCTTGAGTAAATTAGGCATTTAGACGAATAAATTATATAACTCATTGTAATTACTTGTATAGCAAATGAGGATTTAAAATTATTTATTTTGGCAGTAGAGGGTTCAACTGCCAGAACTAAAAAGCTAAGGTCTTTATGTACAATCAAGCATACATGCTACATGCTGATATACTATTTCGAAAAAAAATAAGGGTCATATACCAACCTTTTTAGTAACCCATTATACCCAAGTTGTTCTTTTGTGTTGTAGTTAATTTAAAATTCTAAATTGCACAATGGAAAATCTGAACCATTGTTCTGTTCTATGCCACAAGTAAAATTTAGTGTTGTTTGATACCAGACCACATGCCAAAATTGGAACAAGATTTTTTTTTGTTTAAATTGGAATATGAATTTTGAGCATTTGACATAACTGTAGAATTGGGACATGACGGGGGCATAAAAAGCAGCATTTGTAGGAACATGCATGTTTTATGATTTTATGCAAGGGCTTCTCTAATAAGTAACAAATTATATTATTTTGGATTTTCTCTACAGCCACCACGGTCCAAACATTGCCACGAGTGTGATAAATGTGTGCTCCAATTCGACCATCACTGTGTCTGGCTTGGCACTTGCATTGGCCTGAAGAACCACTGCCGATTTTGGTTTCTATCTGTTTCATCTTTTGTTTGTCTAGTAACAGCTGATGTATTATATTGCATTACTTAGAAAAAAACTAATGGGGTAGTTTTACAGGTGGTATTTATTGTTACAAACAAGCATATCTGCCTGGACTATCATCTTATACTTTTATTTCTTGCGACAAAAGATCCCTGTGGCCTGGTAAGTTTGTAAGAGTGAAACTACGGTACTGCATAGCGCATATTGGTCCGTACTATGGATCATTATCTCCATTTTCAAAGTCCAAACAACCGATCTGAACCGTTCAACATAATCTTGATATCAAAATGTACTTGCAGACTAAATTTACATTTTTTTTTAGAATTTTTTTACTATTTATTTGGATAGGCAGAAAATCACTTGATCTAAAGATTCTAACGATTGGAAAGTAGTGATTTTCTACCTATCTAAAAAAATTGTTAAAAAGTTCTAAAACATGTAAAATTTTGTCTGCAAGTACATTTTCATATTAAAATCATGTTAAACGGTTCAGATCGACTATTTGGACTCTGAAAACAAAAATATTGATCCGTAGTACAGACCAACCTGTGCTATGCATAGTACTATAGCCTCACTCAGTTTCTAATATGTTTATTTTGTGGGTTTGGTTCTTCTTTGAGTTTATTCGGTACTGGTATGGATTAGCTGGTAAAGTGCTCTCTGGGCACAAGTGTTCTCTTTGGCTTCTTGTAGTAGTTGTACCTTTTAATAGTAATATTTGTTACTGGAATCTTATTAGGATATTTTTATTTTCAGGTGGAAGGATTTTCTTTCCATACTTGCACTTGGCATAGTGACTTTAATTTTCATCTTTCTCTTCCTCCTATGTATTTTTCATAGGTATGTTGAATCTCTTTATATCAAACCACTTGCTATTTCCACCATCAGAAAGAAGAAAAATGTACAAGACAATTTTTTTTTTTTGAATTTTAGTTATCTTGCCATGACAAACCAAACAACTTATGAACTTGCAAGAAGGAGACGTGTTCCATATTTGAGGTATGTGATGCACTCGTTGATACCTCTCTGATACTCTTTTATCTTTTTTATGTATGATTTTTCAAATTAGTTCTTTTTACAGGGGTTTGTCTGAAAAAATTCAACCATTCAGCCAGGGCATTTGCCGAAATTTGTATATGTTTTGCTTATCAAGTAAGAAGTCGTATCTCCTAGAACCTATTCCCTCTGCAGAGGAGCTACAAAACCGGGCAGCATCTCACACATGGCTTGACTGTATTATGTGCAAATGTTGTTTTGGGTTTAGCAATTCTTGTCTTTGATTTGTTTGTTTTATTCTAACATTGTTGCAACTCCCACATATTTAGTGTACAAGTTTTGCAAAGAGAAACTTCAGTTGGCTTTTACTTACAATTTTAAATATTGCATCTTTCACATACCTGCTCATTAAGTACGAGACCTTCAACTTTTTTTTTGTTTTTTTTTTTATGCCATCTGATGTTTCTTAGGTTCATGTTCTGGTAAACAAAGACTAGTACTCTTGTTAGTTGGAGTAATTTGTATTAATGAGTGCCCGTTCTAGCAATTGAAGAAATTTGAGAAGTTCCTAAGGGCTGATTTGCTTTTTTTGTTTACTGTAACTGGTACCTTGCTTGTTTTTTGTGATACAAACTTGATGTCCGTCTACTTATTTTGGCAGGTCTTTTTGGATAGCTATTTGTAGTTGGTTTAGTTTAAGCTTGATGTAATTCTGGTATTTTGATTTAATAAGGTTTGTAAATAATAAAATAATGGGTTTTGTCCCTGCTGTTTGGTACCAGACCTGAAACAGTAGTTGATTTCAACAGAAATCGTTGGGTGTCATCCCAATTCAATCCAAACAAAAATTGGTAGTGATAAGTGCATTGACCCAAATTCTTATTCATTTGCTCAAATGTGTTTACTATTTGCTAATTAGTTGACCCAAAATAATTGAAAAAAATCCTCTCATTATATTCTATAATCGAAAGAGAGTTTGTACAACAGGAAATCCTCAATTTTTTGCTCACTGGTAAACTGTTGTTCTAATCTCTCACTACGCCGCCTTGAAGAAATGCAGATCTACACCTTGCTTTATTAGACTCCAAAGGGCTCCGATTGTAAGCACAACACTCAATCCCATGCCAAGGCTACCAAGAACCCAATTCAGGTACCAGGATACATTTTTTTGTTTAGGTTTTGTAACTGAAATCCACATAAAGGAGGGGTATCCCAGGGTAACAGGCAGAGCAATTCCACCCATGAGAGCTGCTATACTTGACAAAAAGGGAAATGCAACGGCTATGAGAAAACCAATCCCTGAAAATAAGATCCGAAACCCGCTACGGAGCCATTTCGGGCACGGTTTGTTGTGTTTGTCTACATACCCAGCCTCCATTTGGTCGAATACTGGCATTGCATAGAGTTGGAAGGATGCTAAACAATTTATGATGACTAGAAATATTGTCAAACCGAGCACCGGCCGGGGAAGGTCAGTCATGTGGAATGCATAGAGAGCACTCAAGAGCCCATTTGAAGAAGGTACCTGAAATGCACAATCAGGGGTTATGTAAAACATTTATCTATATATCTTCTGTGAGTGAGGCTATGTACTATTGCGTAGCACATATTGGTCCATAATACGAATCATTATCTCTATTTATAAACTCCAAACAATTGATCTGAACCATTTAACATGATGTTCATATGAAAATGTACTTGTAGCTCAAATTTTACATTTTCTTTAATTTATTTTACTATTTCTTTAGATAGGTAGAAAATCACTTGATCTAAAGATTCTAGACTATTCAAAAGTAGTGATTTTATACGTATCTAAAAAATATACCAAGTATATTTTCATATGAAAAATCACACTGAATGGTTTTAAGAATGGTTTTAAGTCGACTACTTCAAAGTTGAACTTTGAAGACGAAAATATTGATCCGTACTACGCAACAATCTGAGCTATGCTAGTATCATAGCTTCACTCATCTTCAGTAATCAATTATTGAATTCTTCGATGGTAAACTAGTGTCGTACTGATTTAAAATTGTACCTTATTTCCATATGCCCAAAATCCACCTATGGCCATGGGATAGAGACAACACGCGACAATTACATAAGCTACTTTGACACCTTTCCACATTGGAACACTTGACGGATGCTTTAGACTTGATGGCATAGTAGACTGGAAAAAGAATAATGAAAAGTCATGATGTTAGAAAGTTCAATTATTTTCCAAATAATAACAACAGCGGTATTAATTAATTAATTAATACTATCTGAAAATATAATTTACCTGTATCTCAAGCACAAGATTATGGCCCCTAAATGCAAAAGCAATGATACCAAGTCCATTAAGTATATCAAGAACTCTATCTAAATCAGACTTGGCAACCAAATCATACGACACACCGGCCACTTGTCCTTTGCTCACTGACAAGACCCATATCAAGGTGCAATACACTACGGCTGTGGTCCCACCGATCAGAGAGATACCCGCAATCGAATTAAGGTTTGGCAACTGTGCGAGAACTGCTGCCAGACAGATGAATACTAGGTACCACTCGATTGATGTAAGTGGCTGTGAGCTACACCCGGTACCACACACCAGTTGGAAAAATAATTTCATGCAACTTCCTCCTACGATGATCAGTGCCGAGCATATACCGGCTGACAGGTAAATGATCGGGAACAGAGTGAGGAGCTTTCCCATTTTTGGACCTGGACAAAATAGAAAGTGCATTTGTTAGATCATTCATAACTAGTATAGTACAGATAGCTTTTAATTTAGAATAATCTCAGAATCAGTATTGATTTTACTAGGGGGGAATTTCATGTATATTCCTCAAAATTTCGAAATTACGTATTTTCTCATCTAAAATTCATAATATTTATCCCTCAAAAACATATTGATTTCTTTAAAAAAAATGTTGGTCTTCTAAATGATCATTTTTTTTAGGATAAATGAGTCATTTCTCTAGCATACACTGTGATATTTAGGTACATGCTTGTCTAGAAAAATAACTCATTTGCTCTTGGAAACTGACTAATTAGACACCTGACATTTTCCTTAAATGTTATATATATATATATATATATATATATATATATATATATATATTTTTCTAATAAAGAGTAAAATAAATCATTTATAAATTTAAATGAGTAGTAATAGAAAAGACAATAAGAAAGAATATATTTGTGAGTTTTTGAAATTTAGACGGATAAAATATGATACATAAATTAAAAGTTTTTGAGAGATATACATCAATTTCTCCATTATATGAAAAGGTCAACTTGTCTAACTTGGTCAAATAATGTTGGCTCTGCCTACGGGCTTTAATAAAAAAAAATGATAATGTTGGCTCAAAGTTTAATTACCAAAGACGCTCATCGCGAGATGCATGTATCGACTGTAGCGGATCCCTGGAACTGCTTCATGCATTTGTACCAGTAACCAGAGAGTGTACATTTGCCATATGAATGCTACTGTAAGACTAATTGTTGCCCACGTCCTGTAAATGAAATTTATTGGTAAAATTAAATTAATATTAAGATTGCTTACTCGTTAGAATTTAAAACAGCTGAATAATTATTGAAACACAATTTAACCTTGTTAATTATTGGCCTTGAACAATTGTTAATTATTAGCCTTGATATATATTAATGTAAAACATCTTTGACTTGGCTTTTCCCCTTTTTTTCTCCTTAAATCTGATACTTCACCACTTAATTTAAAATCGAAAACACCATATGACGTTCTCTGATCATAAATCCTTGAAATTTTAGCGTCAGTGATTCATGCATAACACTTTTGGATATTCAAATATATGCAATTTATTGGATTTGCTTAAAACTTTGGTAACCTTATTAATGAAGTGTTGCTTTGTAAATTTTATATGCTGAAGTCAACTTACAGATAAAAAATATAGGTCCATGAAAAAATATAACATTCCTATTAATAAAAAAGAAAGTTAAAACATACTGTATCTATATCATTATCAAAAGTGAAAAACATATTTTAATTAGTTTGCTAGACAAACATCATTGTCTGAAATTTCATCTCTTGAAAAAAAATAATACTAGTATGTTGTAATTTCTTTAGTCACACAATTGGTGGATGTCACTGTCTGGTACTGCAAACATAAGATTTTTTTTTTTTACATGTACATACCAGCCAAGGTAGGTGAATGCAACAGGCAACACGAGTGCTTGGAAACCAATTCCGGAGCTGAGGGTATGAAATGCCGCATAATACGAATTCCCACTTCTCGACTCGGTGATCGGAAGCCAGGCGTCTTTCGGGTCTAATTTGGTCAAGTGACCCAACTCCTCTAGATGCCCCTTCATAGTCACTATGACATGTCTGATTGGGCTAGCGAGCGGGGTCATAAACCGTGGTGTTCGAGGTGTTCGAGGCGTTCGAGGTGTTCGAGGGGTCGCTGACTGTGGTCTTGGTGAACGAATTACATATGGAGAATGAATCTGGGATGGCGGAGCCGAGACAGGAGGGGTGGCGGCCTCCGGTCTCGGTGTTGCGGGGAGAGAATTGATTTCATTCACTTCTGTAGACATGATGGATGCAACTTGAGAGGATGATGTGAAGGCTATGTAGAGGTTTGTAATGGGGTTTATTTGGAGTTGTATATATACGGGTTTAAAGACTTAATTTGAAGTCAAATAGTCAATCCATGGAATGGAATGGTTTGGTGGAGAATTGAGGAGATGGTTGGTGGATCATCTTGTTTGGGTGCCTTTTATGACCAGAATTTTTTATTTATAGAAATAATATGAAATAATATTGGATAATGGATAAATTTTATATAATTTTGATCTCATAGAAGGAAAATAAAATGTTTTTCTGGTTACTTTAAAAAAAAAAATTCTGGTTACTTTAGAATTGTCAAAAAGATATAAAAATAATTTGGTTCTTTTATGATTCAGCGTACCTCCCATTTTATGTCACATAAATTATATTCCTAAACTAAAGAAACCAAAATAAAATTTCAGTTCTTTCTATGAATCAAAATTTCATTTTATGACTCGTTAGGTTTTCTATTTTGTCCTCGTAACCTTTAAATTTGCATAAATTAATAAAGCAATGATTTAAGAACCGGACGAGAGATTGCTAATTAATTAATTAAAATTGAACAATATTTATGGAAAATCCGATTTCTTTCTCCGGTCTTCAAACACAAAATTGATTGATTTTTATGCGTTCATTTTTTAAACACAGAATTAATTTAGTATAAAGTCAAGCGTTAAAAAAAATTATAAGTTAATTTTAATGCATTTATTTTTAATTTTTTTTACGGCTTAATTTAATACTAAACTAATTTATAAATTTATAAATTTGACATGCAAATGCATCACTTTTAAAGTCAATTCAATAGTTCTTTCAATCGAACAAGAGAAAAATAATTGAAGTACAAAAAATGTGATTTATTGCACTGAGCATATTTTGCAGTAATTGTTCTCCTTTTTTTAATATGAATATCAGGACATTTTAGCAATTTGAGTAATTATTCAATTGATCAAAATAAATTCTTTAGTCGCAAACCCATCATATCAACAAATGAGAATACGTTATAGATCAATGCGGTAATGTATTAAGAGATAGTTTGAATGTTACAATGTCAATTGCAACATATTTAATTAAGAGTGAGGCTACGGTGCTATGCATAGCACGGATGACTAGTGTACTACGGCTCAATATGGTATTTTTTAAAAATCCTAACGGTCGATCCGAACCGTTCAATGTGATAACCATATGAATATGTACTTGCAAACTAAATTTTATATTTTTTTAGATAGGTAGAATTTTGATGGTCCAGAATTTTCAGAAAACACTGATTTTTCTACCAAAAAAATAGTAAAAAAATTCAAAAAAAATATAAAATTTAGTTTGCAAGTACATATTCATATGGATATCACATTGAACTGTTCGGATCGACCGTTAGGATTTTAAAAAGTACCATATTGAGCCGTAGTACAATAGCCATCCGTGCTATGCATAGCACCATAGCCTCACTCTTTAATTAATATAACGCACAATTTTTTCATAAAAAAAAAGTATAACGTACAATTTATTGAATGTTACAAAATTATTTTGTTGTTTCTCTTCCTTTAATTTTTATTTTCTTGTATTACCTAAAATTTGGTAACGTTTTATCACAACTGGTTGACCTTTCTTTTTATGAGAAAGAGACTAGATATTGGGTTAAGGTGTTTATTTTTTTTAGGCCCTCAATTGAATCAATACAAAGTAATAAAAATGAATCGATGTTATAGTCAAATCTATGTATATAAACTTTGTACATATAGTGATATAATAATAAAATTAAGGTCCCATGTTTTCAGTGACTGTGTACATATCAGTGTTGTAAAAAACGTCCGTTTAGACTGATTAATCGGCCGATTAGTCGTTGGCGGTGATCAAATTATCACAGATTTTTCCGATTAATTGGCTGATTATTTCCGATTATGGCTGATTATTCCCAATTAATCGTTTGGCGGTACTTTGTCCATCCGACAACCGTATACCGTTATTTTCAACATTGTGGTACATACTGTGTAAATAAGCTAGTGACTAAATTTTCAGCGGAAGTCATTTTTATATTCCACATGTTTGAATATTTTTTTGCCAATAATATTCAACATTGTTTAAAATTCCACGGTGAGTTTAATATCTATACCCACTAGAATATGTAAGATTAGGATTTAATTGAACATTGTTCTTTTTGGTGAGTGATTTTATTCACACATAAATTATTATTTTTCTCTCGGGACAAAGCAAACAATAAACATTTACATCATTTATGCTTTCAAAATTAATATTCAGAAGAAAAGAAATTAATCATGTTGTGTGTTATCTTCTACATACATTTCAGAATATATGCGTGGCTAGGGGTGATTAATGTTGGGGTATGCTCATGCTCGGCTCATTAGCTTAATGAGCGAGTTAGAGCGAGTTGTTAATGAGCATGTTGATAATGAGCGAGTTGTCGAGTTGTTTAAAATACATCATTCAAAAACTAATTTTCATTTATAGAATTTAACAAATTGTCATAATCCAACCTAATTAAATAGTACATAATTTAACAAAAAATTGTCCATAAGCAAATTTAACAAAATCAAACAACTATCTTTTTGTCATTCTCACGACTCTACATGTCACATACTCAAAGTTATCTCCTTATCACATACCTACAAATTTGTATTATCAAAACAATAATAAAAATGTAGAATTTAGAAATATACAAATTCAGAACTGTACAAATCCAGAACGGTGTATTAATGATCAAATTTTTTGCGATCAAATTTTGGGTTATATTTTGAGACTAGTGTATTGATGAGTATAGCCCGAAACCAAATAAAATTAAGGAATAATGCATTGAATGGGAATTGTAATTCTGCTTGTTTTAGGAAAATTTGCAAATTCTTAATATTATTTTTCTGGATATACTAACAGCTATTAGAGAAGTGGATTAGATGTGGCAAGATTTATGTAAGTCAGTTCTTAATGAGCGAGTTATGAGCGAGTTGAGGTATGCTTATGCTCAGCTCATTAAGTTAATGAGCGAGTTGTAGCGAATTGATAATGAGCGAGTTATTAATAAACATTTAGCGAGCGAGTTATGAGCGAGTTACGAGTTATGAGCAATTTACTCACTCCTATGCGTGCATGCAATCTAAATTTTCCAAATAATATAATTTCATATTTTGTGGGTGAGATGTATGTGAAAAGGGCCACCAAAATTGACTTGTGCAGTCCAACTAATGCTCGTGCTCCATGGCAATTGACTATTAACTATTAAGTCTATAACCAACCCTATCACTAGGCTGCTGGGAAATTTATATATGTCATTCATAAATACAAGCCTCCAAAATCCCATGTCTAGTTGATGAAATCAAGTCGTCTGTGGCTACAAACGAACCAAATCATGTAGCGGGTCATTTATGACATAGTGAGTATTACATAGTGACAAATAAATAGTTCGGGTTCGGTTCGGCGGAGTCAAAAATTTGTGATTTGGGAATAATTCGGTATTGATTCGGTACCACAAAAAAGCCAAAAAAAAAACCCCAAAAAACCCCCCAAAAAATTTAAAACTAAAAAATTCGCGTTTTATTTGCGAATAATTTGTGATTCGCATTTTATTCACGAATAATACGTATTATACGTAAAAAAAAAATAATTAAACTCGAATTAAACGTGAATTATGTTACTACTGAGTAACTGAGTACTGAGTAGTGAGAATAAGCATTTTTGCAAGTACTGAAAAGAGAAATATTTTTTTTAGTTCTTAGATAACATGAAAAGACGCATTCAAACATCTCTTATAAGACTGTATTGGTTCGAAATAACTAACCCCGAAAATTCTTTGAGCCAAAACAATAAATTTTCAGTGAACAAATCTAATCCGAACCAAATTGTTTTCGGCCAAAACAGAAAGCTTTTGAGAATAGCTAGAATAGCTGCTATTCTCTATTCCTTGTAAATGTTGGAATAGCTACTATTCGGAAATGTGAAATGAGAGACAAAAATGTTTCCTTTTTAGATTTCCGCCAACACAATTCCGAAATGACAAATTTGATATCACTTTCCGCTATCTTCACGTCGTGACAATTCATTTGATATCCCACTTGCCTATCTTTCCTCTTAATTAACACCTTGTTAACAATATTATTTATTAGTTACAGCTATTCACTATTTCACATATACAATCCAAACAATATTTTTACTAATCTGAATAGCACCATTTTCACACTAATTTGAAAATCACTATTTTTTCTCTATTCTCATTTACTATTCTAAAATTTCGCTATTCTAGCTATTCTAACTCTCATCCAAAAGGAATGAAAAATCATCAAATTGGTTCGTCCTTCAAGCTAGCAACTTGCCTTACTATGTTATAGTGCACACATGGACAAAACTAGAAAATTTACATAACTAGAAAATTTACATAGGGGACTAAAGCATAAAATGCAATAATGTATAATGTATAATGTGATATGTGAAATTTAAACTCAAGTCTTCCACAACCACACTGAGCAATTTTAACCACTAGATTACATATAAATATTTAATATTTTTATAAAGGTGACTAAAATATATAAAAACTTAAAGAAGAAAAAAATTCAAATAAATTTTAATATATACAATTAAAATTTTAGAAATCATAAAAATAGTTTAGCATCCTTTAAAGTATACTAAAATTTGCCTCGGAGCGCACATTTGCCACATGCGATCAGATGCCATTTTTAAGCACCACATAATCATTTGATCTTTTGCTTTTGAAAGACTCCCACATTAAATGAAATTTGAAAATAGTTCAGGTTAATTAATGTCAGGGTCAAATGTAGTGTTTTGAAAAAACCCGGCCGGTCCAGGACCGGCCCGTCGGACCCGTGGACCGGACCTGAACCGGCCCGTCCCGTGCACAGGACCCGTCCCGGACCGGGGTTAGAGACGGTCCGGTCCTGGGACGGGGCGGTTTGGTTTTCTTCCCATAGACCCGGACCGACCCCCCTTCTTCTACCCGTGGACCCGTCCCGGACCGGACCGGACCGGATGAACCCGCCAGACCCGAATTTTGTACTGTAGCAACGGACCGAACCGAACCCGCTGGACCCGAACCCGCTGCACCGTGAGCCGCGCATACACCGGCCAGTGAACCACGCCCGCGCCCGTGAGCCGCGACCGTGAACCGGACCCGCAGCCGTGAGCCGCGCATACACCGGCGCAAAATTGGTTTTTTTTGTTGGCAGCGGGATTCGAACTTGGGTCCTCTCTCAATACAACCAAAACCTTTACCACTCCGCCACAGTTTATCTTGTGTTATATTCTACTAACTTTAATATTTGACCTCTCATTTAAGCCCGTATCTATCAAACAAAAGATCCAATATATCACAAAATCACAACAGCAACCCCCAAATTCACAAAATCCAGAGTATCAAGATTCGTGCTCCAGAATTAATGATTAATAGTTTAATACTACAGTTCTGTCTAGAACGCATATTTTTTGTTTTAATTCGGAATAAATTATACTTTAAAGTTTATTATCTTCTCTTAAAAGTATAATAACTGTTATATATCTAAAATATTTCTAAAGAAAGCTAATATACCAATATTTCTAAAATAGTTCTAAAGAAGCTTCGATCAAAATATTTAAACTGAACAACTGAGGCGGAACTAGAAAATTTAAATTGTAGAGCTCAAATTTAAAATACCTAATTAATGCACGTGATTAGAATTTAAACCCAAATCTCTACAATATACATAATTTAAACCCAAATCTTAAGACAACAAAATAATAAAATGGTAATATACATAATTAAAAAATTAAAATTATAGGAGTGATTAAGCATCTCTTGGCTTGTCTTAAGGTTCGCACCTGCAGAACAACTAATACTAAGATTCATATATAATCTGAATGTCAAACCAATAAAATGAATTGAAAAATAATAATGCAACATAGGTCTTGTATCCTAATTAAGTCTTAAGAATAATAATGCAACATAGCTAATAAATTGAATATTGTAATTTAATAATGCAACCTAGCTATTTTATAATAGGAAAATAAGGAAAATAAGTCATGAAAGGTTATTCATCATGTTGACTAGTCAATTAATAACAATGAAGGTGGCAACAATGTTCCATAAATAACATTTCTTATTTCAAAATTATCAAACAAGCTTAGAAAGTATAAATAATAACTAAGAATATGTATATATTTACCTAGAACTATTGCTAATTTAAAATTTATTAACACAAGTATTGACAACATATTTTGCCTAGAACTATTGACAACATATTAACTTAACACAAATACATGTAACTAGCTTATAATTTTAAAATGAAACACTAACAATGTGACATATCTTGAAATAGAACTAGGGTATTCTATTCAATTATTCAATATATCTTTATGCTATGTCATATTAATAAAAAATGATAACATTTAATATGCAAGTATTATTATTAATCAAATAATTTGAATTTTACAATGATTATTGGAATTTTTGAGTTTGGGGACAATATGGTGAATCGATCATTTCTAAAGGTATTTATATCATCTGGTATGGATCAATTCAAACGAATTGGATCGAAATCCCCAAAGACTGGGATCAGTGTGCAATCTTGTGCAATAATTTGTGTAAAATTTAGCCACTAATTATATTTTCATATAAAAATTGTTCGGTTCAAAACAAACTATTGAATTGGAATTGGAAATTTGTGTAAAATTGTGCAATAATTTTCATATAAAAATTGTGCAATAATTTGTGTAAAATTGTTCGGTTCAAAACAAACTATTGAATTGGAAAAAAAAAACAGAAAAAAAAACAGCAAATAAAACAGAAAAAAAAAAACAGAAAAAAAACAGAAAAAAAAACAGAAAAAAAAACAGCAAAAAAAAAACAGAAAAAAAAGACCCCCGGACCGGACCGTCCCGGACCGGACCGTTACCCCCGGGACCCGTGGACCGGACCGTCCCGGACCGTGGGACCGCCGGACCCGTGGTTCAACCAAGGGCCGGGGTTGGCCTCTGAAAACCGGACCCGTCCGGACCGGGACCGTGGACCCGTCCAACCCGCCGGACCCGTGGACCGGGAGACCCGTGGACCGGACGGGTTTGGACCGTCCCGGACCGTCCCGGACCGTTGTCAAAACTCTAGTCAAATGTGCAGCAGCCAGCAGGGCGTTTGCCATGGACTCGTGGCAGTTGATTAGTTAATCAAAATTTTGAATTCCAAAATTGAGCCGCATTAGATGACTAGAATTCCGTTGGTGTATTAAAAGTTAAAACAAACATGGAATATTAACGCCGGTTCTCTACTGGAACTGTAACTGTAATTATTTTACTGTTACTGATTTTTTTTCCTAGTTTTGTTTTCAAATCAATTTCACAGGAAATTGTACTGTTGTCATCTAATATTTAATAGTATGAATGAATAAAGAAGTAGTATTTGATTTAGTGGTAAAGAAACATGTTTTTAATGTGAGAGGTCATGCACACCTCCACCTTTCTATATCAAAAAATACTATGAATAAATAGATGCTTGTTTTATACTATAAATAATGCCTGTAAACAACAAATAGTCTAATATTTTCTATTTCTATTTTTGTACATGAAATTTTTAGTATGGTAAAATCATTTTTTTACTACAGTGAGGTGTGCATAGACTACGTGTCGAGAAAGAAAAATAGTGAAATAAGATTCATTCTCTCATCGTGGGTACACAAAAAAAATAGTGAAAGAGTCAAAACATAGCTTTTTTTTTTTTTCTTGTTGTAATGAGTTGAGAAATAAGCCGAGCCAACAAACCAATTTGGGTCAAACTTGAACTTGTTAATGACAGGGACAATTGTGGTTGCATTCCATGAGGGACAGTTGTGGTTGTAGAATTGTTAGGAAAATAATTGTATTCAAATAAAAGCTTGTATAAATTCTGATGTATTAGGGTCCTTCATGAACAATTAAATGAAAGGTTGTAAGCTAGACATCCACCTCTCTATATAAAAAAATACTATGAATAAATAGATGCTTGTTTTATACTGTAAATAATGTCGCCAGTCTAAAATATATAGTCTAATGTTTTCTATTTCTATTTTTGTACATGAAATTTCTGGTATGGTAAAATTATTTTTTTTACCATAGTGAGGTGTGCATAGACTACGAGTCGAGAAAGAAAAATAGTGAAATAAGATTCATCCTCTTATCGTGGATAAAAAAAAAAAATAGTAAAAGAGTCAAAACATAGTTTTTTTTTTCCTTGTTGTAATGAGTTGAGAAATAAGCCGAGCCAACAAATCAATTTGGGTCAAACTTGAACTTGTTAATGACAAGCACAATCAGGAACAATTGTGGTTGCATTCCATAAGGGAGAGCTGTGGTTGCAGAATTGTTAGGAAAATAATTGTATTTCAAATAAAAACTTGTATAAATTTTGATGTATTAGGGTAGTATTTATTTTTATTGTAACTTCACCTTGACAGCCACCGTTAGAATCATGATTTTCAAAAAGAAAAGACAAACAGCGAATGAGCTAATTACAAAACTTTTTCTTGATATAATCAAGCTTGAACAAATCAGGAGCTACGAGTATTTTTACCAACTCTAGTTCAGCTTGTTTAAAAAAAATTCATTATAATTTTTAATTAAATTTTTTGTAGCAATTATTATCAGCCTTTTATTTTTCTCGGAATTTCACATATATGTGTTCATTAATTACGACTCTTTACATATGATACCTTTCTCTCAATAATGCATGATATTCGTTTTTGGTCTCCCTTTTCGCTCCTATGGAACTGGAATTCAATTACAAGAGTAAGACTAGCGGTATGCATCAACAACATTTAGTGTGCATAATTTTAAAATTTATTTGGTGATGTCTCTAACAGTACTTAGAGGAGAGTGAATATAGGGTCTTTTAAAATTTAAAATTCTTTTCAAAATATTGTTCAAATAATAAAAGATCTCAAGTGAAAATAAATAAATAAATGAGTTTAGAGAGGTTGACACAACATATGATAACGGAGTTTGGTAACTCAAAAGGCATACGTCTCTGGAGCGTCACGACCGCTTCTCGGCGTGCTTTTCTATTACCCAATGAGAAATATTGTACAAGGTGGAACCAATGAGTCCTTGCAACAAGCGGAAAGTCAACACGGTCTAAGAAGATCGAGCACTAGAGGCTAAACCTCTCAAATGATTCAAATTTTGCTGCTCAAAGGCGGCTAGATAATTGAAGGGAAACAAATCAGACCTTTATATAGAGAGATATCAGAAATGGAAACAAAATCAGGATTTTGCCATCAACCATTATAACAGTTGATAACCGTTACAACGGTTGGCACAGATCTGACCATCTGCGAAATTAGATTTTGCTTGTGCTTTAAACAATCGTTCCAATGTTTGACCAACCATTGGTAACGGTTGGTCACTGGTTGGTTTGTGCTGAATTTGCCTGGAAAAATAATTTTGCAACTCTGGATTTTGATTGTAACTATTACAACGGTTGACAACGGTTAGACTCAGGCAACACAATCTCAAATTTACTTTACCATATTTTCAACTATAAAAATGATAAAATCAAATGGTAAATAAAACTATTTTGCTCTTCATGATTCAGCCAATTCATCTAACATTTGTTCACCATGAATCATGTTTTGATGTTTTTTTTTATCACCTGAATTAATACAACAATTATACCTGCAAATATCTCAAACAAAGAAATTATAAAATTCAATGTTTATATGTTTTGCAAATTAATCAAATAGAGCATTAAATTGCTTACAACAACAAAATAGTATTAGTAGTTCAATACATCCGATCAGCAAATTAGTGTGTAGCAAATTAAAACTTTAAATAATCACATATTCACTCTGCCGCCTCTGCAAAGATTTTTTAAAAAAATCACAAATTCACTCTGCCGCCTCTGCAAAGATTTAAAAAAAAATCACAAATTCCCAGCTTTGGAGAGAACCTTATTTTTGACATGTTTAATTGTAAAGTTCGACCCGGATGTCTACTGCATCAAAATCAACGTCATTACCTTCTATTTTAGTGAAGGACAAGATTTTAAAAATATTCTGGTATATATCATGCATCTCTAACAGAAAACTTCATTGTTTTTTCCGGTTTTCAAAAGATTGATAACAATATTTATTCTTGGCTTAATAGTACGTGTGATAACATTATGTATACATCCTGAACGTGTCCGTATACAAATATGAAAATTTACATTGAAGTACCAAACAAGTTGATTTAACACATAAATTAGGGGTGTTAACGGGTACGGGTCGGATGGAAGCATTTTCATATTCGTACCCATTACAAATTGTCCTTACCTGTATCCTATCCTTACCCACTACGAATTATCTTACCCATATCCTACCCTTACCCGTTATAGTTGTCGGATTACGAAACGGTAGCGGGTAAATAACGGGTAATGTTATTATAATAAAAAAAATTATTATTTACTAAATAATAAATTAAAATACATTCATTTCACAAATATATATACATGTTTAAAAGGTCTAAACTTTATTGAGATTTGCTGAAATTTATTTACGTGTTTTAATAGTTAATTAAGCGTAACACAACTATCAAGAATATTTGAAGAATTAATATTCATTGCTCATTAATATATATAATATATATAATTTTTTTTTATTACTCTATTGGATAACGGGTACGGAATAGACTTTACCAGTACCCTTACCCGTTCAGATAACAAAAAAAAATCTTTACCCGTACCCGTACCCGATAAGTTTATGAAAAAAAAAAATCTTACTCATATCCGTTTTATCGGATACGGTACGGGTCGGATAAACGGATAAAAGAGTGCCATTGACACCCTAACATGAATTCTAAATGCATGCATTCCGAATGAACAGTGGATGCATGCATGACAATTCAGCCGAACGCATGCGTTCAGTCATGAGCTTAAACGACCCTTTTCTTTCAGTTTCATTAACCGTATCCCACCTATTAACCTAATGTGATTATTTCCAATCTAGCAACCTTCAGAGTTGCATGATTTTTTCTTTTTGTCACTGCTATATATATATATATAGAGTTGGGCTACGGTACTTTGCGAAGTAAAACGAGTGTTTTACTTCACGTCTGATAGGACCATGTTCCACAGGCCCTTTTACTTGTTCTAAACTTGGCCATGAAAGACTGGGATTCGGACCTTTACAAGGCCAACCCGACGTCATATGAAAAAGCCCAAAGATTCACCAAACCGGGGCCCAACTCGGAGGCCTCAAAAGTATATGGCCCGAATATAGGTTAAGGCCAACCGACATACGGGATAGCCGTGGAAACGGCTAGCTTAATGTCCACGTCCCAGAAATGGCTGGTTTAATGCCCACGTCCCAATAACGGACGACATAACTGCCCACGTTCTCCCATAAACGCCCGAGATGGCAGTTATGACTAGACTATATAAGACAGTGATCCCCATGAAACGGGGGACGCAATTTTCAACTAAGAGAGAGATCATACAGGTTAGAGTCCGAATCTCTCACAATCTACCCCGAGTTCCCAACTCAGTCCATATCTCGGCCTGTCATCCTTTGACAGGGCGAGCCCAACACAGCCCAACTTTCCATACGGCCTCATCTCCCGACATAGGACGTATCAACCACCGTGGGGCCCCGCCTACCAAACATACAGAATTAGATGGCTCTTCCTAACGCATCAACCCCGCTCTCACCTGGAGTGACGACCCCTCCGCCAGGAGTAACAATCACACCAACTCCTTTAGTCACACCGCCTACAGGGCACCCCTCCCAGAGCCAACCTCAAGGGGTGCGGCCTAGCAACTCGATGATACGACCACATGGTCCCCAACCTGCACAGTCTCGCCACACGGGACCCAACATCGCTAATCGACCTTCGTTCATTGAAGGAAACACAACTAGACCTCTTTATACCGAGCACAACCCGATAACTGGTACATACCAGATACCCTACATACCGTATTACCCTCAGCAAACGCCATTGTATCACTACGGCGCGACCGCTTACACACCTTACACACCCACGGCTCCCCAGTATCCCTATGTCACACCCTCTGGGCAATGGGGCCCGGGAGGCGTTCATGGGATGTATCCCATGACAGGTCCAATACCGTGTTCTCAGCAAATGCCACTGCGACCTGTACATCAGACCATACCTACCACTGCACCCATACCACGACCTCTGTCCGCAAATCGTGTCCACAATCGACCGGCAAATGTTTCGCCACGAAATCTGGACAGAGAATTTGCACAGGTCCGAACTGGCGAGGAGACAGACACACCTCCCCCGCCAGAACAACAAGTCCAGTCCGAACGCAGGGACCATAATGATCTGCCAACAGGGATCCATCCCGACGAAGGAAGATGGTCGGAAGGGCAAGACGAGAATAGGGGACCCGATCCCGCGAGAGAGCTCAATGCCGGAGGTCCTATCATTAACCACAATAACGAACGAGAATCAGCCAATCATGGCAGAGGGCCCAGACCATCTCGCTCCCATAGGGAACGCGAACGAAGTCCACCCCGAGGTCGGGATAGGACTCACCGAGATGATCGAAGAAGGAATCGACGATCACCTACCCCTCCCAGAGGCATTAACATGGCTCAAGTCGAAGAGCTGATCCAAACCAGACTTGCGGCCAAACTAGCCGAACTTGAATCCCAAAAGACAGGCACCTACTCTCGGCCTATGGGAATCGAGGATGGCCCCCCTGTCCAGAGACATTTACCGCCAGTCAATGACGGATTTCAAGTATCCGACAACCCTCCCAAGCTTTCGGGGTAGCGGCGACACACAGGATCCGCACAACTTTGTGTACGGATTCCTTGAACGACTCCGCCCCCTTGGAGCCACCGATGCCATCATGTGCCGTGTCTTCACCACTTGCTTAACTGGGGAAGCATGGGATTGGTACATGACACTACCCCGGAGGTCCATTAACAAATTCGAGGACTTCGCGAAACTATTCCTCGAGAGGTACACGATTATCAAGCCGCTGCCAGCCACGTGCGAGATGCTCCTAGACATTGTCCAGGGACCGCACGAAAGAACAGGTGCGTTTGTTAATCATTTCATACAGGCATCTCGGAGAATTCAGAACCTCAATGAGTAATCTCTGTATTCAACAATCATCTCTACAAACGGGGGTACGTGCGACCTTGGCTTAAATGCATCAATGAGGAGATGGCCTCCAAAATGCTATCTGAGGTACATGAAGGCATCTACGGAAGCCATCAGGGTGCGAAAACTCTTGCCAAACGAATCCTCAGAGCCGGCTTTTACTGGCCAACCATGCAACATGATGCGGCAAACCTAGTCTGAAAATGTGAGCGATGCCAATACCACAGCAAGTTGAGCAATATCCCGGCTTATGATCAGATATCCATCTCGGGAGCTTGGCCTTTTGACTTATGGGGAATAGACATAGTCGGGCCCTTTCCCAAAGCCGTTGGACAGCGCCGTTGGATTATTGTAGCCGTCGAGTATTTTACTAAGTGGGTCGAAGCCGAAGCATTATCCACTATCACTGCCGCAACAGCAGAGAAGTTCATTTGGCGGAACATCATTTGTCGTTTTGGCATACCGCATGCTCTCATCTCGGACAATGGTACGCAGTTCAACGCAGCACGCACCATGACGTTCCTCTCCAACCTAGGTATTCAGAACAACTTTACCTCGGTCAGTCACCCTGCTAGCAATGGTTTAGCCGAGGTCACAAACCGCACTATTCTGGATGGCCTCAAGAAGAAAGTTGCCGAAAACAGAAAGAATTGGCCCGACATACTTGATGGCATTCTATGGGCCTACCGCACTACACCTAGAAAAGCCACACAACAAACTCCGTACTCTCTGGTATTCGGCATGGAAGCAGTCACTCCAATTGAAATGATGGAACCATCTCTCCGTACTTTGACATATTCCACTGACAACAACCGCGATGCTCGCACCACGGAACTCGACCTCATCACAGAAGGTCGGGAGAAGGCCCGCATCCGCACCATGGAGTATCAACGCAGGGTCAAACGTGCGTTTGATAAACATGTGGTACCTCGAGAGTTCCAGCCGGGTGATTTGGTGCTCAAAACCGTGGAAGCAACTGGCAAACATGTTAGCAAACTTGCTCCTCAGTGGGAAGGCCCTTTTAAGATCATTCGTCCACGAGGTAAAGGCGCTTACGAGTTGGAAGATCCGAGTGGTTTCATACTCACTCGCCCGTGGAACACTTGCCATTTGAGAAAATTCTACACTTAATGTATGTAGTTTTTGTTAGTCTTTTTACTATATACGGTGTGCTCAGGGCAAGATAAGCCTTTGTTTTCTTTTCATGTATTCACTTAGACCACGATACAATTTTTGTATGGTTCTAAGCATTTATCAATATATATGATATTATTTACAATTGTGTTTTGTGTATTGGGTCCGAGATATATGAACGAAAGCTAAGGCAACGAAAGATGTCTTGGTTAAAATCCCGAGATACGCGACATAAATTAATGTAGTCCTACAGGACGATGACTGATAAAATAGTAATACTATGGTCGGAAACATTTATCGAAAACCCCTCGGAGTAACGCATACGTTTTCGCGACATACCTTTCCCCCCATGTTGACCATTTTTGTCAAAAATAAAGAAAAAAAAAGGGGGGAAGGATATACTACCGACCATTTTCACGACATACCTTTCCCCCCATGTTGACCATTTTTGTCAAAAATAAAGAAAAAAAAAAGGGGGAAGGATATACTATCGACCATTTTCGCGACATACCTTTCCCCCCATGTTGACCATTTTTGTCAAAAATAAAGAAAAAAAAGGGGGGAAGGATATACTACCGACCATTTTCGCGACATACCTTCACTCGTTCACAAAGACATTCAAAGAATACCCCGAGATATATTCAAAAAATCTCGGAAAAAGATAAAATGAATGCAACGAGAGAAGTAAAAACCTTGTTACACCAAATATTCTGTTAAATCCCCACATCCCAGGGATATCAAATTTACATTACAACACATTTTTGTTTAAACCCCCACATCCCGGGGGCACAAATAAAACAACAAGGGTAAATCCTTCAAACTATCGGAGGCACAGAAATTTCTTAAGACCAAGGTCGCGTCCAGTGCTGGCCATCATCCTTCCTACAAACAAAACAAAAGTAATAAGATTAAGCGTGAAAGCAACATCTCGGCAATCACGATATTAGAAGTCTTTTACTTACAGAAGTTGGAGCCTTATCCGACTCAAGAACGTTAATTCCACCACCACAAGGTAAGATAGAAACATCCTCCGGATCCTTTCCATCACCTTGTGGAGCAACAGGGTCCATTTCGACATTCATCTCGGTGATTACAGGAGAGTCCACCTCGGTGTCTCCTATGTCGATCTCCTCTTCCTCACTTTCAGAGGAGGTCTCGGAAGGAATCCCGTCATCCTCCCCTTCAGCCTCATTATCGACAAGCTCGAGATGCTGAGGCCATTTATCTTTCGGCCAGGGATGAACAATTCTCCCACGAGGATGGTTTTCAAGTTTCCAACTCCTTTTGAAATGGAGTACCATCCGGATTCAACAACACATCCTTTTCTTCGTCCCAGCCGTGATCCGAAAGATTCTTAATAACGAGCTTCTCGGGTTCCACTTTAGTAAAACCCATATGCTCGGGTTTGAACGGG
Organism: Carex myosuroides; assembly: GCA_028015225.1. Classification (NCBI taxonomy): domain Eukaryota; kingdom Viridiplantae; phylum Streptophyta; class Magnoliopsida; order Poales; family Cyperaceae; genus Carex; species Carex myosuroides. Next base: position 14,314,667 of record CM051466.1, read on the forward strand.
TAAACTTTGGCCAGTTCACCCATATAACCATAAACGGTCTCTGTCATCATTTCTTGGCACGCATAGGGGACGGCCTGAGCAAAGGCCTTACTGCCTAAAAACTTGCTCAATGTTTTCTTCTTAAGACCCTCCATCTCGGCCTTTAATCGGACATTTTCCGATCTCACCTCCTCCACCTCCTTGGCTTGGGTCTCGAGCTTGGAGTTAAGGCCATCGACCTTGTCCTTGTACTCCTTAGCTTTACGCTTATAGCGCTTTGCCTTTTCCTCGTTTTCCTTGCGCTCTTTGTCAGCCTGCAAACCTACCAACCGCACCATCTCGTATTTCGCCAAGGCAACGGCGGCTTCGCCAGTGGCTATCTTCCTTTCCCTTTCCTTTAACTTCGCCAACTTGACAAAATAATCCCTCTCCATGATTGCCTTGTTGATCGCTTCTTGATCAGTTGTGATAGTAAGAGCACTGCGATTTTCGAGCGAATCTTTGAGGAACCCAAAGAAAACCCCGGCATCATGCAGCGACCTTAACACCTGACCGACGACTTGGTCAGGGTGCTCTTCAGCCCACTTCTTTTGGTGAGCGGTTGTGGTTAGCCTGAAAGTCTCCCGAGAAAATGCGGCCCGAACCTCGGGATGGTCTTCCTCATCCTGCATGGCAGAATATCCGGGGAGATACGCCAAAATACTATCAGGGAATCCCTGTGAAATATGGGTCCCCCACACAAACCCGATATGTCGCCCCTGTTCTGATATACTAGACTTGAGATGTTCGGTGTGCTCCTTCGCGGGATCCCACACGTCGCGTGCTGCTTCTTCAATAATTCCCTCTAACTCCTTCTCGGCAGCCTCAACCCGAGATTGGGGTGTCTCCTTCGGGGCAATCCCAGACACCTCTAACACAATATCGGAATGAACTTTTTGCCTTTTCGGCTCAGGTTCTCCTGCCTGGACTTCTTTCCCCTTCTCTCGCCTTGGTAAACGCACGGAGGGGTCAACCGAAACTTCCTTCCTCTTCTGGGAACCCCCGAGCTTGGAGGAACCAGAAGCACTGCCCTTAGCTCCTTTGGTGGTTACTGCAGTGTTGGTAGTAGACTCCGGGCAAGCCGTTATAGTTTTAGCAGACCCCGACTTTACGGTCTTAGGACCCTTGGAAGAGAAAGTCGGCTTTTGAGAGGTCACAACCTCTTTTCCTTTTGTGAAGCCGTCCTCCGGAGTGTCAAAAACAAGAACAGGACGAGCAGCCTTCCAGGGTAGTGCCATAAACCCGCATCCTACGACACAAAAAGCACACCAGCATTAACAATTTATGTATAAAATAGTATGGTTAATGAACAAACGCGATGTAAAGAGATATCGGTACAAAAAGGGAGACTAACTTGTGAAATAACTGTCAAGAATTTTGATAACTTTTAATTCATCTGACGTCAACGATGGAGGAGAAGTCGGAATCAAACTTTCCTTATTTAGAGGACGCCACTTCCTCCGTATCCCTTGGAAGCATTTCAACTCCTTGGGATTCTCAAGATATATCCAACCATGGTTCCAATCATCCGCCTTGGACAGCTTTTCAAAAAGCGCAACCTTAGAACGCTTCCGAACTGCAAGGTGGCTCTCATTATTATATAATACCGTGAAATAATGAAAGAACAACCCCGTACTGGGCCAGTATGACTCTAACTCAGGCATGTAATCAAACAAATACTTAAAGCTCATTATGTAGCACCATGCTGGTGCGGTTAACTGTGCAGGGGCCACGTCGAGATGTCGTAATATCTCGCGAACGAATTTAGATACCCTCACTTTAAAACCACATTTCGGCATTTTCCAATATATGCACATCCCGCGATTCGAGTCATGCGCTCAGTCATTTATACCCGGGGCTGTCAGCTTAAGCGCATGTCGCGGATAATCTCCTCTGTCAGCTTCATCCACAAGTTCCTCATAAAATGCGTCAGCATAGGCTTCGCATCGAACAACCAGCTTTGGAGGAATACCGGCAGATGTTGGAAAAATCAGGTCATCCCGGTGACTATCTCGGGTCACGACATCTTTCTTTGACGTTTTATTTTTCTTCTTGGGTTCCGAAGACCCGTGCGACGTTCCAACTGAGGCCAAAATAAGTTCACCCCGAGGTGAATTTTCTTCGTTTTCCCCGTCTCCTTCGCTACGTTGTTCACCATCAGTTTTCTCTGAATTTTCAGGATTGGTGAGAATCATGCCCCGAATACTCTTGCCCCTACCTGGCCGGAACACCTCCTGCAGTATCGGGGACTGTTCCCCCGAAATAGCAGGTGACGAATCCCGAGATCCTTGTTCTTCGGTCATTTCTAAATTAATGAAGAAACAGGATTGGCTTAGGCAACCGGCCTCACTTTTTCTAAAGAATTATAACTATTGACTTAACAGATGTACATAGATTGCCGAGGTTACGCAGTTCATATTAGGCCCTTAGCAGCATTACCGAATTTAAGTCATTCACTAAGTTACCCTCGACCCCGGCAATACATACCGATAACTACATGCATGACCAATCAATGTAAGGCCAACTACCGAGATGGTAAAGGATTACCTTGTGTTGAGACTTCTTTGCAACGCAGTCTTCGGATGTCTTCTCCGAGATCTCCTGAGTGCTCTGAACTCGCTCCACTATCACCGAAAATACTTTCGCTCTGTGGCTCCGAGATCAATTTCCTCACAATAAACGATAATGAGTGAATGAGACGGGATGAGGTATATATAGGGGTCTCTATTTTTCCCGCTCAATACTCGCGCGAATTTCGAAAAGCAGCCGCGAAGCGACGCGTTGTCACCCTTCATCATGGCGACGCCTCGATTTCCGCGCATCGGGCTCGAAACGAGCTGAAGGATGCCAGGTGTCGTACGGAGATTGCGCCATAACCTCGTACCTCTGGCTGATTTGACGGCTGATCTGATGGCTGATGGCAGTTAACGGAAGACGAGGCGTTGAAGTAATTAATGCGGACATACTATATATATTACTTCCGTCTCCCTTTAACGGAACATCCAGCAATCACAACTATCTCTTCCAACTCGGGTTCTAACAAGATGGCAACTAACAAAATAATGAAGGACGGGGTTAAGATGGAGAATGAAAACATTATGTCGCCACACTCATCTCCCCAACATCGGAACCCCGAGATACACATCGAGCCACCCCCATTTAACCTTGGGGAAGAAGAAGACGACCCGTTAGCCTGGGATAGATGTGATGTTTGCGGAACCCGTGGGAATCATCGGCACATGTTCCATTGTGACGGATGTGAAGAAGCTTTTCATCCCGAATGCCTAGCCCGCAGATCACCTCGGAATCATGATGATCCCCGCTTCGCGTCATTCATCTGCAGGAGGTGCCTTGCTCATGAGCACCGAGCTAAGCGCTCCCGTCATGAGTAGCCTTAGCCATATATAGACTATCACGAGAATAGCCCGCCTTTTGTTAATACTTACGTATGACTTTATAGCTCTACATCTTTTGTAAACTCCGCCGAGGTTCTCATCTCGTGCTGTTTTGATTAATATATATTTTGCATGAGCGTTTTATTACTACTTAATACAATCTATTATGAGTCGATTTGACCATCTCGGGAACGCCGAAAGCCCGTCATCTCATTCATGAGGCACACTGCCCAATGCCATTTATGGCTAGTAGCTGGCGGTTACCTATTTTGACAATACGGCCTACGGTATTTATGGCAATATCTGCCTATGACGACTATAAATAGCGGACCCCTCATATGTTACAAGGCACATTTTCACTCTAAACCTTTTTACCATTCTCTAAAACCTCCGAGATGCCTTTCAAGAGAGTTGTTTCCAAAAACAAAACACCCCTTGATCGTGGTCATAGTCGCGATGTCCAACCATCAAGGCACGGCCACAACATACCTCCCCCTAATCCTCGACATTCTCGGGACACAATACGGGCCCTATCTTGGCCTGAGAGATGGACCCTCCTCCAACATTTTCCCGAGAAAGATTTGGATTGGATGCTCGCGAATGAGGACCTCCAAATCGGTGACCTTCTTGACCTCACCCTTGCTAACGCACCCTCGTTCACCAAGGAAGACGAGAACGATATTTATAAATTCGATCTCGAGCCCAAGTTGCGTAGGTGCATTATCTGCCGTAATAAAGAAGCCAAGCACGAGATGGTGAAATGTCGGGGGTGCCATGAGTGGAGTTGCTTCACCCATTACGACATCCAAGGTCGGTCAGACCCTCGTTGCCGGTTTTGGAAATGTCCTGGGTGTTTATCACGCAATATCGGAGGTCCAACGTTGTACACCGCCACTAAACCCGAGCTCATATCGGATAACCTCTTTGAGGATACCGACAATGAGATGGTGTAAGTGTGATTTTCAACTTAGAGAAGCGACATCACACTCGTCTTTTGGCTGAACATGGCCATCACGGTGCATGGAAGGCGTGACATGACAGACATAGCGCCCATGGTGGAAATATTCTTCCAGGCACTATATAATATCATGTCTCATGTTTAGTCTAATTAGGCGTTGTATGATTTCGATGTTTTACTAGATCGAGGCGTTGTATGATTTCGATGTTTTCTTATATTTAGACTTGTTCTGTTCTTGCAATATCAATGATTACTTATAACTTCTATGTTTCACTTCTTTCATTTTTGACTAACTCGGATACCATTTTCCTCGTCAAAATCTAACTCGGATACCATCTTCCTTATCACGCATAAAAAAAAAAATCAATCACATATATATATACACATATATGTATATATGTATCGGTAATATATACCGAGATACTTAACGTGTGGGAAACATATCAACAAACATATGCCACACTCGAGTTCTGACAACATGACTAATACACCAATGTCGGTAATAGAAGCCGTGTTTTATGAGTTATTCATCCTCAAGTCGAAAGCATCTCGCCGATGCATTCCGACTTCGGGGGCTAATGATAGGACCATGTTCCACAGGCCCTTTTACTTGTTCTAAACTGGGCCATGAAAGACTGGGATTCGGACCTTTACAAGGCCAACCCGACGTCATATGAAAAAGTCCAAAGATTCACTAAACCGGGGCCCAACTCGGTGGCCTCAAAAGTATATGGCCCGAATATAGGTTAAGGCCAACCGACATACGGGATAGCTGTGGAAACGGCTAGCTTAATGCCCACGTCCCAGAAACGGCTGGTTATAATGCCCACGTCCCAATAACGGACGACATAACTGCCCACGTTCTCCCATAAACGTCCGAGATGGCAGTTATGACTAGACTATATAAGGCAGTGATCCCCATGAAACGGGGGACGCAATTTTCAACTAAGAGAGAGATCATACAGGTTAGAGTCCGAATCTCTCACAATCTACCCCGAGTTCCCAACTCAGTCCATATCTCGGCCTGTCATCCTTTGACAGGGCGAGCCCAACACAGCCCAACTTTCCATACGGCCTCATCTCCCGAGATAGGACGTATCAACGTCTATATCTTCAATTTGAAACTTCAAAACGTCGATCTGAACCGTTCAAGTTGATCTCCATATTAAATTGTGCCTGGAGACCAAATTTTACATTTTTTGGAAATTGTTTACTATTTTTTTAGAATTTTTGAAAATCGCTGTTTTTCAAAAAATCCTGGACCATCAAAAACAACAATTTTCATAAAATTCTAAAGAAATAGTGAAAAATTTCCAAAAAATATAAAATTTGGTCTCCAAGCACAATTTAATATGGAGATTAATTTGAACAGTTCGGATAGACATTTTGAACTTTGAAATCGCAAAATATGAGTGTGACGTAAAACACTAGCTTTACTTCGCGAAGCACCGTAGCCCAACTATATATATATATATATATATATATATATATATATATATATATATATATATATATATTTGGGCTTCACGAAGTAAATGACATATTTTACTTCACACTCATATCTTTATTTTTGAAGTCCAAAAAGTCGATCCAAACCGTTCAACATGATCTCTCTAATAAAATGTGCTTGGAGACAAATTTTACATTTTTTGGAATTTTTCTTCTATTTTTTTAGAATTTTAAAATCGCTGTTTTTTAGAAAATTCGGACCATCGAAAACAGCGATTTTAAGAAATTCTATAAAAATAGTAAAAAGTTTTCAAAAAATGTAAAATTTGATCACCAATTAAGCACAATTTAATATGGAGATCAACTTGAATGGTTCGGATCGAAATTTTGAACTTTAAAATCACAAAATATGAGTGTGAAGTAAAACACTCGCTTTACTTCACGAAGCACCGTAGCCCAACTCTCTCTCTATATATATATGGATCTTGATATTGAGTTTTAAGGTTAACATCATTAATCATGTTACTGCTATTTGCTAAGGTCTGAAGTTCGATAAATAACGTATCGGAACTGTTATATGATCGATGTATATAATTAGGTACGGAGAGATGTACAAGCAAAAGAGTGCTAAGCACCTCCTCATTTTTATTCTTTAAAAAATTGTAACATTTACAAAAAAATAATATTATTAACTTCTCTCATAAAATAACATTACATGATCAAACTGTCACGGATTTTTCCAACTTATTGGCCGATTATTTTTTATTATGGCCGATTATTTCAGATTATTCCTGATTAATCACTTGACGGTACTCTGTTCGTCCGACGACCGCATACCGTTATTTACAACACTGGTCGGAATGACTTTTGCCCGGCTGGAGACTTGATAAAAATAATAATTTAAGTGTCAATCCAAACCATCCAAATTTATTAAATTTGAAATTGCTATCGCAATAATAACACTAATGTGATCACACCGGTTCAAGATTGTTAGTCATATTAATTGTCAACAAAAAGTTCTTACCAAACACAAACACAGTGGGCCCTCCCGTTAGCCGAATAATCATATCTAATAATCATGTCATTAGCCCCAGATGGCACTTAATTAATAGAAAATTTTATAACGACCACACTTTTAGACTTATGTTAGTTATGTAAGACATAATTTACTTTATAGAAAGCATGAAAGCAATTCATTTTTTTAGCCTCCACTGATGTTCACATCCTAAACTTTCTTTAAAACAAAATACCTTTCACATTTAATTGGACTAATTCTCTGGAGACGATTCAAAGAAAGAAAAACCGCACATATTTGAATGAATTCATATACTTGACAAGCTCAGATTAGATCCGAATTATTCAATGTAAATTTTCGTACACGAATCTTAAAGTTAGCTCCGTATACTTCAAATAGGCTCTCATTTTTTATTGCTCAGCTGAGACTTTATTTTATCCTTGCGACACTGCATGAATACACACACGATTAACGCCACAGAAAATCCAAGTTCATACATTATAAGTTTGAGTGAGGCTACGGTGCTATGCATAGCACGGATTGGGTCCGTGCTACAGCTCAAAATTTGACTTTTCAAAATTCTAACGGTCGATCCGAACCGTTCAACATGATTATAAAATTATATGTACTTGCAAACCAAATTTTACATTTTTTTGGAATTTTTTTACTATTTTTTTAGATAGGCTGTTTTTAGATGGTCCACAATGTTCAGATTAAGTGCACCGTAGCCTCACTCTATAAGTCAAATTTACCTTTGCATTGTTGTTCAAATGAAACTGGACTTAAACTGAAACATTTTACTAGCTGTGGGGCTTTGGAATATATTTTCAAAATAAATAAAATATCCAGTCTCATTCGATCAAGACAAATTCTACCAAATCAAAAAGCAACATAAGAAAAAACAAACAAAAAGATGTAATTAAAATATAGATAAAAACAAGCGATGTATTTCAACAATATCTAGAAGCTGGTTCAGCTGGTTTGAAATATGAAACAACAATTATTTGAAAAAGAAAAAGTGGCAACTGGCAACAATCCAATCAATTAACCGCAACCGCAAGTATTGTGACATGGAAATGCTTTTCTAACGAACCATCCTTGCTTTTCCAGTCTTTTTCTCATCTTTTGTTTATTTTCTAACGATGGCGCACGCAACCTGTAGATTAAGAAAGGTGAAGACTTAGATTTTTTTTTTTTTTTTTTTTTGAAAAACTTGCTAGTTGCTAGGAAGAGTACAGTGAAATGAGACTTAGATTACTTGATTCACTTTAAATGAACAGTAAAGTCTCATTTTAGCTTTAATTGAGGATAGCAACAAAAGGCCCGGGGATCATATTCACACAACAAAAATTGTTACTAACACAATACATTTCAAATTTCAAATTTTGTGGACAAATTTGTCCCTCAAATATCTTCTATATATACATGCTTTTATTTTTGCAAGCTTTCCGAAAAGTAGTCATTTGCTGAAATCGGACACTCGAGCGCCGTTTTATGACCGTTTGAAGTTTCACCGTCGTTTTTCGCCTTTTCAGTGAAGATATCGTTCCTATTCATATGTAATTTAGCGTAATTAACCGTATTTTAGCGTAATGTAATGTAATTTAGTGTAATTTAACTTAATATAGTGTAATTCAACATAATTTCAAGTAATTTAGCGTATTTTAGTATAAATATGCTAATTATATATAAAAAAAAGTCAAATAATTTAAATAAAAATTCAAATTTTCAGTATTAGATTTCTTTTTTTTGCTCTTCTTAGTCTCTTAAAAAAAAAAAAAAAAAAAACCTAAACCGAAATGCCTATTCGATTTAAGCCCAAAAAAACACCAAACCGAATAGCCTATTCGGTTAAGCCTATAAAATGAATTTTCTGTGGCATCGTATCCTACAACTCCAGTTAAAACCCCACTAAACCGAATAGGCTATTCGGTGAAGCAAAAAAAAACCCTTAACCGAATAGGCTATTCGGTTTTTGCTGTTTTTGTAGAAAACTCGGTAATCATATTGGTTCTTTAACTTTAATTATTTTAATTACTGTTTTTAAAAAAAATCCCAATTACTCAACTGATAAATCTGTACAAAATATTGTACAGAATATTTGACCATAACTGAGAGGCAAATTAATCTGTACAAAATATTGTGCCGGTAACAAAAAATTATGACGTTAATATCACCACCCACCCCACTAATGACTAATCTCCACCTAGCTAAAGCTATACGCGCTTATTATATCTTTTCAGTCGATACAGTCTTATTATACATTTGAGAGTAGGTCCGATGGATATTCACCGTCGATTTGCTTTCATGCGGAACGCTTTCAACTTCGTGCGTGATTGTTTCAGTTTTCGTACGCACAAATCTTAAATTAAATCGGACAGTCATCATGCTCGTTGAACCTAAAAGTAGATCCGACAGAGATCGGACCTATTCCGTTCTCCTTATTATAATAATTAATGTCGTTCCCCACACAGGAAACCCTTCGTTATGTTATTGAAATTCGTGACAAATTGTCAAATTATGTAATAGGGAAAGGACATGTACGCTTTATTGCCTGATTTTTTTTTTTAATATTCAACATTAAATAAAAAATAATTTAATGTCCAAGTATTTTGAAAAATTTTAAAAATTGGGCCGCCGACGAACCGAAATTAATAAATAAAAAATCACTGTTTTGGAGGAATTATAAATCTACCACGGCAGCATCTGCGGCCTCATTTTCTGAAGATCGCAGAATGCGGACTCTGAAATGGGGCCGCATAATGCCGGAGTGGTCCCAATTTAAAAAAAAAATTGGAATACGTTATTTGTTTTCTTGTTATAAAAATGTTTTTATTTGTTTAAGTTTTAGTTTGAAATGTTGTTTAAATTGATATATTTTTGTCGTATCGTATTTTAGAAATGTCGTTTGTTTGAAATATTTTAGAAATATCGTTCGTTTGAAATATTTTAGATATGTCGTTCGTTTGAAATATTGTTTGTGTATGACGAGATAATGATATAATGAACAAAATAAATAAATAACAACAAAACAAATAAAAATAAATGACAAAATAACAAAATAAATAAGTGACAGTATCCAACAAATAAGTATCTGACAAAACATCTAACAAACTACAAATCAAAGCCTACGGATCAGGACTAAATATCATCCTCGGCTTCTTCTTCCTGAACCCTCAACCCCACCTGGAGAGTGACGTCTCGTCAGTCTCTGTTGAGTCTATAGATTCCTCCAAAGACTGAACTGGCTCGTCATGAACCTCCTAAATCTCGGATGTCTGCTGGACTCCAGGACCAAAAACCGTAGTCTGTCGAGACTCACCCTGCATGAATAAAATGCATGTTTGCCTATGGAGTCATCATGGAGGGAAGGGTACGGTGCCTGCTGTGAGGACTGTCCAGGAGTGGCTATAGGGACATGCTGTGTACCTCTACTGGAAGATGGTACACCCCTTTGGGGTGCAAACGGATCAGATATTATCCGTGCGGATCCGGATCCGTATCCGATTTTTTATGGATACGGATAATTTGCGGATACGGATGCGGATAAGGATATTACTTATGCGGATACGGATACGGATATGGTTTCAATTTTTTAAAGCGGATAAGGTTACGGATACGGATATTCGGATGCGGATAATTTGCGGATACGGATATTCAGATACGGATAATTTGCCGATACAGATATTCAGATACGGATAATTTGCGGAAACGGATGCGGATACGGATATAAATTATGCGGTTACGGATACAGATACGGTTTTGATTTTAGAAGCAGATACAGATACGGATCCGTAAATTTTTAGATTTCGGATATCCATTAAGCCCTCTGCTCCGCAAAACCCACTACTAATCTTTTTACTTTATTCCTTTTGTTACATTCCCTCACCACAGTATTACATGCAAACAACTGTTGTCAACTTGGATTAATTTTATCCTCATTCCAATTACATTGAAATTCCAAATATACTAAAGGCTGACACTTGAACCTACAATTTCCCGACATTTTTATTAATATCCAAAGTTTAATACAAATTATTAATTATACCCAGAGTCGGACCAATTATTGAAATATACCCAAGCCGGCCATTTTCTGGCCGGCTATGTACCCTCCTCAAGCCGGCCAGAAATTGGCCGGCCATGTTCCTTTTTTTTTTTTTTTTTTAAGAGAGACACTATGGAAAATCAAAATATTGAAATTTAACACTGAAAATTTGAAATTTTTCGTTTAATTATTTGTTATATTACTTCTTTTGATATAATTAGCATATTTATATTAAAATACGCTATATTAATTGAAATTATATTGAATAACACTATATTATGTTAAATTACGCTAAATTACATTACATTACATTACAATACGCTATATTAATTGAAATACGCTATATTATTTTTTATGTTGTGCTACTATTTTAATGTTGTAATATTTTCTATTTAGCATTATCATGATAATTTATTTTGATCTGTAAAATAAAAAAATAGTACCATAAAAGCACACATACACAAGAACCGAAATATAGGATAATCCAAATATACCAAACATAAATAGTATATGAAATAAAATAGTACAAAACTAGTAAAAATACAACTAAAACGGAGAGGGGGAATATCGCTGAGCCGGTACTCCGGCGTTCGCCCGGCGCCAGCGCCGCGGCCAGGCTCTCTCTCTCTCGGCCTCCTCACTGGCATCGGCAGACCTGAGTAAAATTGGTCAAACGTGCTAATTTCGGTAAAATTACGCTTAATCAGCATAACTATGGTAAAAAAGATCAAAATACCCTAAATAATGGTCAAACGTGCTAATTTCGGTAAAATTACGCTTAATCAGCATAACTATGGTAAAAAAGACCAAAATACCCTAAATAATGGTCAAACGTGATAATTTCGGTAAAATTACGCTTAATCAGCATATTTATGGTAAAAAATGCCAAAATACCATAAATATTGGTTATCGGTGCTAATTACACTAATTGCGCTTCATTAGCCTAATTATGATAAAAAAGACCAAAATACCCTAAAAATTAGTCAAACGTGCTAATTTCGGTAAAATTACGCTTAATCGGCATAATTATGGTCAAAAAGACCAAAATACCCTAAATATTGGTCAATTGTGCTAAATACACTAAATATTGGTTAACTTAGCTAATTACACTAAATTACAACAATATAATCTAAATTATAACACCTAAAACCTAAACCCTAAAATAAATAAATTAAAAATTAAATTAGATAAAAAAAAAATTTACCTTAAGGAAGAAGAGAGAATTCCGAATTTGGATGGGATGAGAGGATTGTGAGAGGAGAGAGAAAAAAAAGGGTATATATAGGGGTTAATGCGGGTTAAAAAAAAAAAAAAAAAAGGAACATGGCCGGCCATTTTCTGGCCGGCTTGAGGAGGGTACATAGCCGGCCAGAAAATGGCCGGCTTGGGTATATTTCAATAATTGGTCCGACTCTGGGTATAATTAATAATTTGTATTAAACTTTGGATATTAATAAAAATGTCGGTACAATTTCAAAAAGTAAATATAAAATAACGGTGCTTTAAGCCTTCAACTGTAGAAGATTTTAGCACCGTAAGAAATTTTTGTTTCTTACGTTGATTATTATAATTATGTACATGAATATATAAACATGATTCTAGTAAACAAAAATTAAACAATAACATGCAGAGATGATAGTGTGATTATTATTTGAGAGACTGACAATAATTATGTTTATTAAATAATTTTTATTTGAAAAATTAATTTGTTGAATAATAAGTTAATTTTAATACAACATCCGTATTATGTATCCGAATGATATTCGTATTCGTATCCGCATCCGTTTAATATCCGATTCGTATCCGTATCCGTTTAATATCCGAACCGTATCCATATCCGTTTAATATCCGATCCGTATCCGTATCCGGAAAAATAAAAACGGATACGGATATGGTTTTACCACTATCCGATCCGTATCCGATCCGTTTGCACCCCTAACACCTCTACTGGAAGATGGTATATCTCTACTAAATGCCATGTTGTATTTGATAATTTTTTTCTATTAGTGTTGGTACCAATTTTGGTCAAATATGAGAATTTTGGTAAAATAAACCTAATTAAATTTTGGTATAGGTCTAATTTAACTCAAACAATTAATTTTGGTAAAATAAACCTAATTACATTTTGATACAAGTCTAATCTAACTCAAACAATAATTTTGGTACAAGTCTAATTTAACTCAAACAATTAATTTTGGTAAAATAAACCTAATTAAATTTTGGTACAAGTCTAATCTAACTCAACAATTAATTTTGGTAAAATAAACCTAATTAAATTTTGGTACAAGTCTAGTTTAATTTTGGTGCTCAAACAATTAATTTTGGTCTTATTCTAATTAAAATTTGATACAATTCTATTTAAATTTTGGTCATATTCTAATTCTAAACCCTAAATTAATATCTAATTCTAAACTCTAAATCTAAATTATAAACCTAAACCCTAAACCTAAACCTAAATCCTAAATCTAATTACTACTCGAAGCTAAAAATTAAAATTAGAAAAGAAGAAGAAAACTTACCTGAGGTCGAAGGAATTGAAATTTCTTTGAATTGTTACAAAAAATGAAGCCAGCAGACCCCTTATATAGGCTGGGGGCCGCTCCGGCATTATGCGGCCCCATTTCAAGGTCCGCATCGGCATTTTGTGGTCTCCAGAAAATAGAGCCGCAGAACACCGGTGTGGTCGTGGTAGATTTAAAATTCCCTCAAAACTGTGGTTTTTTTTGTTTATTATTTTTTGGGAGATGCTAACTTCAAAATTTTTGGGCTGGCGAATAACAAAAATTTTGTTCACATTTTCTTCGGTTTCTGTTTTATGGATTTATAGTTTTTTTATTTAATTAAAAAATATTTAATTTTTTATTAAAATATTAGAAATATTTTATATATTTCTTTGAAAATAGATGGAATATTATATAATTTAATTTATTAGAAAGACTACAATAAATAGCCCGGATCAACATTTTGTCAGTCCGGATTTTTTGCAGCTGTAAGATAAATAAAATATTTCTTTGTGTGCCACTGGAAAAAATAAAAGTATTTTGAATCTGAGTTATTGATCCTGATTCAAAACTTACTTCTAGGTAAATACAAAAAATATTGTGGTGCTTCTATTTTGGAAAAAACAAAAAAAATTCTCCGAATTTAGTCGGACGAGATCTCTTTTCAATTTTTTTTCAAATTGGGTACAATATCTTAGAATTTAAATGTACTAAAAGAATCATAATATTTTATTTATTTACTCAAAAAGTATTTTTGAATCAGAATTAATAACTCAGACTCAAAATATTTTTATTTTTTTTCCAATAACACACAAAGAAATATTTTACATTTTCTTACAGCCGCAAAAAATCCGGCCTAAAAATATTAATCTGAGTTATTTGTTACAGTTTTCTAATAAATCAAATTATATAATATTTCATCTATTTTCGAAGATATATATAAAATATTTCTAATATTTTAATAAAAAATAAATAAATTATAACATTTTCTAATTAAATAAAAAACTATAAATCCATAAAATACAAACCGAAGAAATCTAACCAAAATTTTTGGAGAACGGAGTAGGTCCGATGCCCATCACCTACTTTTAGGTTCAACAAGCATGATGACCGTCCAATTCAATTTAAGATTTGTGCGTAAGAAAATTGAAATAGATATGCATGAATCTTAAAGCAAATTAACGGTGATTGAACCCACCGAACCAGAGTAGGTCTGATGTTCATCGGACCTACTCTCAAGATAAATTTTTGCTATTCCACTGCTGAGATTTTCGGCGGCTGAAATTTTTTTTCGGCCGCTGAAATTTTCAGCGGTCTGGACATTTTTAAAATTCTTCAAAATATTTGAATATTTGTACTATTTTTTATATAATGTTGAATATTAAAAAAATCAGTAAGTATTTTATCTATTCATGATTCCATCCGTTAGATAAGTAAGGTTATTGGTATGTTTAGTTGCGGAGTGAAGTCAACAAGGATTAAATTGTTTATTCTATCTTGCTTTTTATATTTTACTCTTTGATAGTTGGAGTTATAATTTAAATTAATATATTTGGTGGAGTAAAATGTTGGAAAATACAGTGGACTCCATAGATGGAGTAAGTGTAGATTTCAAGGTAACTTTCACACAAGAGAGAGTTCTCATACCTGACGATTGTGACCGGTTTACCAAGGCCAATTTCAAATACACGGTGGAATGCATATGCTAGAAGCCTCAATTGGATAGAATACCGTGTTATCATGTTCTGGCCGTGTGTCATCTCCGAGCATCGACCCTAGCATCTTTGTAAGTCACTACTACCACATCCAGACACTGATTAACACATAGAGGGCTGAATGGCATGTGTATGAAAATCAGTCAGAATGGCCTGAAAACGAGGGCCATGTCCTTGTTCCAGAGGATAAAAATATTTTTTTGGGTAGAAGATGACACAACAGGATTCCGATGTGGTTGGACTTACTAAATAAGAGGAGAAGAGGCCACCAAGCCAACCGAGATACTCAAGAAAGACAGAACAGAGCCGCTCGAGATGCACGATGTAGTTAATTTTTTTTACTAATCAATTTCAACTTTTAATAAAATATTGAAACAATTAGATTTTACAGTCACTATTTCAAAATTTGCATGTTGCGAGTCTATCAATGAATTAGATGTTTATCTAGTTTTAATTGTATTCGTAAGAACATTATTTATTTTCGGTTTATTAGACGTACTTTTAATGTACTCGTGAGAACATTAGCATTATATTGTTCTATTGTATGCTTCTGTATATAACTCATTTATATTTATTATTAGTGCTTCTTTATATTTGATCAGACGAACGAACAAAAATTTCAGATTAGACATTTAAAACAAAAACAATTAAACAACTTTAAAAACAAAATCCTAACCAAACAAATAAACATTTCTGATAAAAAAATATAAAAGAAGAGGGTTCACTCCAGCATTATGCGGCCATGATACATTTAGAAATTTCCAAAAACACTGGTTTATTTTTTTTGAAGCTGTGCTATAAATAAAAATTTCGGCGAAATATTGTGTGTAATGTTTGATGTTGATACGATCGATATAAGTGTAATTTTGCTCGTTTTAAACTGGTCATAGGAAAATCAATTTTGTTAGTTCTGAATTTTCTTACATCTTGTTTGGATGGCGAATAGAGAAGAGAGGGGAGGTGGAGAATAAAAAGGAATAACATAGAATAGAAATGAATATTAGTGTTTGGATGATTAATGAGTGAAAAAAAATTTAATTTTTTTTCCGTCTTATTTTTTATTTAATTAATTAAAAATTCAAAAGGTTACTGAGAAATTCGATGGTTGTTGTAGATTTGTGACAAAGAAATTTGAATGAGAATTATATAGACAAGATATAGGATTAGATATTTGTATCATTTTCTTTGAAAATATCCGTTACACTCTAAATCGGGAGAAAAATTGATTTTTTTGATTACACTCATACAATAATAAATTTTCTCCATCATTATATTATCTTTCACCTCCCACTTAATTTTATCAACCAAACCCAACATAATCCAAGAAAAAAATTTATTTTCTTTCCATTTCCTCTCCATTCAAACAAGATGTTACTATAAATCAACCACTTCGCTGTTCATTTTGTGGTAAAAAGTTTTTATTGCCTTTTTCGTTACTCTTATTTTATTTTATTTTATTTTGCTTTTGTAAATCGTGCAATGTTTGTTTAAGGAGCAAACGCTCGGGTCCATATTTACTTGCTATTATGGTGATGTTTCATTCAATCAAATTCAAATGCTCATATTGTGATGTCAATTCGAATAATTTGATCAAATTGAAATTGGATTCGATAAAAGACTTTAATTATTTTAGGGTTAAAGACCAACCGTTTAGCTTGAAATCAAATGTAGAATTAAAATTAAAATTTGAGGATCAGCTGCAAAAAAAGAAGAAGCAAATCCATCGGTTTTTTCTTTTGCCATAGATTGCAGTTTAGACTTCAGACTTTAGACTGATATATTGATTCTACTGAATAATTCCTCGTGGTAATAGTTAGCTTTCTTTTTCTCCCCTGCCTTGTCATCGTCATCATATCTTTCAGATTTTTTGTCACATGAAGTTCAGGCGTCTACTTTTATTATTTATTTATTTTTTTGCCTTTAAGAAAAGGAAACTAGAGAAATGCCTCAGTTCCAATTTCCATCCCTCCATCACGTAAATCCGAGGATGAGAATTGGAGAATTCAGAAATAGAGATTAATTTGAGAACAAAATCACCAAGTTAATTTTTCTAATATGTTTAGAGTCTATTGCATTCGTTTAATTCTGCACAAGCAACAGTTGCCTCTCAAAACGACAATTTGTTTTTTTCTAGAAAGAAACTAAGAAAAGAAAGAAGAAAAATAGGGACCCAAATGGCTAATCAAAATTATTATTGTTCAAATGCTTGGTGTCAAGATATTTAGAACGGTAACCCTTGCATTAACCAGAGCCCTGAAAACCTTTTCACTGCCGCTCTCCAGCGGTATTATGCATTTCTTCAGACCCTCCAGCTTCTCCATTGCTACCTTCCTCTCCATTCTCCTCTCCATTCCACCTTCCTTCTTCCTCTCCATTGCCCTCCTCCGTGCCCGACTTTTCCACCTCATCAAATCCACAATCCACCAAATCTTTAACAGCTTCACAGGACCTCCAGTGGAAACTACCGGAGCAATCGGCGATGTTGCTTCATTAGACAGCACCGCCAATCCAGAAATCAGCTCAGCTGATGCTGCCGCAAGAGCAAAGGTTGCATCACAAAAGACCACAGGAAGAATAATCACACCGGTCGAATCAGAAGAGACCGAAGCCTCTAGGGGCGGTGGTGGTGGCTTGGTTTTTGCGGCAGCTTTGGCCCTAGTCGCAATACGAATGATGTCTTTACTAGCCTTGCGCTGGGCCCGCACGGCAGAAGCAAGCCGAGCTGAGTCCCAGCGGCGAAGTGCGGCCTGTGTCTCGCCCTGGAGATGTGAAAGATTTATCAGAGAGATACGGAACAAATCATAGGAATCCGCTAGCCGCATAAGATCATCCAAATACGGGTCGGTGATCGGAGAGTTGCGGAGTGGGTCGGCCGCTTGGGGGTGGCTAAGCAAATCCGACAGAGAGGCAAGGACTACAGAGATGAGATCAACGCCAACCAAGAGAAATGTGGAGGAGCCGGCCTGCGGGGAGGTTCTTGACATGGACCAACACCTGAGGGATGCCACGTCATCGTCGAGGTTGGAGATGATTGGGTGGAACCTGACAGGAAGACTCGAGCTGCGGGTCCGGTAGGAGGACCGCTTGGTGGCGACGGTGGTGCAGCTGGCGTCAGGTCTAGGCGAAGGGAAAGTGATGGTTCGCCGGAAACGTCCGGCCATGTCGGCGTTTGTTGAGGTTTCTTTTTTATTTTTGTTTCAATATGGGATGGGGGATTTTATGTTGGAGGAATGTTAGCTTCCCAGAATGTTCGGCACAGGCAGTCTGAAGTAGGGCTGCACAAAAAATTCGTAGTTCGTAATTCGATTCGAGTTTGATTCGAAAAAGTTCGAAAAAAGTTCGATTCGAAATTGAGTTCGTTCGAAATTAATTCAAATCAAACTTAGTTCGAAATTAATTCAAACCAAATTCAAACTGGACCTAGTTCGTTCGAAATAGGTTCGCAAACCAAATTTAGTTCGAAATTAACTCAAATGTGAACCGTTAATTTCCGCTGATAACTTATGTTCGCTGATGAAAATATAAGGCTGCCCTCAATTCTGACTTTTGAAAATTATTTCTTAAAACAAAAAGCCCAGTCCAACTACAAATCCAAATAGAAAAATTCAACAGCAAAACTCAAATAGAAATATTAAACAAAACTAGCAATAATCGCTGTAGCCAAGTCCCTAGCCGACTTTCTCTCTGTTGGTTTCAAACTTGGGATACCAAAGTACCAAACCCTAGAGTTTCTCTCTCTTGGCTGCGAATTGCGATACCAAACTCTAGAGGTTGCGATACCTTAGAAATAAGGTCGGACCAAGTGAAAGATCAACCGCTGTTGGCTGCGACTTTCCCTCTGTTGTACTTTGATCTTTGGATATTTGAAAACTTTGTTGGCTATTTGGAAAATTTTGGATATTCGTAAATCGTAACAAAGTTCGAAGAAGTTCGAAATTGAGTTCGTAAAAAATTCGATTCGAAATTGAGTTCGATTCGAAATTCAGTTCGTTCGAAATTAATTCAAACCAAACCTAGTTCGAAATTAATTCAAACCAAACTCAAACTGGGGGTAAGTTCGATTCGGTTCGGTTCGTTTGCAGCCCTAGTCGGAAGTCGGACCTCTATACTGTACTATATAGTACAATAATATGCTGTTGCTGTGGTAAACTCCGAAATTTTTATTGTTACCACGGCAAAAAATCAGAATTAAATCGTTACCACTCCGCTGACTCTTTATTGAATACTACCACCCCCGCTAACTCAGTTCGCTCACCAAATTGGCTGGTGCGCGGACTGAGTTAGCGGGCCTATGGGCTGAATGGATTTTTGGGGTTTAGGGTTAAGGTTAAGGTTTAGGTTTAGGGTTTAGGGCTGACTGGATTTTGGTGTTTATTTTTATTTTTGCAACGGGTGTCTGAAAATTCTGTTTTATTTTTAACGATGTTCATCAGACGCAAGGCAGCAGGCAGGTAAATAACGTAAAAACTAATATGTTAAATTGATTGCGGAAGAACTAAACAACAGAAAAACAAAACAACATAATAACTAATATCAAAATAATATCGAGATAACATCCAAATAACAAGAACTAATACCGAAATAATATCCAAAAACATAAACTACAACAAGTAACTCTATCATATCTGCTCGAGGGTGTCTACGGCTTCTTCTCTCTCATAATTCTCTTACCCCGCCCCTCCTCCTGACGCTCCCTCTCCTCCAGCGATGTGTACTATTGTGATGGCTGTGGTGGGGTCTCTTCATGTATCTCTCCAAAAAGTGTCTCCTCGTGTGGTCCCTCATCTGCACCAGGTCCGAAAATAACCTCACGCTTTGTAGAGTACACGGGTAAGCGGAAGACATCCTGCTGGACAGCTGCTGCACTGGACTGTGGGAGTGACGTCTCCTGTGGGAATGGCGTCTCCTGTGGGAGTGGCGTCTGCTGTGTGTAAAACGGAGGAGAGTCTACATCCTGCGTGTAAGCCCCGTACTGAGAGCCCAGGTGAAACGTAAAATCTGAGGTAGGGTCCTGCTCGTCGTACGGATCTCCGCGGGGTATATCTCCCTGAAACAAATAGATAATTAGGTTTCACAACGAAGATGATTATAAAAATAATTACAAAAATATACGTATCGCTGCAAGCCCAGCAGCCTCATATGCGGCCTCAGCAGTCGCTGCCTCGTGTAGGTATGAGAAATCCGGCTCTGGCGTGCTCATAGGCTCCGCAGAATCGGCACTGTCCATGTCTTTCAAATCTTCATAGCGGGGAAGATCTGAAAGCCTGAGAACCCTCTCGAGCTGATCCTGGTACCCGGCGACGACAGGCGGTGCAGCGGAACACAACCACTTCTTCCCGATAGCCTTCCAACCTCTTGTGACGGCGTATCTTGCACTCCTAAGCACTTGCTTGATGTTCATGAGTACCTGCGAATTAAAATAAAAAAAAATTAGTTCGAATTGCAAATGAATTTTCATAATTAGTTCTTAAACCCAAAAAATTAAAGACTTACAATCTGTGCAGCCGGGCCAGCGCAGGGAATGAAGCCATACTCGTCACTAACCGTGTCGCGTCGTACGTGGAGCGGCTTCGTGTTCATCTCTGTGATCTGGCCATGCAAGTACACCGTGAAGGCACAGTACTCCTGATACCAACTGCGATAGGTTTGATCGTATGTATCGAAAGCATACGACTGGAGCTCGTCAGGGATCCTGTCGTCCATCGCCTCAAGCTGAGTCACATAATCGGTGTGCACGGTCCGCCAATTCTTACCGCTGGTAGTGGCCAATTCTTTGTGAAGCTCGTACCACTTGTCCTTGGAGATGGGATCCGGGACGAGAAAGGGCTGACGCATACCGAACTGACGCATCACCCGTCCAGGATAGTAATGCTCGACAAGCTGGTAGAACACAAGTGGTACCTGCAAGTACATAAAAATAAATAATCCTACGTACGTAATAAATAAAAGTGATGCAAAACGGGAATACAATAATAATGCAAGGGTACCTGAGCAAACCAGAACTGACGCTGCTGGAGGCATATGTGAGGCAGGTCATACAGGAAGGAGTGAGGGACAGTAGCATCGTCCTCACCCTCGACACGCTCGTCGTACGGCCGCCAGCAGACGTGTCTGTCAGGAGTCATCTGCTCGAACTGACTCCGGAAGAAATCAACACCCATAGGTCTGCCGTGCGGGGTCTAGATGTACGTCTTTCTCGAGCACCACTTCTGCGCATAAGCCGGACATGTAATCCCGTTGGGCTGCCCCCAAGCTGGAGCCCAACCTCTCACTCGTGGCTGTGGACGGCTGAACGGGAACCTCGTCCACGACCAATGCATGAGGAGACCAGCTGGACCGTAGAAATTGTGCTTGTTTGTCTATTTAGGTACAAGTGACAGTTAAAATTCTGATTTTTTTTTGTGTAACCATTTAATTATTCAGATTTAATTTCAAAATAATTTATACCTGGCATGCGGTGCACAAACCCCGATATAGACATGCCAATACCGCTGCACCCCAGTTCATCTGTTTCGGCTGGGCCAAGTCCCTCAGCCACTCAAGCAAACATCCAGGGACAGTGTGAAGGATGTGTGTTTTGAAAGTTATCTTTTTAATAATAATTTATATGTTGTTCATGATTTTATTACGAATGTTATTATTCATGTTTCTTGAGATTTATATGTTATATCTTTGAAAGTGTTCAAGAAGATGCTCTTGGTCTTAAACCATAGAACTCCAAAGATGAGAAACATTTAATCACTAAATATGTTCACAATCGTGGTAATTAAAGAGGAACATTAATTACCGAGGAAGATTGTCATGTTGATTAAAGTACATTGAAGTTCTATAAATGTTGATAAAGAATTATCATTTAATAACATGAATATATAAATATGTATTTTATATATTGAACATGACCTAAATGAATGGAACATTATATGGATTGTATTTTGTGTCATTAATGTTTTAATTGTGTCTTTGAAATCTTAGATATGAGATGTGTAGGTTTTTCACATGAGAAGTATATAATGCGATTGCTATTTAAATACTATCTTATGATAGAAATAAAATAGTAGTTCGTTGTGTACAACTTGTGCGGGAGAAATCTATATATTAATATTATCATTGTCCCTCAATTTGAGTTATGATATTACTGGGCCCCTTGGTAAAGTGAAATTATATCGCATGCAATATAACTGATGTAGTTATAATTATAATTCACTTGAGAGACCAAGAAAAGAATATAATGCAAGAATGACACGATCCTATTTTGCATATTATTCATAATATCATGTGATAAGGATAGACACAGAAATAGTGGATTGAGTAAATGATTACTATGTCATTTGGATAACTATAATGTAATGATAGAACCTCTTATAGTCAATAATATAAAGTTTTATATTATTACCAAAATGACATAGATCCTCTATACGGTCACACCAACTGAAGAGAAACAACAAGTATTTTATATTTCATAATGATGTATTAGATAAAATACATGAGATGAAATACTAAAATAAAATGTCATAATATGACATGCTTAGATCATAAATAAATTTGTGAAGTTATGCAAATATTATTTAGTATAATGTTTGAATGCATTATAAGAATAATAAGAATATTGCATAATTGAATAATATGATTAATATTATTTGTTCATAAATTAATTTATTAAACCAATCACAAGATGAGATTAGACATGATAAAATGGCTAAATAAAGCTAGTGGCAATTGTGTAAATAGTTCAAATTTTACACAAATGATAGCCTTAACCCCTTGCCTATTTTAAGGGGTGTAATTAAGGAAATAAGTGAAAAAAATTCTGCTCATTCTCTTGGCCGAAATATTGACAAGAGCAGCCATTTTTTTTCTCAAGACCGAAATTCCTCTTTCTCTCTTCTCTAGGCCGAAACCTTGAGGGTTTTGCTCCTAGGCCAAAAAGTACAAGGAAGGCTTTCATCTCTTCTTGTTAGGTGGTTGGATCTAAGCCTTGAACTTCACATCCATCTATCTAAGAGGTGTGCAAGTTCGTTGTTTAGGTTCAAGGTGAACTAAGAAGCGTTTTCAAGAAGAACACGAGATCTAGAAGGGAAACCGGCTTCTCTCCATTAAGAGATTTGACAATCTCTTTAGGTAAATGTTTCCATTATTTTCTCTTGCAATAAATTAGATTAGATTAATTTATATTAATTTAGTACACTTTAGTTTTTTGAAGAAAATCTTGTTCGCTTTTGTCGTAAAATAAGATCCTTTGGGTATTGAGCCAAGTGGTGATAGGAAAATTTTAAATTCTCACCACATAGGCATACACGTGAAATCCCAACATAGTGGCCCCCGATGAATCTGGAAACAGCCAGCAAGCAAACATCTCCATGATGTAAGCCCGGGTCCACCGATCTACCGTCTCAGCA
This sequence comes from Carex myosuroides, assembly GCA_028015225.1. Lineage (NCBI taxonomy): Eukaryota > Viridiplantae > Streptophyta > Magnoliopsida > Poales > Cyperaceae > Carex > Carex myosuroides. The sequence continues at coordinate 14,338,159 of CM051466.1, forward strand.
TCAGCATCCGCGTCTAGGGCTCCACTGTCAATTCGAACAAATCTAGTGAAAATTGCGAAAAATAGACATCAAATAATTAATTTTATAAAATAAATGTTACCTGAACGGCTCCCGCAATTGTGGTAAACTGATGTCATTCTTCGAGTAGACGTACCCCTTCTTGGTCAACCTCCGCTTCATCAACCCGTCTCCCAGCAGGTCGGTGACGAGCTGCGTGAAGTCTCCGTACTCCACACCTGTCACCGCCTCTCCAGTAATGGGCAGACCCCAGAGACAACTCACGTCCTGGAGAGACACCGTAATCTCTCCGACGGGCAAGTGGAAGGTGTGGGTCTCCGGCCGCCACCTCTCGACCAATGCAGATATAAGAGCGACATCTGCATTTAAGTCACTGAGCTGTGACACATGCCACAGACCCAGCCTCTGCAACGCGGGTGCAAATCGAGGGTCGTAGAGGATATTCATCTGGTTGTTCCTCGTCGACGTTAGAGTATGAGTCTGCATTTAATTTCAAAATAAACACAAATACAATTTATTATTTTATTCAAATGAAAATGTATATTATTTGCAAGTGGTATAGAGATGTAAACTTATATATGAGTTTCTGATCTTGTGCTCCTTGTACGGGAACCAGCAAACAGGACTGATATACTCGATCGTCAAATGCGGAAAGACGGTCCGCGCTAACACTACATCCAACTCCATATCATCATGAGGCATACTGGTGTGCTTGGTGCCGCTGGATGACGCCATACTACAATTTGGTGCATTTAAATTTGGTCTTAACTACCTCAAATAGGGTACTTTAATAATTTACTAAAATAATTTGGCATAAAATACAACATAATATGGCTAAAAACAATTCTACTCTTTTTGGACACCATTCTAAATATTTAATACAATTCTACTCTGTTTGGACACCATTCTAATTATTTAATACAATTCTACTCTGTTGGGACACCATTCTAAATATTTAATACAATTCTACTCTGTTTGGACACCATTCTAATTATTTAATACAATTCTATCTGTTTGGACACCATTCTAAATATTTAATACAATTATACTCTATTTGGACACCATTCTAATTATTTAATACAATTCTACTCTATTTGGACACCATTCTAATTATTTAATACAATTTTACTCTGTTTGAATCTATTTTGGACACCATTCTAATTATTTATTACAATTCTACTCTATTTGAACACCATTCTAATTATTTATTACAATTCCACTCTATTTGGACCTATTTTGGACACCTATATCAACTATCTACTCTACAAATAAATAAATAAAAAAGTAAAAAAAAAAACTCACTTTTTTACTGTTGGGCGTGCGCGGAGTGCGGTTTGCGGAACAGAATGGCTCTCCGCAACTCTTATACGGTGAAAACTGAGCTCCGCTAACCCAGTCTGCGCACCAAACTGGTGCGCCAACCCAGTCCGTGCACCAGTCAGTTTGGTGCGCGAACTGAGTTAGCGGGGGTGGTAGGATTGAATAAAGGGTCAGCGGGGTGGTAACGATTTAATTTTGATATTTTGGCGTGGTAACAATGAAAATTTCGGTGGTAAACTTGGTAACCAGGACCAGGAGGATTTTTTATTTAGAAATATTAAAAAATAACAGAGAAAAAAAAGTACATGAAAATTTCATATAACAGCATTTAAATTTTGTAACATTTTGAATTTTAAAAAAGAGTAACAGTAAAATTTAAAATAAATTAAAGGTTTAAATTTAAACTTTATGATGCTTTAGAATATTTTTGGTAACTGACTAAATTGATTAAAGCATTAGATTAATTTTATTGTGAAATTAAAATAGAAATAATGAAATTGACAAAGTTATAAACTAAATAAAATTGGATCCCGAATCATGAAATTGGAAAAATATATAAACTTCAAAATTTATTAATTGAAGATTTATCTAAGTTATAGACTTATGGTATCCATTCACCAATTAAAGCCTCAAATGTTTATATGTTATTTTATTTAAATTTATATATGAAAACAGGTCCGTAGGCTTTCAGGCCTTGTAAAAATTGAAGTAGCTCAATTTAATATGATAAATGTTTAAAGTTTGTTTATTAAATTCATTCCTATCCTCAGAGATATTTTACTTTCTAGTTTCTACTTCTTTTACCGCTTTTATTTTCTCTCTCTCAAAACCCTTGTTTTAATTTCTGAGTTATCTCGATTTCTCTAGGATTTAGCTTTTCCAATTAAAGTTGCTGACTGTGTGTGCTATTTTTATTCTCTCCTACTATTAGTGATTTATAGCACAACAACTTTCTTGCTCGGTACTGATTTTCTGATTTCTCCTTCAATCAATTAAAGTTAGAAACCATTTTAAGTTATTGTTTTGAAACCTTGAGTAATTTTCTTGTTGGAACCAACTGGTATTGAACTTGGTTTAGGAGCAGGTACGGTTTAAACCCTAGTATGATACTCATACCTTATTATGTTGTTTTTATCTCAAGTAAAGATTAAAAGTAATAGGTTGTTAAATTTTCATCTCTTGACACCGGTACCATTTTCGTACCAGTGTCTATACTAAGTTATGATATATTTCAAGATTTAAGGGTTGAACTTGCAAAATTTCCTAATTAGTGAATTGACCATGTCAGAGGTACTAAAATGCATACTAAAATAATATTGATACATACTTAGCTGTGACATGGAAATTTTAAGAATGAAATAATTAAAATGGACACTAAAGATAAGTAGAACTGTAGGATTCGGGGATGATTGTAATCTTATTCTAAATCAAATGAGTACAAATAAAGTAAAAATCTGAAAACTGAAAATCAACTATTGGACATGAAATATGCATATGAGATTTCTAGCTGGGGGTATAAAGGTAAATTAGTTCTTGTGAGATTGTTAAATAAATACTAATTTATGTTATTTGATTTAACATAGATCCTATTGAGCACGACTTAGCGGGATCGTCTAAGGTTTGGAATCTAGTGATAGCTGACTTTATGCACCTTACGTGATCAAGTGCGGGGTTCACGGGATTTGTCTTGATTTTTATTTCTAAGAACTAAATAACTATTCATGTTAGCATGTTAAATTTCTGATTGATAGCATCGTTGCATCATTTGTATAAAGTAAGCTAATAACATACTTGAATTGTTATAACTGTGATGATTTATCATTTTGGTATTGTTTTATCCATTGTCCGTCCTCTCGTTTATGATAATTGAATGGAACCACAGTTATCAAATTGATTTACTTTATTGTTTACTGCAAAGTCTAGAGTCGACGCTAGACTTTGATCCAGGATCCATATGCGCATACGGTGAATGACCTCAACTGAACCCAGTACCGGTTGGGTAAAGGATAATGTAAATTGTGATTGCTGGAATAGTAAAACTGTGGTATATCAATTGTTCTATTGGTCACTTCTGGTAAGGGTGACGATATCTTGTATTTTATTGACGAATGTTAATCTGAATTATTGAATTTATGTGTTATGTTTGACTATAAACTAGACCTAATAGAATGATTTAAGCCAAAGATTGATCAGTGTTAACCTGACCTAGTTATTTTATCTCTTAGGTTCAAATAATTTGAATGATGGTTCTTTGATTATCTTTGAATCTGATCTATGTTGAATCTTGTTTGTTATCAAATTTGAGCATTTGCATTCATTATTATTGAATAATTTAACTTGATATTGTAATATTGTGATTATTTAGTTCTGGTAATGGATTTCTTACAAATCCAGTAGCCCAAATTAAATTCTACACTAAGAAACGGTTGACAAGTTTCTCACCCTCTTCCCCCTTGTGGATTTTTATTTCAGGAAAACAAGAATAAGGGTTCGAGCGTGACAAGTGAGGAGTAAGTCGTGTAGATGTAGAATATGTCATGTTATTGTGATAGCTTTTGTTTACTGGTTGAACCATTGTATATTGTTAGTACAACCTTTTCAGCCAGATCTTGTTGTTATGTAAAAATTGTGAAATACTATTTAAAAGTTTTCGTTTGATTGTAATCACCGTTTAAATGTTTCATTTGACTGTAGGTTATAAACAGTATCTACTTATGTTACTGTAATGGTATTCATGACAATATATGTAGGTGTTGTTTATAAACCCTTGATAAACATACTGCACTTGTTTTACTTAAATGGTAATTATGGCAAAATGAAATGCTTGTTTGGAATTATATTATGTAATTGCCTTGTGGCTACATAGGAAATTGTGTATTCACGGCGTAACTGCACGACCCCATGTTTTGGGGTGTGACAAATTTGGACTAATTTAATGTCATCATTTTAAATGTTTTAATTTATGGACAATTTGGATAGGCTACATGAAGCTAAAACTGCTTTGTTAAAAATTTAATTTGTTCTTTTATTTAGCGGTGATTTATTTCTTTTTTAAATTAATAAGGTTTCTAAAGATCAGTTTTTATATTTCTTATTTTCCATTTTTGTTCCCCTCCATAAAATAACTTTGTTGAGAAATAGAAACTAGGATCTCAGATTAATAATCATTATAGATCTAGAATTAGAGGGCTAGGATTAAATCAAGGAGTTAAAGGGGTCTCCTTGCATATATACAAAAATACGTACACTGTACATAGGTACCAAAAGTACAAATTGTAACTTAATACAAAAACGGTAACATAGATAGTTTGTAATATATATAGCAATAGAAACAGTGCAAAACAGTTAGATCAATGAAATATTATTTTCTCATCATAATTTATCTCCTCAGAAACTCTAAATTCAACATGGTATCAGAGCCTCTGTCTCTGTGACTGAAAAAAATCCCACAAAACTTTACCAGTAAAACTGGTACATACATAAGCAAAATCAAAACTCATAAACAGAAGTCTAGCACGACAAAGCAATGATGTGAGAGGGGCAGCACTCTAGCGAAGCTACCAATACCTCAAAACTTACAAACTCATTGCTCAACAGCCAAAACTATCTCTCATGGGCAAGTTCCGCTAAACTGTCTCTCAGTGGAAGAGAGGTGGTAGAATTCATCACAAGAGAGTCCAAAAAACCCAAACCAACAAAAAAGGGCGAAGAAACTGATGATGAAAAATGTAGCAAAACAGTAGTAATCGAAAAATGAAAGAGTCATGACATGGCTCAGGCAATCCATGGAGCCAATGATCTTAGATCTGTTCCTTGGCCACGAAACAACATTCAAATTGTGGGAAGGCGTAAAAACCATGTACAGTCGACAAAACAACTATTCCCATATTTATCGATTAAAACAAGAAATCCAACAAGAACAATAAGGGTCAAGGAGTAACACAGAGTACCTGGGTGCTCTTAAAAAGAAATGGCACGAACTTTGAGTTTATCGACCACCCATAACAGACCCAGTAGAAATCCAGAGGGAGGAAGAGGATAAAATTTTCCAATACCTCGCGGGTCCTAACCCTAACTATGAAGCCGTGAAGTCACAACTCCTCTCAACAACCACCCTTCCATTTTTTTTGCCCAAATCACCACCATGGTGGAGCAAGAAGAAAGCCGAAGGCTAGCCATGGGTGGTCCACAAGCCGGTGGCGGCGAGGGACACAAAACCTGTAGCTTTGCCACAAAAACACATCACTTCGATCAAAACCCTAATCCGCAAAAATCAAACCAAAGAGAGGTGGAGAAGTGCTCTCCTAGCAAGAAAGAAGGACATAGTCACGAGAGATGTTGGTTTCCCCACTCTAATCTCTAAACCGAAGAAGTGGAGGGCGGCAGAAAAGGGTAGAAAAGGGGTGATTTCAAAAGAAGAGGGAGTGACAGAGAAAAAGGGGGCGACGAGGTGAGGGGTTTTCTCACTCAATCCGAACCTGACCCATATAAGAATCAGTTGAACCCTGGTCCGAACCCTGGCACTGGTTTTTTGGTGAGAACCAGACTGAACCATACCTTAAACTCTTATGCCGGGTCAAGTGGGTCAGGCCAAGGAGATCCAATGCAGCAGATGTTTGAGCAGTTTTTTGTGTGGTTCTCCAAGCAAAACTCAAACAACACTTGTGGTATTATTTCTCACTCAAAAAATTTAAATTTATACAATCAAATAATTGTAGATAGCGGTGCTACTAATCATATGTTCAGAAATTAAGACCTTACAAATTTGAACATTACCAAATATAGTCAATTTGTGTTAGTGACCAACAGTATGAAAGCACAAATAAATGGTGTAGGAGAAATTAATATTTTCAACAAAAAAATTCATAATGTCTTATATCTAGAAACATTTCCTATAAACCTAATTTTCGTAAAAAAACTAACACATGATTTTAATTGTAACGCAATATTCTCTTATAAAAATATTATCTTTCAGGACCGGAAAACCAGGAGGGAGACTGGGGAAGATTTTCTTGAAAACGAACACTATCTTTTGAAATTACAAGAATTAAACTATTGTGCTTCCGCAAAATCTATTAATCAAGACATTTGGTACAATAGGCTTGGGCATCCTTCCGTCAAGATTTTAAATAGTGCACTAGATTTTTCTTTTTCAAATTGTATTAATTGTGATATATGCAAATTGGCAAAACAAACAAAGCTTCCTTTTTCTCAATCAAATAGTAAAAGTGAAGCATTATTTGATTTAGTCCACTCCGATGTATGGGGCCCGCTCCAATTAATTCTTATAATGGATTCAAATATTTTGTTATATTTATTGATGATTTTTCTAGAGCTACTTGGTTGTATTTACTAAAATCAAAATATGAGGTTTTCAACTGCTTTTAAGAATTTTTATGTCTCATAGAAAAACAATTTGATGCAAAACTTAAAATTTTTAGATCGGATAATGGAAAGGAATTTGTGAACAAAAATTTTACAACTTTTTTCAAAGTAAAAGGAATCATTCATCAAACAACTTGCATAAACACTCTCGAACAAAATGGAGTGTCGGAAAAAAAAATAGACATCTATTGAAAATGACATGTGCATTATTATTTCAAAATAATGTTTCAAAAAGATTTTGGTCGGATGCTGTTACACCAAAAAGGTATAGTACAAAGTTTCAGTACAACAAGCTGTACCTTTTAACCTTAAATACACTTTTGGTTCAGACTGCAAGTATACAATCCTAGCACGTAGTATATTGTCGGGTATCGATCACAGGGACGGTTCAAGTCTTAACCGGACTCTACTTAAGTTAATTAAAGACTAGAAGTTGGAAAAGGTTGGTTGTTTGTTTGTTTAAGTTCCTAACAGTTCAATGGCAGTAATAAAATGCAAGAGAGTAAATAAACTTGGTTTTGAATCAATAATAAAAGGAGTTTCCAGGATTATGACTTCATCTTAGTTTTGCCTCAAGTTGTCCGGGCCGTGTCATTTCCTACACGGTTCGTGTCAACCTCAAGTAAATGCAGCAGCTACTGTTTCTTTGTGTTGTTCCTTTGTATAGGGTTCTACTGACCAGACCTAATGTTTCTAAACCTCAACTGTCGTTTGTTGGTTCATTAACTTGGTATGGAATTGCAATATTTGCCCTCGTCGGGTTCTAGACCTCAACTTTCGTATGTTGGTCCGAATTACCTAGTTGCTTGTTTGGTATACTAAAGGTAACTCCTATCTGTCGATAGGGAGTAATTTTCGCCTTTCGGTTACTACTTGGTTTCGCCTTTCGGGTCACTAATCCTACCTCATGTACTTAGTTTGGTTGAGAGACTTTTATGGGCCAAAGTACCTTCTAGATGTGCGCATTCATCTAGTGGTAAACCAATAAAGATCAAATAATTTATTTCTAAGCAATTAAAATCAAGCACAATCAAGCAAACACAAATTTCAACAAAAGAGTACAATAACTAGCATGCAAGACAAAACATTCGATTACATCACAACCCTAGAAACTAAGAAATCTACTCAATCATAGTTTTAAAACAGATAAAAGAGATGATAAAGATAGTGCTCATGGCAAAGTTCGAAGTAGTGAGAAGATCCGTCGCAAATCTCTCGATTTTCGCCTCTCTTCCTCTTCTCCAAGCCAAGCCGTTAAGCACCAACCCTAGGTCTCCCTTCTCAGATCCAGAATGAGCCCTCTGTTGGACAGATAAGCCCCCTTTAATGCCAATTCGCGACCTTCCTTCATTAGCCTTGTTTCCAGATTTCTGGATCTGTTTCTGAAAATGCTTGACACGGGCCGTGTAAGATCTGTCCAGCCCATGTAACCTGTGTCCTTAGCTCAAATTGTAGATCTTCTCCCAAGCTTTCTGAAAAGTGGTTATACACTCAAAACGGAGTTACGAGTCAAAAGTTATGACTGTTTTAAGTTCGGGTGCTGAAATTTCAGGTTTTGATGCGGCCTGAGTCGAATGTGACGCGGCCCGCGTGTAGGGCTCCAGAACTCACAATCTTCCCTGATTTTGCTCGTTTTCTGCAAAGTAAGAATAAAAACGTAGCGGTACCACATTCTATAGATATTCAATGTAATAGACACGATTTGGTGGTTTAAAACACAGGTTTTGGTACAGAAATTGGTCGGAATTATAGGTCAAATAACGAGACATCAGATGCCATCCTTTATGCTACTCACTTAATAAATAGATTGTCAAGCGTTATTTTACAAAACAAAAGTCCAATAGAAAGCCTCTACCAACAAAAAATTAACTTTGATTATTTAAGAGTGTTTGGTTGTGTATGCTTTGTAAAAATTAAGAGAAATAATAAATTTGACTATATGTCAACAATGACTATTTTTTAGGATACTATTATAAAAAAGGATACAAATGCTATGATCCTATTACAAAAAAATATTTACATCTAGAGATGTCATTTTTTGTGAAGATGAGTCATATTTTAAAGAAATGGAAGTGAGTGAAACATCACACACAAATGACCAAATAAATTCGGTATTACCTTATATAGATGATCAAGTATTTACACAAAATGCCAACCATAAGGTTGAGACAAATAACCTTGAAGAAATAATAGACAACATTGATACCAACGATAATGGAAGAGAAGAAAATCTAGTAGTTAGACGATCCGTAAGAACACCTCTACCATCTATTAGACTTAGAGACTTTGTGACCTATACGCTGCAAAACCTCATACAAGAATTCATATCATATGGAAATATTTCTTCTTCGTATAGTGCATTTCTCACTTCTTTTGAGAAAGAAATAGAACCAAACAATTACCGAGAAGCCATAACTAATCCGGTATGGTGTAATGCCATGGAAGAGAGCTAAAAGCTCTTGAAAAAAATGAGACATGAGCAAATGGGTAAACAAAACCAAATATAATAGTGATGGTACAATAGAATGGTACAAAGCGAGATTGGTGGCTAAAGGGTACACTCAAACATATGGGATATATTACAATGAATACTTTACCCCGGTAGCAAAAATAAATACCATTAGAATTTTATTTTCTATTGCAGTAAACAATAATTGGGATTCATACCAAATGGATGTAAAAAACGTCTTTCTTCAAGGAACACTTGAAGAAGAGGTGTATATGAACCTACCACCCAGTCATAAATTGGAGAACAACTCTAATCTAATTTGTAAGTTAAATAAATCAATTTATGGATTGAAGCAATCTCCACAAGCATGGTATGGAAAACTTAGCTCTTATTTAAATTCTTGTAATTTTAAAATTAGTAGTGTCGATCATTCGTTGTTTACTAAAAATGAGGGAAAAAACATAACCCTTGTACTAGTATATATAGATGATATTATAGTTACCAAAAATAACATAGAGGAAATTAAAAATGTTAAAACTCAATTAAAAGAAAAGTTTGATATTAAAGATCTCGGATATTTAAAATATTTTCTAGGAATAGAGGTAGCATATTCAAAGTTGGGGCTTTTTATTTCTCAAAGAAAATATACTTTAGACCTTTTAAAAGAAACCGGTAAATTAGGTTGCAAACCGATTTTCACTACAATTGATAACAAGTGTAAATTAAATAGTGAGGATGGTAAATCATTAAAAGATATAAACCAATTTCAAAGGCTAGTCGGAAAAGTAATTTACCTAACAGTTACCCGTCCGGATATTTTATTTTCCGTAAGTCAAATTAGTAAGTTCATGCACTCACCAAGAACTCTACACTTAGAGGCCATAAATAAAATTTTGAGGGATTTAAAGAAAAATCCCAGAAAAGGAATTTGGATGAAGAAGTAATAATTCTAATATCATATGTGGCTATTCCGATGTAGATCGGGCCAGAAGTTTCGATAGAAAATCTACTACCAACTTTTGCACATTTGTAGACAGAAACTTAATCACATGGAAAAGCAAGAAATAAAATATTGTGGCACGATCTAACGCAGAGGCGGAATATCGTGCTATAGCATCAACCGCAAGTGAATTAATTTGGGTCAAACAACTTCTCAATGACATGGGCGTTGCATGTGATCAACCTATGAAGATGTATTGCGATAACAACTCCGCACAACACATTGCATCGAATCCGGTATTCCATGAGCGAACCAAGCATATAGAAGTGGATTGTCATTTCATTAAAGAAAAAGTTTAAGCAAAGGAAATAGAAACACCATACGTTAAAAGTGAAGATCAACTTGCGGATATGTTCACTAAAAGCTTGGACCAGAGTCTATTTGAGAGAATTACAAGCAAGCTAGGATTGTACGATATATACATTCTTAGCTTGAGGAGGAGTGTTGAGGAACTAGTGTTATAACCCGTAAATTTAAACCTAATTAATTAGTCTAATGCTCGAGTTTTGCAACTAATTAAAACATGGGTTAATTAATTAACCAAAGTGAAGATTAAACAATTAATCTGATGATGAAGTTTTTATAAAATTGATTATTTAAATCAATTTGTATTTTTACCAATCTTAAATTTAAATCTAAAACTTAACAAATTTGAAATTAGATAATTAAATAAAATAGTTAAACTATATAGTTGTGTTAATCTAACGTACAATTTGCGAAAGGTTACAAAATTAGATTACATTAAATTGCACGTTAAATCAATTAAGGATTTGCAAATTCTAAATTATATTGCCTGATTACGATTCCTAATCGAGAATAATCATATTACTGCCATTATAATTAATGTATTGAAAAGAATCAAATGAAATTATAAAATAATATCAGCGAATAATTGTAGTAATTTTAAACGTAAATTCTAGTTGAAATTTAATTGATTAGTCAACAAAATTATTGGGTTCATTTAATCATAATATTTAATTTTTGAATTTGAAAATTTCCAACTAGATGAGGTTACAATTTCATTTATAAATTAACACGATAAACAATCGAAAATTTATATCGATTCGTAAACACAAGTTTTATCAAATTGTTTGATTTAATACAATTGATTCCTAGAATAGTATTAAATATACATTCCTTTGATTTGGGATTATCACAACCGTTCAATTAGGGCTGCACGAATCTGAAAGCAGCATTTGGTTTTGCTATCATTACTCTTGGAAATATCTCAACCGTTCAATTTTGCTCTGTGCGGACCTCAAAGCAGACCCCTCTATTTACTTCCTTCGCTTCCCTCTCTGTCTCTTTACCTCTGCCGCTGGGCTCCCCCTTTTCTTCCCCTCTAAACCGCAAAGCCCTAGACCCGCTCTTCTCTCTGGCTGACAGCGAAACCCCACGCCCTGCCTCTCGGTCGCTGACCACCGAGCCCCACCTTGCACTGATCTCTCTATTTCATTGTTCCCTGGAGAAGGAAAGGGTCCGATTGAATCTCTCTCCCACGCGCCTCTTGCATCGAATTTTCTCTGCTGTCTTCTCCTTCGTCAGTGATTGTGTACTTGCGACGACTTTGTCGCGTTTAGGCGCGCGATTAGCGCACCTGCTCTCTGTTGTCTTGACCCTTGTGTGGTTCCTCCCTCTCCCGGGTATATATGGTCTCTCTCTCTCTGTGTTGGGGGTTTTGCTCTTTTGAACTTCGCTCATGTGCTGAGAAAATCTCTTTCACTCTATTTTTTCTGTTTCCCCTCTGTGACTTCTATAAATCCAAAATCCTAAAAAGGATTTCCGTTGATCTAAGCTTGCCGGTGCTTTTATTTCGATTTTCGGGTGCCGGGTGCTTACTGTGGTGTTTGCTAAGCTATTGACGGCCGGAGGCGAGGTGATTCGGTACCGGCCTAATATTGACCCTCGTTGTGATTCTCCCTCTCTCGGGTAAATGTTCAAAAACACCATTTTATTTATGCCATGTCTGGGTTGTTGATTTTCCCGGCCGGACATTGTAGTTGCTTGCGGGGGTGCATTAGTGCCGATTTGCTGGTTTTGGTTTCCTTTGTGTGCTGGTTACTGGTACGCCCCGTTTTCTTGTTTTTGGTGTCTTTGTGTGCCCAGTGCCGTGATTTCTTTGATCTCCTTGTTGCTGTCTTTGCTGGTTTTACTGACACCGTACCAGTACAGGTACGGTGATCCATATACGGGGTTGTCCCGCTTTTATTGTCTCTGTCTTTGCTGTTTCTGTGCTATTGTGATCTCTTGTGTATTGGTACCGACTCTGATGCTTACTCGTGCTGGTATGCACTGACAGGGGCTGTACTATATTTTGACCAAATTTTGATCATTGCTCGATGAAAATTTGGGTTACGACGTAGAAATCGAATTGCTAAGTATCGCGTGCGAGTTGTTGATTTTCTCGACGCGATTACGCAAATATTAATATTGGGGAATTCGAGAATATTGCGATGATGTTGTTGACTGGTACAGGTCCTATTTTAATTGTACCACTGGTACCGGCCTTTGACACCCCTGTTCTTTGTGTTGTGTGGTGCCGATCGGTTACTGGTAAAAAGGGGTGCCATTGACCCCTGTTTTGCTTGCTGTGATGTTTTCTGTAGAACTTGCGTAAATTAGTAAAAAAAATTGGAAATTGGAATTTTGGAAAAATTGGACTTCGGCCTAATTGTATATTGGGCCATGACTTAGTAAATTAAAATAATTTAATTACAACACATTTTAGATTAATTAGAATTTTAATTAATTAATAAATTAAGTAGTTAGATTTTTAAAATAAATAGTAAAGTATTTAGATGTTTAAAATGTAGTAATTTGAAATTATAAATTAAGTTAGTAGAAGTTATAATTAAAGAAAATGACTTTCAATTAAAATATGTTGTTAATTAATAAAGGACAATTAATTAACAACATATTAATATTTTCGAATCATTACGATTACCAAAGTTTAGCTAACGGGACAATTAGATAATCACGTATTATTTTATATTTATAAGTTTATCGACTTGTACAAATTATTAAAAAAAATTCGTACGATTTTAGAAATATTATAATTAAATAGTTAACGTTATTAGTTAAGTACTTAGATTTAAAATTAATTGTAGTTAAAATTAATTAGGGAATGACTTTATATTGCAAGTAATTAATTAAGGACTAAATAGTAGCAATTTAAATTAAGTAAGTTATACCTTAAGTAATTTAGCATAAAAATCCGTGATAACATTACTTAGGTATTTAACTAATTAGATGAGCAGTTTATCTTCAAATTAAAATATAACAAACGATTTAAGTACGTTAGATTAATTTAATTAGAGTTGGACCAATTTTTACGCTCAATCGGAATCGAGTCAAACCGACCGAACCGATTGAGCAGATTCGAACCTTAGTTAATTAATTAATTAAATACGAAAACTTAGCGAAAATAATCAAACGGGGTAATAAGAGTTACGAATACTTAGTTTAGCCTCTAATTAAGTTACGTCTAAATTACAGGTCAGTCGACCTATGTAGACTCCGACCCGTGGACCGATCCTGCTGATGCTTGTACAGGAGCAGGCGAGGATTACGTGGATTCCGGAGGTTGTTAGCGCGTTCTACCCCTAGCCATCAGGTGTGGGATATCTACATTATTCTTTCGTGGCGTACTCTTACCAGTCGACCACTTGACCTGACATCCGCACTTTAAATTTTGTAGTTGCATTAGAGCATGTTTAATTCTCTTTGAACTGTAATTTAGGATTTTGCATAAATCCCTTCTAAATTAGAATTTACTGCTTTATTAGGAGTAGCGTAATTTAATTTAATAATATATTAGGATATTAGTTGTCCTCTTCTCGTAGGGGACAACATATTATCGTAGTTAAGCATGTGCATTGGTGAGTGTGAGATAGAAGACCGAATGACTACTTTTTGTCCTCGTAGTATGGGATGCGAGGCGGCTTGTGGGTCATTGGGCTGAGGGATTACTTGATCCCTCAGAGGTCTTATTAGGATTATTATTATTATATGCATTGAGTTGTTACTATATCATTTTCGTTCATTTTACCATTACGTGCGGGCCGGACTTGAGCCCCGAGGCACGGAGACGATTCGGGAGTTATCCCCCCTACATTAGGAGCTACTGGCCTAGAACGGCTGCCGAGGTTGCGGTGGCAGATATTTACTTTTATTGCACCGGCCGGACACGAGCCCTAGTCCCATTAGTCTGGCCGGACGGTGGAGTTCCGTCGTCTGCTTATGAGGAGACGGATTAACTCATTCTTATGACTTGCTTGTAGTTTTCTCCTATTGGATATGTTTGGATGAAGAATCGTCTAGAGTAAGGAAAATACACGAATTTTGGATGTAACCATCGGCTAGCGTGCACCAGCCTGCGAGTTGAAGTCTTTGGGGCAATGCTCGATGCTGTTAGGCATCGGGTATCATTGCACCCCCTGATCGCAGTCCTTGTGTTATGTCGCATTGTGATATAAATTCAATTTGGTTGAATTTGGCACGGCACGGGGTGACAAAATTATCTGTATTATTACTATACCAATTTGTACACACGGTACCTATTGTACTGGACTCCGGTTGAGTATAATATTCATTCTCTTGTATTTTAATTTTGGGAAATTTCATCATTTTGGCATAATAGGATAATCATATCATGTTATCTACTATATATGTATTTTTCTTTTGTAGTTATTATGATAGGTTTTAAATTCCGCAACATGTGCATTAAAAGTGAATAATTGCCGACTTTACGTAGATTTCAAATTAAAATGTTCTTTGACTTAAGAGGATCCCTGAAGGAATAATACTGGGTCACATATTGGGCGATCATTCGCTCATCCCCTTCTTTTTATGGAGTTTCTATTTTCTTCGACTTTAAACTCCAAATCCCTGAAGGAATAAACTCTAAATTCAACAAACTTATTTATTTACTATAAGAAGAAAATAGAAACTTCTTTGTTTAACATGTTATTCAACCAAATTTGTAAATAATACGCACTAGTTAGAATTTGTTAACTGTGTGCACCTGATTCAGGAGTCGTAAACAACAAAACTTGTGCGAGCTCAGGACGAGTCACGCGCGAGACACGTGTCCTTAAGTCTATAATCTGGAGTCAAACAAATTTATTGGCACTACCAAAAAGTAAATTATGGTTGGGCCACGTATCCATTATACTGTGGGGAGTGGGGACAGCTCCCGACTTGCACAAGTTTTGGGGTTTAAGTTGTTCACGTGGGACCGTTAAATTTTAGAATTCCACCACAGACTAGGAATCAAATGAAATTGCATATGTTCTATTGTGGACCACGGGCGGACCCACACACAGTAAGAGAGGGCAGCTGCCCCTCTCTGAATTTTAAAATTCAGTGAAAAAATACGAGTTCGGTTTCACTTTTCTCCTTTTTGAAAATTGTTTTATCTCTCTCTGAAATTGGAAAGCCCGCCAAACCAGTCCAAAAGCATTGCTAATGAGAAACTTGGTTGTTTTTATAGAAATTTTATAGAAATTTACGAATCCGGGCCAACTTTGTTGTTTTTTAATATGTAAAAAATATTATATTGTTGTTTTTTTTATTATGTAACACTACAACAAAAAGGGGCTTCAGCGACCAGTTGAGTCGCCGGTCGCTGAAGACCCAAAAAAATTATAAAAAAAATAAAAAATTAATGTTTTGGCGACGAAACCCTTCAGCGACCGACGCCTTACCCTTATGTGACAGACACTACTACAAAAACTGGCTTTGTACACTGCACATTGTACACGGATTTGGCAATTATATTAAAAACAGTGTACAAAATATGATTTTTTACTTGTTCAAAAGATCTGCACGATTTCTACACGGATAATTAGTTAATAATCAGTGTAGAATTATTAGAGAGAGCTACACGGTTTATTAGAAACCAAAAATCCATGTGTAAAGAGGTCCGTGTGCAAATAATTGAGAGAGCTACACGGACTTTTAATACAAAGCCGTGTAGGAATATTACACACGGTTTTTTGATAATATATCCGTGTAGAAATAGTATAATTGTACACGGATTAATAACAAAAGAGCCGTGTATGTTTAGTTGGAGAGCTAGACGGCTTTATAACTAAATAGCCGTGTATAATAGTGTAGGGTTTTAATGTCTTTCCCTTCCAGCGCCGTTTTGATCAAGTCTTTTAGTTAATACATCTCTCTGAACTGAGCTTTTTCCTATCAGATTTCTGCGAATTGATCGAGGCCAGCAGCTGAGATCTGAGATCTTTGAATTAAGTTTGTATTTTCTCCTCTCCATCTTTCTAAGGTTAGTAATATGTATTTAAATCATTTTCTTCCTCTAATTTTCTGTTATTTAGGCTTATTTAGGTCATTTCATGCATGCTTGATTTCTTAATTTTAGATGTAATTAATTAGTGTATTGTGGTCCAATAACCGACCTTTAGATGCTTTTAGGTCCATGCCCGTTCAAAATTAATCCAATAGGGATTAATTTTGGATAGTCCCCGTTTTGGGACTGCTCTTTGAATATTATGTCTCATTTAGGATGTGAACACATATTAGCGGGATTTAATTAGTATTTGAGGAAAGTTCGACAGTATTTTCCCTTATTGCTCCTACGAGTATGTGGTTTGTACGCATACTTGGGGAGTTACGGGGAAATGCTGCCGAATTTTTCTCAAATACTAATTAAATCTCGCTAATATGTGTTCACATATAAGACATAATATTCAAAGAGTGGGTTAGGATTGTAAACCGGCCCTTTGTAAGCCCAAAATTTTGTACACGAAGGAGAATGTTGACCATGCATGATTAATTGATCAAATCATTTTTTTAATTTAATTTACAGATGGATCGAAGCTGGATGTATGAAATGCGACGTGACAGTGAAGAATATTTGGTTCGCGTTGATGAGTTTATAAAATTTGCTGAGAGTTATAGAGTGAAGAAAAAAGAAGAAGACATTTTATGTCCTTGTAAAGATTGTAAAAATTTATTAAGATTTTTGGACATCGAAGAAATTAGAGCTCATTTGATTTGTCGGGGATTTAAGAAGAGATATACATGTTGGTTCATGCATGGTGAGAAATTTGGGGAAAGTAGTAGTGCCAATAAAGATTGTAATCGTGAATTGAATGATGAGAATGTTGGAATTTCTGATAATTTTGAACTTGATTGGAACGAGGATTATGAGAGTGCCGAATATTCTGATAAAGTCGAACCCGAAAATGACGATGATGAGATGGAGAGGAATTTTGATGAAAATGTAGAACACGAGTTTACTGAAAATTTGGAGGATATGTTACGTGATGTGGAAGATGAAATTAGTGATAAAAATTATGATAAATTTCAAAATTTGTCTAATGAATCCAAGAAGCCGTTGTATCCCGGGTGTACCAATTTTACAAAACTGTCAGCTGTGTTGAAATTATTAAACTTAAAAGCAGACAATGGTTGGAGCGATAAGAGTTTCACGTCCTTATTACAGTTTTTAGGAGAAATGCTCTCAGATAACAACGAGTTACCCGGTATAATATATCAGGCAAAGAAGTTGATATGTCCAATGGGGTTGAAGATCGAAAGAATACATGCATGTCCGAATGACTGTGTATTGTATCGTAACGAGTACAAGGCCATGCATGTCTGTCCTAAATGCGGTGTTTCACGATATAAACTTCGTAAGGACCAGGACACTGATGATTGTAACGAGGACACAAATGGCCGACCTCCGGCTAAGGTGTTGTGGTATTTGCCGATAATACCGAGATTCAAACAGTTGTTTGCGAATTCCAAAGATGCAAAATTATTGCGCTGGCACGAAGAAGAGCGCAAAAATGACGGTAAACTAAGGCACCCGGCTGATTCTCCTCAATGGAGAAACATTGACAGACATTTCAAAGAATTTGGTTCTGAAACGAGGAACCTTAGGATTGTGGTGAGCTCAGATGGAATGAGTCCGTTTGGAAGTATGAGCAGTCGGCACAGTACTTGGCCAGTTCTTTTATGCATCTACAATCTTCCTCCTTGGTTGTGCATGAAACACAGATATATAATGATGTCATTACTAATCCAAGGACCCAAACAACCCGGAAATGACATAGATGTATATCTCGCACCATTAATCGAGGACCTCCAAAAATTGTGGCGTGATGGTGTCCCTGTGTGGGATGCGTATATGAAAGAGACATTTAACTTGCGGGCCATGGTGTTTTGCACCGTAAATGATTTCCCCGCGTACGGGACTTTGTCGGGTTACACTTGTAAATAAGCAAAAGCGTGCCCGATCTGTGAAGATGACACGCAGGTGCTGAGGTTGAAAAATTGTCAAAAGAATGTATTCATGGGGCATCGTAGGTTTCTTCCTAATAATCACCCATATCGTAAGAAGAAGATGGCATTCAACGGGAAAATTGAGCTTGGAGTGGCTCGTCATCCATTAGACGGGGAGAGTGTCTTCGAACGGGTAAAAAACATTGATGTTGTTTTTGGAAAATGCGCCAAAACATTGATCTTGTTTCTGTGAAGGCAAAAAGTAATAAAGGCAGGAGGACCGTTGCCTTTAACAAGTATCCACACCATCTAGGGTCAGCTGGTTACGAGGGTAAGTCGGCAGAATGGAGGAAAGTCCTGGAGCAAAACAAGGATTCTGACTCACCTGTGGTTAGGATCCAAAATCCTAGGGGCAAAGATTGGGTCATGGGTAGAGCCGAGGTAACCGCTGACGGGAGGATAGTACTCCCAAAGGATTTGCAACCCGTGGCTCAAAGAATGGTAAGAGTCCTTTATACTTACTTTGTGACATTCATCCGAAAATTATAACTCCGAAAGTACATCAATTGTTCTTTTGCTTTAACTAATTCTTCTACTTGAACAGTTGGAAGTGGAGGAGGAGGTCAACTCGGGTGCCCGGAGTGTCAAACGACAAAATGATTCCTTGTCCGCAGCGCTCGAGAATCCAGAACACCCGGGTCGAGTAAGGGGTGTAGGGGTCTACAGGGGCTGGAAGGAGGTGTTCCGAGTGGAGGGACAAAAACCTCGAAGAAAATCTCGTGCCAAGGTAAAGAAAGACGAGATAGTTGCGCAGATACGTGCGGAGGTGAGCAAAGAATACGACGCAAGGTTTGCTGAGATGGAAGCAATGTTGACACAAATTAGATCAGCAACTACGCAGCCATCCGAGCAACCACCTCCCATTTCGCCGGGAATTCGGCGAAGTAGTCAAGCATCCGGCACGTGGGCCTTAGACGATTTGAATAATCTCAAGGTAATCAATACTTGTTCATAATATAAAGGTAATTAAAACCTGTTTGTAACCTTGTTAGACAATATCGCACCATCAAAATAAACAACTTTCTGATAATTGCAGGACCCCAGAGCATGCGACCTCATCCTGTGGCCTGATAGTGTTCCTCTGACCGTTGCTAAGGGTGTTGTACATCCAGGAGCCAAGAGTGTACACTTTGGTAAGCTAAGGCCCGACCATGCATGCGTGCAGGTTGAGTTAGTCGTGGATGGATGGCAGCGCGTACCCCTTCCTGTCCCTACCGACGACATGCTTGTGCTTGATGAGGCACGGATGTCATTTGTCCAATGGCCCAAGAGTCAGATTATTTTGGATCAGGTAATCCATAAAAAAATCCATTTATTTGTTACATTCAACTCATTCTTTTTGAAATACTAGAATAATCCATTTATAATTTGATACAGACACGAGGAGATGATGTCACCGGTACAGCGATGTCACCGGTACGTCAGGAGGTGGCTTGCGACGTCGGGACTGACGCGCCACAATCACCGCCCCGTCCTATGGTCACCGAAGAAGAATACAGTCGTTTGCCCAGTGATTTGCGCCTTCTCCACGACTACTTGATGACGGCGCCCGAAGGCATGGAGGCTATCATCATCCCTGTCCCACCTGGGATGTTTCTACACGAAGGCAGGGATCTCCTGCTGTCGTTCAAAGACTTCAAGGACCTCTTCCACCACTCGTCATCCGACAAATGGCTCGATGTGTCACACATCACCATTTTCCTCATGTTAGTGATCAAAAATTATTTTCATTATTGTATAGAACTCAAATATATATTCTAATTACAATATGATGAGTTTTCAGGAAGCTAGTCCGAAACTGTGATGAGATGGTTGAAAAGAAGAACTTGTGCATGTTTCTGGACCCGGAGAAAGTGAGTTCTACGGCAGTGCCATATTATCCGGATATGGCTATCGAGTACATGTGTTCTGCGATGCATCGTGCTAAGGCGGAGGAGAAGAAATTCATTCTCATGCCATACCACGAGGGGTTAGTTCTAATCTTAACTTATGTGTTGTTTATATTTTAAATTAAAGAATTGTATAAAGGAAATAAAAGTTAAACATAAAAAAATGAAATCACACCATCAATCATAGCAAACACTTGTGTCACTTTTATATGCTAAAGTACTATAATTCTTCTCCTCGATCCCACAGCAAACATTGGTGTTCGATTCTCATTGTGCCATACCTAAATGTGGGCATAATTGTTGATTCTTGTAAGCCCAAAGGAAGGATCGCGCTTGACAAGTGCAAAGTTATATTCCCTTTTGTGAATAAGTAAGCAATAATAATTCTATAGGTTTGCATTTCTTTCAATCATATCAAATTATAAAATTGCTAATTACATTCACTCAATTTTGTAAGGGCTTTTGCGAAATATATTAAAGAGGGAGGATCAGATAGCACGGGCACACGCAAGAAAAGCAAGTTGAATTGGAAGTGGATGTTGGTGAGAACACTTTATGAGTTAGAAATTTCATATCTTGTTAAAAAAATTATTGTCATTCTAACAAATGCCGCTAAATGTAAATTTCAGAGCCCGCAACAGGAGGAGGGATGGGAATGCGCTTATTACACGATGATATTCATGTTTGACTTTGTCGAAAGAATACAATTCGATTTCCCAAAAGCGGTATGTACTTCATATTAATTTCCTATATAATAAGCAATTGATATCTACCTTTTCTGAAATACTAACTATTATCAAATTATAATTTTGTAGAATGTGACAAAGCAAGCGCATTACACCAAGGATCAGATCGACGATGTGCGGTGCATGTGGGCAAGGTGGTTTGCCATGGAATTTTGTAATCCTCGATATGGATTTGCATAGATTTGTAATAAAAATATGTTTCGAATGAATTTATTGCTATATGAATTTTGTATAAATTTAGTAATTTCTTGCTAATTAATTTGTTTCGAATGAATATTTGTATTTCTGTTGCAAAAAATTGGCTAGCAGAGCTGGAGGCTAGCCCAAAAACAAAATATACAAAAAAAAAAGGTATTTATACATGGATATTTCACAATTGTGCGTGTACGATAGAAAAAACAAAATAAAAAATTAGCTATTGCACACGGTTATTTAACAGTTGTCCGTGTACAATAGCATAGAGCTGCACGGACATTTTATAAAAAACCGTGTGCAATACTAATCATACACGGATATTTTAGAAAAATCCGTGTATGATAGCCTTGCTGGAGGCGAAATACAAAAAATCTTCAACTATTTGTACACGGATATTTACCAAAAGTCCGTGTATAATAGCTAAGAGAGCTACACGGACTTTTAATACAAAGCCGTGTAGAAAGAGGAATCGTACACGGTTAATTAGGGGATATCCGTGTAGCTCGGTAACTTGTAGAGCGACACCCCAGGTCTTTGTACACGGCGGTTTACAAAGTAATCCGTGTAGAAATTGTTATAATCTCACACGGTTAAATATCCGTGTGTAGTCTGACCTATTCATACACCCTGGCTTTAAACACAGCAGGAAATCCGTGTAGCTCTTCCATTAATGTCCGTGTGCAATCTGTTTTTCTGTAGTAGTGAGATTTGGCCCTGTCGCAGAAGGGTACCCCTAAAAAACCCCCCGCCAAAGCCTTTATTCTCTCTGATTCCCGTGTTTAGGGTTTAGCAAAAAAAAAACACACCCTTGTCGGCCGACCCTGCTGCCGCCCGACCCCTGGCCGACTCCACTGCCGCGACCCCCGACCACCCCGACCTCTCCCTTCCTCATTCGACATGAGCGTAGAGCGAGGAAGTGTCCGAAGGAGGCGAGATTAGATGAATTTGCGTTTCTAAACACAAAATTTGTATGTATCTCTATTCTAAACGCAAGATTCGCCCGACCCCCGGTCACCAGTTTTTGCGTTTCTAATTGAATTATTACATTTGGCTCCTCGTACTATGTTGTATTTCCAATTTTAAGGATAGAGGTTTGTTGAACCGAACCCAACCCATGTATTCTAGTTCAAGGTTAGGTTCTATTGATTAGGGTATGATCAGTGGCTGTCTTGAACACCACTACTTTTGTTTCAAATTTGAGAATCTTGATACGGTGTTAAATTTCATTTGGGTTAATTTCGTCTATCGTCATTACAGTAGTGAAAGTTTAGGTTAAATTTCATTTTTTTCCTGCTGTTAATTTTCATTTGGGTTAAATTTCATTTGCTGTTAAAAAGTTTGAAATGTGTCATGTTGTTTTAGGGGTCACTGGAGCCTTCTTATATTGTGTCATTTGGGGGACATGAATCGTTCTCCTTGCATGCTTCTTCTTGATTCACTAGTAGATGCTGCTTCTTGGAGAATAACATAAGAAGGTTTTATTATGTTACTTCCCCTTTTAATTGTAATTAAGAAAGCTCCTTGGCAAAGTTGCAGAAAAAACATATTATAAAACATATTATGTTACTTCCCCTTTTAATTGTAATTAAGAAGGTTTTATTATGTTACTATAATTTAGTGTTTGAAATTCTTGAAGTAAATAATTAATTGGGCATTGGTTATTGTAGGAAAAGACGAGAATGATTTGTATGAAGTTCGTCTAGTTTTCGCAATTTTTGTGTATGATTTTGTTCATAACAGTATAAATGATGAGTTGAAAAAGAATGCGTCAACTGCTGATTTGGTGCATAAAGGCTTTAATTTAGATTGTCATGTTTTAGATTTGCATTCCACTATAATAGTTGTATTTGGTGAACTATTTGGAATTGTTCATTGGTTTGAAATTTTAGATGAATATTGCTTAGATTTTTGGATGAATATGATCATGTTTTGGGATAATTTATTATTTGCAATATGATAGTTTGTTGCTTGTGTTGCATTATGAATGATAGTTTGTTATATTTGTTTGATACATTTCGTACCAATTGGGGAAAAAAAATAACAAACAAAAATACAAAAATAAAATCACCCTTCTGCGACCGATTTTGGACCCATCAGCGACTGCCCAATCGGTCTCTGATAGTCTTCCACCACGTCAGCATATAGCATCAGAGACCAATTTAATCGGTCGCTATAGTTAATGGGTCACTATACTATTTTTATTATTTCTTATTATGTTGCTAGTACCCGATTAGTTAATGAATTTGAACCCGATAAGATATTTTAACCTGATTTCTGCCCCTCTCGGACAGAAATTCTGCGTCCGCCCCTAATTTGTGAATTTGTTCATTTCCTACATAATCAAAGAACGTATAGCCTCCTGAAATCACAAAAGCAAATCATTACATTGCCCCCTTGGCTCTCCACAACATAAAGAAAAAAAAGACAAACTAAATCATGTAGAAATTAATAGAAGTATATCCATGTGAAGCAGAATTTTTTATTTATAGAAATTAATATAAAATAATATAGAGCATTAGAATGAGTATGTAGGTTTTAGATGTTAGAGAAAAGGTTTCCTTCCCCACTCCTTTGTCCCCAGTTTTTCCCCACAATTTGTCTTATCCACTTTTTAACAAACTTATCCACTTTTTAACAAACTTTAAATACAGTACAACATTTTTTTATAAATTTCCATCCCATCTCTCTATTTTGAAACCCATCAGAAAAGCTTGAGAAAAAAAAATGAATGACTACTTCTCCAACTCCGATCAACCTTCCCACGGCGAGATCCTCACGCCGTCGCTGCTGTGTTCACACCGGAGCCTCCACTGCTGCCGCTGCCGTCTTCCTCGTTCCGATCTCTCTCTTCTCTCTCCTCTGTTCTCTTCTCTCTCTCTCTCTCTCGTTCACTTCTCTTCCTCTGGCGCCGACCTAGCCGCTGCTATGACTACAGAGATAAGAAGACACGATCTAAGAGAGACGATCTGGAGGAGAGAGATGAGAGAGAGGCGATCTGGAGGAGAGAGATGAGAGAGAGGCGATCTAGAGGATATAGGAGGAGACGATCTGAGAGAGGTGATTTGGAGGAGAGAGATGAGAGAGAGGCGATCTGGAGTATTAACCTTGTTATTTTACAGTATTCACCTTGTGGTTTTACACTATGCATCTTGTGATTTTACAGTATTCATCTTCTGGCGATCTGGAGGAGAGAGATGAGAGAGAGGCGATTTGAAGGAGATAGGAGGAGACGATCTTTGAGAGGCAATATGAACTCGAATGAGTTATGGATTCAAGCCTTTTCAAGGCGATCCTAAGGAGCGGTAAGGATCTGTTTAACATTTTTCATGATATATGTGTTGTATTTATTTTCTTTATTTTACAAGATATGTTTAACATTTTTCCAGAATATATATGCAATAGCTTATAGCATATATGCAATATTTTTATAGGATATATGAGTTATTTCATAATATTCATGCAATATTTTTATAGGATATATAAGTTATGTAGGATATATGTAACAATTTACAGTATGAATGCAGTTTATAACATGATGCAATTTATAGGATACATATAACAGTCTTACAGGATATGTACAACAATTTACAGTATTCACTTTGGATATTCATATTTACAGGATCTGTTTAACAGTTTTACTGATAAGCTGCATTAGACAGTGTATAACAGTTAATAAAATTCCAGTATTTATCTAATAAGTTTACAGTATTGATGCAGTTTATTATATGATGTATTAGTCAGGTGTAAATGTTATGTATTAGACAGTTTTTACTATGATTCACTTTGGTTACAGTATTAACTTTAGTTTACAGGATATGTGCAATTTTACAGATTACATATAACAATTTTACAGGATACATATAATAATTATTAATATTTATATATGAATCTATATCATGTAAAATAAGACTTAAATACTGTAAAATTAGCAGATGCAAACTATAAAATTAGCATATGCTATTTTTACAGGATACATATAACAATTTTACAGGATATGTGCAACAGTTTACAGTATTCACTTTGGTTAATCATAGTTACAGGATATGTGCAACAATTTTACATGATAAATTTCACATGATACATCAACAATTTTGCAGGATACATATAACAATTTTAGCTTAAAAAACATATGTAGTGTTGAACAGATTTAAAATTTTATAGGTTGTAATTGCTAATTTTACAGTATTGAAGTCTTGTAGTTCACATATGTTGCTTTAATAGTTTGCATCTGCTAATGGTTCATAACACCAATTTTTAACTTTGCTTATTATTTTTTTTTGCAGGATGATATCTCAAAAGAACGTGTGGTTATAGCAATGAAACTTCTCACTCATCCGAATAACGTGCACCAGAGGGTTATGAAGTGACAGACACCATTTTTGTTTTGATGGTTGTGAACAATTAAGCTTGTTTATTGAAGTTTTGTTTGTGCTTGTGAACAGTTTTGGGTGGTAACAATTATTGTGGTTTTGAACAGTTATGGGTGGTAACAGTTATGGGTGGTGACAATTTACAGTTGTTGGTTGTGGTTTTGAACAGTTGATTTTGAACAGTTGTTGGTTATAGTTTATGGTTTTGAACAGTTAATTTTGTGATTAGTGAAATTTATAGTTTGTATATGTTTTTTGGATACCATTTTACAGTATTGAAGTTTTGCTGTTAACATATGTTAGTTTTATAAGTTACATATGCTAATTTTATAGTATTGATGTCTTTGTAGTTTCTATATGTTAGTTTTATAGTTTGCATCTGCTAATTTTACAGTATGTAAGTCTTATTTTACATGATATAGATCGATATATAAATATTAATAATTGAAGAAAAAAATTACGTAAAATTAAAAATACGAAAAAAATAAAAAAAAAATTAATTTTAATATCGAAAAAAATAAAAAATTTGATGCAAAAAAAATAATTTTGCACAATTTTAGGTGTTATTTGTAAATAACTACAAGTTTGAGAAGTGGTTTGTTTTTTAAACCTTCTAGAAGCCGTCAGTTTTTCAAGTACAGCCGGAAGTACAGTGGCTTTGCAAGTTGCTAACTGTTTACAACTAACTTGGGGACCACTTCCAACTAACTTGGATTGTTGGACTTTTAAACTTCTTATTATACATGATCTGTCGTTGAAGTTACAGTATTGGTTGCAGAGTTTTACAGTATTCGCGCAAGTCAAATGACAGTTTTTTTGGGGAAAAACTGGGGATTGAAGCTTGAGGACAATTAGTCGGATCCTAAATGTTATATACAGAAATCTTAAAACATTTAATTCAGATCCATTAATTCATCACACAAACAAAACAATCCAAGCATTTAAAATCTTGAGACAATTATTATAATATCCTATATTAGTTAATATTAATTTCTATAAATATTTTTTGAATCTAGAGCTGTTTTTTTCTTAAAGTTTTGGCCAACTCTTTCCCTTTTTTTTTCAAACATCTTTATTCGTTGTTATGTTCTTCCTCTTTTGGGTTGCGTTTCTATTCTTGGGTTAGCTCCACTATTTTTAACTTTGGGTGATCCAAACAACAATTAGAAAATTGGGTTAGCTCAAGAATAACTTTATTCTACTAACCCATAGAAATGGTGGGTTAGCAAGAATAGAGCTAGTGGGGTTAGTGATATTAATAAAAAAATAGTTTGAGTTCTTCTCAATTAGTTTAAATATTAAATTAGTATTAAATAAAATATTTGGTTAGTATTAAATAAATATAATATTAGATTAGATTAGTGTTAAATAAAATATTAGTTTAAATATTAAATTTAATATCATATTAATTAAAATATTATATTAGTATTAAATAAATATAATATAAATAAAATGTTAGATTAAATATAATAAATATTAATTTAAAAATTTAATATAATTTAATATTAGTTTAAATGTTAAGTGTTAAATGTAATATAAAATTAGTTTAAATATTACATTAGCAAATATAATATCATATTTGATTAGGTTAGTATTAAATAAAATATTATATTAAATATAATATTATATTAAATATAATATAATATTAGTTTAAATATTAAATGTAATATAATATTACTTTAATATTAGATTAGTATTAAATAAACTATTAGATTAAATATAATATAATATAATATTAGTTTAAATATTTAATATAATATAATATTACTTTAATTAAATGTAATAAAATATTAATTTAAATATTAAATGTAAAAATATTAAATTAGTTTATTCAATATTTTATTTATTTCCTTCATTGCTATTTTAAATATACAATCCAAACGACATTTTTACTAACCAGAATAGTCCAAAGTTAGCACTATTCTAACGACTTGGGTTAGCACTATTCTCAACCACTAACCCAAAAATGGCTATTCTTGCACTAATTCTTGCACGATCTAAACGTACTCTTGGAGAACATTTTTTTTTTGTTTCTCGGCTCTTCCCGTCTAATAATAAAAATTTCAAGTTTCAACCCTTATGTGTTACTTTTTTAGGAGAGTTTTGTAGATCAGTTAATTAAAAGTAAAAAGATGCAGAAATTGTCAAGTGCTTGTGCAGAATTAATTAAGTATCAATTTATGGTAGTGAATGCATAAACACCTGAATATTAATAAGCACAATACAGTTTGAACACATGACTTTCCAAATACAAATATCTAACAGTCAACAAGTCTGAACAAATAACTTTGCAAGTATAAATATCTAACTATTAAAGTCCGCTATATGTAAAGTACAAAATAATTTTATCTATTTCCAAAATAGATTTTTGTGAGTTAAAAAAGGAAATAAATCTGCTGACATCCTCTGGGATCGCAGAGACCCTGCGATCCCAATTTCAACCGTTCACATGTTTCGAGATTCGTGCACAAAAACTGACTTCTCCAAAGAATTCTGGGTTTTATCGTTTGAATGGTTAGAATTAGAATCGTAGGGTCCTGCGATCTCTCAGAATCACAGCAAATTCGCACCCGTTAAAAAAGGATTGCTTGGAATTTGGGCTTACATTTGTTAAATATAATTTTTCTGTCATGAATAGGGCTGGGCAAAATTGCTCGAACTCGTAACTCTCTCATTTACAGCTCGCTTTAACTCGCTCATTTACAACTCGAGTCAGTTCCAACTCGAGTTGGCTGACTCGTTTAATAAATGAGCTGAGTTTGAGCTGACCCCAACTCGCTCATTTATAACTCGAGTTGCATAAAGTTATACAGTCTTGGACACAAAAAATCCCAGAATAACCAAAACCAAACCCAAACTCGGCTCAAACTCGTTTATAACTTGTGTTGTATTGATTTAACTGGTTAAATGAGTTTATAAACGAGTTGTGAGCCAACTCGAGTTGATAACGAGCTGAGTTCGAGTTGGCTCTACAACTCGTTATTACCATCCCAACTCGAGTTGACTCGCTCATTTATTTAATGAGCTGAGTTCGAGTTGGAGGTAACTCGCTCAAACTCGGCTCATTTACAGCCCTAGTCATGAAGCATTACGTCACAATATATCTTAACAAATGAGGAACAAATTTGTCTTCGATGTTCTATAATTAATTCTTTTGTTGATTGATCCCGTTTCAAATATTTATTTTGCATACACACTTATGTCATTTGAAACATAGGAACTATCAAAAGATAATCTGTTTATAATCAGCATTTTTTTTTTTCAAAAATGCAATATCTACAGCTTTTAATGTGCAATCAATCCGTGCAACTTATCGTATGCGTGTGCCACAAAGGCAGTGCATCTATTGATTAAGTAATATCTCAACCAAATCAAACAAAGCCTTACTTCATATATAAATAAAAGAGTTGAGATTTTTTATTTTTTTTAGATTCTGGCAGAAGCTGCCATGTATATTCGAAGGAAAAAAAAACAGTTTAGAGTATCTACATTTCAGCGACTCAGATGAGTTTCTAAATAACTGTTAACCTCTTTTTAGAAATTAATGTCTCTAAAATTTAAAACTCTTACATTTCTGAAATTAATTTTAGAGTTTTTATTGAGCCACGTCACAAATTAAAAAACAGAAATAATTTGAGCTAATTATTTGATCATCATGAAATTTATAAACAGTTTCTTAATAAGAAACTTTACTGCATAGTTTTAAATAAGAAACTCTCCCACATCCCTGAAACTAGATTAGAAACTATAATAGTACCAGAGATGTAGATGCTCTTACAATATATACACCAGCAAATAAGCAATCCTACTATCTAACAGGAAAGAAAAAAACATCGTTACATTGAAACCGTAAAAAGAAGACCGAAACTGACTAACATCACGCCTTAACAGTTTTGTATCCACAAATGCGATTCCTGTACCCACCTGAATGCCAGTGCCCTCAGTGGGCAATTCTGGTTCCTGAAAATAACTGCATTACGGTTTTTCCAGATATTCCAAGCAATACAAATGAAAAAGCTCATCCATATTTTAAAAAATAGAAAAAGAAATTCTAAAAAAATATAAAATTTGACATCTAAGCACATTTTCATATAAAGATTATGTTGAACGAAACGGATCGGCTGTTTAGCTTTCAAAAATAAAAATATACATGGTACATATCAAAATATGTTGTGCATAGTATCATAGCCTCACCCATATGAATTCAGATCCTCCTCGGTACTGTAACAGGGAATCTTTTATAATTAGTGGATCTGAACCGTTCTTTTTAACTTGGCACGAATCTCAAAACTAATAATATTGCCCCTGCGCTAGTCCAAATCTCAAAGCGGAGACTTAATCTCAAATCGTAAAGTGAGAGAAATCTTTTACAGTACTGAGATACTTTTTCCACTCATATACATCATGATAAATTTTATATCACCTAATTAACGGTGAAACTTATCGAATTCATCATTTTTTTATTTATAATATGTATAGATGATATTTCATTTGTCGAAACCTTTTACAGTTTATTTGCTATTATTACCAAGATTGGCAACCCACCTTATAAATAAAAAAGGAATATGCTAACTGTTGCTTACAAAATTCACTGGGTCAGTACACAACTCTATATAAAATTAAATGTAAATTCTGTTATGAATTTTGACTTTAAAATTTACCGAATTGGATTGATACAATGAATCCAAACTGTTAAGTCGATTTGCATCATTACACGTAATGTCTTTATATATATATAAAGTTTCGAACTAATTTAGTATAAAATCAAGTAATAAAAAAATTAGTTATATAAATTTATTTTAGGAAGAATTTCATATTACCCCTCAAAAAATCAAGTTGCCGAAATTTTTATTTATACCATAATTAAAAAAAAAAATCAAAACACTGTTTTTGGGGAATTTCAAATCTACCCAGGCCGCCAAACGTCTATGTGGCCCCAAAGACTGGGGGCCACCAATTGGCCCTGCGGCCCCAGTCTAGTAGCTGCCCAATGCCCCTACGGCCTCATTGTTTTTTTTTTTTTTTGTAAGTGGCACAGAGAACAAATATTTTTTGTCTGGAAACTAATTTACTAATTCATTCAACATTGCCAATTCGCCAGATGTAGCATAGAGAACAAGGATTTTTGTTTTTTAATTTATGTCACATCTAAATAGTAAATTAGTTATACACCGTATAACTTGTTAATAAAATTTCTGTAAAAGAAAAAATGGGGCCGCTAAGTCATTGGACGGCCTCTAGATTGGGGCCTCAGAGACATTGGGCGGCCCCCAATCTTTAAGACTGCAGGGTCATTTGACGGTCTGGATAGTTTTTGAATTCTCCCAAAAATATTGGGTGTTTTGGTTTTTTTTTATTATGATATAAATAAAAATTTCGGAATAAGTTGACTATATTAAATTTGCAGATAACTAGTCCAAACAAATACATCACATGTAACCTACAAATGTTACAAATTCTAGGCCTAAAAAGGAGGGAAGGGAAACCTCGGCCCAAAATTATACAAAGCTTCTACTCAGTGCTTGAGAAATTATAAAGAACCTCTACTCCTTATATTTTGGTCCATTATCACCCAAAGTTGACTACATATTTGGGCCTCAGAAATTTCTGGCTTGGCGTATAAATTTATCAACAGGCGTTTTCATTTTTTCCAGCAATTTAATTTCTTTATTTTTTAACTTCATTGTCAAAGATCGATATTACATTCAGAAATATACAATGGCATTTTCAACCATTACAAAAGATAATAAATTTCACTGAATTTTAAAAAATAATGCTATACATTTATTATCTAACAAGTATATAAGTTCTCAAATTAAGTACAATAAAAAAATATATTGTAAATGGAAAAAAAATGGAAAATTACATGTATGACAGTATGAGCGGAACAACCAACCAAAATTGACTACATAGTTTGGCCAATGTTTCCAAAGAAAATAAATTTTAGATTCTTTTTTGCTTTGCAAAATTGAATTTGATAATCTTGGAAGGCCAATGGGGAAGGGCAGTTTCAAGCTCAGTTAATCCGTTTAGGTTCTTTTTTCACTGTGATACGTACCAACCTGTTACCTGTCACAGCACTTTGATACCGCAATATTGAACTCAGAGGCATAGCTAGGATTTGATTAGTAGTAGAAAAAATATTTACTGGTACAACGGGTTGTAGACTATCGTGAATTAACCAATTCAGCCTGTAAACTATCTAAGAGTCGACAAAATTTTCTTTATAAATAGATAACAACCCAATTATGTATACATACACCTATACTCAATTTTAAAAATTCAGAATAAAAAGTTACCTACTCCTGATTCTATGTGACTCCGCCACTGATTGAACCAGTCAGATTTGATACCTATATAGTGCACTGTCTGACTGTTCATATTCCAGCTTGATCAGAAGTTCCCTTTTTTATTGCATCAGTTGGTGTTCCAGTACAACCCCATAATGAAAGTATTTAATTCACCTTATTACAATGCAAAATATTTATTTACTTTGTGTGCAGCTCCAAGGGCCAAGAACCAGCACTAGAGCCACAACTGTGAAGAATAGAGTACATTTATTATGAAACATTGTTGTTAGAGTTTGTTAAAATATTGATATAAACAAGGTACAAAACAATTAAGGTGTTACATGTAAACAGATGTAATTAATGTAAATAATTATGTGATGTCTAATTTTGTATGTTCTTTAATTATGTGTTGTTTCAACAATTTTAATGAGTGTTGTTTCAACAACTATAATATGGTTCATTATGGCTAGTAAATTTGGGAACTAGCCAAAAATATAAACTGGAGGGCCAAAATGTTTCATTATTTTCATATTCAAATTATGCCCCCAGTTTCTTATTTTCGTTTTCTTTTTTCTTTTTCTTTTTTTGAAAACTTTTGCAGAGGCTCCGAAGTCGTGAGGGGGAATTGAACTCTTGACCATTGGTTAACCAACAGTCCTAGGACTTTTTTCTAGCCAACTGTGCTACCTCCCCTTACTTTTCTTATTCGTTTTCAAAGTCTAAACAGGCAATTTGAACCACTCAACATGATCTTCATATTAAAATGTTCTTGGAGATCAAATTTTATATGTTTTTTTACATAAATTATTATTTTTATAGGTACAAAATTACTTTTTTTATACGTACAAAATTACTATTTTTTAAAGAAATTTTATATGTTTTTTTATATGCTTTGTAAACTAAAATATCCATAAAGAAAAAAAAAAGAGACCAGGCTGCTGAAAAAAAAAATTATCTTTTTTTTTTGTATAACCAGGTCAACTTTCTCTCTTATATAATAGGCAGTTTTGAAAATCAATTCCAATACACCAACAAAAGCTAAATTAGCAGCTCTCTGTCTCCCTTGCTCTCTCATCACTCTCAAATCCTACGGTTTGCAGTATATATTAATTATAAAATGGGTGCAAAAAATACATTTAAAATTCAATTTTCCTCCCAGTATTCTCCTTTAAGGTGCACTGTCGACCAAATCTCTCGAAATAGGGTACTACAAGTGCACAAATATTTGTCCTCAAAGCAGAAGAAATTGTCAAAGATGTAGTCTAGCCCACATTTATATGGTCCAATTTAATTTATAATTAAATATTAATTTTTACCCAAAATAATTTGGCTTGGAGGACATTTTCAACCAGAAGAAACTAATTTTTTACTAAATTCAACTTAAGTAAAAAGGGCTGGAAAATGTGATGTTAATTGCTCATTTATTTGTTTTTTTTTTTGCATAAGTTTATTTTTCCAGTATAGCTATGTATCTGAATCTAGATTAGATTGCTGAAATTAATTGTTTTCATTTAAATTATTCAAGCTATTCTAAGAAATAACATTACAAGCTAAAAGTCTATTCTATAAGAACTAAATGTCTACTCATGTTGTTTGGCACCAATCCCGAGTCGTTTGAGAATAGTGCTAACTTTGGACTATTCCTGTTAGTAAAAATATCGTTTGGATTGTATATTTGAAATAGCGATGGTGGAAATGAATAAAATATTGATTAAACTAATCTAATATTTTTACATTTAATATTTAAACTAATATTATATTACATTTAAACTAAAAAATTTCAATACTAATCTAATATTTATTTAATACTAATAGAATCAAATCTAATATTATATTTATTTAAAACTAATCTAATATTTATTTAATACTAATATAATATTTAAACTAAAATATTATATTACATTTAATATTTAAACTGATATTATATTTAACTAATATTTTATTTAATACATATAATATTTAAAGTAATATTATATTACATTTAATATTTAAATTAATATTATATTACATTTAAACTAATATTTTTCAATACTAATTCAATATTTTATTTAATACTAATCAAATCTAATATAATATTATATTTATTTAATACTAATCTAATATTTTATTTAATACCAATATAATATTTAAACTAATATTATATTACATTTAATATTTAAACTAATAATTTATTTAATACATATAATATTTAAAGTAATATTATATTACATTTAATATTTTAATTAATATTATATTACATTACATTTAATTAAATTAATATTATATTATATTTAATATTTCAGCTAATATTATATTATATTATATTTAATATAATAGTTTATTTAATAATAATCTAATATTTAAAGTAATATTGTATTACATTTAATATCTAAAATAATATTATATTATATTTATATAATATTTTATTTAATACTAATCTAATCAAATCTGATATTATATTTGCTAATGTAATATTTAAATTAATATTATATTACATTTAACACTTAATATTTAAACTAATATTATATTATATTAAAATTTTAAATTAATATTTATTATATTTAATCTAACATTATTTAATATTTATCTAAATTGATATGATATTTATTTAATACTAATCTAATATTTTAATTAATATTATATTAAATTTAATATTAAATAATATTTTATTTAACACTAATCTAATCTAATATTATATTTATTTAATACTAACCAAATATTTATTTAATACTAATTTAATATTTAAACTAATTGAGAAGAATGAAATCTATTTTTTTATTAATATCACTAACCCCACTAGCTCTATTCTTGCTAACCCACCATTTCTATGGGTTACTAGAATAGAGCTATTCTTGAGCTAACCCAATTTTCTAATTGTTGTTTGGATCACCCAAAGTTAAGAATAGTAGAGCTAACCCAAGAATAAAGCTATTCTTGCTCCATCCAAACGCAACCTAATGAATACATACAATTCCAGGTGCAATAAATTATATAAAATAGATAAATAGGTTATAATTAGTATTTAAAAGAAACGTGATACTACTATTAAACAGCTAAGCAATTCCAGGTGCTATGTCATAATAGGAATTAAAATATCCATGAAGAAAGAAACCAAGTTCTGCTGAATATTTTTTTATTGATCATTTTTTTGAAAACTTTTGCAGAGGCTGCTAAGTCGTGAGGGGGAATCAAACTTTCGATCATTGGTTAACTAACACTCCTAGGACTTTTTTCTTGCCAACTGTGCTACCTCTCTTTACTTTTCTTATTCGTTTTCAAAGTCTAAACAGGCGATTTGAATCACTCAACATGATCTTCTTATTCAAATGTGCTTGGAGACCAAATTTTATATGTTTTTTTACATAAATTATTATTTTTATAGGTACAAAATTACTATTTTTTATACGTACAAAATTACTATTTTTACAGAAATTTTATATGTTTCTTTATATGCTTTGTAAACTAAAATATCCATGAAGAAAGAAAAGAGACCAGGCCTGTGAAAAAAAAAAATTTATCTTTTTTTTTTGTATAATCAGGTCAACTTTCTCTCCTATATAATAGACAGCCTTGAAAATCAATTCTAATAGACCAACAAAAGCTAAAATTAGCAGCTCTGTCTCCCTTGCTCTCTCATCACTCTCAAATCCAACCGTTTGCAGTATATATTAATTATAAAATGGGTGCAAAATATACATTTAAAATTCAATTTTCCTCCCGGTATTCTCCTTTAAGGTGCACTATCGACCAAATCTCTCAAAATAGGGTACTACACTTGCACAAATGTTTGTCCTCAAAGCAGAAGAAACTGTCAAAGACGTAGTCTACAAGTACGTCTATAATGCAGAATTTTTAGCCCACAATTTATATGGTCCAATTTAATTTATAATTAAATATTAATTTTTACCCAAAATAATTTGGCTTGGAGGACATTTTCAACCAGAAGAAACTAATTTTTTACTAAATTCAACTTAAGTAAAAAGGGCTGGAAAATGTGATGTTAATTGCTCATTTATTTGTTTTTTTTTTTTGCATAAGTTTATTTTTTCAGTGTAGCTATGTATCTGAATCTAGATTAAATTGCTGAAATTAATTGTTTTATTTAAATTATTCAAGCTATTCTAATAAATAACATTACAAGCTAAAAGTCTATTCTATAAGAACTAAATGTCTACTCCTGTTGTTTGGCACCAATCTCTATAAGACGTATTTCCTGATTTCAATGAAATCAGTGGACTTATTCCCACTTTGTTAAATAGATGCAATTCCAGGTGCAATAATATAATTTATCCATACAAAATTATATAAAATAGATAAATAGGTTATAACTAGTATTTAAAAGAAAAGTGATACTACTATTAAACCGCTAAGCAATTCCAGGTGCTATGTCATAATAGGAAATTAAAATATCCATGAAGAAATTAAGAAACCAAGTTCTGCTGAATATTTTTTTATTGATCATTTTTTTTATAACTTGGTCTACTTTTGGAAACATGTATTAAGATCTTATTAATTCTGGAAATTCGAATTTATATATAACTCAGTGCATCAATTGGTCGCACCAGTTCATTCGCACTAGTTCGGTCGCACTGATATAATTTAATCCATATTTAATTTCATAATTAATTATTAATTTTGGTTCAAAATCATTGAACTTGTAGGACATTTTCAACAAGAAAAAACTAAATTTTTACTAAAGTCAACTTAAGAAAAAAGGATGAAAATGTGATGTTAATTGCCCATATATTTTTTTTCAGTGTAGATTAGATTGCTGAAAATTATTTAAGCTATTCTAAGAAATACATTACGTACAAACTAAAACTCTGTTCTATAAGAAATAAAAGTCTACTCCAGTTGTTTGGCACCAACCTTTATATAAAAACTATTTTCTGATTTCAATGAAGTGGACTTATCCCAATTTGTTAAAAAAATGAAACAGATTATTATACCAGTTATTTAGAAAAATAGATAATATATCATATTAAATCCCAATATCCCTTGAACTCTTTTTAATTTAGTACTTTCTCATTTCTTGAACTCTTGCTAACAACAACAGTACTACACCTTTTAATTTAGTACTTTTTTAAAGAGATGCATTTTAATTTCATATGTATACAATTTCTGAGAACAATAACCTCAATCAGTTACTGTTAATGACTTTAGAGAGTAATCACAAAAGTAACTAGCTCATGATTTTATCTTTCTTTTTGTACCAAAATTAAGAATATGTAATTGATTGAAATACTAGGCAATAATTTCTCAATGAGGTGACATATTATAAGTAATCCATTATATATCCACATAAAATTATATAAAATAGAACGTGATACCACTATTAAACAGCTAAGCAATTCCTGGTACTTTGTCAAAATAGGAAATTAAATATGCATGAAGAAAAAGACCAAGTTCTGCCGAATAATTTTTTTTTTTTTTTTGTATAACTTGGTCTGCTTTCTCTCCTATATAAAAGGAAGCCTTGAAATCAATTCCAATACCACCAACAAAAGCTCAAATTAGAAGCGCGCTCTCTCGAGCTCTCAAATCCTAAAGTAGTAAATATTAATTACAAAATGGGTGCCAAAGGTCCATTTAAAATTCAAATTTTCCTCTCATGTATTCTCCTTTTTGGTGCAATGGCGACCAAATCTCTCGAAATTGGGTACTACAGGTACACAAATACTTGCCCTCAAGCAGAAGAAATTGTCAAAGGCATAGTCTACAAGTATGTCTTACAAGACCCTGGCCTCGGCGCCGGCCTGATCAGAATGTTCTTCCATGACTGCTTTGTTAGAGTACGTATCTTGACAACCATTTATACATCTTTCTTAACAACGTTTCTTGCTTAATTAACGTGTCCTCAATATATCATTCAGCAATATGTTCTAACAAATGAATGCAGCAATATGTTTATTTGTTAGAGATATTGTCGGTATACCCTCGCGGATATTTCCGTCACTAATAGAAAAAACACCTTTATGTCGGTATATACTCTCGGGGATACTGTCCCATTCTTGTATATATATTGAGCCTATACTAAAGACTTCGAAACTAAAATCTCTAAAAAAATTGCCTTCATAATACCACTTGAGCTAACAGTTCGGTTAGATACATAGCAGTGTTGTCATTAAATTTAACTATATATATATATGCATATTGTCGCAGCATTATTAATTAGGTGTTTGATTTTGGGACAATAATAATTTTGTCACTAGCTCACAAATTTGCTAGTGAAGAAGTGTCATACAAAAACAAACATTTGAATTTTTATCTTAGCGCGTACTTGTTATAAAAAAATAAAATATTCTTTATAATTTATATAATATCAGGATAGATTAAACATTATTCTGGTTAGTTAGTAGCATTATCCATAAGTAGAGTGTAGAGACATATATATAATTCCGCATATAACAGAAGACATGATAAACTTCATTAAAGTGATTTCCCTGCGCAACACTAAATTATTTATCAATACGTACGTTACTATATTATATGATTGTCATTCAACAGTACGTAGTAACATATTTCTTTTTCTGCGGTTATTCCCTCTATGTATGTTAGGGTTGTGATGCTTCCGTCTTACTTGATAAATCTTATCAAAATCCAAACCCTGAGAAATTGGCGGTACCGAACAATCCTAGCCTTCGTGGCTTTGAAGTGATTGATGCGGCGAAATCAGCGGTTGAGCACGTCTGTCCTGGTGTCGTCTCCTGTGCAGATATCATTGCCTTTGCAGCACGTGATGCGACTTATTTCCTTGGAAAGATCTCCTATGAAATTCCCTCAGGAAGGCTCGACGGAAGGATCTCCATCGCAGATGAGGTCAAGGCGCTTCCCGCTTTTTTCCACAATCTCACTGTAGTGAAGGATCTCTTTGCAGCCCAGGGGCTCTCTGCAGATGATGTGGTTATACTTTCTGGAGCTCACTCAATCGGCCGCTCTCACTGCTCGTCCTTCACAAAGCGCCTCTACCCCACCATTGACCCCACGATGGATCAAAACTTTGGATATTTTCTGAGAACCAAGTGTCCGGATAATGCACCGGTGGATGATGTTATCCCTCAGGATTTTGTCACACCGAGCAAGTTGGATACCCAGTACTACCAAAATGTTGTTGAAGGCAAAGGGCTCTTCTTCTCGGACTGGAGCCTCTTGACAAGCAGTGAGACAAAGAACCTTGTTAACGACTTTCGGACTACACCTCAGCACTTTGAGGCAAAATTTGCGGAATCAATGGTGAAAATGGGCAACATTCCGATGCTCCCCGGCACGAAGGGTGAGATCAGGAAGTCATGTCGCGCTGTGAATTACTGAGGCAGCTCTTTGCATTACCAATGTATGTGTGCATGCGTGATTTTTTTTTTTTGTTTTCTTTTTTTATTTATTTATTGCGTGTTTCAATTTAATCCTGATTTGGCTGATTATGCGTGATATTTATAAAGTGTAAAATAAATTTCATGTAACTTTCCATAATTCATTTTCAATTATATATGAAAATGGGTGAAAAGTTGAATGGTGTTATTATTGACTCAATATTTGTCATGTTCCTTCATTGTTTTTTTACTTTGGACAAAAAGGTTAATTAGCTAGAGTGTCGTGAATTTCAATTGAAATTGATTTTTTTTTTT
Source organism: Carex myosuroides (assembly GCA_028015225.1). Lineage (NCBI taxonomy): Eukaryota > Viridiplantae > Streptophyta > Magnoliopsida > Poales > Cyperaceae > Carex > Carex myosuroides. Next base: position 14,377,735 of record CM051466.1, read on the forward strand.
TTGGTCATGATAGACGTACACACATATCAATTAATTATGTATATGGCTGTTCGGCCAATAACAGGATAACGGGCTATCGAACTCATATAGATCCAATCCGTTGCACATATTGGATAAAGGGCTATCGAACACATATTGGAACCGAATCTCCTGCCTCCGTGGGCAGGAAATTCATGTTCCTAAAGTCACTGATACGTGGATCCGGAATGAATTTTGAGGCAAAATTATATTTAATATTTAAATATCAATATTTATTCCGGATCCAAGTGTCAGTGACTTTAGGGGCAGGAATTTCCCGCCCACAGAAGAGCAGGTGATATGATTCCATATTTTAAATCCTTTACATCTCAGAGGTGATTAAATAAGATGTTTTAAAATATTTCTTCTAACCTCAGTCCACATTTTGAATTATTTGATTATATAAAATATTTTCAAGCACGTCAAATAAGCAATGTAACCATGAATATCGAACCTAATTAATTAATTATTGATAATCTTAACTCGATTTATCTAATTCTATCATTATATCGATGAACTTACTTAATTCTTAAATTGTTCGCATTAAATTTTTCATTCCTCAATTCGAAGATTTGTTGTGCATCTTAATAAATTCATTAAATGCTGTTTGAATAATGGTTTAAATTAATTCGAATTGGACGATATAAAAAATAAGGAAGCTGATATGAGTACCCGCATTGTACTCACACCTTAAATGTCATATTTCTGACGATCTGTGAGAAATTTTGCAAATCTAAAACCACGAACATCTTCTACGTAATTTTCTCTTTCAAATGAGATCCATGATGACGTACTTTCAGGTTCGTCGTCACACAAGTATTTATACATATACTTGCAAGTATTTTTTTACATATGACATTGGATTACATCTGAAAGTATTAATATCAAGTATTGTAAGTATTTATACCTATAAGACCAATTATTTTTGTTAGAGGAAGATTGACGCGGAGACTATTAGGGAATGTTGATGGGGGGATACGAGGTCCCTACTACTTCATTAGAGGAAGGTTGACATGGGAACAATTAGGGGACTGGAAAAGGGGATAATCATATCAAGTTACGCATGCAAGTATTTATATCTTATTTTGCAAGTATTAATATTTTATGCTTCAAGTATTTATACCTATGAATGTTGACGTGGAGACGAGTGTGGAGACTGGGAAAGGGGACTATATAATTAGTGGGGACCATAGTACAACCTTCATCTATTGTTGCTGCCGGTACAATGAGGGTACTAGAGGGGGAGGATTGAAATAATTATTCAAAAAATAATTATAACTTATGCAACATAGTCAAGTATTTAAATTAATTAATAAGTTGCCTATCTTAAATTTGCAGATAACTATTCCAGAACAATACATGGCATGTAACCTACAGATGGTACAATTTCTAGGCCTAAAAACATGGAAATGGAAATCTCGGCCCAAAGTTTTATGGAGCCTAAAACTGCATAGGTCCAATATCACCCAAAATGGGCTACATATTCGGGCCTCATAAATTGATATTACATTGAGAAATATACAAGGGCATTTTTTAATAAAAAAAAAAAGGAAATTAAGAAATATACAAGGTACACATAGAGGAAAGACCTTCAATGGCAAAAGTTGTTGCTAGATGATAAAAAGTAAGAGGAAAAAAAAAACTAACAATTTAAAATTTGTCGCTTTTTAGACTTAAGAAAACCAATAAAAAAGAACAAACAATGAGAATATATAAGCACTAAATCTCTTTGCAAACCGCAAATACATATCATTGAGCGACAATAACAAAATTGAACAACAATTTCAATAAAATCTTATTTACCTAATCTTTAGTATGTGTGTTGAGAGGTGAAATTGTCATAGTTTTTTTTTTCTATGGATTTTGTTATTAAAAAAAAATCAAAATATTATTAACATATGTAATGTAGGGCTTTATTGTGGAATTAGCTAAGTGAGATTTATTGAGCAAATTTGACTAATTTTGATCTTTATAAACCTACATAAATGATAAGGATATGGTATAGTAAATAAGCTAGTAACCATTAGGTTTATATAGGTTTGAGAGACCATATCCTAAATCCTAATAAATGAGATCAAAAACGTAGTCAGGATAATTATTTTGACTATTAAGTATTTTTTATAATTTATTTTGAGAAAAACATAGAAACATGAGAAAAATTTCAGGTGTTGACAAAATTTTATAATTTTTTAAGATTAAATGTACTTCTATAAAAAAAAAAAAAAAAGTGTATTTTTGAAATATTTTGAGACAAGAATCAGCAAGTGCCCTGTCTCTGACAGTCTGACTCCAGTCGGCTCCACCCTAAATAAGGTTATTATCTTTATTACAAAACTAGTCATTTGGATATAATTAAATTAGCCGTTGGTTGCTAGGTCAGGAGGAATTCCAGAGAGAAATCTCATTGAATATTTGAATGCCTTTCAATTGCATTAATGCATTCCAATGACAACATGATTTAATCCAAAAAATATTTAAAACCATCTATAATTACAGAAAGCAAACCTAAGCCAGATCTATAATTCTGGACAGCTTAAGATTTTGTCAAGCATGCACATTAAATAATTCAAACTTGAATTATGCTCACGATATAAGCAATGTAACCATGAATATCAAACCTATTTGTTGAGTTAATTACTTAATTCTTAATTCTTTTTTGTTGTTATACTTTTACATTAGCATGCGACTACTGTTTCTACCTTACATCTTACCCCTGCAAAGGGGCGCGTTTGGATCGATGGCGATGGAATTGCATAAGTTTAGGTTAGCGAAAAAATAATTTTACTATTCCGTGTTTGGATGAAAAAGTAAGTTGTTCGAAACTCTTGGGTTAGCAGGGGTCTGCTATTTCATTGATTTGTTGGATTAACGACTGTTCCGAATCTTGAATTTGCTGCTAACATCGCGATTGAATTTGGGTGGGGATGGATTGGATTCGGTTTAATTAGGCTTCACCATTGGTTGCATGCTCAAGTTTAACCTGTTATAAGACTAGAACAATAAGCACAACCCTTTTCTTTCTCTTTAATATGTAAAAAAAAAATATTACTTTGTTATTTTTTATTATGTAAGAGATTATTATGTAAAAATATTAAACCGCATATATATTTTCATATGTAATGTTTTTAGGTATGCATATTCAAAATTGTATTTGATAACATTGGGAATAGCAGTTGTTAGGTTAGAATTAAATATATATGATCTTATTTAGATTGCTTCAAGTATTAAAAAAAGTGCCAATCATATAAAATCAAATTAAAGGGCTTGTTTGCTAGTAAATTGTTAAATCTATTATGCAAAGCTCGTGCAAGAACAGTACTTGGACCACATAGGGATTTCAGACAAAATTCTTAGCCTCTTAATCTTTTTTTTTTCTTTGTTGCCATGATATTCTCTCTGCTTTATTTTGAAGAATCTCTCAAAGCAATTGGATCACCAAACACAGTCAGTGGTATGGTTTGGTGCATTTCTTATATGAAGTCTAGGTGGCGTGGGGTCCACAATTCAGCTTGAGTTGTGTACACATGCAAATTTCTCCATTTCTCTCCAACCAACAAATATACTACTAATTAAATGCTCTTTCTAAATCTGGATCCAAAATTGAGCTTGAGTTGTCTCTGCTTTTGATATATATATATTTTTTTTCAGATTAATTTTGGCATTTTATTACTATGTTTTCTATACTTTCTGCCTTCTTTTTTCAAAGGTGTTGCATGTAAATTTATCTAGTTTTGAAATTTAAAAAAAAATCAAATTACAATAAGTAGGCCCAAAAAAAGTAAGTAAAACAAAAGAAACGCGAATCTCCGACATATAAAAAAGATGCAAATTCAATCATGACGATTAATTGTGCTATATATGATTGCTTTCATTTGACAGTGACTTTGCCCACCTTACCATAAAATTTAACAAAGGTATTATATCCATCTTTTTTATTTAACATAAAATTTAATATTTTTGTCCCAAACTGCACAGTAACAAGAGCAAAACTAGGGTGTGATGTGCTCACACCGTGAGCGCACCTCCTATAGGTCGCATTTTCAAAGTTCAAATAGTCGATTCGAACCTTCCAACGTGTTCTTCATATTAAAATGTGCTTGGAAACCAAATTTTACATTTTTTGGAAATTTTTTACTATTTTTTCAGAATTTTTGAAAGTGATAATTTGAAAATTATTGTTTAGTTTAATCAAAAATTCTGAAAAAATAGTAAAAAATTTCCAAAAAAATGTAAAATTTGGTTTCCAAGCACATTTTAATATAAAAAACACGTTGGAAGGTTCGAATCGACTATTTAAACTTTGAAAATGCGACCTCTAGGAGGTGCGCTCACGGTGTGAGCACATCACACCCTAGTTTTGCTCCAGTAACAATGTAATATGAACATCTGACATTCCTTTATCAACTTATATTAGGACGGAACTAGAAAATTGAAATAAGGAAAGCTAAATAAATAAATATTATGTAATTTTTTTTTATGAGAGACTAATAGTAATAATTCTTGTAAAAATTAAAATTAAAATTTCAATTCACAAGGATGGCTTAACCCCCTTTCGCTTGTATTAAAATAATAGATTTTGAACCTATGACTTCTTGCACGGAAAATAATATATAACCGCTATATGTGGTTCTTAATTGAATTTAAGTAAATTAAACATAAGTGAATAGATAAATTAAATAATATTTCAAAAATGTATTGTTACCACCATTTATATTTTCTCTCGTCCTACCTTTAAATTCAATTCAAGA